>CM051833.1:110139492-111600325 GCA_028451465.1 Erethizon dorsatum | reverse complement strand
ATACCTACATGTATTTTAAATTTTTGTTATCAAAAACATCCTATCAAGAATCATCATCCCAGCTGATTTTTCTGATAAATTCTATTAAAGATTCAAGAATGAAGTAGTACAGATCTTACTTAAACCCTTTCTGGAAATAGAGAAGAAGCACTTGTTGATTAATTTTATGAGGGAAGCATAACCCTAATATAAAAGCTAAAAAAGATATCGCAAAGAAATAGTGGACTGATATCCCTCATTCACTTGTAAAAACCCTTAATAAAATATTAACAAGTTGAATTCAACAACATGGAGAAAGAATGATCCATCATAGCCAAGTAGGATTCATCCCAGGAATGCAATGTTAGCTTAACATTAGAAAACAATTAATGCAATTCCTTGTATCAATTGAAAAAACAATATAATTATTTCAATAGATGGACAAAGCATATGACAAAACTCAATATCTACTTATATTTAAAATTTTTAGTAAATGAGAGGTAGATGGAAACTCCCTCAATCTTATAGAGGAATCTACCAAAAACCTAGAGTTAGTATCATACTTAAAAGTCATGTATTGAGGGCCGGTGAGATAGCTCAGTGGCATAAGCGCCTGCCTGGCAAGTGTGAGGTCCTGAGTTCGATTCCCGGAACCCACATAAAAAAAAAAAAAAGTCATGTATCGAATTCTCCCTTCTAGGATCCAGATCAAGAAAAGAATGTCAGCCATCATGACTTCTCTTCAACATTGTACTAGAGATCCGAGCCAATGCAAAAGAAATAAAAGGCACATCAATTAGAAAAGAAGCAAAACTCCCTTTCTGAGAAATGATGCCAAATCCTAAAGCATTTCCTGATCTAAAATAAAAACACAGAAATCAGTCTTCTTTCCACATCATAGCAGCAAATGAACAGAAAAAGAAATTTAAAGGCAGACTGAACTGTACATTTAATAACAACACATTTCATTATACATAAGTTATAAGTCATTGTCAGAAAACACAGCAGCAGGGCAAAAGGCTTGCCTTTAAGTTCTTCATGACTTGCTGATTAGAGCCCCAGACACAGCCTTCCCAGGAAAATTACCCTCCCTGCAGTCCTTAACAAGAGCAGAGCACCTATTTTGTGGAATGTGACTCATCTCTCTCTGTCTGGCCACACTGGCCTTGGAAGGCCGTAGCGACAGTTCAGTTTGAAGTGTGAAGCCAGGGCAGACCACAGATAGCTTTCCTGGCTGTATTTAGGGACTCGCACTTTACCTCACATGTAGTGGCTACATGCCCAACTAAGAGACGTTTTAGGAAGTCACATGTTTTCAGATCATGAGACAAATTCTTGTTTGACGCTTTGCTCTGCTCTTGGTCTGCAACTCTCCCTCACCAACAATGATTACATCCATCGTACTGTACCAAGTCATTTACACTTAATTACAGGTTTTCCAGAGATGTGTGGGCTTCTGACCCTGAAAACATAGCCATAAATCAAGGAGTGCCTTAATGTATGTTCCAAACAATAATAGAGGACCCTTGTCCGTATACCAACCCAGGATCTGTTTTCCGAGCTCATTGCCAAACAGCTTTCAGATTTGGCTTAGAAGCAAAATATGCTTTGAAGGGAAAGAAAATTATTTAAAATCCACCAATCAAAATGTAGTTTCCAGAGCTATTATGAACCTTTTGTTAGCTTACATGGTCATTGTATTTTTCTAAAAGTACACATACTATGAAATCATAGAGAGCCCTAACTTCTGCTAGGAACATGAGAGATACAATTAACATATGTATGTGAAAGCCCAGATATTCCAAGGCAAGAATAACTGTAAAACTGGAACAGCTATCAATACTAATTCATAATAAAAATGTGAATACAATTAACTTCTTTTTTTTTTTTTTTGGTGGGTACCGGGGGGTCGACCTCAGGACCTCGCGTGCCAGCAGGCAACCGTGCTGCTGAGTGATATCACCGGCCCCTTTTTTTTTCGTATGTGGGTTCCGGGAGTCGAACTCGGGCCCTCGTGCTTGCCAGGCAGGCGCTTACGCCACTGAGCCATCTCACCGGCCCCAACTTCTTTTCTAATAATGGACATTAACTCAAGTTTCTTCTGAACCTTACAAGAATTTTAAAAATGTGTAATCTTAGTATTCTACATAAGCATAGTATGTTTTAGAAAAATTACATTCTAACCTATATCAGGAAAAGGATGTTTGTATGAACATGATAATAATATGCTCTAACTTTCTATGAAGAGGAACTTGGTATAGAATTGCAAAAGAAAATAATACCTTTGACAAGAAAAGCATCATACGCTTTTTTAAACAAAGGCTGAGAGGGCTCAGTTATTTGTAGAAATAGGAAATTGCATTTTGACAAACATTATTTGTTTAGAACAATGGGAAATTTATAAGTATGTCTTTGTTGTGTTCGTAATAAGTCTAGAAAACCTTAGGATTTAATTTGGTTAGCCAGAATGTCTGAACACCACCAAGCAAGCTCCCTCCAGAGCTGCCCACGGAAATAGTGAGAGGGAAAGGTGCCTGCAGGGACACGCGAAGCAGTGATGGGGCCTTGGCACTGGTCAAGTTCCATGCAATGTGGACACCATGCTGGGTGCTTCATATGCGTCATTTAACTTTCGCGCCAAGCCTGAGCACAGCATATTCCTACTCGTTGATTTAAATGAGGCTTGGAAGGTTGAGACTTTTGAACTACAGGCTCATACATGGCTCCATTTTAAACTCCAGAATCCATGTTCTCTGTGCGAGAACAGGTCCCATGCGACCTTCTCATTAGTTCTTTCCTTGGATGTGCGTTTGTCATGCACTAGAGGTGCTACCAGTGGACTGCAGGGCTGGAGGCCAAGTCCGCGTTGAGAGGAAGCGCTTCACAAACAGATGCTGGGAGCGCGGATTACACTCTGTAGAACTGACAGGAGTAATAGAATCATGCTGTTTAGTCACAGCTTTTCTCCCGCGACCTCTTTGCTGGTTGTCCCCGGAAACACTTGATCTGCATGTCGAATGTTCGCCATGCTCCCCTGGAGGGCTGTGTCCTTATGTCCCTGTGTCTGTGAATGTGGCCATCATCCTCCCTGTCAGCCAGAGTCCTGTCTGCCTGCTCCCTGCCTAAATTCTGGGCATGACGAATCCCGTGGCTCTTCCGTTCTGCCCCCACAAGAGTGTAAGTGGACAGTTGAACAAGGCTCTGCGAGCTGAGCTGACTTCTTGCTTGAGTGTGTTGTCACTCCCTTGCAGCACTTCCTCTCTTCAGTGAAAATGCTTTATCATCTTCAGCAGCATTTCCATCTTCACTCTGCTCTGAGGTTCCAGAGGAGGCAGCTAGGGCGTGGAGAACGGAGTGATACTCAAATGGAAGTCTTTACCCTGAACCTTCAAGTTCACTGATAATTCCAAGGTTCAAATATGAGAGCAAAGCTTTTCTGGTCTCACCCTGACTTCTGTTCTACTGTTGGACAGGCAGGGACTCATGTCCATCTCTGTGATGCCACCTTGGGCCTCAGAGACCTCATGCTCAAAGGAGGCAGGACCCAACTCAGACCGGTAGATGCGACAGTTGAGGGGAGGCCCTTCTCTGACATTTGATGTGGAGCAGGCCCAGAAGAAAGATCGACTGCCCTTTTTCAGAACTAGCATTCGTCTTTGGAGTTTAATTGTGCTTGCAGAGAAGCTGGGGCCTCTACTTTTCCTGAACCCTCATGCGAAAGTCTCCTATGTTGCACTACCAAGGAGTCTCACAGACTCAAGAATCAGCTAGGGGGCCTTCGCGTCCCTCTTAACTGAGCTGGTGATGCCTCTCTGCAGATCCAGTGTTGAAGGAGGAGACGAGGATGCTGTGATCCTCTTCCCTCAACTTGCCTTTCTATCACTGACACTTCAAATCTCACACTGCAGGATGAAACTGCATATTTTCTGAGATAGGAAAGATTGGTCATTTTAAATCATAGGTAAACGATTTGGAGAAATAAGCAGATGCTACGTGTAGTTCCAAAACTATTTTCAAGAGATTTTTACTTTTGGAGTATAGACTTGAGAGTATGTGGGCTTCTTTACTTTTGACTTACTTTTTAAAATCTCTGCTCATTTATGGATCCTTGGATTAAGTTCTAGCTTCTGTCTGAAGTCAAATAATGTCTTCTTAAAAACAATAAGTTGAATTTGTTCCATGGGTGTGGAGTCTGGAAAACTAAAGAACATTTCTCTAAAAGTGAAGCGCCTCCAGATTTCCCTGGTTAGAGTCCTTCTATGGAAAGTCTGGTCCTAGTCTCTATCCATGGAGGACAATTCACGACAGTCAGTAAGGCTGGAGAAAGATCCAGGTTTTCTGTCTCTCGTGCATATAGCATGATCACTTGGATTAACTAAAGGCTCTTTTTCCCCTTTTTGCCCAAACTTGAACACATAAGAAAACCACACAAATGGGGGGAAAAAATCAGTGACCAAGTCAGTAAAGAAAAGCAGCTTTCAGGTGGCAGGTTGGCAAGCTGCCCTGTTCCAGGAATGGAATATGCAGGGATTGAGCAGGTGGCAGCTATCAGGCTACTCCCCAAGGTGAAACAATCTCAAGGGTACACTTGTGATCAAGCATAGGCATAGTTATGTGTTAGCTTTCCATCACTGAGACACAGTACCTGACATAGATCAACATACAGAAGGAAAGATTTATCTTGACTCATGGCTTCAGGGGTTTCAGTCCATGGTCAGCTGGCTCCATTTTTTCTGGCCTATGATGAGGCAGAAACATCATGGAGGAAGAGGTTGGTGGAGCAAAGCTGCTCATCTCTTGGTGGTTGAAAACAAAAAGAAAGAGGAAGGGGATAGGAAAAAGATGTACCCTCAAGGACACTCCCTCACTGACATACATCCAGCTAGGCCCTACTTCTCAAAATTTCCCCCAGCTCCTAATAGCACTACCAGCTGGGACCAAGCCTTCAACACATGATCCTTTGCGGGACAGCCCAGATCCAAGCTCTAACAGTTAGGTTGGGGTGGTAGGGTAGCTTTTGGTTTTTTAATGTGTGTACATGATGATTTGGAATCAAGACACAGCACCAAATCAACTCAAACACACCAGCAGAGCCAGCACCAAGCTGTACCTCTTCTTAGCACATACCCTTCAAAGCTACTTCAAATGCTAAGTAAAAGTTCATAAGACCCATTCATGTTATGCATCACTGTCCTTTTCCATTGCTTCAGAGAGGTTATCTTAGAAAACTGAATCAAATAGAATGACCCTTATCCAGGGCCCATCTGTCCCACTAAAGAAAAACTAGAAACAACTGAGAAGAGTTTTCAGCAGTTAAAATTTATATTGCAAAGTGCAAGCCCTGAACTTCATGAAATGAGTCATGAAGACCCTCGTGCCCTCGATCAGAGCTTATGTGTTCGTGTTGTAAATATGATTGTGTTTAAGTTTCACAGATTTAGAAGATGAGAAGAGGACCAAGAAAAGAGAGAAAACTTAAGGTGAGTGGGCATTACCTGCCAGAATGTCAGCTCCATGAGGGCAAATGCTTGGTGTGACGCTAAAGTCTCTGTACTCGCAATAGTTGTGGGCATAGAACAGATGCTAATTAACGAGTTAATTAACGAGAGCAAAAGAAAGCACTGACTTTTCAGGTGAGTGTGCTAGAGGGGAGTGGAAAGAGAGAAGCTGGAAGCTGGGCCATTCTAGCGCAGGGGACAGTCTAGCTGGTCCAGAATCACGAGTACCAATGTGGGGCCTTCTTGGATTGCTGTGCACGGGAGGATAGATGCACCCTGTCCCCTGCAGTTGCTGAGTGTGACCCCATTAGTCTGAAGCTGCTGTTTAGGCCCCTTCCTTGGCCCCATGGGAAAACTTATTTGCAGGAGGAAGCACTGAGGCCAAGAGATGGAAGAGATAGAAAGTGAGAGAAAGAGAGAAACAAATCATTATAGTACATTCTTCTTATTTGAATCCTTGGGTCTAGCAGAGCCTGGATCTAACTTCATTCCTGAACATCTGAATATAGACCAATGCATCCCTTTTGATTGCTCCCTTAAACCAGTAGTTATTTGTAACCTCGAGGATTTGGCCTAGTATAAGGAAATTTGTCTTCTGACACTTTCTTCTCCTACAATGGATACCCACATAGGGAGCCTGTGCATATCACTGAATTACACACCTGGTAGAAAGCTGAGCTGATTGTGCTGTGTCACCTGGGTGTGGCCGAGCAGCGTATCCTAGATTGAAAATGGAGCTGGGGGCACTGTGAGACTTGGAGCTCCAAGCAAGGGAAAGGATGCTTCAGAAAGAGCAGAAAGAATGTCAGATTCTACTCTGTTTCAAGGCATAACATTTGAGAACTAAAACAGCAAAAGTAACTGGGAATTATGTCAAATTCCCTAGTTGCTGAAAGAAAAGAGCTGACACGGCCAGTTGGAAGGAACTCAGGAAGAGATAAGTGTCGGACAGAAAGGGCAGGACAGAGCAGGGCAGGGCAGAAAGGACCAGGCGCTCCAGGTTTGCAGGCTTTGGAAATACGGGGTAGAGCCTGGCACACACAGTAGGGAATGGTCGAGAGGTGACCCAAGGCCACAAGCCTGGAGGCTGGCTGGGCATTCAAGGAGGAATTCGGTCACTGACATTTGTTGCTGAGCCTTATTGGTGGAGGTCACCAGAGCGAGCAGTGGCAGAGCTTACCAACCACTGACCAGCACTGGTGGAGCCCGAGACCCAGGCTGGTGAGCCGAATGCAGGAAGGCTCAGGGTGCCCTGGTATGACACAGCCAGTTCTCACCACAGCCTAAAGTTAGTGGCTGAGTTTTCAGGAATTTTCAAGCTGAATATGAAAAACTGCAACTACTAAAATTAAATTCTTCATTAAATTATATTAAAAGCAAAGATAATAAATATTCAAAATTAATTTCCTTATTATTTCACCACATTTTGCTATTATCTGGCTTTTTTTTTTTTTTTTTTTTTTTTTGGTTTTGGTTTTTTTGAGACAAGGTATCACTATATAGTTCAGGCTAGCCTTGAACTCACTATGTAGCTGAGGCTGGCCTCGAGCTCACATTCAGCGATCCTCCTGTCTCAGCCTCCCCAGTGCTGGGATGACAGGCATTCGCCTCCATGCCCGGCCAGTGTCTGGGTTCTTGAAGTTAATTACACTCAGTTGTTTAATGGCATCATTGTTGGTAGTTTAAATCTGCCAGGGTAAGTGTGGACATTGCAAACTCTATATATCACGGATTAATTTATTGCTTTATTGATTGTTAAGACTGAAGAATATGATGAAAATATTAAGAATGCAAATTAAATTTTAAAAGTATGTTGTATCAAGAGCCATTACGTGGTGAATGGCAGAAAGCATCGATGGACTGTTCTTCCAATGTTATAAAGCCATAATCGGATTCAACAAAGGCGTCATTCACATCTCTTAGCAAAGAGAAGTTCCAACATGTTTTTGCTGTATTATTTTCATCATACTCCACATAAATGAAGATATCAGCAACACTCTTGGAGGAACTATACTTGTCAGTTGCAAGCAATTGTGGGTTGACTATAGATACAAAGGTTTAGCAAAAACCAGAAAGCATTTTGTGTGCATAAATTAGCTACATGGAAGTAAGAAAGAGTTGTATATCTTATTATCCACTTAACAGTTCACCCCCAGGGTTCCCTTTGGCAGTGCGTTTGCTTATATATTGACTATCTACCCTGAGCGTTGCTGGGGCAGGTGTGAGTCCAACCAGTCAATTCTTGTATTGAATAAATTTGATAAAATTGTTGTTTTTATATTTCTTGTTATATTATCTTATAAAAATTAGGAAAATATATGCGATTTTTGGTCATCCTGCATTTAAATAATTGGACTGATAAGTGGTTAATCTTAAGTTGTGTGTTACATCCTTTTCATTGGTTAAATGGAGAATAAGCCCATGCACCTATGCATGTGTGTACCACTTCCATTTTGAGAAGCAAGTTGTCAACCATTCCCAGCACACCACAGCACACCCTTCTCTAGCGGGCGTGCTCAGTAAGCAACCAAAATGAACAGGCTTGCTTGAAAAACAAAGCTCCACTTCTGCCCATGGTGGAATAAAAAAACAGTTAAGATTTTTACAGTATGAGTTATGAGCGTGGAGACCATGATAGGTAAAAGCCCCCAGCAGCTGCAGAACTAACCGCAGAGGAGGTTTGTCTCCACCCACACCTTCCATTTATGCACATTCCCCAGCCCTTGGAGTTTTCTTTTGTTCTTTTATTTCCAGTCACATGTGTAACCCGAAAACCTGTAAATTACAAAGGTCCTTTCAAACAATGTTAGTATGTAAATATAAAATATAACATCGAGTTCCCATCATTAATATTGAGGAATAAGTCAATATTTGATAAAAATTGTCTCAGGGGAATATGCCTTTCAGCCTGGTTCTATGCCTCACAGACTTATTCAATTATTATTTAATTACTCAGTTAAATGTCATGGCTTACAAAGCAGGGATTAGATTAATAATAGCATGAGGTTTATTTTAAACCAGCCCCACATTAGATAGAGCTGATTTTTTGTCTTTCAGGGCACAGAATTTACATTAGTCCTCTGCACCTGGTTTTCAATGAATTCATTCTATTTAAGCTTCTTCCCCTCTTCAAAAAAAAAAAAAAATCATCCTTCTGTATTTGTCATATTTTTGCAGTCTTTCAGCTATTCTCCACCCCATCTCTTCCCCCTCCCAAGAGTCTTAATTCTACCATAAATCAAATACCTTAACAAAGAATTGTGCCCAAAATACAGAAATACAAAATAGATTCTGGGTCACAGAGAATCATCCAGTTTCAAGAGAAGGTGGGGCACCATGCAGAGTGGTTTCCGAGCCAACACCTTCTGCTGAATGGTTTGCTGCTTAATTCATCTCCATGAGGTTGCTACAGCAACCGCCCCATCGGGAGGATTCATTGGCACCTAGACGGACTTTATTTCCCTGACATTCACAGAGGAGGGCTACGAGAACGTCTAATGAGAAGACTGAGTGATATTAAAGCGTTCCCCTTTCAGCTTTATCATATTGGGCCAACATTTGGGGTGTTTTGAGCATGTCCTTTTGTTAGTCCAAGAGCTGCAGAGCTCAGAGGTGCTTGCGGGGGTGGGGGGCGAGAGGAGGTGGGGGAGTGGACCCAGGAGGGCTTGGGGGCAGGCTGGGGACAGCTGAACTGTGGTGGGCCATGCAGGCCTTTTGTTCTCTGCCATCTGTGTGCTGAGGTTTTGGGAGTGGAGCCAAAGCAGCATTACCTGTATTGTGCGCCTGGAGTTGGGGTGGCAGCCAGTCCTGCCTCAAATACCAGGGCCCCCTGTACAATGGCAGGGCCCAAAGAGCCAGGCAGATAAACTATCTGAACATTTGGCTTGATGAATATTGAGCAAAATTCTCGAAATAAATTATGAAAAGTGCTGTAAGAGAACAGACATCTGAACCCCATTGCAAGCCCAGGGCAACCGATTTGTAATGCTAAGCATGAGAGTAGCTGTATAAATGAGGAATGATTTTTAAAACAACTGGCGAGCCTCAGAAACTGGTGCACTAAGCGGGGAGCGCTACCTCATGATTGTTCTTAGGGCCAGGACTCTGGCTGTACAGCCAAAGGGACCATGCAAAAAACCTATGTAAATGGAAGGCTTTTCAGACACTGAACAAAATATCAAATTATGGAGCCTCAAAAATATCATAATTTACAAAGTGTCATATAGCTTTTCAGGAAGTCAGTTTGGCAATCACTATCAAAATTTACAGGACTTGGAATAATCTTTCCAACTCAGCAACTTTACTTCTAGTAATTCGTCCTAAGGTAACAACTGCGAGATATGCAAACTTTAAGAAAATCCACTATAGTCGTATAATTACTTAACATGTTCCCCAGCTTGAACCATGCACAACTGTCCCATCAAGAGGCTTGTACCATCCTATGGGACTGTCCCATGTCACCCAATGGGACAGTCAGGCATATACACAGGCTCAGAGCCGCCGCGCAGCAAGACGTATGAATCACAGCCCCATCGTGAATGTGTTAACCTTCAGAAATCTGCTAAATGTAAACCACAGGGAACTGGTTAAAGTAAACTATGGTATATCTATGTAAGAGAGTACTTTGTAACCATTAAAAACAATGCTAAAGTATATCTGATGAAATGCAAACTATATTAATAAAATCCTACTGAATAAAAAAACAGATTACAACAGACTGTATATATATATATGACTGATTGCATTTTAAGAGTACATTACACTAAAAAATACCCTGAAGTATCCAATAAAATATTAATGACTGTTGTCTCCATGGAGTAGAATTATAGGTGATTTTATCCTCTTTATTTATTGTATTTATATTTTCTATGTTTTCAACAATGAGTATGTTTTCCTGCCATTACCAAAGTTTTGTAAAAGTATTATACAAGGGAAACATATTAGTTTTACACTTGTGACTATTAATCACTTATGTAAATTTACCCAAGTTATTTTAGGAGAAGGAAAATCCTGGCCAGAAGCTCTGACCTCCTGAGTCCCAGTAAATTCACATCTATTCTGGGAGTGAGTGGGACACAGATGCCCAGGGAAATGTGGAATCAAACTTTTGTACTGCTAAGTCTTGATTCTGAGATCTGGAGTTCAGGGGCTCCTCGGTTTTCTGCGAGGACCGAATTGCTAAATGCAGTGACCCAGGAAGGTGGGGATAGGGAGAGATAGAGGTGGTCCTACAAACAGAGCAGAAAATATTATAAATGAAAGTATTATAAAATAAGAAGATTGGTGTTACGGCTATCTTGTAGAAACCAGACTCTCCTTTTTATAGGCCCACCTGATAGAGTAGAGAAATAGCCAAAGGAACCTCGGGAGGCCCTGCCTCCAGGCAGGACACGACCTGGGAATGGTACCTTTCTGTTCTTCCTGGCCATCCCTTAGAGTTTTGACTCTTACAAAGGATGCTGGCTCTTTTTTTAAAAATTAATTTTGTTGGTACATTTTAGATGTACCTAATAATCACATTCATCATAGGGAATTTGTGCCTGTACGTAATCTGTACGTCTCCTGCCCACCCAGCATAGATGGTCTGTCGTTGGCAGTCAATTAAGTGATTCAAGTTTGTACTTGAGCTGGGACCCTTTTGTCGTTTTCGGCTAGACTGTCTTCCCAAGTATCATTACAAAAGACCATGATCTAATTTACCAGGTTTACTCTGCACTATGACAAATAATACGTGGAACCTAAAACACCCTTGCATACCTGCTTAGATGTGTTAAAACTTAAAAAAAAAAAAAAAAGCTAGAAATAAAAAGTTACATTATGAGTTTGTCCTAACTTCTTTCAAACCCTGAAAAAGGAACATACAGAGTACAACTTTGGATTGGATCATGAATAACTTGCCCGGAGGGTGTTCTGCAAACAAGCAATAACTTGATAAACGAGCAATGTCTTGCAATAAGAGTAGTATGTGAGGCCAAATGTCACATGACCTCAAGTGAGCCAATGGTTATTTTCTCTCTCTCTCCCTCCCTCTCTCATCTGCAGAGGAGAAAAAGGCAGAGGAATCCCTTACTTCAAGTGAGATTAGCAAGATGTGTAAAATGTGGGAAATAGAGCGAAATTTTGTAGAGAAGCGCCACCCAAATAAGGCTGTAGCGGTCCAAGTGATGAATGTGTTTAGTGGCAATGCAACACCACATTTCCATGAAATCCTCTGAAGGAGGCAAAAGCAAGTGTCATTGGATAGGTTCCTTGTTAGAGCTGCACGAAAAGAAAAAGATTCCATGGAACCAACAGCGGTGATTCTGTTGGTGATGGTGAAAGCCGTCCTACACAATAACCCTCCTCTCTCTTCTCTCCCTCACACCAGCCATGAAGGTTGTCAAAGGTAAGTTCAGGTTATTTGTTTATTAGCCTTTATATTTTGTATTTTCTTTATTATTTATACTATATTACATTATAGTTACCATTTTATATGAATATTTTGGGGTTGCGGAATGAATCATCTGAGTTTTCATTACTTCTAATGGGGAAATTCACTTTGATATACAAGTGCTTTGGATGACAAGCATATTTCTGGAATAAATTATGCTCTCAAAACAAGGTTTTACTACACACATATATAAATGTGTGTATGTATGTGTATATATAAATTTTAGTGGTTGCTATAGTTTGTTACACGTGTTCATATTAGCCTTGACAATACTTGCATAAACTTATTACATTATTAGAATAACATGAATTTGATTTTTGATAAAAATAATCTCTCTCTGGAAGGCAAGTGCTGTCACCTCCGCATAAACGATATTCCTCTGCACACAATGACTTTTATTTTGGCAACATGTCTTTCCTGCCATCTGCCTTGGAAAGCACTTGCCAGAGTTGCAATAATAATTGAGTTACGGAGGGAATTAGGTGCAATGGAGGGGAAGGAAATTGATTGCTTAATTTTTATTAACAGAAAGTAGGAAAATTGTGACACCCTGCTGTGAACCAAAATGAAACAAAGAAGAAAGACGCAGAGATGACTCCAGGTGGCAGGAGTGTTCCTACACAAACACCAGCAATCCTACCAGGAGGGTGAGAAGAGGCCCAGCCTAGCAGAGCAAAGGAAACCGGAAGGAGAGGGTGAAAGTAGCCCAGAGCAGAAGTGATGTGGCCCCAAGGAATGACATAGGCGCTTGGGATCCTGCGAGCATCTGCTGGGAAGAGCAGTTGCGCTTCTGTTGTATTTTGCCTGTCTGCAGGCAAGGGGCACATCTTTGCCGGGTGGAAACTGGAGTCTGGGGTGTGTGTGCAGGTGTGTGCTGAATGAATATTTCCTGCCTTCAAGACCGCTGTGCCTCTGGGGTAACTGAAAGTCTATGACACGTTGCATAGACTCGTGGGTGTCAATCAGACTTCACCAGCACTCCGTGGCATCCTCACAGCAAATGTGAGCTGGGCCACTTGAGCTGGGTCGTGCCCCTTTCTTGTCCACCTTCTTGGCAAGTCAGTTTTCTTCCTCTCTCCAGGTGGCTGCTGACTCTGACAAGCTGCTTGTGAGTCCTGGAAGCTCTGTTAATCTGGGATCATTTTCATATCTTTGGTCTGTGGGACTACGAAGAAAGTAGCTCTCTTGGATGTGGGGTGCAAGGAGCACTTGGCTTGGGGAGAGAGGCTCAGCGGATCACACTGCAGCATCATCGTCTCTCATGGATTCAGTCCGCTTACCGTGAACCCGTGTTGACAGTTGCACACCGGAAGTATTTGGTTTCCTCTGTGAGGGGCATGTGGGCTTGGCCTTGACAAGGAGATCTGAGACATTGCGCTCAGCTCCTAAGGATTCCAAGCCCTGCACTCCCACTTGGAGGAGATCTGAGTAGCAAGTTCACAGCCTTTCAACAGAGAACTGCACTAAATGGATTCCTACCACAGTGCTAAACAGACGTTTGCTAAAGGGAAAACCATACCTTACAATTTTGCATCTCTCAGAGAATGCAAGAAAGATGGTGCACAGCTACTTTCTATCCTAACTACTGGGGGTAATTTGCATATGTTTCAATTATAATTTGGAATTAGTAGAATCTAACTGATGAAGTCAAATCCAACAATGCATGAAGCAGGGTAGATAACACAATTACAGTACCTCTAAAATGCGGTGGACGGAAGTTAAATAAATTTGACACACTCGTGTGGTACATTATTAGACAAAAGTAATACTTTTGAAGTCTATTTTTTCTTTTTTTTTGAACAAGGTCTTACTACGTAGTTCAGGCTGATCTTGAACTTACTATACAGCTCAGGTTGTCCTCAAACTCACAGCAATCCTCCTGCCTCAGCCTCCCAAGTGTTGGGATTATAGGTGTGCACCAGGCTGAACTCTACTTAAAATATTCAAACATTTTCACACTATAAAAGTTATAAAGCAGATTTAAATTGCTGTTATACAGGGCCGGTGAGATGGCTCAGTGGTGTATGCGCCTGCCTGGCAAGTGTGAGGGCCCGAGTTTGACTCCCGGAACTCACATACGAAAAAAGGGCCGGTGATATCACTCAGGGGCACAGGCGCCTGCTGGCACGCGAGGTCCTGAGTTCGACCCCCAGTACCCACAAAAAAAAAAAAATTGCTGTTATACAGCATGAACCTAATTATAGCCAAGTAAAGGAAAAGAAAGAGAAATATAGCTAAAAGTAAAGACTAAACATACCAAAATATGAACAGAAGCTAACTGTGGATGACAGGACTATAGGTGTTTTTATTTTTCTTTTTATATATTACTGATTATGTAATTTTCCTACAGTGGTCATGTGTTAATTAAAAGTTAGAAAGCAAACTTTTCATGCTACTAGATCAGAAAAATTTTATACTTTTTACTATTTTTTAAAGACTAGGTGAGAATAACAGGAAAGAAAAAAGCCTATTTATTATATTGCAATACAAGTGCTCCACAATTTCCGGTGGACGGGGTGTGTTCAGATAAACCCATTATCAGCTGAAGGCATTAATAAGATTCTGTTTCAATAAATGCATGATGCATTGCAAATATAAGTAATAAACGCACCTAATGCTGAACACCTCAGCGTAAGGACACACTACACCCCTGAAGATCTCTGGTTTCCCCTAGCGATGTCCAGCTGACCACACACCGTGGCTCACTGCTGCTGGCCAGCATCTGAAGAGGGGGTAAAAGACATAACATTAGCCTGGGGCAAGGGCAAGGTGCAGAATTCCAAGCATGGTTTCTCCTGATTATGCATCACTTTCACATCATAGTAAAGTTGAACACTTGGAAGTTGAACCATCACAAGTCGGAAACAGCCAGTAATTTGAAATACGCAGCTCTGTTTCAGACAGTGATGTCTGGGACTTAGGTAGACGTGAGCTGCTGGGTCTTCATTTCTAGTGCTCTTGCACAGGCTCTGATGTTATCAGATTCTCCAGCTCGACTGACTTCATTGTATGTTTCTGTGCATGGTCGAGTATGTAATTGGGTGATCTTCGGAATGCCCTTTGTTTATGTAGTTCTCCCTTCATAAACTGCTGTAACTTAAAGTATGCATTTTCAAATGCTGGTCATGCCAGGTTGCCCACACCCAAGCCTTTCTTGAAGTGTTTACCACAGAGAACACTGATTTTGTGGCCACAGTTCCCAAGATCCCCTCCTTCCAACTGTGCAGGGAAATTTGAGTGATCTGGGTCATTAATTATTGTCTCAAAGACTTCTGGTTGTAGCCTGGTCCTCCCTTGTGGGGCAGAGGCAGAATTCTTGGCCTCTAAAGAACACTGGGCTGCCCCAAATTTATGGTAGCATCTCAGAGTGTGACTCACATTTCTTCCACCTAGGCCTGTCAGTGCAGATGACAACTACCTGAAATAACATTGGCACTGCAGGCTTCCCAGGGCCCATGGACTTTACCTAACTCCAAGCATCCTGGAAGATGCCCCGGCTAAGTCTAGATGTGTCAAAGACAGAGGTGGCCACTCCTGAGTGCTAGTTACTCTGCGCCTGGGGTGATGCTTTACCAAAGATGTTTTTAAATTTAGGCATATATTTCCACCTAATAGACCCGAAATGGAAGCCCCAATGTGCACCAACTGAAGAATAGATGAATAAATTTGTATTTCTACACAATGGAATACCTGGCAGCAATGAGAATAAGAATTTTTTTCAGGATACTGGGTAGATCTCACAAATATGATGCCGAGTAAGAAAATCAGACATAAGAGCACATATGTATTAGCCTACTTCTTTATACTTGTACGGTACTTAGAAAGTGCAAAAACAACCCAAACCAACCTATGATGCTAGAAGTCCAGACACTAGTCATCTTTGTGGATGAAGAGTAAAAATGGGATTCTGGGAGATTACTAATATTTTATTTCTCAGTTTGGGCACTGGTTAGTAGAAGTATGCTCAATTTGTTTAGAAAGTCCCTCATGCTGCATACTTAGGATATGTGTACTTGTGTCTGTTTAAATTTACAGAATACAAATACACATAATATATATTTATGCACTTAGGATACATGCACCTTGTGTGTGTATATAATACTCCAATAAAACAATATATAATACTTACAAGGTGTAATAGAAATATATGGTGAGTATTGAAAAAATTTTTTATTAATACATGTTTGGGGAATTGGTACACATACATAACACATCTTAATTCTTTTTTATCCCCTCCTTTCTCCCCTCTCCCTTCAACTCTTGGTCCTCTTCCCATTTTCAAAATCTCTATTTTTATCATTTCCCTTTTAATTCTTTTCTTTTTTTTTTGGTCCCCTTCCCTTCCCTCCCTCCTCCTTCATCTCTCAAGCTTAAATATGGCATGGTTTCTCTTATATAAGAATATATATATATATATATATATATATATATATATATATTCTTATATAAATATAAATATTCTTTACATATATATATATATAGGGAGCAAAATAGAAGATAAATGGGAACTAGGAAGATCTTTTTCAAATGAATGAGGGAATAAGAAATTTTAAAAAAATTATTAGAGTAAAGGACATGTTGTTATTAATCTATCTAGAAATACCTCTACCCCCTTGCTTCAAACACACTTATCCCATCACTCTTGCCACTTTCTGAAGCAGTTCTGGAAGTCCTCTTTTGGGAGTGTCTTCACAAGGTGTGATAAAGAATACAGTGAATGCTGCTGCTGAGTGCCATCCAATGGAAAGGCAGGCTCATAAAAACATTACAGTGTGTCCTCGTCTGGCTTATTTACCTGATCTGGCACAGTGTGACCTCTGGCTCTTCCCCAGAGTCAAACTTTGAATGGATTCAGGACATCTAGGCAGCCATAACAGCACAACTGAAGACATTCACAAAAGAAGACTTCCAGAACTGCTTTCAGAAAGTTGTAAGAACCATGGGATAAGTGTGTTCAAAGTGTGGAGCAGTCTTCTGAGGGGCATTCTTGGCAATGTGTCTTTTACTGTAATAAAATTTTAAAAATTTAAACATTCACCATGTTTTTCAGTCACACCTTATATATAACATGTAATACTTCAATCACAAGTAATTTGAAAAAAGTATTAAAATTTATAGAAAACCTGAGGAAGTGGAGGCTGGACAGAGCAGGTGCCACAAGTTGAGCTTGCTGGAACCTTCCCTAAGGCACTCAGCTGCAGCTCTACAGGGTTTTGCTGCAGCCGGTTGTGGGAACTTTCTGGATGATGGAGGGACACTTTCTACAGAAACACAGCAGCTCACCTGCAGGCCCCTTGCGTTCTCCGGCACTGGGCAGGATATTCTCTCAAGCAGGAACTTATTGAACAGGTGCATAGGCGACTGCCCATGCGAATGAAGAGAGCCCAGAACTCTGGCACACCTTGGTAAGAACACCAGGTGTCTACAAAACGAGACTCTGGTCTCCTAGGCCCTGCAGCCCCCGGCAACTCTACCTTCCCTCATGGATTTATTTTCATTTCAATTAAAATTTTAGTTTTACTTTTTATGAGCTCTGCTGCATTTCTTTGGGCTCCTGTTTTTTTTTTTTTTTTTTTTTTTTTGTGGGGACCAGGGTTGACCTCAGGACCTTGCACGCCAGCAGGCGCCCGTGCCGCTGAGCGATATCACCGGCCCCTTTTTCATATGTGGGTTCTGGGAGTCGAACTCGGGCCCTCGCGCTTGCCAGGCAGGCGCTTACGCCGCTGAGCCATCTCACCAGCCCATGGGCTCCTGGTTTTTAATCTCCATAATGGTGGTAATATTAGGGGTGCTTGGCTCACATGATCCTCAACCTACTAGCTGCTCGAACAAGAGTAACTCTTAGTACCATTATCAGCCCCATTACCCTCCCTATTAGGAATCACATTTCCAGTTGAAATGGCTGAGTATTTTGTCTTCACAGGAAAGCTGGCTGTTGGGAAACTGAGTTCACCCTCTTTTTGCAGTAAGCTGTGAAGGAAAACCACTTGGCTTCTAAAATCTGTGTAGAATTATCCTAGAACTTTTCCTTTGGAGACTCCGTGTGTAGGGAAGACAGCATGTGGCACAATGGATGTAGACTTCGGAAGCACTGGCTTCCCTAGGCCTCTCCCTCATGTGATATACTCACAGGAAAAGGGGGCTGTACCACGTGCAGCTCTGAGAGACAACCATGGCATTGTCGTGGTGTGCACGTCGCTGCTGAGTAGGGTAGGAGTGGGCCCGGGCATTTTCAGGGAACAGTGGAGTGATTATACTACTGTTCCAAGCTACTGAAGCCAGCTGTACATTGCCTGGGAGGAGAATGGCATGAGGCCTTTGCAGAAAAGCGATCTGGGAGCCAAGTGTAGGGCCAGACTGCCATACCATGAGTTCACTGTCTTTGGCAACTCACAGAAAACAGGGATCCAAGAACAGCAGCTGCCAGGAACTGTGCAGGAAGCGGCACCGCCCACAGTATGGGGACAGATCCAGGGGGTCAGGGTGGGCCAAGGGCAGGATCCTAGCCTTGGGGCCATCAAGTCACCCGCTGATTGCTGTCCTTGGGCTTCCTTTGTATCTGAAAATGCCCAAAGCAGCACTCAGCTGTCACTTGCTAGGGAAGCAAAACTTGCTTCCTATTAGTTCATGACAAAGAAGAAAGTTCTCAAGTTAAAATCTCTTCTAGTTTAGTAAGATTTTAGGATCCTTAATAAGAGTCATCTCCCTTCTCCAAAAGCTTGGGCAACACAGAGTGTCTCCATTGGGAGGAGACTGAGGAGTGTTCCCATCTGATCCCGCATCGCCGTGGACATGGAACAGTGGGCTGGAGAGGTTATGTGATGAAGTGTACCCGGTCACATAGCAGTGAGGGCAGGGCAGGGATTAAAATCCAAAGTGACTACTGGTTCAGTTTATACTCTATTATCCCCCACTGCCTCTTTCTCACTTAGTAAACGAAACACCTACAATGAAAGCATCAATTTGAGGGATTAAAAAGTCTTCAGTGTGCATGGGTCCTCCAACTGTGGTGGGCCTAGGGGAAGTCGAGTGAGTCACCGCCCCTTCCTGTCCCAGTTGGGGCGCATTATTTCACCCCTTGGTGCCTCTGCTGGAAAGCAAACACGCCCTCAACCATGGAGGACTAGCTCCAGGATTAATAAGCTAACGCAGAGGGGGATGACCGTGGCTGCATGGTGTGTGGCTTTGTGAGGGGGCTGAATCAACATCAGCAGGCGCTGCAACTGCGGAACTTGAACCCTGATGAGATAATTTTCTTCTTCACAGAGAAGGCCCTCCGACCTCATGAAAAGCTACAGATCCTGCCTGGAGACAGCAGAGTCCACAGAAATGCCAAAGCGCTTGTAAAATTTGTAGTGACTCTGTATACATTTACTAAGAACATTCCTTCTCCATCTGTACCCACCCTGACAGTCAGAGCAGCATGGCATATTTATTAGGCACTATTATGTGTCAGGCACTGTCCGAAGGGATTTACATGAACTTTCTCATCTAATCCTCCCGACAGCCCTGTTAGGGAGGTAAGATTTTTATTGCCATTGTACAAATACTAAAATGGCAATTCAGGAAGAGTAAGCCACTTCCCAAAGTCACAGAGCTGCCTGACTTTCCAGCCATGAGATTCTGGTGCTGGCGATCCTATTCCCTTTCGGTGCCATGGTGGAATGGAGTAGAAGCCCCATCAAAATACACTCTGTCATGGCAACGGGCATCAGGCAGAAATACTGAGCCTCAAATCCAGCAGCAAGGGTTTGCAAATGGACGCTGGGCTTTTATATTTTAACAAAGCTGAGAAGTGAAGATCAACTTAATAAAACAACAACAGAACCCAAGTACATGGGCTGACAGTGCAAGGGGATATAGCTCAGGTGCTTTGAAATTCACATCTTGTGTATTATATACACTTCAAGCATATTTTGTGCAATTAAAGTTATAGAACATAAAGTTCAAACACTCTTGTGGACAACTGGGTACAGTGAAGACAAACACAGCATATTCCCTGAACAAAAAATTGCCCACATGGTGTAGTTCCTATGGAAACAATAAAAATAATCCAATTTAGTTATGCAGTGCTCATCTTCCCCCGCCTGTAATTAGTGCTGCTATAATGAGGGAAGTGGGGGGAAAAACTGTACAAACTGCAAGCATGGAATTACATCTGGCAATGGATAAGGACCAGTTCCCTCCCTCATCTGTGATTTCCTACACCGTCTCTTATTAGAGATATTTAACTTGCCTTAATGCATGAATCCTGTCATTTTTTTCCATATTCACTCCATGGTCTAGTGCAGGAACTTGTTGCCCAAAATACGCTTGTTAATTAATCTGGCATGTTTTCTCTTATTTGTTTGCTTGTTCGTTCATCAAAGGACTCTGTCCAGGAACAATGGCTGAGACCTGAAGATGAGGACGAGGATGCCTATGTCCTAGTGAAATCTGTTCATGTTGGAGATGCCTTTCTGTGGGTGCTCGTGACAGCTGGTAGAGCGAGGCCCACTGTCACCAGTCAAGAATTCCTCACCACCCTAAAAGAGACTGGGAAGAGAGAGAGAGAGAGAGAGCTGTTGGAAACCTAAATTTGTGTGGGACTTAGGTATTTAACAGGGGAATGAATTTCTTGCCTTATTTCAGAGGGGACAAGCATTACGGGTCTCACATTAAATGTCTGACCTGCATGACTTTTGTGGCATCATAAGCTGAACAAAAAGACTTGGACGGGACAGCAAAGTGGGGGGAGGGGCCTAAGCAGAGCTCTCCACACTTGTGAGGCTCCTGCAGGGCTGTGGAGCACACAGGAAGGGAGCCGGACTTGGCCTGCCGCACTGGTCTTCTGCCTGAGAGGACTGTGACTCCCAGGGGACTGCAGCAGCCAAACACCGGTGAGCAGACCACTGGTGTGGACAGCGGGTGGAGGTGCCAGTGGTCAAGACAAAGAGCCAGGTCTCCCATGTCACCGAAGAGCCCCAGAGGCTCCACCAGAACCAGTGTGTGCTCCAAACTGGAGCCAGCATCTAGATACCTCTAGACACTGGCCATGGAGATAGCTGGTGACAGGTCAGTTGTCCTGCTTCCACCCAGAGAGGTGTACTGCGGTTTAATACCGGTGGCAACCACTGGAAATGAGCATCAGCCTCCACAGGTTTAAGAACGTGATCCCCACAAGACTTCCCCTACTTCAGAGACCAGCTGTGTGTAGGGTCCCCAGGTCACACTTTTGATCAACTAGCTACAAATTCAGCAATTTTCACAACCTCTTCATGTTTATTAACTCACTAGAATGACTCACAGAACCCAACCTCAAGGTCTGGGAAGGAGAGAGTTGGGACCTGTCAACAGCCAGGAACATCAGTGTGTTCCCCAACAAGAAAACCAGAAAGTGCCACTGAGTGTCAGTGCCCAGAGGTTTGGTTTTGTTTTTGCTGTACAGGGGATTGAACTCAGAGCCTTTGCACTGAGCTACATACCGAGCTGCTTTCTATTTTTTAATAGAGTCTTGCTAAATTGCTAAATTGCCTAGGCTGGGCTAGAACTTTCAATCCTCCTGCCTCAGCCTCCCGGAGTACTGGGATTATAGGCATATTCCATCATGGCCAGCTGATGTCCGAAGTTTTTATTGGGTTTCATTACATAGAAAATTGGATTAGTCATTGACTATGTAACTTAACTCTATCTCCAGCTCCTCTCTGTGGAGTCAGGCTGTGCCAAAGTTCTAATCCTCTAGTCATGTGATTGATATTTTTGGTAACCAATCCCCATCCTAGAGCTATCTAGGGACCCACCAGAGTCACCCTTTAGCATAACAAAGCGCTCTCAGGAGATTCCAAGAGTTTTTGACATATCCTCCAGGTTACTGCACCCAGTACTGTCCAGAGAAGTGGCTGCAGCCAATAGATTATTGTGACTTTACACAGTAGTTTTATTTTTTTTTACTTTTTTTCCTTGCCTCCCATCTAAAACTAGAACCTACCTAGATAAGAGGGAAGATGGTGGTCTGCAGAGAACAGACCACTTCCTGCCGAACTTCAAGCCTTGTAGGCCCCAGCTCCAGTTTGTATTGAAGAAGAAAGTTCTGAATCACAGTGATGTTTTAAACCAAACCAAACTAACTGCTAATAACTGACAAGGATTCCAAAGTTACGAAGTTTTTTCTACAATATCATTAAATGATGGGATATTAGGATTTTATAGCATGAATGAAAGTAAGGACTAGAAATATAAAACTCCTTCATGTTAAAACTACACGAAGCCTAACACTCATTTATAGCCCTTCATAGACACTAGGATGTCTAACATGAAAAAATTGGAAAACATCAAGTGTTGGCAAGGATGTGGAGCCTCCAGAACTCTCATGATTCTGGGGAGAGTAAATTGCTTGTAACCATTTTGGAAAAATATTTAGCAGCATCTGCTAGGATTGCATATGTGCAAAATACAACCCAGTCCTTCTGCCTCTAGGGATGTACTCAAGAGAAATTCATTCATATGTGTATCAGAAGCCATACACGACAATGAGATAGGAGATGGAGTATAGCTTGGACTGGCTGGGAAGAGAGGGGTGGGGCACCAGCTCCCCCTCTCAGGACCCATATGTACAAGTTCTTGTGGGTTCCCTCAAGATTTGGATGGCAAAAAGGACAGAGACACCATGAAGAACTAGCTATCATGGCTTTCCTCGTGGTATCTCACCCCGTGTCCTCCAGAGTATACTTTTATCTTGCTTTTTTCTTCTTCTACTCACCCTAAGCTTTCTCTGCCAAGCCAGTTTCTCTCTCACTCTTCACATTTACTTTTGCAAATAAACTTTGTCACTGTTTTTTGCTTGTTTTATTCAATTCTTTGTTCCAGATGAACCTGGAACCCAACTCCAGGAGGAGATGCAAACTCCACAAAACCTAGTAATGTTTATTTGGCAAAGCACTTTTAGGAGGAGCTACCCGGTAACAATAATATTTACAGCAAGACAGACAAGAATAACACTTAAGTGATGATTATTCAAATCGCCATAAAAGCAGAACAGACAAAAAATAAACTGTGACATGTTCATAAGTGGAAGGAATACTATATGGCAACCAGAGCAAATAGTCAAAAACCCCATACGACAGTGTAAATGCACCTTATAAACCTGATACCACAAGGGAAAATCCACTCCCGAAAGAGTACACACTAACAGGCAGAACAGATCCACGCTGTTGGAGGCAGGATAGTGGCCTGAAAAATGGGAGTTAGGAAACTGGGAAAGAGTGTGGCAGAGACTTCCAGACCGCTGGGAGCTGGGGAGTTCTACTTGTGAGAGGGACATGTCCACTTTTCTGTACATGTGTTATAATCCATAAAAAGCTGCTGGGGGAGGAGAGAAAGCAAGAGAAGGAAAGGGAGGGGAAGAGGAAATTAAAGGTCGGCTTGCTGAAAAAGCCTTTGGAACTGTGTCTGAAACAGGAGCTCCGTGGGGATCTCCAAGGGCTCCGGGGACCAGCACTCCCTCATCTGGTTCCTGGCCCTCATGGCCTCCCCCATGGGATTAGGGCTGAGCAGCTGCATCTTTTGCTTCTCATTTGTACTCAACCTAATTCTTTAGCATCAGCCTCAGTTTTGTAGGGGGTTCGATTTGGTTCCCCTTGGCTAAATACCAGTGTTTGTAGAAACACAGGTTTTGTGTTTTTGTTTTTGTTTTTCTGCTTAATCATATTGATTAGGTCTTTGCTTATCAAAGGCAGAAGCTAAGATCAGACTGTTTTATCTCAAAAGGAGATGTTGGCTTTGCAGTCCTTTCTGTGCCGGATACATTTACCACATCACAAGGTGATGAAAATTTCAAAGAATATCAAGGATGGAAATACAGACCAGCTACATACACTTTTCTCTATTCATTGATAGAAAAATTACAGATATGCAAAGTTTCTGTGTATTCAATGGAACTTGAAAAATGCATTGTATTTTATTTGTTGGGAAACCTCCATTGGTCTGTTTGATTTTGAGCATCTTACAAGCAAAGGCACTGGCAACTTCTGCTTTGGAAGAATGAAGGAATAGGAATCAAACTCTAGAGATAGAGTGTCTTTCTCTGGGGCAAGGGGGAAATGTTTTTGTCGAGCACTACAGAGAGAGACTCCGGTTTCTGAAGTCAAGATTCCTCTTCTGCAATGCAACCTACTCTATGTGCAGGTCTCACCTTGCCCTTATCACCTCATCCCCGTGAGAATCGGGAATCAGGGAACTGCTGGAAAAAAATTGATGCTGCTGTAGCTATAGCTATTACTGTAAGTAAGAAAATGTCTTTTTTCTCTGAACCAGGAGTCTTATGTCCTCTGCTAGCATCCAGGAAATGGTAGCAGGTTAACTTATTAGCTTGCAAGTAAGGAAAAATCTCAGAACCCTCATGCTTCTTGACATCATCATGTTCCATGTGCATATTCTTAAAAACTAATGCATTTGGGTCTGCATCTACAGATGTTGTCTGTAACTGGTATTAGAGGAGTGCCTATAGGGTTACAAAAACCCCACTTAGCCTTCTTTCCTCAGGCCTAGATATATTCACATATTTTTGATGTTTTCGGAGCTTCAATCCTTTAAACCTCTTTTTTCTTACTTTCTTTCAACTTTTCTTAGTGTCAGTTACTTGCTTGCGTTCACCTCCAGGTGAAGCCTGCACAACCAAGCTCCTACCCACCCATGATCCCTGTCGCATAGCATCTGCCACCTGGCTCGCTCATTCACATGTGCTCAGAGGGTCATTCACCACCAGTTTGAGATCTCTCTTCAGTAACACAGCAGCTGCGGCTCTGCTGTGAATTTGATTATTATCTACTTCATTAACATTGCACAATTTGTCTTTTTGTCACCTCAATTTGTTAGTTTCAGTCCCCTTCTCTAATCTGTCTAACTTAAGCTATATTTAATCTTACTTTTCACTGTACGGTTTTCTCTCTTTACAACTTTCTGCAGAAAGGCTCATCGGGCTCTTTTCCTGGTTACATTTAAAGTTGGCGGAATGGCATTCAGGAGGCTTTTGTAGGCTGATACTTAACTCCACCCCTTCACCCCGCGGTTGACAACGAATCTCTAACTTCTTCCTGATTCATTTTAACCTTTGGTCATTGTCTTAGTTACTTCCCATCACTAGGACACAACACCTGGCTTCAAGGCAGTGTGGAATGGCAGACGAGGGCTGCTCAAGGCATGGCACACACGAAGCAGATGGAGAGTGAAGGGAGGAGCAGAGAAGAGATAAACACTTCCGGGCCACACCCCTGTCTTCCCACCAGATTGCACCTCCTAACAGCAAATCAGCTCTAGACTCCTCAATGGACTAATCCACAGATGAGTATCACGCCCGTGTGATCCAATCACCTCCCCAAAGCCCCATCTATGAGCTCATGAGGCTTTGCCGTCTCGATATACGCTATCACAGTCATATATTCTTATGTCCTCATGAGGCCATCACAAGACCCAACAGCCATTTGCACATTTCATGTGATAACTACTGTTGTGATTCTGACCTTGAAAAATAGTTGTTTTCCCCAAACTCCTGACCCTTACCCAATCCATTCTTTTTCTATAGTATTTTCTAACAGCATTTTTGTTTTTGTTTTTGTTTTTGTTTTGTTTTGAGACAGGGTCTCACTACATAGCTCAGGCTGGCCCTGAACTCACTACATAGCCCAGGCTGGTCTTGAATTTACAGTGATCCTCTTGCCTCAGCCTCTCAAGTACTGGGATTATAGGCATGCACCACCATGCCTGGTCCCTAGCAGCAATTTTTAAAATTACTTTTAAGGTATCTTGCTGGTTACTGGGTTTCTTTTCATTTACATATATTTGGTTCTAATGATAATTCCACTCTTGAATTTCCCACTATGCAACAAAAGATAACCGTATCAGGATGGTATCTTAATTCGTTCTCAATAAAAAGAGTAATTAACTAAATTACATTTAATATGAACTGAACTAATGGCTCCAAAATAGTTTAAGCTTGAATATTTTTTGCCTGAATTCATGAATAATTATAAGTTGACAGACCTTTCTAACAAAAGATAAAAATTTTAATATAATTTCCACTTCTTAGACTTGCCTTGTATCCCAGAAGAATTAAATAAATAACAGGCTGATAAAATTATAGGTTATATTTGAGACTTCCAGAGTTGATATGGACCTCTCCTTGCCCACCACCTCAGCAGTATTTCCTGATGTTGATAACACAACCCCCCGCATTTGAACTCTCCCTTCAGGAAGTTTGTCTAATTAGCGGGTGGGCTTACAACACCTGGCTGCAGTGTCTGGTGGGGTTCGGGCAAGCTGAGTAGGAGCTGAGCTCTGGAGTCCTGCAGCCAGCGTGCCGGATTAATTTATACTCATGGGTAAAAATTAAGTCGCGCTCTTGGTAGCTGGCCAGACTGTTGCACCGGGTGAAAGCTGGGGATGCAGACCGTAGCGCTGGAGTATGCTTGCTGTGTTCTTTCTATTCATTCTGTGAGGTATGGAAACTGCTTCTGGGGCTTCTCACCTGCACTTTTGTCTCAAATGCATTTATCATGCGACTTTTATCCGAAGCTACACTCATGAAAATATGTACAAGTGCTTACCGAATTTGGAGTTCAAATTAATAAACACTCATTTCTCTATTCAGTGACTTCATAACTTTGAGTAACTCATTTCTCTGCAAGGTTCATCACTGGCTTTCACTGTAACCTTATGGAGCAACAGATCCCATTACAACATACTGAATTTCAGGTATCCATCCTGAGAGAAGGTGAGAGAATTTTCTTCTCACATGCTTCTCTGGGCTTTTCTTTTGTCCAAATTTCTGGTGTCCAATACCTCCTACGATTTTCTCCTTGTCTCCACTGTGCAACTAAATTATAGAAGGGCCCTGATGTCCCGCATGGAAAGATCATTAACAAAGTCAGGCTCTGGGGCTCTGAATCACTGAGGAATCCGAGGCATATACACAAGCCTGATGCTATGATGTCCCCATCATGCTGGGGACACCATTACAATGGCAGCGTGAATCCTGATCTGACTCCTCGGCTGGTAGCTCACTGACCAGAACCTCTTATCTTATATAAATCCTTTTGTAAGTATGGACAACAACGCTGCTTAACTGAGATCGTCGAGGGAAAATGACAACAAAACCACCTTCTCTGTGTGAGATACGCCTGGTCCACACATCACAACTTGGTATTGACAAAGTGGCAAATCTGCATTTTTGGATGGAACAAAATGTTTAAAATAATAAAGGAATAGTATTGTTTCTGCATTAAGAAACAAGGCACCATCAATAATATACCCACAAAAAGCGTTCAATTCATGTAAAGGAAAGACAGCAGCAAATGGAAATTTGATGACGGTTCCTTGTATGTTTTCAGAAACAGAACAAATTAAATGAATAATTTTAAGCCAATAAATGTAATATATGTAAATGCGAAAATGGACTGCAATAAGAAAGTGTGTCATTATGTGAAAATTAATATTCTAGCAAGGATTGCAGAGTGAGGGACTCATTTTCCATTACTGATGATATTGAGAAATAGTTGATTGTTTAAATGCCACAGCTCAGGAATTATAGCTGGCCTGGAGTATGTAGCTAATAAATATTTGTTAAAATATTAAACTATTGAATAAATATAGAACGGGGAAGCAAATACATGCCATCGGTTATAACAGCAAATCACAACTTCTGATTTCTTCAGAGGCTAACTTCCACATCAGTCTTTTGCCATGGCCCTAGAATTGTCGTTGAGAGAGGACACCAAGGATTGTCCCATAGCTGAGCCCTGCACAGTACAGTGGAAGGGATACTGCAGAGAATTTCTGGAGGAGCAATAATAGTAAGATTTAAACCCAAGAAGAGTCAAAGAGAAGATAGAGTGGATAATGCTACTGTCACATGGTGGTGGGGAAGGGGGTCCTCTCTGCATCAATCTGAACTAGAGATAAAGTGGTTTGTGAACAAACACCAACTCTACTTCATGCCAAGAAAGTGAATCTGGGCAAACTCTGCATCTGACTTTTGCTTTTAGCGCTGAGTTGGCTCTCCTAAAACCAATCACATGTTGGCTTAACCTAGATGTCGTCAGTCGTGGCCCTGTGGTGGTGGCATTTGGACTGACTGTAGCACGTAACTAGAGGCTGGCTTATGAGTTGTTATCCTGCATAGCCTTAGCCATTTTGCTCAAGTCATGGTAATGAGGCGGCTATGAACAAGCTGCTATGGTCTATATGCGGTGTCCTCCCCAACGCTTTGTGAGCTGAAGTGGGGCTTGTGAAAAGTGACTGGATGGTGAGGGTATTATAACTGAATTGCTGTTAGGAGGTGGTCTGGTCGGGAGAAGGGGGTCACCATGGGCGTGGCCAGGAGATATCTCTTGCCTCCAGCTCCTCTCTTAATCTCTCTCTGCTTCCAATCTGCCATGCCCTGAGCAGCTATTCCTCCACCATGACCCTCTGCCATGCCACCCTGCCTTGGAGCAAGCGGACCATGGACTGAAACCTCTACAAACTATGGGCCAAATAAACCTCTCCTCCTTTAACTTGCAGGCATTGGGTACTCTGTCCTAGCAACGAAAAATATAAGTAACACACAAGCCAAACTTATTATAGCGTCACACTTTTCTGCTCATAACTGTGTTTTTAGTTACTTATTCATAATGATGATGAGTTTTCATGATAATTTAGGTACATTTCCTAGCATTATGATAAACTGTTTAGTTATGCAAGGTAGCTAGCTTGATTGCAATATATTTTCTGCAGCCATAATATGTGATGCGCCATGCCTTACTTGATCTCATTATCTTGTAATTTTTAGGACAATATCTTAACCAACCAAACACGTAAGCCAACAGAAATAATCATTCTTTTGTGTCCACCGAAGTTTCCTGGCAATAAACAGTCCAGTGAATTACGTAGCTACCAAAACAAAATGCCTGAGGATAGAATTTGGAGAATTAGGGCCGGTGAGATGGCTCAGCGGCTTAAGCACCTGCCCGGCAAGCGCGAGGGCCCGAGTCCGACTCCCGGAACCCACATACGAGAAAAGGGCTGGTGATATCGCTCAGCGGCACGGGCGCCTGCTGGCGCGCGAGGTCCTGAGGTCGACCCCCGGTACCCACAAAAAAAAAAAAAAAAAGAATTTGGAGAATTAATTGTAATTAATTCCATAATTCAATTTTATATTCAAGCGCCATCTCTTTTAGCAACTGTATCAACAGCTGAAGTGTTTACCAGAGATGCGATATTTGTGCTTCTCTGGCCCCTTTGATGAAATATCTATGACCAATAGGCTAGGACATTTGGATAAGTGATGGTAAAGCAGCAAGTGTGCATGTGAGAATTACCCAAACATGAAACAGTCCAGAACTGATTTCCTATTTGAAGGACATCTCCATATCTTTAAGAAGGATGCAGTTTTCAGTGGGCATTGCATTCTACTTCTATTCCCCAGTATGGATCACGCGTTCAGAGCCTAAGGCGCCAGGCAGGTGCTAAAACGGAGGAAAGCAGGTGCAGAGGAAGAGTGTGGGAGACCAGAGAACTCACATCTCCTCGGAGAGAGGCAGCCCGCTCTCAGCTCCTGCTGATGGCTACCACGCTGCAATCAGATTTCATGGCAATCAGAGTTTTCTATTTGTCAATAGAAGCTAGGAATCTTAACTTTTCAATTAAATCACCTGAGTTTTAAGTCCTGGTAAATAATTCAAAAACACTTTGAATATTCTCTGGCCACTAAGCAAATAAAAATGAGTGGCGCATGGATTCAGACCATGGTTCACCAGCTTGCAACCTCCGCCTTAACACGTTCTTGTAATGTCTGTTGACACCCCCATCTCACTCTGTATTTTTCACTGCTACTATAAATTACTATTTAGTGCAAAGAAAATGAAATCTATTGTTACCATGGTAGCCTCTGCATTTTTGATAATGAGCAGAGATAATTTGCATTTAAACAATGTTAGCTAATATTGAGGTGTAGCAGTTTAAAATTTTTACCAAATTAACATATTTTTTAAAAAACCAAGCTCTTCTCTTTCATTCTATCCAACACAGAATCAATCTTAGAAACATTTTTGGTTTAATAAAATCAGCCATTTTATCTGTAAGCATTTCCTCTTTAATTTGAAACTCCTGTACATCTAAAGGAAATGCAATATATCCATTTGTGGTTCATTTACATTAAATCATTAAAATGTTGTTTGATAAAACCCTTTTGATGTCTATTATGGTTTTGGAAGTCATTCAAAAAACATTCTAGGCCTTTTCCTCTGTAGTAACATCTTGACTAATATAAACAAGTTCAAACACCAAAGGATTCTGCTTCTAGGCTATAACCCAAAATTTAAGGATTCTGTGACTTCCACACAGAGACAAAAATGAATTATTCTTTCTCTCATTATCACCACCGTCGTTTATTCTACCCCAAAGAGATGATGATATAAACTCATCAAAGAAAGAATTCCCATTTTATAATTGCAAGTCAGAGAATCTATCCATTTGAAGTATGACTCCAAGCTGAGGTCCAACATTTGTGTTCTTAAAATAACATGAAGTTGATCATACAATTTAAAGTTCCTTCTTGCTGTCCCTCTGAATGCAACTAGGGCTGAAAGGATGTGCCGTATGGAAAAGGAATATATATTTACAAGATGATTCTTTATGCAGGGAAGACATACATTGATTTTGTTCATTTTCAAGCATACAAAATAGATCTTTTGTGAGAGATGGAGCTATCCCCACATTACTGAGAGCTGTCACTTAAAATACAATTGTGATTAATATCACTTGCAAATTGAATACTGACTTGGTTCCTTTCCTTCCAACAGGAAATGCAGTTCTGTAGGGATAGAGGCAAAGAACATATGTAAACCCTTGGGAACGGACAATGATGAAATGACCCAAAGCATGATTATTCCTTGCTACTTCCTGAAATCTGTTCCTCAAATCCCCAAACTAACAGTTCTCTGAATTTATGGTTCACAAAAGTGTTCAAGGGTTTTCAGACCCCTTGCCTGACTCCACAGAAAGTGCGGAAGGGAGGGATTTCAAAGATGTGCAGAACTGGGTCAGCCAAGGTTCACTCCTTGAGATCTTCCAGATATTTATTAGGCGTTCATGGGAGGGGATGTTCATTTCTGTAGACACAGGATGGCTTTTCCAAAACAGAAAATGCAGGTACTTTTAAGTCTCTGGCTAGACTGAGATAAGCTTGTCTGCTGATGATGGGACTGTTCAAATGTAGGATGTCTAGTTTATGCAGAGGCCACTAAGCAAAGCATGAGGGGAAGTGGGAAGCAGGCCAGGCAGTTTTATATTGAAGGGAATTTCCTAAGCTGGAGAGGCAATTTTCAGGTGAATCCACCATCCCCATGTGAAGAGCTATGCTGACCCTGTGACACTAAGTGGCTATTCTGAGCTTTGTCTCTCATCCTGCATTGGGAAAAGAGAAACAAGCATATTGTGTCAAGGTGCACATACTTACTTCGCAAGACACCTAGGGTAACTATGTGTACCTCCATGCAATATGCTTGTTTCCTTTGGCTTTAATGGGCCGACTATGCTTACAAAGACTCAGTAAGACTCTAGTTGCTTCTGTGTGTGAGGCAGTGTGGTAGGCACTGGGGCTATCAGGGCAGCGGGGCCTGCTCTTCTTTTGCTTTCCCATGCCCTCTCCTGATAGCACAGCTATCTCTTCTATATGTTCTAAGAAAAAGCAATTGTGTGGTCTTGTCAGACTCACTTGTGGGTGGCAATCACATGTACATTTCATGGAAAAGAATTAAATTTCCTATAAGAAGGAAAAAGGAAACTAAACTTGATGATTTAAAAAAATTTCCTAAATATAGTCACATGTGCCATACCAAGGGTTCCATTAAAAATGGAGCCCATATTTGATGGTGGTCCTGCAAGGTTACATTGGAGCTGAAAAATCCTGATTGCCTAGTGATGTTGGAGCCATCCCAAAGTCATAAGACAATGCATTACTAACATATGTGCAGTCACACTGGTGTAAGCAAACCTACCTCATTGCCAATCATATAATAGTGTATAGCACATATGGTTATGTCCAGTACACAATGCTTGATAATAAAAGACTATGTTCCTAGCTTGTGTGTGTACTATACTATATTTTTATTGATGTCTTTGAGAGTACTCCTTCTCCTTATTTAAAAAAAAAAAAAAAGTTGACCTAAAATAGTGCCCCACCTGATACAACAGATTCATGCATTTCATGTTTGTGCCTCTCTTGGTCACATCCATAAGCCATGTGGAGCGACTGACCCAAGCCATCTAGGTCTGTATACATACACTCTATGATTCACCTCTCAGAACTCACCTCCATCAGAAAGTGATACGGGACTGCAGGCTCTTTTTTCCTCTTATCAAATAACATGCATACAATAGGTGTACTAATCTCAAGTATGTGATTTGGTAAATTTTTTTACAAACATATATACCCATGTAACTACCACTCAGATCAAGATATCAACAGTCCTACAAATTCCAGAAGTTTCCCTTGGCTCTTTCTCAGTCAACACTCAGACTTTCCGGGGTAACAGCTCCTGCCACTTGTGTCGCCATGAAAGTAGTCTATTCCTGAACTCATATAAATGCAGTCTTACAGGGTGTACTTCTTTCGCTGGTTTCTTTCACTCAAGATAACGTCTTTGAGGGTTATGTATATTGCTTGGTAGAACAGTAGTTCATTCTTTTTTAAGTTTATATGTAATATTCATTGTATAAATTATAACACAATATATTTATCACTGATGGATATTTGTGTAATTTCCAGCTTTTGACTATAATGAATACAGCTTCTGTGTCCATTTTTCTCAATGTTTTTATTGGAAGTAAACACTTATTTCTCTGGGTCATATATCTATGGGAAAACAATGTGTGTTTAGCAATACTGATGTTGCCAAGTAGTTTTCCAAAGTGATTTTGCCATTTTATACTTCCACCAGGAATGTATGAGCATTTCACTTGCGTACAACCTTGCCAACACTCGGCTTTCTCCATGTTTAAAAAATTTTCAATTCTAGCAAATGCGAAATGTTATTTCACTGTTTTTTTTTTTTAACTGATATTATCCTAATGACTAATAATGTTGAATACTTTTCCATCTGGTTATAGCCCTTTATATGTTCTCTATGTAGTATCTGTTCAGGTCTCTCTCTCCCTCTCTCAATTCAATTATTTTTCTTTTCATTATTGATTCATAAAAGTTCTTTATATATCATAAATGTCAATTTTGGGGGCAGTTTGGATGTCATTCTTTTGTCAGATTTCTATTGTAAAAATTCTCTTCCAGTGTGTGGCTTGACTTTGTATTCTTTTCCCATCAAATTTGGATGAACGTAAGTACTTAATCTGAAACAAGTCCAATTTATTAGCATTTTTTATGATTGTTCCTTTCTGTATCCTAATTTTAAAAAAATTTTGCTTGTCCCAAGGTCAAAATTCTTCCCTATGGTTTCTTTTAGAATACTTCACTTGATCTTAGCCAAAAGGCCGGGAAATGATCTTTTAGAATACTTCTTAATGTATTTCACATTAAAAGTTATTTTCTATCCTAAATTAATATTTAAGTACAGTGTGAAGTAGCTATCAAGGTTAATTATTTCATATAGATATTTAATTGCTCTAACATGACATGAAAAATATCTTTTTCTTGTTGAGTTGTGCTTCTGTCATAAATCAAGTGACTATATATGCATGGGTCTGTTTCTGGAAGTATTTCTAGAGAGAAATATTTGATTAACAGTTTTTGCCTTCTAAAGCAAGGTTTTGCTGCCCATACTAGAAATAGCTGTTTTAAAACCCAACATTTTTGTTTGTTAGAGCTAGATTTTTGTCGAGAGGAAAAGCCTTTGAGATCTGAAAGGAAATTGAGTGTTGTGTTAATTTAGAATTGGAAAGAACATAAGGGAGACCTTGACTAATAATTCGTCATTTCTAGGAACTTACATTGGACTGGGAAGTAGAAAGGGGGACAAATGGATGGGATACGTCCACCTGAAGACTAGGTGATTGGATGGAGGCACTATGTAGGGAGGAAAGAATCAGCATAGAGAGAGAGAGACAGACACGGAGACCCAGAGAAAGACAGACAGAGAGACAGACAGACACATAGAGAGACAAAGAGAGAGACAGAGAGAGACATACAGACAGAGACAGAGACAGAGGCAGAGTGCATGAGAGTGATACCACTATGAACATCATGGAACTTAGACGATTGTTTTAAAGTAGCCATTCAAGGGACTATGGCTTCTTCACCAGTGCTGAGCCATGTGAGCAAGGTAAGGGCTTTTCCCTGACTTTCCCTTCCAAGTCACCTATTTCTCACCTAACACAAGTGACATCCCAAGCTCCAAGCTGATACTCATATGGATAGTCTCCTTTAGATGGGACCTGTCTTAGTTATGCTTCTTGTCACTGAGGCACAATACGCAACGCCCACAAGTTAAAGGAGGAAAGGTTTGTTTCAGCTCAAGTTTGGGAGGTTTCAGCCCATCATCAGCTGACTCAAAGGCAAGGTGGCATGGCAGAGGGGCATCGCAGAGGAGAAACAGTCCATGGCATGGCAGGCAGGAGGAAGTAGCCAGCCTGCCTTCCTTCTGTTCCTTTATATTCATTCTGTATTCAGTAAATCTATTCAGCCACATCCAGAACTGTGCTAAACCAATCGGTGAACTAATTTAGTACCACAAACCCTTAATCCAGTATCATGCACCCATGATCTAGCCACTTTCCAAAAGCCTTACCTATGAGTGCATGAGGTTTTGTGGGGACATCTAGATACAAGCCATATCAGGCCCAGTATATAGAGACAGTGCTATAAAAGCAATACCTCTGTGGGAGTTTTGATCCCATTAAAATTGTGACAAACCAAACACTTTTAGCCCTTTTACTTGGATGGAACCAGATAAATGGTGATACCTACCTCCATTAAACAATATTTAGCCTCTTGAACCCCAGGAAGAGAATCACCTCCATCATTAGACATCACTGGGAGAAGTGCTATACAGTGTTTATGGATCCTTGTCCTTCTATGCTTATTTCTTTGTATCACAAAGCTGGATGCCTAGAAACTACATTTCCCATACTCCTTTGCCAGCAGAGGGCCCATTCAGATTCAGCCAATGAAAGGCATTGATGTCAGATTGAGATGGCAGACGAGAACAAGCCATTGGTACTCTCTATCTGGTAGCAAGAAGTAGACTTCTGGAAAATATGAGTGACATCTACAGTGAGTGCAAGGAGTTCCTAGGATGTGCCTGTTTTGGAACACTAGAGGCACTTCACAGTTTCCTCAAAGGTAACAAAATTTCCCTGTGACTTGGACTTTACCAGCCCTTATAATAGTTTCACAGACAAATAATTTCTTGCACTAACTCCCTTCCTGCTAAAATATTTTGAAAGCATTTTCTGAATAAACTCTGACCAATTTAGGAGGACACTTTCTTAAAAAAAAAAAAAAAAAAAAAAAAAAGGGGTCTTTCAATAGTGAGCTGGCCCAATCCATCATTCACCTTACAGAAGTTAAATTTTATACATATGCAGTGCACAGCTCTTCGGTGAATGGCTGCAAATCTGTTTGCAGCTGTCTTATTGCAGCTATTTCTTCATCCCACCCTATTTCATTTCACGTATTTCAGTACTAAGTCAGCACTCAGCAAGTATTGATTGGACGAATCAATAAAACTCTGAGGCAGCTTGATATAGTAGAAAGCATACAGAATTTAGAAAAAGACAAAGACATTTAAGTTTTAACTTCACTACTTAAAAATTCTGTGATCTTAGGTAAGTTATTAAAACTTATTCACTAGTATAGCAAAAACCTCTGTCTATTTCATAAGACTAAGTAAGACAGTTTATGTACTGACTTATGTTACACTTAGCTGGCAAATAGCTATCATTTTATTAATTAACACCTCTCTTAGAGATAATAGCAGTTCAGTTGTGGTATAGATCACTATGGAACAAATTCCTTCTCAGTAATAAAAATTGTAACAACTAGAACATTTTATAGGTCATGCACTATTCTGTATATACATATATATCTACTCTCCACAATAGCTCTGTGAGATAAATACCATTTTTGTTCTTTTTAATAGATGGGGAAACTGAGGCACAAGTTTTAATAGATGGAGAAACTGAGGCACAATTAAGTAAATTGCCCACCATAGTTTATAAAATGGTAGTGATAGGATTTGAACCCAGGTAGCTTGGCTGCTTCCAGCCCCTGCAAGAAACTCAGAAGCTGGAAGAATAATAGAAAAAGAAAAGTTGGATCTTTCAGCTCCCCACTAACGTGCTCCATTTGACCAGAAGACAAAACGCCAGTCAGTGTCAGCTGTTAGGCCCCATTCTCACCCTGACACTTGTGTGGAAAGAGACCGTGGAGAACGGGCTGTGAGCAGCAGCAGCTGTAGTCTCCCACTCTGGAGTGAATGGGTGGGAGAAGCAAGGCACGGCCAGAAAAAGGCCAGAAAGCACAGAGTGTGCTCAGCGACTTCACAGAGCGAGCTTGATCCCAGCCAGCAGCAGTGCCAGCCCTCAGCCAGCCTGAGAGCAAAGGCCCAAGGCAGACATCAGAGCAGCTGAGCGTGGGCATCCTCTGCATTCCTAGTGTCCGTGTGTGTGAGGCTGGAGATGCTGCATCACACTTAGTGGAGACGCCACACCCAGGTCCTGCTCCCCTGGGATGCTGGGAATGTGGGGACAATGGCTTTAGACCACTGATCCCACTCCAAACTGGCGTCTGGTGGTGTAGTCTTTGCCCGCTCATGATCTCAGCCGGCAGAGATAGCAGCTTTCTTCCCACTATTTCTGCAACCACTATAACCTGCTGTCATTCAGCTTGTTCCTCTAGACAGACTTTTAAAAAGCTGTTGGTCCTTTGAAAAAAATATTTACCAAGTTTCATACAATGACTGAAACTACAAAATGAAATGATTAACTGAAATGGTCAAGTCTGGAGCGAGACCTTGCTTGGAGAAGAGAGAATGAGTGAATTGGGCTTTAGATACTGAGCTTCAGATGAAGGGGAAGGAAAGCCAGGTATGGTGTGAACAGTCCCGTATCCCAGGTTTAACAGAGGTCAGGGCTCAAGAGATGGATTTGAGCACCATTTTTGTAGGAGTGATGTTAAAATCACAGAATAAGACTTGATGTTAAGAGCAATACTATAGCTGGCAAATCCAAAGAACAAAGAGTAAGTCTAGGTAACTCTTTTCCTATCTCCCTAACCATTCTAAGAAAGTTTTAAAATTATTTTCAGGGGATAGGATGCGGTGTCCAAATATTTCAACTTACAATATTTTAGTATCTCACTTATTATTTTTCCATAAATCTCTTGGAATGCTTTCTGAATAAAGAATTGGGAAATTAAAGTAATGTTGTAATTAAGAGCTTTTAGAAAAATATACATGAGTCATATTGCATTATTTTACGTATTGTATTATTCACTGGCTTTTTGAATTGTTTGTACTAAACAGTAATATTTCATTCAAATCTGTACCATTGGGCCGGTGACATGGCTCAGCGGCATAAGTGCTTGCCTGGCAAGCGCGAGGTCCTGAGTTCGACTCCCAGTACCCACATACAAAGGAAAAAGGGGCCGGTGATATCGCTCAGCGGCATGAGTGCCTGCTGGCAAGCGCGAGGTCCTGAGTTTGACCCCGGGTACCCACAAAAAAAAAAAAAATCAGTACCATTTAAATTAAAATTATTTCTATTAGCTCATGAAAGTATGCATCTTAAGTTTTCAAAATATAGCTCCTACACACTTGGGTTTTCTCTATTAGTGCTCCTAGATTAGAAATTTATAAGTAAAATGCACTCCGAAGGTGAGTACTGACATAGACTAATTGAATAAAATGGTAAAATGAATTCATACAGGGCAAGGGCCTTGGCTAGGCTAAAGACTGAGATCATTAAATATGTATTTGATTGTGAGATGTGCTGAACATCACCCACCCTTTCCTGTCCCCCATTCCACTCCACCCTTATCCCCAAGTCTACTGCATCAGTGGATTAGTATGGAGGGGTCTTGCTGCCTGCACCATGCTTTAATATGATTCAAATATGTGCAACCATGTTTGAAGGGATGAGGGAGTAGGGGATATGTGGGGGGGCAAAGGAGTGGTCCTCAAGGGAGAACTTATTGTATGCATTAAAAAGATAGTATGGGCCTGCCAGCCAGACCTACCGACAAGATCTGCCTGCAGTTCCAAGTGCTGTTGGTATTTCTGGAACACACAGCGTGGCGTCTGAGTATGAAATCCTCCACATCCCTGCTTCCCAGCGGGGCATTAGTCCACTCCTTGAAGAACAGGAACTGGGTATATAAACTGACAGGTGTTGCAATAAACCTTGCACTAATCCAAGGACTGAGGAGCCATGCTGTGGGGCCCCACCATCACCCTCTGAAGGTGACAGCAGGAGTGAATGTTTTCCTTTCTAATTTACAAGTGACTGTGAAGCTGTCAGGTGCCTCGGTGACTGATAGCACTGGCGGACAGAATGGATTAGGCTGGCCAGGCGGAGAGCCACTGGAAAGGGTCCAGGTCAAAGACAAGAATGCGACTCAGGGAGGCAGAGTCCGCAGGAGACTGCAGCTGCAAATGACAAAGGCCAAGTCACGGTGGTCCAGGTCAGGACAGTGGTGGGCCAGTGGACACCAGAGGCCCTGGGAGGATACACATGTTACAGAGGGAGCAAGAAGCAATGTCCCCAAGGTGACTCAGATAGATATGAGTCATCCTTTAGGATATATGTGGGCAGAGGGGCATGCAGCACTATATGAACAGTTAGAGGCTTTGGGGTTTCCAAAGCATGGGCAGTAGCAGTCGTAACACTCCATTTGAGTCTCTAAACTGGTGCGTTGAGGATGTTTGAGATATGTGGATCATAGAACAGTTGAAAAGCAGCTATTTCCTTATTCCAGCTATGCGTACTCTCTCTCTCTCTCTCTCTCTCTCTCTATATATATATATATATCAATAAATTATGGCCTGGAAGAACACATCTGCAATTAATTTAAAATTACTTAAGTATTAATGGATGATTTTAAGATGCTTAAACATAGTTCGTCCTCAAACATCTTAATACTTGAACTCATTCCTTACCTCTCTATAATTTATTTGCATTGTTAATTTGCTTAGCAAATATTCTCTAGATAATGATATATTTGTATGTGTTTCTGATTTATGCAACAGTAGGGGCTCAAGTTGTGCCCCAGGATAAATACTAGACACCTGGAGACCAGAGCAGCAGAGTCATGTGTATTCATGCAGGTCATAGTTTCTTAGAAGGGACAGGATGTCCGTTGCATTAGTCAGGGGTCTCAAGAAAACCAGAACCAGTAGGAGACCGTGTGTGTGTGTGTGCGTGTGTGTGTGTGTAGTCCATCCACTAGATGCCAGCAAGACACACACACACACACACACACACACACAAAGTCATAACAACCAAAATTGTCTCTGATAACTGATGAACATCCTCTGGGTGGCACCACCCCCCACCAAGAACCACTGGTCTAGATCCTTGCTACGGAGTGCATAGCAGCATCAGCATCTCCCAGAAGTTTGTTAAATCTCAGAGCCCATCTAAAACCTTCTGAATCATAGTCTGTGTTTTAACCAGATCCCCATGTAAGTTGTATGCACATCAGAGTCTGAGAGGGACTCCTGATTTTGTGGAGTCCAGCTTCATCAGAGCACTATTGATCAACTACCACGAGCAAGACATCCTTATCTTGCTCTGGGGATAAACTGATGAGTAAAATAGACGTAACCTCAGATCTCATTAGCCACTCAGTCTGCACTTGTTTAGCTAAGCTAAACGTGTTACTCAATTATCCTCACACACGTGCATACAATCAAATAATATGTAGTCAAACGTATGATGCAGTTATATACTTATTTACATGTATTGATGTCCAAAACCTATTTTGTTAAGTGAAAAAACAGATCTGTTTTGCAGATGCAGACTAATTTAATTTAAATGATATGCAAATAAAAAATCTATCAGAGTATATAAACAAGAAAAAATTTTAGCATGCCTTGGGTAAAGGGATTATGGGTGATTTTTATCTCATTTCTTAAATATTTTCAACATTTTTCTGAATTTTTACAATGAGCACATATTAGTTCTATAATTAGAAAAGACAAAAATCCTTTTCTGATTTTTCAAACGATGACCTTAGCAGCTACTCTGCTTCACATTCTCTTCTCCCAGTAAGAAGGTCCAAAATTCATAAAATGTGTCCGCGCTATTCCTCTTTGGGCTGAAATTTACCTGTTTATTCATCTCATGGCAGGACCAGAAGTAATGATAGGCACGAGTCTACTATAGTGCCTGTGTTGGGGGTCCCCGTGACCTCTGGGTGGGCCTGGGCCTGGTAGCATTAAGTACACACTTACACGCAGCTGGAGCTGAGGGGTGCAGACACCAGCCCAGGAGTCACCAATCCCATTTGCTCTTCTCTTTGGGAGCAGAGCTGGGCTACACTTCTCAGACGTTTTCACCGTTCACTTTGGTCTTGTAAGTAAAGAACTATAAGCACAAGTGATTGCATGACCCTCCTTGCACAACCCTGAGAACTTCCTGGTGTGAGTCGCCATGCTTTCACCTTGTGCTGCATTGGCCCGGATGGGCCCATGAAGCAGATGGCAGCGCCACAGATGGGAGGACCCAGGATCCTTGTGTCACATAGTGAAATAGAGCAAGCTGCCAATTGTGAGCATATTTTGGACATTATATAAGCAAGAAATAATAAACCTTGACTACATTTTAGCCGTGACGCATTTGGGGGGTTTGTTACAGAACATTTGCCTGCAGTTTTGAATGAAGTACTGTTGGTGTGTGGAGAAAAGAGAAGCAGGAAGTAATCAGTTTGAGAACAGTCCTCGGTAGGAGGACTGGTTTGAGTCTCACATCTAGGTTTTTGAGGTTGTGTAAATGGAAAAGGCTAGACATTTGGGCACTACCTGATAACTAACTGTGGAAGAGTGAAAAAAAAAAGCAATTTTTCTTCTTTAGAAAAATGGTCTGCACCAGGACTCTGAGGTTATTGGTCGCTGGGCAGAGCTATCCTGTCATTTTAGCAGCAAGTTGTGGGTAAAGTGCTACCAAGCAATCCTGATAGAAGGCAGAGTTTTCTTTTTCACTTGATCGTAATAGCTCGTCCATTCAAAACTGAATTAGTTTGAAACTTGGCACCAGGCTTGTCAGACCAGATGTGGAATTTTATTGCCAGGAGAAAAAAATTTAGAAGTTTCCAGTAATCTTGAGGTTGTTGAGATTTAAGTTTAGCTTACTGAAAAATTGAGCCAGTAGAGAGAAGCTTCAACTAAAAATATAAAATTTTGCAAATTTACTATTTTTAAAAATATGACCGTATATACATTCAAAAGCCTTTGAAATAACAGCCAAAAACAAAAGCAAAAGACTGCACATGTTAATAAACAGTTTGGGGCTGTGAATGTTCCTTTTCCTTTCTCTTCACTTAAAGGAAACCTTAATGTTAAATAACAAACTTTGACCTAAGATAATTTCTATGTTTTTCAGTTTCCTTTCTGAACCTTTTACTAAGCAAGCCAGCAGTACAACCTGGAAGATATCTTGACAACCAACACTCCCCTTTGGGTGAGGAAAAATGGCTGTTATTACAGCGGGAGATGACTTGTGTGCTAACAGATCTGAACAATGCCGCGCTCAGTTACAGGCCTGAAATGCAGCAGCAGAGGATACAGAGTTAACCAAAGCCAGGAGAAACTAGAGAAGCCAACATTTTCGAGTAAAGGGCTACTTTCGTCAGGGCCAGAGAACATTCAGGCCATCCAACACCGTCAACGAGTCAGCATCGTAAAAAATGAGGGACAGGGCGGGCATGGACAATGTCACAAGGAGAAATGAGAAGAATGGTATTTTAAAATCTGGCAAACTATCAGAAGGCATAGCACAAGTAAATGACAAACCCCTCCTGGAGCTTAAGCAGAGACAGTGCTATTGAGAAGCATGACTGCTCCAGGAGGCCAACCACAGACCCCTGGAAACCCACTGCAGACCACCGGGGAAGCTAGGACCACCCCTGGAGGATCACTGGGCTGGCGGGTAACTTGGGGAGCCCAGAGGTAGCACTCCGTGGCCACAGCTCCTTTTACTGCCTGAGAGACACAGTGACACTTACAACCCATTCTGGGAGTCCGTAGGGTTTAATAAGCTCATGTGTATAGGCACCAAGATACTTGGATAAAGGACTAAAATTATATTATTTCTGGCTTGGAATGTTCCCTTTTAAATTCCTTCTAATTACAGTGCCACCCTTGTAGATACAGACCACGGCTAGGCCCTGAGCTGTACTATAAACTTATTACCACTTAATAAACCTCCATTCTTGGCATTTTCCTCCCTGACACATTTTCTTTTAACCCCACAGCTTTCTGAACTCTGGCCTGCCAACTTCCATGGGCATCTCGGAGGGCTGAAGCTGGATGAGGACCACTAGAAACGCAGGCCTGACCACTTCATGTCAAGACGAAGGGGGGAGTTTCAGGGGGACAGCATTGCACACATTCTGAGCTGGAAATAACACTCACCTAAATGACTCTCAGACCTCGCTATTCAGACACTAGGTCCCCTGGGCTGTACCCACCACACACTTAAACTAAAACTAATAGACAGTTTTCTACAACCTCCCCCTCAATGCAGCATGAGTTGAATTTCTTCAGTGGTAAGGAGTTTGTGTTTGTTGTTTTCTAATACTTCTTGGGATGAGAATGGAAGAGGACCAATCACTTAGCAAAATCACCGTACAGGTACTTCATTATTTTGAATTTAGTGTGTGGGTGGTGACTTGTGGATTTCCCGGAAGTGCACCACGCTTCCTGTACTCTGCTCTCTGAACACGGCTGCGCATCTGCACCGCCCCCACCAACAGGCTTCCTCTCCCTGGTTTTGGGCTCGTAGAGAAAGAATTCATTTCGGCTTGATTTGGAGGAGAGACACAGGACACCACACTGCTGCTTCCGGGAGAGTCCCGGGAGCTCTGGGGCCATTCTTGGGAGCTCTTCACAGAAACCAGCTTCATCTGGGCCCTCAGGGCTGCGAGCTTTGGGAAAACGGGCTGCCTGGATCCCTTTTTTCCCTAAAGGCACCACTGACTGCAACCACAGTGTGTTGGCTGCCAACAGCTTCTTGCACAGTACTGGTTGACAAAGCAAAGAAATAAAAGGAGATAAAAGTTGTGGCTGTCCCACGGCAGTTGTTAAAAACTCACAGATGGGTTTGAGATCTATATACACTGATCTTTGAAAATTTCGAGATGTGCGTGCGTGTGTGTGTGTGTGTGTGTGTGCATTAGGAGTGGGGTAAATGGAGTGGTAGTTGACTTTATTTAAGGGAAGAGAAGCTGACTAACTTGCAGGCAAGAGCAAAAACAAGGTCTTTCGGGTAGTGTTAACCATAGGTCATTGTTAGTCAAAGGCTGGGCTGTGTGTGTTACATAAAGTTAACACTTTTACCAAAGATCCCATTTTCTTGTTCACAAAGAATAGCAGCATCTCAGGGACAAAGAGTGCTATGACTCCTCCCTACAGGCACAGCCCAGGGGATAGTGACCCGAGCTCTAAGAAGGTCTTAGTCCAACTGATACAGGCAAAAAGCAATATTTTTGTATACTGGAAAACTATTTGGGTTCGAATCTGGCTCTTTGTACTATGTGATTTGGGCCAAACTGCTTAACCCCTTGGACCTCAATTATTTTGTTACATGGATGTAATAACATCAAACTCACAAAATTTATGGGGAGAGTATTCACTTATTTAATCAAAAATATTCAGGCCGGTGAGATGGCTCAGCGGCTATGCGCCTGCCTGGCAAGTGCAAGGTCCTGAGTTCGACTCCCGGAACCCACATACGAAAAAAGGGCCGGTGATATCGCTCAGCGGCACGGGCGCCTGCTGGCACGCGAGGTCCTGAGTTCGACCCCCGGTACCCACAAAAATAATAAATAAATAAAAAATAAAAATAAAATATTTACTCAGACCAGCTAGATGTCAGGCACCGGAGATAGGATGATGGATAAAAGACAGTATCTCTTCGAATATGGAGATTATCTTCTGGTAGAACACATGAAATAATATACAAAAATTAGCACAATACTTTAGAAAAAGAGTTTCCACAGACAGGAGTTTTACTACTGTTTTCCATGGCTACTATTTCCATTCATGCCCATAGCATAGAATCTCCATAATGGCAAGGAATTTCACTCATTTTGTGCATTACTAAATAGCATTTAGTAGACAACCAAGAAATATTTGCTAAGTGAAAGTCTAAATATTCCTCATAGCTTTTAACATATTTGCTTAGCTCCTGCATAAGTAAACGTATTTTAGAGTAAAAATAACATATATTCACCCACATATCATATAGCTGATTTGTTAAAATGATGATTGCCTGTGAAAAATATTTCTTAAAATGTTTCTATGCACATATACTTACTTCCATATTCATGCTTAACAATCCAGTCTAGTAATTGTCATATATTTTCCCTATCCTCTGAGTAAGCTCTACAACTGGACAGAATCCCCAGCACGGACATCGCGTGCTTTCAGCAGTGAATGTGCACCGGGTGTATCTTCTCTCCTGCACTGTGACCCCTCTCTTGACACCATCTTGTTTTCCGGGGGAAGCATTTTGATCCCAGATGAGTGATGAAAGGTGCAGGGTGCTGAAGCCACAGCTGCCAAGTGGAAGCAAAGTGTATTCTACTGGAGGGGAAAGTGCAACATTCATGGAAGCCCAAGTTACCTTCAAGGCAATGGTGGTGGAGGTGGAAAGAAAAGGCAGAAGTCTGTCAGGGTCTGGTGTAAATCCTTATGCATTTTGCATGGGAAATGTCACAGAAGCTGGGGGAGAGTAGATATGGAAGGAAGGGAGTGGTTGACAGGCAACTGTTTGCCTGGTAACTTCAGAGACCATGATTAGGAGTATGCCTTCAAGAGATTTCAAGCTATGGAGGGACCATTACTAATGATGAGGAAATACCTCTCCAAGGGGATGATGTTCTATTCTAGTGGGCAGTACAGTGGGGGCTCCTAAGCGCTCCCATCTTTTGCAGTATGACCTGTGTAGCACACAGGGAGCTGGGAAATAAGTCACAGGAAAGAATTATTCAAAAGTGCTTACAAAAAACTCAAGGGCAAGCATGCAGCAGATCTCAAAGTAAACCAGAATCTGAGGGATAAAAGCTCTAAGGAATCTCTTTTAGCTCTTCCTCATGATGGATTTGCTCTCTATTCTCTTTTTACACAATGACTTCTACTTCTGTGGACAATAGCATAAAAAACATAACCAATAAATGGTGTCTATCCACCAGGAGAAGATGAACTCTCTGCCCTTCATTTCCTATGCCTAAGAAGAGCTATTCTTGTTGGCCCAACCTGGGCTTGGTGACTAACTTGGACCTGTGGCTAAGGGTTGATCTGCAGCCTACAGACATGAGCATCAGGAGCTGTACTGGGGAATGGGAGGGAGAAAGAGTTCCCCAAAAAGTCTGGGGGTGGGACGGAGATGAATTGCAAGGAACATGCCCAATAGGTTTCTACCGCAGATTTTAATTTAGAACCTGGCCTGTAAAAATACACCAACTAGTATGTCATCTGAAAGCAGACCATAGGTTCTTAGTTAGATACGGGATCAAGTAGCCTTCAGCATTGCAGACCTGGGTTCTTGTTTTTGCTTTGGGACCTGAGGCCCAGCCTTCTCTCTGGATATCTGTTTCCTCTTCTGAACAGTGGAGAAACTGCATTAACCTCATTCTACATAAATCATCTCAGGTCTTTTAACACTTCCAATGTTTATATACCATTGACAAGAAGACTGAATGGGAAACTTAATTAGAACAGCTCTTTACCTCTTATTGGAGATACAAACACTGATGTCTCAGACGAGAAGTTCTGATGAGATGATAGTAATATGTCTGAATACCAAAAGATAGGGAAAGGAAATTTGCTACTAATTCATAAATGCAGTTTTATTGGTAAACTAAATAAAATCCATTTGGGGTGAATAATAGTAGTAGTAACAACAAAAAAACTATTTTCTTAGATAATAATAGTATTTATCATCTGCCAGACTCTGAGCTAAGACATCATTTGATATTTTGCTTCATTGTCACACTAATATTATAAAGTAGATACTACTGTTCATTCTCATTTTACAGATAAAGGACCTGAGTGCTGGCTTAAAAAGTCATCTGGTAGGGATGTGGTGCAACACTTCTGTTTCAAGTCCACTTCTGTTGTAAACGATTGGAAACTGTTGCTTTAGCTGATTTGTGACCCTTAAATTAAATGAAATGTGAAATTAATAAATTGCAAAATTATGCTATATGATATTGGTGTATGTATCATATATAGTTCCTTTCATCTCTAATATTCCACACACTCATTGCATGTATTGGAAAGATATAGGTGCATCTGAATGTTTAAATGTCTAAATGGGATCTATGCCCTTGTCTGAAGGACACAACAGTGTCTCAGTCACAGAGGCAGCACGTGGAGAACCCTCGCTAGCACAAGCTCAACTATATGAGGGCACACAGTGAAGTTTTTATTGGCTTCAAGAATGGCGATTCAAGCCTTGATGTTTTATTGCTTGGGCCATGTGGTTTAGGAGGTGCTATTGCTGGTTGTGTGGGTTTGTGATTGCCCACGTGTGCACACGTGTGTGTGTAGGGCTGGGTGTTTTCCAGAGTGGAACAAGAAGGATTAACTTTCAGCGTTTGGCTCACCCTAACCTATAGCAGATGGGCGCTGGCTTTAAGTTCTCATAAAGTCAACCCCTGGAGACTTGTTAAATAATTTATCCTCAGCTTTGGAAGAGCAAAGGAATAAGGTGATTACGAAAAATGGAAAGCCATATGATAATGTGCCATTGATGGAGTGGGGTTGTCTTTCACTGCAGTACGTGGCAAGTGTAGCAGTGAATAGATTCAGAAGGGATGGGGGTGGGGTGGGGGACTTGGGCCTGGGAGTGGGGGTGGGGAACCCTTGGAGCAGACAGCTCCTGACTTTATCCCCAGCAGCTGCATTAAAGAAAGTGAGAAAACCTCCATTCTTTACCCAGAGCCCCAACTTTAAGACATATTGAGGTTAATTTTAAGGCCTCCCAATATAACCATTTTATTTTATCCAGCTGTGGGGCCTGACTGTTGGTTGGAAAAGGATAGCTAGAATGAGAGGGAGGGCAGAGCTGGAAAAATAAATCCACAGGATGCCTGTCAGTACCTGCTTTTAAATTGAGGGTGTGGGAGCTGTAGTGGAGTCAGATGGGTGATTTACCATAGACCATCACCTCCTGCTGGCTTGAAATGACCTCCTTACCTGTTCCCTACTGCCAGCAGCTGGAGAAGTAAAGTCCTTCAAGCATCAGTCATGGACCCCTTCTACTCTTACTCTTTTTTTATAAGATCCCTTAGGCAAATCTCACTCTACAGACTCTCACCCATCCACTGAAACAATTTTATGGAGGCAGAGCTAGTCAGGATCCATGGTTGCAAACAACAGAAGCTACTTCTAGTTGCCTTAAACAGAAAAGAAATGTATTGGAAAGGGATTGGATAACTGATAGAACTGAAAAGAATTGTGCATGGAGAGGAGGCGTGGACAATGTACAAGTGGTCAGGGAGTTGGAAACACTTCCAGGGTCATACCACAAAAAGTCCTAGATGTTGCTGCACTTCCCCTGAAATGCACACCATTAAGCAACTCTTAATCCTGCAGATACCCAAGAATTAATCCTTATCCCTCTTCCCCTGTGTTATTCACTTTGGATTGAAAGTCCAGGGCAGTTTTGTCCTGCACAAGCCAGAGTCTATATGGCTAAGAGAGGATCCTGACTTGCTTCTGCTCTGTGGTAAGGCAAACCCTGCCTTCAAGATATCTTGGGAGGCTCAGAGGCTGGGAAGAAAATTGCCAGATAGTCACAATGAGGCTTTCTCTAACATTGAGAATTCCCTTTTCCTAAAGAGGGATAAAGAATGAGGGGTTCCCAATATCATGATGGGCTTAACAACTGATATATAGTATATTAGGGAAATTCCCCATCATGGAGATATAATACTTACATTCACAATTTAAAGGAAGGTTTATTTTGGTGCACAGTCTTAGTGGGTTCAGTCCAAGTCAACTGGCTCCGAGGTAGAAACACCATGGAGAAAGGCATGGCAGAGGAAAGCTGCTCATGCTGTAGTGGCCAGGAAGCAGAAAGAGGAGGGAAGAGCCAAGGATAAGAATACACCCTTCTAGGTCATGCCTCCAGTGACCAATCCCTTTCCACTAGGCCCATCACGAAACAAGACTTTTGGGCGACACTTTAGACCTAAACCATACGGGATGGTGTACATCTCATATGTACCAGGAGGTTTGGTTTTCTCTGATCTAGTTTGAAAGAGAATTCATTTTGAGTTGCTTGCTCAAGGAAAGGTATTCATGACAGCTGTAGGCATAGCTTGGTTGCTGTGGTATCCTTTAAATATGGAAAGGGAGAAGGAGAAAGAGCTGGAGAAATAATACATCTATAAAATAGTCATCTACTCCTTAAAAGCAGCTGGAGTGGCTTGTTCCTATAAGAAAATGAAAAGCAAGTGTTTGTTTCCTGAAACTATACATGGCCTATGATAGGTTGGAGATTTAAAGACAGAGTCCAGAATGGAATCTGTTTGGTCTCTCTACTCAGCAAGTATTTATACTGAATCCATGTCAGCCAAGGCAAGCCTGCAGGACCAACCCTTCCACTACTGAATGTGTTGCGGGGAGTAATTACCAGCTGTTTGTCAAGTAGATTCCGCAGTAGCTAAAAGCTTTGGTATTGCTACAGGGAATGAGGGGGAAACATAAGTTGCCATTCTGAGGTTTTCTGAAGTTTCCCATGTCTCAGATAAAAGCAGAGATGTTCTCAAATGTTGAAATGTGTTTGATGGGGTGAGTGCCTTAGTGTCACTCACCTGAGGCTCACTAATCTTATAGGAACATTTCTCCCTACTCCCCCCAGCTGAAGAACCTAAATGAGATAAGATGATTCTTATACAATAAGCATGTCAAATGTAGCTGTGATTTAATTCCAAAGATGGAAATCCAAAGGGGAAGATAATAAAAGTTCACTGAGATCGTGAGCTTCACGTGTGACAAAGTGCAAGATAAAAGGAAAATGAGCACCAATCAGTGACCATGTGAAAAGCAGGGGGAACAAGAGCAAGAGTGGTTCTGCTTCCTCCCTATCTCCTTCCCACCCGCCACTAGCGCTCCTCCCAAATTCAGCCCATCGACTTGTCTAGGAATGTACCTGCGTGGAGTGGACGTCACTGAATCAAGAACATTCACCGTCTCTTTGTGTTTAGCAAAGTTTTGATGTTTGTTAAGCATTAAGTCCAAAAGATGGATGCTTGACTGGAGTATTTGTGTGCCCATGGCAAAAAGTCCATTTCTCTGAGTCCTTTCCTGATTTGCCTTCAGGAAACAGAGCAACAGAAAAAATTTAGCATTTCCACCCATCATATGTGTTACAGAGCCTGTCCTTTCAGACACTCAAGGCCAGGGAAAGGGAACCTGGATTCTTGTCCTGGAAAGTAGGTGGTAGCTCCGCTCTTCTGACGGCCTCTGGAGAGAGTTTCTCCTCAGTCAGGGCTCAGGATGAGATCTACATCTCCTCTACATCTATGGACCTTTGCAATGTTTTTATTTTTAACGCAGCATCATTTGAACTCATAAGAAACTCGCCGTCATGTATCTTGACTTCTGATTTGAAGAGTAGGTCACCGACCCATCCAAATAGCAGGGGTTTTTTTTGCTTTTCCTCTTTTCGTGCTGAATGCTACTGACCAAAAATATTGGTAGGGGTTCAGTTCTCGCCAATATAGCAAACTACATATTCTGAAGAGCCCTCCTACTACAAAATATCAAGAATAATGCACAGTCCCTTTTGAGAGCATGCCCACAAGCACCTGAGGACATTCCACTAGGCCCCACCTTTTAGAGGTCTACAGAACCTCACAACAGTGTTTCCCCTGGGGACCAAGCCTTTATATGTGGACCTTTGGAGATACACATCCCAAACATGGCACCATCTGTCACCTCATTTCCTTCCACTATTGCATTAGTAGAAAGGGATATATTTGATCCATTCTGTTTTTGAAACAAAGCATAACAACAACAACAAATCCCTGCAGGTTAGAGAGGGCGAATGTCTAATCCCTTTGTAAGTGGTAGAGACAGAATTCCTCAGTCCTGTAAATCTCAATCTTCTGAACTCTCCCAGATGTCAGCCTACTTCATTCACAGATAAGCAACCTCTATTGAGATCCTCTTGGGAGGTAGGGCTTTGAACTGCAGCTATCATGCAGTTCAGGATGCAGCCTGCGCCCCAGAGGAGCTGGTAGTGTCTTGGGAGAGTCGTACAAGAACCAGGAAGATGGAAAAGTGTGAGGGATGCTGTACAGGATGGTGTAGGAGAAACACTTATGGCAGAATTTGGAGATTCATAAAAGACTTCCAGGATCCAGAGTCTTCATCCTAGCCTCGCCACAACAGCTCTCCAGATCTTCCTTCCAGAAGACCTCACCCATACGTGACCTCTTCATTCTCCCGAAATGACCCTATCCCCACTCATTTTAACCCAGGCACAGCAATTCTGGTATTCTAATTTCAGTAAACCACACAGACTGACGACTCTCCTGGAAGGTGTGTACTTGTTCCAGAATGGGTCGCCACATGAATCTTTAAATATTGAAATGGAGGACAGACTTAAAAGGGGGTGTGGAGAGAATTTTGAGGAAAGAATTGGGTGAGGACATGAAATATAATTTTGCTCACACTTCCTTCTCTTATTCCTATGCTAGACTCTTCACGCAGGAAAAGAGGCCAGAGAGTCAGCTTGTAATCTGCTCTGTGATTAGAGAAGAGATGAGAAAAATGTTCAGAATAAAAGGAATGTGTACTGAATGCCTCCTTTCTTCCCTTTCTGTACCCTGTCACACCTCCCAGCAGTTCATCCCACCTACTAGTTACCAAGTGGAGATATTTTGCAGATAAAGGTAGGTTAGGGTCATCCTGGAGAACTAGAGAGGCTAAAGAGGTGGGGAATAGGGGGAGATAAGATGGAAGAAGGTTCATCTCTCTCCCACTCCATCCAGCTACCAGCCATCCGAGCTCCAGAATACTTCCAGGAGAATTAGAGAAGTAGCAACAAAATTTAATTGTTTGCTTTGTGACTTAAAAGTATATATATATATATATATATATATATATATACTATATATATATGCAATTGAAAGTAAACTATTTTTAGTAAAAATCTATTTGTGAGTTTGGGTTTAAATCATCTCTCACAGTTGAATTTAGGTAATGAAATTACTCAGAACCAAGGTCTTCAGTTTTCTGTAATTTCTTGCAGGGTTTCAAGGTTTTAAGTTATAGGACACTTTCAGCACTGTTTGGAGTTGGAGCACAATTTCATTTTACAGCTTGGAAAATGTTTCATATAGTAAGTATTCTTCCAAGAAATCTAGGGAACGAATGGATGACATGGCAGGGTAGGGGAAGAAGGAGGCGAAGTCCAAATGGTACACAGGAATTTGCAAGGATATCTGAAAAAGAAACTGTTCTGACGGACCTTGGAGGGTCTGAGAAGATGACAGAGAGAGAGAGAGAGAGAGGGACTGAGGAAAGAAATCAGGTACAATTGCTGCTGGGACTTAAGCAAAGTCTGCGTACAGCATACCACTGCATCCATCATTATCATTTGTTTCCCTCCTGGTGTAGCTCCATCAGACTTAATGTGAAGGAGTCACACAAACAGGAGGTAAGAATAAGTCTCTAAAACTCTGTGAAATAAAGGGATTCAGCCAGTCCTCCTAGGAGGACTCTTTAACTGAGTGTGACAGAACACAAAGTAAGATAAAATATGGTGCCACTGGAACCCAGGTCTGAGCAGCAAAGCAAGAGGGTGGTGCCCAGGAGAATGGCAGACTAAAGGCAACACCCGTTAACACAGATTAAAATACTGGAGGAACATCTAAGAGGGAACAGTGGAATTGAGATAATTATTGCTAATGTGCTTTTAAGCTTTGTTATGGTTTGTGTCTAGAGGTCCCTCCAAAGCCTCATGAGGTCATAGGTAGAGCTTTTCCAAGGTGGCTGGATCCAGGGTGTGTGATGCTGGGATCAAGGATGTGATGCTAGGATTATGGGTGCCCACCCTGAGTGTGAGTGCTATCCACCCTAAGGGTAGGCACCCTCGATAGGATATAGGGAATAGAAAGAAGGCTGCTGCTTGCTGCTTGTGGCTTGCTGCTTTTGCTGCCTTCTGCCTGACATGAACTGTTCTCTTCTGTGATGCCCCCCTGCCATGCCACCCTGCCTCAGAGCCAGCCTATTATGGACTGAAACCTCTACAAACTGCAAGCCAAAATCAACATTTCCTCCTCTAAATTTGGGTGTTGAGTATTTTGTCTCAGCTATGGGAAAAGTAACCAAGAAAGGCTTAAAGAGGCTTGGGGACACCTGAGTTACCAAGGCAACTGCTAACCTGTGTCCCAAGCTCCTCTGTCTGGTGTTCTATTCATGTTCTTCTCCCTCATCAAGCCACCACTCAGGTCAAATATTTATCAGAATCACACAGACAAAGCTCACAAGTATATTCAACCAAAAGCTCTGTGCCCTTAGGAATAGGGACAACCATACCACACAGAATTTTGTAGTTGTTTTAAACCCTTTGTTACACACATCTCATTGGGTCTGAATAGCAGGCTGGTGAGGTAAGTATCGAGTGTAAGAGCCTATTGTAAAACTAAACATAAGTCCAGCCAGGTAGTTGAAAATCCCTCTGCTCGGCGATCTCAGGCTCCCAGTAACAACTATGAGCTTCCCAGCAAAGCGAGGCCCAACTTCTTCTATGAGCCAGACTTACGTGGTTATTTGAGATCTTATCAGTTTTGGAAAGGAAAGATGTTAAATTTGCACAGTCTTCTGGAAAGGATCAAGTGCTTTGCATTTAACCTGGAGATTTGATTCTTCTTGACAAGGTGATGAACTTGATGAGCTAACGTAAGGAACCAGTTCTTACAGACTTGGTTTGTTTTGAGTTGTATTCGTGAGGTTTGTTTTAAGATGTGTCTACCTGTCACCATGACATATACCAGTGCATTGTGCTGAGACAGCCCTTTTAAGCACCATGCCCCCAAAAGGGACTTAAAACCTGGTAGTTGACCTTTGGCTTTCATATGAAGACATAATTTGTGGGGTGCCTCCAGCCCTGTCTCTAGCTATTGTAGTCCCAGCTTTCCTAGGAATGACAGAAAGCCCTGGAAAAATATATAGTCCAACCCCAGGAATTTCCTTATCCTTCTGGGCCTAAATCCCCACCTTTTCTGAAATGTGGAGGGGTGGAAGCCGCAATCTCTAGTGTCCCTTCCTAACACATTAATTCTGTGCTCCAGAGGGTCTGGATCGCCACTGTAGGACTTCCAGGGATAGGTAATTTGGGGCAAATAATAAGATGCTGAAATCTCAGGAAGCCCAATTATTCTATTACCTAACTGTGGTTTTCACCAGAATTCTTCCTTCTACTGCAGTTCCAGTTAGTAAATGTCTTTTTGATCAGTGGACAAATATCAGTGACACATTTTGTGGCTTGGGCGCTCTACTAATGCTTCTGTACATAAGCCCGGTTATATCTCTTATTCGTTCATTTACACCTTTCTTTGAGTAACCGTTCCATGCATCATCAAGTACTACTGACTAAATACAAATGTATTTGATGTGTGTTTAGATGGCAGTTACTTTGCTAAACATTTTACATATATCATTCCACCCTCCTCCCAACAATCTTTGAGTTAGTACTGAAAATGAAGGGCCCAGGAAGTTGGAAGACACACTGCAGCAGGAATCCCACATTAGACAATGTGGCACCAGTGACCAAGGTTTTGAATGTGCTGCCTAGGGAAATTCAAGGTGAGTCGAGCATGGTCCCTAGCCTCATGAACTCATGGTTTACAGAAGTTATGAAATAAGCACAGTGAAGTGTAAATGTCACCCTAAAGAAATATGACTTTAAATAGCGTGGCAGGAGCACCTTTGCCTGCTAGGTAGGTGGCTGGGTGGTGATCAGGAAGATGACCAGAGGTGGGCAAAGGAAACAGCTTCCAAGAAGGCATGTCAGCTTCAACCACTCTCAGACTTTCTCTGGTCCAGCCATAAAATAAAGTCCAGATCCCTGGCTTTTAAAGGGCCAATATCCTTTGTAGAATAGGTGAGCCCTGCTTGGCAAGAAAAATGTGAGCTTCTCCCTAAGAACACATAAATGGAGAATCTATAAAACCTTGTCCTCAGAGAGTTGAAGCATCAAAAATAAGAATTCAGAAGTATACAGTGCCCATGTGACTCTGGTTCCCTTGCAGGGCAAGACCTATCTAAAAGTGTTATCATAGGTAAATAAGGTATAGTTGAACCCGAGGAAGATTAACCAGCCCTGTTTAGGATCTTAGATGAAGAAAGATTCAGAACAAAAGGTGAGAGTTCCCCCACTCAACACTGTTTGGGAGGAGGTGTGCCCTTGTAGACTAAAGCTAGTTAGAGTTAGCTTTCTTGTCACTGAGACACAATACCCAACACCTACAACTTCAAGGAGGAGAGGTTTAATTTGCTCATGGTTTCAGTCCATGGTTGGGCTGGTTCCAAGGCTGAGACACCATGGTGGAAGCGCGTGGAGAAGCAAGGCCACTTAGTTCAAGCAGCAGGGAGGCAGAGCAGAGAAACCGTGCCAGAGAAGAAGGGCAAGGGACCAGACATAGACCCCAAGGCCATGGCTCCGTGACCACCCTGACACCCCAGGACTGTGCTCCACCAGTCCCTGGGGGTGGGTCCCAAAGCCAGTCAAGTTGAGATTCCACCCTAACTGCCATCGCTGGTATCCCACATTTGCCTGTTGGCTCTTGACAACATTAAACATTCCCTTTGCAGAATAAACTACCCTATTTGTGATCCTGTAACTTTGCTATGCTGGGACCTTGTGTATAAACAGAGAGAGCTTTGGCTCACCCATTTGTATACCTACTCAGGCCTGACAATAATATTTCTCAGTGCAAAGTAATAAATTATTATTATCTCATATCGGCTAGGTGAGAAAGCTGAGGCTCAGAGAGGTACAAACTGTCAAGGATTCTCTTTGTGACCCTTCTTAAGTTAGCCTCATCAAAGCAAGACAGGCAGGACCCCCACCCCACCCCACCCCACTGTACAGGGTTCCTATCTACATAAGCAATTGCATTTTAAAAAATGTTTAAGAATTCATGGGTACATTTGATGTACTATGACTTATTAAGGGAGCATTGGAACAATAGGGAGAAAAGAGATCCTTCCACATTTGCTTACTGTTTAATAGGTGTGTCGACACCACCTCTTCTTGTGAAAGTATAGGAACTAACCTATCTCTTTTTCTTCTTTATTGTCAAATGCTCTGGCTCTGGCTAATTTCACATCTGTCCCCACAAGACAAAGGTAGTAATGGTGTCATTACTGACAGTACTCTTACTCTTAGAACCTGTTTATATTGAAACGACTTTGATCTGCTTATCTCTGCATTTCCCCAGTGCTGCTGATTTAATGCCGGTGGCATCTTTATTCATGGCACAGCATCATTCATCAAGCTGTTTATGAACGCTGGCTGCCAGTGAGAATCTCAAATGTTATTTCTTGGCTTTATGGACAATGACCACAAATGCAAGTCATGACCAGAGGAGGAAGGAAAATGTGAACAATAATTCATTACCTGGTCCTGTTAAATTTACAGCTTGGGATTTTATAGGATAAACATAATACAGCACACTTGCCAAGCAAGTCTTGTCTGGAACCCTTTAGGTCCTAGTCAGGGGTGTCCTTAGAATGTAATCCTTTCCTCGTGGACCACAGTCTTACCTACACCACTTTTACCCTGGTACAGAAGATGGGCAAGAGGCCCCAGGCAGCTAGAAGCTGGGTCCATTCTGCGGAAATTGATTATACAATAAAAACATTCTTGCCGTACACACCTAAAATAAAGCCAAGAGGCCAGGGGAGGAACACTGGCATCACAAACGATCATTCCAGGAGCTGCCTGCCAGGCTAATCTAGAGTAACAGCTCACTTTACCTCTAAGAATATCATTTTTTCTTCTAAGCAGCAGTGGAGGGAACTGAAAACATGACCTCAGGCTCCTTTCACATAGTCACTGCTGGGCCTGGCCGCAGAATTTGCCACCTCCTGCCAGCCCTGGAAGAGCCAATGAACTTCCTTCCTTAATAACTTGTGTAGATTTCTCTGTCCTAATAAAATCCTCCACTTGTCCTCTGTTCTTAGGACATATCAGAGGCCATCCTGGCCTGTGCATGTGTGTCCCAGATTGCAATCCTATTCCTTAATCACAAGTAAAAGTCCCCTGATTGAAGATTGATCTCTGTGTTTTTGTTAAGCTTTGACAATTCAAAGAGTGTCCAACATGTATCTGGCAGGGATTAAGACCCATCTGAGAAAGCCAGGAGTCACTACAACTCTTGGAGGCAAAAGAAGATACTAATTGGAAAGATTTGTTGGAACCATGGAGCAAAAGAATTGTAAATCTTGTGGAAGCAGGTGTGACCACCCCTGGGGACAACTTGATGTGTGGTGGGCAGTGGAGGGGCGGGATAACTGCCCTGATTGCCACCAGGAAGCCTGCTGCCTCCTTGCCACTGTGGGGTAGAATCCTTCTAGACTATGAGGATAGCTTGCTTCTCATCGGAACTTCATTCTGTATCTCTAATGTCCACTGATGATTTCATAAAACTGTCATTTCCTCTATATTTATTAGTAGGCATTCTAGCTAAGGAACAACATTCTCTTCTTACCTATTTACATGTCTATTGATATCAGTGTAGACTGGGATTTTATTTTAGCCAATACATTAAAGTGCACTCTGATTACTTCTTTTGATGCTCAAGTTGTCCCAAATTTAAGAAGCAGGATTTTAATATCAAACTATGTAACCTTGGGCAAGTCACTTTACTACTTTACTTCTTGAGACCTTAAGGGTATATATAACAGGGAAGCTACAGTGGAAAATCATTAGTTTCTTTCTCTATCTGTAGATCTAAAGAACCAAGATACATAATTTCTTTCTCTTCCTTTTTAATGACTTTTTAAAAATTGTTGTTTTTGTCTTGAGAGTATTTGTTTTTTGCTCAACTTAAATTGTATAAATTATTTAAATAAACCATAATAGTGCTTTGTCTAAAGCAACACATGATTCGTTAGCCCATTTCTTTCTTAACCTGGGGAGGAGGGGGTGGAGTATGGCCTTTTGTATAAAAAAAGAATGGAATAATTTAAAGACCCCTTGAGCCTCTGCAGGAAGTATTGGCTGCTTCCTCTAATAATGATGGCTCTTCTCAGATGGCCCATTGCTCTTGGAACTCATGGCCAAAGAAGAAGCAATTCTCAGGCACCTCCTCATCTTCCCTCACTTACCCCACCGTTTCCTCACCCACTGGAATGCCCAACACCGAAAAAGCTAACACGTTCCCTTCCTCTTTTATACTTTTATGGCCGAGTGGATTTGATTGTGTTCATGAGAATTGGCATGTGATTTGAAAGGAAGAAGTTGCATGAGAATTCTGCTTTGTGTTTCCCACTGACTATTTACAGGCAAGCACGTTGCACGGTTAGGATAACAGATGTGTCATGCATGTAAAAACATCCCTATACGTGAACTCTGAAAGGAACTTCATTTAATTACTCCAGCCTTCATTTCTGGTTTTTGTTTTTAAAAAAGTTAGATAGAAAGTCTATTGTTATCTCATTGAGTAATAATTTTACTCTGTCTACAATGCTGATGAAATTTTCAGGAATTTTTTTTTTTAAGTATTAGAAAAAGATACAGGAAACAAAGGTAACAAAAACAAGGAGCATTTGTGTGACCTGTTTACAAATTTTTTTTTTTTTCCTTTATGTGGGTTCCGGGAGTCGAACTCAGGACCTCGCGCTTGCCAGGCAGGCGCTTATGCCACTGAGCCATCTCGCCGGCTACAAAATGTTTTTTTTGAGTCATGGATTACCAAAGATATCATTTCCTCCACTCAGTTTTGCATCCTCATTCTTCTAGCCAAAACCCTACTCAATAATGGGGCAGATCAAATGCAAAGGGTTTGGCCTTTGTTTTAAATATTCCTATCAGTGTTCCAGTGCAATATTAATCTCATTATCAAAAGAGCTCTCACCTCATCTTTTCAAAGACTATAATTTGGAGTGGAGGATATGGAGAGGAGATTATCTACAGACTCATAGCAATGTTTCTAGGCAAAAATAAGACCAGTACCATAGCCAACTTCCCTGTTGTTTAAAAACACAGGCTTTTTTGTGTTTGCTAACAGCTCTAGCTATGACCTTCTTTGGTGACTTTCATGGAAAAACAATCTATACTGACCTAAATGTCAATTGTACACAGAATTTAGAATGATCCCACCGCAAGTAAGAAACCAAATATGGGAAAGGGTTAAGAGGGCGGCACAGAGTTTTCATTCCATTCACTCAGCACGTTAGTGCAGCAGATCTTTGGCCATGCCAGCCATCTGCAGAGGACTTACTGAATAGAGAAGCTTCTAGAGTCTAATGACTCTGAGGAAATGAGTTATTCTTGTCACCAACCCGAGACAGTTGCCATTCACGCTAGAGAAGAAAGCAGATCTACTGCAAGGCACGAAATTAAAATTTCCAGGTAGCAGCGAGTAATGGATACCATGGGGTGACCTCCACCTGCGGCAGCCAATTCCAATCCAGAAGGCAGAGCACGAGGGCCAGCTACCCCATCTGACCCCCACAAGCGGAGCTTAAGAGACGGCTTCCAAGTCTTCCTCATCAATGCTTGGTTACCTTTGTTCTTTCAGCCTTTGTTCCAAGTCAGATGTCCCTGATGGACTCATACATTTTTTATGAAATTATTAATTCATCCACCTGAGACACTATATTAAGTGGGAATCAGATTTATCAACCTACTTTATGGATCAGGGTTTAGAAATTTTTGGCGTTTGCTTTCACCATACAACATTACTTTTTCTGAGTTTTCAGATCCTATTTTTAAACATTTAACATCAGAAACCTTTATGGAAAATAGAAAAAGATAAGCCCAGGTAAGCTTTTCCCCCCTCCTGACTACTCCTTTCTATGCATTCAAAATTAATTGGTTTCTTCATGACTATGGCAGAGCATCTATCACCAAGAATAAATTTTCAGATGAATATGGAATTTATTTAAATAATATGTTAAGATAATAAAGACAACCAACAGGAAAGAAATTGTGTGCCTGTCTTTTGGAATTTCTCAAAAGCAAAATCATTTTGGAAACTCACCCCATAACATATTGCCAATCTTGAAATTCTTGACATTGAGTATGTAAGAGCTTCCAAATTAGGGTTATTTGGTTCAAAGCTCCAGATGTTTTCTAAAATGCCTTAGGTAAGGAAAATGGACTGAAAGTCCTAATGTAGCAATTTGGAGCATAAATTATGTAACTGCAAAGAGCAGACACAAAGATCACAGCTCTGAGAACCAATTTAGATTTTAATCAGAATTTTCATTCCAACTTTAATTAACATGTTTGACTTAGGAAAATGACTATTAGTAAAACTGACTGCAGTAAAGCAAAAGAGAAAAATTAATTGGGAAAAAAATGTACCCTGACTGCTATGAAGATTCGCAGCACATGCTAGGAAAGGCAGCAGAACGTTTCAATGAACTCTTATAACATACATTGTATTTCTCTTTCTAGACGTACAGAGAAATATGTGTGTCATATTCTTCTCCTTAGATGCTGACATAAGTGAAAAAACAGACAATTTCTTTTATTAATTTAAAAGCTAAAGATAACCTCCAAATACTAGATTATAGCTTATCATTAACTTCTGCCTGGTTTGGTTAGACTAATTCAGCAGCTATGAGTCAGTCAGCTTACACTGGTTGAATCTGTATGTGGCCAGGCACCAGAAAGAGAATTGAAGACGTATCCGATGCAGTTCTTGCTCTCGGAAAGCCTGAAGTCTTATGGAGGAAACAAATGGGAAAATCGCAGTCCATCAAAAAAGCCTAAGAAATTGGGTGGCGTATTCATGAAAAAGTTGAGATAACGGACATCTGCCTCATTTCAGCAACTCCACAGGGTCCAGGGGAGGGAGATTGAAAGGGGGGCAGCATTTGGACAGGCGTAGGGGAACCAAAAGCTACTGCAAAGTAAGGGAGAGTCGCGCATCCAAGGCAGGGCCGCGGGAGCCAAGCCAACCGGAATGCAGGGTTCGTGTGGGGTAGTAGGTGGACAAGTTCTGGCTGAACTAGACTTTGAACACCAGACAAAGGCGTTCCCATCAGCTGTGATGCATCTAGCATTCACTAAGCACAATTACTATTTATGTCAGGCATTTAATTCCTTCTCTGCTATACTATGTATTTCTGTTCTGTAGGCACTGGGAATCTCGGGGTGAGGATGCAATTTTTAAAATAATAGCCTGGGAGATTTATCAGATTGCATCGCCTGAAGGAGACGGGGGCAGGTACGGCGGGGGTCTCCGCGGGCTCTGGGGTGAGAGGTGGGGCCCATCTGCACCGGGACAGACGCAGCAATGATAGATGTGAAAAGGAGATGCCAAACACTTTCCTTTAGCAGACATTACTGGACACATTCTGTGGGCCAGTCCTGGACATAAAAGAAGTAAACAAATAAATAAAACACAAAGAACCAAACCAATTGGTAAGACTCGACAGGGAAAACTCATGGTTAGGTTGTATCCAGCTAACAAGGACACAGTGTCGGGACAGGAAGTGTGTATGCAGGCTCTATTCCTTCTGGTTTGAGATGGCGTAGACTGGTGTGGCAGGTGTGGGCAGAAGTGGCAAGAAAGACTCACCTGAAAGATCCCATCTAGCCAGGCTTTGAAGAATAGGGCAGGTTTTACCAGGCAGAGAAGAAAGAAAACCCAAAAGCAGAAGCTTAAAATTAACTGGGAACAGGCCAGCAAATTAAAGACAGAAATTTAAAAATTGAACTAAAGAGCTGCCGGCATCTGCTTTAACATCCTGTCTGTGGGATTTTCTGCAGGGGAAATTTGAAAAGGAAGGGATTACATACTTTGGCAAACACAAAACACTTTCACAGGTACAGGGAAAGGATACCTGGAAGGACTGTCATGGAAAATTTAGGGTGGATTTTAGCAGGAGTTCTCTCAAAAAAAAAAAAAAAAAAAAAAGAATAAGAGAAAAAAGCAAAAGAAACCTAGACAAGGCTTCTCACCTAATTCTCTGTGGGGAAATGTAAGTGCAGAAAGCAAAAGAGAGGGAAAAGGAATGGAAGGAAGGATGAGACAGGAAGCAAAGACCAGGGCGTGCACGGCAGCCTAGGCCACTAGGTCACAAGAAGCCCCAAACTGACATAGCCACTGGCATGACAGGCACAGGGTGCCTCCCGAGAAGAGGTGGGAAAAACCTTATTTTAGAACTGCTCATCAGGGGGAGAAACAGAAAGAAAGTCCTCCGCCCACTCCCTCACCTCCGCTTTCCCATTTACCCATCAGAGCCCGTGGAAGCCGACGCCTCTGTGCGTATTCTGGGCTGGGCTGCCTGGCCCAGAGACTTCTTCTGGCAACAGACTTCTTTGGAGGAAGTAGAGGCTGTGACCTGTGGAGTGACATTTTCTGGGATCAGAAGTAGGTCCCACATGATGTCCCTTCAGCTACCACTCAAACAGCTGAGGATTCAGGGAGCTGGTGAGGCCAGAAGAAGGTCCGTGGGGTGTGTCCACACTAGATGTATTAGGACCACACATGTGTCTCATAATAATTGTGGTCCATCCTCTTACGCCAAAAAATTTCCAAACTCATTGTTCCTTTGATTTCTCAATTTTGTTCTTATCGTGTGCAATTATTTTGTTCTTCCAACAAGGCAGCACGAAGCAAGAGAGCAAATCCCACCCTGGTTAACACCTGTCACTTAGGAGTTCACCAGCAAAACTGGTTAAGCAAGATGGAGATGAACGAGGTCTGTTGGTATTAAATTGAAGGATAGGAGGAAAAATAGGTTCCTGGTCATGTCCGCTTTCTTGGTTTTCATGAAAATCTTTCTTCTTTGAAATGGAAGGCAGGTGTGTGCTGTGCTGAGGGTGTCTAGATCTTTGGAACTCAATCTTCTTCTGAGAAAAGAGCAGGAAGGAGGGGTAAGATTGACTGGGAAGGAGAGACACACGGGCAACATGGGGATCCGAGAAGGGAGCTGCCCTCAGCTGTTTCCACCTCTGCCTGACCTGACAAACTCATGAATTTAGGACCAACACTTGGAAACAAAAGAGACGAAAACTAAAACCAAAGCGATGCTTTGAGTTTTTATACATGGTCCAGATGACAACTAGCCCATGGTAGTGATCCCAGTCTTCCATGAAGGCTACTCTTAAACTTGAAAATGATGGTGCGACCAGCAGTCCACGGGAAGCTTCAGGTCCATGTGAACTTGGGCACACTGGTGGCTCCTTACTGACCTCTGTCCTACTGATGCTACAAGGCAGCAGTGCCTGCAGATGCTCTGCTTTTGAGTTAACTGAGGCTGTCTGCTCATTCAAGCTAATCCTGCAGTGCTTTAAGGAGGGATCAAGAGATGGAGGGAGGAGGAGGAAGAGAATGGACAGGGGATGCAAAAAGGAATTGGGGTGTGTTACATACATGTGCCAGCTCCACACAAGGAATGTAAATGTCACGTGCTGCAAAGATGTACTAATAAACTAAAAAATACAATCATAATTATATAAAAAAGAATGAAAAGGAAAAGATTGGCCATACCTAAAGCTACGCATGAAAAGGCTGTGTGGGTGGAAGCAATGAAACCATTATTTTTCCTTTTGTCTGTTTCGAGGACTATTTCTTAACCTGTTCATTATTGCTAATTAGAAAAGAGAATTCTGAGTGTATCTTCTTGCCACACTTATAATCAAGCAACCATTTTATTTTTTGCTTACACAGATTTGATAGTGCATAAATTTTTACCAAATGTTTATATCTTTTTTAAAATCCAATCATTTTCATGCCACCTTTACAATTTTTTCTGTCTCTGGATCACTTTTGAATTGGCTTACTTTTATGTAATAAAATAGCTACTTTAGCCCTGTGTAAGAAACAATATTGCAAAATTACAATTTTGATGTATTCTGTAGGTGTGAATGTGTTTGTGCATGGATCACTGTGAAAATGTGAAATGTCACATGGTCCACGTTTCCTAGGCCCTTGGAGAATAAGGAAGTTATGGTGAGAATTTTAATTAAAGTGCTGGCACAACAAAATGGGAAGACTAACAGCATCAAAGACCTTCTATGCTCTTGGAAATACCCGTAAATCTAAACTGGGTTGTTTATTTGTTTTTATTTTTATTTAAAAAAAATATTTGTTTTGGTCCTTTTGAGGGTCTCACTTTGCAGTTCAGGCTAGCCATGAACTCACTTTGTAGCTCAGGCTGGCCTTGAACTCCAAGTGATCCCCCTGCTTCAGCCTCCTGAGTGCTGGGATTACAGGTGTACGCCACTACACCCAGCTGTTTATTTGTTTTTAAAGAGAAACATTACAATAGTTGCCACCAGCCATTAATTTTTAATGTCTCTAAAAAAGCATTAAATTGTCCACTTTAAATGGGAAAGTCATATGATATGTGAATCTCAATAAAGATCTTGTAAGAAAAAAGTTAAAATTGGTCTTGGGGAGTATTTTATTTCATAAATTAAAGGAGACATAGACAAACCTATATATAGTGACAACTTCTTTGCTAATTAGAATCTAAGATGGGGGCCTCAAGGTGACCATCAGGATGAATGTCATCTACACACCAAGAATTAACTGCCCGCAAATAAGTCTTAAAACTTGGAACTTTTCAAAAAAAATTAGACCAAATCATTTCTGCCTTGGGTCTTTGGGGAGTATTACACGGACTTTATATAATAAGTGTTCTGAAACAACTGGATGGAAAGGATAACAAATCGAAAACTCCTACATTCCTGGAAATACTTGGGAGTCTAAGCCAGTTTGTTTGTCTTTGATGGGAAACATTACGGGAATTTCTAGGGAACTGCCACGAACTTTTAATGCATTATGACTGGTAAGAAGTCTTCTCTACCCAGTGTACTGAAACAAAGACCTGGGCCATATAGTCCCTCTAAACTATCACAGAACATAAGGATAAACAGAGGCAAGTCTTGCTTGCTTTCTGATTGTCCTGAGAACCCAGGGATTCCCTTAATTCACATGTAAGAGGCATTTATTGGAAAGGAAAGATGTAGAAGGAAGAAAAGGAAATGAGAATCCAGAGCCTGCTAGTTGGATCGCTACCTCTGATGTTTCTTTTTTTTTTTTTTTTTTCCTGTGGGTACCGGGGGTTGACCTCAGGACCTTTGCGCGCCAGCTGGCGCCCATGCTGCTGAGCGATATCACCGGCCCTTTTTTCGTATGTGGGTTCTGGGAGTCGAACTCGGGCCCTCATGCTTGCCAGGCAGGCGCTTATGCCAATGAGCCATCTCACAGGCCCCCTCTGATGTTTCTGATCACAGTTGTCAGTGAGATGTCTTACTGAGGTCCATTCTATCTTCACTTGATGGTTTGCTCAAGAGCCCAGGTACATTCTTTACTCTTGATTGCATGAACACATGTAGGTATAAGCATTAACATGTATAAATAGTTAGACAAGGAGATACATACAGTTGGCCCTTTGTGTCCATAGGTGCCACATCCATAGATTCAACCAATCATGGGTCAGAAGTGTTTAGAAAAAATACTGTGCTTGAACTGAGGACGTACAGACTTTTTTCTTGTCATTATTCCCTAAATAGCACAAAATACTGACATAGAATTTACACTGTGTATGTATTATAAGTAATCTGGAGATGACCTAAAGTATATTGGAGGATGTACATGGGTTAGATACAAATATTATGTATGCTATTTTATGTAAGGGAGCTCAGCATCCCCAGACTTGGGTATTGACGGGGGTCCAGGAACTGAGGGACAATAGAAATAGTGAGAAACAGCGATGTAATGGTTAAAATTTTGCTGAGGTTTTAGACTTAGTGAGTCCAAACTCTGGCTCTCTCATTCACCAGCATAGAACCATGAGTATTGTATCTGTGCCTTAGTTTTCTCACCTAGAAATAAGGAAGGAAATCATACCTATCCCTGTGATCACTACAACTGTTAAATAACTTAATAAACAAATTAGTTGACATACAGCAAACATACAGTGTTAACATTATGTGTGCCTACTTATTCATTGCTGATAAAATCTCCACCACCCTGTTTCAATTGTGCACACTACGCCTACAGAAATCACTTCCAACTGAAGTAATCTCTTAATCGCCCATTATTTTTTCTACTTGGAAAACTAATTTTTAAAGGAATATTTGTTCTGATTACCAAAGTCATTTATGCTTGACAAGGATGCTTGGAAACCAAAGGATTAAAGAGAAACTAATCATACAGATAGAAGTAATAGAAATTCACATTTTTCCTTCCTGTGTTTTATGGTGTATTTAACTTGCTTGAGAACGTATATTTATAAAGTTTGTGTGTCCATTTTATTCTGAGCACTATAAAATTATCTGTTTTCAAAATTATTTATAGACTTTAATTAAATATGGCATATTGACGACATGTGTTTATATTTTCTCCCTCCCAAAACCCATTTAAAGGGAGAGTAAAGAAATTTAAAACATATACAATTACAGGGACAAAGAGAATGTGAGGCAGAGAAGAGCAAATAAAAGACCACGATAAAATTTTGGAAGATAAGAGAGAAGAAACGTAATGGATTTTCAGACCAGAGAAGGCTACAATCCCAAGGTCTGCAGTGGCACATATCACAAGAAAGACCTTTGACCTCACAGAACTCGGGCAAGTTGAGGACTTGGTGTCAGTAGGTCTTACAGAAGGGCAGAATAAGATGGAAAACCCAAAACAGGGGTAGTCTTTTGGTTGACATCTTAACATAGACTCGTAGTCTCGGACTCTCCTCTTCTCTTCCAAATGAAGCCTGAGGTTTAGTCTCTGGATAAATTGAACCAGAAAGAACCTGGACTCAGGGATATCTGATATAGTAGGGGTGAAGGAGTCAGAAACATGGATACAAATTCAAGAAAAGTAATGAAATTGTGGGTATGAATTGGAAGAACCCCCAGTTCTCTTTTCCTATTTCTTTAAAAATACTAAAGGCCAGACGTGTGCACCAGGAGGGAGAGTGGAGGAGTCTTCCCTGCAAAAACTCTACATGTAGGTACCTCTGGAGAAAAGAACTTCAGATGCTGCTATTTTAGGGTTTTCCAATGACTACAAAAAAGCCAGCTTGGCAACTCAACACTGTCATTTAAGAAATGACATGTACTGCCTACACACACACAGGGCTGTCAACAAGTATTCCAGTCTCATTCTTAAAAATGAACGGAGAAAGGAGATCATTTAACAAGGATATCTTCCACAGGAGAGGTTGCCGATGTTCTCTCTTCCCAGACAACCTACTGGACTCCGCTGTCTGGCCTCTTGCATTGAGTTGCTGCCATAATGATTAGTTCTCTCCAAAGGCACGTGAGCAGGTGGTTGGTGCCACCCCTGAGCTCAGCTGTCTGAAAGCTGATGTACTTTTCCCATATAAAGAAGATATGGCACCCCTCAGCACAAACAGGAAATAAGTGAAGGAAAGGATAAAAAATAAAACAGGAGGTATTGGAAATAACAAAAAACAGAGCTAAAACGTGAACTTTAACAGAAATACTATCCAATGAACAGAATCACCCATGAAGTAGAATTAAAAGGCAAATGAGGGGCCAGTGAGATGGCTCAGTGGCTTAAGCGCTTGCCCGGCAAGTGTGAGGGCCCGAGTTCGACTCCCGGAACCCACATACGAAAAAGGGGCCGGTGATATCGCTCAGCGGCACGGGCGCCTGCTGGCACGCGAGGTCCTGAGGTCGACCCCCCCGGTACCCACCAAAAAAAAAAAAGGCAAATGAATAGAAGATATAGAAAAGAGAAGAAAATTAGAGCGTCAATCAGGTAGGTCCAATGGTTAACTAACTGCACTTCTAGAAAGAATAGGAAAGCAGAGAGGAGAAAGTTTTCAAATAAATAATGAAAAAATGAGTCACTAGTTTTAAGGGGATCATGAAATTCCCAGCAACGTGAAAGCAAATGCATCCTACCTGAAGACTGTTGTTGTGAAATTGGGAATACTAAAAAGGAAAAGGGAATTGTAAAAGCTTCCAGGTAGGAGGGAAAACGTCAGGAATGATGTTTACATGTGAGCTCCTAACACCAATATCTGGAAGTAGAATATAATGAGTAAGAATTTCACAATTCTAAAGGAAAATCATTTCCTATATAGAATTCTATAACTAAGAGTGAGAATAAAATGGAGTATTTGTTACTCTTTTTTTGGAGCTCAGAATCAAACTCAGGACCTCATGCTTCCCAGGCAGGCGCTGTGCCACTGCGCTATACTCCCAGCTCTTACTCTTGTCTAATTGCTCTGACTAGGGCCTCCACTACGGTGTTAGATGGAAGTGGATATTCTTGCCTGAAAAAGCCAATTTTATTCTTACACCAATGTCTAAGCACTGCTTGTGCAATGTAAAGTAATGCAACCACTGAGGGAAACAGTATAGAGGTGCCCTCTCCATAAATATAAAACAACCGTGTGATCTAGCAATCCCTCTACCAGGTGTATACCCAAAGGAAGTGAAATGAATATTTGGAGAGATTTCTACACTGTCTTGTTTGTTGCAGCACTTTCCCGGATGTTCAAAATATAGAAAAACCTCACATGTCCATTAATGGATAAACGGATTTTAAAATGTGCTATATATATACAGATGAAGTACTAGTCAGCCATATAAAAGAATGAAGTCCTCTCAGTTGCAACAACATGGGTGAATTTGGAAGACATTATGTTAAATGAAATGATTCAGGCTTAGATGGACAAATACCACATAATCTCCCTCATGAGGTATCTAAAAAAAAAGTCAACCTCATGTGAGTAAAGAGTAGAATAGTGTTATCAAGAGGGAGAAAGAGGATAGGATGCAGAACTGGTACAAAGTTCCATTGCACAGCAGAATATCTGTAGTTAACAATTTTATATGTTAAATTATCTAGAGAGGATTTTGAAAGTTCTCATCACAAAGAAATCATAAGTGTTTGAGGAGATGTATATGCTCATAACCTTGATTTGATCAATACGCAATGCATAATGAATAAAAACATCACACTATACACCATAAATATGTACAAATATGGGCCAATTAAAAATTTTAAAAAGCACTAATATTTATTTTCTTCATTTATTCTTTAGCTTTGAATAACCAGTTCATTAAAAAAGCAACCAGAAGAGCGGTTTTGAGGAAGAGAAAGGAGGAGACCACGGGTGACTTTTCCCTGTGCCAGGAACCGCAGTGCGACAGAAGTTCAAATCTGTGGACACACGGTGACAGCCAGCGCCCCCGGGGGCCTCGCAGAGGGTCGTGAGACAGCGGTGGTGCAGGGGTGCAGTGAAGGACTGCGCTGGCCAGCGGTGAGGGCCTCGGAGGCACAGCTGTCCCGCACCAGGGGGCGACTGGCCGGGTGCCATTGTGGGGGGTGCAGCGAAACTCAGGGCGGCGCCAAAACACAGCGCTGGTGACTCAGCGCAGCACCGCGGCTCTCAGGCCCGTGGAAAGTGCGCTGATGGCGGCAGGCGAAGGAGACCAGTCTCCGCCGGAGAGTGCAGGCTTCTGCTCACCGCCCCGCCAAGGGGCTGCTCCTGGCTTGCTGGGACAGACCTGCACGGAACAGGACTCTGTCACCACACGGGGCCTGCCTACAGCAGAGTCAACACCTGGAACCGATTCTTTTTTTTTTTTTCCCCTCTCTTTTTCTCCCATTCATTTTTTGTTCTGGTGAAGGTGTTTTTTTTTTTTTTGTTTTTGTTTTTTGTTTTTTGTTTTGGTGGGGTATTTTTTTGGTTTGTTTGTTTGCTTGTTTTGTTTTTGTCTTCATTTTTGTTTTTGTTTGTCTGTTTGCTCTTTCCTTCATTATTCTCTCTGGTTTTTATGTAAGTGTAAACAGAGCCTCTAACCTCCTTGTGATTGTGGTTCTGATCTGTTCTTCCTTTTATCCCTTCCTTCTCTTTTTCCCACCAGTCCTCTACACCAGTTTCCCAATGTTAGCAGGATCTCTATTGGTCCTCCAGCCTTACATCTAATTCCTTCCTCTTCTCCCAATTCTCTATTTCCTCCTTAACTCATTTTAAATTTAAACTCCTGAGGGCAAAATTGACATATTAAGGACTTATATACTGCATATAATTTTTCTGGTGTGTTTTAGATTTTGTTATATAACCGCAACTCTACTTTATATGGTTAAAAGTGGCAAATAACTGGTTAACTCAGACTGTCATTTTCTAGGCTGTGTTTGATGCTTTAGGTACTAGTATAGCCAAAAGTGACATAATTGTTCTAAACAGCTTTTCTTCCTGGTATTCCATGACTGAGATTGACTAAAGGTCACAGAAAATACAGTGGCAGAGTACCAAAGAACCAAGGACTGGGCCAAACAGGCAGCAACTTCTCATACCCAACAAATTGAAGAGGTAGGATCTTGCAGCAGGCTCAAAATCCAAATATAAACTATGCCTGGAAGATACCACAGAGAAGTAGTCATCTCCTAAGGATTTTAAACACTAGCAGTAAAGCAAACTACCATAGGTAATTTACAAACATCACCCCAGGAATTAAACTAAAGAAAGAAAAGAAAATGAGACGACACTTAAACAAGATGCAACCCCACACATCCAATTCACCAAAGGCAAACCTAGGGCGCAATGAGGTGGGACAATCCGAAAGCCACCCACCTGGCATCTCTGAAGTGGTGACAACAAAGCAACTGAATGAGGCTCTGGGAAAAATTAAAACAGAAATAATTTCACACATAACTGCAGAGATAATGACCACAATGAAGACCATGCTTAAGGACGCTAGAGCAGACACAGACAAAAAAATAGACAAGCTTAAGAAAATGATGGAAACTATGAATGCTCAGCATAGGAAAGAAATGGAATCCATAAGGCAGATTCAAGCAGATATCCAGGAGAACAAAAATTCCATTGAAAGTATTTGTAGCAGATTAAGCCAATGTGAGGACAGGGTCTCAGATACAGAAGACAGGCTTGTGATTAGTGATCATGAAAAGAACGAATTCTTAAAAATAGCAAGGGACCATGAAAAATCAATCCAGCAGCTGCTAGATGACACAAAGAAATAACTTAAGATTAATTGGAATCAATGAAAAAGCAGGAGATAGCATAAATGACATCAGAACCCTGTTGACAGACATTATCACAGAGAATTTCCCTGGTAGAGAAAAAGAATTTGATCTTCATATAAATGAGGCTTATGGAACTCCAACTAGGCATGATCAAAAAAAAATCTTCAGCCAGACATTTCATAGTCAAGATCCCAGAAATTCAACAGAAGAGCAGAATCTTAAAAGCTGTTAGGGAAAAGAGACAAATTGCCTATAAAGGAAAGCCCATCAGAATCACAGCTGACTTTTCAGCACAAACCCTCAAGTCAAGAAGAGCTTGGAATGATGTATTTCAAGCTCTAAAGGAAAATAACTTTCAACCCAGATTGATGTACCCCACAAAACTATCTTTCAAAATTGATGGAGAAATAAAATACTTCCAGGACAAAGAACATCTGAGAAAATCTATGACCACCAAACCAACACTCCAAAACGTTCTGAAGGACATTCTAGAAGGAGATAACAAGAACTACAACTCCAGGAACCCCAACAGAAGGAATCCACCAGGCAGGGCAGATAATTAAATAGAGGGAGGGGGAAAAAAAGAGGGGGAACCAGCAACAGGAAAACAACATGACAAGGATAAGTCAATACATATCAGTTTTAACCATCAATGTTAATGGTCTCAATTCACCAATCAAAAGGCACAGACTGGCAAAATGGATCAAGAAGCAAGATCCAACGATATGCTGTACACAAGAAACACATGTAATTCAGAAAGAAATTCATAGAATGAAAGTCAAAGGATGGAAAACAATACTCCATGCAACAGGAACCCAGAAAAAAGCAGGGGTAGCTATTCTTCTTGCAGACAAAGTGAATTTCAAGCCAAGAATGATTCAGAGAGATAAAGATGGTCATTACATCCTTGTAAAGGGAACAATCCAAGAGGAAGAGATAACGATCATAAACATATATGCAACAAATACCAGTGCACCCAACTATATAAAACAAGTATTAAAGGACATGAAAAATCAAATAAGCACTAATACAATTATATTGGGCGATCTCAATACAGATCAACTAGACAAAAAATCAATAATGAAATAGTAGAACTGAACCAAACTTTGGAACAAATGGACTTGGTAGATGTCTACAGAGTGTTCCACCCCACAACATCAGAATACACATTCTTCTCAGCTGCACACAGGATGTTCTCCAAAATAGACCACATACTAGCTCATAAAACATGCTTAAGTAAATGCAAAGGAACTGAAATTATCCTGTGCATATTATGAGATCATAGTGCAATGAAATTGGAAATCAATGGCAAAAGAAATCACAAAAACTTCCTAAACACATGGAAATTAAACAGCACCCTCCTGAACAACCAATGGGTCACAGATGAAATTAAAGAAGAAATTAGACACTTTCTACAACTAAATGATAATGACAGCACAACATACCAGAACTTATGGGATACAATGAAAGCAGTCCTAAGAGGGAAATTTATAGCATTAAATACCTATATCAGGAAAATAGAGGAAGCACAAATAAACAACTTAATGGTGAACCTCAAACTTCTAGAAAAAGAAGAGCAGGTTAAGCCAAAAGCTTGTACAAGGGAGGAAATTATAAAGATCAGAGCAGAAATTAACATATTGGAGACTAAAAAAACAATACAAAGAATCAATGAAGCAAAGAGTTGGTTCTTTGAAAGAATAAATAAGATTGACAAACTCTTATCCAACCTTATTAAAAAAAGAAAAGAAAAGACTCAAATCCATGCAATTGAAAACGAAAAGGGTGATGTCACGACAGACCCTGCAGAAATCCAGAAAATCATCTATACCTGTTTTGAAAATTTATATTCTAATATGATAGAAAATGCAGAAGAAATGGACAGATTCCTAGATATGTATGAATTACCAAAATTGAATCAAGAAGATATAAAAATCCTAAATAAACCAATATCAACCAATGAAATCGAAGATGTAATTAAAAACCTCCCAACAAGGAAAAGCCCAGGCCCTGGTGGATTCACTGCCGAATTCTACAAGAAATTTAGAGAAGACCTAACACCAATACTTCTCAAAATTTTAATGAAATTGAAAGGGAAGCAATACTCCCAAATTCATTCCTGGAAGCAAGCATTACCCTGATACCAAAACCAGAGAAAGACCAAACTAAGAAAGAGAACTACAGGTCAATCTCCCTAATGAACATAGATGCAAAAATCCTCAATATGATACTGGCAAACAGAATCCAGCATCATCAAGAAGATTATACACCCTGACCAAGTTGGATTCATCCCAGGGATGCAGGGATGGTTCAATATACGTAAATCAATAAATGTAATACACCATATTAACAGAATCAACGACAAAAATCATATGACCATCTCAATAGATGCAGAAAAAGCTTTTGACAAAGTCCAGTGCCTATTCATGATAAAAACCCTACAGAAAATTGGAATAGAGGGTCTTTATCTCAATCTGATAAAAGCTATCTATGACAAACCAACAGCCAATATCATACTAAATGGACAAAAACTGAAAGTTCTCTCTCTAAAAATCAGGAACAAGACAAGGATGTCCACTGTCCCCACTCGTATTCAACATAGTCCTGGAAACTTTAGCCAGAGCAATTAGACAAGAGAAAGAAATAAAAGGAATAATGATTGGAAAGGAAGAAGTTAAATTGTCATTATTTGCAGATGACATGATACTCTACATAGAAGACCCCAAAAACTCCACTAAAAAAATTGCTCAATTTAATAAGCAAATTCAGTAGTGTAGCTGGATACAAAGTCAATTCTCAAAAATCAATAGCCTTTCTGTACACAAATAACAAACTTACTGAAAGAGAAATTAGAGAAACAATACCTTTCACAATAACATCCAAAAAAATGAAATACCTAGGAATCAACCTCACAAAGGATGTAAAAGACCTCTACGCTGAAAACTATAGTACTCTGAAAAAGGAGATTGAAGAGGATATCAGAAAATGGAAAGATATCCCTTGCTCTTGGATAGGAAGAACCAATATAGTGGAAATGGCCATACTTCCAAAATTGTTATACAGATTTCATGCAATTCCAATCAAAATTCCAAAAGCATATGTCGCAGAATTAGAGAAAACAATCCTAAAATTCATTTGGAATCAGAAGAGACCTAGAATAGCAAAGGCAATTCTGGGCGACAAACGCAAGGCAGGGGGCATCACAATCCCTGACTTGAAATTATACTATAAAGCTACTGTGATAAAAACAATGTGGTATTGGCAAAAAAACAGACCCGAAGATCAATGGAACAGATTAGAAGATGCTGAAACAACTCCAGACATACTAAGCCACCTTATATTTGACAAAGTTGCTAAACACATTCACTGGAAGAAAGATAGCCTCTTTAATAAATGGTGCTGGAAAAACTGGCTCTGCACATGCCAAAGATTAAAACTAGACCCATATCTTCCACCATGCACTAAACTTAATTCAAAATGGATCAGAGATCTAAATGTTAGAACAGAAACATTAAATCTGCTGAAAGGTAGGATAGGTAAAACCCTTGAAGACATTGGTGTAGGCAAAGACTTTATGACTAAAACCTCAACCACACAGGAACTATCAAAAAAGAATCAACAACTGAGATCTCATCTTATTAAAAAGTTTTTGCACAGCAAGAGAAACCACCAACAGAGTGAAGAGACAACACACAACATGGGAAAAAGTGTTTGCCAGCTGTTCCTCAGACAAAGGATTACTATCGAGAACATACAAAGAACTCAAAAAAATCAGACCTCCCAAATTTAAAGACCCGATCCAAAAATGGGCATCTGAGATGAATACACATTTCTCAGATGAAGAAATACTAATGGCAAATAAATATACAAAAAAATGTGTAACATCAGTAGTCATTCAAGAGATGCAAATTAAAACAACACTGAGATACCATCTCACCCCAGAAAGAATGGCTATTACCAAGAAATTAACTAATAACAAATGCTGGAGGGGCTGTGGGGAAAAAGGAACCCTTCTTCACTGTTGGGGGGAGTGTCAACTGGTACAGCCACTGTGCAAATCAGTGTGGAGATTCCGCAAAAAACTAGGATTGGACGTCCCATTTGACCCAGCTATTCCCCTTCTGGGTATCTTCCCAGAAGAATTAAAAACATCGTACCACAGCGATATATGTGCACCCATGTTCATAGCAGCATAATTTGTAATAGCCAGATCTTGCAAACAACCCAAATGCCCATCAACCGAGGAATGGATAAGAAAGGTGTGGTATTTTTATACAATGGAGTACTATTCAGCCATAAAGCAGGATAAACTGGAGACTTTTATAGGTAAATGGATGCAACTCGAGGAAATACTCATAAGTGAAATTAACTGGATGCACATGTGTAATCGTATTGTCTCCCTAGTGTGAGAAACTGAAAGAGTAAATAAGATCCAAAATGTACAATAGATATGATGAATCAGAAAGAAACTGGTCAAAAAGAAAGAGAGTCTGGGATGGGGGAATGGGGAAAAGAAAGAAGGGAAAAGAAAAAAAATTGTATTTATGTATAAGATGGTTAAGATAGATACATTACAAATTTTGCTTACTTCATTGAAGAGAAAGGTTTATGTTTGGACAACTGAATGCTGATATCTTGTACCCTGAGTAACTAATTTAAAGATAACAATACATAATGTATTAACCATTGTTACCCTCCTATTATGTTGTTTTGAAATTTTGTTCTTTTTTGTTTTTTTTCTTCTCTTAAAAAAAAAAAAAAGAAACCAAAGTTCAAGTTTTAAGATGTCACTGAAATTCAGTAGAATATTTCATTTTTACTTATTTTTTAAAAAACATCATACTCTGCAGCTTGTACTCTCTTTCTGGTTTAAATTTTAAATACAAATAAAAACGTCAAATGGTCATAAAGAATGGAATAATTAAATAACTGAAGTTCTGTTACTCTGGCTTTGCAATCGTGCTTTCATTGTTTATTTCAGATCTCCTGTTTAAGTGCAGGCATGTGTAGTGCACAGGGGTTGAAACAAAACTTGTACTCTGAAGGCAGCTGAAATGAGTCCAGACCATAAGGGAATCATTCTCCAAACACGTGGAGCTGAATCTGAGAGTGCAGGGAACAACTGTGCAACTGGGAGTAATCAGACTTAACATCTATGTGATACGCACTGATTACCAAACGATAAGTAATAAAAATGTGCTAATCTGAAGCTTGCATATATGTTATCAAAACTTGAGAATAACTGAAATGATGGGATAAGTGTGTCTGAAGCAAGGGGGAGTCCTTAGAGGGGGATTAAAGACAATGTGTCTTTTACCGTATTAAATTTTTGAAAATTTAAACGTTCACTGTATGTTTTGATTACACCTCTTAAGTGAATTACGCTGTATTTGTCCTTCCGTGACTGACTTATTTCATTCAATATAACGTCCTCCAGGTTTGTTCACATCCTCACAAATGCAGGATTTCTTACTTTTTTAAGGCTGACTAATATTCAATTGTATGTAATTGTGTTACATTTTTCTTATCCATTCAAATGTCAGTGGACAGTTTGGGGAATACTTGTTCTTTTTATATCTTTCAAATACTTTCAGTAACAAATTGTATCAATCTGGAATTAACTGATTATTGAAGTATGAGGGATATCAACTGTACAACTCTCTTGATGGGGCATTTGAGAGGCAGGTGTTTGACACTTTTAAGGGTTAGTCACTTTAATATTTAATTCTTTTACACTTGGTTTTCTATTTATTCTTATACTGATTTGGCCATTTTACATTTTACAAAATTTATGTATTTTACTAAGTTAAAATTTATAGTCTTTTCTTATTTACAAAACTTTTCTGTAGTAATTTCCTCCTTTTCATACTGTACTTGGTTATTTTTATTTTTTCTTGATCATTTACTCTAGAAGTCTACCTGTATTATGAATATTTTTAAGGAAGTAACTTCGGATTTGGTTAACCTCCAGTTGTCATTTGCAGGTGTGTGGGTACGGATGCCTATACTATCTGAATCATTTCTGTACTTATGTTTAGTTTTTTCCTCTGTCTTAGTCGCTTTCTCCTCACTGAGACACAATACTCAACACTCACAACTCGAGGAGAGGTTTATCTTGGTTCATGTTTTCGGTCCACAGTTGGCTGATTCCAAGGCAGGGAGGCATGGTGGAAGGGCCTGGCGGAGGAAAGCTGCTCACCTCATGGCTGCTGGGAAGAGAGAGTCAAAGGAGGAGCTGAGAGATATGGCCTTGCAGTCACACCCACAGTGACCTGCCTCTTGGGACCACACCCCATCTCCTAGCAGCAAGTCAGCTATCATGGCCCCATAATCCAATCACCTCCCAAAGACATGAGGCTTTGGGAACCATTTTAGATCTAAATCCTAACACTCTCCTTCTTGTTTATTTGAATGTTTTATTGCCCTTTTTCCAATGCATGAGTTGAACCCTAGGCTTATTTTTGCTTTTAATCACTCTTATATCCTGCTCAACATATTTTAAATTATATATACTTAATCTCTGCTTTGCCATCATCCTTTTAGACTCTTAGAAAGAAGTAGAATTGTTAGAAGGCAATTTTTAAAAAATGGAAAGTCACCAAATTTGGGGATTTGAAAAAGAGAGAGAAAAGAATGGATATTCTTTCATTAGCTGCTTCTCAGACAGGGATTTTGCTGCCCTGACATTTTCAAGATATCAGAGGCCTTAGCTGAGGGACTTCTTTCTATGGCCCTGGGACATGTAAAGGTTAATTGGAAACTATACAAGAAAAGTAGAAATTTATTTTTCCAATTCATCCTCTTGCAACTGCCATGAGCTGCCCTGTATCCTGCCCACAGACATCAGCTCTTCCTCTGCTCTTACCAGCATGTGCGCATGTGCAGAAACATACACACACCCACACACACGCACTTGTGTGCGCACACACACCCACACATACACACACACATGCACATGCACGCGCACACACACCCACACCCACGCACTCACACGGGGAGAGGGTGCTAGCTCACAGAATGTCCTTTCTCCCTCTCTTTCTTTCTTTGTTTCTTTCTTTCTTTCTTTCTTTCTTTCTTTCTTTCTTTCTTTCTTTCCTCTTTGATTGTTGTTTCAAAAATGCATGCTTCAGTGGTTCTCTAGGGTTGACAGTGGGAGAGGCAATCAGCAAGCTATGGCCATCCGCCATCTTGACAGATGCAGAAATACTCTTCATTTTCAACATCTGCTTGGCTCTTCATTACTCTTTGAACCTGCAGATCATTTTTAAAATAATTTTTTCACTGTCTTCGAAAGAAACTTCACTGGGTTATTAATCAAATACTTGTCTTACAACTATAAGTTGATTTGTGAATAACTGACATATTTATGGCAGGCAACATTGCCATACAGGAATCTATTATGTGACTTGGGAAAGTAAATTATTATTTTATATCCCTCAATAAAGTTTTATCATTTTATTTACATAAGTCACATGTTTCTTAAGGTTTTCTCGCTATTTGATGTATTTTACTTCAGTTGTGGGTGGGACACTTTTTTATTTTTGTAGCTAGTTATTGCTAATCTATAGAAAAGTTTACTGACATTGGCAAACATATTTACTATTTTGTGTTTCTTCCATTCCTTCCTGTAAATTTTAATAATGGGAAAATGGATTTTAAAATATCCTTTGAAAAGCAAGTAAAAATATAATATGCTTTCTTTTAATGGTAAATAGAGGGGAAGGTACCCGTATTTATATGGGGTTTGGCAATTTTCTTTGAGAATATATGGTCAGTATATTTAATATCCTTTTCTTATCATAAATGTAATAAGAGTGGAAACTAGAGAAGAAAATTTAAAAGGTCAGTTAGACCAAGAAGGATCACAGTGCAGTGATATCCAATGTTTATATTTCTGTGTTACACACTTCTACATATTAGGAGATTATGTCTAGAAAGTGCTCACAACTAAACTTTAGACGTGACTAGACATGCTCAGTAGTGTAGCGAGCAGCAAAGATGTGTGTTTTTCTGTTTGTTTGTTGAGCCAGTTTGGAAGGCAAGTCCTGAGAACCTTTCCTGGACCTCTCTCTTAGGGCTCTCTCTTCGGGAAGAAGCCAGATGTTATAAACTCACCTAGTAACAGGGCCTTAGTGAGGGAGGACCACGATCCAGAAGTTTGCCAGTCACCTGAATCTGTGTATCTCCAGCCCAGTCCACAGGTGGGACGGAAGGAGATACAGCTCTCTAGGATGGGGACACCTGAAGCAGTGCTGAGAGGCCCACGAGAGGGAACAACGCCGGAGGAACCGTGCTCTCCCTGCCTGCCCCCCAGGACCACACAGGACTCCAGCGGGACTCCAGGAATCAGCAGCCAGGACCCTGGGGCCACAGCAGCTTCCAGTGGAGAACCTTGGTGTCTCCAAGGCCACCAGCATGCTCCAGGAGAACACGCTCTGAGCACGTGACACAGGCCTCGGTGACGCTGAAGGGTGTTAAAGTGTGACGGCGAGGGAACTTGGAAGTTGTAGTGAGCAGTTGGGAAACAGCCAGTGCAGTTGGAGTTTTAAGAAAGCCCTGTGAGGCCTGGGGAGCTCTGATAACTTAAGTGTATGTATTTACCCTTGGGTCACACTTACATGTTTTTGTGCATTAACCCGTGCTCTGTTACATTCTCTAAATACATGACAAAGGTGGAAGTAACACTTTCTTATTTTCAAAATGCTCAGAACCACTTTATCACTTGTCAAATAATTTTGAAATTCATCCCAGTAGGTAAGGAAAGGCACCCTAAAGTATTATCAATGTCATTCTAACTATCAGGCCCATAAAATTAACAATTTTCAAGTCAAGGTTCATCCACTTCTAGTCGATATCCTATAAATTTAAAAAATTATTTTTAAATGGGAATAACCCTCTTATTTGCTATCTTACCAAAAGAGAGTAATCCTGGTCCTGAGGGGTCTCATTTTAGTTAGGGGGAATTTCCAAATTCAGCTATCTCGTCTCTTTATCCCTCACCCTGTGAGGAGTTTTAAAATGATCAGGACGTTACTGAACACAAGGCAGCTGGCCTTCAAAGAATTGGCTCTCTCCAATGCACACATAAACACACACACACACACACATCCACAAGTATTTGTAATATACACACAAATGTATCTATATATAATTTAAGGTAACGTACAAAAATAATACATCCTAGAGTGGCTATTATGGAGCAGAATAAAACTCTGCGCTCACCGTCTAACTCAGAGCACTAACCTTTAGTTTAGCACATATTTATGTTCATTTGGGCCTCCTTATTCTCAGACTCTGTGTCTGCAAATCTGCCTGCTAGCTAAAACCACTTCCTCTCTAGAGCAGTCCCCATGAGCAAGCTTGAAGAGAGCTGTCTCCAGGGAGGGCCATGGCCCTACTGCTCAGAGGGAAAAAGAACTTACTTGCCCAACTTAGCAGAATAATGTCAAAAACATACTTTACTTCAAAAACAGTGTTTAAATCAGATTAGCACACCCAGCTGTCTAGCTACCTTTAATGACCTCAAGCCGGGCCGCGTTAATGGCCTGACTCAGCTTCCCCGCCCGGCTCCTCACTGCGTGTCGCCTGGCTGCTCCCTGCCTTGTGCCATGCCCTGGTGGCTTGTCCTTCAGGCCTCCCTGAGGAGACATGGACTGGTGCATCCAGCTCTGCTCACTTCCTAAATTTCCTTACCATCATCACACCCACAAGCTTGTCGCCATAAAGTCTCCCAGTCCTAAGGAAAAAAAAAAAGCAGCGTTCTTTTTCACACTTATGCAATCCTAACCTCCAGTCATTCTTCACATGGATGTGCTTAAAAGGAAATAAGATTATTTTACCATTTAATTGACTTAAGAGTTTCTCAGAATTTATAAGCAAGTAAAGATGAGCCGGCAAGGTTGCCAGGACAGAGGGAAGGATCCTTTAAAAACAAACAAAAGGTCCTTTTCTATTGTTTGCCTCTTCCCATTCCCAGTGTGACTTGCTGGGGTCATTGTGAAGCAGGGCTTATGACCTCGTACCTGGCACCCCAGAGCTCCTTTCTGTGCAAGGAGTGTGGGTACGTGTGCTTGATGAGTGCAGAAAGTCCCTCAGGATTTCTGGACTACGTGGGGTGTGAAAACAGTGTGGTACACAGTACTAGAGATGCCAAGAAAGAAAAAAAAAAAATAGCTCAGTGCACACTGGGTATGGTGGTGCACACCTGGAATCCCAGCACCCAGGAGGCTGAGGCTGGAGGATCACCACAATTTTGAGGCCAGCCTGGGCTACATAGCGAGACCCTGTCTCAGAAAAACAAAAAGAAAATGAACAAGCACACCAGTTCACCTTCTCACAGAAACTTCTGCCATCTGGGAGGGTGGCTGTGTGACACAGGGTTTCTAAGGCACAGCCCTGGTTTCCAGAAGAATAGGTCTCCCCAGCCCTGTGACAGCCTCTTTCTTTGGAAACTCTTATTTATAGTCTGAATGACTGAAACAATCAACACGGGAGGGAGAGAGGGAGGGCTGTGGGGGGGCTGGAAAGGGGGTTCTCAGCTTTGTGTGAAAAGGGAAAAAGAGGGGCAGCTTTTGCAGACCAATTCGAGCCCTTTTCTCCCTGCCGGAGTGTGGAGTGCCAGCTGAGGCTCGACACCTTGCTTTATTGTGTGAAGACGGGAAAGCAATCTCTCAATTATCTTCAAATTAACTACCTCTTGCCATTATCTGCTCCCTGAGGACCAATCAGGGTGTGTGTTTGAAAAAGCTGGGAGTCAGCCTACCACTTCATCCACTATCTGGGATCCCTTCCCACCTACCCCCTCCCAGACACGCACCCAGCCAAAATCATCTGCGGCTGCCATTTCTCATGACAAACTTTAATGCTTTAATTAGGAAGCATCTGTGTGTCCACTCTTCGTGAACACCATATGGTGCTCCGTACCAAATATGTTTCATTTTCATGAAGGCAAAGCCTTAGGAAAGGGCAGCATTTTGAATATCAATTGTTGTTCCCACACTGGGTGAAGAATAAATTTGCTGTGCTTCAAGAGACCACAGTGTTGAAAAGAGAAGGGTTTGTTCTCTACCTGGCAACCACTGGAAGAAAAGATGTCTTATGTTACAATAAAGCAGAATTCTACTTTTAAGAATCAGAAATGCAAAGCCCTTTAGAAGTATATTCCAAGAGTCCTTTAAACATTCTAAAGATTTAAGGTAAGAGATGTCCTATACCAGTGTTTCCAAACTTTAACAGAATGGTAAAATAACCGTCTCTTACACGTTGAGTATTTAGGCAATCTAAGGCCAGTTTTGGGATGTTGAAGACACACCCGGTTACCAAAGCATTCTCCATCCCTGCTCAGGAGCCTGGCTTTTCAAGGATGTGTGTGTGCAGCACATAACTGCTTTCTGTCTTTGACTACCCTACAGTGACTTGGAAAATATAGTCCAGTGGGATAATATCAGGTCCTTGGATTTGTTTTCTTTTCAAATATTATGTCCTTGAAATAACAAATATAAGTTCGCAAAGTTCTCTACAATTCAAGGACTTCCACAAGGCCACGTTCAGTGTCTTTTCTCCAGTGTGTAGAAGAGGGAGAGATAGATCAAATTCCAATATGGGCCTTTTCCTGCTTTTATTCAAATCACTCAACATGCAAATGACTAAATAATTAAACCATTATGGTGTTTAAATAAGCCATTTACATTTTCTTCCTTGCTCAGGTCAGCTACTATTCCTTTGCTGGAAGCCATTGAAAAAGTCCCTGTAGAGAGGAGGGATTGGGCCAAGAAGGGCTATAATTAGTCATTTTTATTTTAAGATAAATAAAGCAGTTGAGGCTGTGGAGTGAACACCAGCCCCCTAGCTCCAGATGAGGGGACTGGTTTCTTTCTTCTCCCTCACCAGGGCCTGTTCTTCACTCCAGCTTGGGTGCCAGTCAGCTCGGTGTCCCCTTCAACTCGACTACATAATTACAGCTACCACATGTGGCTTCTGAGACACGACTTTAATTACTCAAACTGGAGCGCACAACAGAGCCTGAATTGAGTGAACAAAAGCCTATTAGAAGGTGATCCCCTGTGGTCACAGCGTAATTATCGTCAGGGGCCATGGCGGCTATGGAATTATCTCCGCAATATCTCACTAACCTTCTAGGCTAGAGCCACATGAATGATGATTTGTGCCATAATCTCATTTCCTTTAATGGTGTGACACCGAAAATAATGGGATGGGGGAAAGGGGTAGCTGCTGTCTGTGGCCCAGGCCTCCATTCAGAAGCCACCACAGATGTGCAAACATGGCCCTGGCTGCAAAATGGCAACGACAGCCTCCAGCCTTGGACCCAGCAAGAACAGAGGGGCACCAGCCTTCCAAAGGCAGCAACTGAAGCACGCAATAAGAGCGGCAGAAGCCGCTGTGAGCAGAGCTAAACAGGAACCATCCTGCCAAGGGGATGCGTGTGTCTTTTCCCAAAGCGTAGAGTCAAAGCTTGAACTCGAAGACATTAATGGGATGTTCGCAGGCCTTTTCTCCTTGCTCTGATTAAACATGCGTTCCCACTGCAAGATGCTCCTATTTTATCCTTTGGGTCCCTACAGTCGTACATAATGCAACTCAATGCAAATATTTCACTTCTTAACCCCACAAAGCAGGCTCTTCTTTGTCCTCTTCAATTGATGAGCTTGATCGTATAATTTTTCCTGTGGCAATGTAAAAAAAAGTATTAGGATTGAAAGCTACTGCTGTTTTATTTTTATTTATTTATTTATTTATTTATTTAGCAGTGCTGGGATTAAACCTGGGACCTTCACTCTGAGCTGCATTCCAAGTTAAAAAAAAAATTTTTTTTTTTTTTTATTTTGAGACAGGGTCTCGCTAAGTTGCACAGGCTGAGTTCAAACTTTTAACCCTCCCACCTCAGTCTTCCAGAGTGCTGGGATTGCAGACACGCATCACCACGTGTGGCTGCTTCTTCTGTTTTAATTGCTTGTTTAACAAAACTGCTTTGATGGCTTTCTTTGCACTTTATTGGCTGGACAGATTATAATGATTTAATCACAGCATAGACTCCTATATTACAAGCATAGGAAAAATCTGACTTGTCATCACAGAAATTAATGACAAACTACATCATATTATCACAAATTACTTTTTCTTTCCTGAAGTCCAATCTTTTTCTCAGACCTATTATGCTTTTGAAAGATGTGCTGGAACAAGTCTACCCACCCCAAGGCAGCTTTTTCTCATCATTTATATATGTCTGTTTGTCAGCAGCTAGCATGGGTCCTTGCTTTAGTAGAAATGGAAATTAAAACTAAGGCACAAATTTATAGAAAAAAAAAGCTTTAACTGGAAAGTCTGAGAGAAGAAAAGACCCCAGACTGAGTAGCTGAAGGGGGCATACTCTGATTTAGGGGCTCAGAGTGTCCCTCTTCCCCCCCCCACACACACACACAAAGGCAGGAGGCCGGCTTTAAGGATCAGCTGGTGGATTGGGGTTGGGAAGATTACAAGTTTGAGCCCAGCCTGGGCAACTTAGGGAGCCCCTGTCTCAATCATTATCTGAGTCCTGGTATCAGAGCTCTGGAATTCCCATGGCTGAGGGATGGATCTGTTCTTATGAAAGGATTGTCTGTTTGCGATGGTTTCTGCTTCACCCAGAGCCTGATGTCCCTGTAAACCACTTACCTTGGTGTCCTCAGTGTTGAAGGTGGATGAGATCATGTAAATTCAGCACTAATCAACCTTAACCAGCCAGCTTCTAGACAGACCCCATTAAGTGACCAGCATACCCCTATGCCAAGCTAGGAGATTTGACCCAAAATTTATAGTAACAAAGGATACAAAACTATGGCCAAGCTTTGTTGTCTTTACCTACCTACTGAGCATCTGTCCGGCCCAGTGAAGTGTCATGTTTAGTGGAAATGGATTGCAAGTCCCTGACTGTTCAAAAGAAAACACAAATCATGCTTTTAATAAGTAGCAGATAGAGCCCAGGATTCTGCCTGCCCCCTACCCCTGTGGTGGTCTATGTAATCATTCCCAAATTAGCAGTGTAAAGCAAGGACGTGCATAATGTAGACCTGTTTCTCCTCCACATGGCACATCTGAATGAAACTCTTCACGGTGGTTCTGACTTTCCACCTCACTGTGATAGTTTCCTCTGTTCACTCAGGACGGAATGTCCTCCCTTATTTCATGTCCATCCCACCCCGATTATGATGTCCTACCCTTCCTTGCCAGACAATTCTAAGAACCACTCACCTCTGCTTAAATTCCCAGGAATTGTAGTTTTCAGTTTCTATGAACCTAAACATTGCCTCCTCCAGCATGTTGCTCTAATGTTATTTACTGTTCCAACACGCATTGGCATCATCTGTGCACTTCTCTGTTTCTTTCCAGAGATATCTTCAAAGCAGTGATAGGAATTACTCCTTGCTCTAGTTTGGCTCCTAAGTGTCCCCCAAATGCCCATGGGTTCAAGCCTTGGGCCCCAGAATTGTGCTATTGAGAGATGGTGGGATCTTTGAGAGGTTTGCCTAGTAGGAGGCCCTTAGGTCTTTGGGGACATGACCTTGTAGGGGACAGTGGGAGTCTGGGCAACCCTCCCTCCATGGTTCATAATATAAGTGGTTTTGGTCCATCACACACTCCCACCATGATGCGTTGCCTTACCACAGGCACCATAAATGGGGCCATTTAATTATGGACCAGAACCTCTAAAACTATGAGCAAATACAGCTTTTATCTTTATAATTTAATCATCTCAGGTACTATGGCAGAGCAACACAAAGCTAACATACTCATCATTCATACATTCATCCAACCATTTATCTATTAATAGTTATTTATCCCTTATAAATCCAAAAACATTTATTGAGCACCTATTAAAAAGTAGGGATTATTTCAGGCATTGAAATCTAAGGATGAGACCCAGTTCTCACAGTCCCTATCATACAAGAACTTAATGTTTCTCTCCTATTAGTGGAGAGAAACATTCTATTTATAACAGCTCCAGTAGAAGTGACCCTCAGAGCATACCCAGCATACTGACAAATGCATGACCGCTGCTCAAATGGTATCTGCTGACTTTTGAGTTATACTGAGTAAAACCAAGTTTTCCTGAACTCATTCTTGAATATGAATATTTTAGCTAAATGTGCTGAGGTATGTTATCTCTGAGAATTCCTAAACTTCCTTGGCAATTACTCAAAAGGAAAAGGACTCAACACAAATTCTTCATGAATAAAACCTTTAGAGGTGCATAGGTAACTCTGGTAGGAGGTGGCAAGGAGTAGGGAAGGAAAACTGTAATAAATACTCCTTGAGAACGCTATGGTCCCCTTCTTTCTTTCAGCTGGCATTTGAGTGTCTATGAAGTGTCAGACAGGACAATGCAGAAAGTATTACAGAGTTTTGTGCTCCATTGTAAATACTACTGGTGTACAGTCCGGAAAGCCTTCACGGAAAAGGTGCTCTTGTATCTATCTGGGTCTGAATGATAAAAATTCATCCATATATCCATGCTGGGAAAGTAAGTTCCTTGGTTTTCTCCCTAACTCTCCCCTCTAAAAGATAAGGACAATCAATTTTTAAAATCAAAACCAATAGGTTCTTTGATATTTTGTTTTATTTTTTACACATAATTCTTCCTGATCAATACAAAGAGAAAAAAAAAAAAAAAAAAAGCAGCCAAGGTAAAATCTGGAATTTAGTTAATAGTAATGTTATCAATGTTGATTTCCTACTTTTGACAAATATATTGATGCAAAGGGAAATTGAGTTAAAGATACACGGTAGTCCTCATCTTTGCAACTGTAAATTTAAAATTATACCAAAATGTTAAAAAAATTAAACATCATATATATATGCATATATCCCTAAATCCACAATAAACAGGAATATCACTTGGAAACAGATGCCTGCCTCTGGCCCATGTCCATCTCCATTTACGTTTTCATACATCCTTTGCTCAAGTTGACCTCACCCCCTCTGCAACCTCTTGAGCTCTTGAACTCTCTGAATGCAATTATGGGTCCAAGTCTTCTTGACCAGACTGGGTGCAGTGGCCCAAGTGACATTTTGCCTTGAGGTGCTAATGGTGACAGAGGCTATCCCAAGGGTTCTGACCACAGCCTGCCATTAGCCTGCTGCCATTGTTCTGTTAATCTAATGAATGGTTCTGTAGGAAATAACAGAGTAAAGGCTTATTAAAGGTGAAGGCTTCATCCATTAAAATGTTCTTTGTCCTTAATGAAGGTCAGGGGAAGACTGATTGTAGGAGGAAATCTTGCTTTATGCTCACCCATATGTCTTAATTAATCACCATGTCAAGCAAGCCCTCAGACTGGACTTGCATTTGGCTTTTTTTTTTTGTTAAAACTTGCTAAGAAGGGGATTACTGAGACAATGTTAGCATATTCTGCCAGCAGAGAACAACATGTGACATACAGCACCTTCTAAAATATTTGAGTTTATTTTCTGAAATAGAATATTTTCAAGTATATATTTTTCTTTTCGTCTCTAATCTCACAAACACTTTGAGATTTGTATTGTCCAATGTGGTAGCCACTAGTTACATAGGGTTATGGAAGAATCAAAATGTGGCTAAGATGAATTGAGCTGCGGTGTAAATGTAAAATTTGCACACTGGATTTCAAAGAATTATTATAAAAAGTGTAAAATACCTCGCTGATAATTTTTATATTGATTATATGCTGAAATGATATTTTTAATATATTGGGTTAAATAAAATGTTTTATTAAATGTTATGTCACTTGCTTTGTTTTTCTTTTGTTTTTTAGGGTATAATTCAATAAGTTTTTTTTTTACTCATATTGGCATGTGTTTGCAGTCTATAAAGATTATATTCATTGTAGGGAATTGACACTTGTACACAGCACATTTCAATTCTTTTTTCCCCTTCTCTCCACCCCTCTTGTATTTTCCTATCATCAGATTCATTTATTTATTTTATAAGACCTTATAAATTTAATTATCACATATACAAATTGACATTCCCCTTTTTTAAGAGAGCTGGTAGGAAATTTGACACTGCATATGTGGCTCAAATCATATTTCTAGCAGATCCTGCTGCCTTGGAGGATCCAGAAAAATGTTCAGTACCTTCCTGGCTTCCACGAACAAGCTTTGTATTTGACTTGTAGGCAGGTGGACCGCATGAAAAGTGTAATTTTTTTATCTTCCATGATGTCATAAATTCATCAAGTTAGGTCTAGCTGCTGTACTTTGGCTCATGACATTTAAAAAATGCAATTGGAAATGTCCATAGCATAAAGCTCTCACTGTCTGTCCCAGGCATCAGGAAAAGCACACAGGGTACCAGGTTTGCTCCAAAGCGGTTCGGTCCTTTCCCTACTTGATCATTTCCGTCTTCCTACCTTTGTGGCTATTTATCATCGACTTTGACGGCTTCTTACTGTGTCCTCCTAAATTACCTTTATCTTTTGCAAAATATATTTGTCTTGAGGACAGAGCCCATGTCTTAGTAATTGTCCTATCTTGTCCCGAAGAACAAGGCACATATTAGTTGCTCCATTCATATGAATAATAAATAGTAATACAAAAATAGTCGTGTTACTGACAGATGGAGGGTCCCGTGGGTATTCTCTCCAAATTCTTGGGGTCCTGAACAAGGAACTGGACAAGATACACAGAAAAGGCAGTGAGGTGTACATTTATTGAAAGTCAAAAAGAAGTACAGCCTACAGGACAAGAGCGAGCCGTGAACAGACTCACAGTAGCCCAGAGGATAAGGGAAAGGGGTCTTTTGTATCCAAAATTCCTGGATTGGCTTCCCCTTCATGCAAGTAAGGCACTGGGACAGTTGTTCTATCAAAAGCTCACTTGGCCGGGCCCCAGATTTAAATTGCCCCATGGAAAGACTCGCTTGGCTTCCCGCCACATGTAAATGAAGGATTGAAAATACCGTTTTCTGATTGGTTCCGTGTCCAGTGCCCAGGAGCTGTGGAGTCATCCCGGGTCCTGCCCCTGTGTTCTGCGCATGTCCGCTGTTTCTATGACCCATAAAACATTCCACCCGGTTAGCTGTCTGGTTTGCCCCAGCCCTAATCTCCTACCTCAGTGTCAGTATTGAACACTAATAATATGTCTGATTTATTTTTTCTAAGTGTTTTTACTCAGCTCTCTCACAGAACCCATGCAGCAGCCCTATGAGGTGGATACCAGAAGCATCTCTATTTCACACCTGAGGAAGTCAGGGCTCAGAGAGGTGACAAAGCTTTCCAGTTCTCACACAGCAGTAAGTGATGGAGCTGGACCCAAAACAAGTTACACAATCAGCATGATGTGGGCAGGGAGAGGGAGGTGGCACTAAGTAGGATGAAATTGCCTTGGTAAGGCAGAGGACAGCACGCTCAGGCTGACATGAAAATACGGACCAGGTGGAAGTGGCTCCGAGTCCCCTTCCACTATGAGCCCTGGTCCCTAGAAACAGAGTCATGTTCCAGCCTTCCCACCTGCTACTTCAACTCTGGAAAGATGGTTGGATGAACACTGAGTTATTTTAATTTAGGTAAAAATCTTTCCCACACACCAGAAAACACTGTTGTTGGCACATTGCAGTGGAGTCCAAGGTGACAACGGGCTGTGGTGACATCAGTCCTCGTACCCAGATAGCTAATGAGCCCAGTCAGCCAGGTAAGTACAAACCCTCATCAGCCATCCTGACTGGGGAGCATCGCGTCTTTGTTCTTCGGGGAGTATTCTGACTCGGGCCTTTCCTGGGAGCTGCGGATGATGCTCCCATAGTTCACTTGACTGTGGGAGAAGCCAGTGACAGTAGGTTGATGGTACTACGGAAACCCTCTCCTAACATAAGAAGTCAGAGAGCTACAGGGAAAGGTGAGTAGAGGCAAGGATGGAGGTGGAGGGAGGGTCAGAGTGATGCAGGCTGAGAGCATCAAGGTGAGATGGTGAAACAGCCACCAAGTGTCCCAGGTGACCGTGATTCTAGTTCCAACTCTGATATTAGTTAGTTTTATGACCTTAAAAGAACTCACCTTACCTCAGACTTTCAGTGTATTCTTATTTAGATGAATCAGATGAATTTGTCTCTAAAGTCCATCCAACAAAATACATGGGCATATCAAATCGTACTATAAACATATTTCCATTTTCTGACAAAAGGGCAAATCCATAAATTGAACTCACCTCTGCCAATTCTTTTACCTATAAAAAGTATGTGGAGTGACTTACATTCAGGGGAAGTCAGTGGAGGTTCAGAACAAGTAACGTGTTTACACTTAACGTGTTTATACGTCACCCAACCAACCAGCGACAACAGTTGGTCCCATCCTCCACACTGTAGAAATGGTTTTCTTGTTGCTGGGGAGTTATGGCAGTGTCCTAAATGTTTCTGGGCCTCTAAGAGCTCGGCTTGTCATTCACAGAACTTGCTTTGAAACTCTCTCCCTCCAGCTAGCAATTCAATTTTATACTGCGCACCATTTGTGTGACATTTTCTTTTCATTACTGAATCCCATTAACCAGAGAACACAAAAAGACCTTCCTTATCTGTCACCAGATCTGAAATAAGAATGCAATGCAGTTGTCCCAAACATTTTCTAAAAAGTTGCCTATGAGTGGCATTATCCGTTTCCCATCTACGTAAAGTTTCATCATGTACTTTCTGGAAAGTGTACTTTTCTAGGACTCATGGGAGTAAAGATGGGCTTGGAGGATACACAATACAAAGCATTGCATCTGACTTGTCTGGGATATTCAGTTCTTTCACAAAGTATTGCTATTTATAGATGTTAGCATCTGCCTAACTTTAGACTTGTCTGTCTAATTTTAAGTAGCAAACTCTTTAGGCAGCAGCCATGACTAATTGTATGTTTTGAAGAGTACTTAGCACATGGTTGGTGCTCAATAAAAGTTAAATAATTGAAAATGTTAACAATAATCATATTTGTAAGCACACTGAGCAGAGACTGTTCCTAAATATGTTAGAGTGGAGGTCTCAGTGCATTGTTGGCAAGCAAACAACGTGGAATGATAATAACACCAAATGGTCCTCTCGGTTTTCTCAGAAATAAAAGGGGAATTTAGTGATACTTGAACTGATTTGAGGGTTTGTAGCAGGCAAATAATGGCCACCTAGGGATATCAGTGTCCTAATCCCTGGGGTCTGCAAGAAGGTTTGGCTGCATGGCAAAGAGCAATTAAGGCTGCAGATAGAACCGAAGTTACTTAATCAGTTGGCTTTAGATGGAGGAATTTTCCTGCGTGGGCTCAGTGTAACCCTAAGTGTTCTCATTAATGGAGGAGGAGGAGGAGAGCCAGTGTCAAAGAGAGAGGTGAGGATGCTTGCACTGCAATGGCTTTGAAGATGAAGGAAGGGGCTATGGGCCAAGGAATCCAGGTGACCTCCAGGAGCTGAAAAGGTCATGGTAAACTGATTCGTCCCAGGGCCTCTGAAAGGAACACAGAACTTCTCCTGTCTTGCTTTCTGGACTTTGGTCCTCCAGGACCGGACCAAAAGGAATTTGCGTCATTTCAAGCCTCTTATTTTGGGTTAATTTGTTAGAGCAACAATATAAAACGAAGACAGGAGCTTATCAATGTAGACATATTGGCTGGCTATCGGTGTTGAATAGTTTGTAGGCACTCTGGGTACACCTGAAATATTACCCAGCAGAGATAAGAACAGGAAAAGAAATCAAAACACAAAACTTATCATTTCATTAACACTACTATTATGAACCATAGACGTCTAGGTGGGAATGTGGACAGTTATTTGTATAAGGCCAGTAAAATTGGGACTTTTTTCTTTTTCAAATCCCTTTTCATGCTGTCCTAGAAGTTTTAGTCAATTTTTTTTAAGAATGAAAAGGAAGAAAAATCCAAATTTTAGAAAAAAATACGTAGACCAGTGTTCTCAGACAGGTATGTATACTTTCCAAGGCTGTGTAATCACATGTAGTTCTTACAGAAATATTTTACGAGAACTCCAAGTTCTTTTGTACTTTTTCCTAGAATTAACCTGGCCCAAGAAGGAGAACATGGCTATGTTCCCCAGAGCCCTTCTCCAGTCCACGTAAGAGAAAGCCAAACCCCTCACTCATCTCGGTCGGTCTGGGACGTCGCAGCAGAACTAAGTCTTTCCACACCAGCAAGCAGAGGAGGTGCCTCTGGTGGATACCAGAAACCCCTAGGGTCCCCATTTTGCCAGCCAAGGGGCACTTTGTCCCAGGCCTAGTGTGCTGGGACAGATCTGGTGGGGACAGGCTTATGGAATAGTGGATTCTTCTCAAGTCTCTTCTTCCACCCGCCCACTATTGTTAGAAGGTTTCGCTCTAGAGAGGGTCCCAAGTCATCAAACCGGAGAGAGCAGAAAAAGCTGACCTGTGAAAACAGCTCTTTATCCAGATACTTAACTAAAAGTTATGTTAGCTACTTTCAGAGTCTTCCCTGGAATATATTACTATCCTGAAAGAAAAACACACTCAAAATAGTATGACTTCTATGTATTCTTTCAAATGTAAAAGAATATGTTCTGGGACTACTACAGTTTTCAAGATACACTAGAACAAACCTTTGGAATAAAATGGTGAATAATTTTTATTTGATATACATTATTAATAGTATATCTAAGTCTATTTTATCAAATAATATTAGATATTACTTGATATCCCAACTATGGTCAACTCTTATCTCTTTCTCTTTTTTTTTTTTTTTGTTTTTTGTTTTTTGAGACAGGGTCTCTCCATGTAGTTCAGGCTGGTCTTGAACTCACTATGTAGCCCAGGCTGGCCTCAAACTTGCAGCAATCCTCCTGCCTCAGCTTCCTGAGTGCTGGGATTACAGGTGTGTACCACCACACCTGGCGTCAACCCTTATCTTATTTCATCTAATAAAATGTTTAATATTTTCCACTTTAAACTTTCAAAAATCTAATTGTATGAGAGCTGCAAAATAATTAGCCTTTATTGGTATATAGCTTTCTCTTTCATTAAATGAAAGGAGGAATGTCTAATGAAATTAATGGAGTTATTTTTAATTTTTATGCATGATTCTCTCTTGTATTCTAAAACAAAAAGTTTGTTACATTCACATGCACAAAGACTTACCAAAAATTATCATGCCAATTACTAATAAATTTGTTGAACTTCTTTCTTCATACATAATTTTTATCTTACCTTCACATTACCTTGCATTACTACAAATTAGAACAGCACATTAATTTATCATTCTGTATTTACAGCATTATAAAATGAACTAATTATATTTAATTGTCATCATTTTAGTCTTGACTTGACCTGTCTTACAAGATGTATTTCATAATTTATTTTTCTTTAGCTCTTATAATATTGCTCAAAACATGTAGCAACTTTTTTATTTCAATCAAAAATTCAAGTCATAGTCTTTTGTGCAAGAAGGAATTCTAATTTGGCTAATATGTTTGAAAATTAATCTGGGCTCTGGAAATTAGGGCTTATAGTCAATATTTCCCCAAGTGAAATGAGTTATAGCTCCAGCTTTTGAAAGAAATGTGCTAAAAATATGATAAGAAAAAAGGCATTATCGTAAAATATTATATTTTTAAAGGCATAATAAAACTAGCAGTATATTTCCTAACAGTATATCAGGTTAAATAGAGCAGTTCTAAGAGAAAGAATAAAAGTTTAACTGATAATCATTTAATAAGGATTATTAAGTTTTGGTATATTTTCCAGAAATTGAAAAAGTAAATGACTATGATGCCAAATTACTTTGTAAGTTAGGTGGCTTCAAATTCTTTAATTTGAACAAGACTGAAAGAGTGTCTAATAAAGTTGCCAACTAAATGACCCTTAAAATTTTGATGATAGAGCATTGTATAATTTTTTGGCTTAGAATTTAGAAGTTCAAAGAATTGAATGAAATGTTATAACAAAACTTTCAATTTTTAATCACCTTGAACATACATAGTTTTTCAAAATTCTGCAGCTATGTGAGCAAGAATGTTTGTAGACCCCTAATATAGGTCATTTCCTGCCGAAGTTCAGTACTTTAGTCATACCTTTTCAGGCATAGAACAAAGACTACTTAAGCTTACCTAGGAAGGGGTTGGGAAATGGAGGGGAATGGGGTAGAAGCCGGGATATCAGAGAGCTACACAAGCACAGGCTGGCCTCAGGAGGGAGAAAATACATTTCCCAGGGTGCCCACCATTTTTTACGGCCCTTACAATTTCTCCCATCCGATTTTTTCTCATATCTGTCCTCACCTTCCTGCTTCTCTTAGCAGAAAAGTTTTCTCTAAACACCCACCAAGGCCTGAATAATGCCCTCAGACCTGAGTCTACCCCACATTTCTGCTCAGCAACGTAGCTGAATGGCCCAAGTGCTCTGTCCAGGAGGGGCTTTTGAAGTATCCAGATCAGATAAGAGGTCTATTCCTGAGGAAAGCAGCTGTGACCTGAATACACAAGCATTTGTGCAACACAATCACCACCAGGGGCCAGGGGTGGAGGGTGGAAGCAGCTCCCAAAGAGGAGAGCTGTGAGTGGGTAGGTGGCAGAGAACATTCGCTAGAGTTAGTTCTCCAAGTTGCTGGGCACAATCACTGCTGATGTGTTCAGACACGTTAACTCATTTAACCCTCAGCACAACCCTAGGGAGATTCCAGTACCCGTATTTATAGATGAGGAGACTGAGGCACGGAAAGTGCAAGGGGACATATTTGACAAGTGGCAGAGTCTGGATTCAAATCCACTGAGCTAAACTGCCTCAACGATTTCATCTCTTTGTATCTAGGCTTACTTATGGCAACAGCACTAAGCAGAGAACGTGCTGTATGAGAAATAGTAATTAGTAGAGGCAATGGTAACAGCTGGTATCCCCTGTTATGGTTTAGATCTAAAAAGTCCTCCCAGATTCTCATACGTGTGAAAGGTGATTGAATCCTGGAGTGTTATGCTCATCAGTGGATTCATCAGTGGAGAAATCCATTGCTGAATGTACTGTTGGAAAGGGGTCTGGTTGGAAGAGGCAGGTCACTGTTGACCCCGAAGGGTGTATCTCCCTTCCTCTCTCCTGTCTCTCTGCTTCCTGGTTGCCACGATGTGAGCAGCTTTCCTCCGCCAGACCCTTCCACTGTGCCCCGCCTTCCTTGGAGCCAGCAGACTGTGGATTGAATCCTCTAAAGACTGTGGGCCAAATTAAACCTCTCTTCCTTAAATTGTGACTGTTGGGTATTGCATCCAGAGTTGGAAAAATGACTAAGACATAATGTGACTAAAATCACTGGAAATTTTGGGAATTAGGAGTCAATGAAAGAGGAACTATAACATTTTTAATACTTACTTAATTCCAGGCACTTTGTATATACTATGATATTTCATATGCACTATAAGTATTAAAATTCCATTTTGTATCAAAGAAGCTGAAGTTAAGAAGATTGAGTAATTTGCCCAAGGTCCTGTTTCCATGGTAGCAGAAGCAGAGTACTGTTCCAGGGCTGACGCTCAGGCCTGTGGACTGTCCTCTTCATCCCTCTGCCAGGTCAGTGTCAAGACAAATAAAGTGACAGTCAAGCAGGAGAACAATTCAGTCAATCATGAAACCTATAAATGTAAGAATCACTTCCTCAAAGCAAAGTCACCACTTTACTTACAGGTGTGTATTTGATTATTCCGATTAAATGTACTTACTCTGTTTCCTTTCATGCATAAAGCGTTAACCCAGCTGTCACTTAACTCTGTTGCATGCATTCAAGTTTCTACTGAAACAAGGAAGAGCTCTGGCCAATCTTTTGCTTAAGATACAACTATGGAAAAAGTTTATTTTTGCTCTGGCTTTCGTGGTAGCTAAATTCATTTAAAATGAATTTTCAGGGACTCATAGAATAAGAATTTTAACTCCTAAAGATAAACCCTAAAGGCAGGAACAACTCATTTTTGAAGTATATGGTTTAATATTGTTTCACTGCAGTGGGGGCAGTTAACAAGTGACTAACAGCTCCTGTCCGACCCTTCCGAGTGCTGCGAAGCCACCTTGTCAGATGCAGCCCAGTAGACACGGTGGGTATAACGTGCCACCCTTGATAGAGAAGGCGGAAACCGTTGAGCACAGGGAACCTCAAATGCATCTCTGTAATTTTGTCGTTCAATCTCACATCTGCTCAGCTGGACATCTGTGCACCTGCTGTTGAGCGGTGTCTCACCAATAAGGCAGGAGGATGATTTGCACACTGGGTTTAAATGTAAAGAGATGGAGGGAGGGGCTGGGAGGAAAGGGAAATGGGAAGTGAAAAGAATTGAGATGTGTTACGTGCATGTACCAACTCCCCGCGATGAATGCAATCACCATGTACTGAAAACATGTACCAATAAAATTTTTAAAACTTAAAAAGAAATTTAAAGGTAAAATCAGAAAGTGGTTGGGCCCATTTGTACAAAAGAGTCTGCCTAGCACAGAATCAGCTGCTTCTATGGGTCTGCCTTAAAGTGGGGAAGGAGCTTACCCAGACCGGGGCTTACCAAATGCCAACGTTCTGCAAGACTTCCCCTGTGTCATCTCGTTCACTGCCCCCTCTCAGCAACCCTTTGAGGAGGGCGGGCCAAGAGACTGAAGCGAGGAGAACGTAAGCTGCAGGGGGATTTACACAGCTAGGAAGCGACTTCGCCGAGTCATGGCCCGTCCTCAAGAACTTCAAAGACCACACTCTTTCCACTTTGCCATGGACCTTCTACCTATACAAGCCTGATGCGCTGCTCAGGTTAAGAAGCAACCGAGAGGGGCCGGTGAGATAGCTCAGCAGTGTAAGTGCCTGCTGGCAAGTGTGAGGTCCTGAGTTCGACTCCTGGTACCCACATTAAAAAAAAAAAGAAGAAGAAGAAGAAGAAATAACCAAGAATTATTAATGAGGATTTCCTGGAAGAACCCTGATTCGTGACGTGCTAAGTTGTATTCCTTTGCTTAGCCATATCTCATTCCTGGTCTCCCAGGTTCCAAACCCAGATTCACAAACCCATCATATTCAGTCACCAGAGAGCTCATGCCAAAATGCTACCGCCATTGTATTACTCCCCCACCAAGACTATATTGCTTAAATGGAAATTTCCTAGGGCCTTGCCCTGCACAGGAAAGAGATTAAATCGGAGTCTTAGAGAATCATTGAGAGGACAATGTTTTATAGGCCGAGAAGGGTCAATTCAAAGTTACAGGAGGGAAATTAACCTGAAAAGGAGGAAAGAAAACTTTTTTCCTGTGAGATAGAAAAGCTGAGAAAAATGACTGTAAATCCAGACTCTTGGAGCTGGAACATTCTTAGAAGGGAATCTCTAACACAAGATAATATATGTGAGGCCCCACAAAGATTCTTCACAGATGTCTGATCTCTAGGCATCTGCCAAGCGTTATCAAGGGAAATCTGGCACGGGAGATGAAAGTAACATTGTGTAATAATGAGAAAACTCTCTGTGCTGCCAAAACACCGGGAAGTAAAGCTAATGCAGAAAACACTGTGAAACACCGCCCTCTGGGAAGGGAGGTCTTCTCGCCAAGCCGCCAGCCCCTTCAGGCGAGCTGCCTTGCCCAAGGTCACACTGTTGCAGGCAGCTGTATCTACTGACTGAGTGCTGGGGGTGAGAAGACCTTGTTATCTGGCTCACCTCAGGAAAGGCCAGTCTAGCACAAGAGCTCTTGATGAGGTTGTCCAAGGCTATTCCTGGGCCTGCATCATCACTTAAATTCTTCTATGCAGTCCTGCGTCAGCCCTCTCCCCTCCACAGGTGTGGACTCCAAGGATCCTCCTTAATAAACATTCTGCACACCAGATACTCAGTCTGCTCCCTTCATAACCAGCTTGCAATAATAGCACTTTTGATGAGCAAAGGGCATAGAGCAAATTAGAAAGCTTATGTTCTCTCTGTCATGCCCTGAGCCTGTTTGAACTCTTCTTCTGGGGCTTGGATAATTGTTGATCCAAGGACAAGAACTCTCAATGACTTAGTCATAAAATTCCATGAGGTCAGTTTATCTCTAGGCATACACTCTCAAGAAAGACCTATTAAACACCTTTCTGTTACCATGTTCTGGGGTGCTGGGGACTCCTAGAGATTCTTTCTAGATTCTTCTTGTGCTGAACCAAGAGCTGGACAAAACAAGTGTGAAAAGTAGTAAGGTTTTACATTAATTAAAGGTTGGAAAACAAACATGCTCTGTGGAGCGAGTGTGGACCAATTAAAAGTAGGAAAGGAAATAGACTCTGCAGGGTGAGAGTAGACCACGGTGAAGAGAGAACACAGTGGCCCAGAGCTTAATGGCAGCCATCTTTTGTACCTCCCATTCCTCAGGCTGAGGTCAGGGATAGGCTGTCCTATCAAAAACTTGCTCAAGTTCTGGCAAGAATTGAAGGTAGTACTTTCTGATTGGCTCCAAGTGCAGGGCTTGGGAGTTTGTCTCTTGGATCTCCATGATTGACAGGTCGCACCCACTTGCCTCGCCAACTGACTAGCCACATCCTAATCTCCTGCCTCATTCCTAGGAGCTGTACTAGGAGCTGGGGAAGTAGAAATGGAAAAAAAGTCCCAGCTACCATGGATTCCCAGGTGAGTAGAGGGCACAGCCCCTGAAACACATGAAAAAGCACTATGGTGGTAGCATGGATTGTCTTTTGTGGGCCTACTGATGGCGTGATTGGAGTTTCAAGATGGCGGAAGGGAAGTGGCCAGAAAGCATGCAAACTACGCCCTTCATCATAAACATTCAACTGTGGTCATGAGGAACACAGACCCTGGACCTAGCCCACATGTGTTTGAACTGTGCCTTCATTGCTTTCTAGTTCTTAGTAGGTAAGTGACCTAACCTCTCTGGGTCTCACCTTTCTCCTTTATAAAATGGTGGTTGCATTAGTCAGCTCATGCTACTCCAACAAGCAGACAAAGACTGAGTAACTTAAATAACAGATATTTATTTCTTACATTTCCACAGGATGGGAAGCCTAAAATCAAGGTGGGGGCAGATTTGGTTTTCCAGTGAAGGGCTGCCTTCCTGGTTTTCAGATAGCAGCCTTCTCCCTGTGTCCTCACATGGGGAAGTGGGGGACAGGGACAGGCTCTGTGGTGTCTCTTCTTACAGGGACGATAATTCCTGTTGGTCTGGAGGGCCCCACCACCTCACAACCTCATCTAAACCTACTCACGTCCTAGAATCTCCACCTCCAAGCATCATCACTTTAGAGCTAGGGCTTCAGCATACGAATTCAGTTTATAGTAGTAGTGCAAATAGGGCTCTCCTCTTGGGACTGTTGTGAGGATTACATGAGCCAATATAAAGAGTGCCTAGACTAGAGGTTGCCACATATGTAATGCTCCATTTGTAAGTGTTTGTAGTTATTAAAGTCACATGAGTTGAGTCAAACACTGGTAAATATCAAGCATGTCAAGGCCTGTCTTGCTGGAGCTCAGTTCCTTGGGGTCATATTGTCTCAAAGGAGGGAGGAAAATGAGCTTATTCTTCAGAATTAAGAACAGGCCTATTTTCATGCAAATATTGGCTTGGAGAGTCCCTTTGCAATCAGTTATGACGAAGGTGAAAATCTTAAACCTCACTGTCATCATTCTTCTCTCTGCTTTCCCTTCTTTCCTTTGTGATCAAATGCCTCACAATGTTAGAAACACATCCACTTAGAGGATTACTCTTGTTAGTGAGTATTTAGCTTTTAATCCCACAGGGAACAAGCAGGTTGAAATATAAGATATCATAGAAAAAGAAGAATTTAGAAGGGTTAATCTAGAGGTGAGAGGTGAAAAGGATGAAATGGAATCCTAAGTAAACGCATCTGAATGGAAATAGTAGTTAGCGTTAAGAGGGGCAGGCACTGGTTAATTTTTTTAGCCCATCAGTCACTCTGGAATTGTGTACAAAAATAGTACATGTTATTCAGCTTTCATTCCTTCTTTGTCACTGAAGTGCTTCAGTACATTTTCTGCTGAAGGCAGCCTGTTGGATTCAGTTCTGCAAGCAGGAGATGTGGTATGAACATTCCTGGTTAGGTAAATAAATGGAGATTTCAAAATCCTTTAGACTGAAAGAAAAGGGTCCTTCCTCTCTTTCTGGAATTCTTAAGTCTCATTACTTGGCTATTTTATTTAGTCTGCTGAATTCACTGTCAATTGTTGACAACGTGACTGTTTTGACGGCTGCCATCTTAGTCATTTCCATTACTGTTAGACCATAAAGTTGACAGCACAAACCCTGAAGTCCCTGCTTGGCCTTTTTGATCTTTCTAGTCGTTTCCTGTTTGGTCCTCTGCCATTGGGAAGAACGGAGACTGCTGTGATTAGAACAGTGAGAATGACAAAGTGAGAACACATTGTCAAGGGGAAGAGGACAAACACGGACTCTTACATATTTCTTTTTAAAAAGATAGCTTTATTAAGGTAGAATTCACATATCATAAAATTGATCCTTATAAAGTATTCAGTTCACTATCTAAGTTCAGAAAATATCGGTCACTCCTGCTCCCTGCCTCCTCACAAGCCCGAGCGCCATTCATCTACCCTCTCTCTGTACGCATTTGCCGGTTCTGGATATGTCGTTATCTAGAAATCACTTATGACGTAGCCTTTCTGACCTGCTTCTCTCACTTAATGTAATCTTTTCAAAGTCTCATGCATGCTTGACAGTTTCCAGATAGTTCACTGCCAAGGGTGTCGATGAGCTCAATAGTCAGAAGAAAATGTGTCGATATCAACCAAAACTTTAAAATGTGTGTACTCAGACTCAGAAATTTTACATCCAGAAATTAATCCCTCAGAAGTGGTTCTGTAAACCTAGAGTTATAGATGTGCATTCACTGCAGCGTTGATAGACTGAAAAAAATCCGAAGCCCACTAGTGAGGGAAAAGGCTGATAGAGTATGGTTGAACCAGCCTATACGGAGTGAGTCAGTAACGCGCGGGATGGTGTGGGATGGTCTCTAGAATCTACTGATAAGGGAATATAAGGGGACACAGCAAGGTACGGAACAGCGTATAACGCTGAGTTGTACCTGTGTAAAAAAGAGCACATAGGTACATGCACTTCTATGTGTGTATAAAATATGCACTTATGGATATTCACGCATATACACATATGGGTGGTTCAACCTAACAATTCTTTGATTTATACTGCTCTGAAAGTGTTATGCATTCAGAGGAAACCAAACTTTGAATTTTGATCTTTCCCTAGGCTGGCAATTTGGTGAAATATGGTATGACACTGCCCTGAGAGTTCGGGCAGCAGCAGGAAGCTGCGGTTCCCAGTCAGCCCTGGGACAGTGAGGGGGGACAAGGGACACTCTACATGTACTGTGTTGCTAAGCTACGAGGCTACAACATTTGGTAGATAGGGTGCACTAAATGCATTTTTACTTCACGGTCTGATTATCAGAATATAATCTCACTATAAGTCAAGGAGTGTGTGTGTTTGTCTGTCGACACCTGCAGTCTTTTTCCCTGCCATTTGCAAGGCAAACACAGACCTTTGAGGTCAAGGATCGACCGGAGAGATAACTTCAGAGGGACTCATGTCCCCTCCCCAGGCACCGTCTCTCCGCATTGCTCCTGGCCTAGCTGGGCTTTAGGGGAGCAGTTCTGAGCCCGTATTTCTGGCCACTGAGCTCTTTGGAAGAGCCTGGAACCCAGGCGATTATCTTCATGCTCTCCTTCACTTTTGGGTGGAAATGCTGATATTTCCTGTTTCCCCAGCTTCTATCCATATCTACCAAAAGCTGACACCAAGGAGGACAGAAAGCGCAGTCAAAGTCCTTGCCTCAACATTGTTCCCCACAAAGTCAAGGTCGCTTTCAGTTTGGGCTTCAATCGAAGTTCATTTCCTCCCACTGGTGTTGGGATGCAAGTAAAAACATGAAGTGAAAGGCAGCTTGTGTAACTTTTATTTTTAAAGGGGTGTTCAATTATGGAAGGTATGATTAATACTATCTCAGTACTGCTTATAATGTCTTGCTATTATTTTCAGCTAATAAGAAGCAAGAAATCTCATTTCCATAGCCAAAATCTGATGCATCCCCCCCCACTGTCCAACAGCCCCTCCATTGCTCACAAGGATACAAATGCAAATGCACATCATATCTTAAAATTCACCTGTTTTTACCTGACACCTTTTAAGATCTCTCTCCAAATTCCCTCAGTAACCTTTGACATCAAGGCCTGGTGAGAATGTGTGGAGTTTTCCTTCCTGTTTGACTAACAACTATTAAGACAGGTAGCAATTAAGAGCAAATCATAATTTTTAAACCTTAAGGGAAGCTATCGTAGAATTGCTGAAAACATACAGTTATTGGAATGTTAGCTACCACCTACACGTCACGTGATTAGTAATTCAACAGCAAACTCCAGTGGGCCTCAAAACCAAACCACTCCTAAAAATAAATCATGGTGTAAGCCACACCCTCACTCACACACAGGAAATACCATCCTTTCTAAGCACTGGTACAGCCCTTTGCCTTGCCAAGCACTAGCTCACCTACGTGGCTTTGGGCAGATGGGCGGTTGGTGCCTGGAGCATCATCGGGCTCCAAATGTGCCAGGTTGCGGGGGCTCCAATGCTGTACCACCAGCTGCCCCTTAAGCCAGAGAGCTCCATGGAAGCCCCGTCCATTCCTCAGTGATGCACTTGGCCTTGAGAGCTACAATGAAAAGAAATTCACCAACACTGACTTCACAGGTGTCTTCATATTAACATTCTTTTCCGAAATCCCAACCCTGTAACAAAATCAGGTACAAATCTTCTTGTCCGCTGCCAGTGCCAAAGCCCTGGAGAGTCGTGGCTTATATCTGGCTGCACATTTTAAAATCACCTGGAGGAGGGAAGCAAAGTACACCAGAGTCAAGGCCCCACCCCAGGGACTCCTGATTAGTCTGTGTTATACTTGAACGAGTCCCTTCAGTCCCTCCCTAAGTGTTTCTAAAGTACACCCAGAAATGGAAACCACCACGCTTCAGCACAAAGCTCTTCATTTCTCACTAACATTATGGCAAATGCCTCCTAAAGGCTGTTTATCTTTTGTACCTGAGGCTAATTATCTCATTGTGTTATAATAACTGATTGACTTCTATTCACTCATGTTTGACATAGAATAATGAATAAATAAAATTAGGCAGAAGGAAAAATACCTATGCAATCAGAAATAATGACAATATTTTGTTATTTGCCCCATATTTTTTCTTATGTACCTGAAATGTGTATTTTCAAAACAGGTCTTTTGTGAGAAACCCAAAGGGTAAAAATAAGGAGCATAATGGAGGATAGATATTGGGAAGTAGGAAGACTGTGTTCAAATGGGAAGGGAAACAAGGGAGGAGGGAGAAGGAATGGAAGGGAAGGATGGGGAAAGGAAGAAAAAGAGAATAGAAGGAAAAAATGGAAACAAAGCTTTTGTAAATGGAGAGGGAAGAAGGGTTGAAGGAAGGGGAGGGAAATGAGAAAAAAAAGAAGAATCAAGATATATGATGTACAGGTACAAATTCCCTATGATGTGATCAATATGTATGACAAATATGTACTCATGAAAACATAAAGATTTAAAAAACCTGAGATCTTTCTAGGATAGTTCTCCATCAACTTCTGTGGTCCTTTAACAATACATTGTGGGCAAATTTCCACGCCAGTAGCCACGGGTTCTCGTCCTTTTGAATGCTGCACAGCATCTGAGTGTCGACCTGTGCCACCTGGCTTTTCACAACCCTTTATATTAAGGTTGGGCATTTGTGTTGTTTCTTTGTGGTGTTATCTTGTTTGGAGCTTCTTTTTGTTTTGTTTTGTTATGTTTTGCTATTATAAACAACACTGGAATAAATAAAAAAACATTTTTGCGGGTTGACCATTTCTTTACGATGTATACTTGAAAGTAAATTTGCCGAGTCAGAGTAAAGGGGGTGTGAAGAATTCTGATGCAGTGACAGGTGGCACCCCTCCCCCACAGGAGCGAACTGACCCCCGCTGGAGGAGCAATGCCCTCCCCCACAGGAGCAAGTAGGGTCCTGACCCACTGGTAGCACCTCTGAGGAAAAGGCACGACCACCTGCCAGCCCCAAGCCAGCTCTACATTCTGCGTCCTCGTGGCACAGAGCAGCCGCGGTGAGGAATACCTCAACTGACCTGATCCTGGACTAGGACAATGCCCAAGAAGAAAAGGGGACAACTAGATGCCATGACGGTGAACATTACATCCAACAACCCACTCCAACTGCTGCCCCGTGGTCTACATCCAGCAGAGGCCAGAGGACTCATTGCATTTCCCATCTACCACTGGGAACAAGGACAAGCCTTGATTTGGACAACAACCACAAGGTGGGGGTGGACAGAGGCATCACTGGTGCAGGGAGGGCGACTCACAAAACTACAGGCTCTAAAGCTGGGCATAGAGATCATGACTGGCTGGGTCCACAGACTGCAGATCTCAGAAATAAACCACTCATTCAATAACACAGTGATTTTTTCTTTGACTCAATTTTTTCAAAGAATTTCTATTTTGTATTATTTTTTTCTTTCCTTCATTAGGTTTCTGGGGATTTGGGTTTTTTCCCCTGACCCCTGTTTTTCTCTTTTAGCTTCTGTTCTTTCTTTATGTCTTCTTGCCTTTGAACTTTATTTCTCTTCCTTATCTTCCTTTTCTTTTCTGTTTTTGCTCGTTTACCTTTTTTCTTCTTTTTCATGTTCATTCCTGTGACTCTTCTCTATCACTACTAATTTCCTTTTACTCCTCAGTAGGACCCCCTCTCACTTTTCTCTCCTCCTTCTCATATCCCACTGATTAATTTTTCAAGTTTTGCTTTTTTCATTCCCTGGATCCCCACCTCTACTTTGACTAGAATAACTACCAAGCTTTACGAATCTCTAGATAGCTAGTTAAATTTACGCTACTGGTATTGAATACTGTTCTATGTTAGCAGAGGCAAAATTGTTCCATTTAGTAGATATTTACTATAGGTCAATAGCACATCAATATTTGCTTGTCTTAGTGTTCATACTATAATTACAGATATCTTTTCTATGGATAAGGGTGGTACTTTATTGGTCCATAGAGATGTCAATATGCAGTTTTGCTATAATTGATGCTGATTTTGTTACTACAGCCAATGTGACATAGCTGTTGCTATTAATTCGTTTTCATGGGCTTCCCATACCTGGATGGCCTTAGGGTCATTAACAATACTGTACCCATTTCTGGAAAACAGGATATTGGGCCAAATATGCTGAAATCTCCCATCTCAGGTAAACAGAGGTGGTTGGAACCTGGGACAGAGGCAAAGGCCAATTGTTAGCTGTGCAAGAGGACATCACTGCAAAGCAAACATTAACTAAAGAGGTCTACATATACAAACAAAGCTTTCCCTACAGTCAACTAGAGGCCTCAACACAAAAAACAAACAAAACAAACAAACACAGACATCACAATAAGATAAGCAAACAAAATGCCTCCCCAAACTCCTAACTTTTCAAGAGCTGATCCATGGGGCATTAGGAGAGGAAACCAAAAGCCATACACGCAAATTATTTGAAAGGATATCAGGGGGAAAAACAGATCACTGGGCATTTAGCAAGCTCACAGAAGATATAAATAAAAAGATGATGGGTCAAATAAACAAAATGATCAGTTTTGTTCACTACAGAAAACACTAATAAAAAGCTAGAAGAACTAAAGAAAATGATGCAAAATATGAATGACCAGCATAGAAAAGAAGTACAGTCCATAAAAGAGATCCAAATAGAAATTCAGGAGATTAAACATTTTATGGAAAGTGTGAACAGTGGAAGCAACCAAGTTGAAGATAGGGTCTCAGAAAAAGAAGACAGGGCTGTTGTCAGCGACCAATAATAAGAGATAATTTAAACACAAGAACACATGAGAAATGGATCCTAGATGACGCAAAGAAGACTAATTTAAGATTGATTGGCATTAGCAAAAAATAAAAGTATAGCAAAAATGGCATAAAAACATCTTTACTGAAATAATAACAGAAAATTTTCCCAGTAAAGGAAAAGAATTTAGCAAACAGATAAGTAAGGCATACAGAACCCCAATAAGTCATAATCACAAAAGAACTTCTCCATATGACAAAGTCCTGGAAGTCCAACACAAGAACAAAATCTTAAAAACAGTTAGAGAAAAACGAGTTGCTTATAAAAGAAAACCTATTAGAGTTATAGCAAGCTTCTCAACACAAACATTGAAGCCCAGGACAGATTGGAATAAAATGTTTCAAATCATAAAAGAAAGCAATTTCCAGCCCAGGCTGATAGATCCTGCAAAACTATCTTTCAAAATTGATGGAGAGGGCCGGTGAGATGGCTCAGCGGCTTAAGCGCCTGCCCGGCAAGCGCGAGGGCCCGAGTTCGACTCCTGGAACCCACATACGAAAAAGGGGCCGGTGATATCGCTCAGCGGCACGGGCGCCTGCTGGCGCACGAGGTCCTGAGGTCGAACCCCTGGTACCCACCAAAAAAAAAAAAAAAAATGATGGAGAAATAAGATACTTTCATCATAAAGAGCACCTAAAATATACATGACCACCAAACCAGCACTCCAAAACATTCTCAAAGATACCCTAGAAAGGGACAATGACACTAACAGTGACAAAAGTTCTAATAGAATGAATACACCAGGCAGGGTGAGCAGCTGAGAAGTGAAAGACATGGAATCAGCGACAGGGAAATGAGGCAATGAGAGGAATAAGTCAATACCTATCAGTAATAACTCAATGTACATGGTCTCAATTTCTCAATCCAAAGGCCCCAACTGGCAGAATGGATCAAGAAACAAAATCCAATGGTATGCTGTTTACAAGAAACACATTTAATCCAAAAAATAACTCATAGATCAGAAATTCAAAGAATGGAAAACAATATTCCATGCATCAGGAATCTGAAAAAAATAATATTTAGCTATCCTATACTCAGACAAAATAGACTTCAAACTGAAACTATCAAAAGGAGCAAAGAATGTCACCATACAATGGTTAAGAGTAATAATTCTCAATGTGAATGCTCTCAGTTCCCCAATTAAAAGACACAGACTGGCAGAATGGATTGAGAAAAAAACCCAGTGGTGTGCTGTTTAAAAGAAATACATTTAACCTAAAAAGAAACATTAACAATCAAAAGATGGAAAACAATATTCCATGCAACAAGAACCAGGGCTCCACACCGTACTGCAGAAATGTGAAGAAATGTGGTACCAGTTGTCAGCAACATTTTATTCCTGATCTTTCTTTAGATTGATCCTTGCAGTCCATATTTCCTTTTGCTTTAGTTTGAAGGATTAAAAAATGTAAAGGTCATAGTCTAGGCCAATTTAGATCTTGGCTGAAGGAAATTCACCAGCATATTAGTCTATATAGAGAAGGCAGACTGCATGGCTTGCAGGAATGCCTTGGAAATCAATGAATCATTGATTTGCAAGTTCAGAGTAAACAATGTATTGGATTAAAGTATGATTCATGCAGTGTGATCATTTGGCCATGCCAGGTGGGTCTCTTTTCACTACATATTATTGTCACCTTGGTATCACTTTAGATACCCTTCCATCCAAAAGAGGAGACACCCTCTCATGGATCTGACATGGGAAACACATATTATTGTCTTAAGCTTCACCATGACAAGAAAGATTTGAAAACTCCTGGACAGGGCTTGATCGAATTTGACTCTTGTTTCTTTGTCTTCACTGGGGTGTTTTCCTCTCTCACAGGCTGAGGTATTTCACATATATGACAGCCACAAGTCCTAGAATCAAGAATCATAGACACCATTAAAATATTTGTACATATTTTTAGTTTAAAAACTTGAGTTAAAATACTACTGGGAATGTATCATATATTTCAAAATTTGTTTTAGCCGCAACTTGGTAGGATTCCTCTCATGCTACATCAGAGCAAATTTGGATTTTCATCCTAACAAACTCTGACATGGATAGGACACGAAAGTTTTTGCTTAGACAGAAACTGTGCCTTAAAAGAAGAATCGAAGCTCTTTTTGTCCTCTCTGGGAGCACAGAGGAGGCCTGTTATGCTGTTTAACCATAATTCATTGATATCATTTGAAGAAAGGTCGATAAAGAATAAGATTGTGTTTGTTTCTTTAAACAGAAATGTGCTGGTTCAAAGTTAGGAAAATATTTTCTACAGGAACTCTGAAAAAATAATCACATCTCAGATTTTGCAAACAATAAATTAGAGACCTGTTATTTCCATTGTTTTTTTATGAAAAAGAAAGATTCTTTAACTATTGAATGAATTTGGAGGGCTTTGAGAACATAAAAGGAAATTGGAACAAGAGTATTCCAGAAAAATCCACCAATTGATTTTTCTGATCAAATAAGAATAGATGGAAACATTCTGTACTCAGGATATGGAAAGTTCTCCTCTCGTCCTTATGGGCACAAACAATGTTAGCTGATAAGTGGTCCTTCTGAGATAATTTGCTTGGCAGCAGCAAATATTTTGAGCTAAAATTTGTTAATGCAAAGTATTTTCAAAATATTCATTTGATAATTAAAAATATTGTATTGATGGCAATTTATACCTGCGCAGTGAGATTACTTTAATCTGATAATTTTTAAAGTACCAATCTCCCATTATATGAAATGAACCTGAGGGTGACCAGCTCTGGATGCACTTGTGGTGCCGACTGTGAACCATGTCTGACCACCTCCGGTCGATGCTCTTGCTCCCTTATTCCTGTCTGGGTCACAAGAATCACAAGAAGCAGCCACTCATTGTGAGACATCGCTAATGTGGGGACGGACTGAGTGATCCGGGCAGCTCATTAAATGAACTGTGTCTCAGAAACAAAAAACAATTCTGATGCATGGTACAAAATATCCAGATAGGGATGGAAAATGTCTACTCCTCTATTCCTGCTTCCTATAATACATTATTGGGGTGTGTGTGTGTGTGTGTGTGTGTGTGTGTTTGTGGGTACCAGGTGTCAACCTCAGGACCTCACGCACCAGCAGGCGCCCGTGCCGCTGAGCGATATCACCGGCCCCTTTTTCGTATGTGGGATCCGGGAGTCGAACTCGGGCCCTCGCGCTTGCCAGGCAGGCGCTTACGCCGCTGAGCCATCTCACCGGCCCTGTGTTTTAAGCTGTGTTCTATCGGGTAAGTAAAAAGATTATATCTATTAGTTTTTCTAGTATTAGGGATTGAACGGAGGTCTCCCATGTGCTAGGCAAATGCTTTACCACTGAGCTAAACCCCAGCTTACTCTTTCTTTCTTTCTTTCTTTCTTTCTTTCTTTCTTTCTCTTTTTCTTTCTTTCTTTCTTTCTTTCTTTCTTTCTTTCTTTCTTTCTTTCTTTCTTTCTTTCTTTCTTTCTTTCTTTCTTTCTTCCTTCTTTCCTTCCTTTCTTCCTTCCTTCCTTCCTTCCTTCCTTCCTTCCTTCCTTCCTTCCTTGGGATAAGGCTGTTCCCAAGCTTGCAATCTTCCTACATCAGCCTCCTGAGTACTGTCTACCTGCTTTAATTTGTTTAGAATACTAGTGAGTGTGAACATTTTTCTCTTCTGTTCGTTTGAACATTTGAATGCCTCCTCTTCCACTTGTCTTATTCATTGTCTTTGCCCACTTTCTTAGTGGTGTAATTTTTCTTATTTCTTATTTATATGTAAGAGTCATTCATTTATCAAGGCTATCAATTTTTCCACAACTTGTCATTTGAAACCTCTTAAATTTTTTTGAGAAGAAACTTTCATTATGTGAACTATTTTTTTTTTTTTTAATGTGGGTATCAGGAATCAAACTCAGGACCTTGTGCTTGCCAGGCAAGCACTTATGCCACTGAGCTATATCACTGGCCCTATTATGTGAACTTTGAATAGCAGTTTTGTGGTATACATTTAAATCTTTATACATGCAATTTTATCAGTCTTTTTCCAGTATGGTTTTGACTTTATATGCCATTCATTGATAACTTTTTCCTGAAATTATCTATTTACCTATCTTTTCATTTTTATATATAAATCTTTTTTTTGTGTGTGTGGGTACCAGGGGTCGACCTCAGGACCTCGTGCACCAACAGGCACCCGTGCTGCTGAGCGGTATCACCGGCCCTTTTTTCGTATGTGGGTTCCGGGAGTCGAACTCAGGACCTCGTGCTTGCCAGGCAGGCGCTTATGCTGCTGAGCCATCTCAGTTAAAGTTAATTAACTTTTTTCCTCTACTAAAGACTGAAGCCAGGGCCTTCACAATGAGCTGCATCCTCAGCCTTCTGGTTTTTTTTTTTTTTTTTTTTTAATTTTGAGACAGAGTTTCATTGGGTCCCTGAGTTTCCCAGGCCAGGCTCAAACTTGTCATCCTCCTGCCTCATCCTCCCAGAATTCTGGGATTATAGTACATACTGTACTACCATGCTGGGCTTAATTTTGAAAGCATACATATGATCCTGCTATTCTCTGCCTTTCTTAAATCCTTACCTGTCTCCCCATTGCCTAGAATTAAGTTCCTTCATGGCTGTCACATTGTCTGGTCACTCATTAGCTTGTACACGCCTTTCATTCTGGCTCATGGGGTTCTTTTGTTCTTCCTGGCTACATAATAGGACTGTTCACTCCCTCTATACCTCAAATTCCTTGAGAGGAGCGACCAAAATGGCCTTGATAACCCAGGCCTCCAACACAGTGCCTGGAGGAAAATAATTACTTGTTAATATTTGTTGAAAGAATGAATAACACATTATTGCCCCTGGGAATCCTCCTCCTATCTCAGGGCAGACTCTACCCTTCCTTCTGTCCTGCGTTCCTTAAACACGTCCTGTCATTAGATCGCATGAGGTCACTGGATCCACAGCTATGTACAGTGCTAATCCGGCTCAATCCACATCTGATTCTTCGCTCCTCCGGGGTGGGACCACGCAGTAGGTATTCAATCTATGCCGTCCAGTTCCAGTGACTGAATCCTCGTGAGGTCTTCCTGGCTTAAAATTCTGCCTTTGGTGTGTTCTTGTATTTAGGAGACCAGGACAGTCTCTGAACAGGCATCTACCTTATTAGGCAACAATGTATAGGCCCAGGAAAACTTAAGAATTCAAAGCAGTGCACCAGGGAAATAGTGTCCCGGCAATGGCGACGTCCTGGTAGTGCCCTCTGGCGCCCCCTCCTGGACACCATCCACCACATCGTTAGGGACAAAACATCTGCCTGCGCTGGAGCCCTTTGCTTGGGTAAGTTTAAAAATTGTTTCAGAGGGAGCCATCTCACCGGCATAAGCGCCTGCCTGGCAAGCGCTAAGGCCCTGAGTTCGATTCCCTGCTCCCACATACGAAAAAAACAGGGCTGGTGATATTGCTCAGCGGCATGGGTGCCTGTTGGCATGCGAGGTCCTCAGGTCGACTCCCGCTACCCCCCACAAAAAAAGAAAAAATCATTTCAGAATTGGTAAAGAATAATCTAGTAAGCTAACCACTTAACTTCTCTCAAAGAGTGTTGTACCTAAAATTAATATATTTTCTTTCAACAAATAAAGAAACTTGAGTTACTCATCCTGCTGGCCTTAGCTGCCTTTAACTTAGGCACCTAATAGGGTTTTTTTCCCCAACCTTCAAAATATATTGCTGTTTTTATACACTTTAAGAGCTTTCTCATATGAAAGCCTCCATCATGGTCCCTCCTCATGACGATCCACCTCAACTCCCTTCAGTTAGCAGTGTCCACTGTAATAATAGTCATAAACGCCTCCTTTGTCTCAACTCCCTCTGCCCAGAGCGCGTCATGTGTGTACAGCCTACACCGAGGCTTTGAGAAGATAGTACTGAAACCCTTGAAGATGGCTGACTTACAAATTGGTTCCACTTAGTAGCTTGGGACAGAACTAGCGTTTTCTTCGGATGACATCAGTGATCATAACCTCCGGCACTAACTGATCCTAGCAGGAGATCGTACAGCACTGTAAAGTTCACTTTCCTTATCTGCAAAGCAGCAAGGAGGGTGGGTGCATATGATCTCCAAGGTTCCTTCCCACCCAGAACTGCATCTAATCATCTCCTCCAGGAAGATAAGAACAAAGACCACCCAGGCAGTCAGGGAGGGAGAGCCATCTCTCCTGCTCTCTTGCCCTGTAACCCAACCTTTTGTCAGTCACCTGCTACGGATCTGGTGCAGGCGAGTGACCCCCAGCCCAGCCACAGGGACACCAGAGGGCTGAGGGACCTGCTCCCGCCGCCCGCACTGGCTCCCTGGACGATGCTCTCCTGACTGAGAAGCCACAATGGCCAGCGCTGTAACAGCTTCACGCTCTCATTTATACTAAAAGACTATGAGCGACGGCGTGAGTGAGGGCCCCTCCAATGGAAGTTCTTTTGCTTTTCTTTCTAAACTATCTCTTGAGTCTCAACTGTCAGATGTGGGGGTTCGAAGCAGAACAGCCTGTGGGTCCTCAGCTGAACCCACCTTAGGCGGACCCCAGCTAGAGCCTCTCAGAGGCAGTTTTCTGTTCCTAAGGGACCAAGCCTACCCTCCAGCCTGCAGGAGTGCCTGTCCCCACACCCACTAAGGGGCCTGCCATGCGTCATATGGCTCTGCCCTTCTCTTCACCCTGAGCCCAGACAAAGAAATAGAAGGGATTTTTCTCCCCTCCACACCTGGCCGCCAAAAGCAGTCCAGGCGGGGAAGAATGGCTGTGAACTGCCCCTGAGCTGCTCAGCTCACCTGACACCCACCTGATAAGTCTGATAAGTTGTGACACCTGCCACAGGACTCCCAGAGCTCCAGAAAACACCCATTCCACAGTTGTACGCAGAACCCAGGACGCGGCCGGGCAGGTGCTTAGGCAGACGCAGCAGGTACTTTTCAGTTAAGGGCTGGGCTGTGGTCCTAGACCGCCTGTTTTGGGGGCTTTTTTTGGAGGGGGGGCTGGCTATACAAGCTGGAGCCTCTGCCTACCTCAGTGTCTTCATCAGAGAAAGGGCGCTGTTGTGATAATTAAATGAGTACATGCAGAGCGATGGCCAATAATGCCTGGTACAGAAGCAGTTGCTAAATATGAATTACTTCACATCCAGCAAATAAGACCATGCTGCCTCCCTTGTCCCCCAAGTGAAGTTCATAGAATGATTGGTATTAATGTTCATGCTTAACTCATTTCATTTTTCTGTCACTGGTGGCACACACTGTGATGCTGTCCACTGGAATAGCGATGCTGCTGGCTGGTGGGATTGGGAACATGGATAGTGGAAGAGGAGAGATAACACCCAGGAGATCTCTACAAAAGAGCACATGAATATCAAATAAAAAAATGGATTTCACTAACCAAGCACACGTAATATTGCCTCCTACCCTCTGCATCAAGGCAAGTTTGATTGAGGCTTGAGAGTAAGTCCAGAAATTGCAGTCTATAAATGTCTATTTGTTTCACAGATCTCTACCCCAACTCTTGTGTTACTTCAAATGGTGATAAATTTTCATGTTTGTTGATTGAATTACATCAATATATAAATGGGTTCATTTTCCCTAAGGGGACCCTAATCTCCTAGAGCAGGTCCATTGATGATGTTCCCTCAAGTTTTTTCTAAATCAAGACAGTTGGATAAACTTGTGACTCAGAAGGGTTTATATGCACCCACTTATGTTTAACTAGGTGTAGAAGCAAGGGTGTGTGAAGTTTAGCTTGCAAGGCTGCCTCTCCACAGCTGACTATGGTTAGGGATATTATGAAGGAAGGAAGAGTAAAGTCCCATGATAGTAAGAGGGAAAGGCTTTTTCAAAGGGCTAGGAATTTGAAATGAACTGCTGTGAGCCTCTTCATCATCCTCATGCTGGAAGATTAAGGCCCCTTCACATAGCTGCCTTCCATTTTCTCTGCCCTAGCTTGGCACTGTCTGACAGGCACCAGCCATGGGGTTAGTGGTACAAATAGCACAGATGCCTGGGGGCCACTGTATTGCACAGTGCGAATGCAGGACCTCTTCCACTGAAATCTCCATTATGATGTAAAAGGCTGCTTCTGATCCCCGACAATATGAAAGACAAAAACTGCAAATACTGTAGGTCAATATTCCTTCCACAAATCCTTATCATTTTCTTTAAAAGGTGGTGAGCATACCGCCCAGGGTAGTTTTGACATTCAGTGAACCTTCAACCTCATCTTCAAGGCCATAAAAGTGTTGAGGAAAGAGACAAGTTTAGGAGAGGAATTTTCCTTTACTTTCAAGGACCTGCAGTTCTCATACGGTAAGCTGGCTTCCTCCGACGATGATCACGGACTGTATTTCAGATCAAAGCATCCGAAAATGAATATGCAAATACATTGTTAACTCAGGAAGAAGCCGTGACAGGATCTCTTTCCCTTCCTGACAGAAGAATCCCGCCCGTGCTGGCCGTTTCCTCTCCCACTCTTTTTTTGTTGCAAGAACTGTGAATCCCATTAGTAGATTTCCCTTCAACCCTGAACATCCTGCCAGTGACTCATGCTTTTGAATATATCTGCTTCGAACTACTTTGACAGGCAGAAGATGGGACTGAGGCAGGGACAGGCCGAAGATGGGAGGAAGGGTTAATAGTGCCTCATTTGCAACTTTTCATTTTAGTAGCTTAAAATGCAATTAAGGAAAGGAATGGGGGTCCTGATTAGATAGAATTCGATTTGCCCCTTTTAATAGATTCAGAGGATGAAGGAATATCAAGGCAATCCATCATTGCATTAGTGCCATCAGCAGACTCGTCTGTATTTCAGAGAGCATTTATTTCCTTCATAGGATGACACGGTCCTCTGTGTGCTGATTTGGGTGTCAAGAAATACAAAAATGATGACAGCAGAGACCCATACACAGCAGCCCTCAGATCGGAGCTGGAAATATCTGCTCTGTATGCCGTGGGTCGTTGCTTCTTGTGAGTCCAGACACCTGTCACTAAACTATGTGGCTGTGGGTGGCCCTATTTGTAGGATTTCCAAGCTCCTCTGACCCTAGATAACCCTGATGCTTCTGAAGGGCCAGCTTAGGTACTAGGCCAGATGGTGAAAAATCGCTGTCTGACTAATCGATAATCCAGTCTGGCTAATCGATAATCCTGGGTCCTTTGATGTTATGAGAGTGTGGCTGGAGATTCATTCAGCTGTGTCATGAGGAAGACTGTGTCATCAGCAGGATGTGGCAGACCGCTCATAAACTGCTTACCAAGAGTCAAACTGCCAGTAATGAGGTGGATTTGCAGCTGAGTTATGAGTCATTAACGTGGATGCCAGGTAGAGGCTGGCTTGGCCCTCCATGACACAGGCATAAAAAATGTGCTTGTAAGCAAGCATTTTAGGATCGTTCTATAAAACAATAGCAACATGGGGGTACACCTTTCACAATTCTGTCTAATCCCCACAACTTTTGATGCATTTGGTATTTTTGCCTTTTGCCCAGATGTAGGAATTAAAGCTCAGAGCGGCTACAAACCTCACCCAAGAGCACACAGATCCACAGAGACAAAATCAACGTTCAAACTCGGATCTTTCAGCCCCCAGAATCTGTACCTTTTCCATTTCCCTAAGGAAGGATGCTCAGGGCTGCATTCCGTTTCCCATATGGTGTGTCCAAAGGGCAAGAGGCTGACTTTCAAGAACACTTCCGGCTTCCTTGCCTTCACCCCGTACAGAAAGGAAAGGGAACCAAAGGCCTGCGATCAGAAGCCTGAAGTCAACCCCTGCGGTGAGTAGCCATGGGGTCCCTCTGGGACTCAGTCCTTCAAAGGAGCTGGGCTGGGGTCCTCACCCACTGGGCATGTCCATTATGAAGTGTGAAACGTGGACCTCAACCAGTGAACACGATGAAGGTGCTTGGTGTCTAGTTTGGGGCTTACCAACATTTCTGATGCCTTTTCGCAGCAATTTTACTTTCAGAAGGTAAATCTACAAATGTATCTGCAAAGTGCCAAAAGATGAATTCCAAGGTCGTGCCTTATAGTATTTTGCGATTATAAGAAAATGTGAAACACCTCAAATTTTCATCAATAGGGGACTGGATCAATAAATTATAAAATATCCATGGAGCAGAATACGAGACAAGTACTTTTTTAAAAAGAAAGAAGAAACTCCCTATAAAATGATACAGAAAGCAGACATAGTGGCACAACCCTATAATCCTAGCACTCTGGGAGGCTGAGGCAGGAGGATTACGAGTTCAAGCTCAACCTGGGCAACTTAGTGACTTAGTGAGAACCTGGCTCAAAATAAAAAACAAATAAAAGGGGAAGGTGTTAGGTGACATTTATAGTGTCATTTTCTGTCCAACCAGGAAGAAGAAAAGAATTTCCTATTTCCATTTGGCCATAAAGAGACTATGGAAGAAACCAAGACCAGTGGTTACTTGGGGGCTGGGGAGAATGCACATGGTCAGTGAGGAACGAGGACAATAAGGAGAGCTTCTTAGCCTAATTTCTACTGCCTTATCTGCCAGGAGATGAAGCCAGCAGCAGTAGCTATTGATGAAATGTGTGCTGCACAGTTGCATGCTATTGCATGGTTACTCTGGCTCCTTGGCAATCCTGAGAGCAAATGGAAGAAAACGTCTTCAAGGTTGCATTTGGAATTTTGAAGCTAGAGTCTCCAGCGCCAGCTGCCCGTTCTGGCTGTCACTTCCAGCACTCATTGCCAAGGGCTCATGGTCCAGCTCCGTGGGGCTGCTTGCTCCTGCAACTTGATCCACGAGTTCTTTGCTTTGGTTTACCTCCTCAGTAGCAGCATCTCGCAGGATGGGATACCCCCTGTCCTTTCACCACAGAATATCCAACTTAGCAGTTGCACATTACACAGCATCCTCCCTCTCCACTCTCCTGGAGAACTAATTCCGTTCCTAGGGAATTAATGTAGTTAATCTCCTCCTCCTTCTGTTACGCAGGAAGGGGCCTCCCTGTCTGGTAACTAAAACTCCCCACCTTTCCCTTTTCGCTTCCTTGTCCTTTCCTTATTCCTTCCCAGTACTGTATTAAGAGGAGTTTCTTCTGCCCGGAAACACAATGTGAAAGAAACGTGTAAGCTGTCAGAATCAAAATGGAATCACTTGTATGAACCCTAACAATAAAAAAATACAAATAAAACTGGGAGGTTATGAAGGCAGGACTCTTACCTGTGGCTACCCAGCGGAAAGTATCCTAAAAGACAGCCCAAAGCACAGCCCATCACTGACTCTGGAATATGTGTGTATTTCCATTGCAAGGTTCCATAATTGCCACATAAATATCACTGTTCTTTGAAGGATCTGTCTTTGATGTTTTTTAGACTGGCAAAAAGAAAACCTTAGGCTCTGTTACCCTAAACAGATGAGCCCCAGTCTTCAAACCTGTCCGCCCTCTCTGAGGAAATGAACAAGTGCTGGCTGTGTCTCCTTTTGAGCCTCACCGCTTTGCCTCTTCTCCGGCACATCCCCAGCCCCGAACCTGGGATCCCTGAGCCCCCGGGGCTTGATCCAGTCCTTCCTCAGTCGTGCTATGAACCTCTAGCCCTTGCTCTGACCACCTTCTCACAACAGTTCAATGCACCCTTTTTTGAAGAAAAAGATCTGAGAAAAGGCAAGTCGATGGTTTAAAACAAAAAAGTTAATTTTCAGCTCTGATGAAAAATTTGCAAGTCATTCACTACACAATAGTCTCCATTTTATTTTTTATTTATTTATTTTTTTGGTGGGTCCCGGGGGTCGACCTCAGGACCTCGCGCACCAGCAGGCGCCCGTGCCGCTGAGTGATATCACGGCCCTTTTTTCGTATGTGGGTTCCGGGAGTTGAACTTAAGACCTCGCACTTGCCAGGCAGGTTATGCCGCTGAGCCATCTCATCGGCCCAATAGTCTCCATTTTATATACCTGATTTAAACAAAAAAAATTTTTTTTTAATTCTTGACCATTGCTAACATGTACTGAGCCAGTATTAGACATCAAGCACTATCTGAAGCGACACTGGTTTCAGGACAAGGACCCCGTGGAGCCTCTGAGGGGCTTCTTGCACCGGTGAGGGAGCGCTACCGTCTGCGAGAAAGCAGTGAATGAGGAGAGCAAGCGCCGCCAGGAAAGCAGCTGGGCGAGGCATGGCTTCGAGGTCTAGCCTCAGCCTGATCTCCAGGAGAGCTCAGGGTAGGGAATTGTACTGATGTTTATTTATTCCTCCTGCAAGCAAGTTTGCCAGCTCTTATAACCTGGAACCAGTGGGCCACTGGCTACGGGCCACCTCCGGCAGGGCAGGGTCCAGTGGCACAGTGGGGAACAAGCATGGCTCCCGCCGCTGAGAACTGGCCTCTGAAGGAGGGCGCGCTGTGAGCATCAGCGGCCCAAACCTGAAGCAGGTGGGCAGGACTGGGGGCCCCTTGGGAGAGGAGTCTGCGGGGAGGGCCCGCGACAGGTTACTACTGTGCTCCGTGTATGCTGGAGTATTTAATTGCCACATCATTCGGGGTATAAACCCTGTATTACAGAAGAGGATTCCAGGACATCAGAGCAAGGAAAGCGATGAAGGTCACACAGAACCGTGAGTTAACTCGGGACCGTCTGCCTCTGACAGCTATGCCTCCATGCACACCCGCTCCTATCGAAGATTCGAGGCAGCAGTCGCAGGCACTTTCTTTTCCTTACATACTCCGAGTCCCTTTGGCTAGTGGTCACAGCCACTCGGACAAAATGACCACTATGTTTCGTAAGTGGATATCAAATATTTTTCTTTACTCTCACATAAAGACTGACCAAGACCGATTCTTCTGAAAATAAATATGCTTGTTAGCAATTTTACTGTACCTGAAAATATACACTGCACATTAGTAGTGTTATTCCCTTTCGGATTTAAAAGCACAACTTATATTCTATATTGAATTAAAAATATATTTCTCATAATTTTAATGAATATCTTATTCTTAAAGCCCCAAACAAAAATTTAAAAGAGTAGAAAGTGAACTCTTGCTGTTTGTGTTACAATAAAGTTTTGAAAGGATATCGCAGGACAGAAACCCACATCCCATTTGCCCTCTTTCTGGTCATCTTTGGCCGGTCTTTCTCCCGACACCTCCAGGTTAACGTGAAAGATGAGACAGTAACAATTTCCAGCGCTATGGTTGGGTAAATGGTACGGAACAGACCTTGATGTGTAGGAAAATGTTTTCAGAACAGAGATTAATGAATTTCTATGAAGTGTGCAGAACATTTTTCTCTCGCTCAAACTAATGACATGCCCATAAAAAGATTCAGCATGTGAACCAGTGCCAAGGTAAGGGGCGCTCCCTGCAGGCAAAATAGAAGGGAAAAGCCCTTTGGCTGTAACATTTCACCCGCAGCTCCTGGCTTGCTCCTTAATTAATAATGCCATAATTCGATCTGAAAATAGCAAACTCTAAGAAGCGACCACAACTCATGCATCTCCTATGCTTAGTCACAGAACTAACAATTTTTTTTTTTAAAAAGAGGACTCTTTAAACAGAGAACACCCTAAAGCCCTCGATTCCAGACAGCTTTGTATTCTGTTTAGCATTATTCCTTGAGATATCGACTACCTCTCAGGGAGCCCTGGATCACGTGTTTCCTGCAGTGTCTTGGCTGAGCTCAGTGTAAGCCTAGGATTTCACTAGGTGTTAGGTAGTAAGATCTACTGTGACAGTGTGGACTTTCCCTTGAGGGACCTACTAGCAGGTCAGAATACCTAGCAAACATCCTCAAAGTGGCCCCAGAGGGGCTGGGGAAGGTTAAGCCAGAGTCTGGAGCTGGGAAAGACCAGCTGAAATAAATCAGCTGAAAGCTCCTGTGGGGCCCTTAGTTTAGATAAGCAAAAGCCAGGGAGGGAAGGAGAGAAATAAGGTCTATTTCTCTCTCAGAAGGGAGAGAGGAAGTTGGCTAATTAAATTTGGGGATCCAGGTGAGGGGAAATACTCCTTGATTTGGCTAGCCCAGGAAGGAAATAAATTTGTTGGAAAATTAGAATATTGAAATCTAATTTAACCTTTGGTCCTTTGTGAATGTTGGAAAGTGGAAATATTGGTCTTGGGAAAAAGCAGGCAGCTCTGCATATGAGATTCTGGGGCCTGTGTTTAGTGTCACCGCACTGTTGGGCTTAGTAAAGGGAGAGTCTTGCTTGGACCTCATCCAACGCGGTCTCGTTGCCAGAACACCCAGAGGACCTCATTTATTCTAAAAGGGCCCTTCAGTCTCTGGGCTCCTCATCCTATCTTCTCATCTCTTCCTAGACTTGGTAGCATCAATCATCTCTCTCCTTCTGGCCTCTTCAATCTTTCCCTTCCCACTGCCTCCTTCCCCTTGGCCCGCGCACACAATCAGGTCTCCAGATAATCAAGGAACAACCAAGCCCTCCTCCCATAGCACTCTTCCTTCCCGAGTTGCTGTCCCATTTTCTTCCCATCACCACTCAACACGGGGTTCTGCTACCTCCTCACTTCCCATTATTCCCCGACTGCACCCTGGATAGTGCTCCACCTTGGAAAGTGGACTCCTGAAGGTCTTAATGGGCACAGCCAGTGGCATCTCTCTCTTTTCCCTCCCAGTTTCTGAGCAGTTAACACTGAAAATCACTCTTTTCCTAAAATCTCCTTTGTTGTTGTGTAAGTTTTATAATTCTGTGACAAAATACCTGAGAAAATCAAGTTAGAGGAAGAGCAAGACTCTCAGAGTGTTCAGTCCATGGTCAGCTGGCTCCACTGTTTCTGGGCCTGTGGTGAGGGAGAAATATCATAGCGGAAGGTAGGGGCGGAGCAAAGCTGCTCACTTCCTGGTGACTTGGAGAGAGAGAAAGAGAGAGACAGAGGGAGAATATACCCTTCCAAGTCATACTCCCAGTGACCCATCTTTTCCAACTAGGCCCCACCTCCTAAAGGTCCACTCATCTCACAATAGTGCCACCACCTGGGGACAAACCTTCAACACACGAGCCTTCCAGTGCCTCCCAGAACATTCTTTCTGAGTCTTCTCTGCTGTCTCTTCTTCCAACATCCACTGAAGTGTAGACATTCCCTAAGATTTGGTTGTTTTGTTCTTCTTTCCTTGCTTTATGTTCTCCCTAGGAAAGTTATCTTCAGTTTCCAGCCTCATTTCCATGTGACACCATCAGATGTGAGTCCCCACCCGTCTTCCTACTGAACTCAACTTGCAATGCAAGCTTCTTATATGCACTTCAAATACAGTAGTTGCAGAACCAGTCGTTATCTGCTTCTTCAATCCCCCTTCTTCCTAAAACCTCTTGCTCTTCTACCAGCATCAACACTCAGAACTCATTCCTTAGGATCTTTGACTTCTTCCTTGCTCTAATCTACCACATGCAAATTAATTTGAAGATCCTGCTGTAAACTAGGGCGACTGGACCCTGGATCTGCACCTACCCTTTCCACCAAGCTCTGCGCTTCCTCTTCTCTATCCGAGGCCTTCTTTCTACGCCTAGTGGCCTCAGTGAGGATTCCAGATGACCTCCTGTCACACGAAGAACTCAAAAAGTCCACTCTGAGAGACTAAAGCGGGAGGATCACAAGTTTGAGCCCAGCCTGGATAACTTAGTAACTTAGCGAGACCCTGCCTCAAAAAAAATTTTTTTAAGTCATCAGGCCGCTGGACTTAACCATTTCTCATCAATTTTTCTAATCTGTCTCACACAGAGACATAAAGCGTTTGATCACTGAATTGATGGCATTAGTCCCAGCCTCAAAAACATTTGTGGTCCTCTGTCTTTTACAGAATTAGTCCATCCTCCTTAACCTGAGCCCTCGGGTCTTCTAGAAAGCAACACTCTGGTGTTCTTTGCCTTGCTGAACATATTCTGAAATTCTCCTGACTTTTTAGTATTTTCCCTATGTGAAAGGACTTCCTCTAGTTGCTGCATGCTGGAATCCCACCCATACTTCTAGGCTCTGCTTAAATACTGCTTCCTCCAGGAATCACTTTAGATAGGACACCCACACCAATGATTCATTACTCTCCCTCTTCTCTATACAAACACTATAACTTTTGACTTCCATTTGGCAGTATTACTTGAGCAGCCACAAAACAGCAAAAGCAGCATTTGTTAGAAATGTAAACCCATAGGCCTGATTCCTCACTCGGCATCACTGGGGGTGGCATCCAGGATTGATGTTTTAACAAGTTTTCTGGATGATTTGGAGGCAGTCTAGTTAAGCATGACTGCACTGCGCTATGTATTTGGACATATTCCTACCTAGACTGCGACCTTCTTGAGGCCAGGGCTTGCCATATCACCAGGCTGTGTTGGAATTATAGGAAACGTGAGCTCGTTGAGCCTCCACCTTAGCATGCCTTAGTATGGCCCTGGGGTGCAGCTCATGCACCGTGATTCTGCACTTCGGTAAAGGAATCAGCCCTCCCATTGCCCCTAATATACTTGATTTGTCTTTCTTTGTTTACAGGATTTGATATCAGTGGTAGATAAAACTAAAAATGTTTTCTTTAATATGAACATTCAAAAAAGAGTTTCTTGCCCAACCATCAATTTCACCTTGACTCCCTACTGAATGCTCAGGGGGAAAGTGAGTGTTATTTGACATTTACTGGGTACTATGTTATTTTGTTTAAATCTCCCGACAACTTCTGCAGTCATACTCTGGTCACCATTTTAATGATGAACAAACTGAGGTTCCAAGAGGCCAAGAAGTTGTCTATGATCATGCAACCAGAAATCGCATCCAACTGCCTCACTATGTTCCCACTGCAGGTTCAAGTCTGTTACGTAGAACTGGACTTCTGGGGGGAAGCCAGAGAGTGCTTTGCTGCGTCACATGAGATTATTCAATTTCGCAACCCAGTTGTGAAACCAAGTATAACTGAGTCTCTGCGTGCCCTAGTTTTGCTTTCATTCTTCTCGAGCACCGAACACTCCCTGCCTATAGTAATGCTTTCTTGCCAGTTTTCAGTAGACTCAAGGTCAAGCCAATTGTCACCTGCGTGGAGCCTCCCTCCTTTTGTCAGACCAGAGTGAGAGGAGATGCTCCTGAAACCAATTCAAGCTGGCCTGTCCCCTCTGAGTCCCTAGCCCTGTGAGCTCCAGAGCCCTCTGAGTTGGAGGAGGCAACAAGACCATCGGTTTTTATGGCAATGGACTCAGTACTCCTAGGATATTGTTAATTAGTCTTTTAAGGCCCTGGAAATCTGCAGCTTTGGTATGGAGCTGGTTATTCACAATTGTCCCCCATGTAATGGGAAATTGGCTTCAGACAAAGCCTGTGGTCTGGAAGGCTCTGCCTGCCCAAAGCAGTGAGGCCACGCCCCTCCTAGAGCTCCCCCAGGTTTTATAGCCTGGGACTTGAGAGCTGAGTAAAAAGAAAGGTCAGGATCACAAGTCCCCTGTGGGCTCTTCTCAGGCACAGTTCTACCAGGGCACCAGGGAGTAGGCTCGTGTTTGGAACTGGAGCTCAGAAAGCTGGCTTGGTCCCCAAATCAAGTCCCAGACTATCTTTATTGTGTCTAGGGGTGTTGCCAGAGATGTAGAAGGGGGAGGAGAAGAATATTCAATCTACTTTGGCACATATTTTCACCCATAACTCAGAAAGAAAACCTCCATGTTGGGCAGGCTAGCTTTTGAGCATTTTTATCACAGTGTTTAAAGAGAAAGTGTCTTTATTCTTCATTCATTTGTTTCCTCATTCATTCCTTCACTCAGTAACCATCCACTCAGGACCTCATGAGCATTGGGTATTATGCTGGGGGTTGATTCCCTGTCTTTCACTTCTTCTCAGCTGCTCACCCTGCCTGGTGTATTCATTTTATTAGAACTTTTTGTCATTGTTAGCTTCATAGTCTCTTTCTAGGGTATCCTTGAGAATGTTTCGGAGTGTTGGTTTGGTGTTCATGAGTTTTTTAGGTGTTCTTTATGATGAAAGTATCTTATTTCTCCATCAATTTTGAAAGATAGTTTTTCAGGGTCTATCAGCCTGGGTTTGAAATTGCTTTCTTTTATGGTTTAAAACATTTTATTCCAATCTCTCCTGGGCTTCAATATTTGTGTTGAGAAGTTTGCTGTAATTGTAATAGGTTTTCCTCTATAAGTGATTCATTGCTTTTCTCTAACTGCTTTTTAAGGTTCTGTTCATGTGTTGGACTTCCAGGACTTTCACTGTTATGTGTCATGGAGTTCTTTTCTGACTGTGGCTATTTGGGGTTCTATATGATTCACTTATTCCATGTTAAATTATTTTCCCTTAATGGGAATTGTTTTTTTAAGTAAACAGTTTTTTATGCCATTTTGTACTGTCTTTTATTTTTTACTAATTCTAATTAATCTTAGATTAGTCTTCTTTGCATCATCTAGGAACTGTTGGTTCCATTTTTCATATTCTTTTGCTAAGGTATCTCTCATTAATTGGTTACTGACAACAGCCTTGTTTCTTGTTCTGACACTCTGTCCTCACATTTGTCACTGCTGCTGCCTATACTTGTGATATAATTTTAATCTCCTGATTTTCTATTTGGAGTCATTTCTGGACTCTACTTCTTTTCTATTCTGTTCATTTATGTTTTGTATCATTTTGTTTAGTTCTTCTAGATTTTTATTGGTGTTTCCTGTAGAGTCACTAATTATTTTATTTATTTGACCAATATCTTATTATTTATATCTTCTGTAAGCTTGCTAAATGCCTGATTGATCTGTTTTGTTATCCCCCTGACAACATTTCAAATAATTTGGGTGTGTGGCTTTTGGTTTCCTGTCCTTTGATGCCCCAATGGATCAGCTTTTGAGAAGTTGGGAGTTTTGGGAGGCATTTTGTTCATCTTCTCATGTTTCTTTTTTGTGTTGCAGCTTGCCAGTTGATTATCGTGGAAAGTTTTCTTTCTACTATGGAGAAACATTAATTAATGTTTGCTTTGCAGTGATGTCCTCTGTGCAATGCTTTTGCTTCTGTCCCAGGTTCCAACCACCTTCATGTACTTGAGATGGAAGGTTTCAGCATATTTGGCCCAGTATACGTTTTTCCAGAAATGGGCCACAACATTGTTAATGACCCCAAGGCAATCCAGATATTGGCATCCTGCAAAAACTAATTCATAGCAACAACTGTCACCTTGGCTATAGTAGTAAAATGAGCACCAATTATAGCATAAAATACAAACTGAATATTGACATAACTTAAGGACCAATAAAGCACCACCTTTAACCATAGAAAAGAGATCTATAATTATAATGTGAACACTAAGACAAACAAGACATTAATGTACTATTTACCCATGGTAAATGTTTACTAAATGGAGCAACTTTGTTTTTACAGTGGTACCTCAGTTCACAAATTTTATTTGTTCTACTATTCTGGAATAGATGGCCATGTTCATGTTCATGCAGGAAAGATGGCTGTGGTCATGCTATCCACCCAATGCAGAGTTTGCAAGCAAAAAGAAAATTTCACCACATGCTTCTGTTTGCAAACCAAATTTTTTGCAAACAAAAGTGTTCATGAACCAAGGTACCACTGTACTAACAATAGAACAGTATTCTGTACCAGCAGCATAAATTTAACTAGCTATCTAGAGATTCACAAAACTTGGTAGTTATACTAGTCAAAGTAGAGGTGGGGATCCAGGGAATGAAAAAAGCAAAATTTGAAAAATAATTAGTGGAATATGAGAAGGAGGAGAGAAAAGTAAGATGAAGGTCCTATTAAGGAGTAAAAGGAAATTAATAGTGATAGAGAGCAGTCACATGGGGCTGGGGATATAGCTCAGTGGTATAGTGCCTGCCTGGCAAGCGCGAGGTCATGAGTTTGATTCCTGGTACTAAAAAAAAAGAAAAAAGGGCCGGTGAGATGGCTCAGGGCTTAAGCGCCTGCCTTGCAAGCGCGAGGGCCCAAGTTCGACTCCCGGATCCCACATATGAAAAAGGGGCCGGTGATATCTCTCAGCGGCACGGGCGCCTGCTGGTGCGCGAGGTCCTGAGGTCGACCCCCCGGTACCCACAAAAAAAAAAAAAGAAAAAAAAAAGAAAAAAAAGAACAAAGAGAACAGTCACAGGAATGAACTAGAAAAAGAATAAAAAGGTAAGCAGAGAGCAAAATCAGAAAAGAAAAGGAAGATAAGAAGAGGAAAAAAGTAGCCAGACATGGTGGTGCATGCCTGTAAACCCAGCACTTGGGAGGCTGAGGCTGGAGGATCACCACAAGTTCGAGGTCAGCCTGGGCGACATAATGAGACCCTGTCTCACAAAAAAAAAAAAAAGAAGAAGAAGAAGAGGAAAATGTTTAAAGGGTAAAGAGGTAAGGTAAACTAAAAGAGAGGAAAAAAGGGAGAAAACACAAACTCCAAAAAACCTGATGAAGGAAAGATAAAAATAATACAAATAGAAAAATAAAAAAGAAAAGAAAATACTCCTGTGTTGTGGAATGAGCAGCTTCTTTCCAAGCTCTCCAGTTTTAGCATCCAACCAGTCATGATTTTTTTTTTTTTTTTAATTTTTTTTTTTTTTGTGGGTACCGGGGGGTCGACCTCAGGACCTCGCGCGCCAGCAGGCGCCCGTGCCGCTGAGCGATATCACCGGCCCTTTTTCATATGTGGGTTCCGGGAGTCGAACTCGGGCCCTCGCGCTTGCCGGGCAGGCGCTTAAGCCGCTGAGCCATCTCACCGGCCCCCCCAACCAGTCATGATTTTCTATTCCTAGCTTTTGGGCCCATGGGGTTTTGAGATGCCCTCCCTGCACCAGAGGGCCCTTGTCTACTCTCCCCAGATTGCAGTTACTGTTGAAGACAAGCCATTTCCTTGCTCCCATTGGTAGATGAGGAATGCAGTCAGCCCTCCAGTCCCTGCTGAATGTAGACCACAGGACAGGGTTTGGAGTGGGAAGTTGGACTTGATGTCTGCAGTTGTGAGGTCTGTTGGCTCCTCTGCTCCTCGGGTGTTGTCCTCATCCAGGATCAGATGAGTCGGTTAGCCCCCACCTCTGCTGCCCGGGCCGTGCGGAAGGAGACTGTATGGCCAGCTTGGCACTGGTGGTGGTCATGCCCTTGCCTCATGGGGCACCAAATGTCTGGCAGGGGTCTGCTTGCCCCCACAGGTGAGAGACACCACTCATCTGGTACAGGTCTGCTGGTTCGAGTGGGGGAATTTAGTTTTTTTTAAATTAGGGATTTAGAGGAGGCTTCAGTGCCTACATTTTAAAAGAAGAGAACATGACTACACTTCAAGGTTCGTTACTGGTTTCTGAGAGAAGAGGCCAGAAAATATAATGGGGTGGGCAGACAATAAAAATAATACTTTATCATATTTTTGGACATTTTTTTTATAAAGGCATCGTACTAGGCACTGTGCTGATCTTGGAGCCGCCAAGATGCCTAAGATACTTCTCATGGAGCTTACAGTTTAGTGGGAGAAATAAGAGTGTAATAGAGGCTACCTAAGAGTTATGCATGGGTCAAGGCAAATACAGAAGAGAGCAGTTAAGCAGAGAATTAGGATGGCTTCCTAAAGAGCTTCATGTGAACCTTGGATACGACAGGCATTTAGTTAGGAGAGAAGTCCGTGGTGGGGGGGGAGGATTTCCAAACAAGGACGTCCAGCCAGATCTGTATTGGTTGCTATGTGCCTTCTCACCTGTCCTTGGTGTAGCAACATTGGGATTCAAAATCTACCCCAATGATTTGCACTCTGGAATTGTCTAAGTTGGAATTGTTTGGGGGGCTTTTGCAATATACTAATGCCTGGACACCTCTAGATTTACCCTGAAACAGTGGAGTTGGAGTTCAAGGTCATTCACGTGCACAGACCCCTCCCTGCGCTTCGGTTGGAAGGGACTTGACCGTATGCTCCCAAAGATACGCTTCCGTAAAATTTGCGGATCTTGTTCTTCTCTTCTTCACAAGGGCCCTCACAAGGTTCCTGTGGATGCGGCCTGGGCATTGCTGTGTTTTGAAAGATATCTAAGTGAATTTCATGTGTGACGAAAGTTGGAAACATTGCAGAATTTAGGACCTGGAAAAGATCTGAATCCTACTAAAAATCTCCCACTTTCAAGCTGACGTAACAGTAACCTAGAGAGGGGAAGTAACTGGTTTAAGGTCCCATAGCTTGTCACTGAAGACCAGAATTCAAACCTAGTTCTTCCATCTCCAAATCCATGCCTTTTCTTCTTGGACACCTAGCCACAAGTGCCACATATGGAAACACAGAGGCCAAGGCTCCCCTGCCTTCCTTCCAAATCTGATCCCCCCTCTGTTGGTCATGGGGCTTGCAGAATCAAATGAGGTCCAGCCCAGACTGCAGTGGGAGGTTTCAGGGCAGAGGAGCTGAGCTGTGTGACAAGGCCCCTCAAAGGCCAGAACTGAACAGGAATGCTTTTGGCTAATCCAGTTAAAAGTCACCAAAGTCAGAGAGAAGAGGCACACAATTATAGCTATTCAGGCCAGAATATCCCATGAGAAGCTTTTCCAGACCTGCCTTTTACCGTATCACAGTCTATGTAATTATCACCTGGGCAAAGCCTGCCCTTTTCAGACAACCCTGCATTGTGAGGAGCCCATGAAACCCACTGACATATGCCCAAGGGCCCCACTGAGTCATACAAATGCTTTACCCTACATCTGCAAGGCCATTTATTTCCTAATGCTACACTTCCCAATGTGCTCATAATTAGTCTTTAAAGATTTCAAAATGCCTTTTAAAAAGTGCTCTTGTATAAAAAAATATCACCAGGGAAAATGGCAATCATGAGCAATTTGGAGAAAGTAGGATAACTGCACCTTGCCTGACCTTGGCAGCCCTTGGGCACTGACAGACAGGGGCACCTGAAGAGACATAGCCCGCAGCTGTGTGGTGGAGGATGGCAATAGACGCTTTCACCCCCACAAAGGGCTGTGTTTACAAAGCCCATCTCCTCATGCAGGAGGTGGAGAAATGGTTGGGTTACTGTGAAAGAGGAAGAATGCAGCAGGATGCCCACCCCGGGGAGATACATATGATGGGCATAGAAAACCCTTCCTGCCATCCCTCCATGTCCCAGCAGCAGGAGAGCTGAGGACTGGGGGAGCCTATTGCCCTCCTTTGAAGGTCCCATTGGTACTATTGCTCTAGCGCTCTTGAGACAGGGGTCAAGCCTTTCAGTAGCTGTAACTTCTGCATCCTGACACACACCACAGCCATGCAGTCCCCTGCCTCCCTCTGACAGCCACTGGGTGATGTGGGCAGCACCCAGGGAAGGATTCAGCCCTGGGTCTTTGAGCTGCCACAGCATGGGACTTGTGTTCATGCGGAGAGACACTTGCTTGTCCATGGCCGTATGAGGTAGGGTTCTCTAGAGGGACAGAATCAACAGCGAATACAAGTACAAATACGGAGAGAATTTATTAGGTAGGCTTACAGGATCAGAGGCTGTCTGCCATAGGAAGGTTAGGACCCAGTTTCTGTTCTCAAGAAATATTCTGCTAGACAAAGGAGGAAAATAAATTCACTGGAAAGAAAAGAGAACCCTGCCCGCAGCATGTGGTGGGATGAAGCTCGACCAGATAGGTGAATTCACAGGAGAGGGGACGCAGACTCTTCTTTTCAGGGACTGAAAAAGTGTCATGCACTACAACAACTATTATCTCTTGACTTTTACCGTACTCCATTGGGTAGATTCCATTATTGGTCTACACACACACACACATACACACACACTCCACAGATGAACACAGAGGTAAAGAAATCGACCGCGGTCAGAGGCAGGCTTTGATTAACTCATGTCAGAGGTGGCTGTGGAGGTGGCCACCCAGTGTCCCTTCAGGGAAGCATGTGCTGCCCAGCAGATGCCCCTCCGGCTCAGCACCCCCAGGGGCTGCCTCAGCTGTACTGATCTGCCTTGCTTGAAGTCACATCCTTCCTGCGGGATTATGATCATCTTCGCCCAATGGTTGGGCAATTCTGATGGATGCAGCCCACCCCAGACTGACCAAGACTTTGTCAGGCCAAATCACAGAACGCCTCTTCCTTCCTCTCATCTCGCTTCCTTCTCTTTTCTTCCTCAGGTGTGATGAATATCTTGCAAACACCATCGTAGTGTCTGTTCCTAGAGAACCCTACCTGTGCCAAGGCCAAGCTCCTCCCTAAGACCTTATGTGTGTGTGTACTCAAAAGTCTACATGTGCACACGTGAAGACCTTGTGTGTGTGTGTGTGTGCTCAGAAGTCTACATGTGCACACATGTTATGCTGCTTCTCAGGCAGTTCCTCCTGCACACCATCTCTGAACAACTTTCCACTTAGTTCTTCTGGCTCCGCAGGAAGGCAGTAGTGCTTAAAGGTCAAGAGCATTAACTTGTGATCCAACATGACTTGAAATCACAGCCCTGTCCCCATTTATAAGGGTCAAACTTGATAACCTGAATAAAAATCTCAAGAGTTCCTGGCCCTCATAAGCCTTCAGTAATTGGTGGCTATTATTATTGCCTTCCAAAGCTTCCAAGGCCTAAGTGCAGACCAAAGGCCAAAGACACTGTTCCTCCTTTGCACAGTCTCAGCTCCCGACTTCCGTTTCTGTACTCCTGCTGATCTAAAGCGATCATCCAATCCCTTAGTTCAATTTTTTTTTTTTTTTTTTTTTTGTGGGTACCGGGGGGTCGACCTCAGGACCTTGCGTGCCAGTAGGCGCCCGTGCCGCTGAGCGATATCACCGGCCCTTTTTTCGTATGTGGGTTCCAGGAGTCAAACTCGGGCCCTCATGCTTGCCAGGCAGGCACTTAAGCCGCTCAGCCATCTCACCGGCCCCTGTTCAAATTTTTGATATCTTTCCCTGGACAATTATAAGAGCTTGCAAACTGGTTTCCTGCCTCTTGGACTGGATTCTATATTTCTAATCTATACCCCATGTTGTCCAGAGTGATATTTCTAAACTATAGATATGGTCGCTATATTTATAGTCTGAAAACCTTGTGTAACTTGCATTTCCTGCAAAAAAAAAAAAAAAAAACAACTATGTAAAATATGTCAACTATGGAGCATGGCCCAGCATTTTCTTTGACTTCTCTAATGTCCTAAGCTTCACCAATGACAAAAACAACTTATGCTTTCCTAAACTTGCTATGCTGCAGGCTGTTTTATGGTTTCTTGTCATTTTTTTTTTTTTTTTTCTGGGTACCGGGAGTCGACCTCAGGACCTCGCGCACCAGCAGGCGCCCGTGCCGCTGAGCGATATCACCAGCCCTTTTTTCGTATGTGGGTACCGGGAGTCGAACTCGGGCCCTCGCGCTTGCCAGGCAGGTGCGTACACCGCTGAGCCATCTCACCAGCCCCTGGTTTCTTCTCTTTGAAAGTTAATTCTTCTGCTTTCTTTCCTTCTTCACCATGAATTCCCAGATTCTCTGGGAAAATCCTACTTATTCTTTAAATAAAGAATAAATAGGGCTGGTGAGATTGCTTAGTGGCATAAGCGCCTGCCTGGCAAGCGCGAGGGCCCAAGTTCGACTCCCGGAACCCACATACAAGAAAAGGGCCGGTGATATCGCTCAGCGGCACGGGTGCCTGCTGGCGCACGAGGTCCTGAGGTCGACCCCCCGGTACCCACAAAAAAAAAAAAAAAAGAATAAATAGATTTATTCTCCTCACAATGGACTGAATGCTTGTGTCCACCCACCCAATGTTGTATGCTGAATTTTCAGTCCCCACTGCAATGCTATTTGGAGGTGGGCCTTTGGGAGGCAGGGAGGCTTAGGGAGGTCATGAAGGAGGAGCCCCCGTGATGAGAATTAGTGCCCTTGGAAGAGACAAGATAGCCCTTTCTCCTTCTTTCCCTTCCTCTCTCCCTCTTTCTCTCTCTCTCTCTCTCTCTCTGCCATGTGAAGAAACGTAAGAAAGTAACGATGTGCAAACCAGAAATTATTACATCTGCCGGCACCTTAGACTTCTTAGCCTCCAGAACTGTAAAAAATAAATGCTTCTCATAGCATATTGTTTTATCAGCCCAAACAGACTAACATACTGCTGCTGTGTAACACCTTTTCAATACTCCTCATTCTTTTTTTTTTTTTTTTGTGGGTACCGGGGGACGACCTCAGGACTTTGTGCGCCAGCAGGCGCCCGTGCTGCTGAGCGGTATCACCAGCCCTTTTTTTTGTATGTGGGATCCGGGAGTCGAACTCGGGCCCTCGTGCTTGCCAGGCAGGCACTTATGCCGCTCAGCCAGCTCACCGGCCCAATACTCCTCATTCTTATTCATTTATTAGACCTCAACTGAGCACCAAGCATGCAGTAAGGCTTCACTATTCTTACGAGGGATACAAAAACTATCTCTGCTTTCAAGAAGCATTTAGATAGACAAATAAGAATCCACTTATGCTAGGGCTTCACAAGGTTCAATCCCAGAACAAATAAGGGGAATCTAACCTGAGTAAGAATTTAGGGAAGGCTCTCCGTGGAGTGATCCCTGAGTTCAGCCTTCCTTATCTTATGTTCTCTTAGCCCCATCCTTTGTTAATCGGTCTTCTCAGTATAAAATTGCTGTGACCTTGTATGTGATCTTATTATCACTTCCTCCCTAATTGTACTGTAATTTAATTATACATTTCCTACCACAACAAAGACTTGTGGACAAAAATATTGTCGTATCCACCTCACTATTCCCAGATACTCTTAGTGTGTAACACATTGCAGGGCTCCCTTGATGGGTGATGAATAGAAGAATGGCAGATGGATAGATAATCAACAAATATTTCCATGTTTTTATTGTCTAAGCACAGTTGAAACTTGAAAAGACCCGCTGTATATAAATTCACTTAAAGTGTGCATGATAAAGAAAAAACTAACTTGATGTTTTAAATGAAATTGCAAGAGGCTCTTTTATTTTAAAATAAAAATTTAGAGCTAATATTGAAGATAAAAAGAACTTCAAAAAGAATTCCCTGATAACCACAGTGAGGACACTGATTTCAGGTTGGCCTATTGTACCTGCTGTGGTTTGAATGTGCACCCTGGGCTGTGGGGCCCGGGGAAAGGTGTTTGGGTCACGAAAGCTCCACTCTCATGAGTAGATGAAGGTTGATTATAAAAGGGCTCGAAGCCTCAAGCTCCATCCCTGCCCTCCTCTCTGCTGCCCTTCCACCTTCTGCCATGGAAGACACAACAAGAGGACCTTCATCAGCTGCCAGCTCTTAATCACGGACTTCCCAGTCTCCAGAAACATGAATCAATAGATTAATTTTTATTGTAAATTACCTATTCTGTGATATTCTGTTATAGCCTCACAAAATGAACTCAGTGGTATAAATAAAAGGAAAAGTTTTGGAAAAAAAACCTCAAAGTTTTATCATTTCCCACTAGGGCCTTTCTTTGACATTTATATATCAAAATTTTCTTTTGATATATAACTTATTACATTTAGGTATGCATTTGATTAATTTCTCTTTTTAGTTGATAACTGACTGATCAAAGTCTCTCACATCTTTATTTGTCATGGTAGTGTGTTTCGAACAGTACTTGATGTCGTGTTCATTAATGTCAAAAATCTCACATCTTTTGCAAGATATAAACTTGTTAAGCTGTAATTTTCTAAGATTTCTGTTTGATCCTTTTTCAAGGATCCCTATCTCTTTGTGGAATTTTTCAGTCATAGCATGAATGATCTTCCTAATTTTGTTCAACTGTCTGTATTCTTTCGACTCTCATAGATTTTCTTCATAATTGTTCTTTCAAGTTCTTTATCAGATAATTTGTCAATACTGTGTTATTTGGGACCTGTTGCTAGTGTGTTCCTTTGGAGGTGTCATATTACCTTGTTTTATGGTGAAAAACATATTTCTTATAACCTTACACTAGGATTTATGTATCTGGTATGTTGGTTATCTTTATCACATTTTTTGTTTTGTTTTGTACTTAGAGTTGAACCCAGGGACTTTGCACTGAGCTACCTCTCAGCTCATTTTTAGATTTAGTTTATTCTAAGACAGGATCTCACTAAATTGGGTTCTCTTCCTGCCTCAGCCTCCCAGAGTACTGGGATTATAGGTATGCCATGACACCTGGCTTTTCTATCATTTTTATAACGTGACTTTCTCCTGAAAATGTGCCTTGGGATGCCAGTTTGTAATGCAGTGTTGGTTACAGTTGGGGACCACAGTGTAATCTGCCTGTAGCTTCTTTAGCTGTAATCAGTGGCTCTGGGTGCAGTGCATGTGATAACAATGTCAGAGAGATCCTTTGTGTCCAGGGGACATGGGGGGATGGGGACGCTGTAGCAACCCAGGCAGGCATGATGCACGCAGCAGTGGCTGTGGGGTGCCCACCAGGAGGCTATTCCAACAATGGGCATGGTGGCTGTGGAGCACAGTGGGCACTTCCTCAGGCTCTGCTAGGGTAAACTCTGCTGCCAGCAAGGGCCTCTGGCACTGGCAGCCCCAGCACCTGCCCTGTCTCAGGGATGGTGCTTGTCATGCCATAGGTCCCAGAGCACAAGCACCTTGATCTCCCAGGTCTTCAGAATGGTGCCCCTTTCCCTCTCTCAGCTGAAAGACCTGTCCCCTGCAGTGCAGGCACTGTGCAGCTTGGATGCCGAGGTCACAGTTGCTCTGCTGGTTCAATTAGGTTTGGGAGGCTGCAGTCCCATGTGCTAGTGCGGCAGAATATCTGTGGAGCCCAAGGGTGGGCATGCGCAGGTTTCTAACCCCTGGGGAGGTATGGATTCAGATAATAGCTGTCTTCTCGAGAGGGCGCTGAGCCACAGCAGTCGAGGCTCCAGGGGCTGGGGAGGACACAAGCTGAGTTTCCTTCTAAGAAGCAAAGCTACCATAAGGAGTCGAGGTAGCTCCCCAGCTGGGCTAAACCTGGTGATTCCTGTGAAACTCCCCAGTAAGAGGGACTGCCAGGGTGTTCGCACTGAGAAAGTTTGCTGGGATTCTCACATTCACCCTTCCCCTACACAGGAGCCACACTACCAGCTGGCAAGCCAGGGTTGCACTTGGCAGAGTGCCCTGGTCCTCCTTCACGCTACCTTCCCAGGTCTCTGAGTCTTACAAGATTCCAGTCTCTTCCTTGCCGGGTTCCGGCATTTACCCACAGTCCCTAGCCTCACAGTGCAGCTCTCCACCTGACACTTGAATTCTTTGTGCTGGGCATCTCAAGGCAACTTCCCAGGGGTCCCCATGTCCTCCCTGCAGATCCCTCAGCACCTCAGTTCACAGGAAGCAGAGGCTGTGTCAGTGCCTCCTGAGGCTTCCAGAGTAGCCTGGATATGGATCCTAACCTGGATAGGCATGAGAGATGAAGGTCCACGAGATTGCTTTTTGAAAGATGTACAGTCTTCCTTTGCCTTTTGTTTGTACCGAATTTTTATTTTCCTTTAGGTGTTTTCAACACTAGGCAATAAGTAGTCCAATAATGATATTAAACCAATGAATGTAAATAGATCCAGTCATTTGCTGTTAAATTTTTAATAAGAAGTTCTCAGGCCAGGGATATAGCTCAGTGGCACAGCACCTGCCTGGCAAGCACGAGGTCGTGAGTTTGATTCCCAGTACCAAAAAAAAAAAAAAAAAAAAAAAAAAAGAATCTCTCAGGAAAACCAAAAGTTCTGATTCAGAGTGTCTGCAAATTACCATATTGTAAATACTCCACCATGGCTAATTCCAAGACACCCAGGGTAAGGAATCAGGAGAAAATATGTGCATTGCCTCTGAAACTCCAGACAAGCCAGCTCAGCATACCACTGGATAGACACCAGTGTTAATCAGGGAGTGACATTTCAGGTGTCACTCATTTTTAAATTGGCTAATTTTCTGTTGGATATATTTTTGCTTTGATGACTTTTATTTTCCTAATAGATTTTGTAACCTACAAGATTCAAAAATTAGGAAACCCATGTACATCATTTAAAGCTTCCAGAGTTGCCTTAAAGAAGTAAATAAAACCTTCTTAATATCCCGTGGTTTCTCTGGAGGCAAACCCAGGGTTCCTTGACTTCCTCTCTGGTGAGTTCTTTTGTTCCCAAAGACAGTCCTCCTCCCTGGCCCACTACCACTCCAGAGTTAGAAATAGCGGGACTCTCACACCTTCTTAGTAACAGCTTTTCTATAAATGTGAGACCAGAACTAAGTTTAAACTCTTCTATTTTTCCTTCACCTCCCTCCCACACGGGAACACCTTATAAGCTTTTGTGGAACAAATTGTTTCCCTCAAGATTCATATGTGGAAGACTCAAACTTCAAGTGAATTTATTTGAAATAGAGCCTTTAAAGATGTAATTCAGGTTAAATGATTGATAGGGAACTCAGGACTGGTGTCCTGAAAGGAAGAGAAGGTGACACCAGAAAGGTAAAATAGAGAAAGGCTATCTGAGGACACAGTGAGAAGGCTGCCATTGCAAGGCAAGGAGAAAGCGCTCTACAAAAACCAACTCTACTGGCTCCTTGATCTTCCACTTCTAGGGTTCAGCAATTTTATAAAATAAATTTCTGTTGTTTAAGCCACCCAGGCATGGTATTTTGCTAAGGCATCCTGAGGAGGGCAATACACAATACAGATGAGTTGCAAGAATGGCTTTGAACATCTTCTAGTTTTTCATAGATGCACAAATTAACAATGGCCCTGGGATATGTGTGAATATGTTTACATGCATAAATTTATGTATTATACCGACCTTATAATTTGGTATACAAATGGCTTACTTAAAGGTGGTTGAGAAGGTTGATATTGGACAATCTGAAGATCATTATACCCTGATCTTCCAAATTCAATGTAACCATTAGGTCCACTTAATAGGTACTCATTTGGGGAATTACCACCATTAATATAAACGTTCTTGCACATACAGTATCAGAGTCAATACAATCAAAGATATATAGGCTGTTAAAAAAAAAAAACTTTCGAAGTTTGTTGAAGTAAACCTTGGGTTTCAAATAGCTCTCTCTCAATTTACCTTCAATCTGTCTCTTTTGAGGCATGGCGTTGGGGGAAACCAACTAAATTGTAAAGGTTTATTTTCCCTCAGTGAAATGAACCAAGAATGATTAGGACTTTATTTTAAGTAGAAAGTATTATTGGGCCCTAGCAGATATTACAGACCAGGGTCTGACTAATCTCAGTTCTGACTAACACAGATCTATTTGCCAAAACCTCCCAGTCACTTCCACAAATGTGCCCATAAATCCAGATCTCTGGTTACCACCTGCAAATGCATGCAGGCAGCTCAACGTTGTGAGGAACCGTGGTTAGAATTTGGTTCTTGGGCCTTAATCACACCTCCTGTGGTACCAAAGAGAGAGTTAGGTTATGTTCTAAGTTAGGTAGTAAGCTTTTCTCTCTGGCTTTCAGGGCACCTTGGCTCTGCTTCTCCATCCCATTCACAGAGCAGCTTTCTGGAACTGGAAGCTGACGTGTTCGACTGAATTCCCTGCCCTTGGTGCGGACTCAGATACTATGGGTGCTCCTCGAAATGAAGACTGTGATCAGTCAAGACCACCAAAGAGAAAATACAAATGGCTAATAGAGATGCAAGTGCATTATATTTCATTAGCAATCCAAAGAATGGCATGTTAAAAATAGTATTTTCCACTTTCCAAATTAACACATTTTAAAATAAAATGATCAATTCCCGGTACTTAAATAAATAAATAAAATGATAGCCTTTAAAGATTTTTAAAAACCTTTGGGTTGTGTCATTTATTTTCTGTTACCATTAGACAGCAATGTGGCAACATGGCTCAAAACTTTATGTTCTTTGTATGCTTTCAATTTTCAGCAAAGATGGAGTAATAAGTACTACATGTAGACTCCTGCCTGAAATCACCAAAAAGAAAAAAAAGACAAACACAGCATATATAAAGTAATTACATTCAAGACCCTAGATTTCAGGCAATGAAATCAGAATTACCCTGGAAAGACAGAGAACAAATGAGTTGAAACCCACAGTAGCTTGGTTTCTTGCCTTGAGAGTTTCTAGACCACGTGAGTGGAGGAGCAGGACCCAAGAGGAGCGGAGAATGTGGGGAGTTAGAACAAATTACCAAGCAGGTGAGACATTCATAGGGAAATTTGTGGAGCTCTCCCCTGAGTGTTCAGGTGGGTGCTACCAAGCAATTGCATGTGAGAAAAATGGCTGAGGAAAGAACCACTTAATGGGATTAGAAGTCACAACAGTTGGCACTCACAGAACAGAAGGAAATCTTCCTACTTCATTAGATACACACACAGAAAGCTCTTCCCTCAGGAGTAGGAAATGAGCCCTGGACTAAGCACTATTTCAATCTTACCTAAAAAATACTAAAAGCAAGAGCAAAAGGATCAGATTGTTTCTGACTAACTTAACTACATCCTGAAACAAAGCTCATAAATATTGATAGGAGTACAAAAATATCCAGTACACAACAAGGTAAAATGCACAATGTCTGGACCATAATAAAAAACTAATGTTCGTGTAGAGAAGCAGAAAAATATGATCCCTCATGAGGAGGATAATCAATCAGTCAAAACAGATGTTAACATTATCAGGCAAGGACATGAAATAGTTGCTATAACTGCATCCCATGTGTTCAAAAACTAAGGAGAGACATAGAAGATTTTGAAATCAGATTTCTAAAAAGTGTATAATACTTAAAAATGAAGTATATGAGTACCAACACTAGATGATATATGTAACAGATTTAACATTGTAGAACTAACAATTAGTGAATTTGAAGATATAGCAAGAAAAACTATGGAGAGAAAAAAATTTTAAATGAGCAAAGTATCAGTGAGCTGTGTGACAACTTAATCTAATACATGTACAATCAAAGTCCCCCAAAAGAGGGGAGACAGAAAAACAGTTTGGAGAAATATTTGGCAAAGTTTTTTAAACCTAATGAATACAATAAGTCCCAAATCCCAAGAATTCCAACAATCCCAAGCACAAGAATCACATGAGCATAAATAATTGAAAGCAGTGATTAAGACAAAATGTTCACTCAACAGGAGAAAAAGGATACATTATATACAAAGCAATAAAAAATAAGTCTGATATCAGATTTCTTGTAGGAAAGCGAAACAGTAGAGAAGTATCTTTAAAGTACTAAAAGAAAAAAGAGCTGTCAACCTAGAATTCTATATCCAGAGAAAGTGTTTCAGAAAAGACATTTCAAAATAAATTTTTTTAGATATACAAAAGCCAACATAATTAATTCTTATCAAGCCCCAACAAAGAAATACTAAAAAGTGTGAGTCAAGTAGAAGAAAATGATACAAAATATAGATCTTCACAAATGAAATAAGAACCAAAACCTGTAACTATGTGGGTAGATACATAAGATGTTCATATTATTAATTGTGTTAGACAACTTTCTATTGCTCTGACAAAATCCCTGAGATAATCAAGTTAAGGAAAGAAAGATTTATTTTGGTTCATGGTTTCAGAGATTTCAGTCCATGGTTGCTTGGTCACACTGCTTTTGGACCTGTGGTGGAAAGAACATCATGGTACAGAGTGCATGGAAGAGGAGGCCATCACCTCATGATGAGATGAGAGGAGAGAGAGGGGAGAGAGAGAGACAGAGAGAGAGAAGTGGCATCCAAATAGCCCCTTCAGGGACATGCCTCCAATAACCTAACTTTCTTTCACTAGGCTCCACCTCCTAAGAGTTCTACAACTTCCCAATACCACCCAAGGCTGGCAACCAAGCCTTTAACACATGAACTGTCGAGGGATATTTAAGATCCAAACCTTAATAGAAATTAAATATCTTTACATAATAATTCACTATTTTGACAATAATAATAATAAAATGTGGGGTTTATAATATATGTACAAGTAAATTATATAATAACAATACCACAAAAGTTGAGAGAGAAGAAATGGAAACATGTATACTATTGTGAAATTTTTATATGAAGTCATAAAATAGCAATTGAAAATAGAATATGGCAAATTAGAGATGTGTACTCTATATCCTAAAGTAACTACTTAAATGAAAAGCAGGATGTTATAACTTCTAAGCCAACAGAGGAGATAAAACAGAATCACTAAAAATATTCAGTGAATAGACATAAAAATGAGGAAAAGAAGAATCAAGAACAGATTGAACAAATAGAAAACAACAGCAGGATGACAGATTTAAACATAATATAAATAATTACTTTAAATACAAGTGGTCTAGATACTCCAATGAAAAGGCAGAGATTATCAAGGTAGATTTTAAAAAGTAAGACCCAAATATACACTGCCTAGAGAAAAAAGTACAAATAGGGAAGAGTAAGAAGATATGCCATTTAATTTAATTTAATTTAATTTAATTTAATTTAATTTAATTTTGTGGGTACCAGGGGTCGAACTCAGGACCTCACGCACCAGCAGGCACCCGTGCCACTGAGCAATATCACCGGCCCTTTTTTCGTATGTGGGTACCGGGAGTCGAACTCAGGACCTCACGCTTGCCAGGCAGGCACTTACGCTGCTGAGCTATCTCACTGGCTTGCCATTTAATTTTAATCAAAAAATTACCAAGCTATCAAGAAACTCATTGTATAGTGATAAAAAGGTCAATTCGCAAAGAGAAATTAACGATTCCAGGGTTTATGCACCCAGTAAGAAAGCTTGAAACTACATAAACAAAAACCAATAGAACTACAAAGAGAACTAAACAAGTCCATAATTATAGTGAGAGATTTCAGTATCCCACTCTCAATAATAGATGAAATAAGTATATTAAAAATCACAAAAGAGGAGAATATTTGAGCAATATTATCAACGATTTTATTGACATTTATAGAACTCTCCAACTCCATAACAGCAACATTCTTTTTTTTTTTTTTTTTTGTGGGTACCGGGGGGTCGACCTCAGGACCTCACGTGCCAGCAGGCGCCCGTGCCGCTGAGCGATATCACCGGCCCCTTTTTCGTATGTGGGTTCCGGGAGTCGAACTCGGGTCCTCGCGCTTGCCGGGCAGGCGCTTAAGCCGCTGAGCCATCTCACCGGCCCCAACAGCAACATTCTTTACGATTGTACATGGAACATTTATCAAGAATGACCTGGGCCGGTGAGACGGCTCAGCGGCTTAAGCGCCTGCCTTGCAAGCGCGAAGGCCCGAGTTCGACTCCCGGAACCCACATACGAAAAAGGGGCCGGTGATATCGCTCAGCGGCACGGGTGCCTGTTGGCACGCGAGGTCCTGAGGTCGTCCCCCCGGTACCCACAAAAAAAAAAAAAAAAAAGAATGACCATATTTTGGGTAATAAAGCCAGCCTCAATAATTTCAAAATGATTCAATTTATATAAAATATGTGCTCTAACTACAATGGAATTAAATTAGATATTAATAGTAGAAGGAGCTCTGGAAAATCCTACAAGATTTAGAAGCAAAATAGCTTATTTTGAAATATGGAGAGTGAGATTCATAACAGACATGTAGTAAATTGTATGTTTTATGTAACACGATAAAAGGCAATTAGAAGTTATTTTGAATGGATTGACAATGAAAATATCACAAATCAAAATTTGTAGGATGTCACTAAAACAGTACTTGAGATAAACTTATAACATTAAGTGCCTTTATTAGAAAAGAAGAAAGTTATGAAACAATTACCTCATATCTTTCCTTAAAAAATTAATCATAAAAGACAGAATGAAATCCAAAATAAGTACAAGAAAACCATAAAGATCAGAAAACACAATCCCTAATCAAAATGCCAATATTATTTTTTTAAAAATTAACATTTTGATTCTCACATTTTTGTAGAAATACAAAGGACTCAGAATAGTCTAAACAGCTTTGAAAAGGAACAAAGTTAGAGTGCTAACCCTCCCCAATCTCATGACTTACCACAAAGCTACATTCATCACAACAAAATGGAATTGATATCAAGACAGACAAACCACCAAGGTACCAGCATGGAGCCCCAAAACAGATACCCACATAACAGACAATCGATTTCTGACAAAGATGCAAAGGCAATTCAGTGGAGAAAGGGTTGTACTTTTAATAAATACACTGGAACAGCTGGATATCCACATGCAAAAACCCTAACTCTTACAGCACATCAAAAATTTCTTAAGACATCCAAAAGTCAACTCAAAATGGATCACAGTGGGTTAGCTAAAGTAAAGGCAGGTATGACCCAAGTCATTGATTTGGCTGAGGTCATTTGCACTGGGACAAAAATGCTAGGAGAAGGTGTAGATGGGAAAGCAGAACCTACAGCGGTGTGCAGAGAGGGGAGGCATTGAATTTGCTTCTGAGCAGGCCATGTGGATGGCTAAGGAGGCCCTTATGCCTCTTGACACCAAGCCCATTTGCAGACTCAAGTCACAGTGAGATGAACAGGAAGTACCAGATTTTCTCATTTTTCCCATGCTGACTGGAGGGGGACATAGCTTGGCTGGTGGCTGTCACCCCCCTCCCCTGTCTCCTTCTGCTTCGTCTTACCACCACACCACGGACTGGGACAGTTTGCTTCGGCATCCTCCCTGGCTGTCTAGCGGTGTCCTCCCTGGCTGTCCAGTGGTGTCCTCCTTGACTATCAAGCTTTCACTCTCCACTTCAACATGAGAGTAGCCAGCCAGTCAGCATGGTGCCCCTCCCCACTCCCGCTTCAGATGCTACTGTTATCTTTTTGAGGACTGGAGGGGTGCCCTGGAATGACTAACATCAGAAAGGGAGGGGTCCGGACACCTTATTTGCATACCCAGAATTCACAGCAAGCCTTCCAGAAGATGCCCTGGTTTCAAGCCTCCCCTTCGCAGACACAGGCTTACAGCTGCTATATAAGCAGCGCTCTCCTGCCACTTTTTGGATTTAGTCTAGGAGCGCTCCCTCCTGTGTACTGACCCCTCTGTGCTGCAGCGCAGGCTCCATTAAAATAAAGACTTACGCTGGTTTCTTGTAAACCTGCTCTTTTTAGGGGGGGTAGTATGGGCTCCAAAAAGTCCTATAAATCAGGATAAAAATCCTGAGTAGTGTGGACAGAGCAGTCACATCAAAAGAAATAGCAATAAACACTAAGAGCTGTTAGCACCAAAGAGCTCCAGAGACCAGCAGCCAATGAAGACCAGCAGCAGAGACCAGCATCTGGTAGAGTTGACCTTCGGTGACAGCACAAGCTGGCATCAGATGGTGACAGCTGGCAGCAGCGGTGACCAACAGTTGGCTCTGTCAGTGACACCCAGTATTATCCAGTGTCATCTGGTGACATCAGGACTGCTGGCAGAGCTGCACTTTGCCAATTCACGATTTCCATCTGAATCGAGCTGAAGAACACTGGGCTGGTTGGCAACAACAGGAGAGGACTGCTGGACAGTAGAGCAGGGCTTCTCTCACAGAGAGCTCCTGCTCCCCGGCGGGGAAGACCACATGGCTCCATTAAGTCTTTGTGACCAGGGACATCCACAGTGCAGAACAGAGAGCGTAAGTATGTGGATCCCTGAGCTACCCAAGTACTCAAGAAGTGATGGGCAGAGAGGCTGGGCCAGCACTGGAGAGCAAACATGGGAGAGGGAATAAGCGTATTAACCGTTAGAAGACCTCACACGACCCCACAAGCAGGCGAAGCAGAGGGACACTTGGGCTTCAAGGGAGCCATGGAAAAAATCTGGAAGAAAATAAATTAACATTATTAGCTGTTATTGTTGGCTGTTAGAGTTTTGGGTCATTTTAGCTTCCTCTATGATTTCTATTTATTTTTCTATTTTAAAGAGAAAAACAATAAAAATGATGATGCAAAATTAAACAAGATAGTAGGAGAGTAACAATGGTTAGTACATTGCTTATTGTTATCTTCAAAGTAGTTGCTCAGATTATAAGATATAGGCATGAAAAATTGATCAAATGATGTAAGCACAAACCTTTCTTTTCAATGAAATAATAGAAATTAGTAGTACAGCAAGCTTAACTATCATATATATATCATACATATATGATATATCATATATATGATATATCATATATATCATATATATATCATATATATATCATATATATTTGCTTTTTACTTTTCCCTTCCTTCTTTTCTCCATTCTGCCATCCCAGTTTCTCTTTCCTTTTGAACAGTTTCTTCCCATTTTCCAATATCTATTGTACATTTTGGATCTTGTTTACTCTTTCAGCTTTTTACAGTAGGGAGACAATATGATGTTTACACATGCAAGACTGATTTATTTCACTTATGAGTATGGTCTCAAGTTGCATCCATTTACCTATAAAAGTCTCAAGTTTATCCTTCTTTATGGCTGAGTAGTATTCCATTGTATAAAAATACCACATCTCTTTTATCCATTTCTTGGCTGATGGGCATTTGGGTTGTTTCCAAGATTTATCTATTACAAATTGTGCTGCTATAAACATGGGTGCATATATCGCTGTGGTATGTGGTATGTTTTTTATTCTTCTGGGAAGAAACCGAGAAGGGGAATAGCTGAGTGGAATGGGACCTCTAATCCTAGTTTTTTGAGGAATCTCCACACTGATTTGCACAGTGGTTGCACCAGTCTACACTCCCGCCAACAGTGGAGAAGAGTTCCTTTTTCCCCACAGCCCCTCCAGCATTTATTATTGGGTGATTTCTTGATGACAGCCATTCTTTCTGGGGTGAGATGGAATCTCAGTGTTGTTTTAATTTACATCTCTCAAGTGGCCAATGATGTTGAACAGTTTTTCATATATTTATTTGCTATCTGTATTTCTTCATCTGAGAAGTTCATATTCATCTCAGATGCCCATTTTTGGATTGGGTCTTTAAATTTGGAGGGTCTGATTTATTTCAATTCTTTATATGTTCTAGATGTAAGTTCTTTGTCTGAGGGACTGTTGGCTAAAATTTTTTCCCCACTCTGTGGGTTGTCTTTTCAACCCTGTCGGTGATTTCTTTTGATGTGCAAAAGCTTTTTAGTAAGATAAGATCCAAGTTGTTGGAGTATTTCCTGTTGTTGGAAATACCTTGGAGTATTTCCTGTGCAGTTTGGGTTTTGTTCATGAAGTCTCTGCCTACACAATATTTAATATTTAGATCTTTGACCCATTTTGAATTTAGTTTAGTGCATGGTGATAGACATGGGTCTAGGTTCAATTTTCAGCATGTAGGCAGCCAGTTTTTCCAGCACCATTTATTAAAGAGGCTATCTTTCTTCCAGTGAACATGTTTGGCCCCTTTGTCAAAGATAAGGTGGCTGAGTGTGTTTGTAGTTGTGTCTACATCTTCTAATGTGTTCCACTGGACCCTCAGGTCTGTTTTTTTGCCAGTACCATGCTGGTTTTATCACAGTAGCTTTGTAGTATAATTTCAAGTCAGGGATTGTGATACCTCCTGCCTTGCCTTTGTTGCCTCGAACTGCTTTTACTATTCTAGGTCTTTTCTGGTTCCAAATGAATTTTAAGAATGTTTTCTCTAGTTCTGTGAGGCATGCTAATGATATTTTGATCAGGATTGCATTAAATCTGTACAACAATTTTGGGAGTATGGCCATTTTCACTATGTTGGTTCTTTCTATCCATGAGCAAGGGTTATCTTTCCACTTTCTGATATACACTTCAATCTCCTTTTACAGAGTACTGTAATTTTCAATGCGCAGATCTTTTACTTCCTTTGTTAGATTGATTCCTAAGTATTTTATTTTTTTGGATGCTATTGTGAAGGGTGTGGTTTCCCTAATTTCTCTCTCATGTGAGTTTGTTGTGTACAGGAATGCTATTGATTTTTGAGTGTTGACTTTGTATCCAGCTACACTACTGAATTTGTTTGTTAAATCTAGAAGTCTTTTGGTGGAGTTTTTGGGGTCTTCTATGTAGAGTATCATGTCTGTGAATAATGATAATTTAACTTCTTCCTTTCCTATCCTTATTCCTTTTATTTCTCTCTCTTGTCTAATTGCTCTGGCTAATGTTTCCAGAACTATATTGAATAGGAGTGGTGATAATGGACACCCTTGTCTTGTTCCTGATTTTAGAGTGAAAGCTTTCAATCTTTGTCAATTTAGTATGATGTTGGCTGTTGGTTTGTCATAGATGGCTTTTATCAGGTTGAGGTAAAGACCATCTATTCCAATTTTTGGTAGGGTTTTTATCATGAATGACTGTTGGATTTTGTCAAAAGCTTTTTCTGCATCTATTGAGATGACCATGTGATTTTTGACTTTGGCTCTGTTGATACGGTGTATTACATTTATTAATTTGCATATGTTGAACCATCCCTGCATTCCTGGGATGAATCCCACTTGGTCATGGTATATAATCTTCTTGATGAATTGCTGCATTCTGTTTGGTAGTATCTTACTAAGGATTTTTGCATCTATGTTCATTAGGGAGATTGGGCTGTAGTTCTCTTTTTTGGTTGGGTCTTTCTCTGGTTTTGTTATCAGTGTAATACTTGCCTCCAGGAATGAGTTAGGGAGTATTGCTTCCCTTTCAATTTCATTGAAGAGTTTGAGGAGTATTGGCATTAAATCTTCTCTAAATTTCTTGTAGAATTCAGCAGTGAATCCATCAGGACCTGGGCTTTTCTTTTCTGGTAAGTTTTTAATTACATTTTCAATCTCATTAACTGATATTGGGTTATTCAGAATTTTTATATCTTCTTGATCCAGCTTTGGTAATTCATACGTATCTAGGAATCTGTCCATTTCCTCTGTGTTTTCCATTCTATGAGAGTAAAGATTTTCAAAGTAGGTACTGATGATCTTCTGAATTTCCACAGGATCTGTAGTGATTTCACCCTTTTCATTCCTCAATGCATAAATCTGAGTCTTTTCTTTCCTTTTTTTGATAGGGTTGGCTAAGGGTTTATCAATTTTATTTATTCTTTCAAAGAACCAACTCTTCAATTCACTAATTTTTTGTATTGTTTTCTTAGTCTCCATTGTGTTAATTTCTTCTCCAATCTTTATAATTTCCTCCTTTATATGGGCTTTGGGCTTGTCTTGCTCTTCTTTTTCTAGAAGCTTGAGGTGCAGCATTAGGTTGTTTATTTGTGCTTGTTCTGTTTTCCTGATGTGAGAATTCACTGCTATAAATTTCCCTCTTAGGACTATTTTCATTGCGTCCCATAAGTTCCCGTATGTTGTATCTGCTTTCTCATTTAGTTGTAGATATTTTTTAATTTCTTCTTTAATTTCATCTGTGACCCACTGGTTGTTTAGGAGGGTATTATTTAATTTTCATGTGTTTATGGAGTTTTTGCAGTTCCTTTTGCCATTAATTTCCAATTTCATTGCACTGTGGTTGGATAATATGCATGGGATAATTTCAACTCCTCTGCCTTTACTTAAGCATGTTCTGTGGGCTAGTACATGGTCTATATTAGAGAACATCCCATGTGCAGCTGAGAAGAATGTGTATTCTGATGATGCTGGGTGAAGCACTCTGAAAACATATACTAAGTCCATTTGTTCACAGGTTTGGTTCAGTTCTGATATTTCTTTGCTGACTTTTTGCCTAGTTGATCTATCTTTTTGTGACATTGGGGTATTAAGTTCTCCCGTTACAATTGTGTTATTGCTTATTTGATTTTTCATGCCTATTAATAATTGTTTTATATAGTTGGGTGCTCCCATATTTGGTGCATACATATTTATGATTGTTATCTCTTCCTCTTGAAGTTTTCCCCTGACAAATATGTAGTGACCTTCTTTATCTCTTTTGATCATTCTTGAAGTTCACATTGTCTGCAAACAGAATAGCTACCCCTACTTTTTTCTAGGTTCCTGTTTCATGGAAGATTATTTTCCATCCTTTGATTTTCAGTCTATGAATTTCTTTTTGAGTTAAATGTGTTTCTTGTATACAGCATATTTTTGGATGTTTCTTTTTTTTTTTTTTTTTTTTTTAATGTTGGTACCGGGAATCAAACTCAGGCCCTCACACTTGCCAGTAGGCACTTGTGCCACTGAGCAATATCATTGGCCCTTTTTATCCTTTATTTGGGTACTGGGAGTTAAAATCAGGACCTCGCGCATGCCAGGCAGGTGCTTATGCTGCTGAGCCATCTCACCAGCCCTGGATCTTGTTTCTTGATCCATTCTGTTAGTCTGTTTCTTTTGATTGGTGAATTGAGACTATTTACATTGATGGTTATAACTGATATGTATTGGCTTATCTTCATCATGATATTTTCCTGCTCTTGGCTCCCCGCTTTTCCCCTCTGTTTGCTTTCTTGCCCTGCCTGGTGGTTTCTTTCTGTTGTTGTTCTTGGAATTGTGGTCATTTTTATCTCTGTTGAGAATACCTTTCAGTACTCTTTGGAAGGCTGCTTTGGTGATCATGTATTTCTTCAGTTGTTCTTTTTCATGGAAGTATCTTATTTCTCCATTAATTTTGAAAGATAGTTTTGCAGGGTACATCTATCTGGATTGGAAGTTGTTTTCTTTCAGGACTTGAAATACTTCACTCCAAACTCTTCTTGACTTGAGGGTTTGTGTTGAGAAGTCTGCCATGATTTTGATGGGCTTTCCTTTATAGGTGATCTGTTTCTTTGCTCTAACAACTTTTAATATTTTGTTTTTGTGCCAAATTTCTGGAATCTTGATTTCAGATGTCTTGGTGTCTTGGTGTACTTTATTATGGTCATGGCTGTTTGTAGTTCTATATGCTTCACTTATTTGTATGTCAAATTCTTTATCCATGTTTGGGAAGTTTTCTGCCATTATTTCTGTGAAGAGTTTTTTTGTGGCATTTGTGCTGTCTCCAGCTTTCTCACTGACCCCAATCAATCTTTTTTTTTTTTTTTGTGGGTACCGGGGGGTCGACCTCAGGACTTTGCATGTCAACAGGCACCCGTGCCGCTGAGCGATATCACCGGCCCCTTTTTCGTATGTGGGATCCGGGAGTCGAACTCGGGCCCTCGCGCTTGCCAGGCAGGCGCTTATGCCGCTGAGCCATCTCACCGGCCCCCCAATCAATCTTATGTTATTCTTCTTTGTGTCATCTTGTAGCTGTTGGAGTGATTTTTCATGGTCTCTTGCTATTTTTAAGATATCTTTCTTTTCATGATCACTTCTGCAATTCTGTCTTCAAGATCTGATATTTTATCCTCTCCTTCATTCAATCTGTTGCATATACTTTCAATGGGGGTTTTAATCTCTTGTATTTCTGTTTGGATCTGTTTCAGGGATTCCATTTCTTTCCTATGTTAGGCATTTGTTGTTTCCATCATTTTTCTTAGCTCATCTATTCTTTTATCTGTGTCTTCTCTAGTATCTTTGATTTTAAGTATCATTTCTTTTTGTACCTGAGAGATTATTTTCTCTATAGTCTTTTCCAATTTTTTTACTTCTGTTGCTATCATTTCAGAAAGTTCCAGTGTTTGACTTCCAATTTCCTCTATCTCATTGTGTTCTGGGCTTGTCCTGGGTGGGCTAGGGGTCTGGGGTTGCATTTTGCTTCTGCGTCTTGTCATTTTCTATTTTCTTTTTTTTATTTTATTTTGTTTTCTATGTTGATGCTTGCCAATTTCTTACGATAGCTTTATCACTAATATCGAGGCTTCCCTAGGAGATGTCTGTTCTTTAGGGGTGTTCTCTGGATGTAGGTGGTTCTTTATATTCATCCCAAGAACCTACCTTCCCAATTTGTAAAGGATGCAAAGTTACTATTTGGCTCAGCACCCCATCCTTTGCTACTGGGTTGTGGTGGTGATTATGACTGCATACAATCACAGTGTTATCATACAGGGGAGAAAAACTGATTATAACATGTATGATATCCTGGTTAAAGTAATAGAGTTAGTAATAACAATAATTTCAAGTACAGCTTAACTACTGACAAACTATGGTAATCATTAATCTGATACCTCCAACCACAGGAGCAAACTCCAAAGTTATATAACAAAATCAAATATATACCATGTACTTGTATACAGGATTTTCCCCTTAGTGAAGTGATTTTATCCTTCTGCAGGGGGTGGGCGGGTTAAAATGGGTAGGGGGCAGCTGGAAGTGATGAACGAGGTCAAATATAGTAGAGTCAAGGCTGGAGGTCAAAGGATGATCACCCGAGTTTTGGGAAACTGGAGGACACAGGAGGGAAAGAATGAAATAGAATGTGAAGGAGTAATCAGAAAGGGAAGAGACAATGTTTACTCACTTGAAAGTTTAAATTCAAAAAGCAGTTGAGGAGAGAAAGAGGATCAATGGAAGAAAAGGAAAAAGGTAAGAAACCTAAACAGTGGAAAAAAAAAAGAAGGAAGAAAGAGAAGGAGAATAGGAAAGAAAGGAAGAAAAGAAGAAAAAGAAAGAAAGAAAAAAGTAGACCTTAGAAAGAGAGGAGAGAGGAAGGAAAAAAAAATCCAAAAACAAAAGTAACCACAAAATACAAGATAAAACAAGACAACTTCCAAATAGGAAAGGGATAGCCAATCAGACAAACAAGGGAGAACAAAAGCAATAAAATACCTTTGTGTTTACAGTTCTGTGGTAGTGTCCATGTTTAATCCCAGAAAAGTGCTGGGTATGGAGCTGATCGTGGCCTCTGAATGCTGGGGCTGCACTGATCTGTTGGTGGAGTCTCCAGAGCCCAGCTGCTGGCGCCTCACTGCTGCTTCAGACGCTTCTGCGTTGCTGGTCTCGCTGATTACTCCGCGCGCCGGGACCTGTTGTCCTGGGTCTGGGGGTTTCTGTTAGGTCCGCCCACCAAAGGCGTGTGTGCACCCGCGTGCCCGAGGCCCAGCCTGTCTTGGGTGTCCATGATTTCTATTGTTTTACAATAAACTTGTGTCACTTTTATAATCACAAAAGTGCAATACAATTATTTTTTAGTAAAAATCCCTAAGGCAAAATTAGAATAAAAAATTTTATAGAATGAACCCATTATAGTGAAATACAAACTCATTATTAGCAGAAAGGAAAAATGAGAGGCAATATATGAAGATATTAATAGAACAGTGATTTGTATGGTAGGATTATGAGCAATTTTTTCCCATTTTGCTGGGGTTTTTTTGTTTTTGTTTTTGTTTTGTTGTTTTGTTCTAGTGGGCATTTGTCACTTTTATAGTAAGAAAAATTTTAACAGTATCATGAATATTATTCTTAAAATCTTCTGAATTTAGCTGGACATTTAGCTGGACATTTAGCTATGTCCAAGGCCATTTGGCTCCCTGGGATTTCACCTCCTTCCTCATAAAACAAGGAGATTGGAATCAATAAATTTTAAAGACTTCCCTCTAAGGTTTACTCTCTCTTAAAATTTTCAGAGATTACACATGAAGAACTTTGATACTTTTATGTTTAAGCTTAACAATAAAAATAATGAATAGGAAAGTTTTTAATTTCTCCAAAACCTTTCCCCTCTCTCAGATTGTCAGCTGAGCCGGGCATTCTGCTCCAGATTTTCTTCTTTGAAACTGAGTCTTTCATTGGTTCAGATGAGATTAATTCTGAAGTTTAAAATTGCTGGGTCTTTATGTTTATTTATAAGCGCCTTATGGAAGCACATAACTCCTATTTGCTCAAAAACTGATGCAACCTTTTCCGTGCCACACTGCCCATAAATTATCCAAATACCAAGTTTCCAGATTGATTTTTTCCCTTCCTTCCCCATTAAATCATCATATTAATCACTCCAACATTTTCCCTCATTGAGGATGTTGATGAACGAGAAGTAAATTATCTGTCAATTGCATATTCACCAAAGTATGTAAGATTATTCCAGACTTCTTAAAAAGTAGCTATCTGAAACTGCCCACTAGAAATACCAGGAGTCTGATTTCTTTTGAGTTACAGCAGCAGATGTGCTGGACTCTCCCTGGAAAGGCTAATGCTCCAGTAATCACATTGGTGCACATGAATTTGATTTTATTAGTTGCCATTATTATTTATGGTTTGTTGAACAGCAGTGATACATAGCTCTTTGTGGGCTCATGGCTTAACTCATTTAACCATGGAAATACTGGGCCCAAAATATATTTTGCCTGTACGAAGATCTGTTCCTTAAATGCATCACTTCATAAACTCAAAACTGAAAAACAAATCTGGAACAACTGCAGGATAAGAGGTGATGCTTCCTTATTCCTCTTACAGCTGAAGATTTCCTTTTGGAGAAATCACCTGTCCGCTACAGGTATGGGTACTGGAAGGTACCACATGCTAATGTAGGAGGTAGAATGACCTCACGGGTCACACATGTGAGCTTCTGAGTCACACAGGTCCGGATTAAATCCCGACTCTGTCACTTATCTACTATCATCCTCAGAAAGTTACTTAATCTCTAGTGACTTCTCTCTGCTCCATTATAAAATGGAAATAATACTAACATCCAGCTCCTGGGTTTTTATTAGGATTTTGAAAGATAAGATATTGTAAACCCCTTAGGAGAGTGTTGAGAGCACAGATAATGGCCAATAAATTTTGGCAAGTATGATTTAGAAGATGAAGACCATGAGCTGCTACAAAGGCCCCCAGTGAATTTCAATGTTCTTTTACCTGTTCCAGAGAGGTTATCTGATTGCTGCAGGAAGCTGTTCCAATACTTGGTGTCCGCTGTTGCTTTGGCCCCAGGCAGATCATTTTCATCACTTACTGTGCATTCCACTATTAGTTGAACAAAGATCTCCTACATTTCTTTGTGTTATGTTCTTACTGCCTGCTCAGCATTTCTCTATGCTGACAACTTTCTGGACACAAATTGTGATGAGCTGGAGACTGAACTGAATGGTCTAGCTTAATACGATAAGCACTAAATCCACTCTTTTGCTTCCAAACATTTAAATCTCATTTCTTTCAGGAGGAGAGTAAAAGAAAAAACTTTCTATTTCATCTGTGTTAGTGGCAAGGGGAAAAACCTTGAGCACCATCGTAGCTGAAAAGAAAACCACAATTGTGTTGCATTTTTCTTTCCCAAGGTCTTTGCAAAAACATTTTCCACTATTTTTATAGAATCTAGGGATGGGGCATATGTGTGTGTGTGTGTGTGTGTGTGCGCGCGTGCGTGCTTAAACTTACTTTAACAACTAGGGGGTTAAGGCAAAAAGGGTATCAAACATCACGAATGTTTTTGTAGCCATTCAGCTATTTAGAAATTAATAGCCCATGGCACCATGGGTCACCTTCTCATGGAGTATCCTCCACTCCTTCAAGGTGACTAGAGGCTTCTAGTATTTAGGGTTGGTTGGCGCCATTTTGATCATCAGCATCACAACAACAATGAGGATGATTAAACATATTGAGTGCATATTTCATACCACATGCTTTTCTGAGTTTTTCACTCATTCAATTCTTCAACCGCTCTATGAAGATAGGCACAATAATTACTCCCATTGTTACTGGTGAGAAAAAAGTGGCATAATGATTTCTCAGTATTTCTGGAGATTGGTTCCAGGACCTCCATGAATATTAAAATGTTCACGTGCTCAAGTATTTTATACAAAATGGCACAGTATTTGCTTATTACCTGTGCACATCTTCCCATATGTATTTTAAATAATCTTGAGATTACTTATAATATCTACACAATGTAGATGTCTTGTAAATTGTTGTTACACTGTATTGTTTATGGAATCATGACAAAGAAAAAATGTCTGTACAGATATAGTACAGATGCTGTATTTTTTCAATCCACAGCTGGTTGAAATTATACATGTGGACCCTGTGCATACAGTGGGCTAACTGTACTTGTGAAAGACGCATATTGGCTATGTAAGGCAATGTGAGAGGGTTGGCAAAGAGAACTCTAATGAGCACCTCTCTGGACCTTTGTTTCTCCTTGCATCCATCCATCCTTCCTTCCATGCTCCTTTGCCAGTGTGAATTAGAAACATGGCATTATTCCAAAGACAATTACCGTGGGGTCAACAAGTGAACTAGCAGTGCTTCAAATGAAAGAAATGTTTTACAAAAGTTTGGACATTGACCTGAACCTTGGTTTTCTTTTTCAAAATTCTACCATTGCTTATCCATATTCATGGGTGGTTAGAAGAAGAATGCAAGAACATGAAGAAGGATATGGTCAACATGAATAATTTTTTAAAAATTGGGGGGCAGGGCCGGTGAGACAGCTCAGCGGCATAAGCGCCTGCCTGGCAAGCACAAGGTCCTGAGTTCGACTCCCAGTACCCACATAAAAAGGAAAAAAGGGCTGGTGATATCGTTCAGCGGCACAAGCGCCTGCTGGCAAGCGCGAGGTCCTGAGGTCAACTCCCGGTACCCACACACACAAAAAAAATTGGGGGGCAATCTGTTCAATCCAAAACAAACTGTGCAGTTGAGTACAATCTCTAACAAACCAAACGACCATCACATAGTTGTTACTAGAATTTCTCCAGTCCCCACTATGAAATAGATGTGTCGGATACCCTAGCATTGCACAAAAATCCACAGAACTCTAGCCCCATCACTAAAAGGAGGTCAGTCTTCAACACACTTTTGCCAAGGTGAGAGACAGGAGAGAGAATGGCTCTATTTCATGAGTGGTCAGTCATAGGTTGGGAACTGATTAAAATAATGAGTCCTTACTAACCTCCAAACCTTGACACACACATGTGAAGTAAGGCCACTCCAAGAAGGGCTCCACTAAGCCTCTTGAGGCAGGAGACATGTTCTTAACTTGCAAAAATCACGTAAGCAAAAGATTCTCCTTGGAACAAGAGCCTACCTAAGTGATGAATTGTTTGATGCCGAGAGCAGGGGAAGAGTAAAACTGGGAGGTCCCTTTGTCACCCTGCCAACCAGGGATTCGCTGGGACCCCAAATCATTTTCAAGTAGGAGAAAAAACTAGGCAGCTGAGAGAGGATCCAGGTAGGCAAGAACTTCACCACTAGGAAGTGGGCTATCTACCCAGGTTCTCTGGGCCACAGAACCACAGAGCTGCAGCTATATAAGCCTTGTGACACTCCCCTGGAGGGTGCATTATGTGGGACATAAAAAATGTGGAAAGAATAAAATGATGCCAAGAAGCTGGCTTCGAAGTTTGCTGAGGACTTGGGTTTCCTTGGAGCAGCCATTCAAGTGTGAGCTCCGGCTCTGTCAGCCAGATGGGCTGTGTCCCTCAATTCATCTGGAAACATGAGGAAGGGAAGATAAATCAGTTCAAAAGATTGCTCAAAACCTAAGTAAAGTTGTTGGGTAATAGGTGAATCCCACCTCTACAGAAACAAGAGTGCTACCTGTCAACCTCAATCCAGTCCGGAGGAAGGACCACTCCGAGAGGTCACAGAGACAGAAGGGCAGCGGTATACAGTGTGCACGTTGCCGGCGGCCCATCGCCAGGCCAAGAGAAGACCCATAGCTGTGCCTGGCATCTGCCAGGGACTTGGTGCTGCTTGTCCTCTTTGCAGGCCTTGTGATCCGCTAGAGGTTTACCTGTTCCTACGGTCATGGGTTGTCAGGTGTTCTCCAGGCATCTATTCATGTATTCAAAAATCCTCCTAACATACATATAGAAATTCTAAAATGGCAAATACAGTAAGTTAAAAATTGTAAAACATCAAGTATCAGAAATGCAAATTAAAACCACAGCGAGGTAATTTTTACTGCCAAAATAAGCAGAGTTTTATAATATTCCTAGCGAGAATGTATTAGAAGGAATCCCTTCCTGATGATGATGATGATGATGATGATGATGATGACTGTGATGACAATGATATGATGATGGCAGCTGTTACACCTGGGTCCTTTTCGGTGCTCAATAAAGAGTTGTTGAATGAATGAATGGAAGTTCAAGAAATTGTGTCTTTCGGTTCCTGTCGGACTCAGCCTGGCCCACACATGCTTGTGATAGTTTATTCCTTCAGGAGGATAAAGTCACAGTGGCGCCTCCACCAGACAGCTATTTTATGGGGTCCTATGTGCTCTGCAAGAGTTTTTTTATCATTTCTTTAGCAAGTGGCCCCAGGGTAAATAACTGCTTCTTTCTCCACACTGAAAGTGCTTCTGGCCCTATAGAACATGTGCCAAGTTTTGCAAGGAATTTGAAATTCAAGGTGTGATTCATAGTCTTTGAAAGTAATCTATCAAGAGAACATTCAACAGTACAGACTACTCTTTCCAGGAAGGTTTTCAGCTAGCGGTGGGATGTTTAAATACAAACCACTTGTAGTTAATATATAGGTAAGATCCAGGTGTGGGGGTGCAGGTCCATGATCACAGCACTGTGGGAGGCTGAGACAGGAGGATCATAAGTTTGAACCCAAGTTGGTCAAATTAGTGAGATCCCGTCTCAAAATAAACAATAAAAAAGAGGCTGGGAAGGTAGTTCAGTGCCAAGTCCCTAGGTTCATTCCCCACTACCACGAACAATTAAAAGACACAGAGAGAGCAGTGGGTTATTGTTTGTCCATCTTGGGCAAGTCGTTAGGTTGACTCTCTAAAAAGAATCCTCAAATATGTTTGGGGGCAGAAAAAAGAAATGTGAGAAAATGCTTACAGGAAGCATCAGATTCTCATTTAGGGCCAACTTGCACTTATTATAGATGAGAAAACTGAGGCCCTGAGTGGTTTTTTAAATGCCCTATATTAAACACTCAGAACTGAAACCCTGAGAAACTACTTCACAATCCTGAATGTTTCCACTTGATCAGAATGGGCTACAGAATATTTTATAGAACAAAAGGTTCTGAAAGCTTTTCCAGGCAAGGAGAGTGGAATGAGGTTTTATGGTGAAATGAGTTTTGGAACAGAGCACGCACTGCACTCCATCTATCGCTCCATCTCCCCTTCCCGTCCTCACGTCCGCCTGGGGATTCACGGCGCATTACATTGAATGATGTCGTGTAGAAAGTGTGCCTCAGAGCACACTGTCAGAAACGCTGCACTGTCACTTGCACAAATCTTTCCTTACCTGAAACCAGCCTCAAACATGTGGTGCCAATCACTGCAGGCCCAGAGATGAGACCTCAGAAATAAGCATCTAGTGCTCCCCCAGGAGGTCCCCTGACCTGGAACACCGGGAGGGACTTTCCTCTCTCGTTATTCCTGAGCCTTTAATGCTTTCAAGATAATTTGAACCATGCCCTCTCTTGCCTTTCTGAAATATCCATTTTACCAACACTTTAGCTATGTTGTCTCCAGTAGTACCTATCATGCCCCCTGTCCCACCTGGGTGGTTGTGTATTCCATAATCCCTACTCAGAAATGTGGCTTTTCTTAGAAACCACAAATTGGTTTTTAAAACAAAACAAAAATTCTTCCTCTCTAGATAATCAGGATACATTTTTGCGTGTTCCCTTTATGTTTAACCAAAATATGAATAATTAAATAACTTCACAAGGTCATTTTATTGGCATCAATTATCATGGGAAAGAAGATGAAACCTCTCCAAATGATGTCTTCCGCTAGCAGAGAATCACCTCTACGTGAACCTGTTTCAGAGTTCAAAATGTACTTGCTAAAATACTGGCCTCTCCTGGATCTCATCCCTCAACTCTTTTTTAAGATTCCAGAAAGCATTTTCCTTCCCTTTGTTTTATTAAGAAACATTGGCTAAGTAAGGTCCTTCATTATTGTCAGCATAATCATTCCCCACTTTGGAAAATTCCCCGACGGCTCCTCATCGAGCTAGCAGTGAGCCTCGCTCTGCGGCACCACCTTGCGCAACCCCGCCAGGGACATCGCATCTGTGCAGGACCACGAACGGAGCGGCTGATGTGAGCACTGTATCCTCACCTCGGAGGACACAGCAGAGCGTGGCTCGGTGCCTACAGAGGAGGGACAGGCGCTGGGGCCGGCACAGCTTACCCACCTGAAGGAGTTTCCAGTTCCTCTCCAGGAACCAGTAGGAAGGGATGGGGTGGGGGAAGTTCTGTCCCAAGCACATTATCCAAAACTGGTAGCGTCATGTACATTTTTATGCCTGCATGGACATGCAGTTAATAAGATGTGAACCTGCACGACTGTGATTACCTCACCCATGGACAGACCACGGGACAGAGAGGCTGAACCTGGCACCCTCGTCACATGCACTCTCCCCACCAACTGGAGACACACAGCCTCTCCTACTCAAGCCCACGTCCAAAGCTGGAAAAGTATTTTCTTTGTTGCTTGACCATTCTACAGGGACACATCTGTTTGGAGTCCAGTGGACACTTGACTGTCTAAAGTATTGAGAGGAAATCCTCTGTCCCTAAATCCTTCATTGCCATCTCTATGTCAGACTAAACTAGGCAAGGCCAGAGCTGAATCTGGGGGGATCTGGGCAATCTGACTTCCACACTGGGTTCCCAAGAAGAGAGAGGCTGATGGGTTAGAGTGGGAAAGAAGGAGGCACGGAGTAATTTATGAAGAAAGACTAAAGCACTTAGCAGGTCATTTGGCTAAAGAATGACTAAGATTAGGGAGAAGTGAAAAAGTCCATAAATAGTTGCATCATGAAAATTTTTCTCGCACACCTACTCTCTCTCTCGCCCATACACATGCACACACTGCTACACTCCATTGAGGATTCAACGTCTTTGCTCCTCTCAGGAAAATAAAATCAGCATCTGAGCTAGAGGTTTAGCGGGGATTGGGGTCAAGAAGGGAATGCTTTCTGTCCCAAGCATATTCTCCAAAGGTAACATCATCTTTTGTGGGCAAGGAGATGGGAAAAGTCAGGAGAAGAAAGAGCCTGGATAATGAATGAGGTGTCATCGTTGTCTACCTTGAGACGACGACACAGTAGTTGCCCTAGTAGCTGACATCTGCAGCCTGAGAACTGATGTGCACTTGAGGTTTGCAAAATTGTACACCAGTGAGCTTCAGGTAACCTTGCTGTGTGCCCGCCTTAGAGTATGGAGACTGGTTGCACGCTTGCTCACGGTTTTATGTTCCTCAGAATATTACGTCTCATTCCAAGCCATTCTCCCAAGGTGCATGGACTCTCACAACGCAGAGGGAGCTTAAGTAAGAGAGGTAAGACCTGCAAGTTGCCCAAATCAGAAAACAAGTTCTCAGGTGCATCCTAAGGATGCTGGAGAAAACTACAGATGAGAGCAGAGTGAACCCACAAAGCCAGCAGACTCTATAGTCAAACCACACAAGCCTTAGGCAAAATACCACCTCTCCCGACTCTTTGATTTATCACCCATCTTTCTAAAGAATCACATATTAAACAATAAGATTTTTATTTAATAGGTAATATGCATTCAAGAAAGGGGGAAAATTTTAAAACACATTTAAATTGTGGCAGATTTTATTATAGATCCCAACTCTACCACTCCCCATGTTTATGCCCTTTTCCATGTGACTGTGCAGACCCTCCCACCAGAAACAAAGTCCATTTCTTCCCCCACTCATTTAGCTTGGCCATGTGAGTAGAAAGGACGATGTGTCAACTCCAAACCAAAGCCTTCAGAGAGAGGCTGGGTTTCCACATGCCTCTTGGACTACTGTCATCACCAAAAGAACATGCCTGGTTAGCCCACTGGTCCAAGAACAATGAGATACATACAGCAGGGCCTGGACCCAACTTGTAGAGCTCAACTCAGATGGGGTGACAGCCAGTCACATGCTTGTGAGAAAAGAAATGACTGTTTCCAGGCACTGAATTTTGGATTGATTTGTTATGCAGCATGACTATGGCAAAAGTAACTACTACAATTATAAAGAAAAAAATTTAAAGCACACATAACTTCATTATTCAGAGATAACTACCATTCAGCATTCTGTTTTTGTTTCTCTGGTTTTTTTTTTTTTTTTTTTTAACTAATGTGTGTGTGTCTGTACTATATAAACATGTCTTAGTTACTTCCTCATTGCTAGGACAAAACACCCACAAATTAAAGGAGGAAACATTTATTTTGGTTCACAATTTGTACAGGTCTCGGTCCACAGTCTGCTGGCTCTAAGGCAGGGCAGCATGGAGAGGGGCATGGCAGGGGAAAAATAGTCCATGGCAGGCAGGAGGCGGCAGCAGCAGCGAGTTCCCAAGGCAGAAGGATATATATATATCTTAGCCCACACCCACAGTGACCCACCTCTTCCCACCAGGCTTCACCTCTCAGCATCACACCCAGCTTTAAACCCATCAGTGGACTAATCCAGTATCACACACGCGTGATCCAGCCACCTCCCAAATCCCTATCTAAGTGCATGAGGCTTTGGGGGGACATCTAGCTATAAGTCATACCAATCCACTAATTTTTATAAAAACAATATATACTGTTCATACTGTTTTGAAACTTACTGCGTTTTTTCACTTGATGAGGAATTTTTTTTCCAAATCAAAATGTGTGTCTTTTAACATATTTTAGCCATTTTAATCAATAAAGTATTTTACAATACAGAGGTAGCATTTCATTTTGAACTGATTAATGAGGTACCGTGTAATGTTTAGTACATTGTACATTGTGTAATGTTTAAATCAAGTTAGACATATCTATCTCCTCAAACATTTATCAATTCTCTATGGTAAAAATTTCAAAACCCTTTACCCTAGTTTTCTGAAATGTTCAGTATGTTATTATCTATAGCTCCCCCTCACCCCGGTGCAAAAGAGTACTAGGACTGCTTGCTCCTTGGCCAACCTCTTCCTATCTTCTTCCCCTTCCCCTTGGCCTCTGGCAACCATCATTCTACTCTTAGCTTCAAGGAGATCGAATTTTTTAGAGTCCACGTATGAGTGAGATTTTACCGTATTTGTCTTTCTGTGCTTGTTTCACTTAACATAAGGATTTCCAGTTCCATCCATGTTGCCCAAAGCGACAGGCTTTCACTCTTTTTATGGTGGAATAGTACTCCATTGTGTATATGTACCGCGTTTCCTTTATCCATTCATCAGTTGATGTATTTCTTGACTATTGTAAATACTGCGGCAACGAACGCGGAAGCGCAGATGTCCCTTTGACACACTGATTTCATTTCCTTTGGATATATTCCCGGTGGTGGGATTGCTGGACCATACAGTAGGTCTAGTTTTAACTTTGGGGAAACCTCCACAGTGTTTTTCATAATGTTTGTACTAATGTAGCATATATTTTCTTTATTTTAGTTGCTGAATTTGAGAAGTAGCTGAATATATTTTTGCAAACAGTACATACACTAAAATGTAAATCCTCCTTTAACACATACCTTCCCTTATCTGTCGCTCTCTTACTCAGCAATAGTAACCCTTAAAAGCGTGATCTGTCTCTTTCTAGACCTTTTTGTCTTGTATTTATACGCATGTACAAATATAGCTGTAAACGTGTATGGGATTTTAAGAGTTAATGGTATTGTAATGAGCTTATAATCTGCAGCTTTTTTACCACTAAACAGCTTCTTTTAGAGCTTGTTTCATGTCACTCATGTACGGTCACCTCATCATGTTGAAGTGTTGGCTACCACATGTGGACATGCCTGCGCTTAGAGTATTCGGGGACTCTGTCATTAGTGGACACGCGAGCTGTACCCTGCTTTTTGGAATGTTCAGTGAGCATCTTTCTTCACGCCTCTTTGATTACATATGCACGTGATTCTCCAGGACCAGTATCTCAAAGTGAAATTGACAATTTAATAAATGCTGTCAAAGTGCTCCCCCAAAATCCTATCCCCGACTTACCTTCTATCAACGGCGTATCTGGGGACCCATCCTCACCACACCAGCCAGTCTCCGTATTTGTCACCAACTAATTGTGCAGCTGTGATAATTCTCATCTCACCATGTTATAGAAGGAAAGAACTCACCACTCGCATTAGTAACGGCACGGCTCTCGATTCTTATTACTGTCAGCTACCATTTCTCCATGGGAATCTTTTGTTTCATCCACCCTAGCCACCCTGCAACCCTGAGCAAGGTTCATACATTTCCCTAAACCTTCTCCACACTTGCTGTTTCTCAAAACTAAATTCTCACTCTTTCAAAGTTAATCGCAGGTCCCTCCTTCATCGTGTGCTTTGTAGCACTCTTTGAACTTCCACAAATGTCGTTGCTGTGACTAACTTTTACGTTACTTAGAATTATCAGCCATCTGATAATATTAAACACCTACTATTTATTATTCTTGGCTCTGTATGAGCCAGTGCGCCAAACTCTTTTATAGATATTGTCTCATTTACCATCTCTACACTATTATTATTTTCATTTCACAAAAGAAAACCCAAAGGTTCAAAGAGTTTAAACAATCTCCTCAAGGGCATATGTAAGTGGCAGACCAGAGATTCAAAACCACATCCCTCCTCTGCAAATCCCAGGCCGTCAGCCTCTTCACAGCGTGGTCCTCACCTCTTCATTGAGTGCTATGGTCTGAATGTTTCTGACCCCAGCCCAAGTTCATTTGCTGAAATTTGATTCATAATGCAACAGTTTTGAGATGTTGTCTCTTGGGAGGTGATATATCTCATCCTCATAAATGGGATCAGTGTGTTACAAAAGAGCTGTGATGGGGCTTATTTGCCCCTTCCACCATATGAGGACACAACAAGAAGATAACATCGATGAAAAAGTCATCCCTGTCAGACATCAAATCTGTTGATGCCTTGATCTTGGACTTCCCAGCCTCCAGAGCGGTGAGCAATGAATTTCTGTTGTTCATATGCTACCCCGTTTACGGCATTTTGTTATAGCAGCTCAAAAAGACCAAGACAGTGAGACTGGATATTCCCAAAGGCAGAGGTAGAATTCTGCCTTTCTTTGTATCCTCCTTACCATATAAAATAATGCCCTACATGTGGTGGGTACTTAATTATTATGTCAATAGATTGAGTTTCTTTTCAGGCTCACATCTTAGGCATGAATAAGTAATCCTTCCTGGTGTCATATTGCACCACTTGTGCTAAGGAGAAAGCTAAGATTTTGTGGAATAAATACTATGTGTCCCCCAATACCACCCTTATGCAACAGTTATATGGGATAAACAAGAAATAGGCCACATATACTGTGGCTTGAAGAATTCCTATTCCATATTTGAAGGATAAAGCATAAACAACTGGAATAAATTATGATGACTCAAAATGCCCCAAAACACCGATCTAGAAAGGACCTGAATCAAATCAAGAGTTGCAGGGCATACAAGTGATTCAGAAGAGAAAATCTCCACAAAGCCAAGGCTCAGTGAGGTGAACTTTGAAGAATGGGTGAAATTGAGCAGGGTGGGCGAGGCATGGCTGGGGTGAGGACCAGCCGGAACAAGGGCATGGGGTCAGATTCCCACTTCCTGCTCCTTCCCATGCTCAAGGCTCCCTGCATGGCCTTGTCTGTAAAATGGGGATAATAATATAGTGCATTGCTCAGATTTAACAAAAATAATAAAATGATCTAATTAGAATATGCCTATGAAGCACTTTGAACTCCATTACATAAGGGAAGTGACTATAGAACGCAAGGTTTTTATTAGTGGGGAAGTGGGATTGCTTGTTTTTAAAAACTGGAGCAAATCTCCTCTCATAACTAGTTTCAGCCCCCGGGAGTTGTGCCCTTCGGATCCCTACGTAGAAAACCTCTCCATTTCCAGGTTTTGGACAAAGACATTGGACTGGAAACTGAAATTCCATCCTGAACCTAGGAATAGTCAAAGACAATGGGGCCCTACTGGCATCAGAATAAGTAAAAGATTTCAGATACAGGAAACAAAACAAATAATCCAGGTGATACCAGTGAGTCTGAATGAGTGATTCAATTGCAAGCCTGAAATGTGGCCAGTCTGGCCTTGGGCTAAAATGACCAAATCTCATACTTCAGCCCATTCGAACATGTTTGCACAAATCCGTTAAGCAATGCTGGTTGTTTGTCTCCAAAAAACACTGTTCACACAGTAACCGCATTGTTCCCAGCATGGTAGTGAAACTTATGTTCAGGACCAGAGCACTCTGACCCAGAAAACAAATTTTGAGAAGGAATAAATTGCTAACAACCGAAGTGATGGGTTTAGACGCTACCTCCCCCTTGTGGGAGAGGGTGAAGTGATGCTTCCTGTTGCCAAGAAAGCAGGGCTGGGTCAATTGTAGATGTTGTTGGAGGGAGGTAGATTGTGGATTAACGCAGAGAAGGAATTTGTAACAATTAGAGGTGGTGGAAATCCAGACAGACTTCATCTTGCGGTGGTTAATGCCCCAGTGCTGGAGGCATCCAGGTTCCAGGAGAAAGACTAGAGAAGGAAAGAGAGAGATTGGACACAGATGGCACAGGGGTTGCCCCTGCAACCCTGTGATCGGTGCATTTTGTCTTAATTCTAGGTGGTACTGCTAAGTGTAAAATGAATCTGGTCCCAGGAATGGGATTTTAATTAGTTCCCCTTGAAACATAGTCTCCAGCTGCAAAAATTATTCAGCATAACTCGACCACAGCCCTGGCTCCCACATTTCTCGAATGAGAATTAGCAGAGTTTGGGATTTGAGGGTCTTTTCCTATTTTTTAAAAAAATGTTTAAGAAAACAAGTATGTCATGATTTGGCAAGAAATGTAATGTGCCCCCCTCTAGATTGCTCCCTACTCACTGGGTCCTGTTAATCTTAGTATTACAATTGTCTAAGGCTCTCAGGATATATCCTTAACACAGACAAAATGCCATAGTAATAATAATAATAATAATAATAATAAGATAATGATGATGGCCAAAACAAATAACAAGAGCAGCACAGCCATCCCTGAGGGTTTGCTTCCTGCTCCTTCTTTTCTAACTGGCCTCATTTAAGGCCATTTAATGAGTCAGCGGAGTTTAAATCTGGAAGTAGGCACTAAATCCAAGCATAACGGCTATGCTATACCCTTGACACTTTAAATTTCTTTTTCTATCTAAATATTATCTTCTACCTAATTTTTTTTTTTAACGTTTTATGTTTCCAGCGGTTGCTCCTGCCTTTTTTGTAACCAGTGTTCTTGGAGTTCGCTGCAGTAGCCTGGTGTCCGACACATCGGCGCCTGTCCTCTCTCATCTCTGTCACCAACTCTGTTCCCACCTCTGCTCATCATGCTTGCTTCCTCATCTGCAGCACAGAAGGAAGCTCTCCACTGCTCACATCGTCATGGAGGTGAAGAGGGTTGTGTCTGTGCTGGTCCTACTGTGTGGCCCAGCACAGAAGGCACCTTCAGGACACAGATGTGTCACCACAAAGCACCGTGGGGTCCCGTGTCTTATGTTCCTAATTGTGGAATTTTTCACAGGGCATCGTGTGGAGGACGAGGCTGGCCACTTTGGTCCAAAACTCAGGTCGCTAAGCACTACGTGGACTTTCAGGTCACCGGCTCTGGGCTAGGCAGGCAGGGCCCACCACAGACCTGTGGTTGGGCGGATTTAATACTGGAGACATGTCAGAGCAGAGGCCAGTCTCCTCGGTGTTCACTGTGAAAGCTGCCAAACACGCTCAGCTAGCAGGAGTGACTGCATCTCTCTTTCCACGGCTGGATTCCAGATCCCGTGAGAAATCGGCATTGAATGAGATTCCATGAAATCCAGTCGGGATGTTCACAGGGTTTGAGGTGCTTCTGAAAGGTGCACATTAATTTGAGTACATTTAGATCTATCTCACATCTCTTGTAAATTGATTGGAATTGAAATCACAGGACACTTCAAACAGTCTTGATTCTGCTCGGTGTTACGAGTTGTTTCATAAAAGGCAACAGGAAACACAGTGCCATTAGTTACATCTTTTCTCAGATAACAGAGCCATGGGATAAACCCACAGAGCCCACTGATGCTTGAGTCTTTGTGGATCACAGCCATTCCCTGTACCGAAGTGCAAAGCACAGGGAATGCAGGTCACGAAAGCATTTTTTTTTTTTTGCTAGAATTCAAATGGAATGGGATTATTTATTTCCATATATGAACCATATAGTTTTAAAGTGTTACATAAAGAGAAGTTTTGCAAATAGAACATTTTCCATGGACAAAGATTGTCACTTGAAAGCCTTGGTCCTTACCTAACACATGACGGTGTCCTTCCTGGTTTGCTTAGGACTGAGAGGTCCCAAAACACAAGATTTAGTTCTAAAGCCAGAATATTACTTGGCTGACAGACGAGTTGGTCACTCTGCTGCTTCACACTTGATTTTGGTTTGAGTTTTTTGCAGTTCTGGGTATTGAGCCCAGGGACATTTTGCCACTGAGCTATATCCCCGGTCTTTTTTTTAGACAAGGTCTTGATAACTTGCACAGGCTGGCCTTGAACTTGCAATATTACTGCCTCAGTCTCCCAAGTAGCTGGGATTACAGGTGTGCGCCACAGCATCCAGCTCTGTGGGGAGAGTTTTGAAGCTCCCCGTGACCAGGACAGACTTCAGAGCCCCATTCCATCTCAGGGTCTTGAGGGACCAAGGCCTCAGCTCTTGGCATGTTAACTCTCAGCTCTCATTGGTGCCAAGTCAAGGACTGGTAAGTAGGAAGGGATCTGGTTGCTGACACCACACCATTTAAAGGAAATCCTTCTGTAAGCCAAAAACACCTTGTGGTAAGAACAGTCTTGCTAATTGCTTTGGTGTATTTTTCTCTTAATATCTTTTCAAAGCCAAGCACTGGGTGCATGTGAGCAGGCGCTCACCATCCATAGCGCTAAGCACTTGGAAAATAACTGACATCTGTAGATTTACAATCAAATAACATTGAACAGCCACACAAACTGGACTCAGATATGACCAAATAGTTCTCATCCATGAGGATGCCAGCAATCTGCATAGCTGTTAAAATAGTTTCCTTAACCTGATCCACAATCTGTGCTCAAAGGCGTGAAGAAAGAGAAAAGCAGAAAGAGCAGGGGGAATTCAGGCCATTTCATGACACTGGATCTACAAAATGGGAATGATAATGAGCCCCTGGAAGGTTAAATAAGAGAATGAGTGTGTCAGGTTGTGTCCAATACCTGACCAGTAAGTGATCAATAAGAGGTAATACATTCATCCACCTATGGGGAGGATGAAACAGGTGTGTGCCTACCTGATAAATGATTGCTTTTTATGTAGGAAAATCAATTTATGGGGAAAAAAACTGGCTTTGGAACTGGGGGTTCCCCTTCTGAATCGACAGAATTCTTCATCCAGGATGACAGACCGTTGAAATCCTTCCCAGCCCATTTACACAGGGCTCCCGCAGCTCTCAGAAGATACTCTAGTAAAGCTTGAACCAAAGGCCTTAGCAGCACCCGGAGCTGTCACTTTTGGTGTGGACTTGGACCTTGGGTTCCTGGGAACAAAACTCCTCTTGCCAGCAGAGACGAGGAACGCAATCAGCTCAGGATTTAATTCTGCCTGCTCTAGAGAGGCAGAAGGGAAACGGGGAACATTTGAGAGCATCCTACAGCTTCTTATGCTTCTGCCCTGCACTTGACACACAGTTGTGACCAGAAGATGGAAGGGCTGACAGCTCTGCCTGAAGGTGGAAACGATCCCGCTATGTGCACCCAGGCCTCACTCACTCTCCAGCTCAGCACAGCGTCTTGGAGGGCTTCAGAGTGAATTCTTCTTAGCCGTTGCTACAATTTGTTTTGTTCTGTGATTTACAGTACTGGGGATTGAACCCAGGGCCTCAGGCATGCTAGGCAAACCCTCTGCCTCTGAGCTATATCCTCAGCCTTTCTTTCTTTTTCACTTTTTATTTTTAAACAGAGTCTCGGGCCGGTGAGATGGCTCAGCAGCGTAAGCGCCTGCCTGGCAAGCGCGAGGGCCCGAGTTTGACTCCCGGAACCCACATACGAGAAAAGAGCCGGTGATATCGCTCAGGGGCTCGGGCTCCTGCTAGCGCACGAGGTCCTGAGGTCAACCCCCGGTACCCACAAAAAAATAAAAAATTTAAAAAAATAATAAAGAGGGTCTCATTAAATCACCAGGGTTAACCTTGAACTTGTAGTCCTCCTGCTTCAGCATCCTGTGTAGCTGGCTCATTACTCTGATTTTTACAGAATGGAAGGCTTTTGTCCTCAGGCTTTTTGTCTGTTCACGTGACAACAAATTGGGGTACTATTGTCTGGTGTCCTATAAAGTGATAACAGCTTTCTCCAGGCCCCAGATATTATCACCTTGTGGAAAAGTGTGCCCACACCACTGGCTAGTTTCCTTCACTTTAGAGGGAGTCCAGGGGGTCAGTTGTTTTAGAAGGCAGCATTCAGCATTCCACGGTCTACGGGATTAATTGTCATGCCATTTTCATGGGAAAGAAGAGATTCCTATGTGGACCAGGGGTCTGTAATCTGATTGATTATTAGAATTAAATGGAGAGCTTTATTAAAATCCAGATTCCCGAACTGCACTCAAACCTACTCACTGTGAATCTAAGGGATATATGGGCAGGAAATATCTCATTTAAATTAGATTCCACATTGCCTTTTGCTGGCAAATGTTATTGGTTGATTTTATCTAATGTTCACTCTCTTTACCCTTGTCATTTCCTATCGTGGAGGCTAAGTAGCCAAACACTCATTTCCCTGCCTCCCTTGCAGCTAGGAAAAAACAGGATTTAGCACTATGAGGTGTAAGTGGAAGTCTGGTGGATTACAGAAAGTTTTTTGCTATGCTGACTCTAGGGACCACTATCTCGTATACCCTTCTCATCTCTGTGTGCTTTGGAGGTAGATCTGATTATCTAGAACTGCATCAAGCACCTTGTGATCACAAAGTATCAAGCATGTTGCAAAAGCCCAGAAAATCATAAAGACCTCAACCGTGACCGAGCCACTGACCAAATTCAGGAGATACCTCTTTGCAAACGTATAGTGCTAAGAGGAAAATGAATTCCTGTTTGTTAAAGCCACTATAAGGTAAGAGTTCAGTTACAGCTGAATGCATTTCTAGGTGATGCATTTTCTTTCTTTCTTTCTTTTTTTGTTGTCACATTTTTATCTATTTTTCTTCATCTTTCTGACAGAGTTGGACAGACTGGGATAAAAGCAGCAAGAGACATCACTCGGAAGTATGGCTGTTTGCTGCTCTCTGCCTGGGCAGTGTGTCTTTTCCAGACATGGCCTGGCCCTTTTAGCTATGGGGTGCTGTCTCAAACCGGGTCTGCCCAGTCCCTCCTGTGAGTCCTTTGTGTTCTATTCTTTCTCTACCTTTTTGACATTTCTTTTCTAAATGGAAAGTTTCTTAGGGAGTATTATTGCTTGAAGTTTCAACAAAAAAAAGAAAGAGAGCAATTGAGTAGCAGTAGAAGAAATATTAATAACCAAACACCACTACTCCTGGATGACTTTTTCTTCTTGGTCTGTTTGTGGAGCCCAGCTGTACTGCTTTGAGAGAGCAGGTTGCCAAAACACACATCCTTTGGCTGGGTTTTCCCTATAAAAACGCTGTCTGATGAGTGTGGAGTTCAGCAAATCCTGGCTGAACTACTGGGACTGCAGAGGGGACATTGCCTATTGGAGAATTCTCCCAGACATTGGAAACCATGGTCCCTTGTGAGTCTTTGAAACTTAGATGGCATAGTTTGTAGGCAATCCTGTGCCTGCTCAAATCGGGAAGGCAGGGAACTATGGGGCTGGGGCAATGCCCTTCACTCTCATTTTGGGCAGAAAGAAAGTAATTGACCGACTTTGTTCATTGCACTCAGCTGAAAGCCAGGGATAATCATTTCCAGTTTTCTCCCCAGCTGATAAGCTCCTAGCATGAGCACAAGACTCCATGTTCAGGCTGCCTGCCCGGCTCCCTTGGTCTTATCTCAGGCCATCAGCAAACCTGCCTGTCTGCATTTCCTTCTAACCCCAGCAAAGTCTGGCTTTTTGTAAAAGGCCAACCATTCCATCTGAGGCCCCTTTGTGCTGAAATGCTTTTCCCAAACAGATGAAATCAACTGTTTTCTTTCAGGATACTCCTAATGGTTTCTTCTGAATCAGCTTTTGAACTTTGTTTTCAGCTATGAATCATATTTGGAACATGTGAGGGTCTACAGGAGTAAGAAGCAAGTAATTTCTATCTCTAGGCAGATGTGATTCTTGTTTGCTCAGGTGGGGCCTTTCAACAGTGAAGCCATGACCTTAAAGGAACTGACCTTCCCAATATTACTCCCACAATTCTCCCTAAAGTCCTTCATTGTCCTTCCACGCCCAGAGATGGAAAATGTGGGCATCCTAAAAATGCCTTTTCTGGACGTGCTTTTACAGTAATAGGTGCTTCCATAACAATATGCACAGATGCAGAGCCTGAGTTAAGGGAATCCTTAACTCTGAGGATAATAAGAAGGCGCAGACATCCAGGAGGTAGCAGCACAAATCTGGGTGCAGATTTACTGTGTCCTTCAGGCTTTCTACTTGTCTGATGGTTTTGGTTTTGCTGAATCTCAGTGTTCTCCAAATAACAGGGGCGGTAAGGTTAAGAGTTAGTGTTTCTGAGGACTTGACGGGAGCCTCATGCCTGCTGGTCATTGAATCACGGCAGGAGTCCATGGGGTTATCACGCCACTCCTCCACTCAAGGAGTAGGAGCTTGAGGCGAAGGAAGACTAACTGAATCGTCTGAGGCCCTAAGTACCAAGCCCACCTCCAGAACCTGTGTCCTTAACTCAGGTATACTGCCCAGGCTTCTCGAAGGCCTGATGACACACATATAGGAAAGGGTACTCCCACCCGGTCTTCAACCCACTGTAATGCCTGGTGTCATCGTTGTCAACCTGCAGCGCACCTGAGAAGTGGCACAGATTCCCCTCCAAGATCATCACCCAGTTATTCCTGAGATGCAGAGCGGCCTTCACTCACCACCCTATGTCCGGGGCAGAGCATCTGGACATAAGACCTGGGATGTCACCCAAGCCTCAGTCTCCAGGAGGTTGGAATCCAAGGTGAGACTTTGAAAAGAAGAACTTTCTTAACAGTATCTACCCTGAAGTGACGACGCTTTTGGCAGCTGTCATCCTTTTCTTTTTTTCTCTTTTTTTTTTATGTGGGTACCGGGAGTCAACCTCAGGACCTCGCGTGCCAGCGGGTGCTTGTGCCGCTGAGCGATATCACCGGCCCTTTTCTTCCTTTATGTCGGTACCGGGAGTCGAACTCAGGACCTCGTGCTTGCTGGGCAGGCGCTTATGCTGCTGAGCCATCTCACCGGCCCCCTGTCATCCTTTTTGACAGTAATGATACAACAGAAGTAACAGAAACAGCGGCAGGAGAAACCGATGGGCAACAGAGGAAAGAGCAGTAAGAGTAGCAGTAGAAGAAATATTGCTAATCTAACGACGTGCTTCTCTTTTCTCCACCAAGCACTTAAAATATGCCTATTTATCAGTATGTCTTCCATGTATTTGCTTATTTTCTATGTTCTGGAAGCAAACCGGAAAAAGTAGAAAATAGCATTCTAGAGTGACATCTGGGGTTGCAGAACTGGATTGTTTTCTCAACCACTCATTGATAATACTCCTAGCTACTGTTCGCCCTTCATCCACAGAGTCCCTTCTCCACCAGCACCTCATTTCTTTCTTCTCTCCTCTCCACTTCCACACTTAGAGGATCCATTTAAATGAAAAGTGCAAACTCTTGTAGCACCTACCCAGTGCTGTCAAAAATTATTTCCCTCTGTTCTTTAAAGAAGGCAAGTTTTATTGGAGAAAATGAAGACATTGATGCTGAAGGCGCTGAGTGACTTGCCCTGTGTCACTGCACCGGAACCTGGAGGGATTGGGCCTCCACAAAGTCCTTTGTATCAAATCCATCAGAAATGCAACAAGACTGGTCTGGGCCAATGGGGCCCCCTGCTACTTTCACTTCCTCAGAGCCGTTCTCTCCCCCCATTCTGAGATCACTGTGCCGCCTTGGTTCTTTTCTTCCCCTCCAATGCATACAATGTTGGGACAACATTGTGCCATGACAACAGTGCAGGTTGGGGGCCTGAAAGACTTTAAGTTTGACTCAGGTCAGCTTCTCATTAGCAACTTCAGAGCTGCAATATCTTCGTCAGCAAAAAGAAGGCACTAAAGCCCTCCGCGGTGTTTTAGGAGTGTTGAAGAAGACAGTGATGAGTAAGGAACGTTGCCCAGGGCCCGATACACAGCATACACTCCCCCAATAAGTGGGTCTTGCGTTGTTTACCTCCTCTGCCCTTGCTGTGGCCACCTTGTTAAGGAAGAAAACACAAACCCATAGTGCCTTGCTTCTTTTGTGTGTTCACATTAGTATTCCTTGACTGTAACGTCACAAAATGTAAGTCAAGAGGTGAGCTGCCGCAATAAAGTGGGAAAATGGTATGAAATAGATAGAATCGTTCTGAAGTCCAGATGCTGCCATTCCTTTGCTTCTTGGGCTTCACCACTAGAGAGCTGGGTTAGGTAAGTAGCTAAGCCTCAGGCTCTTCCTCTCTCGAAGTACCTATCTCTGGGGGCGTTATGAGGATTAAACGTCACGTTATGAGGGTCATGTCACAGCCCTGAGCAGACCAACACACACAGCAAATGCTCAATAAATCTCACCGGTCATTATTGTTATTCAGTATCAAATACTGAAATTTATAAATAACTCTTAAAAAACCATTCTTTATATACATACACGTATATATGTATATATATATATATATATATATATATATATATATATATACACAAGACAGCTAAGACAATATTTAGTTCTAATTTCTTTTAGTTCACCGAAAAGAACGGTTTGTGCTTATATTGTTTGATCAATTTTTTATGCCTATATCTTGTAATCTGAGCAACTACTTTGAAGATAACAATACGCAATATAGCAACCATTGTTAGTTTCCTATTACCTTGTTTTGAAATTCTGTATCATTGTTTGTATTTTTTTCTCTTTAAAAAAAATTGTTCTTCAAACTCACCCACAAAGGAAAGCATCTTTTCTTTACATTCTGAAATGCTCCCCTGAGTGGAAGAGAAAGGACCAGAGCCATAACTACAAGCCAAGACATCCTAAGAACGCCCACAGAAGTGTCATGCATGTGAATGGCCCAGGATGTCTGGTGTCCTGACCAAAATACCACAATAGCTATTACATGCATGTGTTTATGCTGTGCCAAGCTAGTACTAGCGAAGTACTTACATATATTAACTCATTCCATACCCACCACCTCTTCATGAGGCAAGAGCTAGCATTTTCACCCCTCATTTGAAATGAGGAAAACAGCACAGAAAGGCTCAGTGACTTGCTCAAGACTACACAGTTCATCTCGGAGAGAAGACGTGGACCCAGGCAGGCTGACTCCAAGGTCTCCCTTCTATGCTAGACTGCCTAGAAGAAAAAAAGAGGGAGTACAAAATCACTGATTTCAATATTTTCCCACATTACAGAACTTAATTTCTAATGGTTAAGTTTTAGAATACAACTAATGCATGAAATAGGGTCATTCATACTTTCTGCATTCCTGTGTGGAATTCTGTTGCTACATTTCTATGATCAGGTAAGTCTCAAATAAAGTCTAAGCCCTTAGGTTCCAGCCCCACCTGCAGATGGGCCTTGGGGAAGAGCAAAAGCATACATAAGTCGCACCTGTGTATAATCCTCACCCCGCAGTGCAGATGGGACTCGTGACCAGCCTGGAGGTTGTAGAGAATGTGGCAAAGGTGATGGGTGGTTCTTCCATGTTTACATCACAGAGCGATTTTCCTGCTGATCTTGAAGAAGTAAACTACTTCACTGTGAGAGGGCCTGAGAAGTAGAGGGCAGACTTCTGATGTTGAGGACCAACCCCCTCAGTGTCCAGCCAGCAACAAAGTGGGGACCTCAGCCTTTCAGCTAAAAGAAGCTAAAGACTGCTGACTCATGTAAGCTTAAAAGAGGATCCCAAGCACCAGAAAGGCCACTCACACCCTGATGGCCCCCTGACCCTGGAGCAGGATCCAGTTGAGTCATGTCCTGATCCATGCAAACTATGATGTAATGAATATGTGCTGTTTGAAGCCGCTATGTTTGTGATAATTTGAATACAGCAATAGAAAACAAGAATGCACTGCTTTTGTCATCCTGCAGGTAGATAAGTTAGACTTGAAAGATTAGAAGATACCAGAGGGATTAAAAATCAAATCTACTAATCTAACTGCTGAACACAAAAAGGTGTCTTCTAGGCATTCAGTTAAAAATATGAATGAAGGGGCCGGTGAGATGGCTCAGCGGCGTAAGCGCCTGCCTTGCAAGCGCGAGGGCCCGAGTTCGACTCCCGGAACCCACATATGAAAAAGGGGCCGGTGATATCGCTCAGCGGCACAGGTGCCTGTTGGCGTGCGAGGTCCTGAGGTCGACCCCCCGGTACCCACAAAAAAAAAAAAAAAAGAAAAAAAAAATATGAATGAAGAAATGCAGACAGATTCTCTGTCTGAGATCACAACTATATCAGCAAAGATTTCGTTCTTTCCTTTGAGTTCATTTTTTCCCAACTGGACATTTTTTCTTCTTTTGCAAGTTCATAGACTCAAAACAGCAGAGAGCACCTCCAAAATCTACCTCATTCATTCACCTGACTCCACGAAAGGACTAGTCTAAATCAAATTTAATGAAGAGGTGACTGCTCTTACTTAAACTTCTCCCTTGACATTCCAGTGACTTAAAACCTCCCACCAGAAATTCTTTCTGTCCATTCAAAATTCTCCTCCCTAAGCCTACCTTCCTTCGGGCTGTTCTCAGAGGGGATGGGATGGCGGCTGTCTGTGTAGAACGCACAGTAACACTTCATATATTTGAAGGCAGATAAATCCCTCTTAATGCTTGTCTTCCTGAAGCCAAAATCCTCTCGCTTCCACCCCATCCCTCCAGTTCCCTGATGGCTCTTATGATGGCTCTGCTACCTGTGTCTTCAGGCTTTGCTAGAGTGCAGGAAACTCTAGACCACTGAAGTAACAATTCTCCATCAGGAGATCCTCTCCGACCACAACATAGCAGAAGTGAGCCCTAAGGGGCTATATGGGGTAAAAAGATCAGGAACTAGAAACAGGAAAGTATTAAGAAACCAGGAGCTGTTGAAAATTCTTCTTAGGGAATTAAGCAGGCATTGGCAGATGCAAGTAGGAATTATTCCAGAAAAGAAAGTTTATCATGGGTGTTCTAAGAGGAAATAGGGGTGGAAGAAGATGAGTTAATTAGTTTTGACCAGTGGTTCTCAAAGTGGTTCTAGGGTCATCAATATCAGCATCTCTGGTGTGTTAGTTTCCTATGGCGGCAGGAACAAACTATTACAATTTGGTGGCTTGAAATGACAAGAATTTATTCTCACACTGAGGGTAGAAGTCTGAAATCCAGGTGGCAGTAAGGCCATGCTCTCTCTGAAGTCACCAGGAAAGGACCTGTTCCATTCTTTTCTCTTAGTCTGTGGTATTACTGGAAGCCATAGGGCATTCTTTAGTTTGCAGACTCATCATTCCTGTCACTGCTTCTGTTGTCACGTGATATTTGTTATAGTTTCTATCTAGATGTACCCCCAAGGCTTCATGTGCTCATAGGTGGGGCTTTTCAGAGCAGGCTTGATCTAGGGTGTGTGATACTGCGATTAAGGGTGTGTGGTACTACATTTGTCCTCTGATTGGTTCAGCAGAGTTCTAGGTGTGGATAATGGGAAGGCCCACTCTGGGTGTAGGTGGCACCACCCAAAAGGCTTGTAGCCTAAGTGGGATAAAAGGGAAAGGGAGGCTTGCTTTACTTGCTTGCTTGCTGCTTCCTGCCTGCCCTGCCATGGACTGTTTCTCTTCTGCCATGCCCCTCTGCTGTGCTACCCTGCCTTGGAGCCAGATGACTATGGACTGAAATGTCTAAAAACTGTGAGCCAAAATAAACCTTTCCTCCCTTACCTTGTGGGTGTCAGGTATTTTGTCCCAGCAACCAGAAAAGTAACAAAGACAGTGTTCTTCCCTGTGTCTATTTTTGGGTGTCTTCTTCCATTCTCATAAGGATATCAGTCAAATTGGATTAAGGGTCAACCCTACTCAAGTATCACTTCTTATCTAATTACATCTGCAATGCCTTATTTCCCAACAAATTCTTATTTTGAGATCACAGAAGGACATTAATTTTGGGTGTGCTATGCTAATATTTTTTCCTGAAATCTATATGTTGAAGTACTAACTAACCTCCACGATTGTGGTAGTGGGAAGTGAGGCCTTTGGGAGTTGATTAGATCATGAGGGCTCTGTGCCCTTACAAAAGAGATCCCAGAGAGACCTCTTGTACCTTTGCCAGTGAGCACCTAGCTGTCTATGAAGAAGGTGGCCCTCACTAAACAGCACCTTGATCTTGGAATCCCCAGCCTCCGAAACTACTGGTATGATAAATTACTGTTGTTTCTAAGCCAACTGATTTATGGGTATTTTGTTTTAGCAGCCAGAATGGACTAAGAAGAGGGGATACTATCCAACCCAGTATCCCTGAGAATTACTTATAACTACAAACTCCTGGTCCTACCTGAGACCTATTCACTCAGAAGCTCTTGAAGAGATGCCTAGGAAGTCATTTTTAAGAAGCCCAGGGGATTCTGATGCTTGAAAGTTTTCAGAACCTTTGATTTTAATGCCACTGAGGGATTTTTCTAAAATGCACTGAAGCATCCTGACCCAAAGAAACAGAAGTATCCCCAGCAACACTTGAAGCTTCATGGATCAACCCCTAGGCCACTTCATACAGATTTGGATCTAGGAATGCATTTTGGTGGGAAAACATTGTTTTGCCATGAATAGGTTTTTGAGCCTGCCTTGCACTTATAAATCGGGGCTGGATATGTGGCTGTTTTCTGTCATCTTGCCCTTAGGGACTGTCTGAGAAAAGCTCTGAGTGGAAAGATGCTGATCTTAGACCACAGTTCATAAAGGATCCTCCAACCGTGCAGGAGGACTTGTCCCTGGCCTGCGATATCACAGAGGATCCAGAGGGAAGTCACCCCCAGAATCCAAGCGAAGCCCCAGAATCTGGCAAAGTTGGAGATCAGTGCAGAAATGGTAAAGTCAGGGATCAAGATAGTCAAGGAAGAAAACAAAGTCTTTAGCCCACAGGAGGGAGAGAAACCATTCTCAAAGGAGGCATTCCCGCATCCCCTTCGCTGAGTAGACACAACACCTGCCTGGGATGCTAGACGAAACGCCTGAATTTCAGTCCTGTCAGCAGAACTCCCTGGCTGTCTGGGGGTCTTCATGCTCTATCCTTCAGACTTGCTGAGTTTTTATTGCAGAGTGTGGCCTGGACACTCTGACTGTCCCTCAGGGCACACTAAATGAAGGGACATGAAAAGAAAGTAAGATAGCATTCAAAAATGCCCTCGCACAGTGTGTGGAAAATAATCACACTGAACATAACTGGCACTGTGTCCTTTGGAGACTCTAGCTGCTGCCCGAGCCTGGGTTTCTGTCCTTCTGGAAGGAATTACGCAGAGGTGGCGGCTCCTGCACAGGCTGCAGGCTCCAGTTTCCCGGACAATATCCTGACTTCGGACGCGCGTGTCTCAGCAAGATATACGTCCTGGGCTCGGGAGAGTACAACAACCGCTTGGTGGCTTGTTAGAGGACGGATATATTAAGCAAGGCAGCACTTTTTATTTTTAAAATTCAGGCTCTTTCTGACTCAAACAAGCCTTGAGGAATAATACTGCTTGCTACCTTGATTTTTATGTGGGTTTATTCATTTTAAAAGCTTCTTAAGAGAGAAAGTGGGCCATTTAAACCTTGCTCAGGTTCCGCACCTTTTCTGTCCTCTGCTTTGAGATGTGGGGGATTCACATACCAAGTGTGTTCTGCATCTAAATAGTGTGGGTGCGCCAGAAAGCTGAGCTTCTGCAGGTAAGTGCTGGGGGAGCTCGTTTGGGCCCCTCCAGAGATTAGGAGTAGGAAATAAGATCAGACCTTATATCCACGAGACCTGTGATGTCTCTACATGACGTCCTAGGCCTACCTTGCCCACTTCCTTCCACAAAAGAAACCCCTACTTCCCCCCCCCCAACTCACTCAGTCCTCCTGTCTCCCCGCTCTCCGCTAATCCCCAACCACACAAACAGGAGGTCATCTGTGTCCTTCTCTGGCCCCCTGACCACCACTCATGGGCCACACCATTTGAAACTAATAGACACAGTTTCCATTTCCCACACATGGGTACTTAGAGGGGAAGGGTGAGCCCTATCCCCCCAATGCACCCTTGAACCTCACCACCCACAGGGGAAACAGCTGTGCTCCTGGAGCCCCAAAAGGAAACCAAGCCCAGTGAGAGAAATGTTTATTGGAAGGACCTTCTGATGAAAGGCTTGCTTTGCTGTATCTTGATATTTGAAGCATTTATGCCTATCCCAGTCCATTCCAGGGCAGAATCTCCAAGGGGCTATACATTAAAATATACGAGGTAGATATCCCATATAAAAAATTCACTAAATCCATAAATTTTGAAATGCCTCGGAGACCTATTGAAAGGTTAGACATCAATGACCAATGTCAAAGCCAAACAGAACTGAAGGAAGTAAAAGTTCCCTAAAACAGAGCTCAGCGTTTCCTTGTCACAATTTCAGCAGAATATTCAGCCAGACCAGGGGAGGGGATGGCAAGTCAATCTGGAAGTGAAGCTGTATTATGGTGTGTCTGTTTTCTAATCAGCCTCATTAATAAGCAGATGTATTTAGATGCCATTCAAGTATAATGTATCATTCAAATGTTATACAAACAAAATATGAAGCACCTGAAATCTTTCTAGTAGCATTGCCAAATATACCCCTAAACACTGTGAACGGTAAGAAGTCAGGCGCTCATAAACTATCACGTTAAAGATAAAGGATTCCTTCCCAGCTATTTCACACAGCTTGATGAATCTTTTTAATTAGAATATTTAAAATACAATGCATAATTTCCAGAGAAGGCAAAAGTATATATAGTTTTTTAAAAGATGCTTTTTGAGTCTCCTGCTGTGCTTGCTTCTTTTGTACCTAATGATTTAATGTCTCTTCTTTGTTCCAGTTTTTTGGAAAACTCTTTTAGTGCTTTTTTATGGGCTTGTCTCTGTTTCTCGCATTTCCTGTCATGGAGTAGGAGGATACTTTTTATTTTGTAATAAGGTTGCTTAAATCGCTTCCTCAATCTCTCTCTGGAGAACAGGATCTCAATAAAAACATTTCATGGGCTCTTAGAATGTCTTTCTTTTGTTGCTCACTGCTTGGGCAATGGGGAGAAATGGAAATTGATGTCATAGATCCAGGCTGGCAAAGAGCATACATGTCTGGGGAGATTAAGAACAAATTGCGGGGGTGCCTTCAACAACCACATGCCCCCTTTCCCTCCCCCCCAGACAAACAGGAAGCTTGCGGCTGTCCAGTGGTGTGGGTCTGCCCACACTCCCTGGCCAGCCCCACCTCCCTGCTTCCAGGGCCCCTGTGGTGTGTGCCAGGCAGTTAGAGATAGAGTAACCACTTTTATCCCTCTTGAAAATATTTACGGCTACACATTGGAAATTGCCCTGGGAAGTAGCCCTATAAATTTCCCTCCTCATGACCTCTTCCTCTCCCTATCTTGAAGGTCAAGATGCATCCATCCTAGAGTGCAAAAAGGGAGGAAGAACTTTCATGGGTGAAATTTGATAGCAATTCCTTATCTTACTGGCAACACTCAGTATCTTACAAGAACCACTTTGGCCTGGGTGACTGATCACAGGCTGGGGAAAAAGAGATCTCGCAGGGAGGTGCAAAGCCTGTACAGGAGATGGTTCAGAGCCATTCCCTCTGTCTCAGAGAGCAGGACTGCACTCTGCAGGCTGGTGTGCATGGCAGGCCAGCCTCTCTAAAACCCACTCTGGTAGGCAGAACATCTAGGCACACAGGCGCACCAGGCCCAGCGGGGGCTTCATTGAGATGCAGCTGCAAGGCCTCATTTACCTTGTATGTATTAGGAGACTCCCTCTCATCCGACCCAAGCCTTACTGTCACATAGGATGACAGACTCAGGACTTAACCATATCCTCAGAGTGGCCTCAAATTTGGAGTGCCCCAAAGACTTCTTGCCCAGCATGGTGCAGGAAGATTTCCACACTCTGGTTGAGGGGATCACACTGCCCATGTTTGCCTTTTTGGCTCTGCTTCTTACTACTTGTGAAGCAAGAAAGTCACATAAGCAATGTGTAAAATAGGAAACACAATGTTTACACCATAAGGTACTATAAGAAATAAATCAGACATTGTGCAGAAATCTCTTCCACAGTATTAAGCAAAGAGAAGGCCCTAAAAGAAGCAGCTATCATTGCTATGAAGGTGACGCAATGGTTTCTCAGCCACCTGGGGATATGACAAGATTTCTGTCTTCCCAAGGGCATGCAGAGCCACCTAGAATCATGGACCAAATGCCTTGTCATTAGGAACTGTAGCCTGCACTAATACGGAAAGTTCTGAAGTCTTCCCATCACTGCTCTCTTAAAAGTATTTGCATGACTAACTACCTGACATAAGTAACACTACTTATGCATGTAAATTTCAGCTTTGGAGCTGAATTCAAGTGACACACAAGCAGTCTCACACTGCTAAGCGCTGTCCGTGCCTCTCATCTTGTTGCCTGGTAGTGAGGCCTGTGACGGTTAAAGTGGCGGGGCAACCTCGATGGTGGCAGACCTATGGCACGCGTATTATTTGTTTTTCTTTCAAGACAAAAGATGTTCATGTATGAGTTGTTTTTTCTAAACTAAAACCTCAGTATTCAGTTTTAATTTCACTGTTGGCACTTTGCGATAAGTAAGTGAGTTTTGGGTTGCAGTTTGAGCACCCTTCTCTAAAAGGTTCGCCACCACAGGGCAACTTGACTGGCTTGGGAGCCACCTGTGGAATTGTAAAGCGTACACCTGAGTGTGGGTGGGTATGTTGAGGAAGTGTGACCTTGAGTACTGTGTATGGCCCTTAGCCTTTCTCTCTGCCACTATTTCTTTGTTCAGCTTCCCAGCTGTCATAAACTAAGCAACTTTGCTCTCCCTTGCCCTTCCCAACACAATGTTTCTTTCTGCCTTGGAGCTAAGTGACCATGGACTGAATCCCCTGAAGCCAGGAGCCAAATTAAACTACTTCTCCTTTAAATTGTGGGTATCAGATATTCAATCCCAGCATCAGGAAACCTGACTAGTACAAGGCCTAATTGGCTTCATTCCGTGACTGTAATGGGTTCTGACTTTGACACAATAAAATTGCAATTTACATTTTCCTAGTTCTCCAAGACATAAAATCAGAGCTCATAACTATTTTCTTGATTCTGGAAAAATTTCAAAACATGATGAAAGTCAGACAATGTTTTCCAAATTTCTGAGGCTTATAACTACTTCCCACTGTCTCCAAGACCAGCTGGGTGGAGCTTTGCTCAGACTATTCTCGTATCTTCTCAGACAGTTACCTTAAATAGCTTCCCTGGAAGTTCATTTCTACCAGGTGGCCTACAAAAGCTTTCAAGTGTGTGCTGGAGAAGAGGATCTGAGCCCACTAGAAGGATCCTGAACATTACGTACTTCGGTTCATTCTCCCCTCTGGGTTGTCCTACCTCACTGGAAGGACGAGTGCTTTGCACTCCTACATGCAACTCAAAGGGTCTAGAGTCTAGAGCATTCCTTCATCCAACTGCTGTGGCCACCAGGTGCTTGGCCAGTGGTTGTCCAGACCACCGTGAACCTGCTCAGGTATCTCTTCACTCACCCCCAGATCTAAAAATGGTGACAACATCCTCCACCTTACTGCAGTCCTAAGAGAGGATTTCTAATGGTCGAACAGACAGGAAAGCTAGGGAGTTTAATAAACTGATGTTGCCCACCTCCCAAGACAAAAGCATGTTTGGGGTACAATGGGGGCCCACTGCAAAGGGAGACTCTCAGGAGACTTAACCTATTGTTTCCCAGCTTAAAGCCTCAACCTGTTGGGCTCTGATTTGTTGTAAATGAATTTAGACAAGTAAATTCCAGGAGATTTTTTGCCGTAATTTCCCACCCCCACCCACCACCAGAAATAAAACATCTCCCTGGGAGCCAGTCCTGTTTTGAATACCATGTGGTTACTAACACCATTTCAGGGGAATAACATTGAAAGACTCTCCTTCCTATTCTAAAGTCCTTGAGCCTATAATTAAATCATGTATGATCAAAGAACATTACTCATATTACCACTGAAATACACAATCTCTGTATTCCTAGACAGAGTAATCAACTACCAACAAAGCAATGCCCTTAAGCAATTGGGACAATCATTTCCATCTTAGAAATCGGCTTTCTTTAACTCATTTAAAGACTTGCAACCGAAAACGATCACCTTTCAGGGGCAAGCATAGTACTTCACTTAATTCTCAGTGCATCCCATGAACTGGAGGAAAATATGAGTGGTTGCCAATTCCAAATGGGGAAATTTTGCATAGAAACAACAACTATAAATTTGAGAGTGAGTTCATAATAAAGACCTGGACACTGCCTTTGACTCCCTACTTTTCCTGAATAAGCCTTCTTTAGATGTAAAACTTCACTGTTTACTGTCCTACATAAACTTCCAGTTCTTTCACCTGTGCCTCTGCTATCCCACTGTATAAGGGGCTTGATAACAATAAAAAGGCACACATTATGTCCCTGTGCTTTCTTGACATGCAGGTGTTCCTTTAGAGACATCAAGAATGAAACTGAAAAGATTGCAGGTAAAAAGGTCAGGAAAATTGTCTCCGCATTTTGTAGCTTGCTGGCTGAAGAGTCAGAGGTCTTGGATTTAAAGGGTCATTGGACATTTCTGGCTTCTCTTATCACTCATGTCAGCTGCAAAATTGAAATCCCTTTGTCTCTCGAGAATGGCTGATATGGGATCAGATTAATTTCAGTTGCCTCAGAGTAAAAGGAAGATGAATTGACCCATCTAGTATGAGTTGTCCAGTCCTGGAAGTCACAAAACTTTACACTTTGTGATTTTCTTGGTTATGGATAAGAAACAAGGAAACCTCTCTGGTAGGTTTCAGTTCGAAGCTATTGTAGAGCTACTGGAGTTCTGAACATGACAACCCTCCATCCTAACATTCTAGGCAAGAATCCTGAGACCATCCCAATAGAATCACCTTGGTCATTGCCTTCTACTTCAAGAGCTGACTATGACCAGAGAAACAAAATGCTGATTGTCCTAATTAAAGAATAACCCCTGGACTCAGGTAAATCCACATAAAACTACTACTAGTCAATGGTTTTTGACTTATGAAAATAGTAATTGTGTACGGCTCAACTTAGTACATGAGATGTGTATTGGGAAGGACGAAAGCTCAGCTCAAAACCAACGAATTCAATGTGCAAGCACTGCAGGGGTGGGGGTAGGCTCCACTGTGCACTAGCTGTGTGAACACAGACAAGTTTATCAACCTCTGTGTCGTGGCGTCCACATTTCCAAACTGGAGATGTCAGCAACACCTACTTCTTAGTGTTGTCATGAGGATTCAGTGAGTTAATATACAAAAATTGTGAAATGGTACCTGGCTTTTGGCAGGTAGAAGCTATTATCCTTGTTTTTGTTGTTATTTCTCTGCGGATGCAATGGGCCCCACTTGTCAATACTCTAGTGCTTCCTTTGTTCTTGTATGATGTTCCATCTTGCAACCCGTATCAATAGCTACACTCCCAAAGTGCGAACATTCTGGGGATTATTAAAAATTGGAGTAATCATTCAATTACATTTCATCACCCTGGGAAAATGTTGTTTTCATTTGTGAGCTTACCAACAGAGGCTCTGCAGTCACCAAATCTCAAAGCCAATTAGAATCAGTGAATTACCCAAAGACATAAAATTAATGAAATTTTCTGACATAATTGTTTTCTAGAAAGCACAGGATAGCTAAAGAGGCATGGATTCAAATACAATGACTAGTTTCATGTACTTCTCAATCCCAAAGGAAATGCCTCGTTTGCTCATTTTCCTCCACTTCTAAAAGAGGAATTACTTTGTTCCTTTGTTTGTAAATTCTGGTTTCAGTATTATCAGCAGCATCCTAAGAAAGTCATGTTGCTCATCCCTTTTTCTTTAGGCAAAATTGTATCAAAACCATCCCAAGCTAGATGGGTAGCCACCTGCCCTTGGGGACAGTGTGTCTCTTGCGGGTAGCTTGGGTTCTAACCCCTCTGCTCTGCCTCCATTGGGCTGCATTAGCCAGCAATGGCAAGGAAATGCTAGCCAGCGAGGTAGGATGGAGGGTGGAGGAGAAAAGAAGAACTGTTCTAAAAGATGAGCAGCACCAGCCAACCCCTCCCAGGTGCCACTCCCCACCTGAGTGTTGGAGCAGCAGTACAGGCAAGTAGGTTTCTTCTTCCATAATGTAACTGCTTGGACTGCGTGACATTTATGGTCATGCTCAGTTCTACCCTGTTAGAGCCCAGGCATCCAGGACTCCAATGATGTCCCTTTTTTCAGTTCTACACTAAATTCCCAGGAAAGCCATCCACTAACATATTTCATCCAAGGGCAGACACAGTTCTAGCCCCAAGTGTACGAAGCCACACCAGGGAAAACCTGGCTGTGTACTCACCAAGGAGTCTCCAGCCGTGGTTCCCATGTATCACAGTTCAGGGGCAGAGAGTGGGCAGGTACCGCCGTGTGGTTAGGGCTCCGAATACAACACTCCCTAGTATGGCACCTTCACAGGCTTTGAACTGAACGAGATAGAAAAGAGAGAAGAGCAAGGTCTTTGACCTCCTACTCGCCTTTCTCTTGCTACCCTTTCTGTCCAAGTCAGTCCATTGAAACTGGAATTCCTGTTCCCTAAGGCGGTCATGGAAACTAGACACCCTCATCCCCACAGCTAACCACAGAACCTAGAAATACTACTCTAAACCTCCTCCTGCCTTTCCGTGTAGAAGCTGGCCATAAAGAAAGTCTCGGACCTGCCTTATCTAACGGAGAATCTTAAGACCTTCACTCTAGAAGGGTCCTAGACACAGGACCCGGGACACAGGGACGTCACACAGAGAGGCTGAGGAGAATCTGAACACTCAGACTTGCAGGGTCTTCCCCCTCAGTCTATCGGCATTCCTTTAAACCCTTTTGTTGCAAGGACATTTCTGTGCGGCTGTCCCCTCATCACTGAATGTAGACAGAACTCCCTAGGTCTTTGGATCTTTGTTTCTGAAGGCTCCATATCACATAAAACTTTTACTAAATAAATTCACGTATGTTCTCCTGTTAATCTGTATTTGTCAGTTGAGTGGTCAGGCCTGTCCAGGAAACCTAAGGGTGACAAGGAAATTTTCTCCCCACACCACCTGCCTGGATAATAAAGCCATTGTGTAGGAAGCACTTCCGTCTTTTCCATAATGCCGAGTTGCCATCACCACTGAGATGTACTAAGCTCTCTGCCTGTGTTGTCTTGTTGAACTCTGGGTTAAGATGTACCAGCCCTATCCTATGGATAAGGACACTAAAGTTCAAAGAGGTTGAGTAACTTGCCCAAGGTCGTACAGCATTTAATCCATAATGTAATGAAAGCAGAGCCTGAAACTGGGTGTCCACCTCCTTTGAAAATCCATTTCAGTTTTACAGTGCCCATGTTTAGAGTTCTTGGCGGCAAACACACACCACAGACATTCACTTTTCTTTGGGCCTCCACACAGCACACCGCACGCAGAACCCAGCTGAGTACCTACTCAAACCTCATTTGCATTCCCCTAAGTATTCATCCTAAGTACTCATTTTTCTGAACTACAGTCTCTGAGGTTAGCTGGACCCTACTTCTGAATTCAACAGCTGCCCTGTCCATTTCTGGCTTTCACCTCATCTTATTATTCTAGTCATGATACAAGCCATGACTACTGTGTACTAAACAAAAGCAAGAGGTATTAGTTTTGGAAGCTATCACAGGTATGAAATGAATTCAGAAAATTTGGCTCTCGGCCTGCTGAAACTTGAGAAATCAAGCGAGCACATGCTGTTGGTCAAGTTTGGGGATTTTTCTAAAGATGTGTGGCTCCCTTAGCTTTCGTTCCACATTCTTCAGGCACTTGGCTGGATGTTCAATGTGTGGCATCAAATTTAACTTCCCAGCCCTGATAACATCCCGGGGTTGTTAAATGCGCCAAGGTACTTGGTAAATTCATCTTATTCAAAATTTTCACAGCTCGGTAGGCACGCATTCATTATCACAGAAATCACTTTAATGTTTAACAAACATATCTGGCATGGTCTCAGCATTCGCATTTTCCATTTTCACCTAACCTGTCAGAAAATATGCTGTGTGTACACAAATAAACAATCCGTGCAGAGATGATTTTTCACTGTGTCTCCGGAAAGACAGTTCAGGTTCACATTGTTCACATAGGATAGAGGTTTTTCATTCCTCAAAGACTCTGGGCTTGGGTAGCTGGGATCCCCAGTCCGGCGGGGTCTCCTTCTGTTCAAGACCCAGTTTAGGGTTCACATCCTGCACAAAGGCTTCCCCGAGTAGTAACGCTCTGCTTCTCATTCCCTCAAGGTAGCCACACACCCTTTGCGCAATGCTCACTTTCCTGTGTTTATTGAGTGTGGTTGCTGTTTTACCAGGTTGCTAGGTCTTGGGAACAAAGTCCCTTCCGTTAGAATGTGGGGACTTGTTGTAGTGTCATCTATACCGTTGTTGTGTTGTTTTGTTTTGTTTCTCCCACACTATTTTGTGTTTCTCGTAGTGTTGTACCCTCTGTTAATATTCCATAAGTGCACCTCATTTTGGGGCACCAGGATATCAGATTTTGATGCAAATCTCCTGCAAATACCCAACAGACAAGGAGTCTGCTCTGTAGTCACCCACAGGAAGATGCCCCGAGGAATGTGAAAAAAAATACGGGCTGCTCCTTTCTTTTAGGCTGCCTACAGCTGAATTGTGGAGTTAAGATTTTGTAGGGGAAATAATGGCAGTGTAAGTTAGTATGGTAGACTTCTTGATGTTCTTAGTAGACAATTTCAGTCAGCTTCTCCCAGACCACAATAGGAGACACAACCTACATGCGCCTGGTTGTCAGGCACACACGGATTAGTAATTCTGCATGGTGTTGGTTCACAGAATGTTTAAAAAATGTTTAACTTGGTTGCCAAGAAATTTGTAAAAATAGGACATATCACCAATATCCACATTTCTGGCTCATCTTGAAGAATCAAATATATTTGTTTTTTTAGAAAACACAGGCACTGCTGGACCCAGAATCCTGTTCCAAAGATCTGTTTGGATAGGGTATGAAGCCCCCAGATTTCCACAGTTCTCTTCATTTCCTGCTTTCTCTCCAACACTGAAGCAGAGGGTCAGCTACCTTTTATCATCTTTCCCTGTATTTTTTAAGTTATTGTTTTTCTTTTCAAAATATGGGAAAGATAAATAGATCAAGGTTATTCATCCATTAAAAAAAAAAAAAAAACTTGGTATGGGGCAGATATTTCTAATGGAAGGGAAGTCTGTGTCCGTGTGTTTAACAGGGGAAAAATGCCAAAGTAAAAGAACCCAGCTTAATGTTCCATTATGAAGTAATCCATGGTAGGAACTGTGATCATGGCATGGTCACAAGTACTTTCAGCTGCATGTAGTAGAAAATCCCAAAACTTTGGCTTCCTTAAGAGAGTTAGCAGCTCCACAAAACTGTCAGAGGCACAGGCTCCTTCTGTCCTTCTGTTTTATCTTTTTGTGATTTTTGTGTTTATGGCTGTAAAGCCTCTTGCACATGACACAGGCAGCAAGAAAGAAAGGGACAAAAGGTAGCCCACCTCAAGACACTTCCTGCGTCCCATTGACCGGGACTCTTATCATGGTCTTCCCTTAGCAGCAAGAAAACTCAGATATCAAGTTCCAGCCACTGGACATGAGAAAGACAAGAAAGAAGAGAACATGAATGGCTTTGGAGTGAGCCTGTCACTATAGGAAAATAGAAGGCCATGTTTGAAATGGACAAGTGTCCTAATGGAGAACTTTAAGGAACGTGAATGAACATGTCACTTCCCTCATTTGCATGAACCTGTAGACACCTGGGGTGGCCATCCTTGGTCCATGACACTTGAATCATCACAGGAAGAAGTCTGGTGGGTGGGACGAGTCACTCTGCGGGATGTCATAGCCGATGGCATCTACCTCAGATGTGGGCTTTGGTTTCCTATGTCATGCCCCATGCAGGAATGTTGGAGAAATAATACAATTTTGTTTCTTATGAAGAAATAGCCCTGAAAACAAAGCCAACCAGCTTTATAAGTAATTTAAATCCTATGTTTATAGAGTCACTAAGAGCATTTAAATTTTTTTAACCAAGTTTTATTGCATTTTATGGAGGATACTATTAGGTTGTAATAATATTTGCAACGTTGGAGATTCACTGAGGCTGTAGAATGTGAATTCCAGGGGTCTGCTGTATACAATAACCTACTAGCTGTGTGGATGGAAATCCAAGCACTACCTTAGGGAAGACAGGGACAGATGAAAGTGGGCCTGACTGATTGGGAAGACTCTCTTCCGGCTAATGGACACACAGGCAGAGTGATTTAAAAGAACAGATTGTTTTTCAAGCACACAGCCATATCTCAATTACCTAGAATTCAGATATCTTGCAACTCCTTCTATCTAGAACACTTGGCTAAAACACCCAAACAATCCCAAAGGCCATTAGAACAGCCAAAATAGGTCTCGCGAAGTTAATGCACTAATATAAATATTTTATTCTTAAGAATACGTCACTCTGAGACTATTTACTCTGGCATTACTTAAAAGGTCACTAGAACTGAGTATCAGGTCTCTGTTCAAAATTGAGTAGGGATGACGAGTTTAAGGAGAAAGTATAGAAATCAGCCTACTCATAGTAGCAAGAAGTTACATCAGTGGAACAACAACAAAGAAGGACAGAAAAGATATTCTAAAAATAAGAACCAAGAATTCCCAGGGTTTTGCCCCCTACAGCCACCTAGTGAAGGGACTTTTGTAACACTTAGGGCAGTCTTGGGTCAGTACCATGCTGACAATTTTTAACATTTGAGTCTGACTTATCAAGAAAAACTTAGCTTATGTTGAGAGTCACTGGTTAGGAAGCCAGAGAAATGTCACACTTTCTAAGAAAGAGTTTTATTTAAGCTATTAAAACACATACGTAGTCTCTTTTAAAGGGAATAAGCTTCAGATATCTGGAAAATTCTTATTTTGGAGGATTTAATTCCTGAATAATTTTGAAGAGATGTGACCTTATTGTATGTATGTTGGTGAAGCCTTCGTATGTTTAATATGTAAAAACATAAGAAAACATTCAAAGTCCAGTGAGTTAACCATCCTTTTTTAATTATAATCCATTTGAGTCAAGCTGTAAATATTGCCATACTTGAACACAGAATGAAATAAACATGCTCAAGGATATTTATTGACCCACATTAACTCCTTAAGTCAATTTGATTCCAATATGAATTACTTCCAAATACCCCAAACCCCCCTTCTCACACAGAACACAGGGAGGACTGGACATTACGAGACAGAAAACAGAACCACCGAAGTGCAACGCTCATTTACTGCAAGCGTATTTTAATCAGTGTGGTCCAACTGAACCATAGCACTGCAGCAGATCGCTTCCAGTAAGTAGACATTAAATATTTTCCATTAAAGAATATCAGGTAACAGTCTCAAAATTCAGCCCTTCTAAATTGCTCTTTTGGTCAATAACCCTGCTGCCTAAAAGGCTCTGCGTTATATAGTATTTGCCATCCTGACGGGAAATAATACATAGCTACTTGGCAGTCAGTCCTTCTCATGTCCCTTTGACAGCAAAACTGTTTTCTCCTGCAACTCAAATAGAAGAAGAGTTTGGCCTTCAGCCAGTGTTTCCTCTCAGGTGTTCCTGGTTAGGTTGGTGGCACCATCTGCCCCAGAGGTGCAATGTACAGCAAAGCTTTGGAGACTGTGTGAGAAAAGAGGAAATATGCTTCAGTCTGCATCTATGCAGCTAGACCAGCATCTGCAGGAAAACCAAGGTTTTTGCAAAGAATCTAGAGACCAAAAGTTAAATGTAGAGAAGAAATGGAGGTGTTTGAAGTTGAAAAAAGAAATGTCTCTTTTCCCTAACAACCCTGACTTACAAACTAGGAATCAATGTCATTATCATTTTCATTGTCATTATTACATGACCTACCATTTTTGCAATGTTTTATATGAATGAAGGCTCTGCCAAGCATTTTACATATATACATACTCTTATCTAACCCTATAAGATAGTCACTAACCAACATCTCTATTCTCCCCAAAGTGGCCACATCACCCCTAAAACATCTTCTGAGGAGTCAGGCTCAGTCCTGCTTGGAGGAAGTGGCCTAGTTCCAAAGAGGTATGGGTTCACTGAGGGGCTCCAGCTCTCTGTGGCTCCCATGACTAGGTTCAAATCCTGGCCTTTGCTGCTCTCTGGCCCCTCAGACCTCCCAATGAAAATTTCTAGTTCCCTTTTATTCCCTAATCACTGCCATGCCCAAGTATTGTGATGCCAACACGTCTATGTAATTAAATCTCCTGCAGAGCAAGAATGAACTGCGAGGAAAAGACTTCCTCAGTGTATTTGTCCTATATGCATAAGACCAGCAACTCAGTCCTAGAGGTTCCAGGTACTGAACAGGTCCTAGGTAAGTTGGCATATCTCTCCGTGGTTTCCTACTAGCCACACGCCAATCACCCCCATTATGATTTCCATGATCCTTTTTATTTTCCTGTGAACTTGATGCATTCTCTCTATTGAAATCTTTCAGCATCACCTTTCTTTCAGTCCTTGTTCCCAGGTCATCATTAAAATTTGTCATCCCTGGGCCAGACATGTACTTGTCTATAATTCCAAATACTTAGGAGGCTGAGGCAGGAGGATTACAAATTTGAAGTCAGCCTGGACAATTTAGTGAGGCAGACCCTGTCTCAAAATTTAAAAAAAAAAAAATTTTTTTTTAAAGGACTGGGGATGTGGCACAGAGGTTGAGCCCTTGCTTCATGTTAAAAAAAAAAAAAAAAAATACACCCTCTAAATTCATGGAGATGAAGCCAAATGCTTGGGATGGCCAGGCTGGAGAAATGAAATGCTCCGGAAGGAAAGAGGTTGCCAGACAGCTGATGTTCCCTTCTGCATGCCATCTGCCCCCCTCTAGGCATCACCCCTGCTCAGGAAGAAAGATCTGATGTTTTCCTTTTTAATTAAAATGCAGGAATCCGCTTCCTCTTCCTTTCATTAGGGGTATTTCCTGCCTGTTTCTTTGTCTGGTTGGTGGTTTCCTCTAAGAACTAAACTGTTAAATGATTTGGAGACCAACAAAACTTAATCCCTATTTGTTTCTCCATCTCCCCATCTAGTAGCGTACCCTTTTATCACAGTTATCCTCTCTCTGAAACCATAAATACCCATCAGCTTCTCATGGCTTCTGCCAGCGTTGTCCACTCTCTAAAGAACTCTTTCCTATTTGTGGGAACCAAATAGAGCTAGTAAACTTTCCCAACCTCCTCCAAACTTATCACTGCCACTTTCAAAGCCTGCCATGTCCCAACCCACACAATGGGCTGGGGGAAAAGGAGGGAAGTTGGATCTGCCATTCTCTGGAACAAAAAGGTGGCTGGCATGGAAAACTGGGACTCAGGGAACATCAAGGTCAGCCCCAGGGCAAAGAGCTGCCCAGGCAGGGCTGGGCCTGGCAGCAGGAGCCAGAAGCCCTAGAGGGTTAAACTGAGAGCAAAAGTACATGGGACCAGGGTGAGGAGAGGTGGGAACCAGGGTAGCAGATGAGTCACACAGAGCAACACAGTGCCCGCAGCCATTCCAAAGGAGGAGTCCCATCAAAACAAGTCAAGGCAGGGGAAGCCTGAGTTTGAGGTGAATCCAAGGGCAGGAGTCAGAGAGGCCTGAAGGGAAACAGAAGAAGCCATGTATAAAGCAAGAAGATGGGGGAGACGGTCTGAGACTGAATTCCACTGCAGACCACGTTCCAATCATCTTTTTGTTTGCTCACTGGAGAAGCATGTGTCTGTCTACACACCCTAAAGCTACCTTGAATGGATGCTGAGAATTTATTCCTCTCTGATCCAAGGCGTTGCTTTCCAATCAATATAGAGGATAACCATATCCACCTTTGCATTGTTAACTATTTGTTTGGTAGTTAGGTGGTAAACCTGCACTGAAGTCCCAATTTTGCTGGTTAATATGAAGCCAAACTATATATGATTGTTTTTTACCCACAAAATTGTTAATTTCATACAGCTTGACCTAATATCACATGCATCTGGGAAGGTTACATTGCTTGTCCAAGCCTCAGTTTTCTTTTCTGAAAGAAAAGCCCAGCGTGAGGGCACCTACCTTTTGGTGGTGACTAGGTAAAGTCATGTATTTTAAGGTCCTTAGTATAATATCTTATACCTGGTAAGTGCTCAATAAATATTAGCTGTCATCTCTAGTTTGTAGGAATAATAAACGCTTTTGAATTTGACAATAAAACATTACGAATGTCCATGAAGAGATAGCTTTACGTAACACACTTGGTGTTCTGCAGTACAAGGCCTATAGCGAGCTGTTTTATTCACTTCGAACTCAAGTGAAGAGCAGCAAATGCTCAAAACTCCACAGGGCTTTGGGGTCAGTTGAAGACAAGCTCTATCAATGAATGACACTGGGCAAGCTACCCAGTCTCGCTGGGCCTCCACCGGCTCATCTATAAGCTAGGGTTAATCATGGCGCCTGCAGAAGTACTGCTTGTGTAGTGTGAGCACACATGGGACTGCTTGGTGAAGGGTGGCCCTCACATAAGATCTCAATCCTCACTCAGATCTGTTTAGTAAGTCCAGCTCCCAGCATGTCACACTAGTTCTTATGCAGACAGAACATTAGGCGTTCCCTCCTACCCTTCATCCATTGTCCACCTGCCATCTAGATTGTAGAACTTGTCTTGTCTAGAGGTCTTGGATTTACCATGATGTCTGCCATTAGCAAGTTTTGTTAGGTAGCTGATTATTTCATCTCAGACAAATCTGGGAGGTGGTTTGGCTTGGTTTTGGAACAACACTTTCTTGTTTGTGGTTTTTGAGTTTCAGGATGGAAAAGTATTCTTGGTAGGAGACTCTCATTCAAAATAGAACAGCTTATTTAAAAAAAAAAAAAAGGCCCCTTACATTTCTGGGACATCAAATGGCTCTTACAGAGAACGTTAATTGGTTTCAGCAGAAGGGTCAAACAGAAGCAAAGCAAGAACATTTCCTTCTAGAGGCAGATGGATTTCAGAACTTGGTGCAAAAAGCAGACAGGGCACATACTGGGTGCAATGGAGGCCAAAATGCCTGAAAGCATTTGGCTGAGCCTGGTCTGCCCACTGCTTCTCCCAGGGGAAGCTGAGTGATATCAGTAGTTCTGCAGCTAGACTGCATGTTGCTACCGGGAAGCATGTTATATCATATCACAGAAAAACTGCACAAACATGCCAGCTTCCCTCGGTAAAATCAAAGACCTGCTCCTCTCTTTCATCTTCCTAGCTCTTTGCCTCCCAGATGCCTAAGTTGTCACCTGTGGCTCACTCTTTACACTGCAATCAGAGTTTATCAGCTCAGCTAGGTAGGACGAGTAAGCCACGCTGCATAAACTGCAGTGCAAAGGTAGCTATGTCTACACCATTGAGACAGAGGCACAGAGGAGGGAAGAAACAAGGGCTGTGTGACAATTTCATTTTGGTCTAGGAGGAATAGACCTTTAGGTCTTATAACTAAAGTGGAAGAGTCTGTTGAAGTAACTGGTATTTGGGGAGTGCACGCCTGTAATCCCAGCACTCGGGAGGCTGAGGCAGGAGGATCACCATGAGTTTGAGGTCAGCCTGAACTATACAGTGAGACCCTGTCTCAAAGAAAACCAAAAATAAATTTTTTTAAAATAAAAAAATGGTATTTGGGGTCAATTAATTTGGGGGCTGTGAGAACAAGTTAAATCCTGCAAAGAAAATCAGAGCAGAACTCAGCCTCTAATCCAGCTGAAGAGATAAGGGGGATTTTCTGCCCCGGTTAGTAACGTATCACAGTGGGCTGAACAAATTTTAGTGGAGAACTCTCTGACTTAGAAGACAGAGCCGTTAGGAATTCCTATGAAACTCAGTATGAGACACCCAGAAGCCCCTGCTCCTGGAAAGTGATTTTTCTTTCTCCAAGTCTAGCTGGGAGATGCTAATCTTGCCTGGGGAGGTGGATGGAAATTAAATGAGTTTTGTTGTATGTTAATTAACAGCGTCTCACCCCTCTTGATTTTTGTGTAATATACTAGAACAATAAGGTCACATTCCTTTTAAAACTAGCAATGGCAAATGCCATTCTCTCTTGCTTTGTGGGTTTTTATGGCGATTCTAGCAGAAGTTCCTAAAAGGCAAGCCAAAACTTCATCCTTAAGCTTCCATCAATGATGACAACTGGAGGCTCTTCTCCCTTGGCGTCCCTTCTTGAGGGTTGGTGAGGAGGCATGAGCCTCCTCAAGGTGTCGAGTCACCTTGATAGTAGGGTGAAGAGAGAGCTGGTGAAAGCCCACAGATCCAGCCAGTTAATGAAGACCTGGAAATGTACGACATAATTTTCCCACCTTTGACAGTGATTCTATTAGGAGAAAGTGTTTTTTCCACTGTGGGAAAGTGGCTTATACCTGCTTTCTTAGCTACTTCCTAATTATACTGCGAGGAGTGGTGAGAGGGCATTGATCCATTTCTAGCTTCTCAGATGAAAGGACCTTTCTGAATGAAAGTCATATTAAGAGATTGCTGGGAATGGCGGATGATGACTTTATACAGTGCAGAGTCTGAGGGTAAGCTCCAAATAGCTATTAATATAATCATAGAAGTAATGGAGGGTTTGGTACCCATTCTTTAGGAGTTTTGCGTAGACCTCAAAATGACCTTATGAGCTTGCCTTAGTTCGTTCTGGCTGCTATAACAAGTACCATAGGCTGGGTAGCTTATAAGCAACAGAAATTTATTTCCCACAGCACCAGAGGCTGAAGCCGAGATCAGGAAGCCAGCAATGTCAGGTTCTGGTGGGGGCTTCCTCCCAGATTTCAGAGTGCTATCATCTTGTACCCTCACTTCTATGGAACAGAGAGAAGTTCCTTGCCCTCCTCTTTTTATAAGGGAATGGATCCCATTATAAGGGCCCTGCCCTCATTATTTTACTTAGCCTAATTACCTCCCAAAGGCCCTACCTCCAAGCACCACCATGTTGGGATTGGGGTTTCAACATACGGATTTTGAGAGGACACAAACATTCGGTTCATAGGTAATATTACTATACTTAGCTGCCATGAAAAATTGAGGTTCAGGAAGGTTAAGTAATAAGGGCACACCTGGTAGCAAGCAGTAGTGCTGGGCTTCAAATCCAGGTGGCCTGACTCTAGCTTATAAACTAGGCCGCTTCCTACATTCAAGTTAGGTTTGTTAAGGCCCTTGGTTCCACTGCATCCTATTTAAGCTATTTCTAAAAAATAGAAAATGTGGGTAAGTTTCTTTTTCTGTTGCTATGATTCTCTCTGGCACATCTGAGCTGATGAAATCCCATCTCATGAATTCACCTTATATCACTTCTGCCCCACCCTCTCCACCTCCTTCTCTCTCCGTGCATGGTTGGCCTTTCCATACTACTCCCCCTGGAGGAGTTCTTTCGAACTTCAACACACATTCTCCTGGCTGTATTGAAGGCAAAATGTCTATAGACAAACAGGGCCAGCAAGAAAATTGTGTGTGCTGGAATTACGCCAGCCATTCCTAGAGGCTAATTTGTAATGTGATGTTGTCCAGACATGTCCATCTGTGGGACTGTCACTGGCAGTTGTCAGAATTCCATGGTCCCCCAAAGCCCTCTCTTCCTCTTTGCAGTCAGGGTTGGAGCAAAGGGTGGGATGGCTGTGCCCAGCGGGCTACGCAGGCTGCCAGCACCACTCAGGCCTCTGGCAATTAGTACAGCTCCTTAAGCAATGCTGATGGACCCTTGTCTCTCATTAAGCTGCCTGAAAGTCAATCTCTTGATGGATCCCAGAGGGAAAATCCAGGAGGAAAGAAAGAGTTTATTTTCAGACACAGTTTAACAGCAACCAATTTAAGAAGCACCTAAAAAAATGATAATTAAATATTTCTCCAAGGAGCAAATTAAGATAAATACCCTAAGAGTCATTTCACATAGATCTGTCCAGAAAATGTCCAATTAGTATAATATACACCATATTTCAAGGACCCAAGAGACGGCTTGGCCTCACTCCCTTTTAGCCGTTGTTGATACTCGAGGTTTCTAAGGGAATGTTCTTTTTTTTAACACGTTCAGGAGCGGTCTGCCCTCTCAAGGGAAGAACCAGGATACAATTTGGCAGCTCGGAATCTCGTTCCAAGCCTGATTTTGAGAGTCAATGGCTTCTTGACAAGAGTCAGAAGGGAGGTTAATTTAGAACAATGAATGGAACCTGCTGAAAAGGACAAACCTCTCTGTCAACAAAACTTTGTGCCTATTAATGTGACTCTGAGGACAGCCCCCTTGGGCTTTTACTTCCCCTAATGAATGAAATGTGCATCTATTTTTTCTATAATGGAAGGAAGGATTCTCATGCCCTGTTATTTTGATTCCAGAAGGTCTCTACCAGTGAAGCTCCCATGAACATTTCTGGGGTAGTTAGACTCTAAAGGATTGAAAGCACTTGGAGTTGATCTTTGAGTTAAAGTCTTGTACAAGTCTCACTTCCTTAATCTTAGGTGACATGGTGAGCGCTACTACTGGACCACGCTGTAGATGAGGAAAACTGATTTAGGAGAGTTTTACAACAGCCAAGAAGGGCCTGGGCGCCTGCTCTCGGGCAGAGCCTCCTCCCAGTCCCAGCTGTTGATTGTATCACACCTCATGGCCGTGCAGAGTCAGCCTCTTCTCAAAACACATGCTAAGTTCCTAAAGAAGCTGGTCAGCTTAGCTTTCTGACCCGAGGTTTTTAAACCTCCCATGTTCAGCACGTCAAGGTAGCACCAATTCCCTCACAGATTCAATTTTCACTTGGTTGGCTACAAGATTAGTGAGTCTAAAGCATTTTGAGAAATATAAGCAAACAGCCATTAATGTCTCTGACACATGAAATGCCTCCCAGGGTCTTTTTCCTGTGTTATCAAGGTTAATATGAAAATCTGCTGTAGTGAGCAGAAGAAAGGCAGAATTTGAATGACTTTTAGTTTCAATGCAATGCAAATTCCTGCAGTGGAAAGGCAGAAACTGCCTCATTTCCTTTGCTTTTGGCCAGGAATAGATCATTCATTACCCATCATCGGGAAGAGCACGGCAGAGCCCTCATTACATCCTACCCGTGCTTTCCAAATCAATCAGCTCCCTGCTACACTGCTGGGCTTTTTAATTTAAATGTCAGTTAAGGTGAAACTGTGCTTCTTAAAAGAAAAATGTCAGAGCCCTATTAATGTTGGCTTTGTGTTGGTCTGTCTATCACTTTTGGGTTGACAATGTTAAGGAAATTATTTTTCTAGGAATATTCGCATTAAGGGTTCTCTTTGAATTTTTATACTATTCTCTCTCTTTTTTTTTTTTTTTGTGGGTACCGGAGGTCAAACTCAGCACCTCGCGCGCCAGCAGGCGCCTGTGCCGCTGAGTGATATCACCGGCCCTTTTTTCGTATGTGGGTACCGGGAGTTGAACTCAGGACCTCGCACTTGCCAGGCAAGCGCTTATGCCGCTGAGCTATCTCACCAGACCCTATACTATTCTTAAAAATATGAGAGCTTGTTAAAACTCAAGATCTACTCAAAATTACCTGTATCTATAAATTGCCACTGTTCAGAAGGTATAAAATGTGTCTAATGCCCCCCTCACCTTTGAATTCATAGTAGCTGTTTCTCAGGCAACTGTTGGAATTTGCCAGCTGTTCTCGGATGGGACTGTCCCGGCCACGGCAGAACCATTAGCCTCCTGCTTCTCCTGCCCGCTAATGCCAGGAGTTCTTCCCAGTTAATGTGATGCTGAGCTCAATCAACATGTAGGGCCAGGGGTATAGCTCAGTGGCACAAGTGCCTGCCTGGCAAGCGCAAGGTCCTGAGTTTAATTCCCAGTACCAAAGAAAACATGGAAAGAGTGGCACCTCGGTATACTGAGTACTTTAACTGAAGGAAATGAGAAGGAACCTGTCACATGCCCCTCTCTTTTGCCCAAAGTAAGTCATGGAAATCAAAACTCTTCCCCCTCAAGTTCAGTCATAGAACTAGGACTCTTCATCTCCCAAGGAAGCCATAAACACTAGAAAGTTCCCTGGCTCCCTGCTGCCTTCTCTCCCTTGGGAGAAAGGAATGCCACACAGGCCAAGAAGAGTATGAACAGACAGGCCCTGCTGGGCTTCTCCTTCAATCTATTCCATTAGATCCTGCTTTTTGGTCACATTTCTCCATGACTATCCATCCTTCATAGAACTTATGCATAAAAATGCTTTTCCCAGGGTCATTGGGTCCTCATTCTGAAGGTACCAAAGTCATGTAAAACTTTGAGTAAATAAATTCTTTATATTTTTCTTTTTTTTTTTTTATACGCAGGTACCAGGAGTTGAACTCAGGACCTCGCAGGCAGGTGCTTATGCTGCTGAGCTTTATCACCGGCCCTATGTTTTTCTTTTATTAATCTTTTTGTTTGTTTGTTTGTTTGTTTTTGAGACAGGGTCTCGCTATGTAGTTTAGGCTGACCTTGAACTCACTACATAACCCATGATGGCCTTGAACTCACAGTAATCCTCCTGCCTCGGCCTCCCAAGTGCTGAGTTTACAGGCATGTGCCACCATGCCCAGCTAACTGTCTTTTTGGCATGGGAGTGTTGGTTGTGATTTATGATGGGTAAGGAAAAGTGCCACACCTTTCTGCCTATACAATGACAACAAAAGATATGGTCTTCACACATGGTGTGACGCTATTGAGACAAGACTAAATGAAAAATTCAAAATCCTCACACTGGACCAAAAGACAAACTGATGTTCTTGCTAGTCACTAAGTCTTCTCACACCTCCACTTCCAGAGCTCCCCCCATTTAGCCCAACTCTTACAATTCTTTGCATGCTTTGAGTGCTTCTTGTATTGCCAGGTTCTACTGCTTTGTGATGCTGCTTGAACTGCATTGTTCTTTTGCTGCGGACACAGGTCTTACCTGGCTCTGTGAGCAGTGTCCTCACACAGGCAGACATCTTAGGACAGACATATTTCTTGTGTTCCCATAGTAAGCAGAGTCCAGGGCATTGCAGATGTTTGTTAATATTATATCGAGGGATGGTTGCTGTTTGAACGACAGGGAGAAATGAAATCCAGGACTGTATGGTTTGTGTCCTTCCATATGTTAAGCCTCATGCAGTCTTAGGCTTTTTCGGAAGTGGCTGAATCTAGAGTGTGTGATGCTGGGATTAAGGGTGTGTGGTTGCTAAATCAGTCCACTGATTGGTGTGGCACCACCCTAATCCCAGCAGTCTAGATACAATATATAAGGGACAGGAAGCGTTATGCGTGCCGCCACCCCCCTCCGCCACGCCTTGTAGCTTTTGCTATCTTGTGGGCTCCATGAATTGTTCTCCTCTGCGATGCCCCTCTGCCAAGCCACCCTGCCTTGGAGCCAGCCAATTGTGGACTGAAACCTCTACAAACTGTAAGCCAAATAAACCTCTTCCCCTTTAACTTTGGGTGTCAGGTGTTTTGTCTCAGCAATGAGAAAAGTAACTAAAACAAGGACCAATGGCCAATTGCTTAGTAAGAACACAGTACACTGTGCTTTGTCTCGTCTTCACGGATTGGTGGGTGTGGTGGATGTGAATACGTCCCTCCAAAATTCATATGTTGAAAATCTAATCATGATAGTTGGACCTTTAAGAATTGGGATTAGCGTCTTTATTAAAGAGGCCCTAGCAGCCCCTGTGTTTTTCACCATGCGAGGACACAGCTAGAAGGAGCCCTCTATGAACCTGAAAACGGGCTCTGACCAAATCAGCCGGTGTCTCAATCTTGGAGTTCCTGGACTCCAGGACTTTAAGAAGTAAATTTCTATTGTTTATAAGCCACTCAGTTTAGGTATTTGTTTATAGCAGCACAAGTGGACTAAGAGTGGAATAGTGGCCTGTGTCTACAGCACCATGGCAACGGACCAGTTGGGTTCTTTTGGCCTCATCTTAACATAAGGAAGGACGCAGTGGAAGGAAAGTAGCAAGATTTGTCTCCTGGGGCAGCAATACATTGAAGTGACCACAAATAGTGTGTGTGTGTGTGTGTGTGTACAAACACGCACACACATGCACCTCTGTATACATGTGTGGAAACACAGACGCAGAATACATGCTGTTTGCCAAGAATAAAATATTTTCTCAGAATGTGAGGATTGAGGGGAAATATATATTTTCCTCTTAAATTAACTCCCTATACTGGTTCTGCTTTTATTTGTCTCAAGGTTTCCGTTGCTGCTCTTTTGCTAAACCAGATATTCCTTCAAAGACATCAAACCACTGTTGTTATTTCTTTCTTCCGTCCCAATTTTTAAACCCCTTTACCTATATGTGTTGGGGGGAAAGAAAAGGCAGAGAGACTTATATTATTTTTATTTTATTTATTTACTTATTTATTTATTTACTTATTTATTTATTTTCCTTCATGTGGGTACTGGGAACCGAACTCAAGACCTCGTACTTGCCAGGCAGGCGCTTATGGCGCTGAGCCATCTCATCGGCCCCTATATTTTTTTTAAAGATTAGTCTTCTTCTTCATGATCAGAGTCCCAGAAATTAATTGATTCAAAAGGCAAATCCTACTCCTTTCTATTTCTGTAGCTTTATTAAGTGTTTTTCCTAAGAGTTAAATGGAGATAACCTTCAAATAAGAGGGAAGGTGGAAAGTACAACAGATTTTACAATCAAACTTTGGGGTAAGTGAACTTTAGACAGAGGACAATACAGAATCAAGATGCAAACTTGAATTCTCCATCCCAGTGTTGTGATAGATTCACAGAGATCCATCTCATCCCTCTTCCCTCAATAACATACAAATGGAGGGTATCTGATTTTCTTTGAGATATAGAATACTACCTACAGCCTTCTTTCAGATTTATAAAAAAGAAAAGATAAGAATGGAAGCAACTTCCCTGTTCACAGACCAAAGCCCTCACATACTGAGGCTGGATGGAGACACATGGTAACCTGGTAACATCAGGCACAAGTTATATCTGAGGGTGCCTGAGGGGTTCAAGGCCCGTGTGTATAAACAGATACCAAGCTTTGGTTAGAGCATGTGTTCTACACACACACGCACACTCACTCACACACACTCACACACACACACACTCACTCACACACACACACACCTTCTTTGACTTCCCAGCCCACGCAATCCCCACTATATCATTATATTCCGACTCACTCTCCAGGGCTTGTGGGTCAGAAGAGGCTGAGTTTGGGCCACTAGGAGACACCCTGTCCCGAGACACAAAGCACCTCCGTGATGCTTTCTAGTTCTTCGTTTTCAGACGGCCCCGATTCTATCACTGTGAGACAAAGAAAAAGCCATCATGCTTCAAAAGCTGCCAGTCCAAGGAAAATCGGTGCCCACCCAGAAGAAAAGTCTGTAGATCTTTTAAAACCATTAATTACTTCCTGCCAACCAAAAGGAGGCCACAAGGGGACACCATGCATTGGGACCCCTAAGCAGAATCCAGATGGAATCCAATTTGCTGAACTCAGACCTCAACCTAAGGTTAATATTTTACTCAAGGGAAAACAAAAATAGTGTTTTAAAAATCAAAAGACTTAGTCCAAATTAAAACAAATGTTCCTCAGATGAAAGCTGAACCAGATTGATGTTTCTTTCGCTCTCTAGTCCTGAAAGCATTCCCATGACAGTTTCTCCAAGGCAGCTGGGCAGCTAGTCTCTCCTGGCACATAGCTCCCTGATGACAATACTCCCGGCAGGTTGGACAACGGATCTAGCTGCAGTCTGCGAATTTGGCCTCCTTGCCAGGTAGTTTAAAAACCATTTACACAGCCCATTTTGATTTTGGAGTGTTCAGACAGATGGGCTATTTGAACCCACTGATCCAAGAACATGTTTTTGCATATTCCTCTGCCTCTTACAAATCAGACCGAAAAAGGAAGACTGGGTGCACCCCTTGGCCATTTTGAGCAATTATTCTGTCTAGCTTGGGTGGATAAGAAAATAGAGCAGTGTCAGCAGAGGTATCAGCAGTGAGTTTTACTGAAGGAAATATTGCATGCCTGGTGCCATGCATGTCTGTCTGTCTGAGTGCTTTGTCTCCTATTGTCTCTGTTTTTTCTGCTCTCTCACGTACATGCATACCCTCTTTAATTACTAACAGAAAACAGTGCTTTCTGCACACTTCACAACATCTGTTCGGGCCTTAATTAATCTAACTCTCACAGTCTCCATAGCAACAGTGCTTAGTAGACTCAGGCTCCACATTAGAAAATCTTCCTCCAAGTGAGTGACTTAAAATATGGCCATTACCGAGATATGTTTACACTAATTCTACCGTCAGATATAATGAGACCTTTACATGGGACATGTTTGCAGGGACAGCTCAAGTTATGTGCCCCATAGTAAAAATAACTGCCCCAAACTAGGAATAGGAAATGCTAATTTTTCAAGCTACTGCAAAAATAAATAAATAAATAAAAATAAATGGAAAGGAGAAAAATCCCATTAGTACCTTTATGTTACACAAAATTCCTGTGCTACCCAAGATTAATGACCACAATTGCCTTGATGGATCACACACTTACTGTTTGTAGGGAATTTAGAAGAAATGCAAGTGTTTAAAAGAAACTCTTCAGGAAGTTTGTTTTCTGAGCTTGGCTCCAGGGACCTTAATTAAAAGCATATTGTCCTTTGCTGGCACCTGCCAACATCTTACCCCAGTGGGAGCCGGCCAGCAGTGGAGAGGTGGACGATGGCTTTCCAGAGAGCCCATGGAGCTGCCAAGGGAACTGTCAAGCACATTTCTGAGAATGTGTTCTAGCTCCATGGGCTATGCAGATGCTCTCGTTGATGCTGGCTCTGTTCGTGTTTATACTGAAGTTGTTATGTTAAAGATTGCAAAAAATAAGCACTGGCAACTCCCCAGAAAACCTGCTTAGATATTATCCATGGTGTCAGAGGCAGTGGTAAGGAGAGCATGGAAAAATGAAGCCAGTCATTTACTCCCAAGTAGCATTTCAGATTACACCGGCGTCCATCATTCAATGTTTAACTTGAGCTGTTAACCAGAAGCAAACCATTCGCTGGAGCTCTAGCCCTTTTCCCCCTCACTGCTTCCTTCTAGGAACAGCCAAACAACCCCAAACCAGCCTGGCAGAGGGAACTAAAGAAGTTGGACAAACTCTTGAGTAAGTAAAAATGCAGTTTAGCAAACAAATCAGATTCCTTTTATGAAATAAAATGGAGACACTCAATTGCGCCTCCAAACAAAAAGAGAACCTTCCAGAACTTTCCCTGGGGACAGGAAGTTTGTGAATCTCTGCAGACAACTGATCCCTGCATTGGCTGGGGACAGAGCTAAGCTGAGCATGGAGCCTGTGGGGTCACCAGGCCTGTGAACAAAAGAGGCTCACTGGAGAGGTAGGGGTGGGAGCACTTACTAGGACAAGGGACAGATCTCTAATGTAACAGTAGAATCTTGTTAAATCAGCAAAGGGAAGATAATTCTGTTTCCTCACCAAGTTTACCTTTTGTCCTTGGGTAATTGTTCTGAGACTCTTGGATGTGGGTAGTAGCTAAAATTCCCGACTTTCTGTTTCTCAGAGTTTTATTGGTAGGCAGACAACTAAGATTCAATTCACAGCATGTTGAGGTTTCTCAGCCATAAAACCTCTACAAAACTACTGAACCATGGTGCCTCCTTCAAGTTGCTGCACCCAAAACATGTTCAGTCGTCCGCTTGAAGGGACTGCTTTGAACTTTCCAGCCAAAGGCAAAGAAATGCAGTAGATCAGGGTTCTAGCTCTACCTCTAACTCTTTGATCTCAGATTTCCAATGACTCTTGTTCATCCCCTCACCCTTCACTCAGTACATAGCATGGAGCTAACTCAGCCCTGCATCATGGCAGGTTTCGATCTTAGAAGTCTCTCAGGACACAAGAAAATGCCCTGGCTATTTTGGTTCTGGAGGACACCCAAGTTTGTCTTTGCCTTAGCCCTGTCACCAGCATAAGTCATTTTAAAGAGTGTTTACTGAGTTCCATTTACTGTCCTAGACTTCACTCATATGGCTCTGACAACAGCTCTGCAAGGCATGGCTCCTGTCACCATCCCTGTTCCATAGATAAGCAAACTGAGCTCCGAAGCACAGTTGCTTGTCTGATGCAGGAGGCTCCTCTCCCATAGAGTCTGGCATGTGACAACTGTGCTGCTGCAATGGTGCCCTGGGAGAGTTCCAGCAAGCGGAGCCCAGGGCTGTGCAGCTTTCCCATGTCTTTTTACCACCCTTCTTACACTGGTAAAGGGACATTGGTGCGTGAGAGACAGTTGGGAAAGAACACTGTAAACTCTTCATATCAAGTATAAGGTTATTCTGGAAACTTCCTCCCATATGCCCCCTCCTTTTTGTAATTTCCCATTCTCCACACCTCAACATGATAGACTGAAATGGGTTGCTGGGGGCAACAATAAACAAAAGTAAACAGAAGAGCAAAGTGAGCCTGTCCTTTCTCCTTTTTCTTCTCCACTTACCATCTTACCATTTGAGTTATCATACAAGTCCTCAGTTCACCCCACAACAGCACCCTGAAGCATTCTTCCAGGTCCCTCAACCCTAGTAAGCATCTTAAACTGATCTCTTTACTCTTGATTACTCTCGGTTCTTGTGGTTAGAACCAAGCATGCAGACATCCAATTGGCCATTTGACCGGAACCAACATTACACTATGGTAGAGGGGGCGTAGAAAGGTTATGGGTGAGAGGCATCTGCTCACGCTTTGAGAGAGTAACATCACAGTATGGAAGCAAATATTCCTCCATACTCCAGAGCCTGGATTCATGTGGAACCTGATCAGTCACCCAGGGAAGTGGGGGAAGCCATCCATGTTCCCCTACTACTTGCATAAGAGTGCCTGAGTGAGGCAGAAATAGAATGATGCTCTCATGGGACAATTTAATCTAGAGGGAAGGAGCTCAACCCGGTAGGTCCAGATGTCAGCTGCAGCATCCCTCCTGCCCCTGCTTCACGCCTCTAGACTTCACTAGAGGGAAGTCTCCACCCCTCTCCACTCCTCTCCTTGCTGGGAATATGTTTTCCACATCCTCTCTGTGTATCCTTCAAGCCACAGGCATCTCCTGCTGTAGGATGACTCCTTCCACTTCACATCTGGCCCCAAAATGTCCTCCCTATTTCACATAGCAGCCTGCACTTCCCTGTATCGCTGTGCCCTCTCTGATAGGATCATCTGTTCCTGTTCCCCAACAGCTTGCAGCCTTGCGCATCTTTATCTTCTCCCCAGAGATTGCCCGGCCTTTAGCAGACCATCGATAACTGTTACAGAACGAGGAGTTAAGAGGAGGTTTTGAGATGCATGAGTGGTGAGTTAACCTTACCAAACCCTGCTCCAATCTTCTAACCATCAGCGTGCAGGCTCTCACGTGCTCTTCACTGTTCCTGGCACGGCAGGAGCGATCTGCTTAAGGACTGAGATCAGGCTGAATAATTATTAATAGATTTTTAAATGATATGATAATAATAGCTAGCATATATGGAGTGATTATTATGCCCCAGGCTCCATTCTAAGTACACTTGGAATCGTTTAATCTTCATAACAATTCCATAAGGCAATTATCTCTGTTTTTATAGATGAGGAAACAGAGAGGTGAGGTAACCTGCCAAGGGCGTACAGCCAGTGAGCGGCAGAGCTGGCTCCAGATTCCATTTTATTAAGTGCATTTTATTAAATGCTGCCTCTCACTGAGAAAGACAGAGAGGGGCCAAACGTCAATAGGCTTGAGTTATTTTTCTGAGTTTAAAGGGGGTCCCAGGGCACAGGAAAGAATACATATATTCCATTTTTACTTATTTGTGTCATCCCATGATTCAATGATGCTACTTTCTTTATCCCACATAATGTGCTTATACAAGTGTGCACACATAGCCAGACACACACACACACACACACACACACACACACACACTCCTCAGCGGTGTTTTTCTACTTTTCTGAATAAACAGGGCTTCTGCTGTGAGTGCGTTGGACAGCGTGGCAGCATTCCAGCAGTCAGGCAGACCTGAGGTAGTGCAGCGCGACTCGGGGTCAGAATGAAGTGGTGCATACATTTGCGCAGCCTGGAAGGGACTGAGCAAATGCACTTTCCATTTCAGGATTCCTCTAAAGGGATGCCTTTAGGGATGGTCAATAAGTTTCTTTTAAATTCTTAGCTTGGTGGGAAAAGTAGGTCCTTCTAGGGAAACTTAGTTACGAACCTAGCAAATAGGGTGATCTCATAAGATTAATGAATTTGGGTGGGACCCACAGAGTGAGTCTCGGTAGAGAGCTTAGTCTGTTCGGGCTACTGTAACAAAATACCATAAACAAAGTGGCTTATAAACAACAGAAACTTCTCGGTGCTGGAGGCCAGGAAGTCCAAGAGAAAGGTGTCAGCACATTTTATATCTGGTGAGCCCCAACTTCCTGGCTCATAGAAGGGGGTTCTTCCTGCTGAGTCCTCCACATGGAGAAGGGCAAGGGAGCTCTCCCAGGGCCTCTTATATGCACACGAAACCCATTGATGAAAGCGTCACCCTCACCCTCATTATCTAATGGCCTCTCAAGGCCCCACCTCCTAATATCAATTCTTGGTGATGATTATGTCTTCAACATATGAATTTCAGGGGACACAAATGCTCTGATCATAGCAGGATTTGTGTTTATTACCTAGTGAGAATGAGGTAAAATGAAATTATTGAGAAAGCTTTGAAATTTAGTTACATGCAGTGGAAAAGTCATATTCAATAGGAGTATGAGTACCTCAAAAATACTGAGGTCTCCCCAAGGGGACTGCATGAAGACTCCATTTTTGCAGTGCTTGAAAATTGACTGAGCATAGATATTTTTAAATAACCCATGGGGTTCGAATATCTTTATATATTTTCACTATTTCCATATCCATTGTCATGAGAAAAGGAAAGATATTTATAGTTATCTGAACAAGAATTTAAACTAAAATAGCTATATGGTTTTTATTCAAAGGACACAGGATTCTGGAACAGACTTTATCAGGGCTAGAAAGAACATAGATTATTTTTTCTTTCTGGGTGTCTTCAGGAATGGGAGATGCATCATATAATTTAGGAGTTTAGCTTGGAGGTAAAGTGATTATTAGAATTTTAATAAGCTATGCCCATTCTAGAAAAAGGTTAGTCACTGAACTTTTTGCTATAATTATGACAAAAATGACCAGAGGCATCAAGAATGCCCCCCAAAAACTCTTCTTTAAAAACTTAAGATTTAATTTGTCCAAGTGAAAATATAATGTAGATATACAACTTATAACTTCAAGTAGCGAAAACAAAATTGGGATCTGTGTGAATTCTTTTTCCCCTCCCATAACATCTCCTGGTAAGTGCTGTAATTTCTGGATGAACTGAACAGTCTTCCTTTATTTTCACTTCTTCTAAGGAGAGATTTATGTGTGAGTAAAAGGCATGTTTTACCACGGTCCTATTCTTAATATTAAGACTCCAGAGTAAAATAATGACATAAAAGGTATTTATTGACACTGACCAAAACATATACAAATACTTCTGCAGAACACAATGAAAACATCTCCTGGTTTGAAGACAGGGTCTGCCAGCTGTCCTCGGTGGGAGAGGCCCTCCAGCAGCAAGCTCACTGAGAGTGTGTCTGTCCCACAGGAAAGGGTTCCTCTGCACGGGCGATAGTCTCTGGTGGTCCAGGGGGCAGCAGGGACAGGCTCGCTGATGGAAGTGAAGGTTTTCATGGAGTTTCACTGTTTATGTCACAGCTGTCTCCAGGAGGTGTCGGGCTGAAGGATGCTGCTGACCTCTGGCATGAGATCTCACCAGTATCAGGACAAAGACAGTGTGTCACAAAGCACGTGGCTCCGGTCCTTACCATCTGCAGACTGTGTTCCTGGGATGGTGGCCACAGGGTCAGAACAGGTGCCCAGCAGGACACACTGACAGGATGGTGATGGTGACAGATGTCTATCTCTGATGCCCAAAGAGATTGATGCAGAGAGGCTAGCTGAGAAAAGGCCTTCCCCATAGCCTCCTGCACAGTTTTGGGCACAAAGGCCACTCTTAATAACCAACTGCCGCGACAGTGAAAGGTCATTCCTTAGGAAGATCACTCTTTAAACCCAAATTGCTTCTTCTCCACCTCAAAAGCCATTTATTACCAATTCCATGTGACTGCATATAAAATGCAATATAAATTTTACTCTAAAGTCGAAGAAACTTTTAATATACTCCTGCTTATTCAAGTTAGTTTCCCCTCCAGAAATCCAAAAGTAGGTGTGATAAGTTACGATTATACAGAGCCATTTTCAATAATTTAAGTATTAGACTCAGGCCAAGGGTGAACTTGCATGAAATATTAAATAGTATTCTTCAAGCAATTTGGGCACAGTCACACACAGAAGGAATGGGGAAGAAAGGTTCTCCCAAAAGTGCCAGAGTTGGGTTCGTTTGGTAAAATAATCACAACACAGTTAGAGGTAAACAATATCTTCCTCCACTCTATCCGCATCTTGCCCATCTTGCATGGCCACTGTCGATAGATTTTGCTTTGCTTCTGCTATAAACGTCCGCAGCTGAGGGCAGTGTGGATCTGAGTCCTGGAGGGCTGGGGGCATCGTCCAGGAGGTGTCCAGATCTGCAACAGGCAGACAGCACAGGTTACAGGAGAGGCAGTCTGGGACCTGCAAGACACATGACGCTGTTCCCCAGAGACTAGGATATGCAGGGCCCCTGTAGTCAGCCACAGAGAAAACAGCTGAGCCCAGGGAGAAAGAACCGTACCGGGCTATCTAATGATTTTATCAGTACTGCTAAGACGTGTTCGACTGTACGCACACATGTCTCCAGTGGCTAAAAATCACCTTTGTGAAAGCCTCCCAGGGAATTTTCATGTAAATAAAGAGATTCCTATTCCTGACAGTCAACTCCCTGCTCCAGCTGCGAAAGGGAGGCCCACTTAACTTTTAAAATGGATCTAGTCTTTGAAAATATACAGTGCAACTCTGTGTAATAAACCATATTTGCATCTGTACAACAGCTTCCCTCGTAATATTGTGAAGTCAAGAGTTGACCTCCAGGCTCAAATAATGAGTCTGGGTCTTTCCTGGTGTGGGAAAGAGGTGGGGAGAAAGGAATTGAAGAAGGAAGGAGCCCCTCTAGCCTCAGCATCGTGCAAATGTGTTAATGCTACACACGGTACTTAGCAAGAGGCGGCAGACTTCTAGGGAAAAATCACGCCAGTGTCAACTATGACTGGGTTTGCGTTTTTCTTTCTCAGGTTACCTAGTAACAGCAGGGCACTGTCTACTCTCCTTTGTTCTGGTAAAACCCTCTAATATCACGGTTTACAGGGGAGATGAAGGAGTGTCTTCATTTGAAGAAAGAAACACGTGTGCTGCACATCACTTTCACTGCCCTTGTCCCCTGCACCACTCCCCAGGCACAGCCACATGGCAACATTTCAAATATCCAGCTTCTGCTGCAGCCCAGCAGAGAGCAGACTTAGAAGTCCAGCTGTGGAAGGAGGGTGGGGCGCCATGCTGCGCACCTGCTGCTTTTTCAGTCATTAGCAAGAGACCCAGCTCTTGCTAGGTTTCATTCACAGTCTCTACTATCTAGCTGGATATAATACTGTTGGCATTCTAATGACAAAAATGCTTGCGACCTCTACTTTCCTGACCTATATCTTTGACGGCTACAGATGGTAGTATGCAGAGCTTGGCGGAAATGAAGGACGAAATGTCCCCCACAAGACTGCACTGTGGGGAGGTAGTGGCCTTTGCTACCCCTCCTGTCATTCCTCTTTCCAGTAAAAGGTGTGGCTGATGGAGGAGGAGCAGCTAGAGCCACAGGAAGTAGAGGGTCACTGGAAGGAGCAGTGGCAAGAGCTGACCTGTGGCTCTAAAGCAAAGGAGGACCTCAAGGGAGAGCAGAAAGAGGGAATCAGGTGGGGCTGTGCTCCACAGCTTGCTCAGAGGCGTAAGCCACCCCTGACCCTTTACACGTCAATGAGCTACAAAGAAGAAGTCCACTTTCAGTGTGGTGACTTGATTCTACCAACCCTAATTCCAGATCCTATACCTCAAATACCAGGAACCCAATAACAACTGATAACTACAGAAGGTGCTGCCACCATTTATCCAGTACCTTCTCTGGGTGCAGATCTTTTACATTCATCATCTCTTTATGCCTCAAAATCTTGTAACTCCCGTTGGCAGGTGGGGAAACTGTACTAGTCACCTGTTGCTGGGATGAAATTCCTAACAAACACAGCATAAAAGAGAAAAGATTTATCTTGGTTCACAGTTTCGGAGGTTTAACTGCATGGCCGGCCAGGTCTAAGGCAGAAATGGTGTGGTGGAGGAAAGCTGCTCACCTCATGGTAGCCAGGAAGTAGAGAGAGAGCAAGAGAGCCAGAGAGGAAGGGACTCTGCGACTATGTTCACACCCCCCTTTCCTCTTCCTGGCCATTGAATGGAGCCAGCTTATTATACAACTTCAAAGAAAAAAAAAATCTCAAAACTTCCATCTAGCAGATACTGGTAGATTGAACCAGTCACCTAAGCCACTAGAGCGCTACCTCCTCGCCAACAAAGCATCCAGCCAGTGTACAAGAAATACTACCTGGAGAATGAAAAATCAACCATCGAATGAGGCAGGAGGTTACTGCTGACAAATGCAACAATGCTAGGCACCCTGAAGCCCTTAATCCATGTACATTTCCTTCCTCTGGTGGTGAAATGTAGCAGAGTTCAAAATACTGACGGGCCTGGGAATCCCGGGAGTCTCTTCATGAGAAGACTCATTCAGAGAACAAACCAAAGAAACAAATGAATGTAAGAGAGAATTCTTTTATCTTAGATTAAATTGTAGTCTCTAGTTCAGGAAGATGGAGAACCAAGAACGTATAGTGCGGTGGGAGTAAAGCGTATGTGAGTGTGTGTATGTGTGAGTGTGTGTGTGTGTGTGCACGCACACATGCGAAAGTGCACACTGGGGGAGGCATAAACATTTAATCAGAACATTTTCCAACAAAAATAAAAATGGGAGGAAAGCATTCCTAATGAGAGCTCGCTGGGTCCTAAGGTGACTGGCCCATGCTACAATTCCAGATGTACTACTAGATGCTGCGGTGGTTGTGTGGCACCTGGGAGGGAACTCAATTTCCTTCTCTGTGTTCCTTCTTGGTTTCTACCTGAACTCCACGGGCAAGGTCAGATAGTCTGTCTTTGAAATTAGAAGACGTTCTGTGATTTCTGATTTTATTACTCCATTTCAGCTCTGAAAGAACTCCAGCACAGCGACTGTATATTTCTCAAGGCCAGGCACCTTTATCCACATTTTTTACCCTGGAGAGTATGATCATATAAAACCCTAAGCTGAAAAAACATTGGTTAAATTAAACCTCACTGCTTCAGAAAACAGAATTATGGGGGAGTAAAATTAATCATCCAGTTTCATTTGTGATCAAAATACATGTTCATTGGTGGAGATAAATATAGATTTTTTTTTTTTAATGTGGGTACCGGGAGTCGAACTCAGGACCTCGTGCTTGCCAGGCAGGCGCTTATGCCGCTGAGCTATCTCACTGGCCCTAGATTATTTTTAATAAGCAACAAAATATGAATATAATCATAATTTGGTCAACTAAAAGCAGAATGCTATTATAACAAAGCAAAACATTAAACTGCAAAGATCCAACACTACCCCTCCTTACATAAAAGAAATAATTTGATCCTTACTATATCTCTGGAAAATTTTTTAAACAGAGTGAGCATTATTAAGCTTAAAATAAAGACAGGGCCAGTGAGATAGCTCAGTGGCATAAACACCTGCCTGGCAAGTGTGAGGTCCTGAGTTCGACTCCTGGTACCCACATAAAGGAAAAAAAGGGCTGGTGATATCGCTCAGCGGTACAAGCGCCTGCTGGCAAGCATGAGGTTCTGAGTTCAACTCCCGGTACCCACATAAAAAATAAAAAATAAAAAATAAAATAAAATAAAATAAAAAGGACAAATAGCCTGAAGCACATAAAAATCCCAAAGACTTGCTAAACCAAATGGAAAAGTAGAATCTTGGTTCAGGGATTTTCCTGCTACATAAGTGAGCTTCTATTCACACATGACAATTTCATCCCATACAAGAAATTTCCATATTCACATTATAAGGACCACTATAAAGTCCAAGTTAGTCTCCTAATGAAGTTTTTAACCTTCTCTCCTTTCATACAACACACCTAATGCAGTTTTAAAATTACATCTATTCACATTTTTAGCTGGCACAATTCTTTTCTTTTGTAGAAACGCAAGGCAGAAAATACCTGTGCTGCCAAGGGACACGTGTGCCGGAGCACTGAACATCCAGCACGTCCCTAACTCTGACCCCTAGCTCTTAGTCGCAACCTTCTCGTTGACCCTTGCATTTATCATTTTCACACTTTTCTCTGCTCACTCAGTATTGGAATTTCTCACTGACTGTGAAGAGCATCAGCCTTCTCTCCATCACCTCACCAGTATTATTATCTATTTGAGCCAACTGGGTAACTGACTATTTTCCAGACTAGACTATAAACTGAGTGTGCAAAATACAACTATGTGTCATCTTCCCAAGGAATAAAATAACACCTAAACTGTGAGGTGAATGGAATATTTTAATCCATAAGGTAAAATGTAACCTTGGGCAAGTCATTTGCTCTCTCTGGACTTCACTGCATGAAGGATTGAAATGAAATCATCATGAAAGTATGTTAAACTTATTACATTGTATGTGGAATTTTACATTTGTGTTTGGGGTCAGCGATTCATCAAATAACATTCTAAAGATATAAAAAATGGATACACTTTCCTCTGCTTTGTACTCAGGAAATGCAACTAAATTTACTACCTGAATTTTCATTTAATGTCATGTTTTTAAGGTAGTTGTCAGGTACTTTTCCCACTCCTCTCTCTTCAATTTTCCCAACAGTACTTACAGAGGGAAGCCCACACACAATCTTCAGAGGATAGCATATGGAAAGTGAACGACTGAGTTGAAAGCAACGCCTACAGTCAAAATGTACACTTGATTTCCCTCCTGTGAACAACAAACTTTCGGTATCTTGTCACAAAGAGCCAGTTTGTCCAGCACTCTGGGAGGCTGAAGCAGGAGGATCACAAATTCAAGCCTGGCCTGGGCAACTTAGAGACTTACCTAGACCCTGTCTCAAAGTACAAAATTAAAAAAACGGAGATGAGAATGTAGCTCAGTAATAAGGACCTGGGTTCAATCCCCAGCACTGAAAAAGGAAAAGAAAAGAAGAGAAAAGAGGAGAGGAGGGGGGGAGGAGAAGAGAGAGGAGGGGAGGGAGTGATTGAAAAACAGGCTTGTGACAAGTAGAAAAGGATTGTCTATGATTTTAAAATATTTAGTTAACACAGTCTTTGCCTTTTCCTGAATTTTCTAAATAGAAAAGTATTTTGAATCATTTTAAAACCAACGTTTTATTTAGATTTAAAAGCACTGTGAAACTTTCATCATAAACATCAACTGCCAAGGTCTGAACGTAGCCCAACATTGCACCCAGTGCCTGGGAACGCGGTGCCCAGCGGCTACCAGAGCTTGCTTAGTCTGTGGTGCAATCACTGATGATGCGAAGCTCAGCCCTATCCACGTCTTCCCCGACTCTCTCGTCCCCAGCGGGGGTCACAGAACAGATCTGTGCGGCCTTGGAGCCTTGACTCTGTTCTTGTTTATTTCAATCCAGCTTTCTGACTTGTACTTCTTATTACTATATCCCTTGTGCATGTTCCTGAAATCCAAATTCACACTTTCCTAGAATAACTCTACCTCAAAAAATGATTTTATCATTAATGTTCCAATTCTGCAAAAGAAGTCGCACCCCCTCTTTTGCGACTGATTCAGGCTTACACTCTGCAACATCTAAAAAATCATTTCCTGATGACATTACTGGCAATCACTATTTTTTCTCGGGAGCATTAATGCACAACCTTTTCCCTCTAATAGAAAACATTTATTGTCCAGAGCTTGAGATATCTTCAGAGCAAAAGAAAATTGGTCTCTGTCCCTAATTTTGCTCCACTCAATTTTCCATAGTAAGCCACAGACAGGATGTGAGCCTCTGGCATGAGAACCAATCTGGAGTTGATGTCTGATGCAAACGGTCTAAATACTGGTCTAAATAATAGGCCAATACTGCACCTAAAATACAATAATATAAAACACCTGCAAGTTATTTTTAACTCAAGTATGTGCGTGCATGTACAAATTTGTAAAGTAAGAAAGCAATTTTTCGTTACAATTTTTTAAAGCTGTGATTGTGAGAACTGGATTTTATTTCTGCATTCATAACTAATGATACGACACATTGACCTGCTATCTGAACTTTGACTTGCTCTCACATTTGTCCTTCTCCCAAGAAAAGTGCCACCATGAATGGACCTTAACATCAGCCCCTCACTGGGAGTATCCTCACCTTGTCCTTGAAATGCATTTCAAAGTGTTTCTCTAAACAGGGTACTCAGTAGGTACCCATGATAAAAGGAAACAGTGGTCAGTTAAATTGATGAAACTCTGGGTACATCAAGTTCCTTAACTGACAGATTTTTCTGACATGGATAGGCTCATGTGTACCCTAAATCCCTCAGAGGAAGAAACAGCATGAGTCAGCCCCTAAACTCAGCGCACCTTTTCTCACAGTGTACCTTGAAGTGTGTGTTCCATTTAACACACTTCAGAGACCAGGGCATTAGAGAATTGCAAATCTATTGTGGACTAGGAGAAGAAAAATGATCAAGAGACCACAATAAATCACAGGTGAGAAGTTGGAAGTAGGTGAGGTTTTCCAAATTCAGGACCTCATGATTCTGTATATAGTGTCTGTACTGGGCCAGGCTGTCATCATCAATGGTTGATAAAACTGCTAAGAGAAAAGCTGATGGCAATTGTTACAATGGGTGGAGAGAGCTGAGGACACCTGAACCCAGGGTTCATTAACATTACAAATAGAGAGACATCCTGCCCCATATGATGAGATGCAACAGGAAACATGCAACAACATTCAAGGAGATATTTTTATGTAAAAAAATAAAGCCTGCATTTAATCAAACACCTATTCCCAACTACCATTTTACCAGAACTAAAGGGTATAAGAATATATTAAATGACTAGGGAATGCAATCAGCAAAATCCAGAATGTGGGAAGTTTTTCAGAAAAAAAAAACATATGAGTCTTTTCAACAAATAAATTGTAAGATTAAAGAAGATAGAGAGGAGGGCAAGAGAACTTCAGATTTAAAATTCTTAAGAGATGTACCAGCCACATGCAATATATGAAATTATTTGGCTCCTAATCTAAACAAAACAAAGGAAAAAGGCATTTATGAGACAATCAGAAAAAGTGAAGTACTGATAGCATGACTTTTAAGTAACAACTGTTGATATTGCATCAGGTGTGATAATGATATTGTGGAGATGTTTAAAAAAAACAATTTCTTTTAAAGAAAGACACTGAAGTATTTTTTGATAATAGGCACTCCTGAATTTGCTTTAAGTAACCCAATGTGAGAGGAGAAAGAAAAAAGAAGCATCCACCCAAGATTAGCTATGGGTTAGTCATAGCTAACGCTGGCTGTGGGTAGATGAGAGTTGTTAAATAATTCTGCTTTTGTATGAAAATGTTGTTGATAACTTTTGAGTCAATAGCCTTCCATATGTTTAGACTATGATATTATAAAGGGTTCTCTTCTATTCCAACAGTGTAGCTTCCATATATCTGACATAAACGGACACTGTGGCAATGAATCAGAGGCCTATAGCGTGTTTACACTGATTGTAACGCAACAATAAGACAAGTCATTGGTGAGTGTATGCGTGGGTTTATATATATTCAGGAAGACACAAAAATTGCCCATAAAAGGGACAAGGTTCATTTGCATTCATAGCTACCCATAAAAAAGTGATAATGATTCAGGTACAATCTTTGCTGTTGCCCAAAAAATCTAGTATCTTCAAGGTAAAATATAATTCAGAAAACATGTCATTTTATAACTAGGGTGTATTTGTCTGTAGTGAAGAATTAATAAAGTGCTTTTGGAATTTAAGCTTTTTCGGTTTGAGTTCATTTAAAGTTATATTTAAGAAAAAGTTATTAAAATGTTATATTTAAAGTTATATTTAAAAGTTATATTTAAGAAATAGGAAATAAAGGTAGTATTGCTAGTTTAACAATATCAAAGTAAATTTCAGGTCATAAAAATAGATGTCAATATGTATTGTCAAGTGAATAAATTAATTAGTTAACAGGTTCAAAAATTACACGTACTCTTATTAGAGTCATGGGGAATGATCAACTTGGAATTCTTTTTTTTCCTTCTTCTTCTTCTTTTTTTTCTTTTATGTGGGTATCGGGAGTCAAACTCAGGACCTCACGCTTGCCAGGCAGGCGCTTACGCCACTGAGCCATATAACAGGCCCTGCAATTCTTATAGTTAGAAAAGATCTTGAAATCTCATTTTATTCGAGCCCTGTGTTCTTAACAGAACAAAAATGTAATAAAAGTGGAATTGCATGACAGGCTTCTCACACGAAGCCACGAACACTGTTTGACCTTGGGCCGTCATCATCATCTCATTTAGAACTTCCGTCTCCTCATTTGTAAACTTGGACGCTTGAACTGGACAGCAATCCTCCACTTCTCCCACCACGACACGCGGGGGGATGTGCACAAGCAGTGCACACACCCGTGCATTTACTCAAATTCTAAGATGCCCCACACATAAAATAGGCAATAAATTATTAGCAATTCCTGGGCGACCAAGCTCTTTGGTCCATAAAAAAACATGTCAGCCTGCAAGTGAGAGAATTGTTACTATGAGGACAACCTTGAATTTTCTCTGACTTATAATGATACATATCAAGCTTCAGTAGTTTACAAAGTTTAGTAGTTTATTATTTATTTATTTTCTTTTTTGAGATGGGGTCTCACTATGTAGTTCAGGCTAGCTTTGAACTCACTATGTGGCCCAGGCTGATCTTGAACTCATGGTAACCCTCCTACCTCAGCTTCCCGAGTGCTGGGATTGCAGGTATGCGCCACCATGCTCAGATCTTCTCTATTATTTCTAATACAGCACTTGGGCTACTTCTCATAACTGATAAAAATAGTGGAAGGTCCAAAAATTCCTTCTCAGTTTTCTTAGAACAGTAATTTTAAAAATTTTTATCATTTTCTCAAGAAGAATTTCAAATTTTACATTTATTTTTAAAGGTATTTCAAAGTGGTCTATAAAGGTAAATAGCCAGACTTGTGGAAAACATTTAAAATGGTAAAACAGCATAACACATTGAGCACGAATTAGATGCCAGGCCCTGTTCTATGTCTTTGCACACCACTCTCATTCAATTCCATCCCCAGCCAATCTAAAATGCTAGGTAAACTATGGGCTATGAAAGAGGGGCCTCAGATGAACACAGAGAAATATCTAACTCTGAAAATCTAGAACGCAACTCAGGGACACAAGAAGCGTCCGAAAACTCCAAAACACCATCATTACTATCTTCAAAAAATACATAAAAGACATTTCAGCCACAAAAGTCTAGGAAATAGAATCTATAGGAAACAAGGGAAAATGTCTTGGAAATCAAAATTATGATAGTTGAATTTTGAAAACAAAAAGGAATGGAATAGTAGGAGATAAAGGACCAAAAAAAAAAAAAAAAAAAAAAAGATCCACCAGAAAGTAAAACAAAAATAAAAAGATATGGAAATAAAAGGGAAAAAAGATCAGAGCATTCACGAGGTCCTACTTCCAACCAGAAACGGTCTTAGTATTAAAGAGAAGCAATTACTTTTTAAGACGAAAATGAGTAAGCCAGGTGTGGTGGTACCCATCTTGTAATCACAGCTACTTGGGTGGCTGAGGCAGGAGGAACGCAAGTCAAGGCCAGCCTGAGCAATTTAGCAAAATTCTATCTCAAAATAAGACATAGGTGGAGAAGGAGAAGAAAAGAGGAGGGAAGGGGGGGTGCCTATTTCCTACAACTGAAGGAAATACAACTCCAGATTGTACAAGTTTGATGAGTAGCCAATAAAAATGATTTTAACAAAAGATCACATAAAGGCATATTATCAAATTCATATAAGAAAGGATAAAAAGACAATTCTAAAAGTTTCCAGGATGAAAACAATTCACAAAGGATCAGGAATCAGAATGGTATCACAATTCTTAACAGCTATACTGAAAAGTAGAAGAGTCAAATCCTTCAATGTTCTGAAACAATTTCTTTCACCTTGAATTCTAATCCCAGATAAATTATAAAAAGTCCAGGTATCAAAAATAAATACATGGCCGGTGAGATGGCTCAGCGGCATACGAGCCTGCCTTGCAAGCGCGAGGGCCCGAGTTCGACTCCCGGAACCCACATATGAAAAAGGGGCCGGTGATATCACTCAGCGGCACGGGCGCCTGCTGGCGCTCGAGGTCCTGAGGTCGACCCCCGGTACCCACAAAAAAAATAAAAATAAAATAAAATAAAATAAAATAAAATAAATACATGAAATAAAAAAGACATTTCAAGTCATCTGGAAACAAATTTACTTTCACTACTTCTTTACTTAGGGAAAATCCTAGAAACATACACTCCCCTCCCTTAAAGCAGTGATGGCGAACCTTTTAGAGCTTTCCATGATACAGGCGGCATGCTGTGGCACGCGGGCCATAGGTTTGCTACCACTGCGCTAAAGAAGTACACCTGGAAGGAGGAAGCCCAGGCTTGAGCACACGGAGGGTTCATCAGGCGACAGCTGCAAGGGACAACCAGGGCGACAGTACACAGCAGGAACAGAGAGCAGTCCATACTGGAACAGAAGGGCAGTGGATCCGAAAAGCAAAATTTTTAGAAAAGAAAAGCCGATAGATATACTAGATGCATTGTTAAACTAGTGAGAAAGGTACAGGGCTTTAGGAGGAACTGGTGGAAACAGGAGGAAGGTGCACTCAGGAAAACTAAGGCAGATGGGGGAGGCTGGAATGGCGCTGGGACACTTCCGCACTTGCGTTGAGTCTTCCGTCTTAGAATAGCTCAGCTATCCCTTTCCAATCTAAAGTGCCCCCGCCGTACTTGTCAGCAGGGCTCCTCGGAAAACTTCTTGAGGTTCAAAATGCAGTGAGCATATCTAAAAAGAACCTGCGTAGTTAAGAGTGGACACTTCTGAAATTCCAGAACTACCACACGTGAGAAAAATCTTACATGAACTGAGAATTAGTTCCCAGAAGAAGAAATCTTAAAAAGCCAATACTTACGAAACGGCACTATGTATCTAACTGATAATCAGAAAAGAACAGATGGAAAGAACGAGTTCCCATCTCATACCCATTGTATTGGCAAAAGTTTAGAACCCGAACACTGCTGATGTCCTGGAGAAACTGGAAGGCTCACGGGGCACAGCCACACTGAGCAGCAGCCTTAGAAAAACATCGGTCACACCCGACAAGGCTGAGGAAAGCCTCCCCGCTTTTTGGTGTCCTACTCTAAAGGAACTCTCATGCATGGACTCAAGGATACACACTTTGAGAAAAAAGAGTTTACTGGGCATAATTTGTAATTGAAAACTTAGGAAACATCCTACTTGCTAGTAGGGCAATGAATATATAGATGTTTATTTAAGAGAATAACATGTAGCAGTTTAAAATTAACAATTTGTGCTATGCATATAAATAAGCATGTTGAGTGAAAAAAGGATGATTCAGAAAGACATTACACATGCATAAATACATGGTAATTTTATGTGTTGAAAACCAAAAATATGATATACTGGTTACAGATACATGCATGTACATAGCAGTAGCCTAAAACGATACTATAGAAGGGACATATACCAATTTTAGGATTTGGTTAACTCTGAATAGGAAAAAAAAAGGGAAAACATAATTAGAGGAACTTTAGCCATATCAATAATAGCTTATTTCTTAAAAAGAAAAAAAGGCCAATAAAGCTCTGAGGCAAATATGGCAAAACGTTAACACTTGTTATATGTATGCCTGATGCATATTTCTACACTTTTCTGAAACCTTGAAATTTTTCATAATTAAACCTTTTATAGAGCGGCAAATAACTATTATTGCAATGTGTGGTCTTTATTTGGTTCCAGGTAAAAGAAAAACAAACTGCAAATATATACTCATGGGACAGTTACAAAACAATTGGAAATTTAAACATAATGACTGTATGTTGATATTATGGAATTATTATTATTTTTTTCCTAGGTGTGATAATAGTTTTAAAAATAGTATCTTATCTTTTAAAGCTATCTGTTGAAATGTTTATGGATGAATAGTGTATATAGCTTAGAATTTGCTTTAAAACAATATATTATGTGTGTGGGAAGGTGGGAAATCTAGATAAAACTTGATGGACCACAAATTTTTGAAGATAGGTGATAGTTACGGAGTGGTTCCTCTACTCCTCTGTTAATTTTGCATACATATGAATTGTCCATAATACTTTCAAGTAGATAAGTATATTCATTTTTAAATAATCAAAACAAGTTAAGATATTCAAATGTTCAACTCCCAATTAAGAAGCTAGGACAACTTATTAAAACAGACATGAGAATCAATGAAATAGAATAGAGGATGTAGAAACAATCCTAAGCACATTCAACTATTTGATCTTTGACAAAGGAGTCAAAAACATACATTGGAAGAAAGGTAGCCTCTTTAATAATTGGTGCTGGGAAAACCGCATATCCACATGTAGAGGATCGAATGTAGACCCCTCTCTCTCACCAGATACTAAACTAAAATCAAAATGGGCCAAAGAACCAAATGTTAAAATAGAAACAACCAGCTGGAAGATAAAGCAGGTAAAATTCCTGAAGTCATAGACATAGGCAAGGATTTTCTGAACAAAACCCCACTTACACAGGAAATAGTACCAAGAATCAACAAATAGGATTGTATCAGATTAAAAAGCTTCCGCACAGCAAAAGAAACAACCAACACCAGTGAAAAGACAAACTCCAGAATTGAAAGAGCTTTTCCTCAGAGGACTAATATCTAGACTATATAAAGAATTCAAAAAAATTAGATCCAGCCAAAATAAAAGACCTAATCAAAAAGTGGGAAAGTGAAGTGAATAGACACTTCCCAAAAGACGCACAAATGGCCAAGAAATACATGAAGAAACACTCAGCATCACTGGCCATTAGATAAATACAAATTAAAACAACACTGTTACTCCAGGAAGAATGGCCATCATCAACAAATCAAATAACAAATGCTGATGCGGCTTCGGGGGGCTGGGGGGAATCGTGGAAGAAACCCTTCTACACAGTTGGTGGGAGTGTAAACTACCACAATCACTATAGAAATCAGTATGGAGATTCCTCAAAAAACTAAAACTGGAAATTCCATTCAACCCAGCTAAACCCTTTCTAGGAATCCTCCCAAAAGAGCTGAAGACATCATATTACAGTGATTTATACACACCTACATTTAGAGCAGCACAATTCATAATAGCTACATCTTGGAAGTGGACTGTATGTCCATGAACAGGTGAATGGATAAAAAAAAATGTGGTATTTATGCACAATGGAGTTCTCCTCTGCCATAAAGAAGGATAAACTTGAGTCGCGTGTACGAAAATAGATGTACCTTGAGGCCATAATGTTAAGTGAAATAAATCAGACACCAAGTTTAAATATCACATGGTTTCTCTTAGATGGGAAACCCAAATTATAAATACAGAGCAAAATAAAAGATAGATAATAGGAACTAAGGAGATAGATCTTTCTTAAATAGGAAGGAAACCTAGAGCTGTAGGGAGGGGGGCAGCAGGAAGGGAAAAGGGATGAAAAAAAGAGTTAAAATGTGTTATGTACAGCTGCCAGCTTTCCACAAGGAATGAAAGCATTATGCACTGCAAACGTGTACTAATTAGAAAGAAAAGAGTGTGTTGGATTCAGTGACATGCAGCTACAAGGACTGGTAGAACTCTCAGGGCACTGAATTCCTGTTAAGGATCCAGAGTCCATGGGCTCCTAAACACCACAGCTAAAGAGCCTTCTTTCTGAAAAATGCTGGCGGCAGGACCCTACCCATGCCAGAGAGTTACGCCCCTCATTTTGCTGAGAAAAGAATCAAATTCACTTCTCTGCCAGCTGAATAAGGTAGAAAGTCAACCCAGGAATTTCAATGCTGCATTTACTTACTGGTTCAATGGAGGGGAAAACAGCTGTTGAAATTTTTAAGCATACAAGATGCAGTGTTTTTCTTTAAACCAGAAGAAGGCAAGCAATTAAATCAAACACACCCGAGCTCATTAGTTCTACCTGCTTCTTAATGGTAATTATGTTATTACCAGACTTAAAATTTGGCATCCAATTCTTTATTTTAAAGGTCTACAAATGTGTTTTTTCCCCCTCTTGATCAAGTACAAAATTGTGAGATGTTAAAGAATTTACAGGCCTATTCTGTTTCAAGAGGATGATATTTCAGGGCAACATAATTTTTTTCTTTTTTTAAAATGAGAAAACATTAATTTTGTAATTCTCATTTCTTTGAAATAACACTGGCTAAGAAACCAAACCCTGAAATATCTTTTCCAACTACAGCCTTGAGTCTATGTCATTCAAAAATGATTATAACTTTAAAAATACAACATAATATATAGAAAATCGGTCTTGTTCATAAGAATTTCACAGCCTCAGATATTCCTTTTAAAATTATGTGGAGTACAGATCACCATATTACATTTCTGGAAATTAAACTGAAACATTTGTGAGAATTGTACAATTAGAAAAGTTGACAGTTTATAGAAAAAAGGCAAAATTAGGATTTTAAATTCCTGAAACAGCAATTAACAGAGAACATATAATCCATGGGTAAACTGTTCTACTTTTTAGAGTCATCTCTCCTTAAGGAAGTGATTTATAATGGCCTTGTGAATATGAATGTCATCTGGAGCTTCTCTAGCTGTTCATATTTGTGTTTCCTAATGAGAGATTTCTGACCAACATGAGAGCCTAAGGAGAGCTGGCTCATTTCCCTTTAATTATCTTCTTTAATGATATTTGTACTCTTTTAAGACAGACTTCTTTCTTCTAGAAACAACTCTGTCCAAGAAAGAACGATAACTGTATCATATAATTTAACTTCTCTCTAGTCAAAGATGATAAGCAAGGACCATGCAGAGGAGCCTCAGCTATTCCCCTAGAGACCAACAGCCCCAGATCTTACCAGACTGCTGGGGGCCACCATGCGTATGGCTCTGAAGTAGCCTACATTGCCTTGTAGACTAGGAAGGTGTAGGCACAGGTGAGCTCAACAGGTAAGACAGCCTGTTAAGTTGCCAGTGGACACTGTTGACAGATGGGAAGGACATCACAGACCACCCCCCCCCAAAAGGAGGGCAGCTTCCAGATTGGTGGCCACGACAGGTTTCAGGGAGGAGAAAACACCTGAACCAATCTTGAGAGGTCACCAGGATGTTAACAGGAAGAGAAGGCCTTGGATGAGAGGTCTTCCCGGTGGAGGAGGCCACCATTGCAAAGATGGCATCATTGTAAAAATTGCTAGATGGCATCAAGGAAGGAGAGTTGCCAAGTCTGACCGAAATATGGGTGTGTGCAGGTGAACCAAGGGGGAGGTGGTCTGGAAACAGGTGAGGGAGGGTCTTGAACAGGGACTTAACTGAATCTTAACTTTAGGAGGCTACTGGTGATCAGGACCCTTGCATGGCCCCATGTTCACTCCTATCCCTAACTTTCCTGTACACACTGCCACCCTTAAACAAGACAGGCTGGTGCACGAGCAGGGTGAAAAGGAGCTGTGTTTGCTCTGCTCTTTGCTTACCTATTATGAATCCACATCTAGCCAATAAAATTTCCACCCTCTTACTGGACAAAATATTTTTTTTTTCTTTTTGGTCACAGGACATCTCAGAATGAAAACCAGTTTGAGCTTCTTATCTACTTATTCTTCATTAAACTGAGTGTCTAGTGCATGCCTTACAATGGGCCAGCCACCAAATAAATCAAGTTTATTTGGTTTTGAAGCTCAAGAGGCTGATAGTCAGTAGAGTCACTCTGGAAATTACTCCATGGTTTTTTAAATGTTAAAGAGGTACTGTTATGGTTAAATCTAAAGTGTCTCCCCAAAGTCTCATTCAGAGGTACAGGTATTAGGAAGTGATTGGATCATGGGGGTGCTATACTCATCAGTGGATGAGTTTATATTCGAATGTGCTATTTGGAGGTGGGGCCTGGGTAGAGGTCAGTTATTGGGGGCATAACCTGGAAGGGTATATTCTTGTCCCTGGCTACTTCCCTATCTTTCTGCTTCCTGACCTCCATGTGGTGAAAAGCTTTCTTCTTGCAGGCCTTTCCACCATGCTGTTTCTGCCTTGGGACCAACCGACCATGGACTGAACCCACTGGAACAATGAGCCACAATAAAAATAACTTTTAAGTTGTAGGTGTTGAGTATGTTGTTTCAGTGGTGGGAAAGCTGGTACACAGGTACCTATCTTAGTAGTAGTTTTATTCCTATTTACCCAAGAGAAATGAAAACATCATTAACAAAATTCTTTGTGTAAGAATGTTCATTGCAGCAGTATTCATAATAGCTAAAATTGAGAAGCAAGCTGCTGTCCATCAACAGAAGGGGTAAGTAGACTGCAGTAAATTCCTCAACTGAAGAGTACCCAATAATATAGGGGAATCAGCCATGGATCTATGCAGCAACACAGATGCATCTCAAAAATAACTTGCTCAATAAAAAAAATAAACTGGACACAAAAAGATAAAGGGAATTGATTCCCTTTTATTCTGGAATAAAAAGCATTAGCTTGCGATAATGGAAAGCACAGGACTGGCTGCTGCTGGGGCAGGGAGTTGACTGGAAATGAATACAAGGGGGTTTTCTCGGGTGATAGAAATGTTCTGTGACTTGATATTTTTTCTATCAAACTGACTGGACAACAGACTTAATAGCTGAGCATTTCACTACATGTGAATCATACCTCAATACATAAAGTAAGCTATATAAAGCATTGTAAAGTCTAGAGGGAGTGCAAAGGCAAAAATGTTGTGGAAGGTAATAAAAGTATCTACTGGGTTCACTGGGCCAGCTGTGTGGACCTGAAGAAATTCTGGGAAAAAGAATGACACAGAACTAGTCCTGAAAGAGAAATAAGAGGTGACGGGGGTGGGGGGAGGAGGGGAATGGAGGACTGGACATTCCTGATAGAAGAGACCTGTGAATGAGTACAGGAGCCCGGCTTTCCACACAGCTGGAGAACCTCTTAGGAACGGACAGCAGGTGAGAAGGGAGGCAGTGTGCAGGAAGAGGCTGAACAAGTGGAAGCCAGATCTTGCTTCCAGGCCCAGGCATGCATCCTCCTGTGCTCATCAGAGATGACCAACTTCCAGCACGTGGAGAGTTTGAGTAAGTCCAGGAAAGCTGACCCAGAAAAGCCCTGAGAGGACTGGACACGAACCCTGTCCACAGGCCCCCATGCTGGCCTGCGGGCTAAACAAAGCTGTATCTGAAATTCATTGTGTTGGATTTGGCTCTCAAAATGCAATCCATGTGCTAAATCGTGCTGGGATGTGTCACTTGGATTTCAACTGTTCCCAAGGGAGAAAAATATATTTGAAGGGTGTGCCACATGCAGTGCACTGATTTCAACACCCACTGACATCAATAGTTTCCAAAGTGTGTTGCAAAAAATAGTAGTCCTATAAGATGCTAGGCTTGAAGATCCTGAGATTAAATAGGTTTGAGAAGTGCCAGTTTTGGAGATTTATAGAGCACATCAGCACAATAAAAGGGTAGAAAAAGTCACACAGTCCCCAAATCAGCATTTCTCAATATTTCCTGCTCACAGGAACTTTTCAAATCATTTAAAACCTAATAGCAGCCAGTTGAATAATGGAACATTTTTTTGAGATGTGATGACTTCTACCCAAATGAGGCATAGCAAGTCTTTCTGGTCACCAGAACAACCATCCTGGAAGCTGTCCAGTGGCTCAAGTGACTGAATGCACTTCCTAATTATTTACTCCTCTCTCACAACAAGGTATTAGTATCAGTGATAACAGTAAGTATGCTTTTAAGTGCTCACAAAATTTAAGAATTGTACATGTATCGTTTTATGTAATCTTCACACTATGCAAAAAGTAGATATTGTAAGAAGTCCAATCTTATAGATGACTGAACTATACCGAGTTGAAACACCTGCTTAAAATTTCACAGATAATAAGTGACGGAGTTGGAATCTGAACCCTGGCATAATCCCTCGGCCTGCTGTCTTACTCGCTGACCCAGGGTGTCATCCCCATTGTCCATTATTAATTAATTCCTCCATACATTCATCTTTTCATCCATTCATTTGTTCGTTCACTCAAATCCCTCATGGAAAAGTGAATGAATGAACGATAAATGCATAGGAAGTTTACTACATTGGAAAACCACAATTGAAGTCTATTTTTACTGAAACTTTATTGTAGTGGTTGGGGAGAAATTCTTTATTTTATCATCTTTGAATGGCAGGAAAAATCATATCACCTGCTTTCTGCAGAAGAACACAACTGGTCCGATTTGGTTCTTGGTCCTTCTGGACAAAAATAAGTGGAAACCTAAGCAAGTTTCAACCCTAGCATTTTTTTCTAAGTCAGTACTGACTCAGTCACCTTATCAAGTGATTTGTGAAACACATTTTCTGGAATTTTCCTGAATCATATATCCTCAAAGTTAGTTAATAGTCCCTCTAAAAAAAAAATCTAAAAATAATAATCACCAGAAGTACTATAAGTTTGTTTGAGAAAGTAAGCCCTGTAAGCCCATCTTAATTTATAAAAAGAAGAACTCTATTGTGTCCCTATCCTAACATATTAGGCACCAGGGGGAGGGAGGAGGATACCGGATACACTAGGTAGTAGGCAAGAAATTGAATCTAACAAATATATCTGCCATATCTACAAATTGATATGTCTACATCTGTTATCTGAAAAACTATAAACAAAATATTTTTAATTTGCTGGCAGCAGCATTTGAGAAAAAAATTCTTGTGTATTTTTACCAGGACCAATGATAACTTTTATCAGTAGGAAACTTCTAATGCAATTTTTCCCCAGTATTTTGTTTGTTCCCAATCAACACAGTTGAGATTTCAGCTTTTCTTCCCCTATGTTCATTGAGATAAACAACTCCTAGCCAGTCCAGAGCAGAGGGAGCCCAAAAAGACAAATTTAGCATCTGATATTTCACAATGCCTTACCTTGGACTGTTGGTTTATCATAAAATAGCTTGAAAAACATTTTAAGCCAAACTATGTAGGTAGCTGAGTACCCTAGAAGGAAGCTAAACAGCCCCCTTGCAGTAGGATCCCATCCTTCTTTCAAGGTGGGTTTGGTTTCAGTAATGTCCCCAAGAGGGACATTAATATGCAACTGTACTTTCTCACACTGGAGCCAGGATGCAAAATATGGCCTCATTACTACATGCTGACTAATAGACCATCACATTCTGGCCAAAATGTTCATTATACTTTTTTTCCCTCTTCCTTCCAATCTACAAGCTGATGAAAAAGTAGTTTGCATATGCAAAACTTTATGAGTATATTTGAGGGCTCAGCTGAACAGAAGCATCAGTATCTAAAAATATAAGATGAGCTCCACTTGTGTCTATCACGCCAATCTGGACAAATTAACAAGAAATTAAAAATAGCACAACTTTTTGGTAGGGATGAATTCATCAAGAGCCAGAAGTTTAACCTACTCACTGGAAGTAAAACAGCTTTCAAAACCTTTAGTTTTTTTTTTTTTTTTTTTTTTTTTAAAGAGGGTTCAATTTTAATCAGACGGAATATATATTAAGCTTCCATATTCTTGTTATAACAACATTCCAAAAACAGAACCATAGGAAAATGAATAAAGATAACACCCAAATATACATATATCCAAGGATATAGCTTAATTTTAAGAATATCAAATAGCTCCATATTCACTACGCTCAAATTATAAAAAAAACCCTATCCTAGCTAAACAGTGAGCTTCAAGGAGGCATCTGAAATGACAAGAATATAAGATTGAGACCCAGAACACACAGATTCCAGAAGCTTTAGGCAAAGCCAAATATGCAAAGTCTCTCTGACTCCTAATATCACACTATCCCATCTTGTGCCATCTGCCTCTAACAAATGTCAGTGTATTCCCAGGATGGAAATGTGCCTCATTTCTGAATCATTCCTGCAAAGACTCCCCAAAATATGGACTCTGGAGCATGATTGCCCTGAATTCAGCGGAAAACACAATCTATAGCCTTCTTTCAGTAATCCAGAAGAATAAAAAATTCCAGTCTAAATGATCACAGTCTAGATTGGATGCAGCTAAGGCTTATAGAGTCCTATCCTGACGGCCCCATAAAGGGTTAAAGGGGAACTTCAAAATTCATAATCTACAAGAAAGTACTGAGACTTCTGAGGACACGTTAGAAAACAGAACATAAAACCGCCTCTTCATTTGGGGTTTCACATGAAGACATCTTTGAGCACGCAATTTCTGTCCTTTGTTTCTAGTGGATTTATGAGACTCTCAGAGTGCAGTGCCCTAACTGCAGCGTTACAACATCCTGCGTGATTAATTGATTGCAAATCGCCACACAGAGGGCCAAGATCACTGGTAGGAAGCATGTTATTAAATAAAAGTAAAACTCTGCCAATGCTTTGCTTGTAATGTTTCTCGTTTCTTCCAAAGCTTTACAGCACCATTGCTTAAACAAAAAAAAAAAAAAAAAAAGGACCTCAACTCACCAGAGAAGCAGAATATCCTGCCTTCTACTGGATGCCATACAGTCTATATTTAACACAAACATCCAGCATGATATATTTTGGAAGAAAAAGCTGTAGTGTAATAAAATTTGCACAAAGACAACCAGGAAGAAAGAGTCACCATGAAAATAATTAGATTTCAACAGCTTTACTGTGAAATTACTCCACAAAAGGCTCAGAGTCCTATCCAACATAATATGAACCTTTGAAAGTCTACCTTTTCCTTTGGTAACTCTTAAAAATCAAGCATTAACATTGCAAATTAATTGAATTAACATCTTACCCCCAAAGAGAACGGATACCCTGACTCCTTATCCATGTAAACTCTGTGGTGATTTGTCATTGCGAATTAACATCTCTACAGATCAAAACTAAGGCCCAGGCTTATTTACTGTCTGGACCAAGGTCTGATCAGAACAATTCAGTTCCACCTCCTTAGCCAGCTTTGTCTGAGAAGCACTGGACTAGGAACATAAGTGTGTTTCAGTCCATTAGTCTAGGATAAAGTAAAGCATGTATTTCTGAAGATATTACCATACTTAATTTTTAATTGCTCTAATAAATATGTAATATTTCAGGCAATATTTTATGGCTGACAAGTAGGTCATGCCAAGGAAACTGGTTTACACTACAGGACTATTTAACTAAACAAATACTAATTGTTTTGCCTGGGGAGATACAGTGGACTGTAAAACAGGATTTAGCAGAAGAAAAAGGGTTTAAGAAAGTGTTTCATTGATGTTGAGCTAGCCACCCATGCTTAATTTACTGGTGTTCAAGATAGTTTATGTTTAAAAAAAATACCCCAGTGAACAGATAAGCTGACTAATTGTTATTGATATAACAATTACATGGTAAATCATGTATGTGTCTTCTCCCTAAAATGACAGTAATAGATTTCATTTCTACACGTTTAGGCTAACATAAAGCATTTTATGGAAAACACATTTTAACTTGTTTTCATTTGCTACACATGGCCATATGGTAGCTATATGTACAATGTTCTAAACGGAAAAATAGACACTCTCTCGAGTTGGACAAAGAATTTTTATACTAAACTGTTACACAGCCCTGTATGTAGATAAACAGATTTATTTCAACATCGGTGAGGAAAATTCTGTAATTTAAAAAAAAATAGAGTAAGATATCAAAGGGAAGCAATCTTACAGTTACCTACACATTTTAAGAATTCCCTGGGATGACATAAATCTATCTTATAAAAAGTTCCAAAAGTCTAGGTCCAGTTACATCCATCTTTCCTGCCTATATTAACCATGATCATTGCCCCTCTGTCCTGATATCCTTTCTCAACCTCTTTCAATGTGTGGGTCAAGCTCACAGTTGCTTTCATTTCTGCCAAAGAGTCTGGACCTTGATTCTTTCATTCATTTCCTAAATACTTATCAGATGTGTGCTATATGCCAAACACTGCACTTGGTGCCTGTGATAGAGGAATTAACAAAAAAGACACATGTAATACTCCACCCCTACGAAGCTTACCCTCTAGTGAGGCAGACAGACAGTACATAAATTATTGTATGTTATTAATTCAAATTAAAAGAGCTAATAAGAGTTGCTTCATGGTGATTCTGAAGCTTATTTTTATCAGTTTATCCAGGGCTAATAATAACAAATTATTATAACCAAACTCAAGGATATTAAAGACATAAACCAGAGTGGAATTTTTTTAATTTCAAGGGAGAAATGGTTTACACCAGAGTACTCATGTTAGTGGTTTTTGACCTTTTCTTTCTATTGGAGAGCCCACTCAGGGAACCAAATATGATCAGAAGTTTCTCTCGGGGTATGTTTATATCATGCAACCAGTAAGGTTGCGTGGACTACAGATATAGAAGCCCTTCATCACTTCATGGTCTTTTTGGCTAAGATCGGGTGTATAGACATGGAAGCCCTCCATCCCAAATTGAGATGTGTAGTTTTGTCAAGATAACATACATTCGGGCATTTATGTTTGATCCTAAAAATGGGGTTGACTTGTTCCACCACAGAGGAAACAAAGGGAAGCAAAATGCCCTGCTTTAGGGTTTCTTCCCATGCAGAATCTGGTGCAGTGACCACTGCTGACTCTATGACCAGTACTGAAGATAGTCACCCCCTGCGCAGTGCTCTAATGTATTTTCATGCTGAGTTAAAATTTCACCAATTTACAGCTTGTTTGTTTTTTTTTTTTAAACCATGTTTTAAGCTATTGGCTTTCTAATGACTTTTAGAAGACAATTATGGGATGAATTATTTCCAGAATGTAGAAAGGAAGCTGATGTTCATTGGATCCCTAGGCATTGTTCTTACTCCTATTAAATACTTCCTTCCCTTTTGTACAGATGGGAAAACTAAGACTTAGGATCCCATGGCACTGAGGACTGAAGTCCTTAAACCCAATCCAACATTCCAGGTCAGCAGCACAGGGGCTTGGGTCAGGCTGGCTGTTTCAGAATCACCCAAGGAGAACGCGAGGTACACAGGTGTACAGGCTCTGGCCTACCCCTGATTTGAATCGAATCTCTGAACAGAGGAATCTGGCCTTTCGTTTCATGCTGCATAATATCCTGATGCATAGCCAGCTATGGTAACCACGATTCTAGCAAAAAAATCCCATCTATGCATATTACTCCCATTAGCATGGTTAGAAGTGGCCTTCCCCAACACCACCGTCACAGGATTTGGGGAGTGGAATTTAGGAGAAAGATCTCTCTAAGTGTCAAATCACTGGCCTTAAACTCCATCTGATACATTTAATTGTATCTTCCTGAATTCATGTTTTCACTGAACAAAAAGTAAAAGAGAGGAAGTTGCCTTATGTGAAAAAAGAGACAGTAACCATAATCTCACAAGATTGTTGTGAAGAACAAATGAGATCATAAATTCAAATGTGCTTTTGAACAGCATTAAGTGCCACATAATATTTAATCACTAATTCACCACAAGGTGAAGTAATTTAGATAAACTTTCCAAACCAGAAGGAATGTAACTTTCATCATCCTTCAACTTAAGAAAAGGAAAAAGAAAACTAGTATCTAGAGTAGGCAAACTAGTCATCTGTTATTATAAATAAAGTTTTATTGAAACATAGCTAAGCACACTCTCTATGCATTCTCAATGGCTGCACTTAAGCTATAATAGCAGAATGGCAATGTTGACCAGCTGCAACAAAGATCTGATGGCTCACAAAAATTAAAATATTTCCTGTATAATCCTTCAAGAAAAAGTTTACCAACTCCTGAACTAGAGGGTCATTGTCTTTGGCAAATATTAAAACCACCATCCTCAAGCTGAATACTCCATGTTTTCAGAAAGTTCTAAAAATGCAATCAGGGGCCCGTGAGATGGCTCAGCGGCGTAAGCGCCTGCCAGGCAAGCGCGAGGGGCCGAGTTCGACTCCCGGAACCCACATACGAAAAAAGGGCCGGTGATATCGCTCAGTGGCATGGGCGCCTGCTGGCACACGAGGTCCTGAGGTCGACCCCCAGTACCCACAAAAAATAAAAATAAAAAAATAAAAAAATAAAAATGGAATCTTCATGGTAGGATGGGGGTGGGAGAGAGAGGAGACAGCTCCCGGATTCTGATGCATGGGGAAGGTGGCGCTTCCTGCGCTGGTGCTGGATCATTGCCCCACAAGTCACTGTGACCGATGGGAGCATGTTTTATCCTTCAGGTATCTTTGCTGCATAAATGATGATAAAGAGCTTCTCTTCCAAACCCAACCCTCAGTCACATTGCGAATAAAGCCACATCACTGTAGAGAGATCAAACGTGTCCTAGAGTCCGTGTGTGTGTGTGTGTGTGTGTGTATATATATATATACACTATTCATACTAAGTGGATCCCCACATTTTCAGCTTGTCCAAACCAAATTGGAACCCAGGGTGGGATGAACAGGCACCACATGGCTGGCTCGTTGCCTCTGAGTCCTCCCACCTGCCAGCCTTGCTCTCCTGCTGTGTACCGGGCTCTGCGCGCTAAGGTGGATGGCTCTGGCCCAGTTGGCTCACACAGCCATCCTGCCCCCGGAGAACACGCAATCAGGAAGTTGGCAGCAAGCTTGCGTGGCTCACCAAGCTCTACGAGCAAATGTCATGTTTCCTTTTCCTGGTACAAATTCTCCAAAAGGCTAAAGTCAAACAGCTACATTTGTCAATGAGGAAGATTAAAAGTAAGGCTTTAAACATAATTCTTTATACTTTTGTCACAATGTAGATTTTCCAGAGCAAGCAATATTAGATTTCCTTTAAAACATCTCAAGTGATGGGATACTTAAGAAAGAAATAGAATTGCCCAGTGGTTTTCAATTCTAACTTCTTCAAACTCCTACAGCTATAACTGGATAATAATTTAATGCCCTGATGAATGTTCTCAACCCTTCAGTTTGGGTTTCATTTAACCGGTCCAAAACACAGGTATCTAACGTCCCTCCTAATCATAGAAAGAAGCTCAAAATTTCCAAGGCCTAAGGCAGGTTTAAGTCTCTTATTTAGGGCATATAAGTTGGAAATGAGCCTACAAAACTTTTCTGTCCTAACTTCTATGTACTGATACAGGCTTAATAACACAGACAACTATAGCTATAACCCTAAAGATATACATATCACAATTTTACTGTTATTCGTATTTTTAAAAAACAATGTTCAAATAAGTGCCCTAATCAAAGCAAAAAATGAACAATATAGGTAAATTATAGTGCAACTTTTGTACATTAAAAAATATTAAGGCTTTCATGACACCTAAAACTATCACAGGGAGAAAAATAATCATTTTATTCCCTGTTAAGGGCAGGATCCTGTCCCCTGAAAGTTCACAGGTTGAAGTCCTAACCCCAGTATCTCAGAATGTATTTGGCGCTGGACCTTCTAAAGAGGGAAGTTAAACGAGGTCTTCGGCATAGGCCCTGATGTGATATGACTATTTCCTCATGAGAGGAGTTGCTTAGGACACACAGGCACAGAGGGAAGACTGTGAAGACCAAGGAGAAGACAGTCTCTACAAGCCAAGGAGCAAGGTGCTCTGAAGAAACTAACCATCCCAGCACCTTCGCCTCAGCAACTACCAGGTGAACACTTCCGCTGTGTGAACCACTTGCCTGAGGTGCTCTGCCATGGAGACTTCTACAAACACCTCTGCAAATACACCTTAGTTGCTGAAGTTTATGGAATCTAACACCAATTTCATTTTATAGGAAATTGACTAAAAGTCTGTGGCTAACCTTCTTTTTCCACACAAATAAGGTGCCAATTTCTGAATTACGTAATATTTTTAAAAAACGGTAGAATTTACCATATTCTCGCTTCTTAAAGACTGTTATGTAAATACTAACTATAGAGTAGCTTTTAATTTAGAAATGTTCCAAAAAAAAAAGAAAGAAAGAAAATCTTGTCATTGGGAGTTTAACACAGCTTTCTGTATCTGTTAATAAAAAAAAAAAAAAAAAAAACTACCAAGATGGCATACTCTGAGTAAAATGTCTTGAACTGTGAAAATATTTTGCTAGGCACCAAGTTCTAATATGTAGTAAAAGAAAATACTCATTTGGAACCAAAAGTTAATAAAGTTATTCTTTTTCCTTCAATATCTACATGATTGCCATATAAGATGTAGCTCAACTTAAATTTTATCCTATGCATAGCAAAATCATAATTCTTTAACTGCACCGAAGGAAACTTTTTAGGTAATCTGCAAATACAGTATTGAAATACACATAGAAATATGACAGAGAAGACTAAAATGATTTCAGATTTTCACAGCATAAAAATGCTGTCTTCAGTAATGAAAAAGGCAAATAATGAATGGATGCATTCAATACATAGTTCTAGAATTTGAAAACTGGGGAAAAAAAGTCACAGGAATGAAATGATTTTACTTTTTTTGCCTTTAAGAGTAATTCAGTTGATCATCTCATTGGGCCGATTACATAGCAATTGTCCCACAGAGACTTTATAATTTAACGAAATTCAGATACTTTGTGGACTTGGCTGGTGTCCCCCACAGAAGAGCAGACAAATCCTTAAACCAACTATCTCTTCCACTATAAATAAATAAAATCAAACTCCAATTTGCATTTAATATTCAAACATCCAAGAATTTTAGAAATAACTTCCAAAACTAGAGAGTAAACTTCTTTAAAGTGCTAGCTTAAAATGTTTACAAATAACATGGGGTTATTATTAGATGCTAGAGAAACAAAATATCCTTAGGAAAAGGAGCCTTGTGGGGAATGTGAGGCTAAGGGGCACTTAGGGTATCTGAAGATGCTCAGACCCCACGCAGGAGTTGGCCACAGCTATCCAAAACATTTAGAAATAGTTTCCAAATGGTAATATTAAAAGGAAGCCTGGGCGGGGGGCAAATCAAAAGCCTGGTCCTTAATTATGAACATTCTGCCAGACTTTACAAGAGGATTTATTCTGTATCTTCTCCAATTTACTTAAAAGTTTAACTCAACCCAGCTCTCTAGAAATTAATAACTTATAATGCAAAGATTGAGATCATGAGCTCCAGAGCCAGTCTCGAGTTCAATTCCGGGCTCTTCCATTTACTAGCTGTGTGACTCGGACAAGTTGCTTAATTTTTCTGTATCCCAATTTCCCTTCTTAAATGGAGATGACAGACCCAGGACAGTGAGTTGTTGTACTGTATCAGTTTCTCCACGTAAACCTTTGCTCAGTGACTGAAATCTGATGTTTTGTAGTTATTGGTGTTAGTGGTAGAGCAATTTAAAAACTAATCAAAGACAGAGCGCATACAGTGCCTGGTGAGGTTAGATTGAAAAACACCAATAAAAATTCCAATCTAGGTGACTTCTAAACACATTCATGGATTTTGTTTATATACATTTTTCCTCCGCATCAGCCTTACTGTCCCGGAAATTCACATCTCCACTAATCTGATCTGGGACCATCTACGTGGTACCAAATCAGGCAAGAAAGCAAACCATTCCTTCAAGCGTTGCTAGAAACAGTTGACCTTAGGGCCTAAAAGTGAAATATTCAGCACAGTTTTAACTAAGTCATGATTAACTGCATTAACAGAATACCAGCCCAGAACACTGTAGGCAAATGTTTTGGGCCAGAATACTGTGGCCCACGCGAGTCTAGGGTAGTGGTCACTGAAGACCACTAACCCCAAGATTTAGCAGCAGATTGTGAAAGGAGGGGACCGCCCTTCCTTGGCCTGGACCCCGACATCCTGACTGCATCCTCGCCACCCACCACACCTGGGGCCCACTTCTGCCAGCTGGGCTCGCTCCCTCTCTGCCCCTACAGAAGCAGTGTGGCACACACTTCTGGAGCCCAGCTCCCCACTGCCTCCACCGGTTGCAAATGTGCTGCTTCTGCTTATAAAAGCTGGCAAAGCTCTGCGATGGGCTGAACAATTTTATCTGGGCCCGACCACCCTCTTAAAAAATATACCCCATTTTCATCCACTTCCCTACCCCTTTCTAGTCTCTGACTCTTTTTTCCCTCCTCCAGAAATTGCTTATCATGCTTAAGTAAACAAATATAAATAGGCTTTCTGACTAGTTGCAAAACTCCAGTGGTTAACGGTGCACAAAGCATTTCTGATCTAATCCCTACTTAGAAACACCAGGGCGCTCCTGAGAGGTTTAAGCCAAAGTTGATTTCCTTCCTCCTGTCAATGTCCCAGGTGCCCTTGGCCTGCACTGGACACATAATTTCTTAAGCATAAGTCCATTTTCTCAGCATTTCTCCTGGCTCTATCTAACTCTTTACATGCAGATAGAATAGTTCTGCATATAGTCACTGTTTATTTCCTTAGTACTTTTTTTTAATCTACTGCAAATGTGCTGCCAAATCTTTAAAAGCTTTCTACTCTGAAGCACAAGGCAATAGAAAAAGATGGCAGATACACAAAAAGTAAAAGAGAAATACTTCTTTTAAACAAAAGCCGAATGTGGTTTAACTCAAACTGAGTTTCTGAATTATACTGGAGCCAGTATGCAAAACCACACTGACAAAAACACACAAAGCCCTGTAAATAGCAAGCTAACGAATCAACACAGCAAAGCTACACAGGCCTAGAAAAAGAATTCTGCAACATGGGCTCCACAATATTAAATTGCAAGATAATATATTAAAGGGGTTACTTTTTCTAAATTTTCGCTTGACCCTTTTTTAATCCAAACTATTTCATTATATATTTTATTTAAAGAACATTTAAAATGTCACTTTAAACAACTATTTCATTCTCAGCTATATACTGAAAAGAATTAAGAATGTTACAGCAGTGACCAAGGGGTATAAGGCATGAACCACTACTAAAATCAACATCTTGCAGATCAGTAATAAATCAAGTTACAGGCAGTGTCAGAATTATTACTCCTAATTGGAAGAAGCTGGATACCTTCAAAACTTTTTGTTGCTGAAAAATTATGCCCCCAACTGACAAACTAAGAATATATATTAGGCATGGAAACAAATCTGTGTCCAGCTCTGAAGATCTCTATTCTACTGCTTGTTTTATGTTTCTGAAAAATTGTGATGTTGGTGATTTATGTCACGTCCATGTGGCTGGCCATTTGTTTATTCTATTGCATACCATCTGTTTTTCGGTAGAGAGGTTTCAAGTTTTTCTCATTCCCTACCTCATATTCCACAGAAAACAATTTATAAAAAGACATAGGTTTAAATCACTTGGATTCATGTGGAGCTGGAAACCTGAGCTTCCCTTCCTTTATATTTGGCAAATGCTTTAATGGGATTAGCAAATTGTGCTATTATGAAGTTCTTATGGAGAGACAACAGCTTTTTTTCACAATGACAAATGATGTTAACAGTTTCATCTAGGGTGTTTAATAGCCATAGAGAAGATTTCACCAACATGACAGGAAATTGCTGTGATAGACAATAAAGTCCTACCACAAACTCTGTTCATAGCTTTTACTTCTGAGAGTCATTGGATATGCATTGTAAAGTCTACAGTGGGGAATAAATATCAAGTTGCTTCGCTTGTAAGGGGACATTATCATGGAGCCCGCAGGTTGGAATACCCTGTCTGGATCTTGCATGTTGGTTGTATTCTCTAAGCTCATGATGGTGAACCTTTTCAAGCTTCCCATGATAACGAACAGTTGGCTGTGGCACATGTGTCATACATTCGCCATCACTGCTCTAAGCCTTACAAACACGGCTCCCCTGGTCTAGATCCTTTCAAGCGAAGGCAATCCTCAGACTTCTGCACAAAAAAGTTTATGCCACAAACTCCAGCTCATAGCACCAATTTATTCCCGCTTTAGAGCCAACTTTCATTTGTTCTACAGAGGAGCCAAACATTCAGAGAAATGACTTCTTCTTGGAACACTACAGGTGATATATAAAGTGTTAATTACCATTTTTACAAGAATCCTTGTCGTCACAGAGAGGAGGTATCTGATGGCAGGGTCCAGCGGCTGTCCACAGTTCATGGTTGACATCTGAAGGCTGACAACTGTCTGTCTTGAGGTCTACTTGATTTTCACTAGTCCTTTCCAAATCAGAGTTAGGAGTGTGTGCAGAGTCAGTGACATCCTGGTGGATACCTGATGGATTCAGTTTACTGAAAGCATTAAGTGACATTTGTACTAAAGCTTCATTGATGAAGAATGAATTTTCATGACATAAACTCTCAGATCGACTAAGTTCCATTACCTGTATAAAGAAATACAGAAAGAGTACAATAATTTCCCCAGCAATGTACACGAGTTTCGTAAAGTATTATTTCTAACAGAATCTCACAATTTCAGTAGGAGTGAGGTCAAGAAGAGCATTACCATTTACTCTCCCTTCTCTCCTCCTTTAAATGAACTAGAACCAAACACTTCAAGTCACTGTACACTACATCTTTCTTAAAAGGAGTAGAGTTCTCGCCATTAAAGAGCTCCTCTTTAAATCAGAGAAAGCATCATGTCTACTTTTGCTAAATTAAAAAAGTTGAAAATATATCTATGTAAAAATGAGGAATTTGTACTAAATGTATTTAGTGAATTTAAAAGGAAACAATGCAGCATGGTTCTTAATTAATAAGCTCATTAATTTTTATAACTTTATGCACTACCAATGAAAAGCACACACGTAATGCACATAGTGCAGGAAAATAAACACTTGGAACAAATGGAACGGGCAGCACAGTTGCAGAGGATGCAAAGGGACACAGAATGAAAGATTTCATCCTATTCAGTCATTAATCAGCACACCTCATAGCTATTACTAGCAAGTGGATTTTGAATTTACTATATCCAGTTCACAGAGAGAACTGCCTTGTCCTAACCGAGCAGTGCTGCGTCTTCTCTGTTCAGCACTTGCAGTGCACATTAACAGCTGATTCATGTACTAAAAGGCACGTGTACCACTGAAAATGGGAGAATGTTCTTTGTCAATAAGAGCAGATCCTATACAGAAGGTCCTTAAAATCAGGGAGACACGGCCTGCGCACAATCCCTGTGGCTCCGGGACCAGCCCGCCTGATCCTTTCGGGACAGCTCGGTCCCGTGTTCCTCCTTAGGTTAGGGTGTCTCAGAGCACAACGGCCCATTAGGACCCCAGGCTTTTACAGTTTCCATATTTCAGGTCAAGATGTTCAGGCATCATCTCTGAAAGTTCCCGGCTCTGACTGTCTACAGACTGAGACAGCCTTGGGGCGCTGAGCCTCCGGCCGGACGCTGGGGCAGGGCCCACCTACCTCCTCGCTCGCAGAAGGGCAGGGCGGGAAGGCTGCGGGGAGGCTCCGCTGCCGACTGTGCCTCCAGGGGCCCAGCAGGCCCTGCTGCGCGCGCACCCTCTCCTTCTCCTGCTCCAGCAGGCGCTGGCCCTCCCTCAGCCGCTCCAGGTTCTGCTGGTAGTCCTGCAGCTGGTGCTCCAGCTCGCCGCGGTTGCGCAGCAGCAGCTCCTCCTGCGACTGGCACTCCCGCTCGCGCGCCTGCAGCCAGCTCTCCTTGGCCTCCTGCTCCCGCTGCTGCTGGGCGCAGGTGCGCAGCCAGCGCCTCTGCTCCTGCTGCAGCTGGTGCTGGAGCTTGTGGACGTCGGCCAGCTCTTCGCGCTGCTTCTCCGGGTTTCGGGACTTCTCCTGGTCCTGGAAGGGGCCGCCCAGGAAAGAGTGGCCAGGGGCCAGGCTCTCCTGCTGCCGGAGCACCAGCTTGTGGATCTCGATGTGGCTGTCCTGGATGGTCAAGGCAGCCTGCAGGGCAGAGGAGGACGAGTGAGTGAGGTCAGGCGTCGTACCGCGTGCGCCTTGGGTTGAAGTGCTTCTAAACTCAAAATTCACAATACAACAATTTCCTCTGAACACTCTGCCCTTTTCCCAAGACACATCCAAAGACAGACTTCAGCGTTTCAACTAGACAGGCCTGTATTTCCTATGGAAGGACCTCGGAATTTATACAGAGAAGAAATAAAGCACAATATCAATCCTACTATTCTTGAAATTCTTGAAAGGGAGTGCGTCCAGCTCCTCATGGATACCAAAATCCAAGGGTACTAAGCTCTTTATATAAAATGGCTGAGTATTTTCAATAGAACCCGTACACCTCCTCTTGTATACTTTAAAGCATCTCTAGATGACTAGTACTACCCGAGACAGTGCCTATGTATCACTTCATTCACAAAGATTCAGTGTAGTACTTGGAAAAACGCAAGTCAAGTTTTGCTTTGTGGAGCTTTCTGGATTTTTTTCCTATCCACGTTTGGTTGAATCAGAGGCTATAGGACCAGTGTCTACAGAAGGCTGACCGATTACACTTGTTTCTTTTGGAAATGAGTCCACTGGTTGCCGGCTGTTGATTAGTATTTAGGTAAGTGTTCTGAGTAAGAACTCAGAACAGAGAATCACAAGACTCTGTATTCTTGTTCCATCCCTCAATCTCTTCATGAAGTCTCCCCAGTCAGTAATTCATGGGAGTTTAAGAATCTATACAAACCTAACAATATCCTTTATTTGAGACCCAAAAGAGACATTACTGGAGTTACGAATGTTGCTTTCATGAAGATATAAAAATAAGTCAACTATTTGGAGACTTTGGGTAAATGATCTTTTTATAACACAATGCCAGAGAATAGCAGTTAATGTTATTTTTAAGAGATACGTAAGTGGCTAAAGCTGGCCTCCTTACTGTCTTTGCATTTCTAGCAGGAAGGCCATGCATTGAAAACTAAGCTGAAATTCATTTGTTTAATAGATTGCTAACAGAAGGCTGGCATGATTAAGGGAAAATAGATACTCTAAATCCCAGAGGACATTACCAAACAGATTAAAAAACATTTTGAGTTACAGTATCTGCCTATGAGAAGTTTGGCAGCATCACAGGAAATAGATGCCAAGGTTTGGAAAGATGCCACTAAACCAAAAAAAAAAAAAAAAAAATCTCCTAGAACACCCTTGGAGGCTTTTAATTTTAAAAGTTCCCATTTAAAATGCAAAGAAGTATAGAAGGGACAAGCTGAAAATGGACACAGTGGGCATGTGTGTATACTTTGACTCAGAATGAGAAACTGCTGCTCTCTTAGGAATAAATTCACATTTTTCCTTGCTAAGAATTTTTAAATTCTGTCCATGTAACAGAGGTTGGGAAGGTAAGGATTCGACTACCAATGCTTTGTTAGATCAGTAGTTAAGTATACTTTTGAAAGTTAAAGAAAGTTAAATTCCTACTTGATTTGAAAATAAGGCTGGAAAACGAATTTATTGGGGTCTTTTGAAATAAAATTCATATTTTTTTGAATTTGAAAATTAATTTCAAACATCCAGCCTCGCTTGCATATTAATGGTTTATAGAAGTTGTTATAGAGAACGGGGATTGTCATTGACAACAGGTACTAGTTACTGTGCTTTCCAAGTATGAAATAATTAACATATTATAAATAATAAATCACTCAGGACTGCTGACCTGGCAAAGCACACAGCAGACTGTACACCATTACTAATTCCAATAAACCCTAAGGGCAACAGTTTGGTAAAACAAAACAAAACAAAAATTCAAATTTCACATGTTAAAACTACATACCCATGATACATGATAACTCTCATGTAAAGATTATAATTAGAATAATTCAGTGCGATCATGAAGAATTCTTCACACCTACTTCACATCTGGAATAAGGTCATTTCTTCCATGGAACAGAGTTGGAACCTGGAGATTGGATATTCATTTCCATGCTTAAAGTTGACATTTATATTTAGGACAGAGGAGCGCACTGTGTAAGTACTTCCAATTCACCCTCTCTTCACTCTACTTTGCTAGTATGTTTCTGTGTCTTTTCCTTTTTTTTTTTTTTTTTTTTTGTGGGTACTGGGGGTCGACCTCAGGACCTCGCGCGCCAGCAGGCGCCCGTGCCACTGAGCGATATCACCGGCCCTTTTTTCATATGTGGGATCCGGGAGTCGAACTCGGGCCCTCGCGCTTGCCAGGCAGGCGCTTACGCCGCTGAGCCATCTCACCGGCCCCTGTCTTTTCCTTTTTACCTTGTCTATATTTCTTCTCTTGTTCTCTTCTCCTAACACAGGGATCCAATTTCATTTTCTTCTAATTCTGACATGCCTATGTGAAAATTTCAAGCATGCATAAAAGACTCAGCATATAGAGATAACTGCCATGAAAAGATATCTTCCAGAGCCCAAATCCTCAAACCAGCTCAAAAGCTTGGGTTCATAGAATCCACTGTAGACTCTGATATTTCCCATGTGGCTTCAACCTAATGTGTTGCAAAAATTAGGTCATTTAGGTCACTGGACTTTTGTGAACCTGCAATCCTCACAAAGCCGCCTTCAGGGTTGAAGAAGAGAGATGATCTTGGGAGTATTTTTATCAGGCAACAAAAGCCAGGATGCTGGAGGTTTTCAACCCCCAAGAGTTAATGGATTATGCTCCAACTACACCCCTCCTATCTTGACATTTAAAAGAAAGCATATTTGTTTTATTTTTTTTTATTTATTTATTTTTTTGTGGGTACTGGGAGTTGACCTCAGGACCTTGTGTGCCAGCAGGCGCCCGTGCCGCTGAGCGATATCACTGGCCCTTTTTTTCGTATGTGGGTACCGGGAGTCGAACTCAGGACCTCACGCTTGCACAGGCAGGCGCTTATGCCGCTGAGCTATCTCACCGGCCCCAGCATATTTGTTTTACATGATCAATTTATCTTTAAGAATATCTACCTCAGACTGGCATATCTGATGTAAGACATTAAAGGCATTCCCATGAAACCGTGACCCAGACAAAGGACTTCCTTCACCACTGTTAGTCAACACATTTTCAGAAGTTCTTGCTAAAGCAATAAAGCAAGAAAGTGAAACTGGTATAATTATTGAAAAATAGCCATAATACCATTACTTTCCAACTTTTATTTCCTAACTGGAATACTCCGAAGAATCAATGAAAAAACTACTAAAATAAAAAATAACGTTTAACGAGTTGGGCAGCTACAAAAGAAATATATAAAAACTATTACCTTTCTTTATGTCAGCAATAACTATTGGGGAAGGTATACATGTAAATGTACATACAACCTGTATGAAGACAATTGTAAATCTTTTGGACAGAATATAAAATGAGACAGCTGATCCATATTCTTAGGTAGGAGAATTGACTACGGCAAAAGCACCAATTGTCTCTAATTTACTTCATAATGATAATAAAATTTCATTATAATGGTCTGGTAAGAGGTAAGAAATTTGACAAAGTGATTCAAAAGCTGTTGTAGAAGCATATGTAAATACATAGAAAAATAATAGGAGACTACACTGTTATAAATTCTAACATAATCCAAAGTTGTAATATTTAGGACAGTGGTCATAAAATAAGAACAGACATATGAGGAATGGAACATCAGACAAAAAACTGTTTTGGTACAATGGAAGGATAAATAAGAAAACAGCGTGCAGCACATCTTTACATTTCCTGGTGAAAACTTAGACTTCATCTTCTCTTAATATTCAAAAGGTATAAAATATGAACTATGAATGAATGATAAACCAATGAGAGAAGAGTTTAGTCTCACTAGTAATCAAAGAAGTACAAATTAAAATAATCAGATATCTTGATCCATTTTCAAAGTGAGGAGAGAGAAGGTTTTTCAATTTGATTATTTTTGCAACATTGATTAGACACCTAAAAAATCCAATTCTAGTAATTTAGCCTAGGAAACATTTAGATGAAGTCAAAAGGAACATTTACATATAGTCAAAAGGACTGATATACAAGATTGTCCACATTTTGTGTTATTAATCATACAAGAATGTAAAGAATAAGGAATTTGACTTGAATATTATATATTCACTAAAAATCATGCTTATACAATAATAGCTGTGACACAGAAAGGTAGATGTTACCAAAAGTACATATGAAACAATCTCAAATGTTAAAGGGATATACACCAGCAAAACAGTAATTCTTTCTATAGAATCACAAGTCATTTTATTTACTTGTATCCCAAATTTTCCCACAAATCTTTCTACAATATATACATTGCTTTTATAGCATTAAAAAAAAAAGTTAATCAGTAAATTAAGCAAATGGGTACGTGAAGCTTCTTTCTTGAGCCTGACCTGAGGAATCATGCAGATCGCTAATCCTCAGTGCAAGCACAGTTTTACCCCTGAAAGATAAAAAACCCTCGAGGCAGGCTCTGGGGTTATTAGCTTTTGCGGGCTCTGCCCTCAGCACTGGGCCCCCAACAGAGAGGGGACCCCAGCCAGAAATGTGGGGTGGTAAACACACAGTAGCAGGAAGGCCTGACTGCTCTTAAGGCTGAAGGCCATTTATGGAAATGAAAACAGTGTAGGTGTGAATTTAAGTTTTCACCAGAAAACATTAAACCAGGCTACACTTACCTGAGAGTTTCATTATGAATGTCAAGCCAGAGCCTGGTCATCGCTACTTTTTAAAGATATGAACTGCTTTATGGTTTCTGAGAAGAAAGGTATAAATAAAACGCAGTAGTGATGTTGCCCCGTGCTTACAAATCCAGGTGCAGTGCAACTCCTCTGGCTGAATCACACTTCAGGGACTGGCATTCTTGTGAGACCCCTCACTACCCTCAAATGTGCTAACGGTCACAGTGTGGGAACCAGCCGAGCGAACCGCATTAAGAGAAACACGCACAAGGCCAAGATGAGAGAGGGGCCTTACCTGAAGGCTATATAAGAGACGAGTTAAATTCTGTATAGCTTGTATAATCTGAAAAATAAGATTACATGGGTCATATTTTTAAAAAAGCGCTCCTCAGCCACAAGTTGAGAAAGAAGGCTGATGTGTTTAAAGCAGGCGTCGCTCACCTCTGACAGTGAAGAACCTGGGAAATCGCGACAGTCCACCTACAAAAGACAAACGCGTAAGGAGGTGAACGGCCACTCCAGTTTTGAAAAGCTACACCGCAGCGCTCCCAACATACGACCCTCACTCTCTCTAAACTCGATGGCCTCATCTACAGTGACCCTGTCCCCTCCCCAGAAAAGGAGCCTGTAGGGTTCAACACCCACTTGACAGGGAGGACCGCCCTTGTGCAAACCTGGGGTTAGCAATGCAGGGAGGCCTCAGGGAGCCACCCTTCACCCAGGAGGGACGACAGCCAGGAAGATGTGCACGCTCTAAGTGATGGCGTCAGCATGAGCAAACCGCACCATCAACAGAGCTGTCCATGCCCAGGCCGACACCTTGTATCCCGGAGACCAGACTTGGAAGCTAGGGAACATCACACCAGGCCTCCAGCTCTCTCAGTGTTTGTGATTTATGATGACAAAATAGCCAGTGACTGAGAAAAGAGACCAGGCCCAGAGACAGCCCGAAGGAGGCACTGAGCTGGTCTCCTCCAGATCCTGCCGCCATTATGGTTCATGGACCAGTGCGAAGCCCACAAATAAGGCCGGAGGGCCCGCCTGCCCCTTGAGGATGAGTCTATAATTGTTTTGTCTCTCCCAAAGCGCACATTAAGGGAACGTGGATTCTGAGGGTTTCCAGTTTCCAGAACTGAATTAAACATTTGTTTAGTCATGTATTGCCTTTGTCATCTCTCACTCTGATGAAAGCTAACGAGTAACAAGACTTTATCTATGTGTTCAGTATTATATCTGCAAAACTAAGGATGCCTGGGATGTGACAGACACTGCACAGGAGAACAGCAGTTTGAATCTGGCAGCGCTCCATCCCGTAAGTACTGATCGCCCACTATGAACTCCATGCTGCATGCTATGGGACATCATCACGTCCCCCGTCCTCCAAGTCTGTAGCCTCCATTACGCTGCTTGCTTTTGTCTGAGCAGATCTCATTTTAAGCTGTAAAAAGCAGTCAGCCATGGTAATGTTCTCAGGTAACTTTCAATTTAGGCTAAATGCAACTAGTTCACGCTGATAATGAGCTACCTAGCTTTCATCTTCCCTCTTCTGCCACAATTAAATATTTCATTCCTAAGAATTCCCCATGATAGAGAAAGGACAAAGGCTGGAAAAGGGGAGAAAGGTTAAAGGCATTAGTTCTGTATCTAATCCAGTAGAAGTCATCAGGACTAAAAAGCCCGGTCCTGTAGTGAGTTTTTAGAGTGCTCAATTTTCTTCAGATTCTGTCCTTGCCAATCTATATATGTTTGCATTTGTGGTGAGACCATCTGGTATTAATTTTTATACTCCATAAAAATTAGATATGTAGCAATGAGCTGGATTGTGCTACATGTAGTTACGCACATAATCTTTTTAAATGGAGTTGGTCTGCCACCTGGTGGTCCAAGTTTGTAACTGCAGCTGGAGATTTACACAGGATTTCTGATGTTTGGGTTACAGATTTAATTTTTCTTTAATTCTCTCAGAAATTTGCTTTAGTCTTACCTTATTTGGGAGCTAATGACAAATATCCACAGTATACTTTTTAGAAGTTTGATTTCAAGTGATATTTTCCTATGTTTCAGTTTATTCAGTTTCTCAAAATGTATTATTAATTAAGGACCAAATTTTCCAGACAGGTTAATTCAAAGAGGAACCTGGACACTTAATCGCACTTACCCACCTGTAACAAAACTGGGGAGTGGGTCCACCAGAGCTTTCCACTCAGGATGAAACTATTACTGAGCAACTCACTTACTTGGTTTCTTTCTTAATAACATCAAAGAAATTGAAAACTACAAACTTCAGACTTAAAAGTGAAGTCTGAATTTAAAAAAGATGAAAAGCAGGAAGCATTTAAGACAAATAAGTTACAAAGCTTACAATCAGAATAAGTAGAGTAAAATATTGCATTCCCACATTCATTTTTTAGCCTATGAAGTTTGAAGAATGCCAAATGACAGCAATCTATTCCATGGATTTTTTAAAAAGTCCTTGGACTTGGTTTCTCTGTTATATGTAATAGTTACCAAAAATAATATGCAAAGTATGTTACATCTGTAAGAGAAGATCTGATAAATGTTGCATCATATATATATATATATATTTCTACACTGGTACATTTTAGTATTTGGTAATGGATCTAATGCAATTTTAGACAAAGGCAAACTCTCAAACCCCAGATAACCCTGAGAAGGTTGACTTGCCACCTCCCAGAATCATAGTCTAATTCTTTCCCTATTTGTGACCCTTGACAATTTCACTTGAAATTAGGAGGAAATTGTACACATTTAATTTTTAAAGAGCAGTATAAGCTATGCATACAGCATGTTGAAAAAGAAGCAGCGTTTGGAACAGTCTCATTTTTGAAAGCAAAAGATGGTTTCATGAATTAAAAATCAATAAAAAGTAGTAAAAATGTGAGTAGTGACAGGAAAATAATTGAAAAAGGAGTAGAAATTGAAAATAATTGAAAATAATTGAAAAAGGAGTAGAAGGTCAAGGAAGGAGAAGGAGTAGGGATATCCCAAAGTCGAAACAATTTCTTTAGTGTCACGCGGCTGTGTAAGGTACCGATGCCCAGGGCTCCTCGCAGCAGAGGCCCCAGGCAGACGGGGTGGGCAGTGAGGCTGTGCAGAGAGGAAAGTAAAGCCCAGAAGCCAGAGAGCCAGACAAACATGTATGTGTAAGAGTTTTCAACTCTTTTTAAAAATAACTTTACAATTGTTTTTGTTTACACCTGCACCATGTAGGAAGAACAAGAACATTTAAAGAAGAAATGTTAGAAAGCGTAAGTGTGAATAGTGAAAGAAATCAGGAACAGTTCAGGAAAGCGCTTTCATTCCGCTCACTGCCATGGACAAGGCAGGACCGGGGAATATTTTATTACACAAAGAAACCAGTGGTGTTTACTAACAAATTGTTAACCATACCTTCTCCCCCACATCGGAGACTGCCAAGTCGGTTAGCACGCCCTGGATCCCGGGTTCCACATCCCAACAGCCTCTTCCTTCTGTCCCTTCTGTTACTGGTGCTGGAAGCACACCATTGAGACAGAGACAAAAAGGGGAACATGAAGCATCAGCCAGCCAGCTGCGTCCCTCTGTACACAGCCAACACACGCTTCGCAGTGAGAAACACCATCAGAACACGCTGAACGCTCGTATACGAGGCGTCAAGGCGCACCAGGTCCACCGTCCCTGCCCGCAGGATCTTGCACACGGGTACCACACTGAGATACGGTGTAAATGAATGCCAGGCCTTTGCCCTCTACTTCTTTCCTGTACCCGCACCTTCACGTGTTGTTTGCAGTGTACAGGGGCCAGATTCTGCTCTCACTTCCACTTCATAGGAAAGAGCCCCATGCGGAGGGTGCATGTGAAACAAGTATGGCTGAGCAAAAGCAGGGTCTGTTGGCAGAGCAGGGCCCATGCCAGGCTCCCGCTGGGCAGTGTGAGAGAGGCAGCCGCTAAACAGGGTTAGGAGGAAGCAGGAGGAGACATCGCTCTAAAGAGGCTGCAAGCGGCTGATACTTTAGGCTCAGAGTCACACAGACTAAGAACCCATCCCACTGCCTCATCGCTTTCAACTGTGTCTTTGTCTCGCCTTTCTTACATACACTGTACATTCATAAATTCTGTAAATACTGCATATTTAAACTGTGAAAGCACGGAAACGAGCCCAGAAATATCCTTAAGTACCAAATACAAATTTCACTTCATCCATTAGGTCTCTGCTGGCAGGAATGGATCGACTTATTTACTGTGGGAACTCAGGCAGCGTTGACAGTTCCCCACCTTGCCCTGAGTAAAACTAGACCTCTCACGGCCCTCTCACTCTTTCTAATCTGGACCCTGAGGAGAAAGATGCTCACTTCATAAATTTATAAAATTTTTTATTCAGTGTCATCTTGAAACCTTATTTCTAATGAAGGAAATGGCTTTTCTCTTTGTTTAAATGAACAGAAATACTTATATCTTTGGAAAATGAGAGTTGTCTAGGACCCTGAAGGCCTCTTCTAAAACAAAGAAGTTTTTGTTGAAGCAGAAACTGCTTCAAGTGATATCAGCTAAAAGTCAAGTTCATGGTGTCCATGCCGCTCACTGATAATGAAGGGACATTTTATAGAGATTTTTCTGTCACTTAAAAAGTGGTTCCACTTTTGGTACCATTCCTAACTCTTAAAAGAGATGCCAAAAGCGTTACCCCATAATTAGCCACTCCCTCTTCTCCCGTGTCTCATAGAAACGGGGACAATCGGGTGTGGGCAGAAGCCAATGATGAGCCACATGAAGGCAGAAGAAGCCGAAGCAAGTTCTCTCCCCTGGTCCATTCCGGAGTGTGTGAGAAGGTCTCCAGCGCAGCAGACTTCGCAAGGCCAGACTGCACACGGCCACGCGACTAGGCGCACTGGGGACTGAAAGCAGGGCTCTGCTTGGCTTGCACACTCAGTCTGACTCAGGTTGCACAGGGAAGGGCCCAGCCCTTAAAGCCAGTTGCAGAACAGACCCATGAGTTACAGGTCTTCATTTAGGGACAATCTTGTGCCCCTAGCAACTTTATAAAGAGAATCAGCCTCTTGGGGCACCACGTTCCCATCCAGCCCAGGACAGAGAGGCCTTTGGGGGACAGGATCCTGCCACTTGCCCCTGCAGCGCCTCTACCTGGATCCTGCTATGGAACGGCTCTGGTTCTAGCAGGTCCCATGAGTGGCCCTTGGCAGCTGTTCCAAATGACAGGAGAAGCAGATACGGACAGGAGAGCCCTCCTGCCTGGCCTGGGGGATGGAGGAGGGACGGGGGGGAGGCGCCCGTGCTCCGAGCAGCTGTGGGCTGAGCGGGGCCTGTCCAGCTGTCCTCGGGTTGAGGCAGAATGCATGGAGCCCTATGTGTATTTTTAGACAGAACTGCCTCAATGGCATAATGAGGTTCTTCTTGTAAAGGGAAATCACCCAGGGCATGATTCCCCTGATGAATCTGGCCTTTGCTGAAATGGAAAGCATATGTGCACATTCTGAAAATAGAAACCCCGGATTAGATAAAGCAGAACTTGAGAGGGGAAAATAATTATTGCTGCTTGTAAGAAATGTATAGAATTTTAAAACTATACCATATATAGACCAAAGAAATGCAAAAACCATATAATCCTCCAATCCCTAGCTTCTGAAGATGTTTTATCATATGCATATAGGACCTTTTGGAAGTAAGGTTTTTATCACTGCTCCATGAGAAAAATATGCTCATTGTTATCTTAGAACCCTTTTTGGCCTAACACTATACACACAACAGTACAACTGGGTTCCAAGAAATTACCTGAACCAATTCTCTAGTCTTTCTGTACTTAAAATGCATTGAAATGGTGTTTTAATATAAATTTTGACCCACATTAAAGTATATGATAACGCATATCAAAACCTTGGTAATTTTGCCTTTAGCCACACAACCAAACATCATGGGGCAGGGGGAGGTGGGAGGGAGGCTGGTTCTAGTTTTCTGAGCTGTATTTTTCTCAGCTGATGCTCATGTGATTATATTTAAGGGCTTGTTCTCTAACGGACTGCAGGGACCCTTCTTTAAAAAAAAAAAAAAGAATGTTTAAAGGTCCTTCCAAAATTGTCTTCAATGCATCCTATGCAAAATGAGGCAGGGAGTGATTTGGGGAAGAAGTAGTGCTAGGTTGAGAGAACCAGAGAACCACCAACCTCTAAGTCCTTATCCTTGGGACACTACACCATTACTATATGAATGCAGTATATATTTATGGCTAGCTTAGCTCTTCTCAGTTTTTTCTAATTTAAAAAAATACATTTCATCTCCTCCCGATAGGGACAGAGCCAGTGCTTTCATATTATGTGACCATGCCAGGCCCCAGGGACTGTGTGCAAGGCCTGCGTTTTCACTTACAGGCAGTAGGCAGGCCTGGGACATTGTCAGAACTGAGTGTGTCCCTCGAGACAGACTCTGCGCCACCTTCCTTGGATGAGTGACTCACGTCACGCAGCTGCGAGGCCTTCACTGCAACGTGCAGACTCTCCGCTAAGAAGCAGAAAAATAAATAAATTCAAAGAACACGTATATGCATATTTGACAAACTGCAAATTGCACTGGCTTGTGCCTGTTTTATATGGCCCAGGAGCTAAATGTTGATTTTCCGCTTTTAAAAGCTTGTTCATGTGGGTGCTCACGGGAATAGATCCCTGAGGCAACACAGCCCGAGAAGCCTAAAATACATACAATCTGGCCTTTTACAGAAAATGTGTGAGCCTATGCAATCAATACCAATTCTTTCAGCATCATTTTGCAATAGAGAATTACCACAATAACAAAGTAAAACTCCACTGTATAAAATATCTCAAAGGTAACTTTCAGTAAATTAGTATGCTTAAAAAATTCCTACACCTCCACTAATAAAATTGTGCTATCAGGCAATACAATTTTTAAAGGTGTTGTTCAGAAATATTAGCTGTTCTTCAAAGGGATCATTTCTCTGACTTTGCCTTTAATACTACGGGATTCCCGGCTTTCACTCTAGACCTCCTGGGTCAAATTCTCCAAAGATGAGATGGAAGTTCTAATCAAGCGCTCACGGCTGCTCAGGAAACACCACACCAAGAAGACAAAGTCTTTGTTTACAATGAAAGGGTTTCAACTCGAATGAATAGAATCGTGAGCCCTTACACACATTTCTAAAACACTCTGCAACTATTCGATTCATAAGATACTCATTGAACATCACCTCTGCTCTGGGCCCAAGCTTTCGATAACTAAGAAGGGGAGATTTATGAAAACGCCATTGTTTCCTTAGTGAACATGTGATGAATGCCAAGCGAACTAATGATTCTGTTGGCGGCCCCACTGCAAACATCCCCGTGCCTTTCTGCAGACCCCGCCCTCCTCCACTGTGAAATAAAGATAACAGACTGAGATTTCTAAATTCCCTCCCACAATGAATGCTCTGAGATGCTAAAGCAGCACCCAGTTGCTGCAAAAACAACCAGGCAGTTAATACTGCAGGTTTTGTGAGCTGTATGGGCTCTCAGCACTGTTCACCTCTGCCGTGCTGGGAACGCCACCAGACACAACCCACGTGTGAACAGCGAGGCTATGCTCCCATAAAACTCATTCACAAAAGCAGGTGGGGAGATGTGCGGGGTCCAAGGCCACAGCTTTTCAGCCCTTGGTCTGAACAACTGCACCCTCATCACTCAGGCAGTGGCTGTTCTGTCTCCTTCATCACCACTGTCACTTCTAGGCCATTATCCTCATTACTCCTGTTAGCCTCTTTCTTCCATGAAGTTGCTCCCACCTAACCCATTGCCTCCACCTGCGTCCCCTCCCCTCACCTGCCTCTCTGCACAATCCCGCACCTGGCACACGTTCTGTCCCTGCCCCAGCTCATCCGCACCAATTCCTCAGTAATTTCAGTTCTACAGCGTCCTTCCACTACCACGACCTCTCATCTCCTCAACTGTTTTGTTTGCAAAGGTCTTTCTGAGCTTGGCCACCACCTCCCACAGTTATGGCCTAGACTTCGTCACTACCAAGATCTGCACTTTGCCGCCTCACGACCTGTTCTCCACACCAAGGTCAGAGGGCTCCTCTTCCATGAGTCGAGTCCCTCCTCCACTGAAAACCCATGATGCTTCCCATCTCACAAGGGATGAAAGCTGAAGCCCTTTCTTGGCTCCATGGAATCTGAGAGCTGCTTAACTCTTGACTCAACTCCTGCATTCCCCACCTCCCAGCCCTCACTTTATCTGCACTGCCCTCCTTGCAACTCCTCAAGCAAGCCTGGCACTCATCAGCCTCAAGGCCCTTGCACCTGCTGCATCCTGTGCCTGGAACACTCTTTCCCAGGGTACCACCTGGTCTCCTCACTTCCTTCACATCTGCTTACATATCACTGTACCGCGCTATCTGCAACAGAGCCACCCCAACTCTGTCACCCTCCACCCATTACCCTGTTTATCTTTCTTCATATCCCTTGATATAACCTGACATATTTATTTATTTATACGTTGCTGTTTCTAGAACATGCATTGTAGGAAAGTAAGGGCTCTACCTTGTGCTGCTATATCCTTAGCATAGAGACCCCAACACATGACACACAGTGGGTGCTTAATAAACATTTCCTGAAGTAGTCAAATCAAATCCCTTCCAAAGCAACTCACCTTCTTTCAGGGCTGCAGCCAGTAAGGAGGCAGCCTGGGGAGGCTCTCCTGGGTCCGGCTTAATGAGGAGGTGGGGCTCCAGATGGACGTCCCCAAAGCCACTCAGTTCCCCAAGTTCAGCATAGATATGCAGCTTTTCCTCCAGATACGTGCAGATCTGCTGGTCCTGGTTACTGAGTATTTCTAAGAAACAGTGTTTACCATAGAAAGTTATCACTCCTATGAATACAACAACTGATATGCATGTCCAAATTATGAGAGAAAGTTGCTGCTGCGTAGCAAGCTGCCTGCTCTAAAGGTAAAGCACATGTGGTTGGGCGGAGTAGACCCTGGTTCGAATCCTGACTCTTCCACTTAGTGCCTGTACCTCCAGCAAGGGACTTAGCAACTCTTCCACCTCCACCGCACTTGATGAATGCTCATTTTCCTTCCCAGTCCTCTAATTCCAGAAAACCTGGCCAAGCTGTGCCTTGTTTATGCAGGCTGGTTCCTTTAAGACTGAACACCAAGCTCCGGAATGAAAATTGAGGTAGCCCCATCCACGATGAGTGAAAGCCCACAGGGAAAACAAGGCAAAGGCCTGAAACTCCTCAGGCTTCAGCCAGTCTTGGTCAAAACCAAACACACTGGCTTACGTTTTTGTTTCTAAACACCTAATTTCTTTGACCATCATCAGCCTCATATTACAACATGTTAGAAAATTCTTAAAGCTCAGCGACCTTAACCAGCAAGGACCCCAGGGACCTGCAGTCCTCTGAGCTCCTCGGAATCAGTGGGGATTTACAACACTCAGATCCACACCCCACATTGTGTAGATTCTGATTCGGATGGGCAAGGGGCCCGGGCATCAGTAATAAGCTCTCCGTGTGAGTCTAATGTCAAGCCAGAACTGGAAACAGAGCTAAGCTTATTTCCTTACTTCAAAGATTTGCACTCAATGGCCAGACCTACTGGTTCCTTGCCTGTTCATACAACTATGACCAGGCAGTGCTTTGAATAAAATTAAACCATCAACCACCAATGCCCATGCTCCCGTGCACCAGCCTGCCCACAGCTATCCCCTAGGGTCAGGTTTTTCTCTGGAGCGTGACCAGGCTGGGCCTCGGGCACCCACAATCACTCAGTCAGGACCCTCCCTGCATGACCCCAGGGGGACCGCACAGCCAGGGGGCTAGGTGTGCCCACGCTGTACCTTGACACTGCTGAATTCTGGCCACTCTGGCTTCGGCTTTCCGCCTCTCCTCATCAGACTCGCTCGTCCTTCCCCCTTCTTCTTCTGGGCAACTTTAAAAGACAGCAATTGAGAGATACAACAGAAACTAAATACAGGTGTCTTCAGGCTCATTAAAAAACAGGGAGACCTGCTAACAGAATTATTCATAAAGGTGAAGAATTCAGCATAAAGAGGACCATCATGCCCCCTGGCCTGGCCGTGAGAGGGCTCTCCCGGAGCACATAAAGGATCTTCCATAATAAACACAACATGGCTCTCAAAGTCGGCAGTACAGGATGACTCGAACGTTCCAGCAAACACACACACACACGCATGTGCACAAGCAAAACCCACCCTGGCACTAAGTACAACTAAAGTAATAATTCTTTTTACAACATTAGGGCACTTCTATTCTTAATGGAGGAAGGGTAGAAGGGTTAAGGGGTGGGAACAGGGCACCATATTGGATGGAATGCAGTGGAGGAGGAAGAATTCTATACAATATCCAGATGCAACTCATCAAATTACCTTAAGAATGATCACGGCCTCTCTTGCACCGTCATTTACAAAAACTGTCCTTGCACAGTAATGAGGAACGAATTGACTTAGACATTTATTAAATGATTCCTCAGTACTCGGCACACAGGGAGACATACAGCCTAGTCCCTGCTCTCAAGGAGCTTCCAGTCTAATGACATAAACACTCGTGTACGTATATGCATGAAGATAGTAGCTACAAAGCAGTGTATGCCAAGCACCAAATAAATGCCTTAGGGAGCAGGGGGTAAAGCACTGCAGGTAAGGAAGAGGTCACTTGGACTGAAGAGGTCTTCGTGAAGCAGGGGAGGCAGGAGCTGCAGCAAAGGTCCAGGCGGTGGGGAGGGGAGGGCGCTGCATGCAGGAAGGCGAGCGGAGGGCAGAGCCGCAGGTGAGGGGCTCCCACAGGCGGGCGGGGGCCGGGGCGGGGAGCAGAGCACTCTGGCTGAGGCAACGTTTCACACAGGGGAGACATGGTTAGAATATTTTCCTGGCTGAACACGTCCATGCCATAGACTCCCAGCAGGAAAAGGGTTACCTTTCTACGGCCTGCTGGATCTGCCTCATCCAGTTATTCCGTTCCTCCTTGGAGCTGGTGTGGATCTCATACATCTCAGGACCGGCGGACGAAGCGCTGATCAGAAACATTCCTCTCTCCTCGTTAGCAACTTCTCTAGCGATGAGCTTCCGAAGGGAGATAACGGATGGCTTCTGATCCTACCGAGAAGAGGAGAACGTGCAGATGAAACAGCATCCCCTAAAGTGAGTTACCCCAAACCCATGAGCCACAGAAAGCAACGGGGCTACAGTGGACCCTTGACTTCGGAACCCAGTGCGTTCCCGAGGGCTGGCTGAAACTCAGGCTGTCAACCGAAGGCTCAGGCTCCTCTGCACAGCCTCCAAAGTCTCTCCCCTGTGTGCAGGCGGAGCTCAGTGTCCTTAGAGACGCTGGCCCAGGATTTCTCAGTGAACCCCATACAGGAAAGGCTGTTGCAGTGTTCCTTCCAGAACTCTTTAAGGGTTAAATCTGTATCTGAGACCCTCTGGAAGCACAAGTGGCCAGGATTCGGGTCATAACTCAAGACTTTGGTTGTAGGTTAAACCAAAAATTCCAGTCATAAGCCAAGTTGTTTGTAGTGCAGGCCGGTCATAACTTGAGGGCCCACTGTACTTCATTTTGGACCTTTTCAAAAGAGCTGCAGAAGTTGCTGAGATCTCCATCAGAGACGGTGGAGAGAAGAAAGGATAGAAAGATTGAGTTAAGGGGAATGTGGGTCTTTTAAAATAGCAGTTTAAAAGAACTGCGTTTAAAAAGACAGAAAAACCAGGGCCGGTGAGATGGCTCAGTGGCGTAAGCGCCTGCCTTGCAAGCGCGAAGGCCCGAGTTCGACTCCCGGAACCCACATACGAAAAAGGGGCCGGTGATATCGCTCAGCGGCACGGGTGCCTGTTGGCGCGCGAGGTCCTGAGGTCGTCCCCCCGGTACCCACAAAAAAAAAAAAGACAGAAAAACCAGAGAGGTAGGAAAAAATATCAAAATGCTGTGGTCAAGGGAGAAGGTATTTTTCTAGGAGGACTTGACAGGAAAATAGTCTATCAAATATTACAAAGAGATTGAGAGGATGAAGGATGTAAAAAGTCTATTGAACTTGGATATTTATAGAAATTCAGTTTCAATTCAGTAATGGAAACAGAGCTCCAGGAATTAAGGAGGTGGACTGTAAGACAAAAGGTAAGAATGAAGACGCAAGACCTTAGATTCTCTGGATATAACCGGCGCCTCTGCTACCGTCCTGCAAACCTCGGCAACAGAACAGCAGTGCTACTGGTAGGTGTCTCTTCTCACCAACCAGAGGAGCCCTTGGTGGGCAGGAATGAGTCTAATTCATCTTTGTATGCTGAGCACATTGTCCTGCACAGTAGGCACTCAGTAATGTAGAACCAGATTTTACCACAATTCCCCCCAAGGGAAATAGGAAGAAAGTCTAAAATTTGGTGTGCACGCCATGATTAAATAACCTTGTTTACCATTATTTACTGTGGAGTTTCAATGCCCCTTGCTAAACACAAGCAGACTCAAGGATGAGGACTTGCAATGTAATAGAAATTTTAAAAAAACTAAGAGCCTGACACCATGCTAAGACAATCTATGCTAGCCTAGCCTGCCTCATTGTTAGACCATGAGCCTCAGCCAGCCTTGACCTGGCATGATAGCTGCAACTCATAGATAATTTGGCCCAGGTGCACTGCCCAGCCTATAAATGTATCTTGTTTCAAAGACTTCCGGCTTGGGACAGACGAGCCCAGCCAAGGACATGCTTGATTTTACTCACCTGCTCTGCCCCAGCTCCCTCCCTAGACTTCCCCTCCTTATGGTAAATAACTCCCCAGCAAAACCTGCCGAGGATGAATCTGCCTAACAACATGTGACAAAACATACCTAACCAATTATAAAATAACCTGCTATCAGCTTTGTACTTCCTGCTTACAAAATATATATAAGTTGCTGTTTTACTCTAAGTCAGTGCTGGTGATTTGGAACTGACTCCCACCAGCCCACTGGCGTTAATAAAATGTTGCCTTCCAACTCCTTGGTGCAAAGAGTCTTCCATTCGGTTTGGTATCAGATTCTGCAACAACAACACTGATCTGGATATGGAGCTGTAGTTGAAAGAATGGCCAAAAGAACGCTGCAGAATGAGCGGCATGGGGGTAAAGATAAAGAATCTGCTTAGGTTTGTGGCTTCTACCACTGTTCACAGAGTCAGCTGCGGAGGGTGGTTTTGTTTCTCCCTCAGGAACAGAGTGATGCCTTTATCCAGAACATGGCACTCTGTTCCCCACTGCTGACTCCTTGCTGCTAGCTTGACTGTCTTCCCAGCATTGCACAGCTGTGCCACATCTGGAACTATGTGCCAGGAAGGACCAGGAATACCTTCTTTATGTTTCTTAGAGCTATATGAAAAAATACGCATCATGAGGGAAAAGACTATTGGTCTATCCAATTCCATACTGTAACTGAAACAAAGTAGAACTGCTTCTACTTTGCCACTGAAAGTAGAAGCAAAAGTAGTTTGGGAGCAAGCCTTCTGGAATGCTACCCTCAGAATACGAGAGGTCCTCTGAGCATTATTAATGCCCCTGTCCTATAATGGATCTATTCTCCAAGATGTTATCTGCTTTCCTTGTTTTGGTGTAGCATTTCAGCTTCCTCAGCTTACAAGGTAAATGCCCTCTGTATGTAAAACACAGGGTAGATTTGAATTAAGATATGAGAGATAGTGAAATTATTTGAACGTGTTGGGATAGTGTTGGGGGAGGAGGGGAGAGGCATGGTAGGATCTTTCAAAAGTGAAGAATAATTAAAGGGGTAGAAAATAGCACTCATTACATTATGATCAAACCAGCGATGCATTCATCATTATACACACTCTTCACACTTGAACACTAGCAGGGAACAAGCTCTCAAATTCCCAGGAGTGGGGGAAACACGTCTGCTTTGCAGACAGACAGCAAACACTGGAGACGCAAAGGCCTAACTCAGCCCGCATGTTTTGTTTGTGCCATAGCACTTTAAAACTATCTTTTAAAAAGTTGCCAACATTTAAAAACTGGAAGACTGAACCTTTTAAAAATTTCTAGGTTGCCGGGTGCCTGGGAAAAAACAGAAGATTGGCAATCCTGGGCCCATACTATCGCTTAAAAACGCTGTCTATATAGCCGAGTAATCACTGTCCTGTTTGAGCTGGGACACGGGCTCACTGGTTGACTCTAAGCCCCTTGCCCTCTGCTGTCTCACCAACGCTGACTCCGTCTGGGTTTGCTCATTTACGTTTCTGCCCAATCCCTACTGGCATCTGAAGTTGAAGACCTCTGCTGTCATGGAAGAGGGAAAGAAGCTGCTGTCCCTAACCTTCCTGTCACACCCTATCCATCCTGTGCTGAGGGATTCCACTGTGATGAAAATATCTTCAGTTGCTTCCTGTTTTGAACTTGGACCTTGCAGATCTACACATTTACTTTGTCCTCTCAATTAATTTCTAAATTGTCTTTTTTAGTATTCAAGAGACTTTTTGTAGACTCAGTATTCCAGGACTTAGTGAACATATCTACTTTTTCCTATGAATTTTGTGGTTTGGATCCTACCCCTTATTTCCCGATGAGCCCTCTTTAGAAATGAAAAAGCAAAACTCATGTAAGGACACGACTCTATTCTGCTACCTTCAGATGCTTGTCTTCTAGCCATTTCCAGTCATCATGACAGAACTTCCATGAAAGGAAAGGGGACCAAGAGATGGAGGGAGGGAGGGAAGAAGGAGGAAGGGAAATGGGGATAAAAGAAGAATTAAGATGTGTTATGTTCATGTACCAACTCCCCACCATGAATTTAATCATTATGTGCTGCAAATACATACTAATAAAAACGAATTCATCACATCTTCCAGAACATGTAGCAGGATAAGCTTCTACTAAAGGCAATTATTCTAAAAGGCACGAAGAATGCAGAATCTCACCGTCAGTCCTAGTGTGAGCATAACTTTCTATAAAAACTAGAGTGAGAACGAGAGATGTGGATGTTTGTATACCCTTAGCTAATGCCTCAATTCCCTAGGATGTGCACCCCACTGATGACACAGAGGCTCCTGTCAGACGCAGAGCACGTGGTCCAACACTACAGTACCCTTGCCTTTTTAAGGATAAGGTAGTGCTTTCTCTTTTGCTCCCTAATATGACCTTTATGAATACAGCCATGTGTCAGGCTAACACGTTCCAGAAGCAGTATCTGCAACATTTTACTGTTGTCCACGACCAAACATTCTACCGAGAAGAGGCGAGTTGTGGCTGCCTTCATTCTGGTATTTGGCAGAATGCATTCTTCACCTCCCACTTAAAGGCAAGTATGGTCTCTGGGTGGCACAGATAACTCTGCAAGGGTTGTGAGAGATAAGAGGGGCACATGTGTATTTCAAGGCATACAGGAAGTGGAGCATCGCAGCTGGATCTGAATCCATATGCTACACCATCCTAGAAAACAAGATAGTTGTCTTTATATTGCATCTAGTTCTTGAGCAATCTGCAGGTCATTTAGCTTATAATGCCACCCAAGAAGCAGGATTTGCTTCTCATCAGGTGTCTGGCTTTGAAGAAAGCTTTGTTTCTATAAAGATATGATATGAATGTTTCTCTTCCAGTCTGGCCCTCGCCATCTCCCAGGTTAAACAAAACGGTCCCTACCCTTCTGCTTTTTTCTCTGTTTTTTCAAGGTGTCCCAAATAACAGCATTGAAAGGCTGTTGGGCAAATCAGGAAGTTTTCATACAAGGTGCAGGAAATGCAGTGCAAATGGATCAGGGGCATGAGGACTTGCTTAGGCTTCTTGACATCCTCTGCTGTAGCTCCGTGACAAAGGCTTTGACCTTCATACAACTTGTGCCACTGTGCCAATACGAGGCAGTGGCTGAACAGGACGAAGCAGCCTCGCGGGCCAACCTAACAAGTTAGAGCAGGCAGGGAGACCCTGCTCCAGCCTCTTCCCCTAGAACCCTATTGCTGGGCTGATGTGCTTTGTTTTCTCTGAGCAGCAAAACAGAAATTTCGTCAAACTTTGGATTTTCTGCAGCCAGATGGCATTGATGCTATCTCCTCAAGCACCCTAATAGCCTATCACTCAGAGGACAGTAAACACTTCCACTTCACAGAGCCACCATTATGTTCCCAGATTAGGACCGTGTCTTGCATCAGGGCCTGCTGCTCCATCAGGCTAACAAGGAGTGAACTGATGACATCTGTCTTCTCCGCACTACTTTGGACCACACAAACGCTGCGTAAGAAATATTACAAAATACTGGTTTTTACCGCTGGTCTAATGGTGTGCTGACAAGACTAACCGAGATATTACAAAGTCAAGTGTTACATGAACAACCTTGGTCATCAGAAGTCATTATAGTAGAAATAAAAGTCTTCTTCTGATACCAGGATGGTGTTCTCTTGTTGGGTAGAAGATCACCATGAAAGTTATGAAAGGCTTATTAAAAAGCTTTTCCACAGCAAGAGAAACCACCAACAGAGTGAAGAGACAACCCACAACGTGGGAAAAAATGTTTGCCAGCTATTCCTCAGACAAAGGATTACTATCGAGAACATATAAAGAACTCAAAAAAATCAGACCTCCCAGATTTAAAGACCCAATCCAAAAATGGGCATCTGAGATGAATACACACTTCTCAGATGAAGAAATACAAATGGCAAATAAATATACGAAAAAATGTGCAACATCACTAGTCATTCAAGAGATGCAAATTAAAACAACACTGAGATTCCATCTCACCCCAGAAAGAATGGCTATTATCAAGAAATCAACCAATAACAAATGCTGGAGGGGCTGTGGGGAAAAAGGGACCCTTCTCCACTGTTGGTGGGAGTGTTGACTGGTACAGCCACTGTGGAAATCAGTGTGGAGATTCCTCAAAAAACTAGGGTTGGAGGTCCCATTTGACCCAGCTATTCCCCTTCTGGGTACCTTCCCAGAAGAATTAAAAACATCGTACCACAGCGATATATGTGCACCCATGTTTATAGCAGCACAATTTGTAATAGCCAGATCTTGGAAACAACCCAAATGCCCATCAACTGAGGAATGGATAAAAAAGATGTGGTATTTTTATGCAATGGAGTACTATTCAGCCATAAAGAAGGATAAACTGGAGAATTTTATAAGTAAATGGATGGAACTCGAGAAAATACTCATAAGTGAAATAAACCGGACGCACATGTGTAAGCACTCATGATGCTAACTACTGAACCAGCTGTGAGATCACTAACAACAATGGGAATATCGTAGGCCCATGTTCTTGCCAGTGACCATTTCCGTTCACTAGGAATTTCAGGAATTTTTCAAGGAAATGTAGGATTAAATCTATTATTAAAAAATATGCATCATATGATCATATACTTACAACAGCTGCAAAGATGTATTTCTGATCCTTTTCTTGTAAAAAGAGCAGCAAGTCAGTTAGAAGTAGAGCTAGGATATCTTCAAAGAAAAAATATTCCTAATATTAGTGATGCAAACCACAGCTCAAATGACTTTATTAAATACCCAAAATTCACATTTGAAATCTAAGTACCATTTAATAAAAATAAGAGACTAACATTGAGTCCAATTATGAAATGTTCATAAATCCCCTGTATTATTCTAGCTAGAGATATATAGATAGCTTAGTAGAAACCCATGTTTAAGTGTGTGTGTTTGTGTGTGTGACTGTAGGTATACCCAATTTCCAGAAAAATGGAATGTTGCAATTTTCAAAATGAAAGGAAAATATCTGATTTTTTGAAAAGGTTCTAACAGAACCCTTATATTTAGGGGGAAAGGTGCTTAATTAAAAATGTAAGAGGCAACTTCCACTCAACTCACATATGAAAACCTGCTCCTCTGTTCCCCTTAGATCAGAGCAAGGTTTGAGACACTATTTACAAGAACCATCTTCACTCCATCAGTGCACAGTCCAACCCAAAGCTAGCAAACCACTCATTCCACTAAATGGACAAAATGCATTAGTATCTAGCTGTTGCAGTTAAGATTTCTTTTCAACACAACATTGTAAACTGTTGATCAGCAATTCCGGTTCAGATATTAGCTGAACTTCCATCAAAACTAGATCACCCTCCAGTGAGTAATGAGCCACTGAGATAGAATTTAACTTCTGCTTCTCATTGCTTACCTGAGGAAGTTATTACGATGAAGTGTTAGGAAGAAAAAAAAAGAAGTGCAGACCTGTGGTCCTCAGACCTGGCTGCAGAGCCGACTTCCCTAGAGAGCTTTCAAACATCCTTTGGTCTCGGGCTTGATCCCATGACTAACAAAATCAGAATCTCAGGGAGGAGACTTGAGCAGGATTCATTTTTAAGCTCTAGAGGTGACTCTAATGTGTCACCAGGTTAAAAAACCCTGAGTCAGGCAAGGCACTAGCTACGTGATCGGCCCTTAAGAATTGGAATAAACTGTTTTAGACTCTAACCAGGTTACCAGAGTCCAGTTGATACCCTTAGTGAACAGTATACCGAGAAGGCGCTTACACCAGCGCCAGCATGTGTGTGCACGTGTCACCCGGTGCAACAAGGACGACATTCAGCGTGGTTTGCCTCTCTCCTCCCTGGTCTGACAGCCCCAGGCTGACTTGGCACACAACTGACCCTGGCTGTGTAGGTATTCTGCTTTGCTTCCAACACGCCACACTTGCCAGAATAACATTTCTGTGCCAACGATTAGCAGAACTCTTAGGGCCTTTGACTTAGACAGCAAACTTGCAGATTCAGAGAAATACATAGGAAGGTTTTAGCTCAGAGCAGCGAACTCCCTTCAAAGATTTGTGCCACTGGTCACATTTGCATATTGAACTTCACAATTTAAACTTTCCCCTGAAAAATCAAGGATTTGTCTGTGTCTGCTTGCAATTCTGACCCTCTTGTTTTTAAAAAACCTATCCTCTGATGAATGGATAAGGTGTATGAAAAGTGGAGAATGGGCTCAGTTGGAGCCATGGTACCTTTAAAGCGACCTGTAGCAGTTTTCCAGCAAACAAGGCCGTCGTGTAACAGCGTCCTTTCTTTACTGATCAGTGCCTGCTTTCTGAACACGTGGCCATTTTTGAGCTTCGTGTATGTTTTGTTTTCAATCTTGTTCAGGATCTCAAGCCATTTTTGGTTTTTCTCATACTCGCTGACTTTTAGATCCACAGCTGCAATCATATCTTTAATTAAGCAAAGCGCCTTGCATAAGTCTTTATGTTCTTCAGTTCTTTCTGCATGGGAAGAAGAAAGAAAGAACACCTTACAATAAGCTAGAGGGCAAGAAAAGAAATTTCTTCTTTAGTTTTTAAATAAAGTGAAATGTATCATCCAAATAACAGAAATCCCATAAGAAAAATGTTAGATTAAATTCAAACTTACATGATCACTCTGACTTCCCCACGTGCCAAAGAAGCACCATTAAAATATTTATTACAAAAGATTTGCATTATTAGGTGCGATTCAATTGACAATAAGATAGTGGAGTTCTAGGGCTGAGTATGACTCTTCCCCTGCAGCAGGGAATGTGTCACACACTAAGTTGGGCCTTCCTTCCCAGACACGGGTTACCAAGTAACTCCCATACTGGGCTTCCAAAACCTGACCCAGCTGTGTGGCCACACCTGTGTCCTCTCAGAAACACAGCCACAGGGCGATCTGAAGCCCCAGACTCAACTGCCTTCCTGGATCCTTTCCTCCATGAAAATATTCAAAACTGTACGTTATAGCCATATTAGCAAAGACATGCATATATTCATATTATAATTAAAACATTTATTTGATGTAACATTTTATTTTTTTTCCCCTTCTGATTGTGAAAAAATTGAAATAGTTTCAAGGGTCCAAGACACAGTGCAAAATGGGTAAGTCAGCCATGCTCATAACAACAGAGTAAATAATGGCCAAGTCCAGTTGTTAGTCTTTCAGATACTGGCCACTTGCTCTCATGCCTGGATTACCTTACGAAAATACTCTAGAGGAGTTTCAGCAACAGCCCCCTGAAACTCCAGATGCAAGAGAGTTTAGCAATTTTTCTCTATGTGATGATGAAGATCACCTAGTTGGTGTTGACTGAAATGATGGGAACTGAATGCACTAAAGGAAAGAAAAGAAAAACTGATAGAGAATCCAGGGGTTCTCCAGAGTCCAGAGTCGCAGAAATACATACTTAGACAGAGCAGTCCAGCCGAATGGGGATCTGTCCTCCTAAACATTTCCAAATCTAAACATTTCCAAGTCTAAATGTCTTCACAGATTTGTGCGGTTTTTATTAGAAAACCCTAAGGAACAGATCCTGACCCCCATTTTTACAAGGAAGAGTTTCTCTCCACTCATCGAAGAATTTGCCTCACTACCTTACCTCTCCTCCACAAAGCTGCTTCCCACCGAAAAGGGTCTTATTTCTAAGGAGCCCACTTCATCACTAGGAAAGCTGAGCACAGAAAAGGAAAGTTGAGTTACAGGGTGACATGGGGTAAGGCCAGGAAAAGGCTCACCATCTCTGGATACGTCCTTGGCAGTGTCTTGCAATGCCTGGCCACTTGAAGTGGAGCAGCATTTGGAGTCTTGTCAGAAATGCTGGCCTTGCTCCCCCCTACCCTGCTCACTCAGAGCCTGCATGTAGATAAGGTCTCCAGGAGGAGGGGGTGGCTAACAAGGTTTGAGGAGCACAGTCATAAGTGAGTCCTGTGAACCAGCATCCGGAAGTCTGAGAGTGACTGACATTGGTATGGTCTGCTCTGAGGCGGGGGGTCCCTCAGCCACCATGCTATGTTGGGGGAACCATAACTCACACTTCCAGCTTCTGACATAGGGATTCTATGGTTGCCAATCCTCTTTCCAGGAATTTGGCACAGAATGATCTTGAAGTAGCAAGAGTTCACTAATACAATCTGACTAGTACAATCTGATTTTAGTCCTTGAATTGAGGTGGTAAACTTCAGAGAGAGAATATAAACATGATACAAACTGAAAAGCCTTAACTTAGTTTTCATTCTTCTTCTGAGAAAAAATTTATGAAGCTTTTCTTTTGATATTATTTTTGTATTCTCTCGTGTGTTAAATTATGCAGAGCAATGAAATGGGACATAAGGGGTAGATACCACCACACTTGCCTGGCCTTAATTCTAAATGTAACTTAAAAAAATGGAAAAAATAAATTACGCATGTTATCTAGACTCCTTCCAAGAAAAAATGTTAGAAGATGAGTTTTGTAGAGTGGGGATTCAAGAGCTTGATGCCATGTAAGTGATCTTGAAATCAAGTGATAATAATAATGGCAAAAAACAACAACAACAAAAAAAAAACAGTGCTCACTTATGAGCACTTTGCTCATACCAGGCTCTGTACTGGGCACTTTCTGACACAATCTCATTGAATCCTCACAACGATTCCATAAGGCTAGGATTATTATTTCTACTTTGTAACAGAGAAAACTGAAGCTCAGTTAATTAATTTGCCCACCTACTGAGTAACAGAGCCAAATGTATACTATGGCACAGCAAGTTTACACAATGCCAAATCCATTGCCCTGGTTAACATAACACACTACCATCCTAATAATAAATTTTAATCAAGATCAATAAGCTAGTTTGAGGATTGTTTTAATTTATTCATCCACTGCAGCACTATGTATTATTGACTGATAGTCTAATTTGTAACAGTCATTGCACTAGGCATTGAAGATCTATCTATGAACCAGACAGACACAGGCATTATAAATCCTACAAGGAGCTTCCAGTCCAGTCATGTGCATTAACAGTTTTTTAAAAGATGCTCAGATGTTATTCCTGGAACCTGATGAATTGATGGGATCAAAACAGCGCTTTCACACAACATCCTCAGGCTGATAATTCATTGCTTGGGAGAGCTGACATTTGGTGACAGCATCAATACCATCACGTCTCATCAGACTGCCATGAAAGTAACAGGAAGAGGAGGTATTAAAAAGGTCCAGATATGGGGACAGGCAAGATCAGGGTATGAAGAAGTTTGCTTGGTTTGGGCTACTTATAAGATTTCAGACTATTTAGAAAGCTGTATTATAAAAGATAATTTCTCAAAGTGAATCCCAATTCTAGGGCTTTAACAGTTTCCAAATATTGGAAATATTTACAAATCAGAGGATAAAGACATTATTAGCTATTCAGCACACCTCGGCTATATTTATTTATTTATTTATTTATTTATTTATTTATTTATTTATTTTAAAGAGAAGAAAAAACAAAACAAATCAAAAGAAGAACAAATTTTCAAAACAACATAATAGGAGGGTAACAATGGTTAATACATTACGTATTACTATCATTAAGTTAGTTATTCAGGATACCAGACATTAGCATTCAATTGTCCAAACATTATTGGCACAAACCTTACTCTTCAATGAACTAAGTAAAATTGGTAGTGTATCTATCTTAACCATCTTATATATATATATACAGTTTTTTTCCCTTTCCCTTCTTTCTTTTCCCTATTCCAGTCTCTCTTTCCTTTTGACCAGTTTCTTTTTGATTCACCATATCTATTGTACATTTTGGATCTTATTTACTCTTTCAGTTTCTCATACTAGAGAGATAATACGATGCTTACACATGTGCTTCTGGTTTATTTCACTTATGAGTATTTTCTCGAGTTGCATCCATTTACCTATAAAAGTCTCCAGTTTATCCTTCTTTATGGCTGAATAGTACTCCATTGTATAAAAATACCACATCTTTCTTATCCATTCCTCAGTTGATGGGCATTTGGGTTGTTTCCAAGATCTGGCTATTACAAATTGTGCTGCTATAAACATGGGTGCACATATATCGCTGTGGTACGATGTTTTTAATTCTTCTGGGAAGATGCCCAGAAGGAGAATAGCTGGGTCAAATGGGACCTCCAACCCTAGTTTTCTGAGGAATCTCCACACTGACTTCCACAGTGGCTGTACCAGTCGACACTCCCACCAACAGTGAAGAAGGGTTCCTTTTTCCCCACAGCCCCTCCAGCATTTGTTATTAGTTGATTTCTTTATAGTAGCCATTCTTTCTGGGGTGAGATGGTATCTCAGTGTTGTTTTAATTTGCATCTCTCGAATGACTAGTGATGTTGCACATTTTTTTGTATATTTATTTGCCATTAGTATTTCTTCATCTGAGAAATGTGTATTCATCTCAGATGCCCATTTTTGGAGTGGGTCTTTAAATTTGGGAGGTCTGATTTTTTTGAGTTCTTTATATGTTCTCGATAGTAATCCTTTGTCTGAGGAACAGCTGGCAAACATTTTTTCCCACATTGTGGGTTGTCTCCTCACTCTGTTGGTGGTTTCTCTTGCTGTGCAAAAGCTTTTTAATAAGATGAGATCCCAGTTATTGATTCTTTGGGATAGTTCCCGTGCAGTTGAGTTTTTATTCATAAAGTCTTTGCCTACACCAATGTCTCCAAGGGTTTTACCTATCCTACCTTCCAGCAGATTTAATGTTTCTGTTTTAATATTTAGATCTCTGATACATTTTGAATTTAGTTTAGTGCATGGTGAAAGATATGGGTCTAGTTTTAATCTTCGGCATGTGCAGAGCCAGTTTTTCCAGCACCATTTATTAAAGAAGCTATCTTTCTTCCAGCGAATGTGTTTGGCACCTTTGTCAAAGATAAGGTGGCTTAGTATGTCTGGGGTTGTTTCAGCATCTTCTAATCTGTTCCATTGATCTTCAGGTCTGTTTTTTTGCCAGTACCACACTGTTTTTATTACAGTAGCTTTATAGTATAATTTCAAGTCAGGGATTGTGATGCCCCCTGCCTTGCGTTTGTTGCCCAGAATTGCCTTTGCTATTCTAGGTCTCTTCTGATTCCAAATGAATTTTAGGATTGTTTTCTCTAATTCTGTGAGATATGCTGTTGGAATTTTGATTGGAATTGCATTAAATCTGTATAACAATTTTGGAAGTATGGCCATTTTCACTATATTGGTTCTTCCTATCCAGGAGCAAGGGATATCTTTCCATTTTCTGATATCCTCTTCAATCTCCTTTTTCAGAGTACTGTAGTTTTCAGTATAGAGGTCTTTTACATCCTTTGTGAGGTTGATTCCTAGGTATTTCATTTTTTTGGATGTTATTGTGAAAGGTATTGTTTCCCTAATTTCTCTTTCAGTAAGTTTGTTATTTGTGTACAGGAAGGCTATTGACTTTTGAGTATTGACTTTGTATCCAGCTACACTACTGAATTACCTCGGCTATATTTAAAACTAACAAGAGAGGCAAATACTGTCCAAGAGTCATCACTTACCCTTTGTGTACTGCAGCACCCTTTCCACCAAAACAGGGTATTTTGTGATGCGCTGGGTGACCAGAAGGATGCATTCTGGAATTCCTCGGCGTCGAGCCAAAAGATTACTATTTTGGAGCTTAAAAGTAAACACATTTTTATATACACAAATTCTTAGTTGTATTTACTTTTTACATGTAAATTTAGTAATATGAAAAATCTCCAACAGAACAATTCTTTTCAGACCTAATGTATTTACCATCATTAATTAAAAGCTGATGCATCATCACTAAAATTTATACTTTGTCATTAATTTCAATATCCCAATATCGCAAGATCTCAAGAAATTTCAAGTTACTTTGATGTATTTGTAATTAACTCCAAAAGTGATGAAATTATCAGAATTCATGAATAACATTAAAAAAAAATCAGAAATCTAAGCTAATTTTGAGGATGAGTTTGCAGTTTGCTATTTGTTTGCTATTTGTGGCAGCACAACTTCTGCCACATTTGTTATTATCCATTATAGCACTTAAAGTTCCTGCCAGTCGGGGCAACTTTTTGCTGAACATTTCAAAATATTCCTTAAGTTTTCAAATCCTCAACACACATGTACATGTGGGGGTGGGTATCTGGTAGCATTCTTAAAATGGCAGATAAAATTTAGAATCCAAGAGGTATCATAGGACAAATTTCTTCCACAAATAAACTAGAAAGGGAGAAAAAGGAAAAGTGAACATTCAATTTAAAGGAGATTTAAGAGATAACCACCATATACAGTATGTGAATCTTGTAAAAGCCTGATTGAAGGGATGCAATTTCATGAAATAAACACTGAAATCTGAAGACATTGAAGAATTATGCTAATTCATTTAGATATAAAAGATAGACTCTTTAGAGATACATGTTACAGATGAAATTATAAGATGCCATGGATTTGCTTCTAATTTTGAAGCAAACTAATACCTGGAACTAATTTGAAAGAGGTTGGGTGGAATCTGTATTTGCTTTTACTCTGGTTTCTCTGATATGTAACTTGTCAGAGAATGAAACAGCTTCCCAGAATATTGTAAATCTTCGCAGAAGTTTGGAGGACACGACCCCACAGATATGAGATACCAAAAGAAAGGATTCTGGAGAAATATTTAACATAGAAAAGAGACTTTCCATCTTTCCCACAAACTTACCACTTCCTTCTCTTTCCCTTGAAAACAAGAACCTAGATATGACACTTGTCTAAATCATACACAACACAGGCATGAACTATTTCCCCATGCTGGTTTACCACTTTGTAATCAAATTGTAAAATACTTGCCTTGATGAAATTCTGAAACTTTTTATTCTGCTGGAGTTCTTTAAAGAGGCTAACAGCTTCCTTATGATGGCTACAGAATTCACCATATATCGTTTTCATTTTACTTGCATTTTCTTCTGAAAACTGAGAATAACATTTCAGTAATGGTGTGTAAATTTAGTAGGTTTTAAACATAGAAAAGAACATGCAATTTTAATATCTTTTAAAATATTCTTTGTGAATTTAGCACAAACATGAAATTTCTGAATACAATTACTTCTCTTTCCCAGGGACTTTTAAAATTAACATAAAAGAAACTTGTTAAGTGATAAGAATCAACTTAGTAAGATTATATTATGTTATAATATAATACACTAATAAACTAATCATCAAATAGCCAAATGAAAAACATTTGATGTTTTCTATTATTTTTTTTAGGGTTTTTTAATATAGCTTTATCCTTCCAATTTGTATTTTAAATATTTTTATGTATTGAATGTCCACACATCACAAGTAGATTAAGAGGCAAGCCATCATTAGCCAAGATGAAAAGAGAATGATGAGTAACCAGAATGTCAATTTATTAACTGAAGAAGAGACAAAGCCTGAGTGCTTCAGTAGGCCTGACCTGAGGAAAACTCTATGAAAAATCTGACCTAAAGAAAAGTCTCAAGAAAAATCTGCACAGGAAAAAAAACCTAAGAGTTACAGAATGGTGTTGAGAGAATTAGTGGAATTATCTGAATGTCAAATTTTTAGATTACGAAAGCTCTACGTGCACATATTCATGTTGAAGATCACTGCAACAGAAACTAGAACACGTCCATCCCTCCTTGAAAAGTATTTAAAATTTATACCATCATCTCTGATATTTTCATCTTTGCTTACAGTTTTATCTATGTGTGAGGTCAATATGTCTCAAAAAATGATCCTTAAATCACTTACAATTTCTCTTTAAAACTCTAACAAAACACATACAGGACTTACATGCTGAAAACTACACGATGATGATGAAAGACATCAGAGATCTAAATAAGTGGAGAGCTATACCATATTCATGGATTGAAAAAGTCAACATAGCAAAAATATCAATTGTCTACACTTTGATATATAGGTTTAATGTAATTTTTATCAAAATCCCAGCAAGTTTTTTTTATAAATATAGAAAAAACTCTCCTAGAATGTATTTGAAATGGCAAAAGAAATAAAGTAGCTAAACAATTTTTAGAAGAATAAAGGACTACTTCCAATTTAAATATACATATATATATAGTTATATATATATATATAGTTATATATATATATATATATATACAGTTATTAAGATTACATGGAAACCTAGACAATGGGACAGAACAGAAACCCAGAATGCTCAACTGACTTTTTTTTGTTGTTGTTGTTTCATTTTGGTTTATTTTAAAGAAAAAAAAAAATAGAACAAAATTTCAAAACAACATAATAGGAGGGTAACAATGATTAATACACTGAATATTGTTACCTTTAAACTAGTTACTCAGGGTACATTCTCAATGTTCAATTGACTTTTGGCAAAGGTGAAAAAGCAACTCAATGGAGAAATATTAGCCTTTCCAGTAAAAAATGGTGCTGGAGCAATTGGACATCCATATATCAAAAATAGAAATTTTTAAAAAATCTAAATGTAAGTTTCATAGCATCTTCTTTTACAAAAAACATGCTCAAAGTGGAACACAGATTTAAATGTGAACCATAAAACTTTTAGGAAAAAAAGAAATGGAGAAAATCTTAGAGATCTATGGCTAGACCAAAAGTTCTCAGACTTAAAACCAAAAGCAAATCTTTTAAAGGAAAAAACTGATAAACTGGAGGATGAGAAGGCACTGGAGAAAATAGTTACAAACCATATAATCAACAAGGACTAATACCTAGACTATATAAAGAAATCCCAATTGTTTCATTCCCTAGACATGAATCCTAGAGTTCTAATGACAGCAGATTTGCCACCTTCTTCTTCAAGCCAGCATTTGTCTGGGAGACATTAGCGAGACCATCACATCCCAGTAGGGGTCCATGACCCCCATCACATCAAAAAGTCTAAGCAGAATGCTCATTAGGGGATTCACTCATGAATGTGACTCCTGGTGGAGGCAGCAACAGCACCAGGATAATCCAGCCAGGGCCTGTGACACACACAGGAGTCCATCATGGGCTCTTAGGAGCTCTCTGACATGGTTAATACCAATGAACATCAACCAACATCAAATAAAACCAGCCAAGCCCATCTGGCAATAATTGTAATGAAATCCATTCTATTTTTTTATAGGTTTTTAATACTGTAAAGAGTTACAAACTGTTATGGATTGCATCTAGATGTCCTCCCAAGGCCTCATGTGCTCATAGGTAGGGCTTTCAGAGGTGGCTGAATCTCAGGCATGTGATTATCGATTAAGGGTGTGTGACAACTAAATTAGCCCACTGATTGGTTTAGCATTGTTCTGGGTGTAGATGATAGGAAGCCCCACTCTGGGTGTAGATGGCACCAATCTATAGGCTTGTAGACTGGGTAGGATATACAGGGAAAGATGGAAGGCAGGCGGCTGCTGCTTGCTACTTTCTGCCTGCCCTGCCATGGACTGTTTCTCCTCTGTGATGCCCCCTCTGCCATGCTGCCCTACCTTGGAGCCTGTCGATTATGGACTGAAATTTCTACAAAGTATGAGCCCAAATAAATCTTTCCTCCTCTAACTTGTAGGTGTCAGGTATTTTGTCTCAGCAATGAGGAAAGTAACCAAGAAACAAACTTTTAGGTTGTTGAGGTCAGGGCCTTCAAACCTTCCTTACCTGCTGTACCAGAATATCTCCAATCCGGTTGATCACAAAATTCCTGTCATTCCCAGCACAGGATTCCTGCTTGCGCTCCTTCATACTGTAGAAGAAATGCCTGTGGATTTCAAGCAACTCATCTAAGCAGGGGAAAATCTTATCCACGGTGCTGTGGTCAAGCTGCAGCTCCTCTTTCATGCCTTTCCTGAAGATCTCAGACATGATGAACAGGGTCTGGATGTGATGCATTTCTGTCTGCATTAGCTCTGAAACGTGTGAGCAGACACGTGTTCCAAAGAAGCTTAAAACACGAATGCCCCTAGAGACCTAAATTAGCAGCTCACACTATGTTACAGAAATAAAAGAGATGGAATATGCAGGAATGACAGTAATATTTCTTCCAATATACAAATCAGCATTGATTAAACATCTGAGCTCAAAACAGGAAGCTATTTTCTTTTTTCCAGGTATTAAGAGAAGGTATATATATATATATGGAAGTCAAGTCCAAAATATAAGAATCAAATGTATCAGAAACTCAAGCCAGCATCTTTAGGTCCTTCTGTTAGGAATTACATCCCATTCTGACCGGACTGTCCTATAAAATATAACTTAGTTTGCTTGCTTTTTTTTCCTTTGGGTTTTTCACTGAGTAGAAGAACAATTAATTTGGTGAATTAACTTGAACTAAATATATAAAGTCCCCCAATGCAGCCGTTGAGGTTCTTTCTGTTGCAGAACCTGTCCCAAAATTCCATTTTCTCCAGAGGTAAATTATAAATCACTATCAAAGTCACAAAAGAAGGTAAAAAAGATGACACACAATAGGAGAAAACATTTGCAAGTCATTGCTCTGATAAGGGACTTATTAAAAAACATATTAAAAGAACATATTTTTAAAACTTACAACTCGAAAATTTTATAAAAACAATTTAGAAATGGGCAGAGGATTTGAATAGTTTTTTTCCCCAACAAGGTCCACAATAAGTGTCTGAAAAGCTGTTCAACAGTGCTGGGAATGCAGCTCACTGGCAGAGTCTTTCCCCAGCACACACAAGGCCCTGGGTTAGATCCCCAGCGCCGCCGCAAGAAAATAGAGAAACACTTCACACACTCACACTAATGATTCTAAGTGACACACACTGATGATTATAATAAGAAAAAAATGGACAGCAAGCAAGTGTTGGTGAGGATGTGGAGAAACTGGAATCCTTATATATTGCTGGAAGGCTGTAAAATGGCATAACTACTCTAGAAAACAGGCTGACAAGTCCTCAAAAGATTAATAAAGTTACCATATGACTCAGAAAGTGTAAACAGCCCCAAATATCCATCATTTGATAATTAAGTATATAAAATGGAATATTATTCAGCCATAAAGAGGAATGGAGTATTGATATATTATTACTAGTAGGATGAAGCTCAAAAATATTTTGCCAAGTGACAGGAGTCAGTCACAAAAAGAGCGCATATTATACCATTTATGTAAAATATCCAAAATAGGTAAATCCTTAGGGTCAGAAATTAGGTCAGTGGTTGCCAGAGGCTGTTGGAAAGGGAAAATGGGGAGTGACAGCTACTGGGTATAAGGTTTCTTTCTGAAATGATATAAATGTTCTGGAATTAGAGAATGTATGATTTTTGTACAACTTCGCAAATACATCAAAAACCATTATGGGGCCGGTGAGATGGCTCAGCGGCTTAAGCGCCTGCCCGGCAAGTGCGAGGGCCCGAGTTCGACTCCCGGAACCCACATATGAAAAAGGGGCCGGTGATATCGCTCAGCGGCACGGGCGCCTGCTGGTGCATGAGGTCCTGAGGTCGACCCCCTGGTACCCACAAAAAAAAAAAAAAAAAACTTTTCTAAATGCATTAGAGAGAAAATAATAACTCAATGTGTAGAAATACTAGGAGTACAAATTCTATGAACGTGAGCATTTCCAAGCTCATTGTATGTTTCAGGGAAGAATCTAGGATTTCAGCTGTGGGGAGTAAGTCAGTCTAAATATAACTTTATTAGTTTATCAAAAACAAGAATGTCTTTCACTGGAAACCCACTAGCTTTATATAATTATTATCTCCTGACACGGTTTCGGTGTCTCCTCTGTGCTACACACTTACCTACATGATTTCCCTTAATCTTTTCATTCGTTCACACACTTTGACCCCAAAAGTAGGAAAAAGTCTCTTCATCTTAAAAAGGGAAACAGTGAGGAAGAGGAGAGGAAAGATTTTGCAGGAACACAGGGCTTTCTGACACCAACGGCCGTACTCTGCGTGATAATTAATTTCAATGGGTGAGATTATTTTTAATAATATATGCAGTTGAAAGGTAACTGCAAATTACCACGTAACACAAAGTTGACAAATACTAAAAGGGACAGCTTCTTCCCACGGAAGCTTAGTCCCACAGCCCCCGGCAGGTGCTCCGCTGAGCTGTGTGACCACCTAAAACAGGTGAGCAGGTGGCCTCCCCAGGGGACCTGCAAACACAGAGTCACAGAAAACTAAAAGGCTTTCTCATTTCCACACTACGCTAATCCTTTTGGTAGAGGGAGGCTGGGGATTGAACCCAGGGCCTCACACACGCTAAGCCAGTGCTCTACCACTGAGCTACATCCCCAGCCCTAAAGCAGGGTATCTTCTTAAAATTATCCTTTAGCATCTATTTTGAACTTGAATTTTTTTAAACTTCATTGTTCCTAATTAATATATAATTTTACCTCCCCTATTTCAAATAACATGAAATAGTGACATCAGTCCACAGTTCAATTCCATACTTGGGATGGCAGCACACCATCAAAGTTGTCCTGACCTGGATGCTGCTTCTCATGCTACAGGCTACATGGATGGCTCCTGGTAAATGCAGCTGAACTGTGGGGCCACATGCAAGAGCCCTATCTCCCCTCCATGAAATAGGTGTGAATATTACACAAGAGAGGAGAAAGCGTAGGCCAAGACAAAGTGTTATGGTTTGTATCTAAAATGCTCTGCAAAAATCTCATCTATTTGGGAGGTGCTTGGATCGTGGGGCACTGTACTTATCCGTGGATCACCGGCTGAAGAGACCATGCGGAGTGTGCTCTCAGGAGGTGGGGCCTGGTGGGAGTGGGGCACTGGGGCATGACCTGGAAGGGTGGATTCTTGTCCCCAGCTCCTCCCTTCACTCTCTGCTTCCTGGCTGCCATGGGTTGAGCTGCGTCCTCTGCCAGGCCCTTCCACCCTGCTCTTTCTATCTCGGAACCAATTTGGACAGAACCCACTGGGAACTGTGGGCCAAATAAATTCTCTTCCTTTAAGTTGTGGATGTAGGGTATTTTGTGATGGGAAAGTAACTAAGACACTTGAAAAGGTAAGTGAAATAAAATTTGGCTTATACCAGGTTCACACAGTACCCCATTTAAGCCCCGGAACAACATTTCAAACCTGAGTGTCATTATCCCCATTAAACAGATGGAGAGATGGAGGACAGGTGAGTCAGACAAATTGTCTGTGACCAGGCAAGGAGCACAGAGCATGAATTTTGAAGCCAGGTCTGTGTGGCTTCACATGTCACCTTCTTTGCTCTACACCACACTGCTACAGCCCCAGGACGCATTTGAGATGCTTACCAAAAATGACATCTTGCCTTTTGATGACATCCTTCTCATGCTTACTGCAAAATGAGGGGTCCACCACCATGCTCCATGACTCTGCTTCAAACTCCTGGGCCTCACTGCTGAGGTCACTCCACAGGGATGAGTCCATGACATCTAACGCGTTTGGAAAAGGAAAGCCAGAAGGACAGTAACACAGAGAACAATGGACCTTTTAAAGTACCATGTTTACAGCTTTCATACATTAACCACACCTATGGGGACAGAGACGATTCGGCCCACATACACACTCTTGTGGAGCTGGAATATCTGAAAACCAGAATGATAAAATGGTCCATACCCAGAAAGCTTTTGTAAAAGCAAGAATCATTGCAGCCTACATGTCCATCAGCAGATGAATGGATACAGAAAATGTGGTATACAGCATGCTTCTCTCAAAATAAGCCCTAACCTTGAAAACTAGAGATCTAAACTGCCAGCCTCGATTGGCCTATCCTTGCCTCACCCGCCTCACAGAGCAGCCACCGAGCAAGAGAATAGCGATGGCAAACATCACTACATACTGCAAACATGTACCAATAAACCAGGTAAAACTAATAAACTATGTACTAATAAAAACAAAAAACAGTGACTGAGTATGTGCGGTTAAAAAAAGAGACCTGCAGGTTCTTTCATTTGTTTTGGCTTCCTCTATTTTACTCCTATTTTAGGCAACCTTCAGAGTCCATAATGTGCTCATAGGATCTCGCTCCCACTGCTTCCTTTGCCCCAGGTTGTCTTGCTTGTTTTCTCAAATCTAAACTTTGAACTGGTCCACTTGGTGTGCTCTGGACTCGGCAAAGCACGTAGCAGAATATAAGAACTTAAATCATAAGTGAGTGCAGATTTTTCTGGCAGAATTAGACACACATATGCAAATACCCTTCAGGAAAACCAAATCCTACTTGCCCTAAATAGCACTCATCAGAGAGATTCCAGCTCACAGCGGTGAAAGGGAGCTGACAGCAGACTGAAAGCAACAGATTTCTGGGGCAAGGTCCTCCCCTCTCTCTTCTTCCACTTGGTTTTCTTTCATTTATTGATGCAAGTTGGATATGAAAAGCAATTCCCCAAATTAAATTCCGCCCCACAAAATACACTTTAAAAATTCTTTTATTCCCGTAGAAGTAGGAGGTAACAAGTAGGGGGAACTACTGTACTCACAAATCCAGGCAAGACCAGTCTTCCCTAATTAAAGTATATATTTTAATGTAGGGTCCTATTCCAGTCCATCAATAGCTGTAAAACCTTTTTCTCAATGATGAACGCACAATCTATTTCACTCTTTTCACTGATCGTGACCCTGGGAATATGTCCATTTAAAAGTTACATCCTGTCTCCACGATTACTCTCTGTTTGTTTCTTTCAGGATAAAATTCTCTTTCTTTTTAAAACTAGAACCTATGCCAAATAGACTCCATGAAACAGACTTCTTTTATACAGAACAAAAGAATATGCTTCAGTCTTCCTTCCTTTAGAAAATATTCCTTTCAGCAAATGCTCACAGAAACATAAGTAAATGCAAACACATCTTCTTCTCACCTTCCATTATGAAAGTCTCCATGGAGGAAGAAGAGCCTATGGACTGCAGCAGCTCATCAGAGTGGGACCTGCTTCGCCAGCTGTTCCCGTCACCCTCAGACTCCAAGGATGTGGCTGACCTCCTGAAGCTGGGAAGGAGGGAGGAAAAGAGGGCTTAGCCCCAGCAGCCTCTCTGAGCCATGAGGATCAAATAACACACTGATCCTTACCTTTCCAGGGTGGTACTTGGAACACTTCTGGATAGCAGTGGGACCTGCCCTGTGGGTTCCTTCCTCGGAGCTGGGAGTCCAACGGGCATGGAAGATGAAGAGTGCAAGGACAGACCAGGCTGTGGGATGTCTCTAGCTGAAGAACCTAGAAATCAGAGTGGGGGCTGCATGTGGTTCTCACAGAGGATGGTAATTACAAGTGAGGAAAGTCACTTCACCAGATGCTAAATCCTAAAACGGCCAATTCTAATACGTCGCATGCCCAACCTTGAAACTGGTCTCCCTGCCACAAGCTGATACTTGCTCCAAATGTCCCTTCCTTTAGAACTGTCCTAACACCTGTGCGGCAGGCCTGCTTCCGCCTCTCTACCTGGGGCTGTGGGTGTTTGGGACAACACAAGCAAACAAGAAAATGGAATGGGGAAACACTGGCCAGCTTTCCCATAAACCACTGCTGGTACTCCTCACAGCCAGCTTTAAATAGACGCAAGGTGTCATTAGCACTGCCACCAGAGTGCACATGGTGAATGTAAACAAGCGGGGCATGGAGAACAAGTCAAGAGGATGGAATGGGATGATGCTGGGAATCTATTCTTTGTGGAATAGGACCTCAGGCCAATGAAACCTGCAAACCCAGCTGAAAACAGAATAGTGCTCCCATACTTTTCTGGCCAGCTTTAAAATGTTCTGGGCAGTGATACATTTATATTTGATGCATAATATCAATGACTCTCAGAAAATATCTCAGTATCAGAATATTACAGCAATTGCATACATGTTCCCAAGCAAAAGGGGGAAATACTTATACAGATCACAGGATAATGCAAAGGATTTTAAATATGTATGATTCGTTCTTATGACTCCTAAATAAAGAGGAGAATTACATGGTGTTTTATTATTCTACGATGCTTTTTACTTTCACACTTCACCTTTTGAAGTTCAGAGGTGCTTTATAACTGATGTCAAGAGACTTTTGAGGCCAAGGTAAGAGAGTAAGAGATGTGACGGCTATTACTACCTGACTAACTTAACCTGGTATGTCATCACACACAGTAGCGTGTTAGCGCAACTATGCATACCTAATTGCCCCATTGAAGTGTTTTTCAAAATATCAGTTGTACTTTGTTACAGCATTGAAATGAAAAGTTACCATGCACTTAAAATTCTGCCACATGTCATGCAATGTAACTTCAGGTAAAAGAAATTATAAACTCACAATAAGGCAAAGGATTTTCAAATGCAAGAAATGCTAGTGTTGCTCATTCTTGCACCTGATGCAAAGAACTGTTGAAGGTCACCAATTACTTACAAAAGAAACTGTTTTAGATTTCAGCAATGTGTACATCAGGTAAAAAACAGAAGCACCAATTTAAAAAAATACACAAACTTCCAGTAGCCCTTATAATTTCACTGTCATCCTAAAAGTGCTAATGAGATCACAGGCTATCAAAGTACCGGTTCATTATAATAATGCACAACAAGGGCTAATAAGGATCTATGGATCCAGGGCCGGTGATATGGCTCAGCGGCACAAGCGCCTGCCTGACAAGCGCGAGGTCCTGAGTTCGACTCCCAGTACCCACATTAAAAAAAAAAAAAAAAAGATTCTATGGATCCAAACGTGACTTGTTTCTACCAAACTCTGCGATTCTGAAGGAGAATGTGGCACGTATTTGTGTGATATATATGTGCTAGGAAAACATAAAATTACGTACGTATCATGTAATATCTCTCTTTTCCCTCAAACGTTGTTAAATCAATAGAGAATACTCTACTAGATAGCACCTTAGAATTGAGGCAATATGGTAACACTTTCTCCTTATAACCCTCCCTAACACAAAAGATCATATAGTACATACGATGCAAAAGCTCTTAGGCTGGCATGGAAATTTACATCCTCTTGATCTCTTTATGTAACTAAAAATTATGCCAAGCCTATGTAATAAAACAAGAAATAATTGGGCAAATCAGAAAACAAAAGCAGGAGGTATTTTTACAATGGAAAAACATATGATATGCATCAAAATTTTAAAAGTTCTTGTCATTTTTCCACATCACTTACTTCCAAGGATGCTCTGCGCTTTGTTCCTGTTGTATTTCTCTTGGAATTTCTGGTGAAGAATATTAGACACGCATCAAGTAAGATCAAAGCCCCACTGGGCTACAAGAAAGCACGTGTGGCTACACAGAACACGATCCTTATCTATATCATTTCTTGTTATTTTATTTATTTCAAACAAGGAGGAGTTCCCATGGACACTGCCTTTCTCCTTGTTCTACCCCTCACTACCCCTCCTCCCACAGGAGATGACGACAGTGAGCACTGAAATGTCGCCTTCTAGGGCAGCTCTCCGCTCTGTGACCGGCCACAGTAAGCGTTTCAGCCAACACAGAGGTTCGTGCCTCATGTCCCTTTGAGGGAACATCCTGCCCACGCACGTGCATTTCTGACGGGACTAGAAAGGAACAGACGCAGCTGCCTTCCTCTATGCAGCCCAACCCAAGACAGGGCACATTTCTTCAGTCCCGTGGTCCCCAGGTGGGGTCTCAGCAGCACCAGCAAACCCGGGGAACTTGTCAGAAACTCGGAGAGTGTGGCCCAGCGGTCTGGGTTGTAAGAGATCCTCCAGGTTGATTCTGGTGTTGGCTGATATTTGAGAATCACTGCTCTAATTTTCATTTAAAATACTCAGGGTGTGCACTGGTAAACCAAGCAGGTGTCAACAGAAAGCCTGACCCACTCCACACTATAACCCAAACGGCCAGGCGTGGGCTTTCCCACCATTGCTAAAAGTGTACAATTACGTAAATAACCATACATTTTGAGCAGGTGTTATGTTATCACTACAGCGATCACTTTAAAAATAAATCTAGATAGCAATAAAAATGAGTTGAATCTCAAACAGAGAATACAAAGCAAACAAGATAGAAATAGACACATATATTCATCAATGACCAGGAGATTACCTTGATACATGGAGGCAGGGCGTCTTTACAACCCTTATGAACGTTCGCATTACAGTCTGAAATAAAGAGGAAAGCTTCAGAAGCATCGTCTTACATGCGTGAATCTGACATGAGCAAGGCTGTATCCTGCTTTTACTGGTCTTTAAAAAAGATTCATAAATGTTACAAATACTTAGAAAACCTAAGGAAAGACAAATTCTTAAATCACATGTAGTTCCATCCGAGTGCAAGCACAATGATGGAATCTTGATTTCCTTGGAGATGTTTTTTATCTCCTGAAATTATTTTACCAATTATGAACACCGGAATTATACACCGTACACACTTCTGTCTCTGCCTGAGGACTCGTTGCCTACTGTATGTATTATAGGGTGAGGGATTTCTGACCCTGGCTGACTCCCACACCAGGTTAAATGCTAGAACCATGGAAAGAAATTAAGCTCACAAGGATTCTAGGGGGAGAAAATGAACTATCAACCCCCAACAGCAAACTCCTATTAAGTAGAAGTGTGAGGTAGCCAAATTCAATGAGAAAAGTTAGCCACTTGCCCATGCATTATATCCTAAAACAACAACGTGGCTCTGTCTCACTGGAGGAAGGGAAGAGGAGGTTTCCCTGTTCATCCTCCCCGGGGCACACGCCCAGGCTCTCCTCACCGATGCCTATGCCCTGTGGGGACTGCTTTCCACCTGGCCCCTGTCTTATCCTCTTTCCCCTTCCTGCTTCCACAAATTGCCCTCATTCTACCCACTCCACATGCTGCACCCCAGCCAGAGGACCCTGTGGTGTATCAGAAACTTCTTGAGAAGGAGTCTTTCCATGGCGACGGAAGGCCGCAACCTGGCCCATCAGCGCCATGCTGGATAAGAGCCAGTGGTCTTCTGTGAATTGGGTGCAAGGCTGAGCCCCACAACTGCCCACTGGCTGCAAGTCATTTCAGCCAACACCCAGTGGTCGACCAGCAGGGTCAAGGCTACTGTTGAAACCCAACAGCTCTCTCCACTCCAGAACAAGTAAATAAAAGGAAAATGAAAAATGTACTCTAGGAGATTCCATGGAACAAAGTTACACTCACAGGAACAAAGAAACAGGAATTATGAAGTTCAAAAACAGAGAAGAAAGATGTAGATATTGAGACTATTTTTTCAATAAGTGACGGAAGGTGGGATTTCAATAAGGTGGGGTCTCAATAAGACCAAAGGCCATGAAGGGAGAACGGGATATGAAATTGGCCAGTGGGATGAGAGGAAAATGGAGCTCTGTGAGAGAAGCAGCAACTTCGAGGAAGGTAAAGGGGACAAGCAGATTTTAAGCCAAATTGAGACAGATCTGGGTGACAAGAATACCAAAGCAGTGCTGTGAAATTAAACTTGAAAGATGCGCTCCAGAATGTGGCAAGGACAAAGGGTACGATTACAAAACAGAAGATGTCACACAAAAAAGACAGATACCAGAGATCACATTTCTCCAAAAAATAACTCAGAAAAATGAGATCAGAAGCAATAGTAGTCAAAGCTACAACATACAAAAATGTCGTACGGCTGAGAAAGCACCTCAAAGGACAGATCAAAAGGTTTCAGTGCTTTTTAAGAAAAATAGTTAAATGACTCCTATTGTACAGATAACATTCTGACCAAATTCAGATGATTAAAAACTTTAAAGTTCCCAAGCATTCAGTCAGAAAAAGGAGGTTATCAACCAAGAAGTCAAGCTAGACAACCCCAGACTCTCCTCCCTCTGTAATAACAGGTGTCCAACTATATCAGCGCACTGTGGACACAGCACCAGAGAAGATTCTGGTCCAAAGTTTTATTTAGCTAGGTAAATTGTCCTCTTGTGTGAAAGATGCAAAAACATATCCTGTGTTACAAAAGGTTTCAGAAATCAGATAAATTGTATTCTAGACTATTCCAAACATAGTCAAAATTAAGGAATAGCTTGGCTGTAGTTAAAAAAAAAAAAGAGCAAAAGTAAGCAAGAAAACAAAGAAGCGAATCTAAAAATTGTAAGTAGAGACACAGCTGAATAAAAACATCATATTTTTCTTAAAATATAAAATTAGTCTTAAAAGATTAAGCAAATATAGAAAAGGAATACAGTAATAATTAACAGAGGCTGAGGGGAAAATTGTAAACATAAGGAAAATGAAAGAGTATTAAATTATTAGCCTTCCACAGCCTTAAAGCTATCATTAGTAGATATTAAAAGAGCGTATCTGGCCAAATCCCATGAGAAGATAAAAGCAAACAACACATGGTTCAAATAGTTGAGCCAGACATCAAGGAAAACAGTAAGAAACTATAAAAGAGAGTTGGAAACAGTAAAATTAAATGTAAATAAGAAAAACCCTTTGTTATAAAACAAGACCTTTCAGTTACAATACAGATTACCTCCGGGTAAATTAAAGACACACATCCCAGATTGGAACCACGGAAATAGTTAAGAGAAATATCAAGAAAAGAAAAGAAGGGCTGGTGAGATGGCTCAGCGGCATACGCGCCTGCCTGGCAAGCACGAGGGCCCGAGTTCGACTCCCGGAACCCACATACGAAAAAGGGGCCGGTGATATCGCTCAGCGGCACGGGCGCCTGCTGGCGTGCGAGGTCCTGAGGTCGACCCCGGTACCCACAAAAGAAAAAAAAAGAAAAGAAAAGGTAGAGTAAAATTCAATGCAAAGGCCATTCAATGACATTAAAAGAGTAATTTTATGTTGGTTAAAGTTAAATATGCAATGAAGGTAGGGTTTTTGTACAAGATGACGTAATATCCAAATAACCAGTGAAATCTATTTAAAAATAAGGAGAATTTTATAGAAATAAAATTCTTTTAAAAATTAGCAACTCGGGCCGGTGAGATGGCTCAGCGGCTTAAGCGCCTGCCCGGCAAGTGCGAGGGCCTGAGTTCGACTCCCGGAACCCACATACGAAAAAGGGGCCGGTGATATCGCTCAGCGGCACGGGCGCCTGCTGGCGCGCGAGGTCCTGAGATCGACCCCCCATTACCCACCAAAAAAAAAAAAAATTAGCAACTCAAGTTTATCATAGAAAAATGATGCCAGGAACTTGAATATTTATATTGTGTGCTGTTTCATATTTCATGTTATTAAAATTAGAAATTTTAACATTCACAATTAAAAATAATAATACACTGATGGAATATAATTATCAACCTAAAACAACAGCGACTGCCCATGTTACACCCCATTTATTCAGTGTAAAAATTTAATCTTAATAAGCAAAGCTTAAATCACCAGCACCCACCTCAATAAAACAAACCCGTAAATCTTAACACTAATTCTAAAAAGTTGTGGGTTAAAGAAAAACATCAAATGTACCCTTTGACCTACAAATACTGATTCTGGAATTTAATCTAAAGGAATAATCAAAGATGTGGACAGTGATATGCACATAGGAATGCTCATTTATCTTGAGAAAACTTAGGAGAAAACTTAAATGTACAATAAGAAATAATTAAACACATCTGAAATCACCATCAACATTAGCATTCTAAGTGGAGATAATATTTTTATGGGTAGAAGGTACTTTGTCAAAATATTAACAGCGATTTTCTCTATGTGGTAAAATTTAAGATAAAGTTTTTCCTTAAGCCTTGTATCGTCTATGAATCCTAATCCAGTTTTTAAAGTAATAACTGTTTTACCAGCTAAATATACCTTAGGTACTTACAAAAATTTCCAGCTTCCACTACAACCTTCATTACAATCCACTTACCTCAGTATTAACCAATATCTTACTGACTACAAAAGTTTCCTGCTCAGCGATCCCTGGCCCTAGGCTTTCTCAGTCATTTACCAGGCGCGAGTGTCTAAAGCCAGCTTCGTAGTGGCTGCTGGAAGAGCTGCACGGGGTCAGCCTATGATGACCATCCTCAAGGACTCAGTCTGTTCCAGTAGTTAAAACTCAGAGAGGTCATACACAACCCAATTAAACAGAATACAATAAACAGATCATAAAAGTAATGGGCAAGAATTTGACCACAGTGGTCAGGGAAGACCTCCAAAGGGGAGGCAGAAGATCTGGATCCATGGCAGGAACAGAGAAAACAAAGACAAAGGAGATTATTGCAAGCTAAACAGCAGGGACAGCAGAGAGCAGGTGGTGAAAGACAGGACGACAGGACTGGCAGGACTCAGCTGTCCGCTGTTGCTGAGGAGGCAAGAGTGGAACCAGTTAGTAGGTCCCGGATGAGGGACCAGACCCCAGCAAAGAGCTTGGGAGTGGCTCACCCAAGCAGGAGTCCCTGAGTTCACGTGGGCTGAAGAGGTCAGTGTGGTACAAGCCTCATCAATTGTAGTTGAGAAGACATAGAGGGAAGAAACTAGCACAATTCACTCTCAGCAGGCCAGGAAGTGGGAAGAGGGAGAGGGGAAAGGAAAGAGTGCACAAACGACACTGAAGGCAGGGACAGAGGGCCCGCATGTCATTATCCTGAGTGTGCAGTGGGGAGGGCAACATTTTATGTACGGATTCTGAGGCTGGCCTGAGACATGTTGGCTTGCAGAGACAATGAAGTCTCTAAATGAAGACGGCCACACACAGGGTCACCCTAGGAGCCAGTTTGCCTGTGGCAGTTTTGGTTCAGTGCTGTTGTTACACCATCACTCTCAAAAGTGGCCCTAAATGACATAGTCCTCAGCCTCTAAGCAACCAGAAATGTGGAAGTAAAAGGGATACAGGCATTAACCCCAGAGGAAAGAGTCTACAGAGGGAAGATGTTGTCAATGTTTTAAAATATCCTGTGTAGACATAGACACTTAGAAACAACAAAGAGAAAATTAGTAAAAGTCCTAGAACTGAGACTGGAAGCCACTTGGAATTAGGAAGAAAGGAGACCATACAGGCGGTAACACAGGAGAGTCATGTGCCCTGGAGAGGAGGAAAAGGGTTACCTAAAGAAGCAAGGTCAGCCTGAGGCAGGAGGAAAGGCTCTCCAGCTCAACTAGAAAGTGACCCCAAGCTTTCCTCAAGCAGGACTTCAGCTAAGTAGGACAGAGGCCAAAACACAGATGGTTAATGAAGAAGGATCAGGGCGGGATAGCAAGCAGTGAATGGAGAATTAAGAGCTGGAAAATATGGGCGAGAAAGGTCTTGGCTGTGGCTAAGGGTACAGTTGAAGGGATCCAGTCCTCTCAAAAAAGAGAAATGACAAGCTATGAAACACACACCCACCATGAAAATAACCTGACTGCTGAAATGTGGGTCGCCAGGAGCAACCCATAAACAATACTTACAGCAAATCCCTAAAAATGTAGCAAATTAAGAACTAGTGGCTCAGTGGTAGAGTGCCCTGGGATTGATCCTCAGCACACACACACACACACACACACACACACAAATTAAATCACATGTGAATGGCATGGTGCTATTTCAGATCCCATGAAAGAAAGAAATCAAATCTTCAAGGGAAGTCAAGTTGAAGCATGCAATAAAGTTGGTATCATTAATGACAGTGCCAGTCAATCTGCCTTTAATGCCAGAAGAACAACCAATCTTTGATGCCGTAGGCAGACAGTATTTTCATCAGATATACAACTTTAAGTACATTTAAATTCTTTAACTCTTTGAGTTAGGACATACTGTACATATGCCTTCGGCTTTTCTCTCCCCTTTGTGGGCCCATCCTGCCTCCCAAATAGTCCCCCAATTACAGCCAATGCCATGAAATGCATTTCACTTGCCTAGGCATGAATTCTTTGTCTCTGAATTATTCTTCGATTCAACAAATATTTACTAAGTACTTGCTCTAAGGTATAGCTCTAACTACTGTGGGTATAGCAGAGAACAAGTCCAAAAAACACATATCCAGGCCCATAGAACTTATGATGGAGAGAGCCGATAAAACCATATGTAAGAGGCATGGCAAGTTAGATAGTGGTAAATATGATAGGGGAGGAAATAAAGGGAAGAAGCAAAGGACGAGCCAGGAAAGGTGACCAGGAAAGCCTCACTCTAAAGGTGCTGTCTCAGCAATCCATGTGGCAGAGAGGACGGTCAGGGAAGGCCCTTGGACAGGAGCACACCTGACATGTTGGGAGAACAGCAAAGACACCAGTGTGGCCAGAACAGAGGCAGTAAGGGGCAGGAGGAAGATGGAGCAGTCCTCACTGGGTCTTGCAACTACAGTAAAGCTTCGGCCTCCCCTTAAAGGATGCAGGAAGCCACCGGAAGACTTGGAATTCAGAGATCTATGACTTAACAAACTCACACAAGCCGATGCTTTGAGAATGAACTTTAGTGGGTCAGAGAACAAGGACACCGATTGGAATGATGTTGAAGTGGTAACTTCAGACCAGCCAGATGTAAGTGGTAGGTGATAAGCAGATGGGTTCTATATACATTTTGAAAATAGAGCCAAGAGGATTGCAAAAGGGTTGGATGTGGAATGTAAGAGAAAGGAGGTGTAAACAAATACTCCAAAGTGTCTGGCATGGCCATCTGGCTGGAACGACAGAGCCGTCATTATCTGAGAGGATCCGCTTTTGGGTGCCACAGAGGGGGTGATTAAGGGTTCAGTTTAAGACCTGTAACAGTGGAGATGCTGTGCAGACATCTAAGTAGGTATAACAGCAGTGAAGCAGGTGGGCCTGGGGCTCAGGGACGCTATCAACTGTGGACAAAAAGTACTGACTCTATCCAGTATTAGCCATTGCTGGGTAAATTGTTCCAATCACATGTGCAGCACTATACAGCAAGTCTATGTAAATGTGGCTAGCAATAGCCTAGCCTCAGGGATCCCAGTGGCTGTAGAAACAAAACACAGAGCCATCACCAGGCCCCAGAACTTACTAGAACACTGGAGTGACTCTTTCCCCAGGAGTGTCTTATCACATGCCACACACTGCAGAACCCCAGAGAGCGTTCCTGGAACAAACTGATGTCGATTCAGTTTGTCTTTGTCTTTGGCATCCTTGTTTTTCATCTTCAGAAACAGCAGCGGCAGCAGCAGAGAAGTAGGGGGAAATAAAAAAGGGGAAATGCTGTGAGCCAATCTTCTTACAGAAGCCTTAAGGGCCAACGAATTCTCTGCCTTTCCTATGGGAATATCAGGACTTCACACCCAGGAGCAAGGAAATTGCAAGGCAATGTGCTAGTCCCCAAGCGGTGGCTGTCGTACTATTTTCAATGAGTTGGGCAACATTCCACAAACAAGGTGTGTTGCATCTGAGGTAAGACACAATCTCAGATACAATCTAAGGTATGGATACAATCTAAGGTAAGCGATTTTAAAGGAAAGTGGAAACCGTACAGATTTCGGTGAAATGAAACCATCTATGCTTAATAGAAAATAGGTTCGGCATCTTAATTACCTTGGATTTATTCCGAGGGCTGGTCATCCTATTCATGAGGAAGCTGAACGTCCGGCTCACTTTATACTTTTCAGACTCTGATTTGGCAGGGATGATGAATTTATCCCATTCTTCCTCCTCAATTCTATAAAAAAGGATCTGTTATCGCAGCTTACCAGAGGGAAGAAAAAATAGTGTGTACATACATAATTATGTGTGTATATATACTTATCAATGTGTGTTTTGTTCAGGTTTTAATGACTGCTCTAAATAGAAATGTAGAAACTATAAAAATGCATCTTATACATTAGAGATGAACGGGCAGACGAGTACACCTGGGATCAAGCAATTATTTCACAGTGTTAACAGCTGTAGAATCAAGGTGGTAGAAATGGGTATTCAGCATAGAATTCTTTCGACTTTTTCTGTATTCCTGGAAATTTTTCATATTAAAATATTAATGAAATGAAAAAACACACATAATGTTACTCTGAAAACACTCATCTCCTTGTTCACCCTGCTAAGTGAAATTTCCCAGGACATACAGCAGCCAAATAACCAAGCATTTGAAACTGGACTTCATTGATTTTGGAAACACGGGGATAATAACAGTAGATGCATTTCCTGTGTTGGTACAGCTCAAGAAACAGACTGTTCTCCTGTTCAGTCAGGCTGTTTGCAACCTGATACTCTCCAGGTTGAAGGGGAGAGAAAGAAAGCTACTGATACTTTCCAAAATAAGAGGCAAGCCGCAGGTGACCATATCCAATCCAGGAACATACTGAACATTATTTACTTTCCTCTAATTCATGTAACTATTCAGTAGGAAAAAATCCAGGCTATGAAAAGTTACATTGCCCCCACAACATCCTCTAATAATCTTGTTTCTAATATTATTATTGCAAAAGAAGAGAGAATATATTAAAATCAAATTAAGTATCATGTCAAAACAGGTTAACACAACTGTAGACTATTTTTATGATGAACATTTCCTAACTGAAGTCTCCCCTATCCCTTAAATCTCTCATTTTTCTAGTGGCTTATATATTTGTTCCTGGGAAATATTTAAAAACAATCACATTATCCATATACACTAAATATATATGACTACATTTCTTGAAAATGTTGCTTTCAATGACAACTTTTTAGGACTTCAGTTTTTCACATCTGATTAATGACAGGCTTAGACTAAATTAATTCTAAGACCCATTCCACACTTTAATATATACCTCCTTGGTACAAAACAAAACTAACTTATTTATTAAGCTTTGTCTTAGTTACTTCAGGCTTCAAATCTATGAATGCATTTGGAAAAAGTAGTCACTGGCCGTGCAGCTCCCCCATGTATCCTACTCCTCAAATCCTGCACAGTGAATGAAATGGAGTTTGTCCCTGAGAAAGAGCATTTGAGGAACCTAGAGGGGAAGGAGAGGTGAACAGGACCAAGTACTTACTGAGCACAACTTCTGCAGCCACCTCTAGTCATTTTGGTCTTAGACAACTGCTGGATTAATGTAATCTGAAGTTTTCCACAACCTCTGGTGTTTTGGCATTCTAATTTGCAAAATGCATGTCCCAATATTCAACAGGCTGTTGGTATTCAGGGAGGGGCACATTTGAGAGCTTAGGAAGGAGCCTCTCTTGGATCACTTTTTGTGACCCACTAAATGGTTCTAAGAGTCTAAGACTCCAGTATCTAAGAAGAGAGTGGTGTGATGAAAAGACCTAAATCCCAGAATTAAATAATGATGTTTGCTATGTGTTTTGAGGTCAAGAAGTCCCCTCCCCTATCTCCAGAGGAATAGAACTAAACTCTCTCAAATAATAGGAAGTAAATTCTTGGTAACCCAACCCTACTTCCTATTCTCCATGGTACAGAAATTTCAACCAATAAAAACTTTATTTTTGATTAAAGATCTATAAGTGCACCACAATGTATCATATGCCCTGTGTAATGCCACAAAATGATATAAAATCATGCCACTTAATCTTTTAGGCTCAAAGATTGATAAGACAATGACGAAGCAAAGACAAATGCCAAAATACTGAGTATTAAAAACTTAGGACCACCACTCAACCTGGTAGGAACATGAATACCATAGACATAATCCACTATCAGATTATGAGAATGGATATGACTGTGTAATCTCTAGGCAAATTTAAAAGGTTGGTTTATTTCCATATTTCAAACTATATGGCATTTACCTATATAACTTTAGACAAAGACTGGGAAGAGAAAACCCTCAATGAATTTCACAACAGAATTTAAATATATAAGAATTTGAAAAAAAATAAGTTCAACATGCCAAAACAAGGATGTCCGACTTCCTTTATCAGTTTGATGATCAATAGAATCACTCAGAATAAAGGCTCACAAGCTTCATTCTTCAGATATTCCCATGGTACTGCCTTTTTAATAGGCAAGCATATTTAAAACATATTAAGAATGTGGATCCTCAATATCTTAACCTTAATCAATTACACCTTCCATTTTTTTAAGGATCTGGGCATCTAGAGTGTTAGAAGAAGTTCCCACTACACAAACCGAAAATTGATACAGTAGCACTTCCTTTAACCCTCAAATATTTGGGTTTTTTTAAAAGTAGGCAATGAATGTAATAGATGTAAGATAGATGCTGAGTCATGCTATCTTTAAGGAACTGGGGTAGATGGAGTGTCCACTTCAAAGAGCCTGCAACGTCTGGCATGAGGCCCGTTTATATGGACGTATCCTTTTCCAAATATCGTGATTAATATAAATAAAAGAATTTCAAAGTAGCAAGTTCCTCAGCATGACTAAAACAAAGCATAGGTTTGGCTGGGTATCTTATGGAACATCCAACAAGATATCAAGACCAGAGTAGGTAAGAAGAAAGATCTGCCCTACTAGACACACCAAGGGATATGGCTGAAGGAAACAGGCTTTCTGGATATAGACCAAGACGAATGAAAGAAGGTGGAAAACAAACAAACAAACAACAACAAAAACAGGAGTGAAGGAGAAATCAGAAAGGGGTCCCTCCCATCCAGGGTAAACTGTTTTATAAGTTACTGTTTAATCAGGTGTGACTTCAGCTTCCCCGGTCTTAAGTCTGTCTCATAGTGGCAAATAAATGTTTTTATTTTCTTCTATTGTTAAAAGATAACAGAAGACCACTAATCAAGACAATGAGGGGAAGTAAATTGCTTAAATGATGGAATAAAATATAAGCTGCTTAAAACAGTGCAAGGCACATAGAAACAGCACAAGGTGCATAAAAACGGTCATGTCGCCATCTTCATTATCATCTTATTCCTCAGGGACAGTTTTAGTCTTCTGTTTTTGTCATTTGGAAGGTTATATTCTAGTCTATAAAGCATAGAAATGACGCAAAGGAGCCTTTTCCTTATTGCTACTTTTATTCTAAGATTTAGAACAAAGTAGTCCATGATCTACATATTAAAAAGCTGCAGAGCACTAGCATCAATAGACCAAAACTGGAACCATTTTACTGTTTTTCAGATGGTCTCTTAAAACCAAACATTTATACCATTTCCGGCATTTGTTCTGTATATATCCCACAATCCCAGGGCTATTTCACAGTGTGACTCATGAGCAGTTAGCCATTCAAGACCAGCAGAACTCAGCAGCCATGATAGAATCCTGGTCTGCTTTCCAAGGTTGGCTCCAGCAAGGTTTTCTAACTTTCTAGGAAAAAGCTCAGGTTTAAAGCTTTAAAATCCATATATCAATGAGAAAGCTAGTCATGCTAAAGGTAATTCTTGCATCGTTTATTCTTTGTATCGCACATAACACTGCTTAGAAAAATTCAAGGGCCGGTGAGATAGCTCAGCGGCATAAGCGCCTGCCTGGCAAGCGCGAAGTCCTGAGTTCGACTGCCGGTACCCACATACGAAAAAAAGGGCCGGTGATATCACTCAGTGGCCTGCTGGCACACGAGGTCCTGAGGTCGATCCCTGGTACCCACAAAAAAAAAAAAAAAAAATTCAAAAGGGAGATAGCAGGGAAGTTTGTTCCCTTTGTATAACGATCCCCCGGGGGCCTGTTGCTAGACTGTCTTCTGGTCCTGACAGAGCAGACCTCGGGCTTGCCCACTGCTTCTCTAAAGCACCCTCTTCAGGAGGTGTTTGCCTTTGAAAATAACCAGGACCAGAACATCCTGTCCCCAATCCTGAGGCCTGTACACCTGAGGACCGAAAGGACACAGTGGACCCTTCTACTCTGATACAGACACAGAGGAATCAAAAGTCTTAGGCAGGTTCATCACCCAGAAACCTCTCCCAACTATTGAACAGAATCAAAAGCGATGTGTAGATACTTCCAAAGATGGACTGAGAGTTCCCTCCAGAAAACAGGAACAATGAACGTACCTTTTCTCTCTGGGTGGCTCCGATAGGCTGTAAGATCTTTGTCCTACAAGACACAGAACAATAAAATGAGAACTGAAGCAGACAAATTTGTAGTCATGTGTTAGTTTGAAATGCATGCTCACCATATTTTATCATTACCTATGCTACCAGTTAGAAAATAATGGGAAAACAAGTTACATTATATAAGTAAGGCATTGCTCTGGGTATCTTTATTACTTTCCTTAGTCTGGAGAGGGTGGGGAGGAGACCGAATTTATGACTTCACAAATTAGGTTAGCCTCAGCAAGAGGGACAGACATTTTCAGAAGTGCTGAACATGAGTTCTATATATTTGGGTTCTACACACCAGAGTGCCCCCTCCCTTATTCATAATACTAATTCCCCAACACAGAGAATCAGTAAAGGTCTAGCTGCTACTTTAGCAAAGCTCAAAGGAAATGTCTTGATGGCCAGCAAAAGAGTCGATCTTAGTACAGCTGCAATGTCTTTAGAAAAATCCCAGCAACAGCTAGTTCAGAGGTGGGCTTTGGTTTGTGGCTCATGGAAAGGAGAAACACCCTTCCCGTTGGCTTGTGTGGGAGAAGGCAGACCCATGCAAGCATGGCGCCATCTTGTTTCTGGATTTGGAGTATAGTACTTATTACAAGAACGAAGCAGAGACACTGAATTAGGCAGTGAGAGAGACTGAAGGAAGCAGTGGCCGCTGTGGAGCACACCACCTACAAAGCAGGACACACCCTTACCATCACAATCCACAAGCGTGAAGAGGCAAAATAAAGTTGTAAAGGGAAATGGGTCAGATATATAGAGAGAATGAGTAAATATCCCCTGAAATATCTACATATCAATTGTGCACCTGGTATGATCTTGTATGCCATAGAAAATCTACTTTGAGGAAGTTGAAGGTTTTATAAAATGTTCCTCAAATTAAGTCACAGACAGAATCATGATCCTTATTGTAAATAGAGTGAAGCTATAAGAATTTGAGATGTCCCAGATACAAGGACATAATACAGACACAGGCAACTGGACACAATCTAGTAGGAATCCATCCATTAGTTCACAGTAACTTTCAAAAGGAGGTTGAGTTCACGCCTCAAATTCTTAAATATAGGATGCTTTTTGTCTATGTTAGTGAGGTTTTAATTACTTTCCAACACTGATAATGCTCCTCTCTATCTAAACATACAGTGTACCAAAGGGAGTTACAAACTAGACTTTGTTTTATGTATACAAACATTAAATAATAAAGTTGCTGCCACTGTACTCTGGGCATCAAAAATAAAGGCATAAGAAGTAATAGTAACAATTTGGAAGTGACAAGGAAGACAGAATATGCCAAATGAGAATAAAGAGCTGTAAAAAAGCATCCTATCTTTGTGTATCAGCAAAATACCCCATCTATGGGAGCTTTCCTCTGGGAAGAAAGAAGACTTGAACACTCTTCAAATAGAGATAAATTTTAGAACTATTCTAAATTTATCAAAAAAAAAAAAGATTAACAGCACACAAACGTCAATTTACTTTTGCCTAATCTAAACAAACTAAACAATGAGACATCAGAGTGCATCTGTGGACAAGGCCAGCTTTCCCACTGTGCTTGGATTGCATAAACAGTTAAAACCACTCCTTCTTCATTCGGAGGTAATTTATTCTTCTAGCCCTGTGGTTCTGACTGACCTAAATGGTATCACTGTGAAAGTCTGCGCTCTCACAGGTCTACCCCCTAGAATCTTTGCGTGTGCAGTGTACAGCTTCCACCGAAATCACCTGCTTATTATTCTTTTTTGTGGGGGGCGGATTTTTTGTGTGTGTGGGTACGGGGGGTCGAACTCAGGACCTCGTGCTTCCCAGGCAGGCGCTTATGCCGCTGAGCCATCTCACCAGCCCTATAATTCTCGCCCTGTTGTTAGTATCAGACTTCTTTTGAATAGCCTTGTCTTTAAATATACTGCCTAATGACAAGGTTTTATTTGCAGGGGAAAAAAGTACTGATTTTTTATTCTTTCTAATTTAAATACAAAGATTGTATGTAAGGCAAAGATACCTTTCCTTGCTCGCTAGAATTTAACGTTAAAGGCATTTTTCCCTTAGCGGTCAGGTTCCCTTCAGTCTTCTAGCCTGTAATTTCAAACTTCAGAATCAGAGCTGACAAATCACAGAGGCCACGGAAAGGCGAGGCCACCATGTCACACTCTATGTGAAAGACTTAAACCCTTTTCAAAGAGTAAGAGCGCCAGGCTAGGAATTCCAGCAAAAAGCTGTCAAGGTCCCTTTATAAGGAACCCAAATGAAGACTAGTAAGACCTGGCCTTAGAAAGACGCATGTAATTTAAAAACAAAAAACAAAAGCAGAGCAAATTCAATCTGCCATCTTTGTCCTGTCCTTTCAAGGCCGTTCTGTCCTCTTTTCCTTTTTCTGTGAACTTTCCTTTTGGAATCTGCCCATTCAGGGCGCCTCACTGGCACAATAGGTAAAGTCCATCACTCTCATAGAATCCGTCTATTCTGGAAGTAAAAACTGACATTTATTATCAGTCTTACTTTCTTCTCTTCTAATAATACATCCCAGAAGGGGGGACATACACAAAGTAGCACTTGTTTTTCATTTTATCTATCTTGTCTGTCCTATTCACTTAATAAGAATTTATTTAACAGCTATCATATAGGTCATTATTTTAGAATAGCAGCTCAAAGCACAAAGATTACATTTTCAGTATTATTCCTTACACCATAAAAATGCAAAATAATACTAAAAGTGTAAGAAGAAAAAAGGAAAATAGGAAGAATGAAAAAATCCTATATTAATTATTATATATTGGGAAACAAGAGTATTTAAGCACATCTCTTACTTTCTGAGGCTTTTATGGCTCTTAAAGATAATAAATAGGGGCCGGTGAGATGGCTCAGTGGCGTAAGCGCCTGCCTGGCAAGCTCGAGGGCCCGAGTTCAACTCCCAGAACCCACATATGAAAAAAGGGCCGGTGATATCGCTCAGTGGCACGGGCGCCTGCTGGTGCGTGAGGTCCTGAGGTCGACCCCCAGTACCCACAAAAAAAAAAGATAATAGATAAGAAAGGCACTATTTCATATATTGAAATCCATTTTATTAAAATGTATTTTGCATTGTCATGAATACTTCCAAATATGCCTCTAAATATAATTATGACATAGCACATTGTTTACAGAAAGTATGAAAATTAAAAATTAAAATAAAGTTTAAAATGGGGGCAGTGGCTGAGAATAGCTGTAAGGGGATCCTAAATTGCCCATAATTATTCTATATGTAGATCTGAATTCACTTTTGAAAATGCATCGAGCTACATACTTATAATTTGCATCTTTTTTGTAATTTTGTACTATATTTCATCTAAAATTTTCTTGTATAAATGTTATATTTCTGATTTCTTACACTGCCAAACACAAAACAAATAAATGTTAACATATATGTATTCATGTTTTGACCATGTTATTATTTCAACTCTCCAAAGTCTTAATTAAAAAAGAAGGAAAAAAATCCATTTTGCAATGCTTTGGCTCTGAGGAGTTGAATTATTTTGGCACTTTACAGATAGGACAAAAGCAATTTTTACGATTTACTTAAATAAAATCTGAACTTGAGTTTACGCTATACTTGAGGAAAACATTTTATTCAGAGTAAAGGAACAGAGAGTTGTGCATGTATGGGTGATTTCATCAAAATTAAATCTATAACTTAACTGATATGCAATTAAAAAAAGGACTTTACTGAGCTTAGAAAAATCAATTGTGGAAATGGAATGGAAACTTACCTGCTGTTCTTAAGTATTCTATGTACTTAAGCTAACTGAAAAATCTATTCTGGAATAGAATGCTTTCAAAGCCAGATGGTAAATATGACATACCTTCATTTGAATTGCACACTGTAAAATCTCGTACTAGCCGCGTTTTTCTCAAAGAAATCTTAGGTGATGAGCACGAATAAGAACGTGAGCGAATTCCAGAAAGCAAGGATTCCTAAGAGAGAACATAATGAAGTTTTTAAAAAAACCTGCAAGAAATTTGAAAGTATGTGCTCACCGTGAATGTTACTAACTTGGTATCTTTGAGAAAAAGACTCAACCTGAACACTACTATGACTTACTGTTCTTACCTGAATTTTCAGCTATTTTATATTTTAAACAAAATTCAATGCTGCGGTCTCTATATTTAAAGATTATTAGAAATTAGAGGAATAGCCACTTATAAGAGTTTTTAAGTTTCCAAATACCTATTTAAATTTATAGCGTAAGCCACAGACTACAGGGAAATACACACCAGGTCAATATACAAATCCTCCTAATCTGTGCTCATTTTTCAATAGATCTTCCATCTAGCACTTCCTGAATATCTTTAATATTATTCCTTTTTAATGACCTGCCATTTTTATTCCTGTTTTCCCAATTACATGTTATTCCTATTATTATATTGGCAACATGCACAAAAAGGCAAAATGGTGAGATAATTAAACATGGTTTTCTTCTGTGTTCAGATAATTTAGAGAGATAGGCAATGGAACTTCATTAAAGCTGATTACGATATTCAACTCCTATTCCACAGAGGCCTTAGGCTTGATGCTGCCCAGACATTTTTTTTTTTAAGAGAAAAAACAAAAAAACAATGATACAAAATTTCAAAACAAGATAGTAGGAAAGTAACAATGGTTAGTATACTGCATATTGTTATCTTCAAAGTAGTTGCTCAGATACAAGATACAGGCATGAAAACTGACCAAACAATATAAGCGCAAACCTTTCTTTTCAATGAAATAATAGAAATTAGTAGTATAGCTATCTTAACTACTTTGTGTGTGTGTGTATGCATATATATATAAGTATATTTACTTTCCCTTTTCCCTTCCTTCTTTTCTCCTTTCCCCCATCCCAGTTTCTCTTTCCTTTTGAATAGTTTCTTCCCATTTCCCAATATCTATTGTACATTTTGGATCTTATTTACTCTTTCAGCTTCTCACACTAGGGAGACAGTATAATGTTTCTACATGTGAGACTGATTTATTTCACTTATGAGTATGGTCTCAAGTTGTATCCATTTACCTATAAAAGTCTCAACTTTATCCTTCCTTATAGCTGAGTAGTACTCCATTGTTAAAAATACCACATCTTTTTTATCTATTCCTCGGTTAATGGGCATTTGGGTTGTTTCCAAGATCTGGCTATTACAAATTGTGCTGCTACAAACATGGGTACACATATATCACTGTGGTATGATGTTTTTAATTCTTCTGGCTGCCCAGGCATTTTTAAGATACAATTAAGGTTAGGACTAAAAGAAAGTAATGCCACTTTCTTAACTGAAATTAAGCCATCGGAAACTGTCCTTCCCAAGTACTCGTCTCTTCTTTTCCTCCTAAGTGAAAACATACGGTTACACTGAGTGTGTTGGTTCAAGAGCCTAGAGGGAAGTTGAAAACAGAAAGCTTTTCTCGCACCAAAGCTCTTGGGCCATGGCTCCCTGACCGTGCTATGAGGCAGCCCCCAGGCCTGGACATTAAGAAGGGGTACAAGGTGGGAAGCTGCCCCAAAACCCTAATAGTGCACTGGCCATTCAAGGCCTTAGCAAAATGTCACCTCTTCATTTAAAACATGAACGGTAATCATTTCCCCTGACAGCAGAGCTTTGAAAATTGTCCAGGATTCCTTGGTTAAAAAAATTATACTGAGTAATTACAAAGGCAAATTCCTCTTAATAAGGAGCAGCATAAAAGTGTTTCAAAAAGACTGAATTATTTTTCATTCCAAGAAATGATGAGTTTTTCAAGATTCCATTCAAGATGCAAAACTAAGTAGTATCTATGTTAACAACCATACCGATGTCTAATTATCCAGAAATAGCACATGACATTCAAGTTCAAAGATAATGAGAACTCTACAGGTCTCAGAGGTGAGGGGAGAGAATGGAGCATCCATGCTCAGAAGACCTTCATTTGGTTAATAATTCCATCACCAAGCTGGGGCTACCTGGACAAAACACTAACCCCCTCCAGAAGCTCATTTGCTCAAAAAAGAAAGTCCTAGGTGAGTGGTGAGAAAATTATATAGTTTGCACATACTTAAAACACATTTTGTAGATCAAAGGGCATGCTACAAAAATAAAGTATCACCCTAAAGACCAAAATGTTCTTGGTAAGCTAATTTCAGCATTGAACACATTGTTTTACAAAGAAAACAAGTGCACAAGAATAAAAATCAAACAGGAAGAAAACATACATTTAAACACAAAAGATCTTTCTTTGAAAGACCGAAAGAAGAGATTTCTTCTTTTTTCTTTTTAACAACCACAACAAAATGAAACTCTCATGTGAAATTGCCAACAAAAAGAAACTGACTCTCATGACGAACCTGACAAAGTTTAGCATGTTCCAGATCAGTTCACAAAGCCACGAATGCTCAACAAATACCACAAATTAGTTCAAAAAGCCACAAATGCTCATCTTTACTAACGTCATCTACCTCACCTCCTAGTCCATGTAAAATGTATGTGAGCAAAACAAGTTTCATCATTTAAACTCATTTTTTATCTTTTTTTTTTTTTTGTGGGTACCGGGGGGTCGACCTCAGGACCTCGCGCGCCAGCAGGCACCCGTGCCACTGAGCGATATCACCGGCCCCTTTTTCGTATGTGGGTTCCGGGAGTCGAACTCGGGCCTTCGCGCTTGCAAGGCAGGCGCTTACGCCGCTGAGCCATCTCACCGGCCCTAAACTCATTTTTTAATACCACCCATTTTATTCCCTTTGCTTAAGGGATAATGGTAGAAGTCACTGTATGAAATGTTAAAATTATCCAAGTATGTGAAAAATGGCACGTACTCCTTGTAAATTAATGGAAGCACACATCTGCCATTGTAAGGACTGTAAAAATTGAGAGAGCTGCAGAGAGGAAAAAACTCAAGCAGACATCGCTAGTCAGCCCTTCATAAAAATAGCTCCTACGTGTGAGTAAAAAAGAATTTGTCTTTCAACTAGAGGTGGAGAGACTTAGATAACATTCTGCACATTTACAGTAAGCTCAATTAATGCAACCAAAATACCTTCAGCTGCAGATTATTTGACAGAGAAAGCGACTCAGTCCTGGAGATGTTAAAATATGGTTCAGTGTTGCTCTCGAAAGAGTCCAATTCATCCTCACTGGGAACCCCGGTTCTCGAGGGGCTCCGGGGCACGGGACTAGAGCAAGTGTGCAGCTGCTCAGAACGTCCTTCCTCTTCACTGTTGGCAAGCAGGGCGTCAAGGCTGGAACTAAAGGCACACAGAAAGTAAGTGGTCCAATAAGCAGGCAGACAGACAGATGGACTGGCATCAGTTTCTATTTAAATTCACATACTTTCCTTGTTGCGAGGTACAATGGGTATTCATTTAATTTCCTACTAATAGTTAATTAGTTTTTATTATTTTTCCCTTGCTCTAAATCTCTTTTTAAACAAAATTTTGTTTCTCCAAATGAACATTTCTACCTAGCTAAAACCATTCCAATTGTCTTACAAAACAAAAACTGGTTTGAGTTAGTATTCACCTCACTATTTTTATTTTGTAAATGTAGTTATTCCAAGTCCCACATAGTAACCCTAAAAATATTGACACTGCAGACAACACAGAGTCACTGGGCTGAACGACACAGTGGCTGGGGCTGGCACTTGCTAGTATGTGAGGTGACCTCCTCCCAGCAGTCCTGGGGGGCGGGGCTCAGGAGGCCAGAGCAGCAGGGAGGAGGGATGCGTGAAGCTCTCGCCTCACAGATGAGTCAAATCACAGATCAGACATAAGTCAAACACACAAGCTTAAATATCACATGGTCTTTCTTATGTGAGAAACTCAAAGTATATATATGCAAGGGGAAGCGTAATGGAAGGTAGATAAAAGGAAGTGGGAGGAGGTTCAGACAGTTCCCCAATTACCTATTCCATTGTTTCAAAAATATTTTAATATATATGCTAATTTGTTTCATTTATACTACTAGTTTCTCTTAGTTCATTGAAAAGAAAGTTTTGTGCTAATATGTTTCTTTGTAAGAATCATTGTGTCCATGTCTTATTCTCTGAGTAACTACCTGGAAGATAATGATACATGGTGTACAAACTGTTATTCTTTTTTGTTATGAAATTTTGTTGTGTTTCATAAAACAAAGAATATTCAAAAAAGAAGTAACACATGAGGTCCCAAAAAATACTATAATAAATTATCATTTTTAGACATTTTTTGAAAAATGATTCCATCGCAGAACCAAGTTGTGATTCTGATAACTAAAACTTTTTTTCCTCATTAACTTTCATTACCACTAAATTAAAAGGAAAGAATTTGACTGCTCACATTCTAGGTTCATTCCAAAACATTTACATGTTAAACCATCCAAATGCCAAGGCCAACTGTATTTACACAGGGTGCATTTAAAAATTTGTTTTTTTCCTTGGGTTGTCTCAGTTCTGGGGTTAAGATTTTAATAATTGTGGTACACGCCTGTAGTTCTAGCACTCAAGAGGCTGAAGCAGGAGGATCACCACTAGTTCAAGGCCAGCTTGGGTTACACAGTAAGTTCAAGGTCAGCCTGAACTACATAGCAAGACCCTGTCTCAAAAGACAAAAACAAACAATAAAAAATATTTTAATAATTACACAATGAAACCATCTTGATTTTTAACTGTAAACATCCAGAAGATGAAACTTGGAGTTAATTGGAATTATTTTTATCAACCATAGATCATAGAATATCAATTTCACAAATTATGTGACTCGTAGAAGACAGGTCTTACTCTGCATGCTTCTCGTGCAAATCCCAGATCTATTTCTAATCCTTGAAACATTTTATGGGCACTAGAAGCACCAGGAAACCGGGCAGTAAGTACAGGCACCAACTGGAGCGGGCTTTCTCCCTCAGTGACCCATCGAGGGTCTTCACCTTGGCACGGAGCGGAAGAGGACAAATTGGAGGTGATCTTCAACCTTAATTTAACATCCGTATGTCTTGCAGTTCATTACATTGTTTATCATTTTAAACATAAACTGAAAATTAAGAAAATCTTTCTGGCAAATGTCGATGGTTTGAAGTCACAGTAAATTGCAGATATTTCAAGGTGCAATACTGTTGCCTAACATCTGAAAAATCCGAGTGGAAAGAGACCCGAACAACAGTGAATGTCTGCTGATGCCTTGTGCCTCTGCGTCTGTCTTTTCGCGTGTGGCTTCTATACTAATGAAAACTAGTCCTTTAAATAGAGATCCCCCAGGTTGTACCCAGTTAGGACCCAGGCCGCATCGCACCAGGAGGCGAGCAGCGGACAGGTGAACAGGGAAGCCTCATCTGTTTTTACAGCCGCTCCACACTGCGTTACGACTTGAGCTCTGCCTCGGCAGGATCAGCTGGGCAGTTGATTCTCATAGGAGCGTGGATCCTACTGTGAACTGCACAGGCGCATATGAGGGATCTACGTTGCGAGCTCCTGTGACTCCTCACCTCCATCCGTGGAAAACTTATCTTCCACACAACTGGCCCCTGGGGTCCCAAAAAGGTTGGAGACCTTTGCTTTCAATGACCGGGAGCTTGCAAGAGTATCCCGTTCTAACACAAGCTTTTCCAGTCATAAGACATTTCTCCATCACCGTGCATAGACCCAAAATGTTCCAGTATTATTTTATTTTCCATACTAAAAAAATTTCTGTTTCTATTAACTCAAATTGGCCTACTGCTTTTGTTGTTGTTGTTTTGTTGGTAAGCTACTAACCTAAGATATTGGTAGCACAGACAATATTTTTCAAAATTACTTATAGATTCATGTTTACAGTCATGTTTCTCTAAATTCCACTAGTGGGGTATGAAATCAATTCATTACATTGTGACCAGAATTTAATTTTAAAATGAAATAGAATGGAAAATATAAGAACACATTTCACTTGTTATTTTATAAAACTTCACTTACGTTTTGTGTGGGATGATAATATTGTAACATCATTTAACAAAAAGGCTTGAAAAACCTTGTGTAGAATAAAACAAACACTTGTTTTCTTTTGCTTAATTTTTTGTCTAGATTTTTAAATGGACGTTTTACTGCTTATTTTTCCCTTGTGTCTCAACAGAGTGTCTCAAAAGAGCTATTAAGTTTAAATAACACAATGGTTACATGTGAATATTTCACTAAAATACCGTTTTAAACCTCAGAAAACTTAGGACTTATTTCCCAGTCAGCCTTCTCCCTATATCAACTGCAGTTTTTATTATGTGCCCAGTTTTCTGCACTAGAATTTCTCTTTCATTAGAAGTTCCCTGCCTTTCAGGCTATTAGACACTTATTAATGAACTAGGTGCATTTCACATCCTATTCACTGTTGCCCGTGGTGTTCATCCCCATCATGACAGCCACTGAAGGGAGGGACCAATGGCCATGCCAGGGCCAAAGAGAGTTTCCCAAGGCCACCAGTCCTCTCTCCTCATTCCTACAGTTTTCAACTCCCGGTACCCACATATTAAAAACAAAACAAACAAACAAAAAAAAAACTGCGTAGAATTACCTATCCCACATTTGGGTTATTTCCTGTTGCTATAAAAAGTCATTTATATGTCTACTAGCACACAGTAGGGAAATGCATATATGCATATTTGACTTTACAGGACGATGTCAAACTATTTTCCTAAGTTGTTTCACAATTTTTAGTCATTTCAGCGTTTCCCTTGTATGCATGCTCACCAAAACACGGTATGAGACTTTTTAATCCGTCAGCACAGCAAGTGTAACATGATATCTCATTGTGGCTTTCCTCTATGATATTTTAGTCAGTTTTCTTAAATGCCTTAGTTTAAAATCACCATTCATAGGAAATAAAAGGGGGCCACATTTCAATGTAGAGGCAACAGTATGGGAGACAATAAATAATCCAAAATATAATTTTCCAAATCTAGCTACAAAGTTCTTTGATTTTTCTACAATTTTCCACTAGAATATGGCATCTTACCTTCTCTTCTTCAGAGGACTTTGTTCCATTACAAACCCATGAAGACCAAAAGAAAGATTCAAGTTGCGAGGGCCTGCCCCCGTCGGGGACGGGACGCACCGTGTGTCTTCGGCGTGCAGGGCCAGGTCGCCGTTCTCCCTGAGTGAGCACATGATGGCACGGGTGTGAGCGGGAACCAGGTGCTCCAGATGCTCGCAGCTGTGGGAGCCCAGATTCGAACCCATGGAGTCAGGCCTGGCGTGGGCGGAGAGTCCTCCGATGTTAATATAGTTGATATCCAAATCGCCAACCTAGAAGTGGAGAGAAAGATATTTGCTGAACAAAAGCAGGAAAGAGTGACTTGGCTAAGAATTAATAAAAAATCTGCTCATTTAAAATACATCCACCTCATTTATCTTTTTTGTTTTGTTCGTTCTCATCTTTATTTTGTTTTCTATAAATGGAGAATTCTTTCACGATCTATTTTTGTCCATGTGACTGCTGTCCTATAATTCACAAAAAGGGAGAAGACTGTTTCATAAACTTGTTTTATATCACAAAACAAGAAACCGGTTATGCTTTTAATGTTTTATGAACTACTTAAAATGAGGGGGAAATATTTTAAATACTTGAGAACAAAAACAAGAGTACACAGCTTTTTTGCAAAAAGGAGTTCATCAGAATCGGGGTAACCAAGATAACGGTGGTCACATAAATATGAGTCTCCCCAACATCACCACCAAACAAAAAGAAAAAATAAAACTACACAATGTACATCCAAATTGCAGAATTAGAAGACAGGAAATGTCCCAATCTTCAAATTACCTGTAAATACTAAAATAAGCATCAAGTCCAGCAAGCAGCCCCTCATACTCCCACTGCAGAGTAAAAGCAATCAGACAAAAATGAATGGAGGAGAGGGAGCTAGTGAAAGGCCTAACTAAAACTCAACAGCAGAAAGAAGCCTGCACACAGGAAAGAGTCCTGATTGATCAAAGCACTCGCTCATAAAAAGAGGAGGAAAAGCGCTTGTGATTTGAGGTGGTGGTCATCAAAAGGCATCATTCCTGGGGAATAAGACAGTAGTAAGAAACTGTGTGACACCGTGTAAAGATAGGGCAGGGGCTGCAGGTGTAGCTCAATAGAAGGGCGTGCACTTGACCCTGGATTCAAACCCCGGGTAAGGGGGGGAGGGGAGGGAGAGGGAGAGAGAGAAAGAAAGAAAGAAAAGGGGAAAATTTAACATTGCCATAAACATTTACTAAGGCAAAAACTATCAATGAGCGATAAAACTAGTAGATAAAAGTCTGAGTAAGAGGATGTCTGCAGAGACTCAAAATATATCTCAACAAATTTTTTAATAATTTAAAGAAAGTTGTAACTTTACTGAAGAGACACCTGGCAGAGCAACGATAAAATCATCAGTAAAGGAACGGATTGATGTCCCATGCCTCCTGGTAAAATTCACCGAGAAGAGCACGACAGCATTTCTGCAGTATTCCTCCCAAATACGGGATCCAGTTATGAGGAGATATTAGTAGACAAACCAAAATTGAAGGACATTCTAGCAAAACACAAACAAAAACAAAAATAGTCTCTATTCTTCAAAAATGCCAATGTCATAAAAAAAAGAAAAACTATGGAACTATCACATTGAATGAGACTAAAGAGAAGCGACAACTAAATGTAATATGTATTATGGAATTTTCTTTCACTGCAAAGAACACTACTGGGACAACTGGCTAAAACTGAATAAGGTCTGGAGAGAGATAATAGTATTTTGTCAGTGACAGTTTCTGGTTTTCTTAGCTACATTGTGCTTATATTAGACTATGACCATGTTTTTAGGGAAATGTAGTATGAACGATTAAGGAATAAAGGGTCACCATATTTTCAACTTATTCTCAGATGTTTAAAAAATTTACATACATATTTTAGCCATTTGCATGCACACATACATACACAGACATATGTAGAGAATAAAAAAATAAAGTGTAGTAAAATACTAACTTTGAGGCTGGTGAGATAGCTCAGCGGCATAAGCGCCAAGCGCGAGGTCCTGAGTTCAACTCCTGGTACCCACATAAAAAGGAAAAGGGCTGGTGATATCACTCAGCAGCACAAGCACCTGCTTGCAAGTGCGAGGTCCTGAGTTCGACCCCCGGTACCCACCTAAAATATATATATATATATTAACTTTGGAGGAACTGGAATAAAATGCATGCAGGGATTCTTAGTACTGAAACTAGGCCTGAAACTATATCCAAATAAAATGTTTGAAAGTAGTTTACATGATGAAGGAATTTTTAAATTAGTTTTCACCATAGAAATACCCTCATTGAGTAGATTAATAACCTTGAAAATTAATGGGAGACAGCAGACATAAGCTAAAAATGATTTTAAGTTTCTGTGTCAGGTTGAGGGAGACAAAGGCAGTTAGATAAAATTCTTTTAAAATGCTGAAAAACTTATTTTAAATAAGCAGAACTGGACTCCTCACATTTCCACTGCTGTTCAAGCGGACATAGGAACGGTGGTAAATGCTGCACTGATGGAACAGGTATTGTAATTTCTGTACAGATGTAGTTTTATTCCTCACTTTTAACTGCACACGTTTAGCAATCTTCTGCTATGCTTCATTTCATTTAACTAGGCTGTCTGGATTCTCTTTAAATAGTACAGTATTAAATATATATGACAAATAAATACTTTGTAAAAATGTATTACAAAGCTATAGATAATCAAAACAGTATGGGTCGTTAAGTGTTTGTTTCAATTTTTTGTTTGTTTGTTTCACATTATAAAGCAATATTTTTCTCACCCCAAATATTCCCAGAAAGGAATTATATCCTAACTTCACCTTTGGTTTGGAAAGCATTTCATTTTTAACACATCTTGGAACACATAACAACCCTTTTCCCCAGATGATATTGTTACGACAAGTTGTCATTGACAATTTTAGCTAACTGAAGTAAATGGATATATTATAGTATTCACTGAGGGTCAAAACAAATTGAAATAAGGATTCGAGACATCTTTCATTTGAAATATTTTGAAAAAATATGACAAGATAACAAACCTACTAATATCAGAACATGGCAAAGATCTGCACATAAAAACTATAAAACACTGGTGAAAGAATTTTAAGATGACACAAATAAATGGAAAGATACACTTGTGTTAATAGATTAGAAGAGTTAATATTGTCAAGATGTCCATAATATCCAAGGGGATCTACACACGCAGTATAATCCCTGTCAAACTTTCAATGGCATTTTCCACAGAAATAGAAAAAAAAAAAAAAAATCCTAAAATCTGTATGGAACCAAAAAGACCCACAAAAGCTGAAGCATTCTTAAGCAAGAAGAACAAAGTTAAAAGCATCCCACTTCCTGATTTCAAATTATATTACAAAGCTATAATAATCAAAACAGTATGGGTCTCTCATAGACAAATGGAACAGAATAGAAAGTCCAGAAATAAACCCACATGTATGCTGTCAACTAACTTTCAACAAAGCTGCCAAAACAACATGATGGGGAAAGAATAGTCTTTTCAATAAAATGATTATGGGAAAATTAGATATCCACAGGAAGGCAGGCAGGCAGGAAGGAGAGAAGGCAAAAATGAGGGAGAGAGGGAAGGAAGGAAGGAAGGAAGGAATGAAGGAAGGAAGGAAGGAAGGAAGGAAGGAAGGAAGGAATTGGACCCTTCTTTTCCTTTGGATCCCTTTCTAATACCATGCAAAAATCAATTCAAGATCCATGAAAGATTTAAACATAAAACTTAAAACCATACAATTCCTAGAAAAAGGCACAGGAGAAAAGCACTATGACATTAGTCTTGGCAGCGATATAAAACAATGCAACAACATAGGTTAATAAAAGCAAAATAAATAAGCAGGACTACATCAAACAAAAAAGTCTCCGCACAGCAAAGAAAATGCTCAGCAAAATGAAAAGTATCCCTCCGGGATGGGAGAAAAGACTTACAAACCATTTATTTGATAAGGGATTGATAGCCAAAGTCTACAAAGAACTTATATAACTCAATAGTAACACGAAAACAAATAACTTGATTTTAAAATGGGCAAATGAGTGGCCACCAGATATATGAAAATGTGCCAGCCATCACTGATCATGAGGGAAATGCAAATAAAATCACATGAAACATCACCTTGCACCTGTTAGGATGGCTATTATCAAAAAGTCAAAAACTCAGCGTTGGTAAGGATGTGGAGAAAAGGGAGCCCTGATACATTGTGGGTAGGAATGGAAATTCGTTCTGCTACTATGTACGACAGTATAGGGGTTCCTCAAAACACTAAAATGTAACCATCCCACGATCCAGCAATCCCACTGCTGGGTAAATGTGTGACGGAAACAGTCATTTTCCCCCAGAGATATCCACACTCCCCTATTCATGGCAGCATGATGTACAAAAGCCAAGATACAGAATCAACCTGTGCCCATCAACTGATGAACTGATTAAAATAAATATATATATGGCATGTGTGTGTCCTTGCACAGGGGGAGGGGTGGGAATATTGGCTTTAAAAAAAAAGAAGGAAATCCTGCTATTTTTGCCAATATGAATAAACCTGAAGGACATTTTGCTAATTAAAATAAGCCAAACACGGAAAGACAAATATTGCAGGATCTCACTTATACCTGGAATCTTAAAAATTAATATAGGAACAGTGAGTACAAGGGTGGTTACCAAGGGTTAGCAGATGAGAAAAATGGGCAGCTGTGGGGCAAGGGGTACAAGCTTTCAGTCCCACAGTGAGTCAGTTCTGGAGGCCAAAGGTACAGGATGGTGACTTAATTAACAATAATGCAATGTATATTTGAAATCTGCCAAGAATAAATCTTGAGTATTCTCATAGTAGCAAGAGACAACAATGAGTTTCATTGTGGTCGTGTTCAACAATGTATATCAGAACATCATATTGTATACCTTAAATACATACACTATTGTTAACTATACGTTGAAAAGCTGCAAAATAAGTAATAATATATTATCATTAATTAAGAAAACAATAAACCGTGTGTGTGTGTGTATGTACATACCATGATATATCAATACTCGGTGTTAGTTGGTTCCAGGAAGCACAACAAACTCCAAAAGTGATGAGTACAAAACAAATTGCTTTAGGTGGAAAGAGCAGGGAGTCACGAGTCATTCGATACCCCAAGTTCTACCTTGTGCATCAAGTATCAAACAAGTGACAAGTACCGAGACGTAATTTTTCCATCGAAATGTGTCGAGTACAAATTCGAGGAGTCCCCAAGCGGTTGAGTACCAAGCTATGACTGTACGTATACATTCTATACATGTATACATTCTATGTATGTATACACACACGTGTCTCAGAGGGTAGCTATGGCACATACAGTCCAACTAACCTGTCCTTTGAAAGACTGTCCCCCAAACTACCACTTTGTCCCATGCTCCAACCTAGATTTTTACAACTAGGGCTGACATTCCACTGGTTTATACCAAGACAACTCTACCAGCTATTTACAACTGATGTCTCTTCTGATTTATTAGCTTCTCCGTCACTTTGAATTCCATCCCAGTCTCTGCCATTTATGCTATGCATTTGTTCTTATAATGCTTTGTAACACTAAAGGAAAAAAGCAGAGTTACTTGGCTAAAGGCTGAAATTGAGATCTACTAGAAAATAGAAAAAAATTTCTGAAGCTTTCCCTCTTTTGCTGTCACAATTTATCTGATTTAATAGATGTACTGTCTTTCACGTGACCTCACATTTAAAGTTATGAAAAATGTAAAACTGCCTTACATCTTTTACTATATACCTTTGTCCACCAAATATTTTTAAAGTGTGATACCTTTTAACCTGTACATGTTTTAAAGTTAAAGGTGATCTTTTTCTATATATGATGAAACTCATGTCAACTGAAATGTGATCTCAGATGCTAAAATTATTATATGTATTTTTTAAATCATGCTATGGAAATACCACCTGCATTTTGTCATTTGTCCGATTTACAGTACCATTTTTACTTTTAGTTTTTTGTTTTTTCTTTTTTTTTTTTTTTTTTGTGGGTACCGGGGGGCGACCTCAGGACCTCGCGTGCCAGGAGGCGCCCGTGGCGCTGAGCGATATCACCGGCCCCTTTTTCGTATGTGGGTTCCGGGAGTCGAACTCGGGCCCTCGCGCTTGTGGGGCAGGCGCTTAAGCCGCTGAGCCATCTCACCGGCCCCTTACTTTTAGTTTTTAGCATTAAATAAAAAATAAAATCGGGAGCACTGAAAAAAAATATGTTAACAACAAAAAGATAAAATAGCTATTGCCCAGTTAGTATATATCATGTATCTTACATGGGGATTAGGTTTTTAAGCTAGTAGATAAGGCAAAAATCATGTGTCAAAATTATCTATGAAAAACTATCATAAATTAGATTGGACAGAGATCTTCAGATCTATGTTTTAATTTTTACAAATATAAAAATTTGGGGGCTGGTGAGATGGCTCAGCGGCTTAAGCGCCTGCCCGGCAAGCGCGAGGGCCTGAGTTCGACTCCCGGAACCCACATACGAAAAAGGGGCCGGTGATATCACTCAGCGGCACAGGCGCGTGCTGGTGCGTGAGGTCCTGAGGTCGACCCCCCGGTACCCACAAAAAAAAAAAAAATTGAAGAACACGGAGAGAAAAGAATAAAAGCTAAGTAGATGCTGGGGGGCTGGGATCCTACGGGGCTGGGAACAGGCACTTTCTCGGTACTGTCTGTTGGATGTGAACACAAATACTGCCCGATCGAGTCATGCGGAAACGGTTCATTGAAAAGCCATGGACAAGATACTGGTCCTGCATTGTCACTTCCTATTCTGGTACCACTGAAGACCTTTCAACGTCCTCTCATCTGTCTGCGTCACAGGACCCTGGCCTCATGCCGCTTCTTGGTGGGGGAAGGTGTGTTTTGACATGAGGACCCAAGTACCAAGTTGGTGAGTGGGGACTCCACTGCAGCCCTCGGGCAGTGCTAAGGTGGCACTAAATGCATTGCTCACACACTCAGGTTTTAGAAGGAGGCAGAGGGCAGTGGGCCTCACCTGATCTACCACCACGCAGTTGGCGTAGACCTCTTCACCCCCATTCAGGATGTCGGAGAGCTGGCCTGTAGCGGGGAGCACTGGGGGATGCGTGGGCTTCCTGAGGACATCACAGGAGCGACCTCGAGGAAAATGGAAACAGGATAAATAAAATAGAAGGAATTTATTTTACAGTCAAGCTTTACCTTCTTAGTCAAACCTTAAGGAAAAAAATCAAGTGCCTTTTTAAAATGGGCATTGCTTTTTTTTTGAGACAGGGTCTCGCTATGTAGTCCAGGCTGGCCTTGAATTCCCTTATGTAGTCCAGGCTGGCCTCAGACTCACAGCAATACTCCTGCCTCAGCCTCCTGAGTGCTGGGAGGGAGAAAGGAAAGAAGGGAAAAACTTTTAAAAATGAGAAAAGAAGGAAAAAACAGAAATAAAGCTTTTGCAAATAAGGAGGGGAAGAGGAGTTGAAGGGAGGGTAGGGGAATGGGAAAAAAAGAAAAGAATCAAGCTGTGTCATGTACAGGTACGAATTCCCTACGACAAATGTGATCATTATGAATACCTAAAATGTACTGATAAAAATCATTTTCTTTGGGAAAAAAAAGCTGGCATTTTGAGGTCTTCATATTTTAAGACCTACATGCAAGTCTCTTCTACCCCCAAAACTTCTCAGTCGTCTCGGCATTATGTTGAATGAATAGTTCTAGAGAGATAAATATATGCCCACTTAAAGCACCACTTTCCCTGTCATTAGGGAACTATATAAAATGTTAGAGCTTCTCCTTAGATTTCCAACAGGTTAAATCCATCTTTATGTCTCTTTATCCACCACACGGAAGCACTAATGGTTGTGCTGGGGTTCTCGTACTATGGTAGCTTCACACTCAAGGACTCTTCACTAAAAGTCTGAAGATGGTAGGTGCCTAGCAGATCCGGCTCTGCAGTACCAGTGGGACACACGCAGTCCTACATGTGGAGTTTTCTTCTGTCTTAATTACACAAATGTGTGGCCTGCTGCCACATTCTCAGCTTTGCTCCGAATAGATGAAGTTGCTTAAAACTGAGTCCCAGGGCCAGTGAGATGGCTCAGTGGCTTAAGCGCCTGCCTGGCAAGCGCGAGGGCCCGAGTTCGACTCCCGGATCCCACATACGAAAAAGGGGCCGGTGATATCGCTCAGCGGCATGGGCGCCTGCTGGTGCGCGAGGTCCTGAGGTCGACCCCCGGTACCCACAAAAAAAAAAAAAAAAAAACCAATACTGAGTCCAAGAGAGTAGAGAGGTTGTATTTGTAAGGAACAAAGAGTTGAAGGTGATAATTGAATAAAACATATTCAATCCAGAAGGTCTTGCTTCCCGTGACTCTGACTCATTTGTTCAGTCTCCAGACATCCACACAGTTTCTTCATCACAGAAGCGGGTTATTAGTATGCTTTCCTCATGGTGTGGTTATGAGGAGGAAATGAGCTCAGATATATAAAGCAAGTGACACTACGTGCTTAATGTTTGTCATCATTACTTTTGTTATTATTATTTTTTTTTTTGTGTGTGTGTGTGTGGGTGGGTGGGTACCAGGTGTCGACCTCAGGACCTCGCGCGCCAGCAGGCGCCCGTGCCGCTGAGCGATATCACCGGCCCTTTTTTCGTATGTGGGATCCGGGAGTCGAACTCGGGCCCTTGCGCTTGCCAGGCAGGCGCTTATGCCGCTGAGCCATCTCACCGGCCCATGTTATTATTACTAAGAGTAATAACTTTTAAGCAGGTTCTATCAGAGGTATGAGCTTTTGATACTAATCATAGTGTGTTGTACTAATAACAGACTATCAGTAGCTGGAAGTGACTTTAATAAGGTAAATTCAGTGTTACTTCCAAAGCATCCTCACAGTCCAGTAAATGTTCTTAAGTGGGTACAAAAGGGACAGTGTTGCCTCCACGCCATCGGAAATGGCATACGTTCCACTGCCTCTTGCCTGTAGCATAAAATTTGGGTGAGCCCACAGGAGTGAATCAGGAAATGAAAAAGAGTACTGATGTGCAATAATTATAAATTCTATTCTTTCATAGAAAGTCCTGGCTGATATAAAAGTTTCAAAGATGCACAGATTGTACAAGCCAAATGGCCCTGGCTTCAGATTCTAAATCTAAATCAACTTTTCCCGACAGAAATGAAATTTTATTAAGCTTCTTGAAAAAAATACACAAAATAAGTGAAAACATTTTCTTCTTGTATCCACAAGGTATTGTTTTATTAATTTATTTAAATAGCTAGCAAGATAATATACAAAGTCCACAAATACTTCACAAGTATAACCTTTATGATCAATTACCATACATCTTCATTCTACTTACACAAAAGAAAAGCAAGGTCCCAAAGGTTATAAATCAAGAACCTGATGAAACACTTTCAACGTGTTCTGAAGTAAGAATATACTTGCTCATTTGTCATTTTACAGAACGTTTTTAAAACAATCATAAACAAGTCAGCATGGATCCCTGACGTGTAATTAATCCAGCTTAACTGCTCTCTGGGGTCACATTTTCAGAGGCTGTAAAACACCTGGCATTTCAGCCATCACATTTAGGGATCGGTTCCTGCTCCTCTTTAATCACTGCCAAATTAGGACTTCATTGATAACTACACTGACCTAAGAGTAACAAGATATTCAACCAGATAACTGCAAGCAACGGACAGACTTCATTTTTAAAATACAGAATCAAATTAAACACATCCCCAGACCATGTGGTCCCAGGGAATGCACTGTCCGGTCACCCAGTGGCCATGCTCTTAATGACCAAAGGACGCTGACCGCTTGCTTTAGAGATGAACACAACCAGAAACTCCTGAAGTTTTCATGTATACAGGTGAAGGCTTAGATTCGACTTCCCTTCCTAGGCAAGTCCACCTGCCCGGGGAGGTAGATCAGAATCTACGCAAAGATCATGCCCCACCAGTAAAATAAACTGTAAGGTGACAGAGCCTGGGTGCTTTGTCCAAGTTGGAGTGTAATTTGTTTTCTGCATGATTTGATTAGAGGTTTAAAAAGGCAATGTAATTGAGCTACAATGACAGGCCCACAATCTCATGGCTGAAACGCTGAAATCTAGAAAACTCTGAAAAACCAACTTCTCTTACTTTTGGTTAAAAGCATACTTGGTGAAAGAGAGCTGAGCTCATATGTATGTACTGCATTTACCCCATTCATACATTTGTTGCAGAAATAACACCATGCTTGGGATGGCACTGCCCAATGTCTCCATAATAAAGACCACGCCAAAAAGATCTGAAAATGCTGTATTTCGAAACAAATCTGGTCCTAACGGTTTCAAAGGAAAGACCATGAATCTCTAAAAAATTAGCTGTATCTGGCATTAGACCAACACTTTCAAGCTTCTGCCATTCCTCTACCAAATTCGCAATTTTCCACAGCTATATATCACCTATATTATTATGTTGTTTAATACTTTCTTCAGAGAGACTCATCTTTTTTCTTTAAATAAAATTATAGGGCCGGTGAGATAGCTCAGTGGCATAAGCGCCTGCCTGGCAAGAGCGAGGTCCTGAGTTCAACTCCCAGTACCCACGGAAAAAATAAATAAATAAATAAATAAAATTATATTTTACAGAAATAGCTTATCCTCACTGTAAACAGCCAAGATTCCCTGTCAAAAGAAATCTGGGCAACAAGAGCAAAGCAGATAGCCTCATGATCCCAGATTTCAAGTCATATTACAAAGCTCTATTAATAAAAACAGCATGGCATTGGGAAAAACAATAATAACACATGGATCAGTGGAACAGAATAAAGATTGCAGAAAAACTCTAGGCACATTCAGTTATTCAGTCTTTGCCAAAGAGGCCAAAAACATACGTTTGAAGAAAGATGGCCTCTTTAATAAATGATGCTGAGAAAAATGGCTTTCCACATGCAGAAGATTGAGTCTGGACCCCTATCTCTCACCATGCACTAAAATAATATCAAAACGGATCAAAGATCTAAATGTTAAAACAGAAGCAATCTGCTAGAAGATAAAATAGGTAACACTCTTGAAGACACAGGCATAGGCAAGGACTTTCTGAACAGAACCCCAATGGCTCAAGAAATAGTACTAAGAATCAATAAATGGGATCGTATCAAATTAAAAATTTTCTGCCCAACAAAGGAAAAACAAACACAGTGAAAAGCCAATCTAGAGAAGGGGGAAATTTTTTTGCCAGCTATTCCTCAGACAGAGGACTAATATCTATCATATATAAGGAACTCAAAAAACTTAGATTCCCCCCACCAAGTAAAAGACAAAAAAAATGGGCCACTGAAATGAATAGATACTTCTCAGAAAAAATACAAATGGCCAATAAGTACATGAAAAAAATGTTTCACATCACTGGCCATTAGAGAAATGCAAATTAAAACTACACTGAGATTCCATGTTATTCCAGAAAGAATGGCCATCATCAAGAGAAAGTAATAACAAATGCTGGCAAGAATGCAAGGAAAAAGAAAGACTTCTACATTGTTGGTAGGAATGTAAACTAGTTCAGCCACTACGGAAATCAGTATGGAGAGTCTCCAAAAAACTAAAACTAGAAATTCCATCCAACCCAGATATTTCCCTTCTAGGTATCTTCCCCAAAGAATTAAAAACATCATACGACAGTGATGTACGCACACCTATGTTTATAGACGCACAGTTCATAGTAGCTAAATCTTGAAGTGGCCTATATGTCTATCAACAAATTAATGGATAAAGAAAATTTGGATATATATATATATATATATATATATATATATATATATATATTAGAGTACTACTCTGCCACAAAGGATAAACTTGAGTCATTTTCAGGAAAATGGATGCACCCTGAGACTATAATGTTAAATGAGGTAAATCAGACACACAAGTTTAAATATTGTTATGGTTTCTCTTTTTTTTTTTTTTATGGTTTCTCTTCTATGAGAAGCCCAAATATATGTAAAGAGCAAAATAAATAAAAGACAGATAGTACGAAATAGGGAGATAGATCTTTTGCAAATGGGAAGAGGACTGAGAGATGAAGGGAGGGAGCAGGGAGAGGAGGGGAAGAGGATGAAGAAAGAATCAAGATGCGTTATGTACACACACCAACCCCACATAAGGAATGCAATCATTATGTACTGCAGATATGTACCAACAAAAATAAAACTTGAATAAATAAATAAACAAACACATAAATAAATAAAAACAACCCAAGGCAACTGGAATGCACCACACATTCCACTTTCTACACAGAGGGCATGTAAAATATTGCAACTTTTACTTCAGACTAAACTCGTGTTAAAAAATTTAGGCAAAGTCCATTCTGGACAATGTAACTGAAAAACATAGAACATGAAGAGAAAAGACAGGCACCCCACTGCCTGTTGGATTTCTCTTCAGGGACTCACTGTTGAGTCCTTGCAAAATGGTTAGAATCAAACCAAACAAAGGATAAAGTCAGACAACCAGGGCCAGGGTCACTCAAAAATGCAGGGTGGATTTCAGGATAAGATTTCCTGGCATGATGAGGCAGTGCCCCAGGCCAGCTGCTCCCTGCAGGGCACCCCGACGGTGCCAGTCACTCCCAGGGAATCCCCAGCTCTCCCATGATTCTTCTGGCTTTCTAACACAGTCTTGGTAACTAGCCCAGGGTTCCCCAAAGCAGAAACCTTCACCAGCACCTCCTTGCTGTATTAGGTCCTCCAGTTGAGGAACATGTGAGAAGCCAGAAGTGACTACATTTCAGCCATAAGAAGCCCAACACGTTACCCCGAATCTGGCAGGAGACAGTGAACAGTACGGACCAGCCCGGGACCTCTGCAACCTGATTCCTGATGAAATCCAACCCTCCTTCAAGAGGCTGCAGGCCTGGCACCAAAGAAAACGCGGCCTACTTGAAGGGTTATGTAAGAATCCACACCCAGACATAAACAAAGCCACTGCTGCTGGCCTGGCTCAGCCCACTCCAGGCACCAAACTCTGCCAGGCCCGTGAGCATCAGGTGAGAATGTTTGCCCAGAAACCTCTTAACCATGGCTGGGCAGAAAGGTTTCATTCATTCACCCATTCATTCATCCATTCATTCATTCGTTTCAAGTCTGGAACCTTATGAGTGCAGCAGAAGGATTTATTGAGCAGGACTGACCATTACCAAATGGGAAGACTTAGAGTTCAGTGGCCAGCACTCTACCAAAACATCCCCATCACAGCTTCCAATGGCCTTCCTTCGACACTCACGGTCAGTCCTGTCCCACTATGTCACTCGCAGCAGCATTTGCATAGTCACTCACCCCCTTTGACACCCTCCTCCAGGTCTCCCTCTCCCGTGACTTGTGACTTTCCTTCTCGGTTCCCCACTCACCGTATGGGTGGGGCAGGTCACACTACTCTGGGGTCAGTCCTTAAACCTCTCCCCCCTCACTCCCCCGGGCATCTGACCACCCAGTGTCACTACCGTCTCAGTGATGAGTCCACCACAGACCTCTCTCCTGAGTGACTGCATCTCCCCCGCATCTCCACTGAGCTGTCTGCCAGCCACGCCCAGCAAAACAGATTCTGAACAGGACTCTCCATCCCCTCCAACATCCGCCTGTCCTCCCAGTGAACAGCCACCCTGGCTTTCCTTGGAGTCACCCTTCTCTATTCTCTTTTATCCCCACGACTAAGATTCAGAATCTAACTTTTTCTCTGCCAGCTGAGGGCAAGCCACCACCATATTTTCCCTAGGTTTTGGCAGCAGTCTCCTAATGGTTTCCCTGCTTTTTCTACTCTTGACCCTCTACGGCCTATTCTCCACAAAACAGACAAAGCAATCCTTTTCTGAGGAAATCACAGCATGACATGGCTCTGCAGAATTCTCCAATAACTTCCCATCTCATGATGGGGAAAGCCAGAATTTCCAGTACCCACCGAGCCTCACATACCTGCTCTTCCTCCACCCTCCCTCAACTCCTCCGAGGTCCTGCCCGCTGCTCTGCCCCCTGCACACTGGCCTCCTCGCTGTCCTGCACCTTGGGCTACTTGCAGTTGCTGGTCCCTCTGCCAAGCACTGCTCTTTCCCCGGACAGCTAGATGCCTTGCTTCCTCACTTTCTTAAATTCAAATATTACTATACCAAAAAGGTAACTTACGAATGACTATAAAATGGTAACCTTTTAAGGCCCGCTTTAATTTCTCTTACACCACTTATATACTGTCCATTTCCTTCCACTAGAAGGAAGCCCCATGAGCCCCATGAGAATAATGATGTTGAATGCTTTATTATTACCCCAATGGCTAGAATCACGTCAGGTACATAGTATTCAATAAATATTCATGGAAGGAATGAATAATTTCTCCTTAAAAGCAGAAACTTGTACCAGGTACCACTTAGAGGATATCCTCCTCAGAGATGTAAACTTTTCTCAGGTTCTGGAGATTTTCTTGGGTTTGGCCCAGCTGTTCTTGCTCTAGTGCCGCATGTGACAGGAGCAGCACTTTCTTATTGCATCCATTCACCCATTCATTCATTCTTTTTTTCAATGTTTACTGGGTACCTACAGGTTGCCAAGCAGCGTGTGACCTGCTGGTCCACATTCAGGCACTCGGTCTGTATCAGTGACTCTTCAACATATCCCCAAAGCCCGATCATTTTCACCGATTCCCCAGGACGAGTCTGGGTACGGTTAAGAGGCTTTCCCTCTCCACTGAGCTTTTTCCCCTGTTACCCTGAGTTTTGCCTGGATCACCCACCACACTCCAGTGATAGCAGCATTTTATTTTGCCCCTCCTGGAAGGATAAGTAACTTCCGAGTGGGGTCTGACCTATGAACAGATTTCACAGAACAGCACGGATCCCACGCGCTTCCTGCGCCCTCTGGTATTGGGAACCCAAGAACGTTAGTGTTCCATCCCCTTCTTAAAATACCAGGTAGGTATCCTTTTGCTGAAGGAATGACAAAGTCAGGCAGATTCGTAAAGTAAAAGCAGTGGGAAAAAGATGAAATGAAAAAAAGCATCCAAAGAGAGGAAGCAGAAGAAAAATATAAGATCCTATAAAAGGCAGTGTCCATTGAGCATCTGTTCCATACTGGACAATATACTGGAAACTACTAGCAGCATAGCTATTAGAGCACAGAAATGTGCTTCTCATGAAACAGGCACTTTGGTGTTACATATTATGTATGTTACACATATAATATCATATGTATAAATGAACTTATTTGATCCCCCAAACAACCCTTTGGAGCCATACTGTTTATTGCTTCCATTGTATAGATGAGGAAGCAACTCTGGCAGCTCTGAAGACACACAGGACACACAAGGACACACAGCTCTGCACAGGGCCCTGCTACGTGGTTCGGAGCACTTCATTTAACAGTTAGGCTTACTTAGTGTCCTATTTGGAAACAGAGAAAATGGCATTTGAGCAACGCCGGGTATTTTCCCACTGAGACAGTTCATGAATGGATTATAGCGTGACTTGTACCCAGCTATGTCCGCCTACTTCCCGGTGACTTGCTGCCAGGATAGGACAGCATGTGTCTTGTTGAGAAAACATTTATAAAATAGCAAACATATGATTTCTTTTTGTTTCATAACACAACATTCAAATGGAAAGATAAATTAAGATGCCAACTAATAGCTCCATATGATAATAGAATGTATGTGATTTTTGTGTTCCACTTTTTACTATCTGTATTTTCCAGACCTTTTAGAGTAACCATTTTTACTCCTAAAATAAGTCAGACAAAAAAAAAAAAAAAAACACATTTTCAAAATGTGCCTCCTCTGTAAAAGAACAGCTGTGTCATTTGATGCAAAATAGGGTATCAGGAAGTTGACGGCATCAGATAATGCGTGTGCAAATGTATTAACTGGAAGTGCTTTTCCCCAAGAGTACACGGTGTCATTTTTAACCACCTGCCAACTGCATTAGCCATAATCACATGAATATTACCATATTCGTTTTGAAGACAAGAAGGTTGAACCGGACTGGGGCATGGCTCGCTGGTGGGGCACTTCCCTAATGGGCATGAGGACCCGTACTTGATCCCTATCACCAGGGAAGAGAAGGAGCAAGAAAGTAAGTTGAGACCCAAGAAGAGGGCTCATCCTGCCCAGGATGTTGAGTGAGTGAGCCAGGATGCAATCCCAGTGCCGTCAAGGACCAAACCCCGCCCTTCGTCACTGCAGTACACTGTTTCCCAGATTCCTTGATTTAAAGGGACCTGCGCCAATATCTGAAATGAACAAAAAGTCCCTTTCATCGGTGGTCTTAGTGTGACCCAGAAGGAAAAAAGAACTGCCATCCTCAAAAACAGTGAACACTTCCAGAGGCAAACTGTCATTTACTCCTTGGCCATTCTGCCTCTAATGGTCTGTTAGGATTTTTCTGATATGAGCCTTGGCCTAGAAAATCTCTGGCCTCAATCTACTGAGTTGGACCTGAGGTTACAAAGAGGATCCATCCAAATTCCAAACTTAGCCCCGGAATTTCCTGTGCGTCACATGTAAGCGAAGTTACTCTGTAGATATTAGTCTGCACCAAGAGGTGCTTGGGAAGAACCAGGAACCTCTCTCTACAACCTAGTCTCTAATCTCCATCCAAATGCCCAAAGCACCCTCAGCCCTTTCTCACCCTCCTGGGATCCTGTTGGGGGGGTGGTGAGCCCTGGGACCGGGCCAGGCCAATCAGACCAGTTCTGTTATCAACAAAGCCAGTGGATTCCAGAAGTGAGAGCCATTTCTCCAGTGCGCTCCATGGTGCAGCAGTTCAAATCCCTTTCTCCCCACAAGTACTAAAATCTGGTTCTCTAAAATCTGATCCTTCAAAAGTCCTAGTCTGCTGTTTTTGAAAGTCCAGTTATCAAAGTTACTGAAGAAGAAAGCAAGCCTTTCCCTTACAACACATGAGAGGGAAAGAGGGAAGGGGAGAAAACAGGGTCTGCCAAGGGCAATAACAAAAATCTCCCCCAAATCTTTCCAAGCCTTTGTTTCTAAGTATAGCAGCACAGAGTAGCGTTCAAGGGCACATATGTTTACATCTGAGCGAGGACTCGAGTGTGCGAACAACTCATTTCTGCCCTTGCTTTACCTGAGCAATCAAGTAGATATTCAGTCATGTGTGGTGTGTGGACTTTGGTGTGATTAAATCAACAGTTCCTTTCCTTCTTGATGCAATTCTGCAAAGCCTAAAACAAATTACTCTACATAAAGGAAAAATTGGCAAACTGAGGGGGAAAAATCAAGCACACCATAGAAACACTAGGATAGAATCAAAAGACCTCAAGTAGAAAGTGGCAGGACTTTGTTGCGACTGCCTCCAGTCTAAAAATATAAATGAACTGATGAAAAGATGCCCCCAGAGGTCATCATCACAAGGAACCTGGTGAAGAACTCAAATCCTACATGATCTATGGACAGACACCGGCACTAAAAATGACTGCTTTCATTTCAAAAGTTGTAACAAGCTTCCATGAACCAGTGCCTATCTCTAGAGCCATTAAGTGTTCTTGTCCCCACCCGAATATCCTCAGCACTCTATTACAAAGAAACATGCTAGCAAAATAGAAAACCATCCATGGAAAGATAAATTCCTTCACTAATTTTTTGTGTGTCCACCACAAGAACACTTTGAGTTAATTCATCAATTAATTAATTAATTAATTAATGAAAGCCAAGGATAGTCTGGCATTCCTCCAAATTGTTACAGGTTTCTTCTGGTTGAGAAACTCTACTGAACTCATGGATCCTGTTCCTTTATTATGAGTGACTCTGTGTAGGTAGGGAAGAAAGACAGCTGGATATGGGGTTTGCTACAAAGTCCTAACCAGGACTTTCCATTGTCAGGGATGATGGTGATCAAAGGATCATCTCCCTCCCAAGTGGTTTCCTTCCACTGGGGAACCGCATGAGAGCGTGGGGCCACTCTCAGAAGAGGAGGTCTCTTCCCGTCTCCACCTGGAGCTCTGACGGAGATTACCCTGCAGGCTGCCCCCTCCCACCACGACCACCTACACCGCCAAGCACATGGGGTGAGAGAACAAGGCCAGGCAGCAGGGCCAGCCTCTGCCTCCCTGGGCTGCTTTCAGTTGCCAAAGTGATGAGAACAGAATTCCCAAAGTTCCAAAGGCCTCAGAGAGGATCAAGAAATGGCTGAGCTGAGCACCCACTGCCCACCATGGGATCCACCATGGTACAAAGGAAGAGACCCTATGCCTGATGTGTCTGGGGGAAGTGTCCAGGCCAGTGGCCAGGGACAGGGGTTCAAATGATCTACAGTATGAGAACCAAAGCGATGCCAAGTCAGACCAAGGCCAAGAAAGAGAATTACAGGGTCCTTACCAACATCAATGAGAAGGTTCCAGCTGCAGACTTTGATCACAGATGTCAAACAGCAAGCAAAATAAGCCATTATGCCTTGAGAAAGAGGCCAGGCCAATCGATCCATGGAGAAACCCAGAAGACCCAGGAGGCGCTGTGTGGATTCAAGAACAGGGCCCCTTCCAGCATCAACCGCCCTCAGCAGGAAAGCACCTTCAATACCAGCTTGGCAAGGAACAGGAGAGAGGCGGCAGAATCAGAGATGCTGAGTGTTTTACTTAAAGATGCTGAGCAGTTAACAAAAATGACTATACCACTGCATCCGACTGAGTTTTCTTTATTGGATTAAAATATCCCCTATCCCACTGCCTACTGAGTAAGAGTTCACAAAGATAAGATCAATTACTGACAGAGAGTATCTGGGTCAACTCATACCATGCTTTCAATATTCATTACCTGCTTCTGTCACCAATTAGTAGAAGGTCCTTTTGCTCTATGTAGATGGAAATCTCAAGACAAAGTGCAGCTCTGCTAATGCACCGGGCTTTGAGTGCTGGGGGTCTCAGCCCTTAGTGTTACAGCTCTGCATTCTCACCCTCCTCTATCAGGTCTACAGCTGCCATGGCTAACCCCTGAAGCTATCCAGAGTTCTAAGCATCTTCCACTGGTCTCTGCTGATCCACGTCACCACTTGCTGCTGGTTTTGCTGCCAGTTAAACCCACTGCTGACACCAGTCACTACTGTTGATCTCTGCTGCTGCCAGATGTTTAAGGAGCCTATCTCTGACATTAGCTTCTGGAGCTTTTTGGGGTAGCAGCCTCTGGTGTTTATAGCACTCTTTAAATGATTAACTCTGCCCACCCTGCCTAGGATAAGAATCCTGAGTAGATTTACAGGACCACTGGAACAAGCATTTATTTAGACAAGACCTGTGCTGCAGCACAGGGAAGCTGGGTGTCAGTGCACTTGCTGCTTATATAGAAGAGCAACTGTCTTGTGATTGGTCCAAATTTGAGCTTGCTAATTGGTCTAAATTCCAGCCTGCTGATTGGCCCAACCTCAAGCCTGTTGATTCAAGGCTACTGATTGGTTCAAAATCAATTCTGCTGCATGGTTCAAATTTAACCCTGCTGTGGTCATGACAGACTTCCCAGCACAGGCTCAGGCCTACACTGTAGCTGTCAATCAATACACACCTCTTCTGGCTGTCAGAGGGCTGTCAGAGTTGGCAGCTTCTGATCTGTCTGGCTTTTAGTGATTCAGGGCCTGGAGACATGTCAAAGGCTAGCCATCCTCCACCTTCAAGGAATTCAGTGTCTGAAGGTGTAAGTAGATGTTAAATAATAGCTGGAATACAGAGTGAGAGGGGCTATCATAAAAGCATACACCAAGCAGGAAGGCACAAAGTACATGATTGTGCTGACATCAGTGGGAATTCAGGGAAGATTATCAGGATGAAGGACCCTCAAACTGTCCTGAAGGACAAGTTGGACATTTTTAATTGCAGTTTGGACAAATGTTCATCTGAATTTGCTAAAATAAAAGTAAGAGGGAGAGAGGAGTTCAGTAAAGGTACATGAGGGCAGCTCACAGAACTAAAAGATTTGATGTCCAATGCTTGAGAAGTAGGAACGTGGGCAGCCATAGGGCCCAGAGACTAGAACAAGGGCCTGGGACCCAGGAGGACCCTATCACCCTTTTTTTTTTTTCAGCATTTCTCCCAACTACAGACTGGTTTCTTCCAGCTACCAGCTTCCACTTCTAGCCTTCTAGCACCACTACCCAAGGAGAAAGACATTTCCCTCCAAGCTCCAGTTTGAAAAATTCCAAGGAAGGACTCTGATTGGCTATGTTTGGGTCATGTACCCATCCTAGGCCAATCACTGTGACCACACAGACTTGCTGGGTGGGATGGCCATCCACTGTACCCAGGAAGGTAAGGTCACACGAGAGGGTGGCAGCAGCATGTGGACCTGTGGCCAGAGTACTGGATGAGCCACCCGCTAAAGAAGGTGAGTGCTCTTCAGCAAAGGGCAGTGTGCTAGGCTGACCAAAGTAACCTTCCAGACTAAGGCAATGTTTGCCACCACACTACATTTCCATATCCCATGAGTCAGCAGGCTATTTCTCATCCCTTTGATATACTCTGTGCATGCCTGACTCCATCCATTTGCTTAGAGGGACCACCCTGCCTGTTCACTACAGATTACTGCAGTGACTTCCCTTTCATGGTGCCCTCCATCTTGAATTGGCTTCTTTACCTCAAAATTTAAGTCATTGTCTTAATCTCTCCTATGGGACTTAGTCTCTTTCTACCTTTTTAAATTAATGTGTCTGAATAAGCAATCATTGGTTCTTCCTCTAAACCAGAAGTAGTGGGGCAAAGTCCCCTGAACGTGGGGATGATATATTCTAATTCTGTCTCTTGGCCTCCTACAGAGATTAATGAACACAGATATCTTGCCTAAGAATTTGAGCTATCCAGAAATAAAGGGGAAAAAAATCGCTTTCAAGAATTTGGTAAAGTATTGCTTAACTAAAGAGAGCCACGAGAGGTATGTAGCCATGTTATCTAGCAAAGGTCTTGAAATGGCTCTCTGCTGACAAAGGGGGGCCTCTAGGCACAATCTGGAATGGAAACTATGCCATATGAGATTGAACACTATCTTCATGGAGAGCCAAAGAAAGCTTCGCAGGTTATGTCACATTCAGGAAAATGTTCCACTTTCTTAAAGATTTTTGTCATGACTTATTCCCCCAACTTATTTCTGAGTTAAATACACACATGCATGCACGCACGCACACACACACACACACACATCTGTGTCCATGTGTATTTTCAATGAAACTTCATGAAAGGGAGGAAGGGAAAGAGGAAAAGAACAAGTATGCCCATGAGAAAAAAGTACCCCATTTCAGAATACTGTGTCGAGGGCTATTTTTCAGATTAGGTACCTACCCTCCAAACATTAAATGAGCTTAATTTTTAAAAAGCCAAAACAAGCAAGGCATGATGACACATGTCTATAGTCCCAGCCCTCAGGAAGCTGAGATAGGAGGGTGCCTTGAGCCACCCAAGAGTTAGAAAACAGCCTGGGCAACGTGGCCAGATCCTGCCCCAAAAGAAAAGATGAGGTCCCATGATCCTCATCTGCATTCCCAGCACACTCAATCTTGAACAAACCTGCGGACTTTCCGGGACACACTGGAAGCATTCAGATCCCATCCTTTTCTCAGTTTGTTCTGACTCTAAGCATCTGCCAGCTGTTCCCAGCCCTGAGCCAGTGATGTATGAAAACCCCGCATCTGTATGTAGAGGAGGCATCAAGACCTCAAAACAGCCCTCTCATTTTGCTCCCCTAGAGTTTCCCCTGCCACCTCTCTTCCTATTCAAAAATTCACAAAGGAGAGGGAGAGCATGTAAGATGATACACAACGGCAACTTTTGACCCCAAGCTGGCAACTTATTGAAGTTCACCATCATTTACCTCTACTAAGAGGTGGGAAGAACAAAACCTCTCAAATCCTATCTCCTGGTTCTAGGCCTGGTTCTGTTACCTATTGGTTCTGACACTGGGCAATGTCTCCTCTCTGATCAGAGTTCCCAGCTAATAAATCAAGATGACAATAACAGCAAACATGCAGGTCTTTTACAAAGTTACACGTGTGGAAAACAGTTTATTTCTATGTCATTCTTTCGTTCATTCTCCTTCCTTATTGTGTTTCCTGGTATGGCCTTGATAATAACTAAAACATTCTGCATTAGTCCATTTTCTGTTGCTATCACAAAACACCTGAGGATGAGTGACTTATAAAGAAAAGAGATTACTCACAGTTTTGGAGGCTCAAAGACCAAAGAGCATGGCACAGGCTCTGGTAAGGGCCCCCTGGCTGCACCACACCAAGGCGATGGCATCATGACAGGAATGTGTGCAAGAAGGAGAGACTTCACATGAGGGAGAAAGCCAGAGAGCAGAGAGGGGCCAGTCTGTGTCTTTCATAATAACGCTGCCTTGAGAAATAACCAGAGTTCCACAGATATACCTTAGTCCTTCCCAAGGGCAGTGTCTCCAATGACCTGATGACATCTCACTAGGTTCTACCTCTTAAAGATCCCAGGACCAGGGCCGGTGAGATGGCTCAGCAGTTTAAGCGCCTGCCTTGCAAGCGCAAGGGCCTGAGTTCGACTCCCGGAACCCACATACAAAAAAGGGGCCGGTGATATCGCTCAGCGGCACGGGCGCCTGCTGGCGCGCGAGGTCCTGAGGTCGACCCCCCGGTACCCACAAACAAAAAAAAAAAAAAAAAAAGATCCCAGGACCATCTCACAGCCCAAGTAGGGACCAAATTTCCAACCCAAGAACCCTTGGCGAACACACATAAACCAAAATCACAGCACTCTAAGCTTCAATGTCTTCATCTACAAAGCAGAGAACATATCTGTACTACAGAGTTATTTTGAAAATGAGCTACCATATATGTCAAGTGCCCACTACAGCTTAGTAAACAATATTTATTAGGATTTAATGAAGTACCACATAATATTCGTTATTTTTACTATGACTACAGAAAATTTCATGCTACCTCAGCTTTCCAAGGCTTTCAAGTGTTCTGATCTACATGGCCTCTATGGGGAACTATAGACTGGTTTTGCACCAGCAAAATGCAAAAGGGAGAGAGAAGGACTTCTTCGCACTTTACACCATTAGAGAGATCTATGGAATTGGAGTTGGAGAAAGTGGGAGAAGTTATAAAAGTAGACGACAAGCATAAAAGCATTTCTTGGTGCCTGGCGACTTACACTAAAGTATGCATTGTAAAGATTAGATGATGATTCCAGGAGTCTTCAGTGGGGGTTCATTCCCTGTATTTTTTAAATCTTTGATTAATAAACATTAAATTTCTTGGTTGAATCTCCTACTGAAACCAACAAAAGAAAAACCCAGGCATTCCTAGAGCCCTTGAAGCAGAACAGTTTGTGGATTCTGGCCTGCTCCAATCATTAACCACTGGGCTCCCAGAACAACCTGTCCTAAGGCTGCCCATGAAACAACAAAGGGCAACTTCTGAGAACCCCGGGAATGTATTTGGCTAAGGTTGATTTTGATCACTTTCATCATAGTCCTCTTGGTACACCAGTCATTCCAAAGAAACTGATTCTAAGTGTACCTCCTTTTCTCTTTTCCTCTAAAGGCAGGCAGGTAAGAAAGTACTATGGTGGTGCACACCTGTGATCCCAGCACTCTGGAGGCTGAAGCAGGAGGACAGCAAGTTCCAGCCCAGCCTAGCAACTTAGCAAGACCTGTCTCAAAATGAAAATAAATTAAAAAAAAATAATAAATAAATAAATAAATGAGAAGGGCTAGAGATGTAGCTGAATGCAAAGGCCCTGGTTCAATCCCCAGTACTGGAAAAAAATAGAAGTACTACTACATTTTCTTGACATTTGCTTTGGTGGGTTTCTGTTCATTTTCCTCTTGTTACCAAAACATCTCTCTAAATTTTCACACTACCCTCTAAACCAGTGCTGTGGATGTGTCTGGGTACCTCTCAAAGAACTGCAAAAACAAGGATGGGAAGGGGTCCAAAACAAAGGGAATACTAGCAAGGATGGTTAGGATAGGGGACAAATAACTGAGAATAAAAGAGCGTATTTCTGGCCAAACACAGGAGAGATTTGCTAATCAGCCAAAAATTCCAACCCTCAAAGCGTCCTTCATAATATCCCAAGTGACAGGAACCTACATCTGAGGATGACATTGGGGATAATTAGAAAGGAGGGGATGAGGAAGAAGTTCAAGCACCTTATTTTTGAAGATCCTGTCAAAGACAGGATGACATGGTTCATCACAAACTGGCCATCAGGCTGAAAACTCAGAGTTTCAGTGTTTCCCCTGGATGGAGGTGACATGTCTGGGTTTGGGGAGATTTGGAATGCAGTCCCCATGCTAAAATCCCTGTAAGCAGGTCCAGCATCTCTCAAGGTCACCACTTCAGCACACCTTTCCCACTCTGGAAATGGTTGTTTAACAGAGAGGCAATTCCCTCATTTCACCTCTCTGAGCCCTGTATCTTCGCTTAGAACATGAGGCGGTCGGGCCAGCCCATCTCTACAGCTCCTTTGGCTCTAAAGACTCCTGGTCCCGGGGTTCTGTTCAGCTGACATTGTAGCATGACAACCCCTCTCTTCACAACCAGCTCATTTAATCAAGCAAGGAAGTGTGGTACACGGTTTAACAATCTCCAACTCTCTGCCCCCAACCTACAACCTGTCTTAGTTTCATTTGTCTTCTGTTTCTTAGTGGCAAAGAGTTAATCATTTTCATAACCCAGGTACCTGCTTTCACTTGAATCAGCTTTAATTGACACATAGCAGTGCTATGACTTTCTGCTGTAGCTCAAACTGGCCGTGTTCCAGGTCTGGATTTAAAGTGAGCGAGTGCGTAATGCGTTCCCTACCACTTCGCTGCACTCGGGCTCTCCCTGGCCTCCTAGTCGGGAATCCTCACCCCTCCATGTGGCCCGGCCACCTGGACCCCCAACAACACAGGCATCCAGTAAGTCAGCTGGACAATATAAATACAAAACTAAACAAGGCAGATGAGACCCGAATAAAACTGTAGCTAGGCGCAACTCAACCCAGAGATGCAATTGTCCCACAGGACGGTTTCTGCCCCGGGGAGCTCTCAGTGCACACAAGTAATGTGCGCTCTCGAGCACTGGCGACTTTGTGTATCTCCTCTCTTACAAGTCACTTACAAGGTTTTTTTGTTTGTTTGTTTTTATTTACTATTTGGCAATAATTTCAAACTTACAGAAAATCTAAAAAAAATAAGACTAACATAAAGAATACCATATACTCTCTGCCTGTTGTTAACATTTTACTAAACTTCCTATTTGTATACAAGCTTGCTTTTACAAGTTCATGATTGCACTCTTTTGTATATATATTTTTCCTAGAATCATTTAATGGAAACTTGCATGTATCATGGCCCTTTAATATAGGACTGTATCCTCTAGAGACATATACGCTTTTATGTTGAAATTTTTAATCCCTTTCTAGTAGCATATATAAAATCAATAAAACAGAACCCTTTCCTTAGGTATAAAATAGGAAGAAATTGATTTTTAAAACAAAGTAACAAGGAGTAGCTTGATGAATATAAACTATTAAGGTCCCCAGTGGTAGCACAAGGACAACAGCAGAGCAGCCTGGGAAAGGTGATTGATCGGGCTGAGGCTTCCTATCCCTGGACCATCAGCTCATCTCGTTCCTGGAACTGGTCTTGATCTCACCCAAAGAGCGAATGAAAAAGTAAACATCTGTATTTTAGTTGAGAAGGAGAGCGGGAGATCCTCGAAGCTAGCCAGGTATGTTGACAACTGCTAGAGTCCCTCCTCCTCTGAGACTGGCACAGGGGACCCATTAAGTCATTCTGCTCTATAGATTAGAATACAGGGTGGCTACACTCCTGAAAGACAAAGCCGGGGAGACAACTTGCTTTCAGGGACACCTCTCCTCTGCTTGTAAGTTCATGAAAATGTTCCTTTTCTCCTTGACTTAAAAACATAACTACACCAGTTCCAGCTCAAGATGAAAGATTGGGAAAGGTTACTCCCTACCTTCTTTCTTTCTTTAAAGCTCAGAAGGCAACAGTTCCACCTGCTAAGGCCAGCCAGGACAGGGGCACAGCTGCCCAGGGCATCTCCACCAGACACCAAACAACACCTGGGGTCCAAGACCCATGCTAGGGGTGGCTCCCACGTAAGAGGGGATAAACTACACAAACCCCCTCTGCTTTTAATCACGCTCCGCACAAATGGCTCTCCTTCCTTTGGCAGAAAATGATTTTTCTTACTTTGCCATTATTTTTAGTGAACTATTGTAATATATGACTACATTCCTTGGAGAGATACAAGGTTTCTTGTTGAAATTATTTTTTTTTCAAATCCCTTCCTTATAACTTCTACAAAAATCAATAAAATAATCTTTCTGAGGTACACTTTTTAAAATTAACATACACTTGAAAACGAGAAGCAGAAAGTGGTGTCAAATACACGCGTAGTTCTCTTCCAAGCTCACAAAGGCTACACATGTTTAAATCAACATGACTCTTTTATTGTCAAGATAACTCCAAGGTAACTGTGATTAAACGAATCCCAAACATTCACCTTGTGCTATGTTTCACAAAGAGAGTTGCATGAGAATAATAACGCAAAGGTAGATTTAAATTGAGAGGAACGCAGGCAGAACGAGCAGGTTTGCCCCAGAAATCTGTGTGTAAAGTAATTCTATAGCGAGAGTTTTATAGAAACATGTATAAACACGAACTTCCTCTGAACACAGGCTGGCACAGAAACGAGGAAAAGAAAAGCAAGACTGTGAAGATGTCTGGTTTGGCTCCGGAGGAAACAAAAGATCCTGTGATCTACCTTGTTTGGACGCCCTTCGCCGAATCTTCATTTTGGGGAAGGAAGGCCAGGAGTAGTTAAAAGGTGAGTCTGAGTCAGAATCCATCTTTTTGTTTTGGTGAAATGAACAGACGAATAGTGAAGACTCAGGAAGAACCCGTGCCCAGCCAAGAGGCGAGTCTCCCGAGTGATGTAAAAGGAAGGAATGAGGCTGGATGAAATAGCTCCCAAACACGGGGAGGGAGAGGCAATAAATGTTTTGCTTCCTTCGGGCGTTCAGACACGCAGACCAGCAAGGAGGCTGTAAATATTAAAGCCAAACCAGGGCAGTAGAAGGGGGGAGATGGGGGGAAGCTAAGAGCCTAGCTGATACATCGCAGTCCAGTTATTTGAAAGGTCACTGGGAGCAAATGAATCATTAACTCCCTTCTTCTTGTTGCTGGAAATGGAAATGAATAAGAAAGGTAACTGGGAGTTGAAAGAAAGCTGTCTGTGATTCAAGAAAAGCCTCCAACACAGGCGCTTGTTTTGCTCCGGAGCTAGAGTATCATTTCTCAGAAAAGCCACCCTGTGTGGTGTGAGATAAAGGTTGAGGTTTGCGTGTGTGGACAGCCAGAAAGCTCGATCCACAGGCACGGGAAGGCCAGTCGGCTCCGGGGAGGGCTCCTTCCAGAGCAAACCATTCCTTCCCACCACGGCAGCTCAGGCAGCTTTCAGGATCAAAGAGCCAAAACGGCTCTGATCCTTCATTTAACAATCAGTATCCCGGGTCCTTTTAATCCTAAAGTGGCCAGATGCTTTAACTTCTATGTAGAACTGGACTCATCATGTTAGATTCATACAAAGTCATCTATGACTGTTTAGTACAATTAGGATATTTTCCTGAATTGCCACTAGGTTTGGTTGTCAATCATGATTTTGGTGTCTCTATATTTCCAATCCAAACTTTCCATCCAACTTAACAGAGCCAGTGACTAATTTGCTGCAAACCAACAATCCTTGCCCAGTCTCCCTGCACACTTTCAAGTGATTAGCATTCAGTACTAAGCCCAGTACTCCCTTCCCATAAATCACGGCAGTGCTCGAACTTACTTCGTAAGTCTGCAGGCACACAGATATGCATGCCCCAAATAAGAACAAGCATGGCAGCTGAAGTCTGCAAAGAAAAAACGATCCTATTCAGTGTTCCTTTCAGTACGAGTAACAGCAAGAAATACTGCATTTTGTTACATTTTATGAGGCCGTGTAATGTCCAAATTAACTAAAGGACACCAGAAACAATATGAAGATCCACTTGATTATGCAGATTTGGAACATGACAGTGTGTGTCTTAATTAATATTCATCTCTTTTCTTCGATTATTTCCCAAGTTGTTGGCACTATCATGCCATGCTGTATTGAAAAGAGCTGCATAGGGTCCGGTGAGATGGCTCAGCAGCATAAGCGCCTGCCTGGCAAGCGCGAGGTCCTGAGTTCGACTTCTGGTACCCACATGCGAAAAAAGGGCCGGTGATATCATTCAGCGGCACGGGTGCCTGCTGGTGCATGAGGTCCTGAGGTCAACCCCCGGTAGCCACAAAAAAAAAAAAAAAAAAAAAAGAAAAGAGCTGCATAGTCTGCTCAATGGTAGCTAATCCTGTCTGATTGGACACGGGTGCGTGAGGGGCAAAGAAAGAAGAACAGGGAGGGGAGAGGCCATTTAAGTTCAAATTCAAGCCAAAATTAGAATTACATGCATCATTCCTGTGATTTCATAATGCTACATAATCCTATAACTAGGGCAAAATGTAACTACTAAAGCTGCAAACATTGCAACTAAATGAAAAGAAATCTGAATAAACTTTCTATTTTATGGCCTTTAGTTTGAGGAATAATTACATATTTTTTTTATTCATCTGGGTGCACTTTTGTAAGGATAAATTACTTCTGATACTTACATCAGGCAAGAGAGGTTTAATCCACATAGATCTTTACTAAGAAAATATACAAAACCTTATGAACTTTTACATTCGGTTTCAGTTTTAGAGCTTGTGTAGTACTGGGACTGTGTAGGTATTTGTTGAATTAATGAATAATTCACAGTAGACAGTCCCAGCCTTCACATGAGAGCTGTAGTATTTGTAGTATATGCTCACGACGAATACCTATCTTGGCCAAAAACCTATAAAAATTCTTAGAAAATACAGTTACACCTCAGTTCACGAAAGTTTCTGTTTGCAAACAACTTGGTTCCCAAACAAAAGTGTGTGGCAAAATTTTGCTTCTACTCACAAACTCCGCATCAGGTGATAAACACGACCACAGCCATCTTCCCCAAAATGTCAAATTAAGTTCGTAAACTGGGGCACCACTGTATTTTAAATACATTTCCATGTTACTTTTCACAATAATATCTATGTGTGTAAAAAGAACGGCAGCTGTGGCTACAGAAAAACCTTTGTGCTCTGAGGCTCCTGACAATACTTGGGGTAGGCACAGGTCCACAGACTCTGGGGCAGACAATCGCTAAACTGAAAAATGTTGGGTCAGGATATTGTTAACTTTCTTCAACTCTACCATCAAAGGATCCCTGAAATGCAACATTTCTAAAACAGAAATACTAAAGACCTAATTCTGAATTGGTGAGTTTTGTAGCTCTTTATTTCACTAAAGGTCTACGGAGGCTATACTTACTATATCTTCCTGGTGCTATGGGAAAGAAAGAGACATGTTTTTGATTGAATTAAAAACAGAAGAGAAATGCAGCCCATGCAGGGTCCCTAACTTGTTTTACTAAGTTGGTCCGATTTGTGACAAAGTAGTCAGGAGGCTCCAAGGATAGAGACAGCAGAGTCCAGGACAGAATTTCTCAGAGGCCATCAGCACGGGGGTAGGACCATGGTGTGTGTGTGTGTGTGTGTGTGTGTGTGTGTGTGTGTTGGGGGGTGTTCGTTAAAATGCAATGATGAGATTCCTACCTGAGACCTGTTGACTCAGGATCTCTGAGGGTGACCCAGGAATCTGCACAGCGCTTACAAGGAGCACCGCCCCCATCTCGGGCCATTCTCTTGCCCAGTGAAGTTTTAGATCCCCACTAAATTAGGAGATGGATAACCCTAGTCAACAAGTTAGCAGCCTGCTCCTCTCTTGACCAACAGAGATAGATCAGAGGAAATTCAGGACAGTGGAGAGAGAGAGAAAGAGACAGAGAAAGAGAGAAAGAGAGAGAGAGAGAGAGAGAGAGAGAGAGAGAGAGACAGAAACAGAAACAGAGAAACAGAGAGGGCAGAAAAGAACTTGGTAAAAAAAAAAAAAAAAGCATTTCTATGAGTTCAGATGTCAGGTCCATTCACGTTCATCTAATTTCCCAAAAGCATAGCCCTTGTTGACCAACCACTTATCAAGTGATTGCTAATATGGAAATTATTTTGGCAATAAAACCAGAACTTCTCGACCAAGGCATGTAAAAACACCTCTGATACCAAGAGATTTCTCGATATTCTCAGTTACTTTTCTGTAAATCAATAGTTTTATAGAATGAAATGATCTCCACTCACCAGCCATGCAGAGTGAACATGTAGACTGAAGTGGAAAATATTGTTTGTACAGCCCATTTTATTTTTAGGCCAGCTCATTTTCTCTCTCACCAGAGACTTTCTCCCGAATGTAGGTCATTTATCTTTATTGTGTTCTATAGTAATTAAAGTGGCTTTTTCATTTTGTCAATATAATTGCATGTAAATTAATTCAAGATGTCATTTACATTTCATTCATATTCAACAGATAAATTCCTTTGCTTCATCCAACTGGCTGATTGCAATTACAGCTCGAAGAATTCAAAATATATCTCCCAGACCACCTTGTCACCAGGCATCCTACACCCATTAGAGTGTAAGGGTACAAACAACTTCACAGAAAATACCTTTATCTTAATATCCACCCTTTAATTAGAAAGTCCTTTACTTAGAAAATCACCTCCATGGCGTTACAATTGTCCAGGGAAGATGCTACTACTTTGAAGTTTCAGCTTTCTGGAAGACCCACATAGAAAACTTCTCTCCATCTGCTTTATATAAGTGACATGTCACCTGCCTTGAGAAAATTAAAATTAAATCTCCTCAAAGAAATATTGATATCTAGAGTGGAGTTATAGTATTTGTGGGATTTTATCTTCCAATGGAACCCCAAATTCCTTGAGGCCAAGAACTGTGTTTTACTCATATTTTGAAGGAGCCACATGCTATTTATGATGGTTAATTGTGATGTATCAAGAGTAAGAGGCTCCCAGCAAATTAGTAAGCACGATTTTGGGTGTGTCTGTGGATGACTGGCACGCAGGCTAGCAGACTGAAGAGAGAGACCCACCCTGGATGTGCACTGAATAAAAAGGGAAAGAAGAAGGAAGTGTTCCCATTTTGAAAAAGCTCCAGGCTTTGACACTTCCTTCAGACACTGGTCCCGTTTCTTCAGTCTTTCAGTGCAGACTTGCACCAGTGACTCTAGAGTGAGCTTCTAGCCCTTCAACCGTTGACGGTCACTGGATCCTCTGGCTGGCCAGTGTGTAGCCGGCCATCATGGACTCTTCCACCTCTAATCTCATAAGCCTACCTAATAAATCCCCTTGCATAATTATACAGATATTTTCTATTGATGCTGTTCCTCTACAGAACCCTCGCTAATAAACTATTTTTTTTTAATCCTGGGTTCTAGAGACCTATATAAAGCAATTTTGTCACTTATTTACTTCAAAGCCCTTACCAAGTCACTCTTCTTTCTGAGCCTTAGTTTTCCCATATAAAATGAGATTATGAACAGAGTAGAGGATGCGGAAACAACACCTGGCCCATTCAGCTATTTGATCTTTGACAAAGGGTCCAAAAGCATACATTGGAGGAAAGACAGCCTCCTTAACAAATGGTGCTGGGACATGCAGAAGATTGAGTCTAGACCCATATATCTCACCATGTACTAAACTAAAATCAAAGTGGATCAAAGATCAGAATGTTAAAGCAGAAACACTTAATCCGCTGAAAGATACAATAGGTAAAACTCTTGACGCATAGGCAGACTTTCTGAACAGAACCCCAGTGGCACAAGAAATAGTACCAAGAGTCAACAAATGGAATCATATCAAATTAAAAAGCTTCTGCATAGCAAAGAAAATAACCTAGAGAGCAAAGAGACAACCTACAGAATGGAAAAAAAATTTTTTGTTAGCTATTCCTCAGAGAACTAATAAGTACAATGAATATATAAAGAACTAAAAAAAAAATTAGACCCCTCAAAAGACCCAATCAAAAGATGGGCAACTGAAATGGACATTTCTCAAAAGAAGTACAAATGGCCAATAAGCACATAAGAAAAATGGTCAACATCGCTGGCCATCAGAGAAATGTAAATTAAAACAACACTTGAGATTATATCTCATTCAGAAAGAATGGCTATCATCAAGAAAGCAAATAATAACAAACACTGGCAAGGCTGCAGGGAAAAAGGAACCTTTCTACATTGCTGGGAATGTGAACTAGTACAAACACTATGGAAATCAGGATAGAGATTCCTCAAAAAACTGAAACTAGAAATTCCGTTTGACCCAGCTATTTCCCTTCTAGCTATCTTCCCCAAAGAGTTAAAGACATCATATTACAGTGATACATGCATACCCATGTTTATAGCAGCACAATTCGTAATAGCTAAACTTTGAAAGTGGCCTATATGTCCATCAACAGATGAATAAAGAAAATATGATATTTATACAAAGTGGAGTGTACTTTACTCTGCCATAAAGAAGGACAAACTTGAGTAATCTCCAGGAATATAAATGCATTGTGAGACTGCGATGTTAAGTGAAGTAACTCAGACATGTAAGCTTAAATGTCACATGGTTTCTCTTATTTGAGAAACTCAAAATATAAATAAAAAGCAAAATAAAAGCTAGATAATAGGAAGTAGGGAGATAGATTTTGTTCCAATGGGAAGACATCAAGAAGGTGGAGGGAGAGGGAAAGCGGATGAAAAAAAGAATTAAGATTATGCAACGTACATGTACCAACTCCCCACAAGGAATGTAATCATTATGTAATATGAACATGTACTAATAAAAACTAAAAACCGAGAGAAAAACATGAAATGGGATCATAACATCTCCATATCAGAGGATTACCATAAGGATCGAAAGAGATTATGACAGCAAGGAACTTACATTTTCAACCAGCTTTAAATAGTAAGTATAAATAAAGTTTCCTTTTATTAAAGTCTCCTTTCATTATCTTTTTTCAAAACTGCAAGATAGCAATGTGCAAGAAGTTCCAAGAAAATCATACCAAGAAAAAAAAAGAAAAGAAAAAGAAGAAAGAAGCCGAGGAACCTCCCCTGCCCTGGAGGTGTGGACTGCGGACGTGAGGGGCCCTGGAGAAACAAGGACATGAGCCATGAGTCTGGACAGAGAAAGGGTCAAGGGGTAGGAAAATATCTTGTTCTAGCCTAAGGAGAAAGAAATTCCTCATGGTAGGAAGAATTCACGGGCTTAGGGAAAGCAACATCTAAAATTACATTTTAGGTTTTCCTCAACTGTGTTCCAACTCCAATTTTCCCAAACCAAGTTTCTTACATACTTATTCACATACACTTTTATCACTTAAAATTCAAAGTTCATGTTTTATAATTTTATATGGTTACACATATGCAAATAAGTTAATTATGATGTATCAAATGAGCAAAATATTTAAATTAATTTTAACACTACCTCTAAACTATTAATTTCATATTTCTGAAGCTAAGATTTCCACAAAATGTGATGGATAATCCAGGTTCTTAAAAGAAGGGGAGGCTTACCTTGTATACACCACTGGGATTTTTTTTGAGGTACTTCAACTGACAGAGCAACAAAATACATGAGTGGATAAGCTATGTGTATGTGCATATCCACGAATATTTATTCAGTATATGAAACCATGTGCATAAGTGTGTACTGACACATACAAGTCTGATCTACTCCTGAAACCAAGGGAAATCCTGAATGAACCCTCTAGCTTTTAGTACCTTGTTTTATCACCAATTTGGGCAATTGCATAACTAAGCAGTACACCCTCATTAGCTCTGCTGTAGGTAACAGCTCTGATGTGTGGGTTAGGATGCTAACAACTGCCTAAATTGTTTTTTAGGAACTTGGAGGTAAAGTAAACTGGATGAAATCGCCAACTCTTCACTTGGGCTTACACGAGGGTCTAGTGGGTGATCATTTGACATCAAAGGTTGCAAACGCCACCCTCCAAGCATGCAATGCTGCCATTTTCTAGGCCAGCATCCTGTGAAGAGCCGTGCTCTGGTTATCATGCATAGAGCACTGCTTTACCTCCTATCGCCTTTCCCCATGCCTAAGACCACCATGTCTTTTTAATCCCATAAATACCTCAAAACCCTATCTCCTGGGAGGTAGATTTGAGCATCAGGGCTCCAACATCCTCAATTTTGGTCAACTCATAAATAAATTATTTGTCTTTTGCAAAACTTGTCACTTCAGGGATCGGCACGCTTCAGAACCCACGAACAGACCCCACTTGGTAACATGATTACATCGTTCATCCTACCCTCCTTTTTTGCTTATCTTTAACCCCTCACTCCAACAGTGAGAAACCTGGCACCAACTATCCATCATCCATTTGTTTATTTGTCCAATTCCAGTATATCTGTGTCATGGTACCAAAATTGTTAACCTGCATCCCTGTGAGAAAAACTTTTACAACTAGAGCACAGTGCATCTGTACAGTTTATTATGACTTTATTCTCAGAAACGTCACTCATTTTCAAAGTTATTTAAGTCTGCACCTCCTTTCCCAAATAATCCACATTCAATAAATTTGTTTCATATATTTGTAATGCAGTTAAATTACATTCTGTCTGGGGACCTCCCTGCCTCAATTTTTAAAATTTGCATACATTAAGGTTTACCCTCCATGCTGTAAAGTTCTATGTGTTCTGACAAATGCATGCTGGCATGTACCCTCAATTAATGAGTCATAAAGAATATTTTCACGACACTAAAATGCACACACAATACATGCACACAATGATGAAGATACGTAAAAAGGATATACGAGCCAGCTCAGAGTGTTCAACTACTAAAGCTGAAATGCTTTCATAACAAATAAAGTACTACTAGATTATTACTCAAAGTGTAAAATAAATATCTATGCTTCTACACAGATATAAACAATTGAGTGAATACGTAATGTGCGTGGTGGGGGTGAGGAGATGACTCTTCTATGTAAAAGAAGTCCAAACAATTTATGGAGCCATTCCACTCACCAGGAAGTATGGCCCCTTAAGTGTGGGCTGCATGTCTTGACTTCCCTGAGAATAGCACAGTGTGGAAAGGAGGGTGATGAAGACAAGCTTTGCAGGAGAAAAGGACAAGCCCGACCACGGCCAGGTGATCGAGGTCAACTCAACAGGGATGAACAATGTCCACAGCACCAACCCTTGAGATGGCAGGATGATAATGGCACTTTCCCTGTCTGCTCTTCCTTTCAAAACCCATAACCTTAGTGTACTAATGGGGGGGTCTGAAAAATCCCCAAAAGGGACATCCTGACAAGTACTTACCAAAACTGTCAAGCTCATCACAAACAAGTGTGAGAAACTCTCACAGCCAGAAATGCCTAAGAAAACGTGATGACTAAATATAATATGGTATCTGGGGTCAGAAAATGGAAATTGGGTTAAAAATAAGGAAATCTAAATAAAGTATATAAATCTAAAACTTTTCTTAAAAAAAAATAAAGTTTATTTAAAAAGGTAAAGAAGCCAGGCTTTGTGGCATATGCCTGTAACCCCAGCACTCAGGGAGGCTGAGGCAGGAGGATCACAAGTTTGAGCTCAGCCTAGACAACTTAGCAAAATAAAAAAGGATGGAGATGTTATTCAGTGCGAAGGCCCTGGGTTCAACCTCCAGTACCGCAAAAAAAAAAAAAAGACAACGAAAAAAACAGTAAAGAATGGGAGCAAAACATACAAAGTCTGTGTTCATTAAATATGCATTTTAAGTTAAGTGAATATTTGCATCCCTTATTCAAATATATAGAACACAGTTGACCAATACACTATATTTTGTTTTGCTTAAGTTCTTACTATGTGAGGTTAACATGTAACTCTGAGTGAACCAATTAGGCATTAAAATATTGTATGCTTGTTTTTTTTTTTCAGTACCAGGAATCAAACTCAGGACCTTGCACTTGCCAGGCAGGCACTGTGCCACTGAGCTATATCCCTGGCCCTAAAATATGATATGCTGAAAATAATTCTAGTGTATCAGAAAAAAAGTAGTACTATCTCTTTGGGTGTTAATATGGCCCTAAGAGTTAACCCCAATGAGAAGTTCCCATCTGACATCTGTGGCATAGGTGAATTCTAAATCCATCAGATCAGCTGAAATCTTATTGGCTGACAAATCTCAAAAACCTGGATGAACTCTCCTGGCTCACTCCAAGTTTTCTTCTTAAATTCTAGACGACTTTGCTTCACCCTTTATTCTGACTTTGTGTTATTTTATTGGACCGTTGCTGGCATCGCTTCTCCCTATACTTCAGCTCCACACCTTCGTTAGCGGAGTCTCATAACGGGAAGCATAAATTCTGTTGGCTTCCTGCCCGCATCTGAATTAAACGACGGTGTTTCATAAAAGTGGCTTCCTAGTTAGCCTCACTAAAAGTTACAGCAAATTGTCCTAATAAACTGTTAGACGTTGTGCTGCCTGGCGTGACAACTAACCAGAATCTTCATTTCCCTAAAGTCCCTTCCAAAGGAGTAAGCACTGGATATTAGGAAAAAAAAAAAAAAAAAAAAAAACACAAGCCTAAACTCCCCGAAACACACTCACACGGCCAGCAAGGGCCCCTCGGCAAAGGGATTCTTTTGTAAGTGCCAGCGTTCAAAGTGGTCCGACACAAGGAAATAGGAAGAAAACTCTGGGTGTCATTTTGACTTCCCATAAAACAAATTTCATAATACCATTTCCAGAATGTATCTCAAATGTTTTCCTCTGTTTCATCTTTAAATCTTCTGTAGTTTCCTTAAGATTTTATACTTGTCTGAATCTACAAACTAATCAGTTGATTTAAACATCAAATAAGAGTGTTCTCTAGGGATAGAAACTATGGAATTTACTTACTCGCTAAGCTGATTTATTTGGGGTTCAGGATCCTATTTTGGAGAAGGAAAATTTTACAGTTCAAAGAAAGAATTGCCATTTTTTTCTTTCCCTCAGTACATTTCAGAAATTAAATTTGGTTTGTAAGATGGGGGGGGAAAGGCAATCTAGAATACACTACAGGTACGGCGGTGCCCATGCCAAGCGAGCAGCGGGCCTGCGATGCCCTCAGACTTCAGCAAACGTCAGCTCCCACCCTTCAGCCCGCTCTGTGCACCTCAAAGTCCAGTAAATGACTTTCTAACAGCAAGTTACAGTCACTTAATTCCTTCCCCGTGTTTTGTTTTGTTTTGTTTTGAAGTTTCATAATCTCATTTAAGTTCTGGTAGTTGGAAGGTCTCAATTTTTTTTTTTTTTTTTTTTTTTGCCAGTTTTCCCATTTCGCACAGAGCCGCTATGTGGATGGTGATAGTCATTGAAAATCTGCAAACTTAATATAAATGGGCTTCCATGCATTTCTTCTGTAATCAGCTGAGATAAAAGCAGAATCCCATGCCTCAATTCCAAAGGCACTAAAAACCCAGTGCGTCAAGGATGACCTCAGCATGCTGAGCTCCCCAGGTCCCTGGCTAAGGCTCTCAACCTGGGTGGGCAGCACCCGAGAACCCCTGGGGCTGATTCACAACTCCTGGCTCAATCCATAACAATTTTAGCGGCTTTCTCCAGGGTGGGACTGGGCTTTGGTATTTTTAAAGCTCCAGTTCCAACGCAGAGGCAGAATTTAGAATCAGAGGATAGCACAGTGCTGAAATTAGCAACTCCTAACCTCACCTAAATTCCATGTAGCTCTTTTTTATTTTATGTCTTTGAGCAAACAACGGGAAGAACCCTAGACCTATCATTATACCAGACACATCCTAGACTTGTGTCTTTTAACAGTCTTATGGATGTTTTCAATCCAAAGAAAAGACTACAGAAGAGAGACTCCTACTCCCCGCAAGGCTTTCGTTTCTTCGCATTTCCTAGACTGTAGTTTATATTCACATTTCCTTTAATTTATGAGATAAAAGTCTGTCAATAAATACCCCAATAGTTTCATTTAAGGAAAAACGTTTCATTCACATTCCACAAGGAGAATTTGCCCCAATGAAGCCACAAATATAAAAGGCAGAGCACACTTCATAAAAGAGCCAGATTGAGCTCATAACATGCAGCACTCCAGTAAGTCAGCATTTTTGTCTACCGAACACGGTTTTTAAAACCTCAACAATTGCAACAGGATTTCATCCGGAGCAAGAGGAATGACTTGTAATCCAAATTTATACCAATAACTTTATGCTCACCGTCTTGGGAACTTGGACTGTTTTCCTGAACTATTTCTCTATCTTCAAAACCAAATCACTAGTAAGATTTAGTTTGTACTTGAGAGATGCCCCCCCATTAATAAATAAATAAATGGAATCTACAGAAGCTTCTCTACCCCGGGGGCATAGAGAAAGATCTGCCAAAAATTAGGCTTGAAATTTTATTTTTCTAAAGGATAAGAGCCCTGCCAAGTTTCCCTTTTCCTCCCCTTTTTACATTTTCATTCATGTTTCATGCAACATTCCTGAGATGTCAATCTAGATACCCATGTGTTAGTAAGTAACAGCCAGGAGAGGGTCGGCTTCCACTTCCATGGGCCCTGGCGCTTAAGATTCCACACCTGAGATCCTGTTCGGAACCTTCTCAAAACTTAATTTTCCCAGGCAACTTAAAAGTGCTGTTTTACAAGCATGTGTAGCTCAGTAACATTAATCCCATTTCCAAACTTTTAGCTAATATAAGAAAAAATGGGCAGCTAACCTAATTAGTTCTCCTGATTTGGTTATTTGCCAGGCTGGTGCTATGGTGGATTCCACTGTCTCCGCCCCACTCACGACCAGAATCCAGCACCTGGACCTCTCTACCAGGTGACCCAGCAATGGAGAACTACAGAACATAATGTTCTGGTTGAGACGGGCTGTTCCTTTGGATGGCCCAATCATTTTCTACCAGTTTCCCTCTGCTGGTGTTTCTCTGAAACCTCTTCTGTGGGGGCTTTGTTCGCCCCCTTGCACTTGTCCACAATCAAGAAAGGTCTGTGTCTTCCAGCTTGAGACATTTGAACCTCAGATTCTAGTATTTGTTTCCATCTGTTTCTGCTTCCTTTTCTTTTCAGTTGGTCTCTAGACAGATTTTGTGTTGTTCTGGTTTCACGTCAAGCCAGGTTTTCTTCCACACCCAGCTTTGGGTCATCTGTCTCCCTAGTGCCTACTCTTGCAGGCCCAATACCCACCAGGAGGCTTTCTTTTTCTCATATTGTTCATAAGTAATGAACAATAATAGCAATGAAATGACCCAACATTTAAAAAAAAAAATAGCTGCAATTTCAGCCCCGACATGTACTGACCAGGCCACTCTGTAACATCAGAAATATATATGCAGTAGAACCAAAAAATACACTGAATATTTAAAAATTTTTAAAGTTTGTTACAGTACAGCGCAGTTACATTGCCATGAATCTTCTTCAGACTACTGCATACCCCTCGCTTGGAACACCCTTACCTCATCATTCTTGCCACTTTCTGAAGCAATTCTGGAAGTCCTCTTTCTTGAGTGTCTTTAGTTGCACTGTCATGCCTGCCTTGATGTCCCAAACAGACTCAAGGCATTTACCTTTCATGGTCATTTTGATTTGGAGGAAGAGCCAGAAGTCACATGGCGCTGGATCCAGCGAATAAAGTGGATGAGGACACACCACGATGTTTTCATGAGCCTGCCTCTCCATTGGATGGCACTCAGCAGCTACATTCATGCCTCATAAAGACATTCAAAATAAAAGGACATCCAAAACTCTTTAGAAAGCAGCAAAAGTGATAAGTGTGTCTGAAGTGAGGGGGAAGATTTTGAGGGGGGTTAATGGCAATGTGTCTTTTACTGTAATAATTTTTTTAAAAAACTTAAATATTCACTATTTCAATCACACCTTATATTATTAAGAGTTTTTGTTTTGGCTAATAGACACATGAGAAGGATCTATAACATTTTCTCCTTCTTCTTATAAAAGTACTCCATGTTCTTTGTAGAAAAAAGTATGGCATTATTTTTAGCTACCTTCTAAAAATGGAGCTTACTCATGGTACATCATGGTAAATAAGCAATGCAGAATATAATTTCTATTGTTTAGAGGATCACAACTATGTTAAAAAAAAAACACTGGTAGGAAATATATCCAAATTTAATAATAGCTGTCTTTGGGTGGAGAATATAAGGATTTTTTTCTTTTTTCTACTCTTTCTGTAATTTCCAATTTTTCTACTGTATTTATTTACTTATGTAATTATAAAAGACTACATTTTTCCAAGAGGCTTATTTACCAAGATGCTATGTCTAAACTCCTCTCTGGCACTCATGCCAAGTCTATTCACTGCCAACTAGACCAGCAATGGCAGATGCAACACTGATTCATACCAGAGCTTTGAAGTGTCAAAATTCCCCAAGCAAAGAGGAGATGACAGCCAGTTCCGTCTCCACCTCTCCCAGTGTCTGTCTCTCCCTACCACCTTCCCCATGGGGGAAGTTAAAACATGCTCACGTAGTTCTGTCATGTCTGTCTTGTCATGTCATTTTCACCAATCCTTCATTTTTTCCATGCATATAGTCACAGGATATACAACTTTAGCTGAATAAATTTCATATAAACTTTAATGCAGATGATGGATGATCAACTAGGGTAAGAAAATCAGGTTTGGTGTGAGTGTCATTATATCTGGTCTATCACTCACATCCTCACACTTTGGAATAGCCCGTGCTGAGACAGTAGAACCATCATCTTCTACGAGCTTCTAAGATTCACCTGAGACACTGGCCCTCTGGCTTCACAGTCCTTAAGCAGGAAATTAACTTTTAACTGGAAAATTTTAACTTCTAACCACAACCACACAGTTTCCTTTTTTCAGATTCAATTTTTTAAAAGGAGTTTGCGAGACGGTGACTATCACACCATTCGTGGCTTTGGTGATTCAGTGATGGTTTTATACGTCTTTGTTTGCAGTCGGGATTCCAATATGGCACCTGGGCCTCACCCTCCACTGCATTTCCCATAGACTGTCCATTTGTTCCTGCAAGATGTTCGCTGCCCCCCTCCTTGGCATAGCATTTACAGCTGCCCCCTGTTGATCCTAGCTCTGCTTAAAGTTTTGATCCTGTTTCTAACTACATGTATCCCTGCTGACTGGAGCCAACTGGACCTTTTCTTCCTTCTTAGCTTTGGCATTGATCCAGTCATTTCATCTACTTTCTTTTTGCCACTGCCTTCAAATGCCTTGCTCTGTCTCCCCATAGTAGCTGTCTGGAGTATGAAGGAGCCCAACTCTTCACTGTGACAGTAACAGACTATCCTTCAACTGATACTTCTCCCCTTTGAGCAAAGCCCAGGGCCCTTGTAGCATTCACAGAGAGCAGAATCATCAGCCCTGCACTCAACCTAAATGGAACCTTACTGTCAACTCCACACTGAGGTAGTTCTGGGGGGCTGGCCTGGATGAGCTTATCAGCAATTATCCACCCGAGACATTATTCCTCCAATCACCAGTCATTTCTGGTCTATCAACGAATGGCCAGTGTGATTCTTGATGCTCTGAGGGAGCACTAAGAACAATACAAAGGGAACTTCTGCTGGCCTGCTCTGTAGAATACAATAAAATTAAAATTACACACTCACTGGTCACACACCCCATGCTTGACAGACATGGGTGACTGCCACTATGGGCAGCACAGTCTGAGAACCTGTCCTTCACCAGAGAAAAGTTCTCCTGTGACCCTGACACACAGAGCAGAGAGCACTCTAGAGTCAGAAAAGACTTCCACCCCTGTCCCACATATTTGATCAGTAGCTCCTGGGAGATGGGGCGGAATACAACGTGTCTAAAATGGCAAGCCTTCTGAAGTGCCCTCTGGGGACAGCCGTGTCCTATTCCATCTAACTATGATGCACTTCTTGCTGCCCCTTTTCTGTCTCAGGCAGTTCCTGTAAAATCTATTATCATCTTTCTTGCATAAAATCAGGAGAGTTTTTTAATCCAGAGAGTTTAAATGAAAACAAAGCAAATGTTAGTGCCAGAAAGCCTCATCCATGGCCCTTTTCATAATGACACACATTCATCTCTTCCCAGGCCTTCCTAACCCTCCTCTTTACACACAGTGACTTTACTGTGTGCCTTTACTTTATCCAGAGGTCCAGGATACCAGAGCTTCCGTAGCCAAAGTCTTCTTGCCCAGCAGGTACACCCATTGCAGACTGGAGTGAGTTTTTAAAGCCAAAAATTAAAATAATCCTACTATTTAATACCTTGAATAGCTAATCCACCCCTTCCCCCCAGCAATTTGTCTCGGTACACATTCCTCAAAGCGCACATTCCTGGGAGCTGCTGCAGTTTGTAGATGACACATCCTGTATGTGAGTAACAGCCATGGCTCCCAGAGGCCCACAACCATCTAGACAAGATGTTTGTTTTTCTTTCTCCTTCCTCTTCCTCCACTTCGGAAAGTCAATTATTAACCTCACCGTATATAGCAGAACTATTAGAGTCACAGGTACTGCTGTGGTCACAGTATCTGCAGGGAGCCCTTCACCCCTGGACTCAATTTAAATGTAACCCAAACATAGAAGTGCGCGTCTTAGACATGTAAGTGCATGTAAGTTTCTGCTTCGATTTCAGGAGCCCTCGGGCAGGGACAGCCAGGAGGCAATGTCTGACCTGTGGCCCGGAGAGAGCAGTGCCGTCAACCGCCGCTGCGGCCGCTTCCTCCTCGCCGGCTCCGCGCTGCTGATCTCGGAACTGGTGAAACTGCTCCGTCGCGTGTCTGCCAAACGTGCCAACCACAGTCCCTCGGCCCCGGGGGAGCCGTGCGCAAGCCTGCTCGGCTCGGGGTGCGGCGGCAGGTCACCCGCCTTTGCCATCAGCTCACCCGGGGCACTGTCCCGGCTCTCCCTGACCTAACGTCGGCCTCCACCACCCCTCCTCACGCCCGCCGTGCCAGCCCTGGCCTCCCGCATGTGTCTCCAGGAGCGGCAGCCGCCCCAGCTCCACGGAACCGAAGGGAAGATCCGTGCGCGTTTGCACCCCACTCAGCAGCCCCGCGATCTTCTCGCACCATCGGGGGCCCAAACGAGGCTGCCCATGTCTTCAGTCCCCAGCACCTTCATTACGCTCTGTTCACCTCTCAATAACTCAGGGGATAGGGCTGGGGCCCCAGTTAGCCTTGGGAAAATAGAAAATACATAGGAGGAGGCTTAGTGGGGTGCCCCCGGGGAGCCGGAAATAGAAGACCTGTGAACAGATGGGAATTCCCAGGTGCACGGAAGGAATCTCCTCCTCCCTGCCTCTACTCTGCCTCCAAAGGGACACCCACCCCAGACCACAGTGCAGGACAAGCATCTGGTCGTCCCTGAAGCCCAGGGGTAGATCACGTAGGCTCAGCTCCAGGGGGACACTGGTGTTGCTGTGGAGCAGGACCTGACCCTGGGGCCAGGCAGGGTGAGGTACTGGGCGCAAGTCCTCTGCCTACTCCCCAGCGATGGCTCACTGCCCACTTCGCAGGAGTAACAAAGTAACCATGCCAAGTACCAAGCCAACATTTGGTGAAATAAAATTGCTCAGGAAGAGCTCCAATTGCCTTGTTTCTTGGTCTACAGTAGAAATACAGCCTAAACCCCAGAAACATAATATTATGACTGATGCCACAAAGAAAATATATCGGGGTGGGTTTCAAGACGTAGGAAAGGTTCTCAGGACAGAATATTTTATAGAGTGCACAGAAAGCAGTATTTTGTAACATACCTACATCGAGGCTGGCCTGGTCCTCATGTTCATTCAGTCGAACCACCAGGCTTTCGACACACTGAAACAAAAATCAAGATTGTTTTTTAATTAATTATATATATGGTACACTAAGGTTTGTTTCTTTATTTTTGTGAACTAGAAAAACAGCTTAGGAAAACATCAGTAAAAACATGTTACATGTATCACATCACGTAAATAGAAAACTAGACTTGTTGACACTCAGCATTATTTAAGAGTTAAAAATAAGGAAAGGATCTGGTCCAAGCAGAAACAAACCTGAATGCTGTTCATAGCTAAAACACATTATTGGCAAACATCCATAGATATCAAACTACAAGTACAAATTTGTTTTGGAAAACACATTTAATCAGCTTGCACTTACAACTCAGAAAGATAGCTAGGTTTGATCATGAAGTGATTGAGAATTTGATAAAGAAAACTGCACTTCTAATTATTCCAAAAGAGACCTGGGGTCCATCCCTGTTCACTTGCGGATATTCCCTCCTAAAGTGTATGACTACAAGATCTTCATTTCTACTTTAACTCTGGATAGAAAGGCAAAGAAGAAAGTGAGATAGAAGATCATTACCTTCCCATCCTCCTTCTCGGGTGGTGATCTGCTCAACACCAAGTTCTTAATTTCTGCAAAAGGAATAATTCTCATCAGGATATGCTGATTAGAGCTTTCGTTTGAAGAAGAAGAAAAGAAAGCAGATGACAAGTACTGATGCATTGCCCAGGACCGATCTGCACAGAGCTAGCTAGGTTTTAAAAATCAGCTCTCCTCAGAGTACAATGTCTGATTCCCTGACTGCCAGGCTCTGGTATTTTTTGTACGGACCAAGACATAAACAAGAATCCAGAGCTCACATGGGAAATGCTGGGGAGAAAAGAAACATTGGTAGATAAATGCCCCAGATTCCAAAAGAAAGCTGCTCACTACCTAAGGCTCTTCAAAACCACAGAGATTTTCAGGACATGATTTGTTCCCACCTGAGGAAATCCCAGAGGTTTGTCAATTTCCTCAAATGCCACAAGTTTTAATGTTTAAAAAGAGCACAACTCATTCTAGAAGCGGTTGGTCTTTCCTCTCCCCGAGTTGAAAGTGGTGCACAGCAGCGCAGCCCTAAGCCCCCACCTCGGCCAGTAGGGCCAGCTCTCGGTGACCAGCCCCAGGCGACCTAGGTGTCCTCTCTCTGTAAAGGTTTTCCTGGAACTGATGATCCGGATGTTCTGCGATGAACAGGAAAGTCCACATGAAGGGACCTTTTTCTCTGTGGCTTGACTGATTGGTTCTCTCCCCAAATACACAGTTACCGGGAAACAAGAACCACTGCTGTTAAAATAACCTTCGGGAGCAGGTTTGGGCCTGGGGATATTAAGTGCCGACATTCTTAGCAAGGGCAAATGGCTGAAAATCTTTGAGCTGAATGTGTATGAATATGTGTGTGACACTGTGGGGCCCCAGGCTTTTTTCTGGAATCTCATCTTCCTGGGCCTAAGGTCCTGCTGGAAGCTGATCCTGCAGAAAATCTAGAGTTGTCCTAGCAAGTACATTAATTAGATTTCCCTGCTCTGCTTTGCCACTTTTAGAAAAAAAAACATAATGACTTCATTTATATGGTTCTCCATGACAAGTCATAATAAGGATAACAAATTACAAATAGGAAGTAGTAAATAATAAGGTGAGGGTGTAGCAGAGAAGCCACTGTCGCAGTTCTCTTGTGTTTTCTTTTTGTTTGTTTGTTTTTTGTTGGTACCGGGGGTCGAACTCAGGAGCTCGCGCTTGCCAGGTAAGCGCTTATGCCGCTGAGCTATCTCACTGGCCCCATCTTGTGTTTTCAAATGACTTGCTAACACTAACTTTGAATTTGTCTTTTTTAAGCAAGTAATACATTTGTATTCCAAAATAGTATATCGCTTTTGAAATCAATAGTCCATATTACCTTTCATGATAAAAACTAAAAACGTAATAACCTCAGTTTTATGTGGTCATAACAACTGCTTTCCACAGGAAATGCAGACAAGACAGGAGCTGACACCCGACCTGGGCAGTTTGTGCCCATGGCATCTTTAAAGGCACATCCCACTCATGGCCTCCTGGTGGCAGCAGAGTAACATATGCATTAATTACAATTGCCAGAGACAAGAATGTCAAAATGGGCCCAAAAGCCTGCTCTTGGGTGCTGAAGTCCAAAACAAAAGGTCAAAATAAAACTTCGTCCCACTACATAGATGCAGAAAAGTGATGTAAGTACCTACCATGGTGTTTGCCACACGGCAGGTGCACAACAGTTTTGAAATCATATACCCACACCATAAAAAGGGAAGTAGAGAAGATAATAAATCCAACATGTTAAGAAGGGAAGAGAAGGCTAATCAGAACTAAAGTTTCAACAGACATATCTGCATTAGACATCAAGAGAAGCACACGCTTTTATTTTGCCCATTATAGGATATTCCTTTAAAGCCATCGCAGACCACAAGCTCTTAAATGATTATTACATGCGTCTCCAAAGAATTCTGCACGTGTATGGCATTTAGTCAGAAGAACAGCATGTGTCGTATCCTGGATTGTTAATAAAATAGACGACACCATCTGCGGTCCAGTTTGCATTATCAAAGGACACAGTCACACCTGGTAGGCCACTCCCAGCTTCCTCCTGACCCCTACAGGCTGGTGAGCTGATCTTTGCACACTGCTTTGCTTATATCTTTTCCTTACAGTCTGCTACGTCTTTGTTTTACATTTAAAAAAAAAAAATAATAATAATAATAATAATAATACGAGCTATATTAAAACAGACAAGTTTTCATTAAAATGGCACTTCATTTTAAAAATAACTTTTGAAATGATAAAGGCTTTATCCTAAAACTATTTTTTAAAATTTTTTGGAGAATGTGCATATTCAAGATAACATATTTTTAATTAACCTTAAGACTAAACTTAAGAGCCACATCTCAGAGCTTTCAAAGAATTTGGCACTCATTCTACTGGAGTTTAATTAAATTGCTTCTAGAAAGTTTCTGCTAAATTGGTAGGATCCTTTTACACTAACCTACTGCCCCACCAATTGCACAGTGCAATCAAACCACTCATTGCTATAGCAACCTTTGGCAGATAATGGGATCAGTAACTCTAGCTAGTCCGTTTTAAAGGCTTATTAATCTTGCCTTCAAGGCCCACCCAAAGGGAAGGATTACCCTTCTAAATTAGACTTACCAAACTTGATAAACACGTTTTTTATTGCCAAACTATAATGCAACAAGAGATAATCGCTAATACTTATGTTCACTAGAGAGACAGCACCAGAAAACAGGTTTTTAAATCAGGGTTAAGTAGCTGTGAGATTAGTATCAATGTCTCATCAAGAAACAGATTTGCCTTAAAAAGATCTCAACTCTCTGTATGAGTTTCACCATCTTCTTTTGTAAAATGAGACTGGAGTCTACACACAGGGGAAGAAAAGCCAGGAAGGATATCCCAACCCTCAGGTGCACAGCAGTCCACACCGGGCTCAGGTCTGCAGGGCAGCCCCCAGAGCACAGCTGGAAAGTAAGGGCCATGCTCTGCCTGCCCTGAAAATGCTAAACAAACAAACAAACAAACCCTGATAGATTTACTGTTGCCCATGTACCTTCTGGCAATACACAGGAAGGAGTTCTGAGTCTCTGAATGAATCCTTTTCTCCCAAGAGACTATAAATTCTGGGGCAGCTGGAACCAAACTGATTTTGGTGCAACACTTGTACCTTCTGCTTGGCACTCATCGTATTTCCCCAAAAGTAAGACCTAACTGGAAAATAAGTCCTAGCATGGTGTTTCAGGATGTGTGTAATATAAGCCCTACCCCCCAAATAAGCCTCAGTTAAGACATCAGCTAGACAGACTCATTCAGTATGCCCATTGCAACACACGACAAATGCATTGAATTATAAAATAATATTATTAATATATAATTAAATGTAAGTGAATACAGTGGATCCCCCGAAACTCATGGATGTTACGTTTCTGGAGCACCCACAAATTATGAAAAACTGCAAATTTCAAATACGGTCAGAAAATGTCTATAAATACCTATTTTTATAGTTTAAACCCTAAATATGCTATGTCTCCTGCAGTTATGTAATTTAATATAATAAAATACTATATACAGTACTATAATGATTTAATAAAAATATTGTACAGTAGTTCAACCCTTTCCTGGTGTGTCTTAAACTTCTTCTGGCTCTTAGGTTCGTTACCAGAAGCCTTAGAAGGTGCAGAACGTTTTGGTGGCATCTTAGCGAGCTCAGGGCTTTAAGAAGAGCAAAACCCATCGCACTGGAGATAGTGGTACAGCAATCCATTAAAGATGCAGGAATGCTGGTGCATCGGAGATGGGTTACAGGGCGGCAGCCAATCAGCAGGAAGGAGAACTGAATAACGCTCTCGGATTGGCTACTTGCATACCTCCAGCCAAAGAAAAAAACTGCCAAAAAAAACAAAACAAAACAAAACAATTGCAGCGGATACGGTATTTGCGGTTTCCGTGAAACTGCGGGGATTTCCTCGAACAATTATTAGTTAGGTTTTAAGGAAAAATCTGCAAACGACTGAGGCCAAGAACTCTGAACCTCAACTTCATGGGGGCATACTGTAATATCATTGACATTCAATACTTAAAATAAATGATAACGTAAATTATAATTATTTGTGAATATCCGAGGTAAACACCTATGTAAACAGACGAACTCGAGACTTCCCCGAGGGACCAGCCGGAGTGCAGAGACAATACGTAAATGACGTGTGCCCTTGATAATGAACGGACGCGGCCGTGTCTCATGTGAATCCTCATAATTCACGGCTCCGTGTGTTGGAACGGATGTACTTAACGCGCTCGTGTGAACTAAAGAAACGTTTTCTGAATTTTGGTGCCTGCCATTTCTCATTGCTTTGGTGTGGACTGTCATTCTTAACTGTCATCATTTTTGTTGCCGATCGGGTCTCCTGAGTCTTCCATTAACACCTGCTTTAATGGGAACTCGGTGGAGCCCAGCCTGTAAGAGGTGGCCTGGGTGCAGAATTCATGGGGTGAAATCACCCACGGCTGTGTTGCCAACGCGCTCCGAGCAGCTGCACGGACAGGAAGTGCTCATCTAAGGAGAGCGCTACTGTTGACACCAGCGACTGGGGCCAATGGTTCGACAGGAAGTGGAGTCATAAGAAATGCAGGCCGGAATTTGGGGTTTGGAGAGTTATGATGATATTCCAGAAGGAGATGATGGGACTGTATTAAAGAAATATAGATTTCTGTACATGAATAAACAGATTGTTTACATGAAAAAAAATAAGACATTCCCTGAAAATAGGCCCTATTGCATCTTTTGGAGCAAAAAATAATATATGACCTGGTCTTATTTGGGGGAAAAAGTGGTATTAGGTGCTGAATAAGTGGCCCAAAATATCTATATCTGACAAGACATGGTGGATTGTTAGGTAAACAGTGGATCAGAACAGGGAAGGGAAAGTTGTTTCCTTTTTGGAATTACTAATTCAAACACTTCAAATACCAGCACCATTTCATCACAGCTTCTGAACTGCCGGGTGGATTAGACAGGCTGAGCCCCCCCAAAGCAACCCCTGTCCTCGGGTTCCCTGTTTCCCTGGCAATGCTGTCCCCTCGGCGTTGCTACCATGTTTGATCCCCAAATGCTGATCCAGTCCATGGCTGCAGCAGAGCTAACATGGCCAAGGGAACATGCAGTTTTTTAGTACAGTGGTACGTGTTTACAGCAGATAATGATTACATTTATTGTGGGAGAATTTGTATGTGTACATAACACATCTTAATTCTTTTCATCCCCTTCCCCTCCTATCCTTCCCTGTTCCCTCCAACTCTTGGTCTGCTTCCCATTTGAATCTCTTTCCCCCCCCCCTTTATGTGGGTACTGGGAACTGAACTCAGGACCTTGCGCTTGCCAGGCAGGTGTTTATGCCACTGAGCTATATCACCGGCCCCCGCTTCCCATTTGAAAAGCTCTATTTCCATTTTTTTATTCTCTTTTCAGTTCCTGTTCTCTTCCTTCCCTCCCCCACCTCTTGTTCCTCTTCCCATTTGAAAAAGAGCTCCCTGCTTCCTCTTATCTATCCTTTATTTTGTTGTTTATTTATATTTTGGATTTCTCACATAAGAGCAACTATGCAATATTTAACCTTACGTGGCTGATTTATTCCACTTAACATTATGGTCTCAAGGTACATCCATTTTCCTACAAATGACTCAAGTTTATCCTTCTTTATGGCAGAATAGTACTCCACTGTGTGTAAACACCACATTTTCTTTAGCCATTCATCTGTTTATGGACATACAACGTCACTTCCAAGATTTAGCTATTGTGAATTGTGCTACTATAAACATGGGTAAGCATGTATCACTGTAATATGATGTCTTTAACTTTTTTGAGAAGATACCTAGAAGGGGAATAGCTGGTTCAAATGGAATTTCTAGTTTCAGTTTTTTGAGGAATCTCCATACTGATCTCCATAGTGGTTGTACTAGTTTACATTCCTACCAACAATGTCGAAAGATTCCTTTTTCCCCCGCAGCTGCTCCAGCATTTGTTATTATTTGATTTCTAGATGATAGCCATTCTTTTTGGAGTGAGATGAAATCTCAGTGTTGTTTTAATTTGCATTTCTCCAATGGCCAGTGATGTTGAACATTTGTATTTATTGGCCATTTGTACTTCTTCTGAGAAGTGTTTCTTCATTTTGGGAACAAATGCTTTTAATCCAGCAACTATTATAATATTTTGAACTTTTGTTTTAACATCCTAATTACTCCTTTTTACAAATAACTGGGAATAGTAATGAGAACTTACCTTTTGCCTGCCCAGTACAAATATGGATGAGGCGGAACAACAGAGCGCTTATCTATAGAAGTATCAAAATGTGCCTTGCTTCACTCAAGAGACCCTGGAGTCTGTCGCTTCCACATGCTCAGCTTGGCCTCACTGAACTACAGCTGCAGACAAGGTTCCCCACTTAGAAGAAATTCTAGCCCCAGCAATTCAAAAATGTGTTTAGTGGTACATGTTTGCAGTGTATAATGTTTACATTCCTTGTGGGGAGCTGGTACATGTACATAACACTTCCCAGTTCCTTTCCTCATCCTCTTCCCCTCCAACCCCTCCCTCCCTCTCTTGATCCCCTTCCCCTTTGAGAAGGATCTCTCTCCCTACTTCCTATTTTCTATCTTTTCTTTTGTTCTTTATTTATATTTTGGGTTTCTCCTATAGAGAAATTATGCAATAATATTTAAGCTTGTGTGTCTGGTTTATTTCACTTAACATTTAAAAAAATTTTTTTATATTGATACTCTGCACTATTTCAGAAAGAAAAAAATATCTTTTGAAATACAGTTTTATAATTTAAATTACTTGCAATACTTTTCTGAGCCACAAAAGTAATGTTTAAGAAAACTTGGGGAGGACTAATATAACCAGCATTAAATTTTGTATGTAGGAGGAATGTACACCAAAGTTTAGAAATTATATATATATATGCAAAACAGCTTTATTGAGCTCTGAGTCATATACCATACAATTCACCCATTTAATGCATACAATTCTATTGGTTTTAGTCTATCCAGAGCTTTGCAACCACTGCCATGGTCAAGTTCAGAATATTGTCATCACCCTAGCAAAGCAATCCACATCTCTGCATATGGTCCCAGCTGTCATCCACCTGTTCAACCATTCACTTACTTTCTTCTCAATGGATCTGCCTGTTCTGGATATTTTATATAAATGGAATCACAACATGTGGTCTTTTGTAATGGCTTCTTCCACATAGTATAATGTTTTCAAGGTTCTTCCACTTTACAGTACCATGTCAGTACCTCATTCTTCTTTACTGCCAAATAATATTTCACTATATCTCTATATATACTCTACATTTCATTCCTCAGCCAATGGGCATTTGGGTCATCTCCACTTTTGTCTCTTATGAACAATGCTGCAATGAACAGGCATGTGCGAGTTTTTGTGTAGATATGTTTTCATTTCTCTGGAGCATATACTTAGGAGTGTGATTATTGGGCAATATGACAACTATGTTTAATATGCTTTCATATGAGTTGTTAACCTCCTATGCACCATCCCATCATAAAATCTCAAAAGTAAAGAGTTTGGCCATGGGGAAAAAAGTAACCTCAGCCCAGAAATTTGGTTGCAATTATTAATTAAGCAGAAGCTCGATGTCATTATATTTCAAACTGAAGTTGGGACAAAATTTTCCTAATTTAACCAATTGCTTGAAAACGATGACACAAGTCATCTTTCAAACATGTAAGCAAAATTCATTTTTGTTTTAGGATTTCTTTTATGTCCCTAAGACTTCAAACTTTGATTGTATTTCAAGAAAGGGGCTACACATTTTACATTTGCAAGTTAAGCTCATTCCCGCTCCCCTAGAATCCTTAGCTGAGTTTAATATTCGTCGCTCTCTGCAGCCTGCTAATTGGACCCAGCTGGAGCACAGGCTCCATATCAGACTCCATCCCAGTGCACCGCTCTGCAGAGCTCGGAGCCCTGGGCTCACACGCAAGGTGGTTCAGCCAGACCATCTCTAAGGTTCTTGCCAGCTGAAACCACAATGCTTTAATTCTGTGCTAAGCTGGGGAGTGAGGAACAGAATTTTTATTGATGTGTGAGAAACGCTGATATTATAATAATATACAAAATGAGCATCATCTGAGCTTAATATCCTATCTTTATCTTTGGTCTTTTAACAAAGAAAGTTGTTTTTGTATTGTTGTTAGTTCAGAAAAGGACTGGAAAAATCAGTCTCTAAGGAAAGTTCAGAAAAGTCTGAACTGCTCTGTAAAATGAAAGGACAAACTACAAACCATTTTCTGGAACTCGAGGCTATGCTCCTTGTGTATGTTCTTAAATTTTTGTTTTAAACCTGTTTTAATTGACACATAATTGTACATATTTAGTGGGTACAGTGAGACAATTTGATTCATGTATACAGTGTGTAATGATCAGATTAGAGAAATTAGTGTTTCCATGACTTGTTTTTGGAGTCTACTAATTCTTTTAGCTCTTTGTAATACACATAAATTGTAAACTGTTGTCAGCCTGCTGTGCTGCAAAACATGAGAATTTATTCCTCCCGAGTAACCATAGGTTGGTACTCAATACCCAGCTATCTTCTAGCCCCTCCCGCTCCCCTTTCTAGCCTTTTATAATCACTATTCTACTCTTTTTCTAGGAAATCAACTTTTTTTCACTTCCACCTCTGAGAACATGCATTGTTTTATTTTTATGCCTGACTTTTAAAATTGTATTGAAAATGTTAAAATCCCACAGGCCTTAAACAGACATTCCCTGCTAAGATTAGGACACAGTGCTGTCACTAACCAAGTGATCATCCTGCAGAAAAGATTCCTAACTGCCACATTCATTCCCCAAAACTCAGCCCCAGCTTCCCTGGCATAAAAGACCTGCATCTTGATAAAATATTTGAACCACATGTGACAGTTTTAAAAAGGCTTAAGTATTTCAAATGAAAAAACTGGGGAAGGAAACTGTGTGTGGATAAAAAGTCCTCTTGTTTTCCAAATGTCACACAGGAAATATTCAAATAAGGAGACTCTGCCTTGCAACTAACACCCCCCACCCCACCGTCATCTCACAAACACAGCAGACTAGGGAGTGCCACACCCCATCTAAAGAATTCCACAGGAAAAATCTGGTCGCCTCTAGTCACCATGACAAGAATGGTTCTGTCCTGGAGTCTGAAAACACAGCCATTTACCATTACACTCACTACAAGCCGATGTTACAGTTTGCTCTCAGAACGGCCCACCTTGTGCTACGCACCCACCGTATTCGATACTGGGAAGATACTCTATACACATTTTTTCATTTCAGTCTTACTATGAAGTACCAAATGACACTCCACCTCTACCCCACCTCTACCACCACTATCCCTGCCATTTCCACAAACACGGCCAAGTGATTTGCACAATGCTGAGAAGCCAGTTCACAGCAGAGCTGAGCTTTTAGCACAGTCTGCTTGTCACTGGCATGTGTCATCAAGACAAGCCTGTGCATGTAGGTCACAAATCTCCCAGTCAGAGGAACTGAGACAGATTACCATTCAGAAAAGAGCTCATTTGCAGGCAATGATTCCAATGTCTGCATTTTTTCCAACGCAAAAGTGCTGAAGAAAACTCTGCACCAGCAGCCTGAACCCTAAACTGATAGATCGTCTGTTACACAGAGATGGTTAGGAGGCTGCGGTGCAGTGTGTAGGAGGCAGACTCAACCTGACTTCTCATTGCCTGGGCAAGCTGTGTCACCTCGGGCAAGTTATGCAACCTCTTCGAGCTGCCACTTCCTCATGCGTAAAATGAGAAAAGTTGATCCCTGACTTCATGTCCTTCCCCACAACGGCTGGCTGGTGTGGTGCATGAGTGCACACACTTTATTCAGCTCACAGCTGCCTGCCCGTGCTTAGAACAGTGCCGGGCACACAGCAGGTACTAACAAATGCTCGAGGGACGTTAACAAAAGTAAACTCCTTGAGAGCAGAGCGTTCTGCCTTTGCCGGTTTCTGGGTGCTGCTATATCACCAGATGCCTACAACAGTGCCTGCTACAAAGAGGCACTCAGTAAACATTCACTGCATTACTACGTAGAGGGACCTGCACAGGTGGGCTCCTCTGTTCAGACCCACAGCCTCTCTGCAGTGCCACACAGGAGTGTCTTAGCCGCTGAGCATGCTGCCTCAGCCCCAAGGGAAAGGATTTTGCCCTTTCTCTTCTGTGATTAAAACTCATCCCAATCCCACTTCCTATTTTCTTCTTCATGGAAATATAGAAAGTAATTTATGGGGGGAAGCCAACAAAATTACAGACAAGAGGCACAAAAGTTGAGACAGCGTTATCATACAGATGGCTTCTTTTAAACATGAGAATGAAAAAAAGAAACTGGATTCACATAGAGGTGAATGGTACTGTAATGGCTCTCAGCTTTCTGTATGGCGCATAGACTCTAGGCAGGCAGTAGCTCCCAAAAGGCATCAAGAACGTGGCAGGCTGTTGGGAGGCACAGAAGGTCCTGAGAAGATTCAAGATGACCATGAGTAGTTTGCAAAACACCTCCCTGGGCACTTTCCAGTGTGACATAACAGTCCCGATGAACGCTGAGAACCCAGGTTACAGTGCAAACAGAGGAAATTAGGTCCAGAGAGGAGAGGGTCAGGAGAGATGAGCAAAGGCATCATTCCCCAAAGTACCTTCCGCGGACCACTTCCATGCAGTGTCCCATGAGAACCATGCAAAAGGGATTCTTTGCAGTCAGTTAAACTGGAGAACTTACAGGTTAAACAAGATTATGCAGGTCTTCTGACGGTCTCTTGACTTACTAGAACCTATGAAACATTAAATGCATTCTGGATCTTCAATATGAGGTTTCACATAAAGAATTTTCTACTTATTTACCAGAATTTTCTTCTTATTTATTTTTCAGAACATCATCTAAGACTAGTATTCTGAATAATATTCTTTAGGAAATCTTAGAGAGATCAAATAAGAATAAGGAGGCAAGGAGAAAAATGGAGCCCATTTGTAGATTACTAAATACTAATAGTTAGTTTATTAATCTGAGCATACCAAAGGCAGGATGACTGGGGTTATTTAGTGCATTCTGAATAACTTCCTATTATTCTGGGAGTGCTATTTCAATCATGAAATTACGAAAATCTCAGTGGCTCTCAGGAATAATAATAATAAAACCTTTTATCACACTCAGAAAGACAGCAAAGGTAACTCCCAGGCTAAAAAAGTTATTATAGTCTTTTAATCTATGACAGGTACAGATGCAAGCTTACAGCCTCCACCTCTACACGCTGCCAGAGGGAAAAGAAAAGCACAATCTATTAAAAAAAAAAAAAAAAAACTCTCAGTAAATCTCAAGGGGAAAGTTTATTTTAGGGCTAAGGGGTGGAGAGAAGAAACTAATGCTGGAAATGCTTTGTCCTTCCTCTTGGATCTCCTCCAGGCTCCTGGACAAAAACCAACCGAATGCAGTGCTTTGGACTTTAGCTGACTACTGCCCTCTGCTGGAATATGCGCACCGTTTCTAATAGTCTTTCAAGGGTAGGCAAATACAAAAGCACTGTGTCTACAAAATGTACACATGATGCATTTGGAACTAGAAGACTTTGATATTTATCCAGATCTTTTTGGCTGGGTGGCTTTGGTCGTCTTCACTTGGCTGCCCCACAGACCTATCAAAGTCAACCCATCTAAAAGTGAGTACATTTCTGGCCTAATCCTGCTTCCCACAAGGCCTTCCTGCAGTCCCACCAAGGGACACTCCCAGGAATGGAGGAGCCACTCTTCTCCCTCTCCATTGGCACCCAGCCAGACCCCGCACCTTCAGAGCAGCACTCACCACCCCACCTCTCCTCTCCCCTCACACCTCTGTGGTGCTGCCCCTGTGCTGTGCTGCCATCAGCTGGCTGACCCTCTGCCTTCCCCTTGTCCCCTCAGATCCATCCTCTATACTCTGACCCAAGCAACCTTTCGAAAACAATAATTGCATCATTTGAGAGAGCTCCCAGAGCTGTCGCGGGGAGTGGAGCTCCTTGCCTCAATATAAACGCTGCCAATCAGCCCATCTCTTACATCTGATTTCCTGGTATCACCACCGCTTGTATGCACATGTGCGCATGCGTGCACACACACGCACACACACCTACACTCCAAGGACTGAAAAATGACCTGTTTCCCCCATGCTTCATAATGCATCATCTAGTTCAGGACTCCATGTTACCTGTATTTCCGCTGTCTGAAATTCCCCTCTCCATGCGATCACAGCTCCAAGTCACCTCGTCCAGAAAGCTTTCCCTGACCCTTCTTCTGTCACAGTCTGCGGCCTGCTCTGTGATTTGCAAATGACTCCTGGAGCACTTAATCAGACTCTTCTAGGAGAGCTTGTTTTGCTGCCTCAACACCAAACTGTTAGCTCCCTGGGCAAAGAATTTGGAATCCTGGTACGTACTTAGACCTCACTGTTCTTAGTTTGAAGAGCAATGACAAGGGAGGAAATATATAAGATGATCTAAAAAAAAAATCGGAAGTTGACTTGAAAATTACAAGGGTGGAGGCTTAAATAAGAAATACGGGTAGTATAAAAATGTCAGCAATGCCGTAGGCCTTGGCAATTGGCAACCCAAAAACTTAGCTCGAAGTTTTTATCAGCCGACTAGAGGTAAGAAACCTGATTAGCTATAGCTGCAGCAGTAAACTCAGGCCAAGTGCTCAGGGGAAGCCAGCGTTGGTGACATGAGACCAGGAAGAAGTTTCTGCTACTGGCCTTCCAGGAGAAAGCGTGAAACAACCCCTCCTTGGGCACGAAGGGCAAACTGTAGCATCCTCAACACAGCCAGAAGCGTCACTCACAGAAAGCAGCAAAGGCATCTCCACTGCCCCAATCTCGAAGTCTGGCAGGATGCTCCGAGGCTCGGGCTGAACCCTGAGGCAGGTGCGCTGTGGACGGCCACACAGACCTCAGCCGCTCTCGGTAAGCAGCCCTTCTCCAAGACCACCTTCTAACGCCCCGTTACTCCCACCCACCTGGAAGAGAGCTAGTCTGTGCTGCTGATTAAAAGCAAAATCACAGGTATTAACGAACTGTGAATATTGGTAGCTTAGGAACAGGAACCTTGCCTTATTTTTCCTCCCTAGCCCCAGCATCTAACATGATGGTTCCCAGCCCTATCAGACAATGTCCTTTAAGATTAATAGATATTTTATACTTTTTCACTATCCTGAAATTAAATGTAAAAATAACATAACTCTACCCACCCAAATATATATGTATGTATATGTGTGTATATATATATGACCCTATCTTTACTTACAACCTCAAAAGAATCAAAATCAATAGTACCCTAACTAAAATATGAAGCAAAAGGAAAATAACTAACACTAAGACAATATATATTTCAACATTCAAAACATTTTCCCTAAGATACAATGATATGGTCAGATTGTTTGCAATTACTATCAGGTAATCAGAATGCATTCCAGACAAAAAGCATAGGAATCTTCAAAAAGGAGTAAGAATCCTTGCTAGGATAAAAGCTCATGTTTAGCCCAGAGTGGTGGTGCATGCCTGTAATCCCAGCTGAGGTAGGAGGATTTGCTGTGAGTTCAAGGCCAGGCTGGGCTACATAGTGAGTTCAAGGCCTGCCTGAGCTATGCAGCGAGACCTTGTTTCAAAAGAAGGAAGGAAGGAAGGAAGGAAGGAAGGAAGGAAGGAAGGAAGGAAGGAAGGAAGGAAAGAAAGAAAGAAAGAAAAGAAAAGAAGGAAGGAAGGAAGGAAAGGAAGGAAGGGGAGAGAAAGGAAGGAAGGAAGGAAGGGAGAGAAAAAGAAAGAAAGAAAGAAAGAAAGACAAAGAAAGAAAGAAAAGAAAGAAAAAGAAAGAAAGAAAGAAGAAAGAAGGAAGGAAGGAGGGAAGGAAGGAAGGAAGGAAGGAAGAGGAAAGAAAGAGAGAGAGAGAGAGAAAGAAAGAAAGAAAGAAAGAAAGAAAGAAAGAAAGAAAGAAAGAAAGAAAGAAAGAAAGAGAGAGAAAGGTCATGTTTAGTACTAGGACATACTAACAGACCAGATTTATTAGTATAGGGAAAAGGTATGTGAAACGCAGTAAGGATCGCATGCCCAGATAAACTGCCAAGCTGGAGAAAACAAGGAATGATAGTAGTGCTCCTACAAGTGAGCTGGATGCCGTGTACTGGGCTCGCACCACGATTCCATGTACTTGGTGTGAAATAGCGTACGACACTGTATTATGAAAAATCTCTCTGTGCGTGAACTCCCAACATGAAGAAAACTGCGCATTCTGTCTTGGGATCAGCTGTAGGGGACAGCTCTCAGGTGCGTGGGACTGCCCCGTACTTTGATGAGCCTCACCTCTAAATGTCGGTGGCGCTGCCCACCCCTCATGCCGACAAGCACCCTATCATCCCGTCGTGATCCCCACAGCATCCCCGGACCTGCTGGCCCAGCACAGAGAAGAAGCTCCGCAAAGGGTGAGTGAGCAAAACCACAAACAACTGACAGAAGGGTGAGTGAAGAAACTTTGGAACAAGAACAGTCTGTGTATCAGGAGAGTACTCCGAAGATCGGAACGTAACCAGGCTCAGCAAATGGCACTCAGTGACCGCCAGCTGAATGAAACACGGAGACGGTGCTGGGTTATCTCTGGTGCCGTCAGAGGACGCAGGGGCTCTGACCTATCCCGCAACCCCGGATTTTGTCTGTGAGCCCTCGTTCCTGCTTTGTTTCAGTGTGCATCAACAGACTAGTGAACCAGTGAGTCCTGGTACCATCTGGGTTGCCTAGCTGGGGCAGCAGCACGCGTACCTTCTTTAGTTTCTGCAGCTCCACAGGGCATGCTTGGTCTTTCCTCTGGCCTGGTTTCTTGCTCAAGAGCCTAAGAAATGAAAAAGAAGGAAAAACAAATCACCAAAAACCATGTGAGGCTAGAGATATCCAACAAAAGATGAAAATCACAATCACTGATCTCAGAGCTAGGAGGGCTGGAAAGAAAAGAGTGGGTAAAACCAGCCAATGCCCCAGGATGACGGGGACAGAAGTCAGGAGAAACCTAGAGGCAGAGGCCAAAACTGTTCCTTGGCTGCTTCTGCAGGTCATGAAGGTTCTCAGGAGCATGACACCCCAGCCAGAAAGAAAGAGAATCTCAAGAAGAGAATCTCAAGAGAAAAAGGCTTGCTGGTTCATTCATCTGGAGCATCTCATACCCGCACCCTAAGACACAGCGACGTTGGAGGGCCAGGTGAGGGCTAGGGCTGTAACCACGAGGAGGATCCAAGGTAACCATGGGTCGGGGGATCACACCTTGAGCTGCAAGCTGGCACACCTTGGCATAAGCATCCCAGGCTGAAGCTAAGGTGGTGAACCTTCCCCAGGCTGAGCGTTTTCTGCCCTCTGGGACAATCTGGACTTTCCTTTCAGACCGATTCCCCACAGCCAGCAAAAATGTGATATAGAGTAAAAATCATAAAATCTTTGCCAAGTGTGGCTTCTGAAGGCGATCACGGGAACAGCTCTGGGGGCAGCAAAGCCAGCACAGGATTCTGCAGCAAGGCTTCACTGCTGCTGTTCTAGAAGGTTGCAGGGAATGGGGCAGTGCTCACAGCCGAGATTACACACATCTCCTTGGAGGAGAATGAGCTGCAGGAAGCACCAATCAGCCCCTCAGATCATCATCTACAGCTGTCATACAAAAATGAACTTTTAGACATGCAAGATTCAATAAAGCATGAATATTTCCTGTACTAATCTATGTATAATCTCATAATGTCTGTCATCCAATGTTGTAAAGCTTTAGTGTAGACAACCCATGTCAATAATTCCCACTTGCTTCTACTGAAAATGACACCTAACCAAGTGAGAAGTACCACAAACAATTGTAAACTCAAGAATACCATAGAATTGTTTTGTCAGGCCAGTAAGAATGAATGACCCGGATGTCAGGAAGAATCTCAACTATTTCCTTCCCTCCTGCTGCCACTGCTTACTGCCCCACCACATACCTCTAAGTAGAAAGGAAAGAGGAGTGCTGAAAGGGAACACTATTGAATCTTTTTTTTTTTTTTTTTTTTTTAATGTGGGCACCAGGAGTCAACCTCAGGACCTCGCGCTTGCCAGCAAGTGCTTGTGCCGCTGAGTGATATCACCAGCCCTTTTTTTCCTTTATGTGGGTTCCAGGAGTTGAACTCAGGACCTCCCACTTGCCAGGCAGGCGCTTATGCCACTGAGCTATCTCACCAACCCCACTATTGCATCTTAACTGCTACATTTATCAAGTGTTTTTAATGAAATGAAATGAAATGAAAACCTCAGAGGAAGTGGAGAACCACCCCTTATTGGTCTTCGGTGTTGTGAACTCCACTATAACACATCATGGAGATATCTAGATTTACTCTCCAGAAGTCTTCCCCAAAAGTCATCAGCACTATTTCAAATGTGTACGCAAGATGTCACAAACCCAGCCCCAGCAGTGGGAGGGTTTGGTAATGAAGTGAATGCCCAGCGAGTTCTGCTTGCACACGGAGCTGGTTCAGCTGTTCTCAGGAGTTCAGTCACTGAGGGCCATTCTGCTGCGTGTCTCTTCTGAGGACACCCACGTTGCTGAGCTCTGTCCCTTGGGGCTGCAGGGCACAGAGCTCATCCTGAGAACCTCCACACAGCAAAGCCAGTGTCTGCCTGGCCAGATCAACTGCCACCCGGTGCTTCGGTGAAAAGCCACAGCGATGGCTAAAGATTTAGCATCTTCCCATGACGAGTGCTGTATCCATAAGCAAAACGCTTATCCGTATATTGTATGTAACACTGTGTGTCAGTAACACATACACAAGAATATGTTTTCATTGTTTACATAAAACTCTATATGGAATAAGCCAATAATAACATTTAATATGTAATGTTTTTTCACTGAATTTTAAGTATATCACACAAACATACAAAAGCCGAAACTGTGACAAATGACAATATCTATTTTCTAACCTAGCTTTTTTATCTGTTTTAAAGCTTATACAGCCATGAAAATTGTACCTTGCTAAGAGATGTGCTTCAAAACCCAGGAGGCCACAGGCTCTGACTAAAGTAACTAGTAAGTTCATTAGGCCTCTGACGCTGGTCTAACCGATCAGCCCAGGCTCTCACTCAAAGAACACTTTGCTTAATAATAATTAGAATGTGTAAATATTCTTTATATTCTTTCAGAGTATACAAAAGAATAATAATAATAGCAACAATAACAATGAAGGCGAAACATTTTAACCCCGAGATGGGCATGCTGTGGTAGCCCTCAAGGTTGAGAAGGGGCCATGGTGGGAGGAGAAAAACTCTAGGTTCTTGCCTGGCACAAAAGCTTAACTGCGTCTAAGCCATGGTAAGAAAGCCCAGGAGTAGATAGTATACATAGCCCTAAATGCCACTGCTTTAGATAAGAATTATAATACAGTCAAGTATTATAAATAAGTGCAGAGAAAATATCAAATATGAGAATGTTAAACTCCAACCATGGATAGGGCTGGCTCAGAAAAATACAGGAATCCAAATTATTATACAAACTATTTTCCTACTGCCAGCATAGATAATAATCTTCATTTCACATTCTAACAGGTTCCAATTCCATGTCCCCAGGGTTTCACTGGATTAAAAAAGTGCTACCTCCAAAAAGCATTGTTCCCAAAACAAAGAACAGAGGCCTGCATTCTCTCCAGGAGCAAGAACATCTGTACACCAAAGTAACCAGCACAAACCTTAACAAGAAAGGCTCTGTCGCAAAAGTATTTTCGGAAGAGTTTAATATCTGCCTCCAGTAAGTGCTCAGCTGTGTGGTTAAGGGTCAGAGTCAGCGTGCCTGATGCGTGAACGTATTGCAGAGAAGCGTCCTCACTGAGCCTCGCTCGGGAGAAGCCTGGGGAGCGCGGGCCCTGGAAACTGAAACACCACAAGTTACAATCCGCGCACAGCTCCGGCAGTACCGCCCCCGTGACCCCAGGACCCTTTCTCTCCAGACAGGACAAATCCAACTGGCAAATGATCCTTGAAAGTCCCCTACATGCAACAGATATGTAAGATCATGTAAACAGATACCAGGAAAGCCATCTTTTTTTTCCACCTAGGGAAGCCACTTATTGAAAAGAATTTGAGATATCCATATACTTTCAAGATTTCTATAAAAAAAAATGAAATGGCAATGACTTTCAAACATAGAAATTTACCTCAATATTTCATTTTCCTTTTAATCTGAAAAGATGCCCTCTCCCTTTAACACGGCCACATGTAGAGCAAATTAGCTGGCAGCCGGTGGTTTATTAGGTGATTACATGGAAAACAGATATGATCTCTAGGGAGGCAGTGAGGTTTGGCTGTTACAAACAAGCGAGATAGTCATAACACACTGGGACCACTGTTGTAAATCCCTTTCTCATGCAAATTAAGACATGCCTAAATTTGATCATGTGTATTAGTGAATACACTAATTAACAAAGGAATAATAACCCCAAACTAAATTTTTGAACATAAGCTTATTTTCTGTTCTGTCTTAGCTAAGAACAACTGCATACTTATTAGCTGAATGTAGGCTTCGTAGTTAGTAAAACAATATTCTAGATGGTTTATAGCAACAGTAAGGGTGCCTCAAGGAAAAGATATTAATATTAATATTCAGCATGTTGTCATATCCCGACAGATTGTTCCCATCATATAGAGTGATAAAAAGGGATCTGTAAAGAGCAGTTGTACTCTAAGACTTAGGGGAACTCCCCAAGCTCTTCAAATTAATTGTGATAAGAACTCCAGAATCTTCTAGAAACAAACGCTCCGCGCCAACAGCAAGCCACTGCAGTGAGCGTACTTGGAGCCTCAGCAGTGAGACGACTGCTACTCATTAGAGTGTGGATGCTTTATCACGTGATCATAACGGAGTTTACAGTTTACTTTTAATCTAATCTGTGAATGCTCTTATTAAACATGTAAACTTTAAAAAAATAACATCTTCTGATCTCAAACATGGCAAAAAGATGCAAAACTACAGCCATATGAAGAAGTCACACTCCAAGACCTCAGTGGAACCCTGCCCTAACTGTGATGACTAAGTCAAAGGACACATTCTTGTCCACCTCTTTTTAGTCAAGAAAGTGAGGTCTTGTTAAACCAAAGGGAAATTCTCTGTGCATAGGCTTGTCTCTTGGTTGATAGGCATTTGACCAAATAAGAAAAGTTTTTAAAACCCTCTGATCTCTACTCTAATGTCCACTTATACACCATATAACCATAAATTAATTACAATGCATACCATGAGCAAAAGAAGAAAAGCCAATACATTAAGACATATCGTGTAATAATACTCTAACAACATTTAGTATTTATATAGTGCTTTGAGTCTTTAATGAACCTTTCCATTTGTATTTGTATTATATCACCTATTAAAACAATAAAATCACTACATACAAGTCCTCCTTCCATAAGTTAAGAATGATGACCTATCTGAACCATTCTAAGTAATTAACAGTGGGCTCAGTGTTTATTGGAAGTGCTGATACCATCATCAACATAGAGAACTTTATACTTAACAAATTATTTCCTTTCCATTATTTCCTTAGGCCCTAAATAGTACCAGAGAGTTCTGTCCGTGATTCATTGATTCAAGAAAAATCTATATACTTTCAATGAAAATTACGGGCTGGACACTATACTAAAAGAGATTGCAGTGGGTAAAACAGAAGGGATCCAACTTCTCAAATGATTTAGGAGGCAGGCATATATGAAACAAATGGTCCCATCTATAATTACAAATTACTATTAATATGATAGGTTAGTCATAATCATAAAACAGTGTACCACAGAAGGCCTCTCTGAAGAAGTGACATTTAAGCTAAAACTTCACAGACATGTAGGAGTTAGGCTACGGTTTCCCCAGCGTTTTTTTTTTATTATCTCTCTCCTGTGGAGCCTTTGAGCCCTTTTTTTCCTGTCTCTTCTCCATGAAATATTAATACCAAATATATCTGCTTATGTAATTAATGTTATTTATACATGAGCGCTAACAGTAAAAAATAAAATAAAATAAACATAACTAACATTAGCTTATGATTTGGTTATTTCCACTTTTCCATAATGCTGGTAGGCTTTACAGAAACAGATTAAAAGAGAAACTATCAAGCAGCTGAACTCACTTTGTGATCTCTTCCACAAGCTTGGAGTGTCCGCCATGTGAGGCTAAGTCTAATGGCGTGGCTCCCTCTTCATTGGGTAACGCCAAGGCCTGGACACCCCCAGGGAGACACAAGAGGAAGTGGGAAAGCTTAGCCAGCCCCCACCTCACAGCCAGGTGTAGAAGAGACTCTCTGTGTAGAGATACTGCAGAGAAAGAAAAACATGTGCTGTTAGTTCCTCCATTTCCAAAGTTTTCTTCATACATTTTGTCAAAAAGATGATGCATTTAAACATAAGAAGATGTCAAAGCTAGAAGGAAATATGAAAAGCATCTGATCCCAACACCTCACTCTGCAAATGTGAAGAAGTCCAAGGATTGTCCAAGGTTAGGAAGCTGGAAGATGCTGGAGCCAGGTCCATCTTCACTAGGGAGATATCCTTTCCACCCACAATACTACACACTGCCATCAACTGTCACTAAACGTGCAAGAGCACGCCTATGGAAAGCAGGCTCTAGGAAAAGACCATCATTTGGAAACAAACACTTGCCAATTTCCAGGATACCCTTTAATGAGATCCTCCTGCTCCTACCAGGGCAGGATCAAAGGCCACGACCATAGAGGAGCCTCTGTCTCTACCCTCTGTCCCCAAAGCTGCTCCTCCCCAGTGAGAAGCTACACCAGCAACAGGCTTCTTATGTCCAGAAATCTTGAGACCATGGTCTTTGCCAAACTTTACAGTAGCACTTCGGCCCATCTATTAGATCCCTGGGGTTATTTCAATATTACCAAAGCCACTTTGGTGCTAAGCAACAAGCTAGGTCTGGACCTTTTTTAATGCCCCAGACAAAGGGCTCTTGGTTGGTCTGTGTCCTGGTTTCTATTGTGATGTTTGATGCCCTACATTAGGATTGTTTCCTGACTGTATCACCTTACAGGCTGATGGGTCCTTGGAGATTTTATTCCTAATACCTAGCATAGCATCTGGTAAACTAAAGTCACTCGGTATCTGTGGACCGAATGGCAATCGGCTGTAAAAATCCCAATTATTTGTGTATGCTTCAATTACTTAATTTGCATAAAGCATGCACATCTGTATTCCTGCTGCAGTGGCTGAGTGCCTGGAACACAGCTGGTCCATGACAGACACTGTGTTGTAAACACGTAAAGCAATAAATCTGCCTACATTAAAGAAGCTAGGTGCACGCTGGTAGTCCCCGCACTCAGGAGGCTGGGGTTGGAGGATCACCTGAGCCTAGAAGTTCAAGGTCAGCCTGGGCAGCAGAGCAAAACCCTGTCTTAAAAAATAAGTAAACAAGTAAAAGTTAGACCCATCAACTGCACAGGCACTGGCATACCTATAACAAGCCTCCTGTTAACAACCTAAATAGGAAAATCTCAGCTCTCGAGATCTGTTGTAGGGAGCATGCATGAAAATGTGAGCTACACATGAGCTCCAGTAAAGTCATGTTCTTGACTGTTTGTAACTTAAAGAGAGCCCAGTGAGCTGTGTCATGGTAGAATGAAAGGCCCAAAAGGGGAGGGATCTTGTCTTCTATCCTGTGGTGTCTCCAGTGTGAACACAGTGCCTGGCCCATGGTATGTACTCAATAAATATTTGCTTATTGGATAAATGAATGAATGACCAATGGTTCTCTCCTTGGTGAATTCCTATGAAAGTTAGCATTTGGTTGCAGCTCCTATATGGAGGATCTGTCATTCTTAGATCTGCCTCAGGCACCGCCTGAGTCAAGTCTGAGAACATAAACTATGGACTCCCCCACGCTGCTACTGTCCGAATTAACATGACTGTATAGCTCCATTGTCTTCATGCATAACTTTACGGTTCCCAGACATTCTTGCCCAGGCAAATGAGTGATTGTTCATTACAGGAACTGCCCTCAAGATTCATCCACTCTTCAGTAGGAACCATCAACAGATAGGACAAAGACCTAAAACCAACTGTAAATAAACCCTAATCCTTACCCCATCCTATCTGCTCCTCTCCAAGCCTGCCATTTCCCACCACCACACCCAGAATAAAAGATTCTCATTAAACCAAACTTCAAATTCTCAGCGTATTCCAGCCTTGCCACCTCCTCCCACTACACACACACACACACACACACACACACACACACACACACGGGAGACTGTGTCCCCCTTCCCATGGCACACAGTGATCTCACCCAGAACTCTAATTGAAAAGAATTAGGAGGAAATAACTCTACTGCACAAGAATACCAAAGAAAAATGCTTATGTTTTTAATCTGTTTATATTGCTATTTCTATATTTAGATCAATAAATGTAAGGCTTTAGGTTTCAAGTATGTAAATGAGTCTTTATCGCTGTGAAATGCCACCAGGTGAATATTTGTTCCATCATGCGTCTGTGTGACATGGCACAGATCCTCTCAGTAAAATAACATCCAAAATGCCGAAACATCTAAAAACAGACAAGACAGCACACTGCCACCAGATATCTATGTGATATACCAGACACCTTCATCCTTAAAAAAAAAAAAAAAAATCAAAAGAGCTGAGTTGGCAATTAAAGAACTAATCTTTATTTTATCCTTTAAGTTTTTGATCATTATTCTCATTTGATTAGAAAGTAGAATTTCTTGTGCTTAACGGATCCTCAGCAGGGAATGCTTGACAACATTGGCATTTTTCTTTCTTTTTAAATACTAACCAGGAAGAGACTTGCTAGGAATGGGTAACAAAACACACACACACACAGACACACACACACAGACACACACACACACATACTCGGGCATGAGACAGCCTGTCAGCATGAGGTACTAGGCAGCCACATTGGCGTGGAATTTCTAAGACATAGATCCTGATCTGCATCTGCTGAAAGAAGTCCCAGGGTTGTACAGGTTGCAATTTTCTTGCCCCTCAAAACAAAAACAAAAACATGATCACATGGGAACAACTAAGCCCTCTGAGTTCCCTTTTAAAATGATAGTGCTGGTAGAGGCAAACATGGTATTAATTACTTATACCGTGCTTCCTGCAGTGCCAGTGCCTGTGGAGTTTATGGTGCCCCAAATATGGTTAAATCTGGGGTGCCGCTCACTGCCTTCCATTCAAACAAGGCAGTGGATGTGAGGTAGACTCCTCTACCCGGGGAGCCCGCCAAGCCCAAGTTCCAACTCCCTGTTCTCAGCTTTGGGGCCCCAGAAGAAGGCAAACGGCTTGAAATAGGAAGCATCATGACATATATAAATAATTCTGCTTGTTAGAGAGTTTCAGATTTCTAAACAGCAGCCAGAAAAACAAACTGTGGGAAGGAGTTATATAATTTGGCAGGAATAGGACTATTTAATTAAATTTGAAAAAAATTTCCTTCCTGTTTAGTTGGCACCTGGAGTTATCTGAACTAGTGTAACTAAGCAGAGTTACTAGTAATAGCTCTAATGGCAAACGTTAAAAGGTGTGACTGGTGACAATCCAGGGAGTACAAACACCCAGACACCGGAAAGAACTGGACAGGCTGGGTCATTCCACAAGTCACTCCCATAACGGCACAGCGAGGGCCCATCTGCCCCAGACAGGAAGGAAGCTCAAAGCCCACGCTGCTGCTCGCTCTGCAGAAGATCATCGGCTTCTTCACCTGCCAAATGAGGCCGTCACAATAAAGAGCCAAAGTTCCTAAAAATATTCCAGCTCCTCTTGACTTCACAATGAGCAAAGCATGGTGAAAAATAGCACACACCAAGGGGACTTCCAGAACATCTGGGACAGGGCCGGTGAGATGGCTCAACGGCACAAGCGCCTGCCTGGCAAGCGCGAGGTCCTGAGTTCGACTCCCGGTTCCCACAAACGAAAAAAGGGCCAGTGATATCACTCAACGGCACGGGTGTCTGCTGGCACGTGAGGTCCTAAGTTCGACCCCGGGACCCACACACACACACACACACACAAAAAACATCTGGGGCAGAACAGGCAAGCTGGCGAGATGGTTCGATTATTAAAAAGAAAGTGGTTTTGTTCCCTGTCTACATTTTGAACCATTATTTTACCTACACAAGGTCTGACTGTCCCTTTCAATTAGCAGGAAATGCAGCTTGGAGGATTAAAAAATTAATTTGCCAATATAAGTTCATTTATTACAACAAATACCCCACAACAGAAGATGGTGACAACGGGCAGGCTGCGCATGTGCAGGGACAGGGGATATGTGGGATATCTCTGTACCTTCTACTTAGTTTGTCAGGAATTTAAAACTGCTCTAAAACATAAAGTCCATTAAAAATTAAATAAAATTAATTAATTAACCAAGCCCTCTGGAACTCACAACCACGGCTAGAGAAATGTAAATTGGCACAAGCACTTTGGAGCACACAGTGACATTATCTAGTAAATTTAAAGACACTTGAGTCTCACAGTAAATTCATTCCATAGCAATTCTATTCCTACATATAAAGGAGTATCCTTCATGTGCACCAGAAAACATGCACAAAAATATGAAGTTCTTTTAAATTAGAAGTAATCTTAATGCCCATTAACAATACAATCAATTGCAATGCAATCATATGATAGTATTTTTACAATAAAAATGAATTATAGACTACCAGAAGAGGGTAGCAAGTACAATGGAAAGTAGAAATACTCAAGTCACTAAAGAATATACAAGGATGGTTTAAATTAATAGGAAGTTCAAAACAAGTAAAAACCAAACATACCTACATATATATCTAGGAATGGAAATACAAAGAAAATCAAGGAAATGATCCTTATAAAAGTCAGCATAATATCTCTGACGGAAAAGAGGAGAATGCGAAAGGCAAAGGCTGAGGAATATCAGTACTTCCGGGCTCCGTCGGTGTGTGTTTCTCCCTCTCTTTCATCTCCCTCAGTCCCCTTCTTTCTCGACGATACTCATAAGTACTATGTACACACACACACGGAAGGGGGAATGGGGTTTTTAGAACAGACTGATTCATTCAAGGTCCTCTCCAGAACAACTATATCAAAATTTCTGAAGTGGGAAATAAGCACTAAACTTTCCTAAAGATTCTCAAGTTATTTAATGCAAAGCCAGGTTTGGCACCTGCTACTTTAAATAAATAAATGATTAGCAAACTTTATCCCAATGGTCTCCCTTTTAGGACACTGTCTTCCCAATCAGCTCTGAAGAGCTATCTATCACCTAACAAGAATGTCACTAAAGAACAACCCAAATAAAGTTTTCTGTTACTTTTACAAGTTATCTTTCATCCACATTATTTATTGCTAAGCCAGGAAATAGCCCTAAACATTTAGCAAGATATTAAAGCTAAAATGTGATGGGTAAAATAATCAAGAAACAAATGACATTTTTAAATGCAAGATAATTCAGACATACCGTACTTAGTAGGATTCAGTAATGTTTCATAGCTCTTGAGCAGAGCCACTGAAATGTATTTAACACACTAAGTTTTTAGAAGATCAAAGTATTTCTTTTTAATTCACAAAAATCCAATATATTATAGTAAGTTCTATCTGATTTCTAAAGCCCTATATGAGGTGTGACTGAAAAATACAGTATATGTTTAAATTTTTAAAAAAGTATCACAGTAAAAGACACGTTACCATTAATCCCCCCCCAATACTCATCCTCATTTGAACACATTTATCTCATTGTTCTTGTCACTTTCCGAAGCAGTTCTGGAAGTCTTCTTTCATAAGTGTCTTTAATTGTGCTGTTGTAGCTGCCTTAACATCCTGAATGAATTAAAAATATTTACCTTTCATGGTCATTTTGACTTTGGAGAAGAGTCAGAAGTCACACAATGCCAGACCCAGTGAGTGAGGTGGATGAGGACACACCGTAATGTTTTTACGAGCCTGCCTCTCTGTCGAAGGCACTCAGCAGCAGCATTCACCATATTTTTTTAATCGCACCGCATAAAGACACTCATGAAAGAGGACTCCCAAAACTGCTTCAGAAAGAGACAAGAAAGTGTGTTTGAATTGAGGAAAAGTATTTTAGGGGGATTAATGGAAATGTGTCTTTTACTGTAATAAATTTTTTAAATTTAAACATTCACTATATATTTTGAACACTCCTTGTATATACTCATCATGACCTCAACTTATGCATCTAAGTTATTTGGTAGGCAACCTGGAACGACACCACTTTTGTGCACATAACAATGGGCAGTCCCTGCCTTTTGAGAAGCCCACAGACAGCTCACTTTGGTTCAGAATAAAATAGGTATCTGAGCCATGAAATCACTGTCTGATGAAGTACAGGTCTAGGCTTAGACACAGTGTAAGTAGAAATAAGGAAACTATCTGGCCTCTAAGAAAACAGATCTTCAGGTTAAATTATTTCAGCCTATATTGTGCATCGTGATTTGAAAGTTTACAGATGTTTGTGAAAATGCCAAAAATGATGAACAAAAGTAAATACAATGGAAAAAAATTAGCAAAGGTTATATAGAGAGTAGAAGAGAGAATTTGGCGGGACATCACACAATCTCTGCATTGCTTTCAGGATTCTCAGGGAGGATGAGAAGAGAGGTCGTGTCTTATAGCCTCTTCCATTCGCATAGTCTGCTCAGGGCTCTGGTATTTGCATATACAAATCCTCCTTTCACACAAAAGATGGGATGCTGATGGGTCCAGGGTAAGAACTGTATATATAAACACACTTAGAGGAAAGATGAAAACGGTACATCCTAAGGAGCACAACATGGCAGGGTTTAGCTCCCTGAAACTTCTTTTTTGTACCAGATGCATTTAAGATACTCAGATCAATAAACACTCTTGATTGAAGGGTATCTGGGAAAACACACATCACACCCACAATCATTCCAGAAAAAATGCATTGTGATGTACAACACTGGGATGTACTTTATGAATTTGGCATCTCACATAGTCTGTTATACTTTGGTTAGTAGAACTAGTACTAAACCAGTTGAAATGCTAAAAAGTCTATATCAGAACTCCAACGTGGCACCCAACCAAAAGGTTCTCACATTTGAAGGACACTTCCAGACAGAAATGTACAGCATGCACATTGGTACACAGTATTAAGAATCCACACCCAACATCATGGAGTGCAAAGGGGACAGACCGGAGGTCTGGGTTGAAAGACATGGATTTCAGCATTTACCAAGCTATGACTTTTCAGCACTCACCAAGCCATTTAATTTTCAAGTTTCAAGTTGATTGAGCTACAAAGAGGAAGAGACATCTGCCCAGGCTAATACCTGGGAATGTTAGAGAGTCTGTAATGAAAATAACTTATGGGCCAGGACTCTCAAGAACAAGGAGAAACAGTGTGTGGGGGGGTTGTTTTGTCTTGGCAGTTGCATACACTCTCTGATCTTTTTAATACAACAATTATATAAACAGTCACTAAATAGATATGTTGCATGTTTGAAAACAGTTTCCCTCTGGTTATAATTTCAAAGCATAATTGCAGGGAGCTAGCCACCTGCTTAGGAGGCAGTATATTTGCATCAGTGTAGTATACCAGATATGCCAGTAAGACAAATGCACTGTCATCCCATGCCTTGGGCAGCAGGCAGTTATTACGTGTTGTAAGGAGCAGACCTCCTTTCCAGACTGTACAATCCATTTGCTTCTCATTTGTTAGTATTTCTTCAAGGCTATGATTCAAGTCTACCACCCATCTATTCAATAGATAATTTGCTGACAGCCTACTGTGCACCAGTGTGCACTCTTCTTCTCTCTCCCTGCACCACAGGTGAGCTGGAATTCTCAGACACCCTCCCTACTCACCCACTAGGGATGCTGTTTTGTTTGGGAGACAAATAAAAATACACTGTGTATTTTTCTGGTATTACTGACAAGCAGGCACAGTGCAGACTCATTGTGTCTCACAACTGGCATTTGGAAGTCTGCAATGCCAATCTGGATACAAGCACAACCAGGAAAGACATCATGGATCCACAGCCAGGCAGGTCCACGCACTGCCCTGGCCCTGGATGCCAGAGCCCCATGTCAAAAATCCCAGACTGAGAAATATTAAACTCTTTGCATATGCGCTCCAGCACCCTTGGAAGACTTTATCCCCTCCCTCCTTTAGTATCAAGGGTACAGTCAGTGTATTAGTCACTGTCCCATCCCTGGGACAAAATACCAACAACTAAAACTTAAAGGAGAGGTTTATTTTGGCTCACAGTTTCAGTCCATGATTGGCTGGTTCCAAGACAAAAACAGGATGGCAGAGGGAAAGGTGTCCAACGACAGCAGCCAGGAAGCAGGGAAGGGAGGAACCGAGGACGAGAATATACTTTTCTGGGTCCATACCCCCAAGCCCCAACCTCCAACAAGGGCCCACCTCCAAAGAGCACGTTCTGCCGCTGTTGAGTACAGCACCCCCATGATCCATTTAACTTCCACACACAAGAGACTTTTGGAGGACACTGTAGATCTAAACCATAACAATCTGCAAAGGATATTGGGAAGAGGGAAGAGGAGAAGAGAAGTGGGATCAACCAAGAAGGAAATCAGTACACACGTTGCTGCCTACCTGGGGGTGAGGCTGGGGAGCTTGGAAGAAAAAGTTAAACAAAAAACCTAGATGCATGAGTGAAAGTAAAGAAATAAACCACAACAACCACATTAATGTCATGCTTAGCAAAGTACCAATAAGGACTTTATTTTCCCTGCTTCTATAGAAAGCTGACATTTATTCATTTAATTCTGACAGCCACTGTATGGTGTGGGTCTTACCATTACCTTCATCTCATAGAAGTCAGAAACTAGACCCAATTATGCAGTTGCCCAAGCTCACTCATATCGTAAACAGAGCATCAAGGATTTATACCCAGACTTTTCTACTTCCCAAACTCAAGTACTTAACTGTTATGTCTCCCGTTAAGCCAAGGCAGGCTTGGATTTGCCTCACTTACAGTGTTCTTGTCATAGAAAATATATATCAAAGCCAGAAACAACAAAAAATCAAGACTACAGGACCAATGATATAGCTCAGCGGCCTAAGTGCCTGCCTGGCAAGTGCGAGGTCCTGAGTTCGACTCCCGGTACCCGCATATTAACAAAAAAAAAAAAAAAAAAAAAAAAAGACTACAAAAATTAAAGTTTTGAGAGGAAACATAGGAGACTCGTACTGTAAAAACTGGCAACGACCTTTTCTGAAAATCAGGAATTGATTCATTTAATATTAGATACACTTGTATCTTCCACAATAACTTGCAGGGAGAAGATAGGACTTATGGGGAAAAATCTGCACAAGAATAAAAAGCCTTAGATTTTTAAAAAGAGGACAAGAAAAGATAGGATCACTATGAATCAGCACTTTGAAAGGGGTGGGGGATAAACAAACAAACAAAAACCAAGCTACACAAATGCCAAGAACCCAGGCTTATACCCAGGCTCCATCCTCTCTTCAGATGTGGGCTCGATGTGTCACCCCACACATGCACACACACTCTTGTGACAAACTTGCAAAATACAAGCAGCCGCAGCTACGGGAGCAGGAAGGGAAATCAGGTATGTGAACATAAGGCAGGGCTGCAGAAAACTCTTTAAGGTTTCAGTCTGTACAGCTCCATGCCCACAGCAGGGCTCAGAGCTGAGAGTCAGCGCAGGTCTTGTAAAGGTCACTGGGGCCTTGCAATGGGACACACAACTTCCCCAGGATCCCACTTCACTGCTTCCCTCCCAGAGGCCTCTCCCATTCTCCTTCAACTACTACCCTTTTATCCTCCAAGGATTGGTAGTCGTAAAACCCATGTCTCTTTGTGTTCTAAATAAAATAGTGCAAGGACAGCTGCCAGCATCCAAGTGCTATGAAGAAATCTGTGAAAACAGCAAACTTTTAACTTTTTCCTTCAGGAGAAGCATTAAGAGGTTCTTTGGCTGCTGTGAATTTCCAATTCAATTCTGGCCTCCTGGGTACAATCAAAACCTGCCGTGTGCATCCTGCATGCTGGAGGGGCTCCCAGAGGAGAGGAGGCAGGAATGGGACGCAGCCAGCAAGAGCTGAACTTCAAAACATCCCTTGGTTCAGAGTCCTTTGGGAAGCACCAGGCTAGGGTGTATAAAAGTAAAAGCTTCCATTTATATTCTTTTTCCCTGAAAATTACAATAGAAGGAGAGAAAGTGACCTGCATATAACCCTACCTTCTATTTCCCAGATGTGAGAGCGAACAATTCTGTCTTCTAGTCTAAGGGCCATTGTTACCAGACAAAAGTAGGAAGTTTATTTTTTATGGACAAGTTTAAGCTGCTGTTTCTCCTTTAAAATACAATACCTTGAACAGAGAATGTGTACAAGAGAAACCCACTTACACCACAAAGAGCAAATGTCCTTTTCCTTGAGAGTTTATTCCTATTTCTTTATTAGCAGAGATCCTGCTCCTTAAAAGACTTCCTTAGGAGACAAAGAAACATTTTAAAAGTAAGAATGTAAAATGTCACAAATAATATATGGTTGGATAACTAAGTATTGTCAAATAATTCTATCAATTTATCACAGTAATTCACCACAGGATCTTTTCCAAAGGCCACTTTTAGCAACTGAAGGAATATAATTTCAGCTTCGCATGTCAGAAAAGGTGTGAAGATGCTGGTCCCAGTAGATAACCATGAGGAAGACAGGAAGGATAGAAAATAAAACTAGATGTGTACATGACTGCTTCAAAATGTATCTCCAAGAGAAACACACAAACCCTCAGAATCACTTGTTACCCAAAATGCATTCATTTCAAAACTGAAAAAGAAAGCTAGAAATTTGCATTTCGAAATGAACTTTTTATGGGTTTCCTACCCACTGGTGTTTTGGCTGGTGCCCCTCCACGCCCGCTGTCCAGCACATGTCCTGCAGGTGGCAGCAAGGCATGGGACTCAGCATGCCCTCCCTGGTAAGTGAAGCCTCGCCAGTCAGCAAGGCCTGCTCCAGGGCTTTGCTCTACTTTCTATCTCTGCAGCCAACAGACCGTATTCAAGGATAAAAACACAAGCCAAGACCCATGTGAAGTGTTACACAAATCTTGCTTCTTACCAATTACAGATCTCTTTCTTCTTTATTCAAAAACAAGAGCAACAGATATCCTCCCCGGCAAACCCTGCCAGGCCAACATTCCCTTTCTTTGTTGCCTAGAGGAGAGATGATGCTTCTGACTGTGCGGCTTGAAGCAAGATTTAGATGTCACATGAAACTGGCAGCTCCCTTGGAGTCTTTCATAATGAACTGCTAATTCTCACTTACTGGCTTTTCCTGCAGATAAGATGCGGTATTCAAACTGCTCTTCAAACTGCCTGTGTGGACACTAAGGAGTCCAACATTTTAACAGTTGTTGAATAAAACCTCTCGTAAACTTTCTTATGAAGTCCTTTTGGTCTCCTCATTCCTTTTCTTTGTCCCTCATTAGTTGTAAAACACAGAAAAACAAACACTGTTCTTCAAAGGGTACTAATTTATGAAGACTATTCTCAAAAGGTCAAACCGCCCCATGCTTCATAGTAGCACTACATTACGACAAGGTTTTCTATTTTTCTTTTAAGGCCCTATTCGTTATGTTGTGAGCGGCTTTTAGGCAAATAGATATGCCCTACTTGAACTCCCCTTACAACATAGAACTCTGCAATTCATAAATCATTTCTCTAATTTCTAGATTCAAGTTTAAACCTATCGTAGTGTTATTTGCAAATTATGCAGCATATTCAATGTGATCTTTGCAATCAGTAATAAAATATTAAATTCTCTAAGCTATCTGCCCTGGGTCCTGCCAGTTACACCAGTTGATCCTCTTTGGGGGCATCTCCCCAACCAACCAGATAGCTACGGAATGAGAAGCCAGCTTCCTAAATACATCAGCTGTTTAACCTGAAGCCCTAGACAGCCCTGAAGAAAAATTCTGAAAGCTCAATTGGCTTATCCTTTGAATTTCTTCCACCTATACAGTCATTTAGGAAGGCAGGATGAAAGTTGAACTTTTTAAGCTTGAAAAAGTAATCTGGCTGGGGATATAGCTCAGCGGCACAGCACCTGCCTGGCAAGCACAAGGTCGTGAGTTCGGTTCCCAGTACCAAAAAGAAAAAGAAAAAGTAATTTAACAGATAAGATTTTGTTTTGTTGAAGATTTTAATATTTTCCCTGCATATTCAATTCCTGGCACCACCTTTACAAAAACCACATTTGTTATGTTTTTTTTTTCTTTTGGTTAGCATAACAAAGAATTCCACATCTCCCATAATGAACAGAACATCTGCCTATAAGAAGACCTTTGATCGCATGAACTACTTCTACCTAGACAACTGGACAAGAGTCCAAATTCATTCTTCAAAATAATAATTTATTCTGGCAAAAAAAGTCTTGAATCTGCCAATTTGCTACATGTAAGTTTATAAGTAGATGTTACTCTTTTTGTGTATTTTTTTAAGGAAGTGGATCTTTTGGTTTTGGTTTTCATCCTTTAATCAAAAACTGTGCCCAGGGGCCGGTGAGATGGCTCAGCGGCTTAAGCGCCTGCCTGGCAAGCGCGATGCTGAGTTCGACTCCCGGAACCCACATACGAAAAAAGGGCCGGTGATATCGCTCAGTGGCACGGGCGCCTGCTGGCACGCAAGGTCCTGAGGTCGACCCCGGTACCCACCAAAAAAAAAAAAACTGTGCCCAGGACAAGCTCCACCTCTCCACAGGCTGGGAGAGAAGTCACTACGTTCACACGAAAAGGCTGTCAGGGAAGCCAGCTTGCTCGCCGCTCCCGGAACACAGATGGAAGGAAGTCTTTCCCCTGAGCAGCAAGGGAAGGCTCCAACTCTAGTCATCTGAGCGGCAGCATATAAGACGTGCACATTAGAATATTTCATCCCAGTTAACCTAATTGTCAACATTATGCTGATTTCTGAGAAAAAATCTAAAACGAAACTGATGGATTGTGGAACTGCGTCGGATAATTCTATTACTACTCGATGTTTCGCTGTCGATGAGGCTTCAGAGGCCCCTCGGCAGCTTCTACCATGAAGCCGTTTCACAGAAGAAATGGGCTTAATTTTATGAAACAGAAATCCAGTTTCATGGGTGGCTGAAAATTAAATAAAATCTGGGATATTTCCTTCCCCTGACCACATAACGAAGTTGCACTGTGACTGATGATGGGTAAGACGCAGGCCAGCAGGTGGCCCTGCTTTCCTTTGCCGGATGTAACGCCCCTCAGGCCCTGGCCCTCCTCCAGACCCAGGCCTTCCCGATAACTCTCGAGGTCTAATAGGGAACAAAATGAGAGACTGACCATGAAGGGCAAGGAGCGTTTCACAGTAAGGCTTCAACCAGTCTCTGAAAGCCATTACCAAAATGAATTAATACTCATCCAGTAATATCTATTTATACCCAAAGAAATCATAAATAAATGGGCAACACAAAGAATTTTTAACGAGAATGATTAGTGAAGCTTTCAAGGCTTTTTAAACATATACTAAAAGAAATAATAATCACTAAACAGTATGGAGGTTCATCAAAAAGTTAAAAATAGAATTACCATGGGATCCAGCAATCCTACTAAGGGGTAAATATACAAAAGAAATGAAATCAGTATGTTGAAAGGACGTCTGCATTCCCACGTTCATTGCAGCACTATTCACCATAGCTAAGGAATGGAAACAACTAAAGTGTCCATCAACTTATAAATGGATAAAGAAAATGTGGTGTATCTATATACACACTGGAACACTATTCGGCTACAAAAAGGAACAAAATCGAGGTGTTTGTGGCAACATAGATCAAACTGGAGATCATTGTGTCAAGTAATATAAACCAGTTACAGAAAGGCAAGTGCTGGGCCAGTGAGATGGCTCAGCGGCGTAAGCGCCTGCCTGGCAAGCGCAAGGGCCCGAGTTCGACTCCCGGAACCCACATACGAAAAAGGGGCCGGTGATATCGCTCAGCAGCATGGGAGCCTGCTGGCGCGTGAGGTCCTGAGGTCGACCCCCAGTACCCACAAAAAGAAAAAGAAAGGCAAGTGCTGGATGATTTCACTCATATGTGGAACCAAAAAAAAAAAAAAAAAAATTGATCTCATAGAAGTTGAGAAAAGAAGGTAGTTACCAGAGGCCTGGGGGGACAGGGAAGGGAGGGACGACCATTAGCTACTAAGTTAGATAGGGACAAGAGGTTCTGGCGTGCTGTCGCACAGTAGAGTGACTACAGACAATAACGTAACGCACAAGACCAGCACCACAAAAAAGAAAGGTAGAAGAAATGATTTTGAAATCATTATTTTTCATCATAAAGCAATGATAAATATATTTAACCTGTTTTAGATATTAGACAATACATACATGTATCAAAACATTATATGGTACCCATTTCATATGTAAAATTTCTATGTTTCTATATGTGACTTAAAAATAAATTTAGAAACAAATTTTATAAAAAAGAAATAATTACTAGAAAAGACACTCTTTCCCCCACTAATGCCACCTAAATTGCAGTAGGCCTCACCCTTAATTTATTTCTCCCTTCATCATTGTAATTTATCTACCTAGAAGACAAGTAGAACTAATAAAGTATGTGTACTAGAAAAACTTGTCTGAACACATAAGAGATTCTAAACTGCTTAGATCAAAGTTCTACTAAATTAAGAGTTAAGTACAAAGATAATATCTACAATAATTCAAAATTAGCAGTATCTGACCAAATGGATTTGAATAGAAAATGACTCAATATATAGCCACAAAAGTGCATGTGTACACTGTAAAAAATCTAACATAACCCAGCTGATCTAGAGCAGCTGTGTTAGCCCTTCACCAAATGTTATTTATTCTCAACTGAAAATGATTAATTTATGTCCAATTACTTGATTAGTCAATGCAATAAAATCTTCAGAACCCCCAGTACACAATACCATTTCTAAAGTAAAAATTTAAAAAGAGAAGAATTTATATTTGAATCTACTTGTCTAAATGCCCAATTTGGTTTTTGAAAGACAAATAATTCTCTTATTTATTTATTTTATTGGTACATGTTTGTAATTCATGCAGTTTACAATCTTCTTAGGAGTAATTACAGGTACATGCTATAGCTTCTTTCTTTTTTTTTTTTTTTTTTTTTAATGTGGGTACCGGGAGTCGACCTCAGGACCTCGCACTTACTAGCAAACGCTTGTGCCACTGAGCGATATCATCGGCCCTTTTTTTCCTTTATGTGGGTTCCGGGAGTCGAACTCAGGACCTCGCAGTTGCCGGGCAGGCGCTTATGCTGCTGAGCTCTCTCACCGGCCCAGCTTCTTTCTTTTTTTCATCCCCTTCCCCTTCCCCTTCCCGCTCCCTGCACCTTTCTCCTTCAGTTCCCCATCCCCTTTTTGATATTATTTGTCCTAGCTCATGTTATGACATACAGTGTTTACATTAATTGGGATTATTTGGTTCCTGTCTATGGCATATCTTTATTCTTGTTATTTCCTTTTCCCTCCTCCTCACCCCTCACCCTTGCTCCCTTGGACCACTTCCCTACTGAAAAAGACCCATCCCCTCGTCCCTTTCTATCCATCCTATATCATTTTCTTTGTTTGTGCTTTGCCTCACTCAGATGAGAGATACCATACGGTATTTAAGCTTGTGTGTCTGGTTTACTTCACTCAACATTATATTTTCCATGTGCACCCATTTCCCAACAAATGTCTCAAAATGTCTGAGAAAAGCATCCCTGCAAATATATTTGTTAAGGCCTACCAATCTAACAGCCATTATCCATAGATGAGCCACAATGTGCATATACAACAGAACTGGCGTATGAAAAGATGAGGACGGAAATTTAAACACAGAGCAGACTGAGTCAAGTCCCCCATCACAACCATAAATCTTAGGGTAAAATTTAGCTTAAGAAGCAGGTGTTAATGCTGTCCCTTGACACAGACACTGCAGAGAAGCTTCATCACAAGTCCACGCTGTGGGAAATGTAACATTGGGTACTAGTACTATAAACTGTTTTCGGAGAGTCTAGGAAAACTAGAAAAGCTCAAGGAATTGTTTACAATACCAGCATTTCATCCTTTACCTACAGCTTTACTTCTCCAAACTGTAATTTGTTTTCCATATACATACACATGACACATAAAAGATGCCCTCTATGGAAATCCATTCACGTACACACAAAAGGTCAACTTTCACCAGAAACTTCCTATGTTTCGACACAGTTCTAATGTTTCACTATAATCGGAACAAGCCAGTGAGGTGGGTACTAGTAGGACTTATTTTAGAGATTAAAAATTTGTAGCACCAGAGCTACAGAAACTTGCCTGAGTCTCACAGCCAGGAAGCAGCAAGTTCAGGGTGTAAACCTGGTTCTAGAGCTCATTTTCTTAATAACCATGATCCTAGAATTGATTTTCCATTAAATACAATGTCTCACCATGTAAAGACATTTTCCCCTCATGAAAAAATACCTGTCCTATGTAAATATTGGCAGAAGGGTCATAAAGAAGGGATTTTTTGGTGACATAAATCTATCTGATAAAAGGATATGGGTAAATTAAAGGTCACAACAGACAGACTTTGATAAACAAGAATGCATCTTCCAATAGCCATGAAAATGCATGAAAATAGCAACAAGAGACACCTTGACAACTCAGTGTTCTCCAGTCCTGTCTGATTCCATAGCTCTACAGCTCTAGCATACACTCCTAACATGTGCTTTGGCAATCCACAGATTAAATATGAGGAAATCTTAACTTTCAAATTTTGGCATGAAAAATAAACACGGCACTAGGGTAACATGAATTCCACTTTGAAGGCCCTTAGTTTAAGCTGTTCATGTGCAGTTACAAAGTTCCATGACCTTCAATACTGTAATACTGTGGAGGCACAAATTGGACCTCCCCTGGCACCAGCTGGGTGCCAAGGCCGGTTGCTGGGCCAGGGAAGGAGCCCTGTGACTGCCCTGCTCTGCTGCTTCATGTGCTGTGATGCTCTTCTCTCAGGGGCTTGAGAACAGACACGGAGGAGAATGGTGAAAGCTTGGTGCCTTTGTCAAATGGATATGCTTTCCAAAAAGCAAAACGCTGTCCAACATTACAGTTAAAAATGTTTTTTTTTAAATCCAAGAGGCTTAAGAAAAGGAAGCTCCTTAGCCAGTAAACATTATATAGGTGTGTTACGTACATTCATGTATGTGACATCACCTATCTATCTATCTATAACATGTTGTTTATCATAGAGCACATATAGTATATGCAGACAGGCGACATGGAGGGTGTAGCCTGAGACCTTCACTTATCGCTTTTGCAGTGCCCCGTATAGCTCACATCCCTTCACTAGGTCCTTGGGGATAATGGTGAGCAGAATAGACAAGCTGCACCCTCTAGAAGTCACTCCTTTATAGGTGTCAACGAGCCACCACCCAACGAAGTATAGCACACAGGATTGGTGCATGACTTAATGCAGGACAGCATTTAAGACTTCTCTCACCCAAGTCTTAAAAAATCAGAAACATCCTTAAGTGTTCACGAGTGTTTTAGCATGATTCTGATTAAATTTTTTAAAAAATGGATATCCTCTCTGACTGGCTTATGGCCATATAAATCTGTATATTAAAAAAATATTCTTTTACCTAAAATAGTGTACTTAATCTTACCCATGATCAAATTTAAGCCTACTTGTAACCAGAAGTTATCAAGAAGCAGAAACTCTTAAAAATAGCCTTGTCCAACCACAAAACTAAGGTCATGGGAAGAATAGAGAAAAGCAGCAATAACATATGTTGTGTTCAATAAAAACATCTGTCTTTTCAATAAAAATATGTGATTTGTAATTATCATAAGAAACATGTATTGGACGATTTAGCCCTGTACCTATATGGGGCTATGTACAGTACCTAGGGCTCTGTTCACACAGAATCTGTGTATCCCAAGAAGCTGAGATCTACAGTCCATTCTACCTTTAGTAACCCCCAAAGTTAGTAGAAATATAATACAAAGAAAAGTGTTTAAGGAAGTGGAAATGCTAGTTTCCATGATCCTGATTTGATAAATACACATCGTATACATATATGGAATTGTCACACCAGGCCCAATAAATGTATACAGTTATATATCAATTAAAATCTTTCCAAGTACAAATGTAAAATGAATGCTCTTGGTGATGCTGACATCTTTAAAGGTATCAGCTCATCGGTTACATTTCTTTCATGGATGCATCTTTTCTAAGTGTTTCACAGAGTTCAATTTTGTCCTTGTTTCCTATCTGGAAACAGAGCAGCAATGTCCCCTTGCCACAGCAGGAAAATTTGCCAAGGGAAGTAGAGTCATAGGCCAAGGCCAGTGGCTCAAGAGCCTGCCTGCCATAGAGAAACTGTCCCACCCCCAGAAGGCAAAGCGTTTCACCTCCACCTCCCCAGCACCTCCTGGGAAGAGCAGCATGAACCAGACCAGGGACGGTGGCTCAGGACTGAGAGAAACCGGGCCACAGGGGAGCAAGGCTCCAGCCCACAGTGGGCAGGGAAACAGACGCTACGTAGAAAGGCATGTCCTGCACTTGACAGCACATGGCTGTGGACAGCACACGACTGCGTTCTCTGGAGCTTACCCACCCTCAGGTGAAGAGTCTCCCAGGACGGTCCACCCCGCAGGCAGCTCCAGCTGGGTCATCGCCATCACGAGCTCCTCGTCCAGCGCAGCCAGTGCGCCCGACGTCAGGGCGAATGGTGTCAGCAGGGTCTGGTGACTACAGGCTGTGAGGCGGTCGGCCTGGGTGACCAGCAAACGGGCCAGCCTGCAGGCCATGTTGTCCATGTAGGTCACCGAGCCAGAGCCCATGATCACTGGGGAGTAACCTTCTGAGCAGAGGCACACAGACACTGTCACTGCCTCCTGCAGCCGGTGGCCTGCACAAGAACACAGAGAACGGTTCAGCCCAAATCTGTGGGGTGCGCTTACAGGGGGGCCCCCGAGCTCGCCACAGCACTGCAGGGTGGACAGCTCTCCTTAGGAGGGCAAGCAGCAAAGACAGCACGTTCTGGAAACACTGCCGCTCTGTGTCCCCAGCGAAAGCCCGCCCCATCTGTAAAATCAGTGGCTCCTGATTTTAAAACAATCATTTGTGAGCACTGAGCACTACGTGTCTGTCTTCTTCTCACCAACACACACTTATTTGCCACCAGCTCACCTTTACTTCTATCCCAACTCCTGAATCCAGGTCTGACTAAAGGCCCATCGCTCATTTCTGCTCTGCCATTTCCTCGGAAGTCAGAGTTTTTTACATGTTTGCTTAGGCAACAGTTTTACAAGATTGCACCGCAAAATTACACAAGTTCATCCTAATTCCAAAGACCTCTTCTGAATACGAGTAAGGAGGGGTGAAGACTACTAAACAGAAAAAAAATGCATGTGCGTGTGTGCGCACATGCACACACACACACACGCACAATGTGTTAAAAAAAAAACTACAGTGAATTTTGTTTTAAATTTATTACAGTAAAAGATGCATTGCCATTAATCCCCTTATAATCATCCCCCTCACTTTGATCACACTTATCCCATTGTTCTTGCCACCTTCTGATGCAATTCTGGAAGTCCTCTTTCATGAGTGTCTTCAGTACTGTCATGGCTGCCTTAGTGTCTTGAATCGATTCAAACCATTTATCTTTTATGGTCACTCTGACTTTGGGAATGAGCCAGAAGTCATACGGTGCCAGATCTGGTGAATAAGGTGGGTGAGGCACACCATAATGTTTTAGGAGTCTGCCTTTCCCTTGAATAGCACTTGCAGCAACACTCGCTTTATTTTTTATCACAACTCATCAAGACGCTCGGGAAAGGACTTCCAGAACTGCTTCACGAAGTGGCAAGAATGATGGGATAAGTGTGTTTGAATCAAGGGGGAGTATTTTGAGAGAGATTAATGATAATATGCCTTTTACTGTAATAACTTCTTTAAGCTGGGCACGGTGGTGCATGCCTGTAGTCCCAGCACTCAGGAGGCAGAGGCAAGAGGATCGCCACGAGTTCAAGGCCAGCCTGGGCTACGTAGCGAGTTCAAGGACAGGCTGAACTACATAGTGAGACCCTGTCTCAAAAAAAACAAAAAAAAATTTTTAATTTAAACACCATATATTTCCATTACACCTTGTATATATCCAGCATATATACACATTTGCATGAAAATACTAAACAGAAATGTATGGTTCCATGCCCCTCTTCCAGTGATAGCTTCTATGTCCTGTAGATGTTACACTGGTACTCCCAGTGTAACTGGTCACCTAATCCTACTCTCTGTTTCTCCTTACATTCCTCTTCGTTGCCTTGCTCTTCTATTTTGCCAAAGTTGGTGAACTTCTACCTAAGTGCATTTTTCTGCTGACCTTGGCAGAATCTCCAAGGATCAGCAGCACTATGCCACTGTGATTCTGGTAGTGACAAGTGGACAGGGAAGAGTTATTTAGCTCTGGCTGGCCTGTGGCATTCTCTTGCCTCTAAGCAGATCTGTAACGGTTCCAAGTCACTCAGGCTCTGCCTTATTCTCCAAAGCTTGTCCCCAAATGCTACACTGCCAGGGCTTCACGGATCAAGAGCATTTCCAGTTCACAAAAAGAAAGCCACTGCCATGGTCACACTGACTTTTCAAAAGGGGAGGCGAAGAATGAACCATCCACCATCAGAATGCCATCCACTATAACTACACAGCAATGTCATTGGTGAAGCTGTAAGCAGAGGGATTTAAGGCTCGGAAATAGACTGTCACCCACCACTAGGGAATCTGTCAAAATGATTAGAAAGGTTTTGGTTTGTTTTTTGTGATTTTGATTTGTTCTGATTTCAGTACTGAGGATTGAACCCAGGACCTTTGCACTGAGCTACATTCTCAGCCCTTTTAATTTTTTAAGACAGGATCTCACTAAGTCACTAAGTTACCCAGGCTGAGCTTGAACTTGCACTCCTCCTGCCTCAGTGTACCAGAGGGCTGGGATTACAGGCATGTACCATCATGCCCAGTTAAGATTTTTCTGTAACATACAGAAGGGGACAGGAGGATTGTCCCTACACGTAAGTAAAAAAAGACAAAAAAAGTTTTGATATTGGGAGGCACACTTCAGCGACTATTTTTTGCTTTCTCTATTCAAGTCTTGATTAAAAAAAAAAAAAAAAAAAACCTAAGGAAAGAGGGGAGAACTAAAGACAAGAAAGACATCAGTGTAAATGGCAGAGCAGAAGGACAGAGGGAAAGGAGACCAAGACCCAAAGCCACTACATGCCATTAACTAAGTTTGACTGATTTTTCTTAGAAGGAGGGAGATTACTGAGCCACAGAGAAAAGTGCTTAATATTCCTACGGTCTCTGAAATTGGATTATAGATTAATTCAGTGCCCCAGGCCAGGCTGAAAAGCAGCCATTCGTCTTCAGCTCTCACCGTGTCTGTCTGCACACTCGCTATCTTCTTTCTACACACAGCAGATACACTACCAAAGCACTTAAGAACATATTGCCTGCAAACAGAGGCCAATCAGACCTGTAAGAAAATGTGAAAAGCCCTTACACGACACAACTCAAGAGGACCAGAAAGACCCATGATCAAGGACAATCCACAAACAGAGAAAAGCTACCTGTCTGTTATGGCTTAGGTTGGGAATTTCTCCCAAAGCCTCATGTGCTCCTGGGTGGCGTCACTGAGAGTGACCTAAAAGGGTCCATCTCGCACCTGGGCTCCTCCCTTCTCTCTCTGCTTCCTGCCCACCATGACACAAGCAGTTTTCCTCCACCAGACCCCTCCACCATGCCGCTTCTGTCTTGGAACTGGCCAACCATGGACTGTCAATGTGAGCCAAAATAAATCAACCTTTAAGTTGTGGGTGTCACGTCTTTGTCCCAGTGATGAGGAAAGTGACTAAGACACTGTCCTATAGGTAATGGCATTTTAATTCCACCTTTAGGTTAAAGTTTCATGTCCCTGAGGTACACAAACCACAAGCCACATCTCAATGAAAATACAAAACTACTTTATCTGGGAAGGGATATTAGCATATAATAACAGGTAAAATGGATATTTTGTTATCTGTCACCATGGTATTTGAAGAAAACAATTAGGAAAATCACACCTTTCAAAATGTGAACATTTTGTTAGTGAGGAGAGAAAGTTCTGGAGCTTGAGCTCCAGAATGGAAGATTCTGGATGGACAGAGAACCCCAGCCACCAAACGGAGAAAGATAGGTGACCACGGGGCTACTGGAAAGGAAAACAAACTGTCTCACAACCAGTTCTTCCTGAGCCAACTCTGGCATTGGGCCTGGGGACAGAGAAGGTGACACGTAGGTATAGTATTTCCTCCATTTGACTGCATCCAAAGTACACCCACCCTTGAGAGCTGGGTGCAGCCAGGGGAATGAGCTGCCCAGGCTAAGTTCGGGCTCTGGATGGAGCTGCAGAAAGAGCATAAAGAACCTCAGGTGTGAGATAACACAGAGCAAACGTTCTTCCTAAAGTCACACACACACACACGCACGCACGCACACACACCTGTGCGCATGGCCTAGGAGCACTTTCACCTTTTCCTCCTGTTCTCTTCCTGGCCTACATCCAGGAGGGAAGATGCTTGCAGGCAGATATCCCAGCTGCACAGTCAAATGCCACCTCACCTGGAATGCTGGACTGTAGTACGTTGTCCTCTGTGCGCTCTGCAATCACAATGTGTCTCTGTTGAGATCCGTCATAAATAAAGTAAAACTCCGCGTCTTCAGGAAGATAAACATTTTTGCCAAACTTTGCATAGACTGTCATCTGCCCCTGAAAAAATGAATAAGTCACAGCATCATTATAGTTCCTTGTCCTGGCTCTAAGAAACCCCAAAAAAAGGGCACAGGTCCAAAACATTGTCACTCGTTATATTCGCTTCATGTGAGTGAGCTCGAATTTCATAGCTCCTCCTTCCAACAACAACATTTTTGACATCCAGGAAGACACTTCCTGATACATTTAGTACGGATGTCAGAGCCGGTTTGTTCTGTTTTTACAGCCAAAGAAGTTCAGGGACTAGGGAAGATGTTGGGTTTTTTTTTGTTTTTTTAATTTACAGGATAAACGTGACACTTTGTCGTCTTTAACTTTAAATTCTGACCTATCAAACATCATTGCTTGTATTAATTTTTATACTGTACCTAAAATTCCACCATTAGTACAAAAGTTCATGGTAATTATTCTTCGCCCTGCACTTATCTTTTACTGGACCACTAAATTATCACAAATTTTGCCAAATAAATAGTACTACCCCCACACCTGCTATGCCAGTTCCATTTGCTATTTACCCTGTCTGAGGTATTTCCAAGTCCTCTTTACCACCCAGCCTGGCTGCACACTTTCTTCTAAAAGCTTTGGTTGGCACAAAGCCCTAAAAAGTGCCTTGGTCTCAAAGGGAGGAGCTGCCACCCAGGGCACTCTAAGGGCAAGTATCAAAGGAAGTGGGGCAGCAGTGGTGGTCTCAAGTATGCATCACTGAGAGGCTTTGTGTGGGGTTGGGGTGCGGCTGGGTGGGGTGGGGCAAGTCAGCAGAGCTACACCCTAGGGAGCAGCAGTAACAGCCCGGCCTGCTGGGTCATCTCTGTGGCTTTGCAGGATTCTAGGTTCTCAGACCGGGAACACTGAGTGGGGCCTCCAGGAATAGAGCACATTCCGCCCAGCCCGTGGGCGCGGCGAGGAAGTGGAGTCCAGGGGTGGAAAGGGTCGCCCACTTTGGAGGACCTCCAGAGCTCGGCCAGTGTAGAGAAGCACCTGCGCTTCTGGTGTGTTCACCCAACAAAAACAAACCCTCTCTCTGAGAGTTCTTCACCCCACGAGAGGGGGGAAGTGAGCAGAGAGAAGTCACGTGGTCTCCTGGACCAGTGTGCTTTGGATCAGTGTCAGCCTGACATCCCATACAGCAGCATGACCTGCAGGATGGATGCTGAGTTATACTGATGGGAAGCAAAAACGAGATCAGTCCACGGCTCCTCCTCCTCCTGGCAGCCATGTAGTAATTTTGCCTAAAATACTTTTAAGTAAAAAAGCTATATAACTTTCATAGTTGTTTGCAATCAATCACACACACACACACACACACACACACACACAGTTAATCTGAAATTATGAACCAATATAAATAAAAATTATGGTGTTCTGCAAAAAAAATCACTGCTCTGCAATTTTGAACCATCCCCTCTCTGAATATGGGCCTGCATACACACATAAGCATAATCAGTAGAAAGCAACATGCCAAGAAAAATCTCTCCTATAATAGCTTCTAAAACAGTTTAGGAGGGAGACCTGAAAAGAAAAAAAAAAAAAAAAAAACCCAAAACAATAACAAATATCTGACATGACTGAGAGAGGAAACTTAGATGAAATTCCATTTCCTAAAAAAGGGAGAACGACTTGCTTTGTGTTCCTGGTTTCTAAAGGGACTGTTACTTATTAGGACAGAATCTGACCTGACCTGTTTGTGTTTTTTTTAAATAGAAAACAGATTGTATAAATAGATCAAAGATTTTACAGATCACAAGGACAGTTAATCTGCCTCTATTCCGAACAACGGTCGTATTACTATTTTATTTGGTTGTGAACAAGAACTACCACTTAGCAAAGAGATTAACCACAACCTTTCCCGATGCACTACCTCCCCAACAGTCTCGTCCTGCGATTCACGATGGCTCCCTTTCAAGAACCACTTCTGCTTTATGTTGGTAAAGATAAACAACTTTCAAGTCAGAAGTGAGACAAATCCATTATAGAGAGATGTCCGGAAGTCCTAGCTCTAAGTATTATATTCAGCAGTAAAAAGAGTCCCTGATTTAACATCACAGTGATACCAGGAAGACAAAAACATTACGGAAGGGGAAGAAAGGAGAGGAGAGGGTGCAGAAAACAACAGAGGGAGAAAATGAGAGTGAAGGCAGGAGAGGAATACAAAGAAAATGTGAAGGTGAAAAACAAGAATGCTGCATTCAGAAAAGGAACACGAGGCTCAGAAGACAAGGAAACTGCTTAGGAGAGCACAGGGAAACCAGCTTCTGAAAAATCCACCAACCAGCAATGACAGAGTAAATAATCAGCCAGAGATGCCCACCTTCGGCTAAGACTAGGGTCCTTCTAACCACAGCGGCCACTTCAAATCCGCTGCTCTTCTAAAATGCCACTTGTTTCATGTATTGTAAAAATAAATGCCAGTTTACAGAATCACAGCATACCTCTTTCATTTCTCCATCTGGATGCCACTGCATTCTTTGATTTGGGCAATTGAAAGCTATCACCTCTCCTACGTAAATTTGTTGGCATCGATATCAGAATTACCCTGCGTCTCTATGGAAGTAATAGTGATGAGTTATCGCGCTTCTATGAACTGCATCCCCTGTACAAAACTCAGATATTTCACTAAAACTTCTAGAAACAAAGAGAAGCATGGTAGGCAAAACTAGCCCCCCAAATGAGTCCATAAATTGAATGCATACAATCAAAATTCAAACTGAGTATCTTCAAAAGAAATTCAGTAAGTTTATTTTAAAATTCCTTTGAAAGAGTAAATACAAAGGAAAAGAAACAAAAGTATGAGAAAGAATAACTATTTCAGCTGTGAGGAGAGAGGTGAGTGCTTGTCCTGCGACAAAGCAAAACATAGAATAAAAAGCGGGGTAATGTAAACAGTGTGATAAGGCATCAGATCCCAAACGATAAGATCCAAAGACAGACGCGCGCCCAGGTCATAAAGGTAGTACTTCACATCAGTGGGTAAAGAATGGTCTACTCAGTAGTTTTGGGACAACAGCTATATATTAAGGGCAAAAACATGACTCCTACCAAATTATGAAATACCCAACATTAAACACAAAAATCCACACCAGGCATGGTGACATATGCCTGTAATCCCAGCACTCGGGGCTGAGGCAGGAGGATCTCCGTGAGTTTGAGGCCAGCCTGGGCTATATAGTGAGTCCAGGCCAGCCTGAAATACATAGCAAGACCTTGTCTCAAAAAAAAAAAAAAAAAAAAAAAAAATATATATATATATATATATATATATGTGTGTGTGTGTGTGTGTGTGTGTGTGTGTGTGTCTCCAAGACAGCATAACATTGGAAGATTGTTTTAAAGTCTTCATTACTGAACAAAATGATAGCAATTAAAGATATCTGAATTTCATATACATTGACACCACCCTCAGGTATCAAGTATTTTCATTTTTCCTGTTGCCTGACAGGTTTTGTTCATACACACAAGTAATCATTACATAGCTACACTCATGGAATAAATACATATAATCTTGTGCTTTCCTTTCTTCTAACAAAAATATTATCCATATTGTCCTGATCTTTAACAACTTTCTAATTGCATTTCATCAAGTGTTTGATGTTCTATAATTCCATGATCAAACATTCTTCTATTATTGTACATTAAGTGTATTTCTTTTTAATACTATAAACAATACTATGATAATTTCATGTGCATTCTTATGCTATAAGTTATTATTTTAGAATAAAATTCCAGAAATTAGTCCAAGAATGTGAAAAAATTGTCACAAACTGCCAAATTGCTTTCCAGAAACTGTGACAACTTTAATTACTGTACTATATATGGTACTATATATGGTACTATATTTGGTTATGAAAATGTTTTATTTTTTCACAAAATAAAAAGATTTTTTTTAAAAGTATTCATTTCATCCCAATCTTGTCAAAAGTATCTTTTGTAGTATTCCCTATGTTAGATAATAAACCATTCCTTGCTGATTTAGTATTTTCTTAATTGCCACTTAATTTTTTTTTTTTTTTACGGGGGTACCGGGAGTCAAACTCAGGACCTCATGTTTGCCAGCAGGCGCTTGTATCACTGAGTGACATCACTGGCCCCTTTTTTTTTCCTTTATGTGGGTACCAGGAGTCAAACTCAGGACCTTGCGCTTGCCAGGCAGGCGCTTATGCCGCTGAGCCATCTCACCGGCCCTGCCACTTAAATTTGATGCCTACTTCTAGAAAAGCCTATTACAAAACAGTGTGCACATGGTTAGTGGACAAGTCAAGTTTCAATTTAAAGAATTCTAGTCTTCCCTCTTCTTACTTCTGAGTTCACCTATAAGCTTTGCCTTGACAGGTCAGTTTTCACTTTCCCAAGCAAACAACTGTCATTGGAATCCATGTCAAAACCATTTCCTTTTCTCTCTGAATAATGAAGGGATCCCACATTTTATGTACTCATCCCCAAATAAAAAACACCCATCTATACTCCTGCATATTGGATGTTACTCTAAAAGCCAAGGTACATAGAAAACAAGAATAAAAAAAGTGGAGTAGAAAACATGAACTATAATCCTACCAAATGTACTTCACTATAAACACACAAACAATCAGGTAAATTGTTACCATCAAGCATCCCTCTAGCAAAATTGTCCTAGTAAAACTCATCCATCATTCTCAAAGACTCAGCCTTCTGAAATGCTGGGATGCCATGGATTTCTTTCCAAAGCATTAAAAAGTTATTACAGTATGTTTTTGCTACCTTAAGCCATCTTACCTAACACTCTCTAACTCTTGTTCAGATGGCATTTAAAGTGGAAGTGGTCATGTACACTAAGACTCATATTCTAAGGACTTTTTCATTAACCTATGTCTCTATTTCCCTGAATAACAGAGTGGCTGTATTAGCCTAAACACTGGGTATTCTTACATGAATTTCCCCTCTCCCTTCATCCCTTTTTTCTCTCACCCACTACATGCAATGCAGCTGCATATAATTATACTTGGTTAATAATAATATTACTATTATAACCTTAACTGGATAACCTTAACTATTTAGTTTCGAAAACATCTGGCATCAGTGTGTAACAAGCAAATGATGCGTTTTCAAATTAGACAATGAGAACAAAGTAGCATATCTTTTTATAGTGGGTTTTCTTTAATCTGAGACCATGGGGAAAGTCTGTAAATGGATTTCAGGTAGTCTGAACCTGTGCCTATTTTCTGAGGAAAAGTTTATGGCCATCGTCACAGTCTCAAAAACATCCGAAGATTCAGCAGGGGACACAAACTCCAGCTTTTATGTTAATAGACAAAAATGGAAACGTAACAAAAGTTTGTAATGATAGTGACCACCTTCTCATGTGATAGAAGGACACATTCTCTGAAGTATTCAAGTGTGATACACAGCCTTATAGGGAATGATTTTGAGTTGATATATTAAACATAATAATAGGAGTTTAATAATACGTGCCATAAAAACCATTATTCTAATATAAATATAGTGGTCTAAATGAACTACCAAATTTGGTTCTTTCTTTTAATATCTGGAACTTGATTTTTGTAGTAAAAAGTAATTACTCTATTCAGAGCCTTCCCTGCCAAGCACAATCCTTGGAAAGTTGGGGGGAGGGGTGCATTATTATTATTATCCCATTTTATAGGAAAGCAAATACAAGTACAGCTACTAGTTAGTACTAATACTAACTCCAGAGTCAGAGGGACACATTATACAATTTGATTTCTGCCCCAGCCTCCAAGTCAGCTTCTCCTCGTCACAGATTCTCAATCTCACTGTCTACATGCGGTGCCAAAGGAAGTGCTGCAGGCACAGAGCGTTTTATTTCAAAGCAATCTATTTAACTGCAGTGTTACTTTAAAAGAAAGTATGGCAATCTAAAAAAATTGTTTCTTATATTGTAGCAGAAAATGCTCCCCCGCCCAGCCAGTATACTTCAGTTTCTTAGTTGCCCAGTTAATAGTTCCGGTTACAGTTCCTGTTACTTTTGTTTCTTAGAAAGGGCTGATCACTGTGATGCAGAGCTGGTCACTATGATGCATATTGTAAGAACCAATCCCAATTGACAAGCCGTTCTGCCTCTGTACTTCCTGCTTGCTTATCCCGTATAAGCCCTAGACCACCGGAGATCAGGGCCTGATATTCTGAGAATGATCCCAATCAGTGCCCACTGATGTAAATAAATCTGCCTCCAAATCCTGGGTGTCATTTCGGTGTTTCTGCTTGCTGTTGCAATATATGTGTACACATATATACAGATATAGATAAATGCCTTGACATGTAACTAGTATCTCATCCATGTACGGGACATCACAGATTATAAAGTGTTTCCTTGTGTATTTTCTCATCTTATTCCCACACTAATACCAGGGAGGTAGTATTATGATTCTCATTTCCAAAGGAGAACATTGAAGATATCAGGTCTCATGAATGAAAAAGCCAGAAATCCAACCTAGATCTTCCTGTGCCAGGCCAGCAGGCTTTTTTCCCCATCATTTTACCACAGAAATAGTGACTTACCTACCCCTTTACATTTACCTCAACACAGGGGTTCTCATCCTGATATTTCACCCGAGATGTAGAGGAGTGGAGAAATGTTCCTTAAGCTCTCTGAAGATGTATGTAACACAGGAATTTATTTGGGGAGATTTCTGTCTTTTACTGAGAAATTCTTAAAAGGGTATACAAGGAGCTTATGATCAAAAAAAAAAAAAATTAGGAAGCACTGAATCAAAGCATGTTTAGAAGCATTTCTCTTTGGTATAGTATAAAATATCAAGATTATTCAAATCTATCACCCAACAAAATTGATGTGAATACCAACTGGTTAAATCTCGGAAGGAAATATCAGAATATCATTTGTTATGGAAGGTTGACTAAATGACTTAAAAGACTTAGAAGACATTTCTTCTAAAATTGCCCTTGGGGTAGGAATGACTCCCTTCTCCAGACAGGATGGAGGAGACCCCAGTAGGCCAACATTCCTGTTAAAAGGAACTAGGAAAAAAAGGCAGTTTGATTAAAAGTCCTTCTTAAAGGCATCAGAGGTGTTATGGAAACAAAGTAGACAAAGGGTAATGAAATTCCAGAGACAGAATGACTAGAGAAGTGACAGAAGCCAGAAGACCATGGAACTGTACCTTTACAGGGAGAAGGGGAATAACTGCTGACCTAAAATTCACACCTAAGAAAAACAGTCTTTAAAAATGAAGCTGAAATGAAGTTTCAAGACAAATACTTAAGGAATTCATTGCCAGGCCAGCACATAAAGAAAAGCTAAGGGAAACTATTCATGCAAAAGTAAAATGATCTCACACAGATACATGGAAATGCAGGCAGGAATAAGCAATAGTGAAAGGGGAAATATGTGAGTAAATGTAATTAACATAAAAGGTACAAAAACAATAATTTTACAAAATTATGTTTTGTAAAAATATGTAATAAAATATATTTAAAACATAATGACGTGGAGTTTAAAATATAGTGTAGAACTACACCGTAGGACAACGATATAAAAGGTAGACAGAATGGAAATATACTGCAGTGCAGGAAAGTGTTAAAAGTAATAACTTTTATGATATTGCGGTTATGTTAGAGACACATGGCTTAACTTTGAGGATAATGACTAAAAGAATAATAAGAGAAAAATTTTTAAAAAAAAAAGAACAGTAAAAGAATGCAAACTAGCAAGGCATAGAGGGGGAAATAAAATAGAAAACAGTTGATTAACCAGAAAGAAGACAAAACAAGAGAAATGCAGCACATAAAAAAGTGTGTGCCAAAAAAGAAAAGATAGTTATATGATAAATATAAATCCAACTATATCAGCAGTTATTTTAAATGTAAATGGACTAACTGCTCCAAATAGAGCACCAAGACTGTCAGTATGGATTTTTTTAATCCAAAAACAATGACAATACTTATATCCTGCCTACAAGTGACAGGCTTTACAAAATAAAAGATATTAAAAAATAGGGAGATAGCTCCTCTACAAATGGAGTGAGGAGCTAGAGATAGAGGGAAGGGGGAAGGAAAGGAGGACAACAGGAAGTAAAAACAAGTAAGGTGTATTAGGTACACGTACCAACTCCCCACGATGAATACAATCATTATGTACAGGAAACAGTACTAATAAAAAGAGACATGCTTTAAAACTAACACAGAGGGCCGGTGAGATGGCTCAGCGGCGTAAGCGCCTACCTGGCAAGCGCGAGGGCCCGAGTTCGACTCCCGGATCCCACATATGAAAAAGGGGCCGGTGATATCGCTCAGTGGCACGGGCACCTGCTGGCGCACGAGGTCCTGAGGTCGACTCCCGGTACCCACAAAAAATAAATAAATAAATAAATAAATAAATAAATAAATAAAAATAAATAAATAAAACTAACACAGAGAGTTTAAAAGTAAAAAAAGAAAAAACTGAGATACTAACCAAAAGAAAGCTAACACAGCCAAAAAAAAAATCAAAGTATATTTTAAAGCAAGACATGTTATTAATTAAAAAGAATTTTTCATCCTAAAAGAGTCAGCTGTGGGCCGGTGAGATGGCTCAGCGGCATAAGTGCCTGCCTTGCATGCACGAGGGCCAAAGTTCGACTCCCGGATCCCACATACGAAAAAGGGGCCGGTGATATCGCTCAGCGGCACGGGTGCCTGTTGGTGTGCGAGGTCCTGAGGTCGACCCCCCGGTACCCACAAAAAAAAAAAAAAAAAAAAGAATCAACTGTACAAGATGGCATAATGATAAATCTGTATGCACCTAATAACATAGTTTCAAAAGATACGAAACACAAGTTAACAAATCTAACCACTCCACAGTCACAGTAGAACACTTTAACATACCTCTCAGTAGCTGGTAAAATAAACAGACAAAAATATCAATTAAGATATACAAATGTGAATTAGACAACTAAAATCACTTATCAAAAGGAATAATTACCATAAATTAGATGTGCATATTAATATTTATGAAAGCTACCCATTATCCAAACTTCTGCATTAAACCCAGCAATTCAAAAAATGTAAACATACAAATCAAAAAGTCTTGTTGGCTTTCACACACTTGACAGAGCGATTCAGTTTAGAATTGAAATACCCTGTGTTTCTATAACACAGCAGAACACAGTAAAAAAAAAAAAAAAAAACAGTTCATAACGGGCTCAGTAAATGACTCCACATTCCTCACAAGACCAGAAGTAGGCTTTTAAAAGCCTCTCAGCTTGCTTTCTTTTCAAATCACTAACTTACAGATTTCATAAGCACAAAGAACAACTGAAAGCAAGTATCTGACACTTTAATCAGCAGATCAAAGTAGGAAATATATTGGGTTGGGTATAAGAAAACTTAAATTATAATTTCCACTGTTACATTATCTTAATAGTCACTTGGTCCCAAAATAATCAACTACAAAAATAAAGAATGAAGCAAAATGAAGTTTAACAGGTGGACACAAGTTGGGATTTTAGTCAATAAAAAAATGGCATTAAGTCATCACTTGAGGCGGCTACCTAAAAATGCTAATTCTGCCCTCTACTATACAGAGGAAAATCCAGTAACCCATTCAGAATCGATATGGTCCCAGCAGGGCTCAGTGGTGCACACATCTAATCCTAGCTATCTGAGAGATGAAGGGGCAATTTAGCAAGACCCTGTCTCAAAATTTGAAAAGCTGGGGGTGTAGCTCAGTGCAAAGGTCCTGGGTTCAATCATGGGGGGCAGGGGGAGAGAGACAGAGAGAGAGAATGAATGAATCAGTTCAGCTCTGCTCTTGTCAGCCATACCTAAGCCATGGAATACTTTAGTACACATAGAAACAAAACTGACAACATGTTAGACAGCAACGAAAAAGATGTCAAAAGGACGCAAAAGCCACGTTGTCCTATGAAGAACAATTGAAGGAACTGGGACTGTTTTCCCAAAGAAGAGCAGACTCGTGGGTCAACAGTCGTTGCGAATATCCGAGGGTCTGTCATGCAGATGGGGTCAGACAAGTCCTGCAGGCCCCAAGGGGAGAGCACAGAACAACGTGGGGAGGACAAGCGACAGAGTCCAGCCCCACGGCAAAGCCTCGTGAGGTTCTGAGACGACGACAAGCGTCGGCTCAGGAGACGGGCCGGGGTGCTGTTTTTCTATGTATTTATTTGTTCTGAGAATGGGTGAAGGCCTGTCTAGTTCTGAGAGCCCACAATCTATAGTATCTGATCTATAATTCTAAATCAATTGCTTCACCACCAAAAAAAAAAAAAAAAAGAAACAAAACAACAGTGGTTCTAGATAAGCATTTATTATTTAAATTAATTTCTCACTTAAACTTTCGCTTTAGTTTATTTTTCTAGCTCCTGGTTTGATACTTAGTCTATTTTCATCACTTTAGTGATTTTCAAACAGATCACGGGAACCCTAATTCATTTAAATTTCTATTTGAAAATGTGTTTCCAATTATTTTTAAATCTAAAATGACGGTATTCACTTAAAATATGTATTATCTGTTGAATTTTAAGACCCTGGGAAGATCTGAAGTGCCAGGCTCAGTCATTAGTCCACCGAACTGACAAATGTAACAAATTAAAGCTTAACAAATTCATTTATAATCATAAAGTTTTTATTGTTTATATACTAAGGTCCCCATATCACCTTTTTTATTAGTGCAAGTGAATACAGTACAGTCATCCTGCAGAGCTGGTACACATATATGCCAGGCCTTCGTCCTTTTTACCTCCCCTTTCCCCCACCTCCTTCCCATCTCCCCCCACCCCCAGATCCTCCTCCCATCTCCACAAGCCTATCTCCCTGTTTCCTATCATCTGTCTTTTAATTTGCTCTTTAAATTATGTATACTTTGGGTTTCTCATATAACAGAAACTAAGCAACATTTAACCTTCTGTGTCTAATGTATTCTCACTCAGCATTATGGTCTGAAGGTGCATCCCTTTTCCTACAAATGACTGAAATGTATCCTTCTTTATGGCAGAGTAGTACTCCATTTGTATTACATGGCAACTTTATCCACTCATCTGCGGATGGGCACGTAGGCCATGTTCAGGATGCTGCTTCAATAAACGAATTCCCCATAATACTGCAGGAAAAGATATTTCTCCTACAAGGAAAAGGCTTCCACATTCCCTCTGGGGGTCTCTTAGGCCCCTCAGACAATAGTACACCCTCTGCTGTCCTGTTGAAAGACCTCACAGCTCCGTCCATGGCCAACCTCTCCAGTGGTCTAAGAAAACCACTCTCGCTGGCCTCTGTGCAGTTCACCTCTCCAACAAGCTTGATGTCTGCAACACAGGGACAGCCACAGCTTACTGCTGCAGAGGCCGCAGCCACACAGGCAGTAACTGCATGCGGCTGTCATGTAACGCTCGGGGTCTGCGGATTTGTGGCAAACCAAGTACCGTCTGAAGGGCAGTGTGGGACGTCTGGCAGCCGTGAACGTGCCCGCCCAAACCGAGGCTGCCAGGAGCACACCGAGCCCCCCGTCTGTGAGGTGATCTGTCCCGGCCAAGACAGAGACAGAAGCACCTGCGTTCTTAACTGGGGAGATCATCGAGCCATCCGGCCACACTGCTCCACAGGAAGACCCTCACAAGGGACAGAACATCAGGCGCAGTGCCTTTTGCCCCCTCCTCTGACCAGCATCTATACCAGCTCACCCGTCCCGCCCTCAGCCTGCATGCGCTGCACATACACACGCGCGTACACACACACACACACACACACACTTAAGAACGATGGAGATCCCGTCAAGCGATGCCCACTACAAAATAAGAGAACTGGAGACTCCTCACTGAGAGAAGCGCAAGTTCAAGAATTTACAAAATTAAGATCTGATCACGATCAAAACCGTTATTGGACAGGCAAAGAAGCTGAAGACCCAAAAGAATAGCTGACTTGATCTTGGGCCCATCCCACAGCCGACCAGGGGCCAGAGCCCCGGCTGTCACCCTCCCTCCAATACCTTCCGACCACCCACAAGGTGCTAGTCAGGAAAAGCTAGAGCCTCTGACCCCCAATCACCCCTGCCCCCCCAGGGACTGGGAAGACCCTCCAGGAAAACAAGCATGGCTCTGCCCCCACAACACTGACACCCCTCCACTGTCTTGGTCCTCTCTCTGAGGACTTCCGTCACCTGCCTTAGGCTACACAGCACTTTCAGGTCCTGCTGGTCTTCTCCTTGCTCTTTTCTTTCTCACAGCAAAGCACAAACCAGGAAAAAGCCTGCCCAGAGTGAGCCCAGAGACACGGGGGGTAGCAGGGCGAGGAGGAAGCGGCGCCCCACCAGTTGGCTCCAGGAGAGGAGAGGAGGAGGCAGGCTTGGGGCGGAGGGAAAGCAAGACAAAGAGCAGTAGCAGAGGGCTAGGGAGGGATGACAACATCAAAAGGAGAAAGAGCTAGAAAAACAAAGCAACATGGAATTGAATTGAAACAGGAAAGGACAAAAGACGGGGAAAATAAGTCGATTGATGAAAATGAGCAGGAGAGAGAACCATCCACCCTACGCGGGGCTGCAGTCTCGAAGCACTTCTGTGGGAAAGGGACAGAGCGGAGAGCGGACGGAGCCTTGGGTGCTGACAAAGATGGTTTCCTCTGACCCAAATCAAGAGCTCAGGGTAAGAGGAGCAGCTGCACGTGCGTCTCTTCGTGAGGGGTGGGGGGTGCTTCTGCAGACTACTCACACAGCCCCCGCCCACGCCCGCCTTCGGGTAAGTCTGTCCTTCCGCGTCACATAGGATCTGCAGGGAGGAGGGGAGGCCACACCTGCAGATCCCTTCTCACTCTGTCCCTCCCTAGGCAGGGCTTTGGAAGGCAGGAGCTCATCTTCTGATCTTATTTTGTTGGCCCCGTTGTTTCTGCCCCTTACTTAATTCATTCCTCTCTCTCTCTCCCTCTCTCCCTCTCTCCCTCTCTTCCTCTCTCTCCCTCTTTCTCTCTCCCCTCTCTCCCTCTCCCCCCTCTCTTCTTCTCTCCCTCTTTCCCTTTCTCTCCCTCTCTCTCCCTCTCTCTCTCCCCCTCCTCCTCAGGTCAACAGTGTGGGGTGCTGGGCCCGCAGAAACAGGACTTACATCCAGAGATGCCGAATGCTGGCTTCACAGAGCCACCATCTGGCCAAAGTCAATTGGGATCCACCCCCTCTTCCCAGTTCAACACGAAGTCCAGCACCACAATGACAGCCACTAACACAGAGAATTAAACCCCCGAGTCTGAGGGTGCGACTGATCTAGTTAAGAATACTACTTTCCAGAAGGAAAGACTATTAGACAAGAGGAAGGGAATGAGGAGGGGAACAGGAGAGTGAGAGGGTAATGGGGGATGGATGCGATCAAAGTGTTATATGCATGTATGGAAATTTTACAATGAAACCCAGCTTTCTCTCTGATTAATATGCATGAATAAAAATTTTCCTGTTCTAAGCCAAAATTAAGACAAACGCATTCTACCTTCCACTTCCATAGTGCTGCACTGCCCCGAAGGCAAGGGTGAATATCTGATGTGCAGGAACCCCAGAGATACAGCCGGGTCAGGGCTTGGCCCAAGGTTGCCCAAGTGGCCAGAACCAGATCTAAGCCTCCTCGTTGACTTATTTGTTTGGTAGATACATACTGAGATCTACTAAGTGCTATAATTAAAAAGAGTTACCCACTCTCATGAGCCTACACTAGTGGGGAGACATAGATAGACAGTAAGCAAATAATTAAGCATCTGATATGTGAGGGATGCATAAGAGCTGGTAAAAGTAAGGTTGGGTAAGAAGAAAGATGCTTTATATAGGCTACTAGGGAAATGAGATGACCTTTTTAGAGAAATGTAAGCAACATGGGACAGAGCTATGTGGACATAAGAGACTATTTCTGGCAGCAAGGCCAGCAGGTGCAAAGGCCCTGAGGTAGCTCCCACCTGGAGTGTATGCAAACAGCAAGGAAACCTAGTGGCTGAAACACTGGAAGGGAGGAGTAGGAGGCAAGGTGAGAGACAACACAGACCACTGAAATGGCTTGGGGGTTAGCGCCACAGTGGAAAGTCATTGCGTCATTTGGGGCAGGACACTAACAAGCTCTAAATTTTCATTCAAAGGATCACTCTGGCTGTTCTGTGAGACTAGACTGTGGTGAGGCAAGGCTGGAATTGGGGAGCCCAATGCACCAATCCAGGCAAGAAACGACCGGGCATTTTTCAGAGCATTTTCTGTCATATCACAGAGGCTTATGGTGCAATTTTTGTCTCTGCTAAGAAAAGACTAACGCACTTATTTCCCAAAAGACCATATTTGTATTCAGCTCTGTTTCTCACCAACTGCAGCAGCTCCAGCAAGCCCAGACCAGTGAGAAGATGGAAGCCACGGAGGCAGAGAGCAATACTTTTTACTGAAAGCAAGTATGCAGTTGTTCCGTTCCCTTCATGCAAGGGCTGGCCTGGAACTCCAGGCCCTCCCTGCCATTTCTCAAAGACATATAGACAAGTGGATGGATGAACAGATAGAACTCTTCACCCTTCCTCTGGCTTTTCTCTATCAACAACTTACAACACCCAGTGATCAAGCGGAAGTTTGGGTCAAGGGGCATTTCTACTTGAACATGGAAACAGCTTTGGGCAGCTTCTAACCCTGAAACAGACTGCTATAGCAAATAAATTTCTATTTTTTCTAAGGCCAACTAGGAACAATCAATGGATATATATATAATCTAATATTATTTACAGACCTCACTATGGCAGGTGCCCGTTTGTAGGCCCTTTAACACTGCCGAAGTCCCTGCTATGTAGATATTCCTGGAGTAGTGGCAGGTGTAAAGGACTCCAGGCATTAACATTGAATATGAAATTTCTCAGTTCTTGACGTGGAACCTCAATGTGAAAACACTAGTACGGTATCTATGAGTTTATTAACTGAGGTTGCTTTGAAACCCATAAGGATAAAAATGGTCATCATCGGAACCCTTTATGCCTATTTTAATCTTAAAAGGCTACGTACTCTAAGATTGCAATTATATGCATTCTGGAAAAGGCAAAACTACAGAGATGGTGAAAAGATCAGTGGTGTCTAGGGGTCAGCAAGTGGGAGAGGGAGACTGAGTACAGCATAGAAGATTTGCAGGGGAGTGGTGCTGTAATGGTAGTCTTGTGTCATTACACTTGGGCCAAACCCTGAAAATGTACAACACCGAGAGTGAATCCTAAGGCAAACTACGGACTCTGGATGATTATCATGGATCCCCGTAGGTTTACCAGAGTAACAAATGAACCATTCTGGGGAAAGATACTAAAAATGGGTGAGGCTACACATCTTGGTGGGGGGGGGTATGGAAAATCTTTGCACTTTCTGCTCAGTTCTGCTGTGAAACTAAAACCACTTTTAAAATAGTCTTTTGGAAAAAACCTCCATGCCCAGGAGGTATTTTAGCTTGTGCCCGTCAGGGAGACCTTTCAGAGGCAGGGCTTAGAGGCTGAGATCTAAGCTGCAAAATTTCCAAGTCTTTTATAAGGGAAGAGAAAGAAATAAGGATGAAGCGAATGGGAAGGACAGAAAAGAGGCTGGATCACAAAGCGAGCAAATCGATGGGAAACAAGCAAAAGGAGCTACCCAGAGACCACGAGATGAGAGGAGCTGTCTCCCCACCTTGAACTGAGTGAGGGGAAGGTGAGCAGGAAGGTGACCCAGCTGCTTTAAGAGAGACGCCCACGAAGCTGGTTGCCACTACACAGTAATAGCTCATTTCTTGCTCGTGTAACAGCCCCATGCAGATAATGCACAATTCCTCCAAGTGGTTCACAGAGACTCATGTTTCTGCCATCTTGGGGTTCTATGACACGGAACACTCAGGTCCTAAGTGACCCTGCTCCACCCCAACCCCAGCCGTGAGAAGGACAAACGAATCTGGACAGCCACAGCTTTCCAGACCTGAACACATCATCCATCTCTTTCCACTTCCGTTCAGGTGGGAAGAGCTGAGCACCAGTGAGTGGCTGGGAAATGTCCTACAAGTGTGTGTTCAGGAGAAGGAAAAAGCAGTTTTCTCACGGTGCTATTTCTGCCACAGGCTCTTGTACAAGGAGTGATTCCCAGAGAACATCTAAGAACTAATAATGCCACCAAATCTCAAGCATAGTTTAACCAAATTTGAAGAATATGCTTCAAAAAAAGAAGAGACCCACGAGTTGGAAGTAACGGCCAAGCGATAGACTCACATTTACTTGGTTGTTTTCAAAAGCATATTCTCCCTGTCTCCTAACATACCTCTCTCATTCTCAACAATTTTACTCCAAACATAGTGCCAAAAGTTATACTTCCACAAATGTCCCTTAATTCAGCAATGAGAGACAATGGTAGAAAACAGCATCATCGATAAAGAATTGTTCGTATAATAAAGGAAAACTGCCATTCCTAATGATAAGGGGTATTTCTGGCCTTGTAAATTATGACTGTTTCCCCTGGGCCTCTTGAAATTACCCAAAAGTCCAGCACTACTAATGGATACTGAAACTTTTCCAGAGACTTGCGACTTTAGAAGCTGCCTACCAAAAAGGAAGACAAATCTCATCCCCTAACCATACTATCCCTTCAAAAACGACAATTCAAATGGCAGTTTGCTGACCACATGGGAATAGTAACTATGGATTTCCTCTTGAAGTATATTCCAACACAGGGACCTGTCAAATATTCTCATGAGCGTGCTGTAGTATCCCAATTATTTCTTTAAAACCAAATGATCACTAGATATTACACAAGATCCTTCCCTCTAAAAATATTATTTGATAGCCAAGCAAAAGCATGTCTCCACAATATATGATTATATGAATTTTTTAAAGACCTGTCTAATTGAAGAAATCCTTAAATTATAGAAGCCCTGAAGTTATCTCATTCCCAAAAGGATAGGTACAGACTTATATTTGTATTTTCAACTGGTTTACCCTCCTTTCAAACTACGCAGTTCCAATCCTTTGACCACATAAGGAAAACACACAGAATTCCTCTGAGTCAATAGAAACAATTCCCAATAATTACAGAAATTAAAGCATTCCCACTGAAACCCAAATACATAAAATTTTACTGAGCTCACAGTTGCTAAAAATGGATTCATCTTGTCAGAGAGAACATCGAGACCTATTACATTTCTGGATAAGAGATTAAAGGGTATTTTTTAAGCCTGATGGCAGAGCAGAAAAAAATTAAAGATCATCCGATCATTGCAATAAATAATAATCCAAAGACATCTATGATGTTGGTTTTTAACTGCCTGATTAATGACTCAACATAAAGATTAAAAAAAGGAAAGGCAAAATGTTCTAAACAGATACTTAACTTTTAGGATAATCTCAAGAATAAATTTTTCTTTTTTAAATCTAAAATTTAAACCATTAGAAAACATCAGTCTTTAAAGAAATTCCTCCTCTGGGCAGAAAGTGTTAACCTGTATTGATTGTAGATTGGATCCATAATCAAGCTGGCAGTCTAGTGGAAGGTATTCGCCTTTATTTTATCTTAAAGGCACTTACAGATGCAAGGTCCCACGGGAATCCAGCAAAGTGAGCAGGATGTCTGTACCTCCCCCCCCCACCTACCTATCAACCTGCCCCTCAGGTTCTCCCTCCCTGCCAGCACATCTGGTGAACAGAGTGAGAAGCATTTTTATCCTGGCCACTTCTTTTGGGGATAGTAGACCTACACCACATGTCTGCCAGGGATAGCTCACTATTTTAAAAACTATGAGGATATGGGTATGAGGATAAATTCTGTAGATTTCATTAAATTCCACTTTTAAAAATCTTATAAACAGAATCAAAAGCTATAAACATAACTATCTGCTACAAATTATGTGCATGTCAATTTCCTGCATTTAAACTTGAACCCTAGAACAAGAGATTTGAAACCAGGATTAGAAGAGTCATGTATTCATTGCATACCACTCTATACCACTGCTAAGGAATTCATTTAATCCTCATAGCACTGCAAGGTAGGTTGTGTTATTCTTGCTTTATAAATGAGGAAAGTGAGACTCAGAACAAATTAGGTCACAGCTGGGACTCCAATGCAAGTCTATCCACTATTTACTGCTTGCTCCTATTTCAAGATTAAAACAATTGCTGGTGTCCAACTGCTTCATTTAAAGGCCCCCAAAAGATAAGCTATCAACTCATAAAATTTCTCTCTCTCCACACCATTGGGATGAAATTGTCTACTTACTGTAAATTGGACATCTCATTAGGTCAGGGAAGTACCTACCTCCATAATATCAGAAAGTAGCAGCCCCCATGAAATGCTTAGTGCCCACACTTGAGAAAGTGAGCATATCCCATGTGTTGAAATAAAGGATGATAGCATAATGCAGAACCCAAATAAATGGACGGAAGTCTCAATGTCTTTTAGAAATAGAAAACCTAGAGAATGAGAACTTTTCAGTATTTATTCAGCATTATCCTAGAAACAAGAAGAGCCAGCTAGTGACAGTGATTGTTTCAGTCTGACAGCAAATACCTAGAGTGGATGCTTCAGTCCTGAAAGTGTTTGTGTCTTCCTCCTGCCTAGAGGACAAGTTCTTAAAAATAAAATCAGTCAATACATGGTCAGCATCCCCACGATCAGAGCAACATCCATGACCACTTAGCAACCTGCCAAGCCCAGTCGTAACTGAGTTCAGTTAAACAGCCTAATTCCACAACAGTTCTTTGAGGTAGATGTCTATTATAATCTCCATTTGACAAATAGGGAAAGTGAGGCAAGAACCAATTAGAAAACTTGCCAAAGTGTTTACAGCTTGTTAGAAGGCTGAGTCAGGCAGTCTATTAAACTCTTATTGCACTGTCCTTATAGAGACTCAGCTATCTACACTGGCAATCCTTGCTCTCTTCAAATCCCTTGAAGCCAAGCGTGCCTCTAACCATTTACAACTGGGGTCCATCTCTCTAGGATGCACCAACCCTTCCTAATGTCCAGAGTGTTCTGCTATTTCCCAATCCTCTGCTCATCTTTACTCTGCACCACCTTGAACTGCTATAAAACTCATATTTTGATGTCTGGTACCATATTCTCCTCTGTTTCTTGGAGCAAGTTCACATATCTGGGGTCAACTATCCTGCATCAAAACAGCTCCTTAGAACACAGGATAAATGGTAGAAGAAGAAGCCACAGAGAGCAGCATGATTAAAGGACACGCTCAACCCAGAGTCGCCTGGCGGCACACTCATCAGATGGTCTCACAGAATCCCGCGGTAGACTCTTCTTCGCCAGCGCATCCAGAGCGCTGCACTTGCTCTCTGCAGCTGAAAACAGACTTGGGCGTTCCGAGTATTAGCCTTTCAACTTATCTTAATTCTAGGGGGGGAAGTTCAAAGAGGGCTTCATTATCCTGTTTTCTGTACTACTCTCCATGATTCCAACATTTCATCGTGTAAAACCTATGTAATAAGCAGTTTCCAATAAAAGATTTATATATTACACCTGACTTAAAAGACAAATTGAATTTTCCAACTTGCAAAGCTGAGTTTATCAGCGATCTCTAGAGGCGCCACAAATGGAAGCCACCAGTTGTGACCCATGATTTAATCAGCTACTAGCCTGATCATTTCCTCACTACATCAGTATAAAACAAAGAAATAATTGTTTTAAGAATGAAAAAGCTTCCCCCAAAAAAAACAAGCAGGGCTCTGTCCTTTACCACATGCTTACTAATGGCCTCAATGCAGGAATAGATGTACTTATCAAACTTACCCATGGCAAAACCAAGGTTGGGAGGGTCAGTTATGGTGAATCAAGGCACAAAAAGAACTCAACAGTGCCAACACTAACAAGATGAACTTCCCTAACGATCAATGCAAGTACTGTACTTAAGTTAAAGAAAGCTCAGCAGCAAGACAAAGGATGGAAGAAGACCAGATAAACACCACTGACCGGGAAAGGACCAAGAGCTGTCAAATGCAGTGATCTCAGGATGGGTCGATCCTGCAACACAGCTGCATGAAAGAAGTGAAGACAACTTGAGGCCACAGGCCTGCGTCCAGAGCAGAGGAGGCGGTCACCGCCTCGTCCCCCATGTCAGGCAGAGCCTATGGGGCACTGTGTTCCATCAGAGTCTCTGCATCTTAGCTCAATGTTGAGGGAAACAGGGGAGAAACAGCCCCCAAAGGCACACCAGGAGAAGAAAGGCTGCTGAAGCTGGGGGCTATGCTGACAGAGTGACCCGTAATGGGAGGGTATGAACGCTGTTCTCAAACTTTTAGAGGATTATGCCCAAGAAAGAGCCCCGTCACCATAGTGTCTCAAGGAGCAGAAATGGAACTACAGTAATGGAGAGAACTACTGAGGGTAGATTTTAAACCATAATCAAGAATCATTTTGTAATGATTAGAAGCATCCAAATATGGATTCTCTTCCTTACAGGTGGAAGAGGTTTCTCTCCATTATTAGATTGTTTAAGCAGAGTCAATGCCCACCTGTTTCTGTGAGGGAATTCCTATACATAAGATTCCATGATGAAAATGATTCTCACACCAGACCCAGGGCTTTTCCCACTTATTAATATTCGAAGAACCACAGAACCTCAAAGTGGTCACAAAAGGTCATTTCACACACTCTCCTTAGCTCTGAGAAAGGAGACAGTCACACTGCCCACAAAGATCACCATAAAAGAGTTCTTTACATGTTTCCAAGAAGGGATTTTTTATCTTCTTGGTATTCCCATAGTCCTAGCTTTTCAGGAAGTTCTTTCTGGTGTCTAATCTGAATCTCTTCTTCCCAGTTTTATCAGTTCACATGGATACAAAACTGGACTCTATACTAATCATGACAGGGGCACAATTAGATATGAGAACAAATAATTAATAAAGAAAAATATTTCTGAAGAAAAATATTAAGCAATGAATTTTAAAATCCCATCTCTAAATGCCAAATGTCATTCAGAGCAGTTATAAAAACCATTAGAAGATTAGTTTGCATGCTCTCATTCCTGAGTGCAGCCCTGACCTCCTTGTATAAGAGCTCCGCTTCTGTCTCTGCGCAGAAAGAGCAAGACAGAAACTTAATGTGTTTAGATTAAAACCACTCACACTGGAGGGTAAAGCACAGTAAGGCTGCAGGAATACAGGAAAGCTTTAACAGGCTTGTGACAACATTACTTGGGTCTGAAAATGCTAGTTAACTTAAAAGGTACCAAAATACAGATTAAATAAAACATGCCCTTCTCTCATTTCTTTAGAAAGTGGATAAGCTGCCAAAATAGTCACCTTGAAATGCTGCTTAGCATAGAACTCTTGCGGGCCCTGCTCCTAGCAACTTACACTGTGTTTAGTAAATTGCTCACATACCGTGTTGATGCACTTCTGCACCAAACTAATTTGCCTACTCGTGAACCAATCAATTTTCTATTAAAACTTAAGTCCCAGCTAACAGGACAGCACAGTCTATATTCTCTTTAAACATCCACTCTCAAAAATAAAACCAAAACCAAGCTCCTTTAAAATAAAACCAAATCATCTCTGTTAAAATAAACTATTTTCTGTAACTGCTACAACTTGGAGGGTAAAGTACAGTAAGGCTGCAGGAATACAGGAAAGCTTTAAAAGGTTGTAGATAATAAACTTGGTTGTAGATAATACATGTCCATACAGAGGACAGCAAACTAGTATTTACAACTGGAATTTGATTACAGGCTGGCCATATGCAGAAGACAGAGAATTCAAAGCCCAGAAGTCCCAAAAGACTTGCTTTTCTGTTCTGGGCCTGCATAGAGTTTTTCACTGACAAAACAAACAAATGTATACACACACATCCATGCACTCAGGCACACATGTGCACACATATTCACACATACTCCTGCATGCACACACACTTACACATACATGCACTTTCCCTCCTGGTTTAACGTTAGCCTATTTTTTTTTTTTTGTGGGTACCGGGGGGTCGACCTCAGGACCTCGTGTGCCAACAGGCACCCGTGCCGCTGAGTGATATCACCGGCCCCTTTTTCGTATGTGGGATCCGGGAGTCGAACTCGGGCCCTCGCGCTTGCAAGGCAGGCGCTTAAGCCGCTGAGCCCTCTCACCGGCCCTAACGTTAGCCTATTAGAAAATTGGAAAAACACACTTAATGTTCCTACGCTTTGCAAACTAGCCATGCTAGCAAACGTACTTTACTCCCAAAAATAGTGCTAGTTTTTAATAATATCTCAGCACAAAGACCTCACTTGAATCATAAGTGCAGGTAGTATATAAATAGTATTTAAAAAAGAAAAATACTCAGTTATTACCTGAATATATACTATGTGAGAGTCTAACTTTTACTTTCACTTAAGAAAGCTAACGTGAATCCTTGCATGAAAATGAAGAACAATAATATTTTTATACTCACTGCTCAGTGAATTGCTAAGAGCTATTGAGTTTATCCAAGGGAAAAAAGTAATTCCCAGTGGATCAAAATTCTATTCCAATCCATAATACTCAAAACTAAAGGGCATATCCACACAATACATGGGCCATATTATCTCTAACTGCTCCTAAATGAATTCACATTATAGACTGTTGCGCAAATAGAATTAGACACGTGCAAAAAACCACCACCAAGGAATGCTGAATTCCTCTGTACAAAAATAACTCATGTATCAGTCCACCATGGTTTATGACACTCCTATCATTCAATTTAAACTTGGATACTATAAAGTCATTAAAAATTATGATAAATAATGTTTAATTGTACAGGAAAATATTTGCAAAGTAAAAAATAAGTTATAAAACAATGGAAAAATATCAACCACTATTGTTAAAGTAATTATGAACATACTCAGACGAAAATGAAAATATAAGGATTAGGGTTTGTTTTTAATCCTCTGGGTACTTTCCTATTTTTTAAGGTTTCTACAATGAACATGCATCACTCTTAAAATTAGGAGAAAAATTAAAAATATATAAAATCAATTTAATGGTAAAACTCTTGAAGTCATAGGCACAGGCAAGGACATTCTAAACAATATCCCAGTCACACAAGAAACAGCACCGAGAATCAACAAATGAGATCCTAACAAATTTAAAAGCTTCTGCACAGCAAAAGAAACAACCAACAGAGTGAAAAGAAAACTTGCAGAATGGAAAAAATTGTGCCAGGTAGTCCTCAAACAGAGGACTTATATCTAGAATATATAAAGAACTCAAAAAAGTTAGCCCCCCCAAATAAAAGACCCAATCAAAAAATGGGCAAGCAAAATGAAAAGACACTTCGCAGAAGAAGTACAAATGGCCAATAAATAACACGAAATGCTCAACATCACTGGCCATTAAAGAAATGCAAATTAAAACAACAGTGAGGGCCGGTGAGATGGCTCAGCGGCGTCAGCGCCTGCCTGGCAAGCACGAGGGCCCGAGTTCAACTCCCGGAACCCACATACGAGAAAAGGGCCGGTGATATGCTCAGCAGCACGGGCGCTTGCTGGCACGCGAGGTCCTGAGGTCGACCCCCAGTACCCACAAAAAAAAAATAAAATAAAAAAAATAAAACAACAGTGAGATTCCCTCTTACCTCAGAAAGAATGACTATCACCAAGAAATCAAATAATAACAAATGCTAGTAAGGCTGTGGGGGAAAAGGGACCCTCCTCCATTGTTGGTGGGAGTGTAAACTGGTGCAACTACTATGAAAATTAGTATGGAGAGTCCTCAAAAGACTAAAACTAGAAATTTCATTTGGCCCAGCTTTCCCCCCCCCCCCAAGTATCTTCCCAAAAGAGTTAAAGACATCATATTACAGTGATATGTGCATACTTACATTTATAGCAGAAAATTCACAATAGCTAAATGTTAAAAAGCAACCAATATGTCCATCAATAGATGAATGGACAAATAAAATGTGGTATTTATACACTATGGAGTACTACTCAGCCATAGAGAAGGATAAACTTGAGTCATTTGTAGGAACATGGATGCACCTTGAGACCATAATGTTAAGTGAAATACGTAAATCAGACACACACAAGGTTAAATACTACATGGTTTCTCTTATACAAGAAACCAAAATTATAAAGAACAAAACAAAAGATAGATAATAGGAAGTAGGGAGATAGATCTTTTTCAAATGGGAATGGGATCAAGAGATGGAGGGAGGGAAAGATGATGAAAAAAGGAATGGGGGTGTATTCTGTCCATGTACCAACTCCACACAAGGAACATAAACATTATGTACACCAAATATGTACTAAATAAATAAATGAGACGCTTGAAATAAAATAAAATACAGAAAACTTTAGATTGTGAGTAACTTGCTCTGTAAGTGTTCCACAAGACAAGTGAACATTTCTAATAAATTTTAACTTGATAAATGAGCAATGTCTTACAATAGGAGTAGTATGTGACACTAATGCCACCCGAAACAACTGAGCCAATGGTTCTCCATCTCCCTCTCTCTCTGCAGGATTGTGGGCGATCATCTCGCAACAGCAAGAGGTTATGGAGTATGGAGGAGATCTCATCTGCAGAGGAGAAGAAAAAGGCGGAGGAATCCCTTACTTCAAATAAGATTAGGGAGATGTGTAAAATGTGGGAAACAGTGCAAAATTTTGTAGAAAAGCACCACCAAAATATGGTTGTAGCAGTCGGACAGCTGAATCTGTTTAACAATAATGCAATGTCACATTTCTGCAAAATCCTCAAAAGGAGGCAAAAGCAAGTGTCACTGAATAGGTTCCTGATTAAAGTTGCATGAAAAGAAAAATATTCCATCGAGCCAACAGGTAGCAGTGATTCCATTAGTGATGGTGAAAGTCATCCTACACAATGACCCTCCTCTCTCTTGTCTCTCTCACACCAGCTACAGAGGTTTTCAAAGGTGAGTGCAGGTTAATTTGTTTATTTTCCTTTATAGTTTGTATTATTTTGTATCATATTACAGTATCATAATCATTTTATATAACTATTTTGGGTTGCGGAATGAATCATTTGAGTTTCCATTATTTCTTATGGGGAAATTCGCTTTGATATATGAGTGCTTTGGATTACAAGCATGTTTCTGAAACAAATTATGCTCACGAGCCAAGGTTTCACTGTAAAATAAAATAAATTTAACAATCAATTTTGATAAACATAAACTTATTATATGATCCAGCCACCTCACTTGTAAGTATTATACAGGTACAATGCATTGCATGAACTTATATTCACACAAAACCTGTGTATAGTTATAACGTCTCTATCTGTGATCACCAAAAGCTGGGGACACCTCAACTATTCAATGAGTAAACTGTAGTTCCTCCACACAGTGCAATACTAGTCAGCAATGCTAGTCAACGAGGTGCTCTTGTTGAACTGAAAATGCAACAAATGGATGAATCTCACATGCGTCATGCAGAATGGTAAAAGCCACACTTGAATGGCTATGTAATATATGATCCTACTTATATGTCATCCTGAATGTTACCTTTTACTTATTATAACTACAGGGGAAAAAGCAGATCAGCCACTGCCACAGATTAGATTAGAGGAGGCATTGGCTACAACAAAGGAGCAGACAGGGAATATGGGGTGTGATGGACATGTTCTACATCTGGATTGCAGTGCTGGCCACAATCCTGTCTGCATTCGTCAGAACTCACAGAACTGTACAGTAAGAAGGGTGAATACTATTATATGCATACTGTATCTTAATAAACCTGCCTTTTTAAAAAAAAAATTGCCTTTTAGAACTGAAAGTCTATTCAAGTCCACATTATATTAAGTTGCATGGGATTTTTTTCTCCAAAATATATCTATGTCTCCTAAGAAAAGAAAAAAGGAAGGTTGATTTTTTTTTTTAAGGTGACATAATTATTACCTAGCAGGCACAGATTTCTAAAGGAATTGAATCCAGAAGTGAGAATTTTTAATAGGGGCATATGGATTACACAAAATTTAGGACACTCAAACCTGCCTGGGACACCCCGGCAAATCCCAGCAGGGACACTGGATGACACCACGGAACTCCACAAGCTGGAGAAAAGCTTCCCAAAACGGGATGGGGACAGAGGAGAGCATCTTTCAGTGTGCTACTCTCAGGACCTATGCCCACAGGCAAAGGGTAGAGTCCACCTGAGAGCCAGCCAACATGGCAATTAGGGGTCTAATTTTCCTCACGCTCCAGCGGAAACATCCCTAGATGAATCAATACATGACTAAGCAGTCGCCAGCCAATTGTCCAATGAGGGACTTATAATGCCCTCTCCACCTCTGTGATACTAGGATAGTATGTCTGAGAGGTGAGGAAGGAGGTTTCCTAAATGGATTTGGGGACAAGGAACTTCCTCTTGAGTTAAGGAGAGAACTGGTTTTTGTTTTATTCTTTTTTCTTATTTAGATGAGCATACAAATAAGCTTAACTGAGCCTTGTTGAAAACTATAGTCATTTTTAGACTAGAGATGTGAAAACTGAGGATTATAAAGTAAGAATTTGTTTTAAGAAACATTCTTCCTCTCAAATAGTACCCACCTGGAGTGGTATTATGGAGAACATAAGAGGAAAGTGGCCTCAAAGAGGGATAGGAATAATTACCAGACAACAATTACATTAATCTCTTCCCTGGACACTTTGAAAGGATGTCACACTTTCTAAGGTGGAATGTGGACCAAGTATGTCTTCATACTGTATAAAAATGGCTGACTAGCAAATCAATGTTCTTGAAGGAGAATACTTTGGCTAATTAAGATATTAAGTTATTTTTAAGGCCTTAAGGCTTTAAGCCCTGTCTACATTGAAAAAAAAAAAAAGCAGTATCCTAATTTGTTTATTAAGCCAAATCACCAAAGAATGGCTACTTTAAAACTATACTAACCTTAATCTGGGAATGGTGGTGTGTATTTGTATCCCAGCACTTTGGAGGCTGAAGCAGGAGGATTAAGGCCAGCCTGTGCTACATAGTGAGTTCGAGGTCAGCCTGAACTACACAGTAAAACCCTGTCTCTAAAACCCAAATAAATAAATACAGTATTAGCCTTCTTAATATATCTGAATGCAGACACACACACACAAACACAGACACATACCTTTTTCATTTTCGTTGTCTCTGAAATTCTGAATGGATAAGGATTTATCACAAAATAGACATCATCTGTCTGCCTACTTCTGAACAGGGTTTTTCTGGAGCTCAAACTAGCATCAGGAGTAGGACTTTTAAGTTTAAATCAGTAACCAAATGTCCAGCAAGAAATAAATAAATAGGAGCAAGAAAACTTACACCTAGTATTTTCATGTCCTGCTCAAAGTAAAATGAGTCTTCCTAGATTAAGCATTATATATTTGAAACATTTGTAGTGAAATAAGAGAAAGGAGGCAATGTGGAAACTCATTTGAGCTGCTGTTCAAGAGACCCAAACTATGTTATTCCGTTCCGTCATCCATACCACCGGCATTCAGTCCTGGGATGTCCGTGAAACCACTGTGTAATTGTGGCTACACCATTTATAATCTCCCTGAGGCTTAAGAGGGGAAAATCACACTTAGCACACTGGGTAAGTCATGAGAATTGGATAAAAGATTTATGAAGTAGCCAGTGTATGGTTACACTGTACGGTTCACTGTGGGTGTCCAAAAATACGATCTCTTTCCCTCTCTCCCTTCCTTCTGAAAAGCTGTTTTTTATATAATCAAAATGAACTGTTTTGCTTGGTCTACTAACCAGTTTAGCACAGAAGAAAGCTTTTCTACTTTGAAGACCCCATGTGTCTGATACATGTGTGTGCTCCTGTTTCATAATTTTTCAATCAGGAGTGAATAGCAGTGAAAGACCCTGGCTGACAGGCTCCCAGATACAAGCATTAGACACTGACAGTGTGCTTCGGCCTGCAGAGAACGTCCGGCTTAGCACAGGGCCAGCATGGAGCTCTGGGAGGACGGCACTAAGGCCTTATCCAAAGGGCGCCTCTGACAGGCAGGAGTCACAGGCAGGCGGCTTCAGGATTCCTACAGAGTTCCCAGCCAAAGGCCACAGGACCAACAACTATTAGCTGCATGGACTAAAACAAAAACCAAAGATACCACTAATCGAAATAATAATAATAATAAAACCTTTAAGTAGGGCAATTCTAAATTAAAAGCGACTCGTCTGGCAAGCCAAATTCAGACTCATGTCAAACAAAAGCCTTAACAGTGCTCAAAGCAGAGGTGGCTTCTGGGAGGAAAATACACCTAAGGGACAAACAGACCAAACCACAGGCACTGAGGACAGTCTGGGTTTTCCTCCGCACATTCAGGATCTGAGCGATGCTTTTCCTCGACTCCTCAAGGTTCCACCGGCTTTGCAGTCTCCACAGGAGGGCTCAGGTAGGAGTGACACAAAAAGACAATAAAGTGAGATGCTGAAGGGGGACCTCTTGGGTTAACCGGGGGTCCACAAAGCCCTGCCACAGAAGTTCATACCACAGAGCCCCCACGGACACAGGCAAATGGTTAAAGTAAAAATGAGTTGTTACAGGGCCGGTGAGATGGCTCAGTGGCGTAAGTGCCTGCCTGGCAAGCGCGAGGGCCCGAGTTCAACTCCCGGAACCCACATACGAAAAAGGGGCCGGTGATATCGCTCAGCGGCACGGGCGCCTGCTGGCGCGTGAGGTCCTGAGGTCGTCCCCCCGGTACCCACAAAAAAAAAAAAAAAAAAAAAATGAGTTGTTACAAAATGCACAACTCCTACTCCAGTGTCCCCGTCCTCCCTCAGACACCACGGAGGACAGTCTCAGTAGCTTCCTTGGCCCATCAAGGCCAAAAGCAAAAAGAAAAAATAGTGGGAGAGAGGGTAAGGAGAGAAGCCCAGATTCAAGAGTTCCTGCTCTCCAGAGTCTCAAAACAAAGACCAGAGAATTAAAACAATAGAATCTCCAGACTCTGTATAAAACTAATGATTAATGGAACAGGTTTGTACCTCTCTGCTGTGAAGAAATCTAAGAAGAGCACACTGCCCATAACACTGCTATTCTGAACAGGCATGGGCCTTCCGAGTTCCCCCAAAGGCTCTTCAGATGCTAACACAGTCAGCAAAACGGTATCGTTTATGTTCCTTCAATTCTGTCATAGTTAGCACTTTGGCTTATTTTTTTTGTGGGTCTTTTTTCTTTTTTGGTTTGTCATTTGGTATCAACTTTGAGGTATACATATTCATAGGCCATTTGTCAAAAACCGCTGGTCATCATTGTTACCCTCCTATTATGTTGTTTTGAACATTTGTTCTTTTTTTGATTTGTTTTGTTTTTTCTTCTCTTTAAAATTAAAAAAAAAAAAAAAAAGAAAAGAAAAACAGTTGGTCAGTAGGAAGGGTAACAATTAAGGTTGAAGATTTGGATCCAGGGCCCTGGTCCAACCTGTGAGCTTCCTTCACATCTTTCCTCCAGTCCCAGAGGAGGACATCTCTCTTCAAACTCCCCTGTGCACTCTGTGCCAACCTGGCAGGCTGTACCGTCCTGCCCAGCGTACCTTTCTCCTCTTCCACCTTCCCCGTCTCCTTGTGTGCACTGCTGTACCTTGGCTGAGAGCTCTCCTGACTCCCCTGATCAAAGCCATCACTGAGGTCTTCGGAGCCAGATGCAAGCTCCCCAACCTCTCTTTGTCTGCTAATTTTGATGCCTACTCCCTTCCTGAAGTTCTCCCCTTGCCTGACTTCCAACACACCACTTTCTCTCCCTCCTTCCTCAACTTTAACTTTATTTGCCAAGCATCTGTCATTCATTCATTCAAAAGGAAAGACATGCTGCTTCCAGGGACTTATGTCTATTCATGGAACCATTTACTCTTCTTATCCATAAAATACAATAATTATTGAATGAGCTCTATAATCTAAAGTAACACAAGTAAAATAGCATATCTATATCATTTTAAATCTTCAGAGGTAAGATTTCTTAAGGCTACTGCCATATTCAAAGCACCTTAATTTACATTAACTTATTTGTATTTTACAACAAATAATTTTTATTTTAACCACTGCCTGTCTGACAGGCAGATTAATAATGAGATCTGTGCCTGCCCATTCTTCAGCCTGTACTTTCCCCTGCAGCTTTCCATTAGTGATGCTGAGCTGCTAATCTTACCTAGTACTTGATCAGGCATCTAATCTGCAGGGAACCTCTGTTTCTATGTGAGAGTATGCTCTGCCTTCCTTGATAATGCAGTTTCCACTGTAGGGGCAAAACTGAGGGCTTTGTCTCTAAGAACACACACTTACTATGGAAAGGCAGATATTCACCTTGGAAATATTTATGTTGTAGCATATAGGTCCCTAAAATCAGTGTGATGCATGTATTTCTAAACTTGTACAGAAGGAGTCTTTTTTTAGTTATTAAACTTTCTGCAGTAAGTGTGAAAAACAGTGATATGCATCTTTTTCTTTTCTTTCTCTCAGTTTAGGATAGGCTCTTTCCTTTGTCAGCCTGAAGCGTCTATTCTGCCTTAGTTAGGGATCTTAGGGTTGGGAGTGAGGCGAAGGGGCATTTTAGCACTGTCAGAGGGAAAAGAAAGGAGAAGGGTCAGCTTCTGATATCCCAAATTTGTTTTTATAGCAAGACAATGAGCTGGAAATGCAGACTTTATCAAGAATAGCCTGAGAAATGCAGATCATGGCTTCCTTCGTAGAAGACAAAGCTTCTTTCTTAAGGCTAGGGATGAAGCTTGCTACCTCAGGACAGGAGAAGGAAAGAATGCAGGTAGCAAAGCCCAATCTTCATCCCTTCTGGGCCAGGTAGTCATGAGGAGAGGCAGGAGGGAAAGGACCTGAGTCCAGACTGCCATTCACAGAGACAGAAAGGTTGTCAAGTGAGTTGTGGGCACTCAGGAGTGGGCAGCACTTGGCCACTGTGACTGGGGAGGCTGCTCCTGCATCAGCCCTGGGACAATCAGAGCACAGGAAACACAGTGAAGCAACGTGGCCAGGTGGAGGGAAGGACAGCGTCTAGTGCTCCCCTGCCAGTTTTCACTCTGCTGGGTCAGATGCAACCAGAAAGCCCTATGCTCCCCAAGGAACGAGGATGTGGTGAGGTAAGAAGAAGCAGGCCCCACCTGCTGAGAGGAAAGATGCTCACCAGGCTGTGTTCAGCATTATGAACAGGACCTGACACAAAGGAAAGGGACCAGACAACACAGACAGAGGTGAGCCACCACCTAGGATGGAGCCGCCCGTGAGGACTGACGTGAAGCTAGGTAATCTCCCATCTCCACCCCTTCCCCACACTCTCCATACACACAGAAACCCTCCCGGAAGGGAATACGGGAGGAAGTCAAATATCAGAGAGACTGGGTATTTTATCTAAATAAATGAGCATGCAAAACCTAGAGGAACTGTTTAGATCACTGCATGAGGCTACACAGATTAGAGTGGACTCTTGTGTTGTTTCACCTGCCCTGTGGACTACATTTCTTCTTACCTGAGGGTTACTTGAGAGGACCTATAATCCTGCTACCTAGTATACAGAAAACGAAGTCCTCGTCATGAATACTATTTTCAGTCTAACAGCATCATCTCCACAGCTGACAGCAACAGGTCTTTGCCACTCTGACTGATAACAACAACAAGCTTCCATGTGAGACTTTCGAAAGCTTATCCCTGCAATTATAGTTTGCAGGGATAAGCTTTCTTTCTCTTTCTTCTAACCCTCATACCTAGAAGACCATGAGCACTTTTCTTTTTGCATTCCAACACCTAGGACAATATCTGAAATATAGTTGGTATTCAATAAAATTTACTGAGTAAATGAAAGTCACAATGAATGAATGAACACTCAATAATAAATAAAACCACAGCCATGCTCCACATTATATTTGTAGTATTATTATGCCAATAATAATAATTATGCACACAACCTAAGTTATGTCATCATTCTACTTTTCCCAAATACTATGTCAATGTAGAGAGAGATTCCCCAGAAAGGACTAGAGGGTGTCACTACAGGGAAGACAGTGGGGACGTCAGCTGCAACGTGAAGAGGACGAGCTACAGACAGAGTGAAACAAAGGAGTTTAATGATCCACGGGCACAAAAAATTGAATAAGCAGATCTGCAGGAAGATAGTCATGATAAGGAAGGTGGGTAGGAAGAAGGGCAAAATAGGCCTCAAACTGGCTTATGAAGGGAGAAAACCAAACACACTAAATAAATTGCCTCGTCAGTGTGACAACAAGGCTGCATTTACAAAGCTGAGTATCGCTACAAACCGTGGCTATGGAATTACAGAGTTGACCATGTCAATCAGCAAGCCTGAGCATTCATTTGGCTGGGTTGTATTCAGAATTTTTTAATTCATTCTGGATCCTTTGCTTCAATAAATGCTCTAACTTTATCAACTACTCAAATAAAAAATAAGGAATGAACTTTATGCTAGTATGTACGTAAATAGGTCTCTCCTAAGGGCACCAATGTCTTTTTGTTTGTTTGTTTGTTTTTCTTTTCTGGTGCTGGGAATTGAACCTGGGCCTTTCGCACGCTAGGCAAATGCTCCATAACTGAGCTACATCCCCAGCCCGAGTGTTGTCCTTTATCATGAGAAAAAAGCAGAAATTCTGAGCACAGGAATCGTAGAGCATCTTTTAACCGTGAGTCTTCCATCCTAAATGTGAATTTTATATAACTCATATAAGATTCACAAACTTTTCCTTACTATTCAGTTTCATTAACTATTTCTAAGACAAATTCATTTAGTAAAAACAAATATTTTCTCCAAAACCCCAGCAGTGCTTCAAATGACCTCCATCTTAGAACACTAACATGACTATGGTGAAAACATACACTCCGAAAAAGTCTAAAGATTGTTCCTGAGAACCTGCTGGCAGCTGGAGGTGGCAGGCAGGAGAGGAGAGGTGTTTCCATTACAAAGCCAGCAGAAATAAACACCGGCCAGACCCCAGGTGCCCGCGCTCCCACCCAAGAATGCCCCGGTGCCACAGTTCAGTAAACACAGGTTGGACAGGGGCTACTCCCAGTAGGACAACTGGTCACAGCAGCACTGAGCATTATCTTCCCTGAGATTTGCTCGGGTCAAAACAACAACACAAGCGAAGCCCCGGCTGCAGAGGGTTAGAGAACAGCAGCACACTCCTGCTGCAAACAATGAATAGGCATCAAAAAAGAACGCTGTCTCAAGTCAGACCCTAGCTTTACAGCACCATCGGTTCTCCAGATCCTCAGGTCCCGCATCGGGGAACTCAACCAACTGCAGGCGGAAAACGTTCAGGGGAAAAAGGCTGGGTGTGTGCTGAACACACACAGACTTTCTTCCCTCGGCATTATTGCCGAAGCAATACTACAGAATGACAGCTATTTACCTGACATTTACATTGTATTACATATTAAAAGTAATCCAGAGTTGATTTAAAATACACAGAAGGACGTGTACAGTTTGTGCTGTGCAACGCTCAGCGTGTGACAGGGCGGTGCCACAGATAGTAATAAAAATTCACCAACAACAATCAAGAAATATGGAAAAGTTAAGAGGTCACCGATGCACTGCGAGAGAGCGGCGGGCGAGTCCAAGGGAGGACCGTGCTGTCAGGTGAAAGGCTGGGATTTTTACATTTGAGTTTAACCTAAGGAGGGGTCAGGAAACAGCATCCCGGAAATGTTTTCATCGGGTCTCGGTGGTTCTGATGGTGGTTCTGATGGTTTTATCAGGTCACAGTGGTCCATTCATCTCAGTTTTAAGGACAGCAAGGTGCTGTCTGAAAAGCGAGTAAGGTTTTGTTCACCAAGGTCCAGTGCTCTTGACATTGCTAGAAACAGAGCTTCTGAATAAAATTAACAAATATGTAAAAATTAATTAATGTTAGTGATCAAGGGGATCAGAATAAAATACTTAGGTTGAAAGGGACTTCTGACAGTACACTGAGAGAGGGGAAAGAACAGTGTTCTTTAAGGCATGACAAGACGTTAGACTATGCAGTGATGTATGCACAGCTTACGGGGTGGAAAGCTAATATTCTACTACAGACTCATCACTCAACTGCAATGAGGCCTTTAAAAACAATGGTAAAATAACCGTAAATCCTCACAGTTTATACCAGTTACTACACCATTTTACATAAGGGACAGGAGCACCTGCAGATCTAGTGCTCATGGCAGGGAAGGGGGCTGAAAGCCCCCTTTGCTATCAGGACAATGGTACTCATACCGACAGGACCACTATGTGGACCTGTCAATTCAGTCACAGAAACAATGGTTCTCAGTGCATAAATTTAAGGAACAAATTAATAGCTAGGACTAATTTAGGAAATAAATGAATGCTTAGGATTAATTTAGGAAACAAAGGTGGCTGGCACATTACAGCTCGTCAGTTAAAGAAAAAAATCTTTTTCCTTTGGTTCGGTTGTAACTTCTTAAGGACAAGTGAATGAATTCAGATCAGTCTTCATTTCAAAATAAGCCTGCAGTTTAAATGAGAAAAGATTAGCTGGCAGTCCTCAGCTTCATTTCAGCACCTACTGGACCACGGCAGCTGACCACCCATAGAGGGAAATGCTGGCACTCCACCTCTCAGTTACAGGGTAAGTAAGATGCCTTCGCAATGCCCACAGATTTTTCTGAAATAGACTCGTAGGAAGGACACCTAAATAGTTGTATGCGAAGACTCACAGCCCAACACTGAAGAGATGCTTACTAAGATCTCCCTAAACGGCTCCATATGCAGGAAAACAGCTTATTGTAATAGCAGTACTTGGAATCTGCTACCCAACACGTAATGATGCTTTGCATGTGCTGTGACCTATAGATAAAACCTACTTTTGTAGTAAATGATAGCTTTAAGAGATCACTGAATAACAATCATAAAGTAAGTATCACTAAAAGGAACCTTGTTCATGTTGTGGGCATTTGCCTTTGGGAATGTTTTTGTTTTGTTTCTTTTTTTATCTGAATGCCATCGAAACCTCCTTGCCATTTTGAGGGACTCACCCACTCTGTGCGTTCTCGGGACAGGAGAGACCCTCCCTCACACCACAGAAGTGGGCACTTCCTCTCCTAGTCCCCAGCAGTCATATATAGCCTAGGCCCAGCTCTTTGTATCCCCTCCCAGGCCTTGAAGTGAGTGACACAGGACCTAGAGACTTTAGGGATCATTCACAAGAGTGACACAGGTACAGGAGACCACAAAGGGGATCAGCAGCAGCATTCAGCAGAAGCAGCAGCGCTGGAGCCAGATCCATCTGGGATGGGGACACTACCACGTGGTCCCCAAGGTCAGGCCTCCTGTCATCCCTCTGTTCCCAGCTTGAGTCTCCAGCCATCCATCTATGTACTTTATTTTCTAAGTCGAACTTCTATTGCAAGAGGCCAGTGGTTTCACCTGAGTGATAAGAATGAATAAATCTCATCAACCAGCATTCACTTTGAATGAAGAATGACAACAGATGTGTTGGCAATAATCATAGACTGAGATGTCACTTCATTTCTTTTCTATATACGCTATTTTGGGGTCTTGAGGAATTTTCACTTTCTCGAAACTAACATGTTAGGAAGAACAACATTCAATTCAAATCTTTACTCTATGAAATTAATCTCTTTGATGGAAGCTTAAATAGAGTTTACCTTTGGGGAGAGGAATGATGGGGATGGACCCGAGGAAGCCGTAAGATGCTGGAAGAATTAATTTTATGTCTTGATCTGGGTGATGGTGACTCCATATATATACATGGAATCACACACATAGAGATGTATGTCCATAAGGCCCAGCGTTGTGTTGATATACATGTCATCACAGTGATGATAAAGCAAATTGATGCTTTCAATGACTTTCATTTATACTTTCTGTCTCCCTTGACCTTGAGCTTTCCGGGGCATTCTATTCTGAAGATAGAAAAGTTCCCAGTGGACACATTCCAACAGCCAGTGTCACTGCTCGGTGGCCCCTGGGCATGGACACTTGATCCGCTCTAGTGTCACTCTCCTTCACACCTTCAACCTTTCCACCGAAAGCCGCAGGTGGGGTCCCCGCAGAGCAGGTGCAGCACTGCATTCCCACCTCACTGTACTTTAAGCCCCAAACCTAGAAACTGGTTTATCTGGTCTGAATTATACATTTCCTTTTCTTACTGGGTGATCTTGATCACCTCCCTATCTGGTCCCAGAGATGACGATAACTATAACCATGTCAGTCACTCATCCATGCACTTTACATGGCCAACAGCTGTCACTACCCTCACTCCCTGCTGGAGGAAACTGAAATGCACGGAAGCTAAGAAAATTCCCTATGTTACAGCTAATACGGAATCCCGGACCAGCTTGACCTTGGTCTCCCATTGCATCCTTCCTGCTTAGAACTAAAATCCAAGATGCACGCAGCCTCTTTCTCCTCCTTATTTTTCCTGACGATGAACTAATGAACTAATGATTTTCTACTTAAAGATGTCCATCTGCCATTTTATATTTTGTTCCTTCTCCCTTCCCTCCCTGTCTCCAGTAAGGCATAAGTAATGCCAAATAAAAGAGGAAGGGATACTTCAGTACCCATAATCCTTCCTTCAAGAAGAGAATGAAAATATTTCACTTGCCATGCGAAATTCCATGGGCATCTCCAAGTTACGGAAGTCTACCTTACAAACAACACGATTCAGAATGGTTAACCCTTGGCTGACACTTCCGTCTCACACCAAAACTTACCATCACATTTTTCTCTCTCCGTATTTCTGAATGGTGATGTTCACAGATATCTCTGGACTACATCTCAAGTAACTCTACCAGAAAGTTCTATTTGTTCAGAACTAAAGTCCACAGACCTGGAGAGACCTTCATCTTTCTGTGCTCTTTCTTACCTTAACATTCTCTGTCCTCAATCAACAACCACTCAGCTGTCCCAGGAGGAAAGGGTAAGTTGTGCCAGCAAGAAAACCATGTTTTACCACTGAGCCCTGAATCTTCAATATCAGGCCAATGACCAGAGGAAGGAAGCAGGGAGGGAGGGCAGAAAAACATAATGAAAACAAAGAATGTTAAAAAATAATTATGTACAGAGCAAGACAGAGACACCAAGAGGTCCCAGGAGAGGGACTGGGTGCATTTGAGTACAATAATACCTTGGTTGTTGAACAGCTCCAAGCTCGAACTCCCCACTACTCAAATGGCAAAGTTCAAAAAAATCTGCTCATAGTCGGACTAAAAATCCAACTTGAAAAAACCTGTACAGGGCTGGTGAGATGGCTCAGCAGCGTAAGCGCCTGCCCGGCAAGCGCGAGGGCCCGAGTTCGACTCCCGGATCCCACATACGAAAAAGGGACCGGTGATATCGCTCAGCGGCACGGGCACCCACTGGCACGCGAGGTCCTGAGGTCGACCCCCCGGTACCCACAAAAAAAAAAAAAGAGAGAAAAAACCTGTACAACCAAGAGTGAGAACTAGGGTGGATTTTGTAGTGCTGGACTGGAATCAAGATACCAGTCATACCCACTAGTAGAGGTTTACTTCTCAGCTTTGTTTTCCAGAGATATTCCTACCTTTTTACTCTAGAAGGAATTAGAATTCTGTTTTTTGTTTTTGTTTGTTTGTATTTTGCTTGATTGGTGTAGAATTAACGAATGTCTTTGGTCAATGGAGAGTCATTCTTCAGAGACAATAAAAAATTGTGTATGTTAAAAACAACTTTACAAGGCCAGGTGTGGAACACGCCTATAGTCCTAGCAACTTGGAAGGATGAGGCAGGAGGATCACTTGAGAGCTTGACACTGGCCTGCGTAACACAGTAAGGCTCCCATCTCAAAAAACAAACAAAATGCAACTTTACAAAAATTTTTTGATGATAGAAATCTATGAGATTCCCTCTGCATACTAATCAGGGATGGTAATTAAATTGAACATATGGCTCTATTCAAGAATTACATGCAATAATAACTTACGCTTGCATATTTGGGATTCCCCAATTTCTTTTTTTTTTTTTTTTTTTTGTGGGTACCGGGGGTCGAACTCAGGACCTCGTGCGCCAGCAGGCGCCCGTGCCACTGAGCAATATCACCGGCCCTTTTTTCATATGTAGGTTCTGGGAGTCGAACTCAGGACCTCACGCTTGCCAGGCAGACGCTTACGCCGCTGAGCCATCTCACCCAATTTCTGCTCAGATTCAGTTCTAAAAGATTTCTTGTAAGTCTTGTTTGGAACTCCTCAGCCAGCCCACTCTGCCAGCCCTTCTCATATTTCAAGACTGACCCAGGGATGCCACTTCCTAGGCAGAGGCAGAACCAACATCCCCACCAAACCTTGGGTGGCCTGACCACAGCTGCCTGTTTATCAGCAGCCACTGTTGCCTTACACACTTCACCCACGTCCTCCTCCACGATAACCACAAAGCCAAACCACTCTCCGAATATCTCAAACTTCCGAATTCGCCACTCTGCTTCCTTCACAGGTAGCTACGAAATGAGTGAGACCAGCCAGGAAGGGCCAGACCTGCCTACAAGGGACACTGCCTACCAGGTCCAGCTCTGCTGAGGTGCTTATGGAGAGCGCAGTGTGAGATGCTGTACCATGGGGCAGGGCACAAATTCCCAGGAGACAACTGGGGCCCCACACAGAGGTCAGACTCTCATGGAACAGAGGGTTTCAAGTGACCCTAATTCCTGGCTCTGCAGAGAACAGGCAGCACAAGGACAGAGCTGCTGGTCCCAGCCCGAGGCACAGCTTCAAGGGCCTCACAGATTGCACACCCTCCTTGCCCAGCAGCCCTTCGGATGTAGGGTTCCGGTCACACGTAACTCACTCACACCCCCGGACAATCATATTTACCGATGCCACGGCAGAAATGCGCGTGGTGGAGAAAGGACAAGGATAGGATAGGAGGAGAGCAGCCACCAAGGAGGCTGTCCACCTTCTGGGAGCACCCTGCTTTCCTCTAAGTCCCCTCTTCTGGTGACTTACCTAGGACACAGGCTGGGATTGTCTTCTCCAATCTCTTAGATTTCCTAGACCTTCCTTAAAAGTTGGGATTTGTAAATGGAAAGCTAAATGTCACTTATTTCCATCAATAAATGTTCCTGAGACTCTGTCCCGGGCAAGTGACATGAAAAACAGAGCCAGGTCTCTGCCCTGCCAGAGCGCACCCTCAAGGGAGAAAGCAAATTGTAACAGATGGACGTTAACAGAATCTTCTGAAAAATGATGTGCATTTTCCCAGAGGACATTTAACTTTGGACGGGGAAGTCAAAATCATGGTCATGTTGTTTCGTTTGTTGGCAGTGTATTTTGAATGGCCTTTGTTTGAATACCGCAGACACTTAGGACAACAAACTGGATTTCATCAGCTTCCTTTCTGGCCTGTTTCTGTCCCTCTGGCCAAGGAGCATTTCTGCAGGACCCAGGGAGTGAAACACTCAGACCCTTCCCTGGCTCAGCTCCATTTGGAGCTTTGATGGCTGCAGAACCCTCTGCCCAGGCATCCTGAGGCCGACAGTTTACTTCCCCTGTGTTAAACTGAGTGGACCACCATGATACAGCGGCACACACTCAGCACTCCTGAAACCTGCTCTAAGCAGACAGGGGACAGGCAGTCACTGGCTGGCAGTCACTGGTTTGCGCTCACCCACCTGCCAAGCATTAATAAGCCCCTTTGTTCCCTGCCAAGGTCATTCCCATCATTGGAGGTCAACAGTTTATGACAGGATCTACAAAAGCTTACCCTTCAAACACCTAGGAGGGTCCATGAAATCACAGCCCCTGGAAACTCTGGCCTAACACTGGCTTTTCTTTGGCCCCTCAGCAAGACTATAAAACTAAGTCTCCTTCGGAAGACTGCTCTTCTCCCCACTCACCTTCCTATTCCCTAAAATTCATACAGAAAGCCGAACGGCTGGGTCTTCTTTCACACGCACACACTCACACACACTCAGGGTTTGGAAAGACGGGTTCACCTGGCAGATACGTGGTTTCACCTATGGAAAAATTGGGAAGGAGGACTCTGTCATACTATTTAGGATGGATCAGTCAACAAACGTTTACTGAGTGCTTGATGCTCACATTGAATGTCACATAGTTAAGCAAAATCTAGAAAGAGAGGCACGGAGCAGAGTGAAGTCGGTAAGTGGCAACAGCGAAGGTGGGAGCAGCGGTTGAGTGAAGGAGGCTGTCGGCTGAGCCGGAGCGAAGGGAGGAGAGCTGCTAATGCACAGTGAGAGAGGACGGCAGATCTCTGGTTTCTGTAAGTCTGGCTTAACGTTGATTTGCTTTGGTTACTTCTGTCGACCTGCATGTATTCATGGCTTTCAGCATTTAAAAGATCCTCCACCTCTGTTTTCTCATTCATTTTTTCATTTTTTTATTTTTTATTTTTAATGGACAAAGAGTAGTTGTACATATTTATGGGGTGCATAATTAGCATATTCATCACCTCAAATACTGAACATTCCTTTATAATGAGAACGTTTAAAATCCTTTCTTCTAGCTATTTTGCAATCTGCCATATATTACTATTACCATAGTCACCTTCCTGTACAACAGAACACCAGGACTTATTCCTCCTGTCTACTTGAAACTTCGTTCCTCCTGATCTTCCTTTCCCTGTTTTCCCCACCCCTTCCAGCCTCTGATTACCACCATTCAGTTCTCTACTCCTATGAGTTCAGCTTTTCTAGATTCCACATACAAGTAAGATCATTTGGTACAGGTCTGTCTATACCTAGCTTATCTCACTTAACACAATGTTCTCTGGCTTCATCTATGGTACAAAATGACAATAATTTTTATTTTTAAGACTAAATAGCATTTAATTATATATATATTTTTTTTAATGTATTCTTCCACTAATGGACACTTAGGTTTGTTCCCTATCGTGTGATTGTGACGTGAACACAGCAGTGCAGATGCCTCTTAAACACACTGATTTCAGTTTCTTTGGGTACATACCCATTAGTGGGGCTGCTGGTTCTACCTCTATTTTAAGCATCATATGAAGACAACACAATTCGTGGGATTAATTGTCATCTATAGAAAAAAGCTCACAAGCCATAAATAAAAGCATCTTAATTCTGAAATGTTGAAAAACCTCAATTCATAAAATATTAAATCCTTCAGAATACCCATGAAGTTTGCTGTCTACCTTCTCCAAATTATGCATGTGACTTTCTTGTCTCCTCTATCCCACCTCTGTTAAACATCGACAAGCCGCAGTGTAAGAGACCCGAGACACTGATGCACACACAGCTGGGGAGAGTGGGCTAGTCCAGGACCTCAGCCCAGCTGTGATGACACTAGGGTGGTCACTGAGCCTGCAGGCCAATCACAAACCCCAGCTGAAGAGATTTAACAGCTGTATGAGGAGGTAAAATGTGGCCCTCCTGGGGACTCAAGGAACAGCTGTTTTTGTGTTTTCCTAATCTATCGGAAGCTCTCAAAGGTGCAATACTTCTTAGTAACCCTGTGTGGCTGCTGGCTGTCTCTTGGGACTTGAAATTCGTTGTCATACAATTATTGTGTTTCAAGTTTCACCCTATAGTTTCTAAGCTAGGTTCACACCCAGTGTTTCATTTTAAAAACCCCTAATTTATAAAAACCCTTTTCCTCCTACTTGGTTGGCTCACAGCCAGGCTTCCTGACTTTGCACTGCTGGATCTGCACCTGAACGCCCATCTGGGCTTTTCTGTTTGGCAGCCTGTAATGAGGAGGAGACTGAAGCAGTTCCCTTCTAACAGTGAGTGGCATCCTCTAGGTATTTCCAGAAGACTCACTTGTCAATGGGTAGAGACTCCATGGCCTTTAACATCATGACACCAACACAGTCACATTGGTTGGTCTACTTGGGGGGAGAAGCACAGATCTCCTAGCCAGCTACCTTAGCCACACCAGGAAATACCTTAAATGTCCTTCCCCTAGCCCCTCCCCATAGTTCCACACACATTCACATGCACACACTCTATGGCATTTTTAATTTTTTTAAAATCTCATTTAAACCAACATGACACGGAAAATGAAAGTGGAGTTTACAAGTGGTAGTTCAGTTTGTCAACTTGATTGGCTTGGGGGCTGCCTAAGGGACTGGTAATGCACACTTCTGAGTGTGTCTGGGTGATTCAGGGAGGTGTGACCTTGGGTACTATATATGGTCCCTCACCTATTCCTCTCTGGCACTATTCTCCTGCTCTCCTTCCCACCCACCATGAACTAATCAACTTTGTACTGCCATGATGTTCCTGCCTTGGAGCCAGCCAGCCATGGACTGAATCCCCTGAAACCATGAGCCAATTAAGTTGTGTGTGTCAGGTATTGTGTCCCAGTGACAGAAAAGCTGATCGATATACATATACTTCTATATGTAGATAGGCACTACTCATAACACACACATAATTTTGGAAAAGGATTTTCCAAATTTTTTTAATTTTTAAGACTTTCAAATCATTGAATTAAAGAGTAGAAGGAAAAGAAGCCAGATACATAACCTTCCCTCCACTGGTGCCTTGAAAGTAGCAGGCGAGTGTCACAAATAGTAGTGTAATAGTGACTCCTGTGGCCACCTAATGTCTCCTCCCTACTAGGACTCCTATGTCTGGCCAGGCCCAGGGCCTGAGAACCACCCTGAGCAACATCCCACCCAAGGAAATGCCCAAGACGCTCTTCTATTTGTTGTTGTGGTGGTGGTTGCTGTTGTTGTTGTTCATACTGTGTAAAGACTTGCCTTCTAGAAACCAAAGTAAAAAATCAGTAGAGTGAGGATGGGAGAAACCCAAACGCTAAAAAAGAACATCTTGATTTGATTTTCAAGGCATTATAAAAACTTACTTTGTCTTAAGCACTTTCCAGGTAATTTAACCCAATGGCACCAATTCAACCATGAAACATAAAGCTGTGTCCCCTGGCTGGTTGAACTTTCGCTGCCATGCTGTCTGGGGGCCAACTGACTTTAAAATAGAGATCACCTCTCCAAACTCCCCCTCCTGCGATCCCTGACTCTCTAATTGGATTTAACATTTTTTTAGAAATATAAATATTTATATATTTTGCTACCTAGACTCTCACATTTCCATACAGATTTAGGATAATCTTTCCTGTCTGAATTTACCATATGAACTTGATATTTCAACTTAGGATCAAAATATATTGAGGTAGTGAAGAAGGCCTATTAAGTTTAGATTGATACACAAATTAACTTTTTTATGTTACCTTGAGGTAGGGTAAAGATTTGTTACAATTTGAAAGGTTTGAGGAACCCTAATCAGTAGAGACCCTAAATCCCTACTTTAATAAGAGATGGCTAAAAAAATCATTTTAAAATCTTTACCAAAAATCTGTATCAGACTACTTCACACTCATTAACATGGCTATTATCCAAAACAAAACAAAAGCAGATCATGTGTTGTGTGAGAACATGGAAAAAACAGAACTCTTATGCATAGTTAATGGGAATGTAAAATGGTATAGATACCATGGAAATGCATAGTTAATGGGAATGTAAAATGGTATAGATACCATGGAAATGCATAGTTAATGGGAATGTAAAATGGTATAGATACCATGGAAATGCATAGTTAATGGGAATGTAAAATGGTATAGATACCGTGGAAAATGATTTGGCAGCTCTTCAAGAAGTTAAACATAGGATTACCATATGATCCAGCAACTCTGTTCCTAGGTATACACAAAGAAGAATTGGAAGGAGAGACTCAAATAGATACATGTACCCTAATGTATTTAGAGCAGTTAAATACATGGAGATAGGGGCCGGTGAGATAGCGGGGCCGGGAGCTCAGCGGCATAAGTGCCTGCTGGCAAGCGCGAGGTCCTGAGTTCGACTCCCAATACCCACATAAAGGAAAAAAAGGGCCGGTGATATCGCTCAGCGGCACAAGCGCCTGCTGGCAAGCGCGAGGTCCTCAGTTCGACCCCCGGTACCCACATAAAAAAAAAAAAAAAAAAGTACATGGAAATACGGAGTACAATGGTAGTGGCCAGGAGCTACAGGAGAGGCAAGAATAGGAGGTTAATGCTTAAGGGATACCAAGTTTCAGCTGGAAGAGATGGGAGAATTGTGAAGACTACCCGTGGTGAGCACAGCTATGTGAATACACTCAATACCACTGAACTGGTTAATAAAATGATAAATTTTGTTACATATAATATATCAGAGACACAATGAAAAGTCATTATCCACCTAAATAAATAGCCTATATAAAAAATAGTGACCATGCCAAATGGTCACATGGATGCATAGAAACTGGATCTCTCATATATTGCTAAAAGGAATGGAAAACAGTTTGGCAGCTCATTTAAAAACTAAATGTATCCTTATCATCCAGCCCAGCAAACATTTATGCCACAGAAGTGCAAACTGCATCCAACAAAAACTCATACACAGTTGTCCATAGAAACTTCATTTATAACAGCCAAAACCTGGAAGCAACTGAAACATCCTACAATAGTTGAATACTTATAAAAACTGGACACCTATACACCATGGAATATTACTCATCAACAAAAAAGAATGAAGAATTGATACATGCAACAAACTGGCTGTCTCTTGAGGGTATTCAATCTCAAAAGATCATAGGTTGTTTGTTTCCACGTATATAACATTCTCAAAATGACAAAATTATACAGATGGAGAAGGGATCAGCCACTGTCAGGGTTTACGGAAGGTGGGCAAGGGAGGGGGTACATAAATGTACTGTAGTTTATCTACTCGTTGATGGAAATTGAACATACTGCCAATTGTCCACCACCAAAAAGGCTTTAAACATTATTCTGCATTCCTGTTTTTTTAATAAATAACTACACATAATTTAAAGGATACCCCAACTTGCACTGAAAACGATGGCAGCCATCAAAAGAAATTCCACTGAGAACTTGTCACATGGCACCTTATAGCCTGCCCCAATTTGGCCTATTTTCTTTCCTGTTTGCCCGGGGAGGCCTCCTATTGCTTTCAGTCAAGCATTTTGACATAGTATCATCTATTTTAGAGAATGTTTAACCCTCTAACACCTATGTACAAACACCTTTTTAAAGTTCAAGAACACACGAAAATGTACTAGGCACTCCCACTTCAAACAAAGCTAGCATATAAAAACCTGAACTTAAACATACAATTTCATGGGTTGGTCACCATTTATCACATGTTCGTCCCTGGTTTTATTTAAGAAGACACTTTCCTGATACAAAATTATTTTAGTTACAAGTAACTTTTCTAAAACACGTTTATTATTTAATGAAGAATACAGTACAGATGTAAAGAACTATAAAGTTACAATTCAAAATAAAAGAGACAACTGTGCTTTTATGAGAGTTAATTTTGACCTTCTTACCCCTCAAAAAAGTCATTCAACTGCTGTTTGTTCCACCAGTCCTTGGGACGGTTTCGTATTCCAATTCCCGCAGTGTTTTCAGTTTCTGACTGATGCTTCTTTCACACAACATGTTATGGTGAGTTTAAATCCCAAAATCTATGATTCATGCTTGAGCCACAGATTTTCCTAAATCTAATTTATGAGTGACCAAGTACATTTGAATGGATTAATGCTTTAATGGTGCAAGTTGATTAAATTAGCTGCCAGAAATCTCTGCTGAAAATGAATACTTCAGTAATCACTTCATTTTGTTCTGTAGGTTTTTTGTTATCTGTTCTCGAGGGAATACAAGAAGCTATGCTTCCTCTCCCTAGAAAGTCACTTTCAGTAACGACTGCCAGACTCTAAACAATAAATGATTATGTCAGATGCTTAAATGGATTCAGTTTTAGTGACCCAGATTTTCAAAGTCCCTGCCATCAACTCTCCCGCGGCTCTGCACTTTCCACACCCAGCTCACCCACAAACACAGATCTCTTCCACATGCTGCGGCTCCACAACCCTGTCTTTTTCATTCCAAGGTAGCACAAAAGTCTTCAGCAACTTAAAGATGATCACCTTCGTCTTCGACACTGTCTACACCTGCAACTGTGTCTAAGTCAGCGTGTCTCCCTTGCTCTCACTCTCGGGGATAAATGTGGCCTGCCTATTCTGCCCATAATGATTTCACCACTCGTCAGAAAGGGTCATTGTTCTTGTTCTTTACGCTTAGGAGGAAAAAAGTTGGCAAACTTGAGTTTCATAACTCGGAGAATGCATGGCGCATCACACATGGTGCAGCAAGGTAGAGTCAGGAGCCCGCGGCTCCAATGCCAGCTTCCCCTCCAGAGAAGTGTGACACTCGGCCCTGTTCTCTCCCCGGTCACCTGTGTCCCTGCCTCCCATCCGCCCTCCAAATCCCTGAGCCCCACTGGCTAATTCTATTCCTCTTTCTGAACTCAGCCCCATGCAGGCTCCCCTAAAAGCCTTCCTGAGCCCTCTGGCTTCAGGAATATCCTCCAACCCCTCCCTTACCACGATCACCACACACAATCACATCTGTCATGTGTGGCTGCCTCTGGGCTAGGACACTCTCCCGGGCAGAAAGGCCTGTTTTCTCTCGGTATAAACCCTCATCCACTAGGTAGATTCGCTGTGGCGCACCAGTGAAACCTCAGGCTCTTGGCTTGGGAGGCTTCTTTTAAATCCTGGGAGGACCCTCAGTATATGTTCACACAGTCATTTTTTTTCTAATCCACAACAGTAAAATGTTCTTCAAAATGGGATGGAGTTTTTAACCCGCACAAGTCTGGGGTGGTCGCCAGGTGGCCACTAGAGGAAAACAACAATAAAGCATGGAGTATCTGTGAATTGGCTTGTAAACTGGGGTTTAATCAAACTGTTCTGGGTGAATTATGTTGCAGAAAAATTAAATAAAATTATTCGATAGCGGGGTTACCCTGGGGTGATGACAGTGGGCGCAGATAGTTTACCTACAATGGGTTTGCTGTCCGGCCCTTTGCCTTCTGCTTACCCTCAGACCCACTCCTCCCCCTGTGGCCCTGGAATGTCCGACAGCATCTTCATGACCTAGGGCAGTAGTAAATTGGGAATCTTTTTGTGTTTATGGAATTTGCTGGCTTTGAAATTTTGTGATTTCTCATTACAAATAAATACTTCTGATTTTTTTGTTTTGTTTTGTTTTTGTTTTTTTGGTACCGGGAATCAAACTCACGACCTTGCGCTTACCAGGCAGGCACTGTGCCACTGAGCTATATCCCCGGCCCGATACTTGCGATTTTGTAGTGATACCTTTATATTCCCATTCTGAAAGAGAATCCTTCAAATGGAATATGCTTTAAGCCTCACGAAATCCTCCTGGATTTGCCCATCTGTGCCTTACTTAGTGCGTGGCACAAAAAATCTGCCCGGTGAATTAATGCGGGCACCAGCCCCAGTACACAGTAATGTAAAGTCTTAATAAAATACATTGCTCTGAACAGGTAAGGCACTGGCTCAATTTTTTTTTTCAAGGATGTTAAGTAACTATGAGTAATGGGAGATACTAGTAAAGAATGTTAAAGAAGCGGTTAAAGATAAATAAAAGAGCTAATGTGACATAGACCAGAAAAATCTTCCCTGAATTAGGGAATCCTTCAAGAATCTTATTTTAAAAAGTAAACTTTTCTCTCCCTGCTAATTTACCAGAACTCCCTGCCTGTTAAATTTCAGTTTTCAGCTAGGGATTATCTATCTTGCAAAAAGCTTCCTCATTTTTAAAACTATATTGCATATAGTGTCTATAAAATTACTTTAAGTCTCAAGTTCTGGGACATGTTCCTCCAACCCCCAAATATCCTGACTGCTATGACTGTAACCTGCCCTGTTCAGCTTCCCTGTGACTCTACATCTGCAGTTCAAATGCTAAAACAGCTGTCCTTATTCCAGGACAGCGATGGCCACACACCCACTGGGAAATTCTCACACTGCAGAAATAAACCAATGACAAATCCAAGCACTCTAGGATGAACTTCAGCCACTGTGTACTAAATGGAACTAAATTAGAACCATGTATTCGTTCAACAAATATTTACTGAGCCTGTAGGTATACCAAGCACACAGGAAAATCAGTGAACAAAATTTTTTAAAACTCTGTTGTGTTGTTGCTTACAAGTTTAAGAGAATAGATCTAGACAAAAAAGCAAAACTCCCTCAAAATATAAAATGTAAAGTGGAGCATCTGGAGGATTTTGCTTGGGGTATGACATCTGAGCTGAAACGTACATGGTAAGAATTTGATTATATAAAAGGAGGGGGAGAAAGAGTGTGCTAAGTAAAGAAAAGAGCACATACAAAGGTCCTGGGGTACAAAGAATATGGCAATGAGAAGGAGCTGAGAGGAGAGAGTGTGGCTGGGTCTTCTGGTGCAAGGAGTTTCTGCAATTCCACATATGTAGCCAAGACCTTAAAATGGTTTATAGTATTGTCTAGTGGACCCTTCCCCTGATGGCCACAGTCATTGCTTGGGCTTCTGATAGGGTCAGAGAGCAGGCTTGCCTCCTTTCAATGACTCTCCAGAAATTCAATTGACAAACATTTACTGGAAGGCTGCAATACAGTGCGAACTAATGAAGGGCAACCATCTGCGTTGAGACGGGCTGGGCTACAACGGAGAGCACTCTAGACTGAGAACCAGAAGGCGTGGGGTTCACATGCAAGCTGTACCCCAATTCAGCTGGGTGGACAGAACTCACTCAGCTCTACGCTATCACCGCCCTGGGCCAGAGTAAATGTGGGCTGATAAAGGTCACCACCAGGCAGTCTCCTTACCTGCAAATGGAGAATAACAACTCCTACCTCACAGGGGTTCCCTAAAACCTAAATAAGAAGCCACTGAAGGGTACCCCGTGCAGCATTTGCATATAACAGGTACATTTAACATAACTGTCTTTAAAGCTGTTTCATTGGACCCAAGTTACTATTTTGCTCCAAATAGTTTGTCCTGCTTAAATGTGAATGCTAGTATTAATGGTATTTTAATTTTTTTCTATTCCTTTAAAGCAGGAAGCTGTTACTCTCTTTGAGCTGGCCTTGCCTTTGGAATGCCCAGCCTCACAGGCCACCAAGCTTGGGGCAATACATTTTTCGATTGTATTCGAGGCATCCTGGGGGTGGCAATACATCCTGATTGCTGCTCACACCCCCTGAGGTAGGAGGCAGCTTCCACCTGGTAATCCAGCCCGTAAGGTAGGCACATGCCTCAGAGAACCGCCACCAAGACACCAAATGCACATCTGCCCAGGGTCAGAACCTCCACAGGACCTTACACCCCATTCCTTCTTAGGGATATTCCTGGAGACGGAAAGGGAGTGACTTGAGGGAAGTTCTGGGAAGAAGATGGTGAAGACGGCCCTTCTGGGCAGAGAGAGGACTTGTCTGATCAGAACACAGAAGGGATATGGCTGTAAAGTGGGAGATGAATGCAAGGAAAGAACAGACATTTGAGGGGAAGAATAAAGTGTTCACCACATGTAAGAAAATGGCAACAGCGAAGGGCTAAAGGCAAAACTCCAAAGGTAAGTTGGGCTCAAGGCAGAGGAGGGGCAGGGACAGCCATGAGCATCAGCAGGCCCTGATGACCAAGCAGGTATAAGGACAAAGGACAGGAAGGAGGGAAGCTCAGACCTCACATGAGATGCCTGGGAGAACAGAGTATGGTAACAGAGACCAGCAAGACAGGAAGAGGCTGCTTTGGAGAACTCAAAAATGTTTTAAAAATATAACCATCTGGATCTGAAGTCAAGGCTAGATAATGAGCGGTTACAGCAAAGAAGCCGGCTGGAGACAAGAGAGGAGGAGGCAGAGGTCAGGGCTGAAGGGCGCGGGCTGAGTCCTCAAGGAGGTGCTGTGGTGGGGAGAACAATAATAGGTCAGTGGCCTGAAAGAAGGGGTGGGGAGCACCCTGGGGAGACCCACAGCACAGGGGAGCCAAGCACAATGACAGAAATCACTGGAAAGGAGTCAGCAGGGGCCAGAAACTCCAAAGCAAGGGTGTGCGTCTGTGTTACTGGGGATTGAACCCAGAGCCTTTACACTCAACTATATTTCCCTTTTTTTTTTATTTTTTGTTTTGAGACAAGGTCTTCCTATGTTGCTGAGTTGCCTAGACTGGGCTTGAACTTGCCATCTTCCTGCCTCAGCCTCCCAAAGGTACACTTTTTCAGTACAGATGACATCACTTACTCCCCTCTCCAGCCACCACCCAGTGACTGCCCATGCGTTCCCTGGGCAACCAGTCCTCCAATCCAGGGCCTGGCCCCGTCCACCTCTGCCTCACAATGCATTGGCCACACTGGCCTTCTGCTGACCCTCAAACATGAGTTCATTTCCACTTTCAGGGACTTGGTGCTTTCTGATCACTATGTTAGGATGCTCTCCAGGGGATCCTAAATCACTCTTCCCAAATGACTTGCATACACACGCACGTGCACGCACGCACACACACACACACACACACACACACCATTCTCTACCCTCATCCTCACACATCACATCCTCATTGTCTCCTCAGCTCCCAAGTGGACTGGGGAGAGAATGGCCTGGGTGTTGTTTCTTATTCCTTATTCAAAGACATCATAGATTAAAGAAGAAAAAATCAGTGCCTTTTCATAATAGGGTAAAGCCAGGCTGTGTTAAATTGTGGAAAGAAAATGGAGGTAACAGCTAAGACAACTTATCCAAAACACCTGCATCCTTGTCAGGGAGGAGCAATCGTTATAAGGCTGTACAGCTATCATCACCACACCTGTGAGAAGAGCAGCCTTTCTACAATTCAAATAAAACATTTTAACTGAATCACATCTTATTTCCTCTACTGATGTTTCTCCAAGTGAATAACTCATATCCATCAGGCCTAACATCCTTGCTTTGCTGGCAATATATTTTTAAAAAGCAAATAAATCAAAAATGTCAATTACTTCAACTTCTTTATTAAAAATACAAAGCTTCACACCACTTAAAATTGTGGGGATGTGAGTGCAAGATGGGAAGCGAGTGGCATTAAATTGTAAGAACACTTGGTACTTATTTCCCCACAGAACCTCAAACCTGCACCCACAAAGAAATTCATCCAAAGTTGGGTGCTGGGCTAATTCTGAAGACAGTTTCTTACGGCTGTGTATTTTACCTCTGGACTTTTCCCAAGACACCTGTCATCCAGTAGTGACAGGAACAAGGAGCACCATGAAGTGCCTCTGTGCTGAGAAGAAAGGGTCCTGCTTCCTTTGGAATGTGAACAGGGATGAAGTTAGCAGAAGATTTTTAAAAGTTTCTAAGTCAAAGCTTTTACTCGAGTCTGAGAAGTGGTTTCTCCCCTCCACTCCTGCCAGAACTATCAAGCAATCTCTTGCAGCAGCTAGAGTTCAAGACATTACAGGAACTGACCTCTTGTGGCCGCCAGCCAGGCAGGGGAAAACAGTCCCCATAGTCCTCTTTGCTAGAACACGATGCTTTGGAATTTGTTTGCCCCCACAGAAAGCAAACAAGCAAAGAGGCAAAGAGATAAAAGCATGGCCAAGCAGAGAGAGTACAGTGAGGTGGAGTTAAATCAGCCGAAAGCAAGAACCACTAAAGAAAGCCAACTTCAGCAGGCAAAGCTTAAGCAAGTGCCTCCGAGACATCTGACAGGCACCAATGAGTTGAAGTATGCATGTTGCTGTGTTTAAGTCAAGACACAAGTAATGTTAATATACTTTGGTTAAAAAAATTTTTTTTACACAAAGTAAACATGGGATCCACAAATTGGTTTCAGGCAGAAGGCCCTCCTGATTCTACTCTCTAGGCCAGAATCTGCCTATGTCACTACTGACATCTTTTAAAAGACACCCTCATGCATACACTCTAATCTTTGAGCTAATGAACATTCTACTAACTTGAGCTGGGGAGCTTGATGGGGCAAATGACAGCCAATTATCGGGCTCAGGCTTTGGTGAGCGAATGAGCTTTTTGAAGTAAGGACTTGCCTAGATGTAGTCACCAGCAATATCCCATGAGGGTGTGGAGGGAGGTCCAGGAAGTGGCACCATTCTTCACGTTAGAAACTCAAAGGAGACTGTAGGGCAGGAAGAACCAAAATGGCACCCTTAAGTACCTGGCGAATGGCAGAAGTCATTTTAATTAATCACATTTTAATCTAACAAAGGTGGGAAAACTCCAGGTTTGATATATATATGTATGTATGTATATTATGACTTCCAATACAGCATTTGAAAACAGGGCTAAACCAGCTGAGTGAACTTAGTCGAGTAAATCACGCTCCCTCCTGGAGACTTAATTTCTTCATTGGCAAAGTGAGGGTGGCGAAGCAAAGTACTCCAAGGGGCCCTCAGACAAAGACTCTGATCTAACAGTCAAAAGAGGCCGCCACAGATGCAGAGCCACCTAGAAGGAGCAGGCTGGGAGGACAGGATTTCCTTCAGCAGGAACCAGAAGTCAGTGGAACTCTGTGGGAGTCCGGAAGAAGGCAACTGCCAGGTGAACACAGAACAAAGCCACCAAGTCACTGACTGCCTCAATAGGAAGCTGCTGCCCTGGGCGAGGAAATGGCCTTGGGACTCAAAGAGTCCCCCCAGACGACCTTGGGACCTGTCCTCAGGCCCTCCTTAGAAGGCTGGAACCAAAGGGCACAAGCTCGGCCAAGCATTCCTACACCAAGACCCAGAAAATAAGGAAGGCTGAGCGAGGGAAGGTTTTACCTCAGCAACTAAAGTACAACCGGTCTGCAAATTTCAGATTACACCTTCAGTTATTGCACCAAGTGAGCCTAGCAGCAACCTTAGAACCAAACACAGCAGGAAAGCATGACTCAGAATAAAAGAATAATATAAACAGAAAAAGCTAAGAGAATAGGGAAACAGCTTAGATTCGGCTGGGAATAAGCTACTGAAACAAAAACTCCACTGCCCAACAGTCACACAATCTGCAGCCTCCTGAGAAAGAAATATTCTCCTCAGTCCGCTGCAGCAGTTCACATGCCTGTGTCACACAATGGAAGGACCGAAGAGAGCAGGAATCCAAACACAGGGCTCATGGATGCACCCCTGCACATGTTACACAAACCTCCAGAGGGCAGATGCTCACACTGGCCAGAATTTGAGAGGTGGCAGAAATAAAGTACCAAGACAAAAAAAAAAAAAAAAAAAAAAAAAAAGGAGTAAAAATGTAATGGAATTTCTTTTCCTTTTTAATTTTTATAAACTTAACATACAAAATTTCACACATTACCTTGCTTTAAGAAATGAAAATGAGAAGATAGTCCCCTACTTTGTAATTAAAGCTAAAAAGAACCCCTAGACATTAAATATTTCTGAAAGTCAGAAATAAAATGGGAACTATTACATCTTGTTTGCAAAACGATCCATTTGAAATAGGTACACCCTTCATCCAGCAATTCCACTCTGAGAATCTGCCCCGTAGAGACCAAGGTGCCAAGACATAAGGGCGAATGACAAGGCCGTAACTGCTCCTGCTGCCAAGAACCAAAACAAAGATCAACAGGAAGTAGCTTGATCCAGACCTATTCATTAAAAAGAATAACTTAGGGCCAGTGAGATGGCTCAGCAGCGTAAGCGCCTGCCTGGCAAGCGCGAGGGCCCGAGTTCGACTCCCGGAACCCACATACGAAAAAGGGGCCGGTGATATCGCTCAGCGGCACAGGCGCCTGCTGGCGAGCGAGGTCCTGAGGTCGACCCCCGGTACCCACAAAAAAAAAAAGAAAGAATAACTTAAAGCTACACCCGATGACTTGGAGGAGTTTAAAAGTGTGCCAAGTTGTAAAACACACAGAAACCCACATAATGTGATCCAAGTTTTTAAAATCATTCCATTAGAGCTTCATCCATGTGTACGCATATGAATGTATCATTACTTGAGCACAGAAAAATATGGAAATATTTACACTAAGTCGGCACTTCTCAAGCTGGCAAACATCAGAATCACTGGAAGGTTTTCTTAGATGCCAACTGCTGGCCCTGCAGGGCTTCTGGTTTAGTAGGTCTGGGGTGAGGCCTAAGAATATGTATCTCTAGTAAATTCCCAGGGAATGCAGATGCTTTATAAACCGCAGCAAACTCTTATCCATACGAGTTACCGGAAGGACTGAAAGGGGAGGAATGGAAGAAGGGGACACGTGGGAATGTCCAAGATACAAAAACAGCTTTTCTATATGATCCCACATATAGAAGACATTGTGTGTGTGTGTGTGTGTGTGTGTGTGTGTGTGTACACACATGCAAAATCAAATTCCTAAAAGGATTGTCACCAGAAAACTAATGGAAGTTATTTCAGAAATGAAATGTCAAATAATCTTTATCCTTTATAACTTTACTTATTATTATATTCTTTATAATGAACAAGTATTACGTCAATAATTTAAAACAAAACCATTTTTATTGAGAAGGGGGAGGAAAAAATCTTTGAAAGCAATAATTTCTTAAGAAAGAGCTTTTCTGTTTTGTTCACAGCACTAAATTGATATCTTAGGAAGACTAATATTAAATTACATTTTATGTAAAACATACTGTAAAAAAGGAAGCTCTTGGATAGGTAAATAAGTAGAACCTTTTTTTTTTGCAACTCTCTGATTCACAAAAATTTAGAAAAAAGGAATATAAAAAAATTTTTAAAGTTCACTTTTAAAAATAAACAACTACTTCATAAATGCAAAACCTTTTCCTCTTTTAAAAATCCAACTAAAGCCAGGCGTGGTGGCACACACCTGTAATCCCAGCACTTGGGAGGCTGAGGCAGAAGGATCTCCAAGAGTTTGAGGCCAGCCTAGGCTACAGGGTGAGGTCGAGGCCAGCCTGGACTACAGAGCGAGACACATTCTCAAAACAAAACAAAACAAACAAAAACAAAAATAAAAATTAAATATACAGTAAACAAAACGTCTCCTCTTAAGCTGCCTTTGCATTGCTTCCTATATATTTTTTATGTACAGACCAGAAAATAACAAAAATAAGGCTAAGATTAATAAGCTAACACCAAACAAAATCAAGATAACTTTATAACTTCTAGTATAGACTTACAAGCACCCAAGCCATGTCACGTAGAGAGCTCTAAGCCAGAAAATGAGCATCACAGATAGGTTACCTGGATTCTAAGTCACACTTTCCCAGGCTTCCCCTGGTCCCTGAGACTCGCCGCTACATCTCTCCTCACTTAAAACACACCTCCTAGTACCAGCTGACGAGCGAATATGAAAATTTGACCTGGCCGTCAAACAGACCACAGGCCTCTGCTATTTTTTTCTGCTAGGAACAAACAGCTCGGCCTTCCAGAGCTGGCCTTTGGGGTCCCCCTGTGCACAGATGTGGGAAGCTGCTAAAACGCTCCAGATTGGATTTCTGGTACTCACATCCCAAAGTTCTGCAAAACTACATAAAAGTCTTGGACACCAGTCTTGCCAGCCCTGCTTCTTCCCCGGTCTTATTATACAGTCAGTCTTTCTCCTTTCCTGCAGTAGCCGCTCACTCACCACCACGGTTTACAGCATTTTTCAAATTAGAATGAGCTTGTGGCTGAGTTCGAGAATACCCCTACGTCCCCAAGACTAAGGCAGAGTCTTTCGAAAGATGAGCAAACAGAAAGAGCCAGAAAAGTCTACACCATGAGACACAATCAGGGCTGCACCTCTTTCCGAGACAGATTCTTGGGAGGACAGAAAAACAATTTTAAGTTCCTGCTTTTTGTTCACAATATAATATGTAGCCTCTGTAAAACTGTGGACACAAGAAAGCCAACACAGCCAAAAATATTATATAGAAACAAAAACAATAGAAGTTAAAACTGTGCCGGCAAGCAGGAAAAAACAAAAACTAGACACGACAAAACTTAAGTAGAAAACAAAGATAAAAACCTGCTTCAAGAATGCAACCCCATCCCCCGAAGAGACAAAACAGTCCAATCCTTGAATATTAGTTATTCTAGAAGGAGAAAACAACAGAGGGAGGAAGAAAAGAGGAAATCTTTTAAAAATTGAAAGTTTTCTTTATAGATTCAAGCAAGTTACATAGGGAATTAAAAAAAAAAAAAAGATTTACATCCATAAATCGTCTATAGGTGTAATGGCATCTGTCATCTTTAGGAAGGGTTCTCTGTAGTGACTTGGAAACAGAGATATTTTTAATTATGACTGTTATAAAAATTCAGTCAAAACAATTTATAGTCAATGGATAAAAATCACTTATAAAAGCCATTTGAATGAGGTACCCTTTTCCAAGAAGGTGGACAGAAACTGGAGAATGATTTCTACCATTTTTTTCTTACAGGATTATTGATCCATTTAAGTAATGTATTTTTTTTTTTTTTTTTAGTACCTGGGGAATGAATCAGAGCCTTTGCACTGAGCTACATCCCCAGCCTTTTTTATTTATTTATTTATTTTTTATTTTTTGTGGGTACCGGGGGTCGACCTCAGGACCTCGCGCGCCAGCAGGCACCCGTGCTGCTGAGCGATATCACCGGCCCCTTTTTCGTATGTGGGTTCCGGGAGTCGAACTCGGGCCCTCGCGCTTGCCAGGCAGGTGCTTATGCCACTGAGCTATCTCACCGGCCCCCAGCCTTTTTTATTTTTACAGTGTCTCTGTAAGTCACTAAGTTGTCCAGGCTAGGCTTAAACTTGGAATCCTCCTCCCTGAGCTTCTCAGAGTGCTCGGATTACAGTCCTGCACTGCCATGCCCAGCAGATCTAATTTCCCTTGAGACAAATCTTGTTTATTGATTTTTAAAAGACTGTTGCGATGAGATTTTTCCAGGGCATCAGTATACAATTATGTATAGAAATAGTATGTAATTGTAAGATGCCATCCTAATACTAGAAGAGAATATATTTGCGCCTGGTATCCATATGGAATGGGTTCCAGGGCCCCTAGTGGATACCAAAATCCACTGATGCTCAAGCCCCATATATAAAATGGCATAGTATTTGCATATAATCTACACACATCCCCTCTTACACTTTAAATCATCTCTAGATTATTCATAACACCTAAAGCAATGTGACGTGTGTAAATAGTTGCTATATTATATTGTTTCAAGAATAATGACAAGAAAAAGAATCATGCAGATCTTTCCCGAATATTTTCAATCTGTGCTTGGTTGAAAAAGTGGGTGCAGAGCCCACGGATAAAGTGGACCAACCGAAGGTTCTTAGAAGGGCAGAGCGGAGGCTGGCCCCACGACACAGAGATAAACCGTGGCTTAGCTTTCATATCTGCACTGGACACACATCACTCATTTGGTGAAATTTGATTTAAGACTACTTTTCTTTATAACATACTCCCGCCGACTTCTTTCTGGGGAAGAGGCCAAATCGCCAGATGGGCCTAAGGCAGTTTGCAGTAATTTCTACCACAAAAAAACAAAGGTAAGTATGAAAAGCAGCACACAACCATGTAAACAGGAAGAGTCATTTATGATAAATATATTTAATGTTTTTTATCTAAGATACCATCAATTATAATAGGCATTTTATAATCCACTAAAAAAGGAAAATGCCAAGTATGAAATGTTTAATTACCTAGAATTTTGTTTTATACTTATCAAATAAGCTATTCTAAATTAATTATACATCACTTATCACGCATCATGCTGCTATTTGCATGTCTTTCTGGGTACATAATAACTTTGCCTTTTGGTGCCAAATCATGGCGAAATCATTTTGAAAGCAATTAATTTATTACATAAAAAACAAAGAACTTAAGTAAAATGAAGTGACAACAATATGAATCTTGTGACTAAGGTCGCAGGCGCATAAAGAATCTGTCAGGATGCAGAGTGAATGTAAGAACATCTCAGATTCAGAATAAAATGAGAAAAAAATTATACCTCAGAATTGATATACTAACAACTCAATATAATACTTATGGGGGTATGATTCTGAACATACTTTCTTAATTCTTTTCTGTACTTTTCATTTTTATTCTAATGGGTACACTTTTAATTACAAAAACTTTGTGTGTGCATTTGATTCATTTGAATGTCTTATCTCTTTAGGCAATGTGTATTATTAGCTCTTCCCCTTGTCTGCTCCTAATCTAATAGGTGTGTGTTCAAACAGCCACACAAGGATGTTGATCAGCTACAATTTTTATATCATGGTTAGGTTTGGGGACTGTCTGTTTTGAGGCAGAGAAACAGGAAGGCATGCTCCCGGAAAGTAACAGCAGGACTCGGGAGTACTTAACAATCTAGCCTCTAGCCAGTTTTTTTTTAATCTTTAATTATGCCTGAGCCCCCAAGTACATTTTATGTTCTGCAAATCATAATCTGGAGAGAGAACTATAGAACACCGGGTAACCCAGAAGGCAGCTCTTTCATTATTCTGAAATCCATTTATTTTATTATCTTGTCCTCCTCCTGAGACCAGAGTGGTCTATGTAGTGTGTGGAGGAAGGGTATGCATGCTAGCTGGGTAGTGAAGTATGGGAGACTGATGAATATATTTTTATCTGTTGAAGCTTCTGATTACCTTCCTCCCGTTCCTTAATATTTGGTTCTAAACCACAGCTACCCCCTACACCCATACCCACCTGTCCAGGCCCACCACCCACCAACATAGCTCCTTCCCAGTGGAGAAGCAAAGATGAGGCCATCCGCCATTTTGCGTGTGAGAAACCAGTTTCCTTCCCTGTTGCACCAAGGAACTGGTCTCAGAATCAGAATCTTCCTTTGACCTAGAGGGCACATCTCACCAGAAATCTCACTGAGTATCTGTCCCCAAGCCCCCATTTCTTCTGCATGTGTCCCAGCACTTTGCCTCTTGAGTTCCTAGTTCATAGTTTTAGACACGATCATCACCAAACCATCCTCCCCTCCCCCCCAAAAAACCCACACAGGGACACTTTTGACCATCAGTGGATATTATAAAATAATATATGTTCAAAACTTACCCCTATAAGGGAAATGAGTACTTATGAGTCCAGAAATTATATAAAGATATTATTCTAAGGGAAATATAAGTAAAACTCAGACTTTGGAAACGAGAGCCAACCTGTTGCAAAAGGCTCTATGCAAATACTTGTACTAAATAGTAACGTTCAGTGTGTTATTTTTAAAAAGCCTCAACTCAATAGCAAACGAAACATTTCTCCTCACTTCAGGCACATGGGTAGAGTTAGGAAAAGGCTCCATGGACCTGAAGCCCAATGCTTAGGGACTTACGTAAAGAGGAACTTCCCGGCAGCTCAACTCCATGGCTTCCGCATCTGCAATGAGAGCAATAAATGACAGCAGTTACTGCAGGCACTCAGGAGCAACCGGCCCTCAGAGCTCTCAGTGGCCCCCAGCTCAGTCATCAGCGTCATTGTGGAGGGAGGGGACAGTGCATCAGGAAAACATCACCAAAGAATAAAGAGGACCAGGGATGGAGCACATTGGCAGAGCCTTTGCTACCATGCGGGAGGCCCTAGGTTCCATCTCCAGCACCACAAAAATAAATAAAGTATATATCTCCCTACCCCACTTTCATTCTTGTACATACATAAGGAAACCCTATTATCTCAGATGTTATCCCAGAATAGGAATATTTCTGAAAGGCAAGGAAGGACAACATTAAGCATGTTGAAAGTTTTGCCTTAGTTCATCACTTGCCTCGTGGGCTACCCCAGTGTCAGAATCCACTTTTGTCTAGGTGAGGCAAAGGGGCACAGTGACAAGACCGTCCAATGGCCTTGCATGTCCATGAGGCCAGAGATCTGAGTGGCTTCGTCTGCATGATCACGATGGGGGTGTGGGGTACAGGCCACTGTCGAGCTACCCAAACTCTTCGCCAGTTGTGTGCACCCACACCTGCCTCTGAATGGCCTGCCCCTTTAAGAATAGCACACGGAGGTGTCTGTGAACAGATAGATGGAGAAACAAAGTGTAGCGTATGCACACAGTAACTCCACTGTATTCTATTCTGTATTCCACCTTGAGAAGGAATAATATTGTGACACACACCACAACAGTTGTGAACTTTAACAACATGGTGTTATGTATGGTTCTAATTATATGAGCTATGCAGAGTAGACAAACTCATAGAAACAGAAAATAAAATGGTGGTTCCCAGCAGTGCGACAGGGGAGAATTTACCATTTCATGGATTTTAATGGACACAGTCTCATTTCTTGCACTATGAAAAGTGTTCTAGACATGGGTACTGGTGATGGTTGTACAATAATGTGAATGTGTTTCACACTACTAAGCTATACATAGAGAAATAGTTATTTTATGGTGAATGATGATAAATTTATGTTATACATATTTTTGTCACAATTTGAAAATAACTGAAATAGCACCCAGTAGCTGCCTTCCTGATTAGAAGGAAAAGACCCAGCATCACTCCCTGCACACACTGGGGTCTGGTACTACACAGAGGTAACCAGAAAGGAGTCCGGCCCCCAAGGAGCTCCAGGTGAACGACAGAGACAGAGGTCAGGAGAAAGTGGAGCATGAGCTACAGGAGGATATTGAATGGAACAGTGAGGGAGACTCACTGCCCCCTCATTATTGTCCCCCACACCTCCAGCCACCACCCCACCTCCAAACTCTAGGCCCAGCCTGGCTCTCGTCCTAGGTCACGGCCCCGCTACTGTACTTTCTTTGGGGGACTTCTCTTAAGAAGGCGGGTACGCAACAACCTGAAGGGTGACATAGAGTATAGTGATTCTCAGAGGATGCACATGGCAAGGAAGAGAATATGAAAAGTTCTGTTTTTATTTATTTTGTCTGAAACCACTTAAAGTGAGTTTTCCTAATGCTTCATACACATGTTGACACGGCAGCCTCCAAGGTCAAAGTAGTGCTCCATGAGTCATCTTGAGAGTTTGACAACTGGGCCCTTTGCAGTCCTGTTCCCAACATACCACGCCCTGTGAGCATTTTTGCGGGTTCCCTGAAATGGGCTATGAATGGAAATCATGAATTTCTAATGAAACAAACTCCACAAACTGGCCAGTGATGGTTAAGCTTGAGTGTCAACTTAACTGGCTTCAGAGACACCCAGGTGATGAGTAAAGCATACTTCCGCGTGGTCGGGATGGGTCGTGGTGGCACAACCTTGGGGACTACATCTGTGACTGGCTCCTGCCTCTCTGGTGCTGCTTCCCAGCTCTCAGCTTCCCGGCCGCCATGAGGTAGGCAGCTTCTCCCCACCACACCTTTCCATCATGTTCTGCCTCGGAGTTAGTCGCCCACTTACGGAAACCTCTGAAACCCTAAGCCAAATATATCTTTTCTCTTTTAAACTGCATATGCTGCTTTGGCCCAGCAACAGAAAGATTACTAATAAATACGTAGACCAATGGCTTCAAGAGTCTGGGAAAGAAACTTCAAATTAAAGATAATATTAACAAACATATGACAGAATACTCTTCATATCAATTATTTGCCAGCCACACTATGAAATAAAAAGAATGACCAATCCAAGAACACTGACAAGCTGATAACCTCAAAATTCTAAATTAGTGAGAAAGTATTAAAATATGAATTTATATCCAGTAGCATTGACCATAACTCTCACCCTAAATGTCTGCTGCGCACCAAGATGCTAGCAATTTTTCATCTGTTTACAGTACGCCATATTCAATTCCAGTCCTTTAGAAAATTCCAATAAATTTGATGTTAAAATTAAGAGACCCTTTCAAGATTTCTTCTTAACAGCAAAAGAAATGCATTACCATAAGAATCACAGTAGTTTTAAAAATGACAGAGAAATTCATTATTCTAGATTAATTAATATGCACTAATTTAAAAAGAAAATGGCAGAAATAACACACAGAAAGAAAGCAGAAAGCATTCCTTTATGAGTAAAACCATTGATTGTTGAATATTTTAAGAAAACAAGTATATTAGAACAAATTAAATTGTGGGGAAGGTTTGCTATACACTTAAAGTACAGATGTTTTCCATGGTTCAGCTTATGATATTTGCTATATTTTATTTGATCATAAAATATCAAAACAAACTCCACCTTTGGTGAGAATATAGAGACATACTCTAAAATGTGAATTATCTCCTTAACAAAAAGTAACATTCCATAGGAAAACTCTTCAAATCCAATTATTGATAAGGCAACTGCTGTGATAAGAAGTTGTGTTTTGTTTTGTTTTGTTTTGTTTACTCCTGGTACTGGGAATTAAACCTGGTGCCTTTAAATTGAACTGAACCCCTGGCCATCTTTTTTTTTTTTTTTTTTGAGACAAGGTCTTGCTAAGTTGCCCAGTCAGGGCTCAAAACTTGTAGTCCTCCTGCTTCAGCCTCCCAGAGGGCTGGGATTACAAATGTGTGTCATTGCACCAAGCTCATGATAAGTTTTAAAAGCATCACGCATGAGAGTACATTTACTTTGTGACTCATGGGCAAGATACTGCAACAAACAACTTGAAGCTAAAAATATAGTCTACATTAACCCATTATCATGATTAATTTTATAGATATAAGAACTTCAACACTGTCAAATCTTTACAATTTCGGTAATAAAACATAAAGAAACCATAAAAATCTTTACCACATTGAGGTGCATTGGTTATATTCTGACAAAGTACTCTTTTAAAAGTTGTCAAATTTAAACATGTACCATATAATTTTCTCTTACAAAAATAGAAGTATTGCAAACTCACTGGGATTTCTGAGATGAAAAGTGATTGTTTATATCACACTATATATCTATATCTATATATAGTGTGATATAAACACTAGATAGATAGATATAGATATATAGGTAATTTTCAAGTGAATAATGTGTCCTTCAAGAAAGAAGTGGCATTTTTATAAGTGAAAAAGAAACCGCATTTCAAAAGATTATAGTTTATGCCACAGTAAGTTCATTTTGAAAAAGAATATTTGTACATGTGTCCACTGTCTTGTGATTTTATTGCAAAAATTTAAGTTTGCCATTTATGGTAGCCCTCACATCAAAATTCTGTAAATTTCTGGGAAAAGCATTCTTATCTATTTTTTGAATCTTCAAAAAGAGCACTTTATGGGCTTTTTCTTTTAATGCAATGATTCATTTGCGAAAGGACTGATTGCTGTGGGGAAGAAGAGGATGTGTTCACCAGACTCATGTAAGCAAGAAACCTTTGCGTATTGGTGGATGGGATGGAAACACAGGTGGCTCACTTATGAGTGCGGCTGGCAAGCACGTCTCCGGTCAGAGTCCACGTGTCAGGGTGGAGTTCCTTCTTCGGACACGAAGAAACCAGTTTCAGAGTAAACAGTAAGAAAACCAGACATTCAAGCAAATATTAAAATGACTAAAAGTTTTCAAAACTAATGGCATGTGTTCATCATATTACTCTCATGGATATATTGTATAAGGCATGTTTAAATTTTAAACATTTTATTACAGTAAGACACATTGCCATTAATCCCCCTTACTTCAAACACATGTATCCCATCGCTCTTGCCACTTTCTGAAGCAGTCCTGGAAGTCCTCTTTCATGTTTTTGGTTGCACTACTGTGGCCACCTCCATGTTCTAAATCAACTCAAAACATTTACCTTACGTGGGGAAGAGCTAGAAGTCACATGGTGCCAGATCCAGTGAATAAAGTGGATGAGGACACACTGCAGTGTTTTTAAAAGCCTGCCTTGCCATTGGATGGCACTCAGCAGCAGCATGCACCATATATTTTATCACTCCTTGTAAAGACACTCACAAAAGAGCACTTCCAGAACTGCTTCAGAAAGTGGCGAGAGTGATGGGATACGGGTATTTGAAATGAGGGGGAGTATTTTGAGGGGAATTAATGGCGATGCATCTTTTATTGTAATACATTTTTAATTTAATCATTTGCCATAGTTTTCTATCTCTTGTATACGAATGTTTTTAGAAAGAACAAAATAGGTTATTCATAGAAAAATTATTATCGTCTTTAACCTTCCTCAGTTTCTTCATTTTTGTGTGTTTTAGAATGTACATTATTACACTATTATGAGTTACCAATAAATACATTAAAGAAGATACATGCTAACATTTTATTTGCTTAGTAAGGGCACATGATCTGCTCTCCTAGGCCTTTTTCTTTTCCCTACTTGTCAGACCATGGGTGGTCTTCCCAGTGGTTTCCTCCATTTAGCGGAATTAGGCAATGACCTGTGGTGCACGCTGAGCTCACAGAGCCTGTGTAGTTCCATATTTATGGGGTGAGAAGACACGCATGTGCTGGACTCCAGTGCGAAACCCAGCATCCCTGGGTGTGAGGAAGGCTCTGGTTTCCCCATACTTTTGCTTGTCAGTCAGCACCAGGTCACCGGCATCAACAAGCCTGCCCCAAATTTGGACTGTGATATGATTCAGCCAAAACACGAAACACCAAGGGCCAGACAGCCTGGTATTTGCATCTGACCTTATACTTAATAACTCACATCTTATTATTCTTGCCTACCCTATCTTTTGCCATTCTCCCGTATAGAAACTGTAAAAAACATTTTGAGCAGTAATTACTATGTTTTTCAGAGAAGTAACTTTTCACTCCTTGAGAAAAAGAAACTAAATTACATCATCATTCTTAAAAATCCTGGTTCAGTAATTTTAGTACTTTACAACACTTCAGTTTGAGTGTCTTGTTCTCATGACCGTTTACTCTGAAATTGCTTTTAAAGCATTCCGTGGCTGAAGAGGGTACCTCGCTCTGATGCACACAATCCAACAGAAGTAGGTAAGAGTTCTCCATCTCCGTCCCAACCCTTCCAAAACCCCTATCAGAATTTCTGCAATGAGCTGCAGAGAAAATAATTTGGGGGAAATAATCTTCCCAATACACTTAACAAACTTCAAACTGAATTCTATTTTTTTAGCTTATATTCTCATTTGGATTTTCCCCCAAATCAGTTCCTCTTTCATAGTAAAAAGCAATAAATTCTGTTCTCACCTATGGAGCTGTGTGATGACACTACATTGTGCCTCGTTTACATCAAGCCTAATAAGCGGGCTTGCATTTGCCAGGTAAGTTACAGCTGCCGAAGTTCTTCATCAGCGTGTCTTCTCCCTGCATGCATGTCAAGCCCTACACTTCATTTTACTTCCCAGTGCTTGACTTCTCCACCTGCAGTTTCTAAATATTTCACATTCCAATGTTTTTAAAAATCATACTACATTTTTCAAACTGCTTCTTGGGAAAGCAAAAGTCAAAATATTTCCAAAGTCTTGCTGGCAGATACTAGGGAATGATTTGGGACATCCACACTTTTTAAGTTTGTTCCCCCAAAGGGGAAAGAAAAAATATAAAAAGAATATCAAGATGCAAAAGACATAGTGTTTTAGATTTATATTATGAGGACTATACCTCAGTATGTTTCATTTCTAGATAACTCTAAAAATTAGACCACTTCAAACAGCCTAAAATTGTTTTAAAGAAGAAAATAAACATTCAACTTATAAAAATCAATTCTTGACTTTATGAAATTCTGGGTTTCTCATATTTGTGCATTTAAATGAAACATTCTAAGGCAGACTGAATATAAAACCAATGACTTTATTTTTTATTTTGTTGTGGGTACCAGGGGTCGAACTCAGGACCTCGCGCACCAGCAGGCACCCGTGCCGCTGAGCAATATCACCGGCCCTTTTTTCGTATGTGGGTTCCGGGAATCGAACTCGGGACCTCGCGCTTGCCAGGCAGGCGCTTACACCACTGAGCTATCTCACCGGCCCAAAACCTTTAAATAGCTTTTAAAGTTATCTACAAATCAAAGATACTGAGACATATTCCTTATAATATAAATATAAAACACTATGTCTTTTGCATCTTTTTTTTTTTTTTTGGTCTGGATGTGCTAACAATCATTGTCTAATATGCCTTTTATAAAACCAATTAACAGGTAATGCTCAAAGAATATTATCAACATTATTAATAACTACACTTGGAAAGCTAATGATAATCCAAACACTATGTTAAATATTCTACAAACATCATCTCAGATGATCCTCTCAGCCACTTTGAGAAGATTCAGGGAGCCCTTGTTACGTGAACATTTATTTCCAAGTAGCTGCCATTGCAAATGAAGTAAAAGCTATTTAAACATAAAAACATTCAGGGGCCGGTGAGATGGCTCAGCGGCGTAAGCGCCTGCCTGGCAAGCGCAAGGGCCCCAGTTCAACTCCCGGAACCCACATACGAAAAAAGGGCCGGTGATATCGCTCAGCGGCACGGGCGCCTGCTGGCACGCGAGGTCCTGAGGTCGACCCCCGGGACCCACAAAAAAAAAAAAAAAAAAAAAAAAAAAATTCAGAAATGAACTGGTCATCTACCAAATTAAGTCCCAGATAAGCAATGCGCTCCCCATTCAACACCCCCCCCCCGTCCCTTCCCTCCACTTAAAGCCAGCATCAATCCTCCATCTACTGCATCCTTACAGAGAAAGAGGGTTTGGGGCAAGGTTTTGTTTTGTTTTTGCTATTTGTTTACTTCGGTCTAGGTATGGTTACCAAATGGTGCAAACAGAACCCAAATCATTTACAATAAAATTGGAAATACTTTTAAAGCATAATATTTTTCATAAAATTGAAAAAATATCATTGGAGAACTGCTTAAATTATAAGTGAAGGCACTGATCCATAAGAGTGTGGCAGAGATCCATTAACCAGTATAAAGGAAAAATCATGACAAGACAGCTTCAAAGATAATCATTTCAATACTAAAGGAATAAGAGCACCCTTCATGAGAAAATGGAAGATATTGAGTGTGACTCATAATCATGGTTTGGAGATCAAATGTGGCAGCGCAGATGGCATGCCATTCAACCTATCAATTTAGTTAGAAAAATTCTTATCCTCCCTTCTCAATTAATCACACACACACAAATTCATTTTCTGTTCATCCTTAGAACACTACAAAGTTGAAAACTACAACTTGCATAAGATCACATTGTTAGCAAATGGTAGAACTGGAGTCGAAAACAACTGTGATCCTAAGTGGAGAAGTAAAGAATAGCGCATGACTGGGAGGTAAGGCCAAGTCTCAGTAAAACCCTTTGATGCTAGCACAATGGAAATGGGTAAGGAGAGAGTATTTTAGAAATAGACCTGCTGTTGTGTAGACAGCAGTGTCTATAGCCATGCTTCACATTAGACTTACCTACCTGAGTTATGCAAGTCTAAGCAGCTTTAAGTGAAAAAGTTGAATTATTTGGTAAACTCAATGGGGAGATGTCTGAAGATTAGAAAGGAAACAACACAGTAAGTATTCAATGGTATCTCATTAATTCAAACTAATGGGGCGGTGGGGGTGGGGAGGAAGAAGGAGAGCCAGTCAGTCTGAAATGGTGCAGCCTAAATTAGAGGATGTTTATAAAGTACAAGGAGGCACATGAGTTGGCTGCTAACAAAATGTTCCGCCAAGCCTGTCACCCTCGCTTGTATTTCTCAGGATACATTTGCACATAGACGAAGTGATTAAGCCCTAAAGAGCTTCTTCCAAATCTACTGAACATCTCCTTTACAGTTTTACTTATGCTACGAGTCGAGTGAGTGTACTGATCATAGTCAATGCAAAACTCAATTATCACTCACGTATATTGGGCAAGATACAACCTATCCAAGCACCACTTTCCTCATTAGCAATAGAGCTCTAAAGTCCCCTTTCCACATCCAAAAGTCAAGTGATTGCCATGTCCTGTGCAAAGCACCATGGACACCATCTTGGGAGGGACACTAAAATGTGTGAAACAATGCTACTGTCGACGAGCTCGCAGTCAGTCTGTGACAGGAGCTGCATCTGCGAGCAGCCAGGGGATGGAGAAGGGAGACCATTAACCCGGCAGACTGAGATAGTGTGAGAGAAGCACGAGAGGAGAAAGGAGATCTCTAAACGGATGGGAGCTCAGCACGAGGAGAGACATGAATGGAGACGTGGAGTTCAAGGGGCTGAAGCAGCAGGTTTGTGAGCCAGAGGCAGCAGAAACCACTGACGGCCTACATTAATCCAAAATCCATCCTTAAAACACACACTACATCTGTGACAAAGGAGAACAGGCTTATAGGGGGCAGGGGTTCTTTGCCAGAAACTTAACAGTAACACCCCTAATTACATAATACCTTTACATCGGAATTTAACAACATATATCCCAGCTTCTCCTACCTGTTTTCCGTCTGCATTCTCCTCACGATGGAAAACATTACCAAGTTCAGTAAAAGCCCAACTAATACTGATGATTCTAGACCTAGACACAGCCAACGACTGTATCAAATCATTACAGGTACCTGTGCACCTGTAATGCCAGAACTCTGGGAGGCTGAAGCAGGAGGATCACAAGTTCCAGCCCAGGTTGGGCAACTTAGTGACTTTTTAAAAGGGCTGGGGATGTAGCTCAATGTGAAGGCCCTGGGTTCAATCCCTAATACCACCCCCCAAAAATTTTTTAAGTCAGACCCATGATTCTTTATCAGCATCTCATTCCATTTTCTTACTTTCCATGTTTATAAAGTTAGAACAAGAAAATAATAAATCACACAGAGTCTTGCTGCTAAAACAGAACTGGTGGATATAAAAGTCTCAAAGTTCTTTCATCTGCTGACGCCTAAAAGCCTGGAGTCAATATAAGAAAGCCTGTGGTGTAACTGTTCAGTCTACAAAAATTTAAAGTAGTCCTCTGGCAAGGTCTCCCAGAGAGGCCAAGGAATATATTACCAAGAAAAGGGCACTTGAAATAGATAAAATTGGCTAAGCTTTTCAGCCTGCTCTTACCTTGTAAAACTATATGGTTTCCCACTCTGCACCTAGGGGAGGGAAAGGTAACTCTCCCTGGTGGCTTATGTGGGATTTCTAGAAAGTAATGCAACATTAGTTAAGCCATGAGTTCATAACATGTGGTCCGTGGATGGCCTTATAGAGTCCAGGAAGTCCATGAAACTGAATGCAAAATTCTGTGTACATATGCATTTTTCTACAAGCATTTATAGATTTCATCAGATTCTCAAGGGACCACTAGACCTTTAAAAAACTACTTTTTTAATCATGTTAGACATCAAACTTTTAAAACTTTTTGGTCTGTGAGGAGAATGAAAGCATGCTATGGGCGAGAAGAAAATATTTGCAAACCATACAACAGATAAAGAATTCTCAACTCAATTAGCAAATGGACAAAAGACAGAACGGAGATTTCCCTGAAGAGGATGTATGGATGACAAGTACATGGGGAGATGTTCACCATCATTAGCCAGTAGGAATGTGCAAATTAAAATCATAATATTAACCCATACCATTCAGCATGCCTAAAGCAAAACGAGTGGCATCACCCAGTGCTGGAGAGGACGTGCAATAAGGGGATGGCTCATACATTCTGGCTGGGAGCACAAAATGATATGGCTACCCTGGAAAGCTCAGCAGTTCTCAAAAACTAAACACATAACTCCCAGCAGAAATTGCACTAATGGCTACTTTCCTTCTGAAGACATAAAAACCCACGTTCACACATGTGGTCATTCATAGCAGCCTTATTTGTAATAGCCCAATGCCAGAACAGTTCAGATGTCCTTCTACAGGTTAATGGTTAAACTGTGGGGCATGTGTACATTTATAACACACAGCCGACCCTTCTCGTCTCCGAGTTCCACCAACTACAGATGGTAGCTAGGCCTGCGGCGGTTGTGTCCATACTACACTTGTCTAGACTTCTTTCTCTTGTCATTATTCTCTACAAAATATGGGTTAACAACTATTTACATAGCACTTACATTGTATTAGGTACTATAAGCCATCCAGAGATGATTTAAAGTATAAGGAAGACTGCATAGGCTTCATGAATACTGTGCCATTTTATACAAAGGACTTGAGTATCCTTGGATTTTGGTTATCTCTGGGGGTCCTGGAGCCTATCCCCAAAAGATACTGGGGACAACTACATACCAATCAACAAAAAGGAGCAAATTACTGACACAGCCCATATGGTTACAGGGTGTGTTATTCCATATATATAACTTCTTTTTAATGAAAAAAATGTATAGAAATGGAGGACAGATCAGTTGTTGCCAGGAGTTAGAAACAGCTTTGAGGGCAGAGGTAGCTGAGAATAAAAAACAGCAACACACAAGGTCAAGGTTTTGAAATTGTTCAGTGTCTCAGCTGTAGTGGTGGACACATGAAATATAGAGGTGACAAAATGATACCAAAAAAATTTTAAGAAGTAGTTCCTTGGGCCGGTGAGATAGCTCAGCGGCTTAAGCGCCTGCCTGGCAAGCGCAAGGTCCTGAGTTCGACTCCCGGTACCCACATACGAAAAAAGGGCCGGTGATATCGCTCAGCAGCACAGGCACCTGCTGGCGCTCGAGGTCCTGAGTTTGACCCCCAGTACCCACAAAAAAAAAAAAAAAAAAAGTAGTTCCTTACAACTGCATGTGAATTGTCTCAATAAAAATTTCAATTAAAAAGCTTGCTAGAATTTATGCATCCTCATCACCATTTTGCAGTAGCTACCATAGATAGTTTTTCTTTTTTTTTCCTGTCCTTTTTTCTTTTGCTTTTTCTATTAATGTTGACATTACTTAAAATATATTTACAATTTCTTTCACAGCTTGTGACATGTTTTTTAAATTATTATTTTGTATGGCAGCAAAGGCTTTATCCTTTAAGAATAAACTTTTAAAATATCACAAGAAATTTACTTCTATCCTGGGTAATAAAGTGAGGTAACTATGTAGGAAATTTTATTTGTGGGACAAAACAAAGTAACTGCCAAATCATAAAACTGGTTTTTTACTGTGGAGTCACAGGCTTAATTTAAGGTTTTAAGATCCAGGAGAAAAAAAAGACACATTCTTCTGGTTGAGAAACCCCTTTTGGAGGCAGTGATAAGCCAGGGAAGGGTTTGAAGTTGTATAATAACCTCACTAAAATTACATTTTCACGAGACTGATCCAAGGACTGCTGACTAGAGAGAAGAGAAAACAGTCAAGGCAGAGAGAACTAGTAGGGGTTCATAGATACGTGGAAACTCCTCTTGGTACTTGGAAGAGTTTCTAGCCGGAAATGCGTCCTCAGCAGTCGACAAACCCACCATTAAGAAAAGAGAGCCACCAGCTCCCCCAAGCCTTGTATCCACACTTCAGGCAGCCAACTGTGGTCAGTGTGACAACCCTCCTACCTCTCCATCCCCACTGTCGCTTCATGTAGTCTTTACAGGAATGGAAAATTACTTCCCTTTGCCCATAAAAACTGAGATATGCTTAAACTGGAGTGGCAAATTACTGTACCCAATTCTAGATCATAAAATGAACAGGCAAGAGTGTAAAACATGGGGAAATTATAGCAACATACCTTAACATTTAGACATACGACCTTCAAGCAAAAATTAAAAGATCTAAGATGTTGCCTTAGACATACAACTAGTCTCTAAATGTTCAGTTACACAGTGTTTTGTACTAGGCAATAAAGCAGACATAAAAGGTCTCTCTCTCTTTAAATATCTTTCGACCTATTTGAAAAGGAAGAATATGCACATGTGAAATAGGTAAATAATAACCTTAAGTAACAGACAAATACCATGGATAATGTAAATGTTCATTTGCACTGCAAATATGTACTGAGTTCCCATTACATACCAGGGACTGGGGATGCAAAGATAAGCCCTGTCCTAGAGGGAAACAATGAAACTACAAAATGTGTGTGTGGTTCAGGGAGGGGAGAGAGACAGAAATGCCCAAGTTGGTCAGCAGGGGATACCAGGCACAGCTTCCCAGATAGACGGAGCCTAACCTGAGATTTACAGCATGGCCATTCCTACACAGAAAGGGCTTGGGAAATGGGGGTGGGCAGTTTTTGTGGATCTCATAAAATGGAGGAAGAGAAGGAAGGGGAATGGAGCTGCTAGTGGCATTCAACATCCAGGACACAAGGGTGTTAAGTGTCCTATATTGCATGAAGAACTGTCCCACTCCAAATGCCAACAGTGATTCCTGTTGTGGGTGTTCAAGGCCAATGAGACTTTCACCAAGTAGAACACGAAATGGGAGGACATTTCAGGCAAAAGAGACCAATATAAGTACATGAAACAATAAAAGAAAGACCTGTCCACGGAGCTACAAAGACCTCCAGGGCCACCAAGAAATGCACATCTACCTTCTCCACCAAAGAGAAGGATGGAAACTTTCCCACACCCCAATGATATCTCATAACTAAGTAACATGAACTTAAGGCCAGTGCATGGGTTTTTAGGGGGTTGCTGATGGGAGCTGTATTTTAAAGAGATCGCTGTGGCAGCAGGTACTAGAAGGATCAGGAAGGAGGCAGAACAAATTCAGGGCAACCTGATACAAGGCAACTGCTGTCCAGGTGAGCAGTACTTTAGGACAGAATAAAAGCAATACCACAGGAAAGGTCAAGATCAATCCAAGAGATATTTAAGTGACAATATTAACATGCCTTGATGCAGAGCTTGGGGAGATGAAGACCAGAAGGAACCTACGGCAACTCCTTAGCTCCTAGGATGGAACCTATGTGGGTGACACCACTGACAAGATACAGAGCGGAAGAAGTGAATGGGGGGTTAGGGAGGAACACACTAAGATGCAATGACTGGTACCTAGGGTGGGCTGAAAATAGAAATCTGGAGGCCAGAAAGATAGGTCTGGGCTGGAAACCTTGGAATAGAAACTTGGAGATCTCCAAGAGAAAACTAGAGGAAAAAGAGCCCACAGAGACATCGGGAAAGAACAGTCCCCAAAACAGCAACTGGAGCTGACATTTCTTTAGCACTGTTTATTCTACCTGGCCATGATCTAAGTGCCTCTTAACTCCTCTAATCCTCACAACTATACAGAGTACCTGCTATATCCCCATTTTACAGATAAGGTGTGTGAACCACAGAGTGTGTGAGTACCTTGCCCAAGGTCACAAAACTAGTAAATGGCAGAACCAGGATTTAAACGCAGGCACTCCGGCTCCAGACGCTTCACTTCCAACCACCTCACTCTACTACTACGATAGAAATTTAGGAGTATAACATGACAAAATCCAAGACAGGAGACAGTTTCAGAGACACGGAGAAGGACAATGTGGTAAGGTAAATGCAGCACACCAAGATAAGAACTGAGATGGACCCATAGGCTACACAACTTGAGTAACTGCTGGCCCCTCACCCACAGCGTTGGCGAAAAAGCAGGTGATAAGCGCAGGTAGAGCAGTAACCAGGAGGTTAACCAGTTAACCAGTTAACCAGAAGTGGAGATAAGCAGATTACATGGTAAAAGCTGTAGGAATCAGGAAAAGGAAAGAGCTTTCAGAATAAAGCCATCGGAAAAGCATACACACAAAAAGGGAATCATGAGCCAGGTCTTAAGAAAGGAAGAAGTTGGAGAACTGACAGTCAGATGATTTCACTGTGAAAGCTGAGTCCAAAAAAAAAGTCACCATCACTGAAACTGTTCTCTAACCATTAAACACCGCAATGAGTTACAAAGGAACCTTCCAATAACAATTTTTAAAATCATACGGAATATTACAAACAGCATAAAGAAGTACAAGACCCTACCCTTGAGGAGTTTTCCAGAAGACAAGTCCAAGCAGAAGTACAGTTAGCAACAATCAAGAACCAAATAATAGTCCGATAATAATATGCAATTTTTCAAGCTTGCAACAAACTGTGGCAAGATTATAAAGAATGTTCATTTTAGATAAAATATAAGGCAATATTGATTTTATTGAACCATTTCAAAAATACTGTGGAAAACAATTAACATGGTCCATCTAAATAGATTCTACTGGGGCAAGTGGCTGTATTTCTGATATATAAGTTCTTCATGGACATTCCACCCCCCCCAAAAAAAAAAGAAAAATGCTGTGTCTGTCCAGGCATCCCTAACTTGGACAAGTGAATGATTTAACATTGGATCTGCTCCCCAAAACCCAATGCCTGTGTGAGGCCGGTAGATTTTAAGTCTTTTTTCTTTTCACAGTACTAACATACACCAAATCCTAAGGAAAACTACATGTCCCCATCTTGAGTCTTGTTTTCCAAGATTCTTGAATATTGATGTGCTTCCTAATGGACACTGAGCTCAATATTTTGACCAATGCACTGTTAGAAAGGAACTAGGGGGTGGGGGGTATGGGTTAGTGGTAGTGCACTTGCCTAGCATGTGCAAAGACCTCAGTTCCATCCCAGCACCAGGAAGGAAAGAAGGAAGGAAGGAAGGGAGGGAGGGAGGAAGGGAGGGATGGAGGAAAGAAGGACGGATGGATAAACGTGAATGGCCTAAATGGTATGCTTCGCAGAACCTCTACTGAAGAAGCGCACTAATGGCTAAGGGCGTGTACCGAGCATTGAAGAGAGGGACTGGTTGCTGCAAAGAACACAGAAAAGACACCCATCTCGTGGGGACTAGGCAGGTTAAACTACTAGGATAAGCTGAAAAGAGCTTATTCATTGAACTCTTTTTTTCAAAAAAGGACTTCCTCTCTGTCTATGTTGTGGATTAAATAACCTCAAAACCCTACTGCTCAAAGCACTGGCCAGACTGTGTTTAAGAATCATTTTAAATGCATATTGAACTATTCCAAGAAAATAAGGAAACACTCCAAAAACCACCAAATGTTCATTGAAAAATAAAGCAATAGTTTATGAGAATCTTTGCCCTGAAGAGTGCTGCTGGTCCCAGCAGCTCAGAGGAGTGGGTCTTAACGACACCTGAGGACAGGAGACAGGAGAATGACCTGTGTGTAGCCGGGAGCTGAACTGACAGCCTGCACAAGGCAGAACCCCAAAGCCCTGTACCTTTAAACAAATAATAGTAGTAGGAAAACGTAGCCATCAGCAAAAGGAAAAGGCAAGAAATGTTTTCTGTCTCAGCCTAAGTCCTCAGTCTTTGATAGAGCAGGGGAGTATCTTCTGGAATGCTTTAACTGGAAAATTAACATACAAAAACAGTGCTATGCTGGAAGTGCATTTGGGCTTAACTTAGAATGACAGGAATCCCACAGTTAAATCTTACTGGACACAGCCTCACAGTGCAAAGTTACAGAACACCTCATCACGCGAGAGTCAGTACAAACAGCAAAATCAGACCCTGGATAACTTCAAATAATACACTAACCAAATATTCTACGAAATGTGTTTATACAAAGATGTTTCTAAAAACAACTAACAACTTAAAAATAAACAGGCTATTATCTATAAAGACCAGGCTGACTTGACAAAGAACCAAATGGAATTTCTGAAAATAAAAGATAAAGTGTTCGAAATTTTGGTGGACAGGTTAAGTAGCAAAGAAGGGAAATTAAAAGGATAACTATGAGATAACTAGAATACTGGAATTGGGATCTTAAAAAATTATCCAGAATATAGCACAGAGTGATATATAGAAGGTTAAAAAATATGAAAAGATGTGAAGTAACGTGAAACAGAGGATGAAAATATCTAACATACTTTATATGAGAGTTCCAGACTGAGATGATTTAAGAAATACAAGAGAGGAAATCTGTAGAGGGACATTTTTAAGAATTTCCATGAATTAATAAAAGACAAATTCTCAGATTCTAAGAATATACTGAACACCAACAAATTCTTATCTAGTTAATCACAGTGAAAGCACAGAATTTAGAGCGATCTCAGGCAATTTGCAGAATCACGTCAATCACGGAATTTCATTTTAGTAAATATTTTGTATGAACACAAAAAAGTATAGAAAAATATGTAAATATTTAAATATTGGCTCTCTTACAATGTGGAATTGCAAGGAGAGATGCAAAAGTCATTAGTTTTTAAAAAATATTCCTATTGATTATGACTTGTGATGACCATGTATTTTATTTGTAAATTTTTAAAATACTTCATTCATTGTAAAAGCTTTTTAAATTTAAATTTTTCAGATTAAAACTGTATAATGAAGAATAATTTAAATTTATATTTAAGCATTTAAATTTACATTTAATAAATTTTACATTTATAATTATTAAGAAATTTTAATTTTATAAATTTTTAAAATAAATTTAAACACAAAAAAGAAAATAAATGAACAACCTTGATCTTGCACTTTGTAATCTGCAAGCTCCAAGACCTCAGTCTTCTTTTCTATGAAAATGGGGTGATAGTATCTATTTTACAAAACCATGCAAATCAAACCAGCTACTGGAGCTAAATCTCCTAACATCGGTACTTTAATCAGTTCCTTATTCTAAAGCAAAATCTGCCTCCCGCTAATTTTCACCCATTAGTCCAATCTGTCCTCTGAAACTACAATCTTTGAAGACTGTATACCTCATCAACACTTCTCCACATCCCAGGTCTTCTCTAGGAAGAGAACTGCTCCTCTGTTTCCTTCATATTATTGTTTCGGGAGTTTTCAATGTATCAGACCCAAGGCAGTCCCCTTCACTAAGGCTGGCAGTTTTGTTAAAGATGCTAGAGACTCTGAAGCTTATAATCCTAGACCATGCCTGATTTCTCATTCATTTACCACCTCCCCACTCCAGCCTGTTCTAAGAGTGTGTTAGGTGGTCACAGGCAGCATGGCCCTTGCACTCCTAATTCATCCTAGATACTGGTGCCATGTTCAATACTCAATACTCAAAATCATTGTTACCACTATTTTATTCCTCTGACACCTATCAGATCAAATACAAGCATCCCACTGGCATCCAAGGCCTTCCACAGCGTTGTTCAATTCACACACAAACCATCGGTCACCACTTTGCCACATAAACTCTCACTTGACCAAGACTGGTTCTCCTTGTGTCCGACATCCAGGCTCCACAAGCTTCACCCAGCCCCAGTCTTATCATCTCCATGAATTCCTCTCTGACTTCTCACTGTGGTGTGTGACACTAGAGTTTGATTCTTGGCTCAAATACCTCCCCGCTCGACTGCCTCGGGTTCCCTCACTTGCTTCAAAATACCTGATGTGAGGATCAAGTGCAACCATAGGCAAGATATCTAGGGCACTGCAGAGGCTCAACGGGTACTCACTAATCTCCAGTGACCTCTCCTGTATATTTTATCCTACAATCTAATAATCAACTATGTCACCGCACTGTTGCTAATTGTTTCAGGTATTTATCTTCTCTCTCCAGCTACATTATTCCTTTCACATGCTTTGCTGTGTCCTTACATAACAAAATGTAATTAGGAGAGTAAGTCCAATCATATTCTTTGACTAGGACTGCAGGGGTGAGTGACTGTTTTGAAAACACTGTATATTCATTCAACAATATTTGGGCATCTGCTGGGATATTATGTGCTGGACACAACATAATTAAGCAAGAGAGATTAAAAATACCAGCCTTTTTGAAATTTATAATGTATAGGTAACCAATAGGTTCTAGAAAGCAAATTTTATAGCACATTAAAAGGTGATATCTGGTATTTGAAAAATGTAGCAAAGGAGAGAAACAGGAAAATAATAAAATCAAAGACTTGCAGGGGAAGGCACAATTATAAATACTGCAGTGAGGGAAGGCCAGCAGGAGGAAGCTACTGGGTGTGTGGGCAGAGGGCACTCAGGCAGAGGAAGCCCAGGGCCAGAAGTCCTGAGATGACACGGGAACAGGTTTGGAGTGAGCATGTTCCCAGAGCAGCAAGGAGGCCCTGAAGCAGAGCAGAGGAAGAGGAGTAAAGATGGTGACAGAGAGAAAGACAGAGGGCTGATCACAGATGGCCTGGCAGGGCACACAGGACTTGGGTTTTTCTTCTGGGAACATTAAGGAACCAGATGAGCTGAGAAGCACCACAACCTGACGTACGCAGTAACCAGGTCATGCTGACTACTGTGTAGCAGCCACAAGAAGAGGGACTGAGAGCAACACCAGGGGACCAAGAGAGAATGGTGGCTGAGACCAGGGCATACCAAGGGAGGGGATGAGAGGTAAATGGATTCTGGATGTATTCTGTCGATAGATCCAACAAGATACCCTGACAAACCAAAAGTGGGATATGAGAGAAAAAGACAAGTGTCAGCCAAATTTGATGTCTGGGAAGAGGACGAAACTGGGAAGGGCATGGATGGTGCAGATGTGGGGTTGGAAAGCAGGAGTTCAGTTCTAGATACATAAGTTTGCAACGTCCACATGTGGAGACCTGTCACACGGACATGATACATGAGTATGGGCTTCATTCTGCCCACAAAATGCTTCAGCTGTCTCGTCATTTTCTCAAAGCATGGGTGGGAAGACAAAAAGAGGTTAAGAGGAAGAAGAGGAGAGACCTTGCCTGGCCTGGAGGAGGTGGGGAAATAAGAACAGCTGCTGTCTCCCTTCACATACTGGAAAGGTATCTTCAGGCAGAGGAGCCAGGGACCAAAATGTGGCTTTAAGAAGCAGAAACAGGGGGCCATGCTGACCATCTGGTTACCAGCTAAAGCATCTTGTGAGAAAACCACCCCCAAATGCTTCCCTCTCACACTTCAGTTCTCAAGGTAAGATTTGGCCTATGCAGCTATTTTCCTTGGGGATTATGGTTATTTTCCAAAGGAGTTTGGGTTTTCTAATGGTCAAGGAAGAGGACCAGAATGAGAACTGGGCAACCCAAGTTAGCCCTGGCGCTGGGCCACCCTGCTTAGCTGCTCAATGTGTAAATACTGCCTCAGGGAAAAAATATGTTCCATGGCCCACACACAGGGCGCTTTTTTGAGAGTTAATGAATTAATATGAATAAATCACTATGAGCTACTCAAACATAGGACAATGAAACTCTATTTGTAAGTTTTTGAGGTCCAGACTAAAATTTTAACTATTTTCTTTCAAACTCCACCGAAAAGTAGACTAAGATATCAAAAGTTATCTTGTATGGACCTGTGGAGATGAAATGAGATAACATGGGAAAGCTCTTTGTGAAACACAATTGTAATGTAAAGATGTTTAGAAATGACCTCTCAAGATAAGAATGCAATATTAATCAGTTCAAAAGTCATTAAAAACAAACTAACAAAAGGCTGTCCACTTAGAAGGGATCCACACAGGGCTTACATGTTTTGACCTGTGAACTGCAGTTAGGCCAAACCCCTAGCTGTTGTACAAGCTAGAAGCATGACAAAGCCCTGAGAGAAAACAGAGACTTTTGTCTAAGGGACATAGAATCAGGCACATTGAAAGCATCATCCATGAAAAGAGCTTTGTTGAAGGCGTTTTTCCCTTATTTTCTAAATGCTGTTCAACTTCATTCGAATGGTGATGATTAACATTGAAGTGAATAGGCCACTGTACATATTCTGTTCATAATTAAAATGGATGGTTTTTCCTGTCCAATAGGATTCTACATCGGTGTTCAAATATCCTTTCACTTTGTCTAATTCCTGGCTTGAAACGTGGCAAAGACCACATGAGCGCACAATCTGGAGGCAAAATCTCTCCCTGACGAAGGAAGGAAGTCCTCGGATTACTGCGAACGTCAGGTTTTCACACACCTCACTTTTCATCTCAGGAAACAAAAGTAAGTGGTGGCTAGAAAATTATCAGGCACACAAAAGGCAGAAACAAGCCACAAGCTAAAAAAGACACCAAGATTAGCCTGAATCTGGACCAAAGATTTTAATGAGTTCCTTCCAACAACATTTCATGGAGTGGGCCAACAAAATTACCCCACTGTGGACGCCTGAGGCAAGAACAGTCTCCAGACTTCTCCAAGGTCAGAGAGTGCTAATCCCTCATCTGCTAATGACTGGTGGTAAATTCCATATTCCTAGTTCTGTGTTTACTACACATCGACACTAATCTTCTAACTGGTCTCCCTGCTTTCAGCCCCAGCTCGCTCCAGTCCACAAAGCCCAGGACTAAAAGATGCAACCACTGGAGCCAGGTGTGGTGGTCCACGCTTATAATTCCAGCACTCTGGGAGGCTGAGGCAGAAAGACCACAAGTTTAAGCCCAGCCTGGGCAATTTAGAGATTTCACACGACTCTGTCTCAAAATAAAAAATAAAAAATAGCTAGGGATGGAAGTCAGTGCAAAAGCCCTTGGTTTAATCTGAGTACTGGGAGGAAAAAAAAAGATTAAACTATTGGGAATACTGCTCTGGGCATCTAGTCTCTTCCCCTATGCTAAATCCCTCAGCAGCTTCCTGCTCCCTAAAGAGGAAAAGGCCTGGCTCCCTACTCCCTTAAGCCTCCGCCCGTAGCTCCTTCCTTTCTACTCTGGAACAGACATCTGTGAGGTGCTGGTTATCTGGCACCCTTGCCTTTTTTGTTAGCACCTGGATTTTCCCTCTGGGGAATCTCCCACCCAACCACCTACCTACCCTCACTGTGTTTAGCTCTGACAGGAAGTGGGATCCCATTCCCCTTAGAAGCCACAGGACTTCATTATCCCTCTCCCTGCCCAGGGTGGGGGCTGGGAGGGGAGGTGTCAGGGTTCCATTTTGGCACCAATGCCTATTTCTTTTGTTTGCAGCCAAGAACTATTTCTTTCAGACAGCTTCTTTCTGCAGATTGGTTATACCACCCAGGGCAGCAAGGCGGTATCCCCCAAACACCACCCATACACTTCCGCCCATGACATCTTCCCGAGAATACAGAGCAGAAGTGTTCTGGCAAGGGTAGACACAGGTCAGGAATGCCAAGCCTTGTCCCAGGGCTGGGGGTGAGTGGTAGGGGAAGCCCGGGAGGGGAGAGGACTAGCTTCTGAGCTTAAAATGATGAATACAAGTGTGCTAGACTAGAGGGAAGGATAGAAGAGGCTGGAGAGGGGAGGCATATTCTACCATATGCACTGAGAACAAGGACATATCAAACTGTTGGATTTGAAATTTCTTCCACGTAGCTGTGTGCAGCATATGAGGGAACGGCTGAGACTAGAGACGCGAGACAGGGCCCCACTCACTTGGCATCTTGTATGCTGTGCTAGCAATCTGGTTCTCCATCCTCTGGTTAAGGAGAGGCTTTGAAGAAATTTAAGCAAAGATCCCTAAAATTTAAGAGATCAAAATTGTTTTCCCTAATTAATTTTTCTGAAATTCCTAATATTCGCTCTTTACATACTCACCCCGTAAGATACGATATATTATTAAGGCAAGTTCCCTAACGGAAGTCATGCCAAAAAACCAGTGGGTCACCAATGAGATGTGACCTTGAAAGGTCATTCAGCCACTTGGGAGCTCAGTTTCCCCAGTTGTAAAATGGGGATAATAATCATTAAATGTAAGCATTAAATGAGATTCTTGAAAAGGGTAAAAGATTCTAGATATGTAAAATATTAGTATTATTGATGAGCATTTGTGTGCTAATGAATGACCTGAAAAAGAGATTTCTGATGCCGTCTTTGAATTTCCAGTTCATCCACTTTCCATGTGTCACTCATAAACCTACAAAGGCTCTTATTGCTTATTGTGCCTCTCAAAGCATTTGCCTTCCAACTCTTCCAACCATTCTTACAGTGGCCCCACCCTGCCTATTTTTCTAGTGTTATTTCCTCCTCTGCCCAAAATGTTCACGCTTTCTCACTCATGCTTACAGTTTTCCCACTCCTGTGCTTTTGTTCACACTGATGCTCTGGCCTAAGCACCCATGCCTTGCCGCTACCCTACTATGGGAGACCCTAAAACCAAGGTCACTTTACTTCCTCCACGGAGCCCTCTCTGAGTATACCAGCAGCAAGGATTCTCCGAATCTAAGAGTTCTGAACTCCTAGCCAAACTTAAGGTTGATATTTCTGACTTGACTAAATTCTGTTTCTTGCCTGCTACTGTTCTCTTCTCAGCTAGATAACAACCTGCTTGAGAGAAAAGATCCTATCCTTGTTTACATCCTCATCCCCTATTACTTCTGAAGAATTCCTAAGACACAGAGGAGAACATGGACTGCAAGCTTGCAAACTCCTTTGAAGTCCCAAATCTTGCCTCAGTTCATCGCCACAAACCTTTAACAAGTACTTGCTCTGAACTTGACGCCAAAGGGAAGCCTGATGAGCAGAACAACTTCTGGGGTCCACAGGCTGCGGGGCAAACATACCAATGACAAACAACAGACCATGGGGAGCTGGGCCCCAGACGGTCGGTCGTAACACCAGATTCTAATCAGACTTTCCATCTATGACCACAAGTGGAACACAAAATTGCCTTTTGCCTTGTAGAAATTGAGCCACAATTCAGATAAAGATGCACTTCACAAGTTATTGATGACAAAAAATATTGAGACTAGTACAGTAATAGAGAATTTTATACAGTCACTGAAAATGATCACTTTTGAAGGATATTTAATGGTGTAAAAACCACTGACTTTAGATTTACTATGTACCAAACCCTATATATTAGCACATCACAAAGTGGTAGAAACAAGGGTGGTGTGTGTGAGAATTTCAATATCCCCCATAACCTCTGTCAGCTTCTCTGAAATAATACTTTTTTTTTTTTTTTTTTGGTACCAGGAATCGAACTCAGGACCTTGCATTTGCCAGGCAGGTGCTTGTGCCGCTGAGCTGAAATAATACAGTCTAAGTAAAACAGTGTGTTCAGTTTCAAGGCAAAACCTGCCCTTCTAGTACAATTACTTTCCCTCCATTCTTGCTACCTACAAAATCTGGAGTTGCCTCTTAACATATAGTACATTTATTCTGCACAACCATCCATAAAACATTCTTATTTCCAAAGCATACTGAGGGCCCAAACTTACCAGCTAAAACCCCATAGAGCTGGGAATTAAGCCCAAGTCTGTCCCACTCCGGAGCTCATTACCTGGACCACACCACCAACAGCACCTTCCATCCACTTTGCCTCAGGCCCAAACTTAGCAGATGGTAGAAAGCCCCATGTACGCAGACAGGTCAGGGCTGAACTCTTATGAAATCGCACCCAATAACCAAGCTCTCGTTTTAACTCCCCTTAACATCTTAAAACCAAATGTAGCATTTGTTTTTCAAAGTATTTTGTTTGCTCTGAACTACAGAGTTTCAGAGTTGCTACTATCAATTCCCTCAAGCATTAACTATCAAGACACATTTACACAGGCAAGCTTTTCATTTGAATAGCATTTGAATACCAGCTATACAAGTAATTCCCACCGTTAGAACACATGTCTAGCATTATGAATGGGCCAGACCCCAATGACTCCGAGTGGATTATTCGCAGCTCCGAAACAAGCCTCCACACTGTGGGACAGCAGCCTCCAGGAGCCACTCAACTCCTACACTGAGCCAGGGCATTGTCCTACATATCACGTCTATTCACTTCACAGGAGAATCAGAATTCCCATTTAGAATTGCACGAACACAGTTCCTCCTGCTATGGCCCTGACGGTGGGATTACACAAGTACTTCTTCCTGTCTCCATGTACACAGAGCCAGGGATCCAGGACACCTATGTCAGTGACAAACAGGGCCTGCGTATGGGTCGCAGCACAGTGTCTCCAGGGGTCCCTGCTTCCTTTCACTGCAGAGGAACCCAGTACTTGTCCTGCAACCCCCTTTCCCTGTCACTGCCTATCTTTCACCCCTCGAACAGCTGAGGAACAGATTTCTCCATCACCCTGCTACTGTTCCTCAAGCAAGCACACACTCCCTTCTGGTATCTTCCAGGCACTTTTTCTACTGGTAGCAAGTAGAAACACAGAGCAGAAATAACAAACAAGAGTCAGTTATGAAGTTTTAAAAGGTCACACCAGAGCTGTGTAACTAAATAAAATTAACTGCAAACCAAAGAACACGTTGGAGGACGTGGCTTGTTTTAATTTACTCCTTGAGAGCATGTCCTTGAGCAAATTTACTTCCTGTCTCTGAGCTCCACTTGTCTGATCAATAAAAGGAGTTTGAACTACCTATGGCTACATCTACTTTATCTTTTCCCCATAAATGAGGGTGATAGTTTTTTGCTCCTCGCTTATCAAGAAATCATCCTCATTCCCAAAAGCATCATGCGAATCCTCCTTGACCTTTTCCATTCTGGATCAGCTGTTCCCGGTTTTCTCTCCCTGTCTCCTTCCTTCCCCATCGTCACCCTCACCAAAATATGTATATGTTGAGGGAAGGGAAACACATGTGATGCAGTATTTAGAAAGCAGACTATATAATGGTTTAGAGCCCAAGATTTAGATTCAGACATGGATGTCAAACCAGTTTAGCAACTCACTGGCTTGTGACCCCAGGCAAGCCATAATCTAAGCCTCTGTTTCCTCATCTATGAAATGGGGATCATAATAACGCCTATTTATAAGACAGTTGGAGGGATAAGTGAGTAACACACATAAAACGCTTAGCAAGAGCTGAGCACATGTATGCCTTATATCACGTGATGGTGGTAATGGTGGTGATGATTCTTAGTGGTATAAATATTATTTTCCTGAAGGATGCCACAAGCTGATTGAAGTGAGACTCATCCCAAGAACCACTTATGAGAAAGAGAAGAGATGTTTCAGTTTGCATGGAAGACTAAAAGAGGGCAAGTGAGCGAAGGAAGCTGTTGAGGACAAGCAGGGTCCAGGCACCGTCCCGGACATGCATCCTTCCAGTGGCGCTCCTCTCGCTGCTGTCCATAATACCACAGGGGCCAGAGCAGGGGACCCCTCCTGTAGCCATGTGAGACGGGAACAGCCTGTCACTTCTAGAATTTACGTCATTTAGAGAACATTCTGCCTTCTATTCATTTAATGAGAAGCTGTGTTCATGTTTCATTTAATTCCAGGAATCACTGATAAATTTTGCTCATGTATTAACTTCCGGTAATTCTGTGTTCCACATATAAAATATTGTCCTCTACCTCCATCTCACAACAGCAATAGATTTACAATAATGTTTTTTAGAAATGGGACTTTTTCCTCAGAGACTAGACAGAAACTTTCACTGGAAGAGCCTCATGCATACAGATCCATATTTTTTTTCATGGTGTAGAAGTACACTTCAAAAGAGCAAGACTCAGTATTTCAGAGAAAATATGAATTTTCTCAACACCGAACATATTATTTTCTAAGACATTATTTGTGAGGGCTAGGAATATGGCTCAAAGGTAGGGTGCCTGATTAGCATGTGCAAGGCCCTGGGTTCGATCCCCAGCACCACCAAAAAAAAAAAAAAAAAACCACCTGAAACATTATTTGTGGAACCCGAGAATCTGCCTTCCTACCAGAATGCGAATGTCAACCAAAAGCATCCTGGAGTGTGAGTTAATGGCAAGTCTGCCAAACAGAACCAAAGTAAATTCTTCTCCCTAAGAATAACAGTATGGCTTTTGGTGCATAAAAAAGAGGCAGTCATGGCAGTTGACTAAGAATAATAAAAAGAGTAGAGCAATTTTATGAAATCTCCATTCAATTACCTCATTCACTCTACAAAAGCTTATCTGATAATTAAAATGTGCTACATATGGGACAAAGATCTGGAGAAGACAAATCTGTTTCTCCTTCATAGGCTTAATCCAATGGGAACGACACATGCACATAGGTAATTACATACACAAGGTGTCACGGGCAACACCGACTAGGATGACACTGGAACAGGCGTGAGCAGGGACTGATGAAGAAGGACGTGACCGTGACAACATGGCGTGGGAAGTGCTGGGGCAGAAGTGGACACAGGTAATTACGCGAGCATGAGGAACAGGTGGTGACTGACTCAGGCCCTGGGGGTCCTAAAGAACAGCACCTGGCCAGGTTTTTGCAGGAAAGAGTGAAAGGAAAAAGGGAAGGGAAGCAGAGGCCACAATAAGTGCAAAGGCAGAAAAGCCAGATGTGTTCAGGGGGCGGGGGAGATCTCCCTGGCGAGCCAAGGTCACACAGGAACACCAGAACCGGACCACCAAAGGTCATGGGGACTGAAGACTAGGAGGAGCCTGGGGAGCAGGGGTCTAAGTAGAAAGCTGGCGTGGCCAGGTTTGTGCTCTAGAAACCACTCTGAGAGCAGTGAGGACCATGCATGGTGTCAGGGGAAGGTGGGGAGTGCAGGCAGGTAGAGGGGAGTCTGGAAACTGGGTCGGTAGTTAGGAAGCCTTTCCAGCATTGCGGAGAATTGGTAAAGCCAAAACCACAGGTCAACACAATTGAGATGGCAGGAAGATTTCCGCGGAAATTAACCTGGGGTCTGCTAATTCAAATACATATCTGGAACCTAGATTCTAACTTCACAGAGCACGAACAGCAGGAAAACAGAGAGTGACATTTAGGGTGATCCCAGCATGGTACACTAGTGCATCTCATACCTACATGAGTGGGTGACAAAAGAATTTTCAGTAATATTCTTTTTTTTTTTTTTCTTTTTGTGGGTACCGGGGGTCGAACTCAGGACCTCGCGCGCCAGCAGGCGCCCGTGCCGCTGAGCAATATCACCGGCCCTTTTTTTGTATGTGGGTTCCAGGAGTCAAACTCAGGACCTCGCGCTTGCCAGGCAGGTGCTTATGCCACTGAGCTATCTCACCGGCCTTTCAGTAATATTCTTAAAAGGAAATGCATAGTAATAATAGCCAGAAAAGAAATGCAATTTAAATTTTATTGAGATATATATATATATATATTTATATTTATATTTATATTTATATTTATATTCAGGCCAGTAGAAAATAGTAACAATGCAAATGTCAACAAAGCTCTTAAATATCTCCAAAGGTAAAATGAAGGCAACCCCTAAATTGAGCTAGTCATATGACCTTTGTTTTCTTCACTTATCTTTTAGTTTTAAAATATTTTTTTAAATTAAATTCCCATTCAAGAGCTATTCAAATTCATAAGATTCGGGTTGTTTCCAAGATCTAGCTATTACAAATTGTGTTGCTATAAACATAGGTGCACATATATCGCTGTGGTATGATGTTTTTAATTCTTCTGGGAAGATACCCAGAAGGGGAATAGCTGCGTCAAATGGGACCTCCAACCCTAGTTTTTTGAGGAATCTCCACTGATTTCCACAGTGGTTGCACCAGTCTACACTCCCACCAACAGTGGAGAAGGGTTCCTTTTCCCCACAGCCCCTCCAGCATTTGTTATTGGTTGATTTCTTGATAATAGCCATTCTTTCTGGGGTGAGATGGTATCTCAGTGTTGTTTTAATTTGCATCTCTCAAATGACCGGTGATGTCGAACATTTTTTCATATATTTATTTGCTGCTTGTATTTCTTCATCTGAGAAGTATGTATTCATCTCAGATGCCCATTTTTGGAGTGGGTCTTTAAATTTGGGAGTTCTGATTTTTTTGAGTTCTTTATATGTTCTCGATAGTAATCCTTTGTCTGAGGAACAGCTGGCAAACATTTTTTCCCACATTGTGGGTTGTCTCTTGACTCTGTTGGTGGTTTAGCTTGCTGTGTAAAAGCTTTTTAATAAGATGAGATCCCAGTTGTTGATTCTTTGGGATAGTTCCTGTGCGATCAGGGTTTTATTCATAAAGTCTTTGCCTACTCCAATGTCTTCAAGAGTTTTACCTATTCTATCTTCCAGCACATTTAACGTTTCTGTTTTAATATTCAGATCTCTGATCCATTTCAAATTTAGTTTAGTGCATGGTGAAAGATACCCAAATGCCCATCAACCGAGGCATGGATAAAAAAGACGTGGTATTTTTATGCAATGGAGTACTACTCAGCCATAAAGGATAAACTGGAGACTTTATAGGTAAATGGATGCAATTCACAACCATACTCATAAATGAAATAAACCAAATGCATGTGTGTAAAATCATATTGTCTTCCTAGTGTGAGAAGCTGAAAGAGTAAATAAGATCCAAATGTACAATAGATATTGTAAAATGAGAAGAAACTGTTCAAAAGGAAAGAGAAACTGGGATGGGGGAATGGAGAAAAGAAGGAAGGGAAAAGCAAAAAAAAAAAATTTATATATATATATATATATGTATATATAAGAGTTAAGATAGATATACTACTAATTTCTCTTAGTTCATTGAAAAGAAAGGTTTGTGCTAATATTGTTTGGACAGTTGAATGCCGATATCTTGTACTCTGAGTAACTAATTTAAAGATAACAGTACACAATGTATTAACCATTGTTACCCTCCTATTATGTTGTTTTGAAATTTTGTTCTATTTTTTTCTCTCTAAAATAAAAAAAAATTCATAAGATTCAAATTCGTAAGATATTCAGATTCATAAGACGTTTCATGTTTCAAGCTTCCATTTAGAAAACAAAAATATTAACCCTCACCACTCTCATGCGGCTTCACCACTTCCCATGTTCAACACAAACTCCAAGTGGTCACAGAATGGCAGATCTAAAACAGCTCAAGCTCGGTCTTTGGTCTTTGTATCCTTATGTTATCACTGCTTATTTCAAACCTGTTGTTTAAACACAGTGACAAATAGTGCTACAAAGATCAGACACAAAGTGGACCTGTGGCAAGCCTGAACACTGCCAAACCTTTTTGAATTTGCTGGCAGAACACATCTGTGTAGCACGTGCAGGGCCCACATATACACCTGGGAGTCATCACACTTAAACTGAACTCAGCATGTCTGAAAGAATAAATCACTAGAATGTGCTAACTTGAAATGTGCATTGATATTACTAAACTGCAACAGTGATGGCACCAGTGTTGCAGAACTCAGGGCAACAGACAATTGTTTTTGAGCAGCAGTTAACTATGACAGATACTGTTTGTGACTGAATGACTAAAATCAGTTTTTAAAGTATTTTTAAATTCCCTTCAGAAGACGTACACCCTGATGCCTGCAGCCTGAGGGCTGGAGGAGGGCAGCATGTCCAACTGTCCTTGGATGCCACTGGAAATTAAGAGACCAAAGGGGACAGAGGCAAGGTCAATGAGAAACAAGTGCATAGTGGTAGAGAGCAGAACAAAAACAAACAGGATAAATCCTTGAAAGTAACTGAATGAGAAATCACCTTCACATTCAAAACACTTGAAGTTCAAAACACTTGCATTTAAAATGCAAACAGATCCCTGGAATGGGTTAAAAATGCTGAGAAGAGGGCCGGTGAGATGGCTCAGCGGCTTAAGCGCCTGCCCGGCAAGCGCGAGGGCCCGAGTTCGACTCCCGGATCCCACATACGAAAAAAGGGCCGGTGATATCGCTCAGCGGCACGGGCGCCTGCTGGCGTGCGAGGTCCTGAGGTCGACCCCCCGGTACCCACAAAAAAAAAAAAAAAAAAAAATGCTGACAAGAGAACACGCGTACTATAAGGGCAGAATTTGGGGTCTAGAATATTGTACATTTTCTGAAGCCTTTCTTCCAAAAAATATCCATAAACTTGGAGAAATCATAATTGGCCAACTGAATAGCCAATGAGCTTGAGGGGAGATTTTAAAAAGAACCAACTTCTATTTTTCTTACCTGGAAAGGTTTAGCAGGACTACATAAACCAGATCCTCAAACACGGACAGGTATCTTGCACAGACCATGCCAAGTATAAAGAGATAGGCAATTACTTCCACTATGAAGACATCTGAAAATGTACAGTCAGTGAAAACCTTCTGGACCAGTTGACAAGTAAGTCATAACCTCTTCTGGTCTCCTTTACATCTGGACAATCTGTGCCCACCCCCAAGCCTTCTGCAGCGCCCAGGTTGAAATAGGAGGTAGGGGGTGGCAAAACTGGCTGGAGAAGTGGGCGGGACCTGTCAATTTCAAGATCCCTGGGTGACCCATATGATTATCAGGACCCACGTGTAGAATTTCTCCAGAGCTCCCAGGAGATGCTGACGGCACAAACACTAGACGCCAGGAGGAGCTTGCTGTCCTGACTCCTCACGATAGCCCATCCTGGGTCTCCCAGACCCAGGGTGTACTTTTATTTTTGCTCTTTTTCTTTTCTCTCTTTGGCCCATGTATGGTCTACAGAGCTAGTTTTTCCCTTATCCCTTCACCGTTCATTTTTCAAATAAACTTTTGGCACGGTCTTGGCTTGTCCTGTCCAATTCTTCGTCCAAGGTGAGAAGGACCTGGAATAGTTTTGTTTGGTGAGCCATTTCTAAAGGAACTACCCAACAACGCCAAGGGAAAGTGTAGAGAGGAAGGGCTCTACAGTCATCCAGACCAGGGATCAATATACAAGCTATTGGACCTGGAGTAGATTGCTTAACCTAGCAGCTCCTTAGCTCCCTCATTTGAAAAACAGAGATACATAGTATGGTGGGCACAGGAATCAAAAATAACTTGCAGAAGCACACAAGTCCTGGGCCTAACAAAGGGAAAGCAGCTGATAAATGGTTATCATCATAGTCATTATTAACATCAAACTCCAGAGCTCCCAACGAAATTAGTTCTCAGTAACTGATGAAAGTGTCACAAGATACTTCCTATGACAGGTCCCAAATGCTGGAGTAAATGTTCAGATGGACGATTAAACCATGGAAGCATCACATTTACAAGTGTGAAAGGATGTTCACGGGCCAGACAAATCATTAGAGACCCTGTCTCCTGCAGTAGGAATACCATGTAGCCCCAGAAGATAAGAGACAGATAAGACATGAGATTTTTTTAAAGATATGAAGGAGCCAGATCCTTCCCAGAGAGGCAACAAAAATTCAAGACTCCAGAATAGTAGAAGGTATTGAGCCCTACACATTTCCAATATGGCGGAAAAACCGATTTTTTTAAAGCGTATTGTTACAATTCAGCCATGACTCTAAATCCAGAAGAAATGAGCAGAAAACTTTCTTTACCTTGCCATCACATTTTCATTATGCCCACCAATCCAAGAGAGAAGGGTCTTTCAGTCACCAGGTTTGAAGAACTAGAAGAGACTGGTGCTTTTGGGTCATAAAAGTGTCAATCTCTCAACTGAAGAGGGAACCAGCATTGGCAAACCATTTAAATGCACACATCACCAACGTTTGAGAGAAGTAGTCACAAAATGCCTTTGGTGGTGGTAACCTGCTTTTCCCAAAAGGGGAATTTGTGGCCTAATACAATGCCTCATAAATGTTTTTTCTAAGTGGCCTTATACTTTAGCTAAACAGTTGAAGAAAATAAGAACAGTGTCTTTGTGACCATGAGTATAGAACTAGGGATTCCCTACAAAACCATGGACACTCATTAGTCCCTTTTCTTACACAACAGGCCTCTTTGAGACTTTCTTCCTCTAATTTGAATTGGTTCCACACTTTTCTTACATATTACTTAAATCCAGAAATGTTAAATTAACAAAGAGACTTAGGAACTGGCATGGTACCAACTTATCCCATTCACTGTTTCTCCATATATGTATTTACAGCAATAGGAAATCTAAGCCATAAATAACTTTCTGCAAATGGAGCTGTAGTTTTCGGTTTATATTAATATATCATCTAAACTTTCAAAGTGTTTCCATCTATAACTTCATTTGATCAGCAAATTACTTGGCTTTGCCTAAAGGGCCGGTGTTGTTCATTTCATAGGTGAGGAAACTCGGGAATGTCAAAACTCATCTAAAGTCAAACTAGGTTTGTCCCTCTAATCTCAAATTTAATTTCGAGACTCTAAATTTTGAGATTAGTTTCATTTTAAATACAAGTAGCCCATTAATAAGTAAGTCCCTAGCTGGCTGACTTACAGAGAATCCTTAGCTGGTTGATTTGTAGAGAGAATAATTTTTTCTTTTTCTTTTTCTTTTTTCTTTTTTCTTTTTTTTTTTTTTGAACTTCGTTAGCATTAATAATATAGAATAAAATTCTGTTTCAACAGAGTACATGATCATTCGACCTTTGCTCTTGGAACTCTTCTTTTGAACTGTAAATATCAAAGCCTTGCCAAACTGATGCTTAAATGGCATTGTGATCGAGAGACATGAAATACGCTTAATCAGTCTGTTTCACTTTCTTAGGCGCTTTTCATAGCACACATGCTACTGTTTGCATGTTGATCACAGACTCACAGAAGGTGACAGATGAAGAAACTGAGGGCTAGGGTGACCATCACTTAACACATAATATAGAAAGCTAATTTGGGGTACAATTAAAAGCTGATGTTGAGTAGTAGGATTGTCTCTACTTACAAAAATATCAACTTTCACAAATATGCCTTCTTAAAATCTACTTATAATCTCCAGTATTACATGGGATACATGACAAAGTTATATGTCTTTAAATGTCCAGTGATATAATGCTCATTTCTATACTATGTAATCCCACACTACAAACAGAGAAGGATTATGGCAGGAAAATACACTGTTTTTTTATATAAGAAATTACTATGTGTTTGTCCCTTATGTGTTTGTACCTAAAATGTGACAATTTTATATTCAATAAAGAAACATAGGGGATATAAATCAAAACTTATCCTAATTAGTAAATCACTGTATTTAAATCAGGCACAAAAAAAATTGAACTATAAAAGGCCACTTATGAAAATCAATAGAATTTGCAAAATGTTTTATTATGGTACAATGTATATAGATTTATAGATACATACACACATTTTCTTACTAGTCAGAAAAATAAGACCCAAATATCCAAAAGCAAACACACAAATATTCGAAACAGCTGCACAAGTTTCTGAACTAGTTACATATGCCTGTTGGAACACATTTTCGTAATTTCTTAATTTAGAAAAACAGTGGTTTCTAATTTGTTTTATTTCAAGGTAAAATATGTCCAGTGTAAAAATAGGCTTTGTCTTAATTACACTCATGTATAGACAGATACACAAAACTGAAAAATGGAACCCTCTCGAACCTCTCCATAGGTGACTGAATGAACAATACGTCACGCAAGTTTGGCCGTGGGTATGACCGGTCAACAGGCACGTTTTCAACCCGCTTTGTGAAATCCAGTGCGCTGAGACCATAAAGATCTGCTCCCCACACAAAGGCATCTTGGCCGGACACCACCAGCCTCGGAAGTAGCTGCTCGTACAACAAATGTGCACTGGCTTCTCTAAAGAAGGGGGAAAAGGAAGAACCGTGAAAGTGTATCACTAAGGAAAACGAACCACATATTTGGAATTCTAAGGGAATAAGTTAACAAGAAGAAGAAAACAGGCACCTGGCAGGAAAAAATGTGAAGGAAATTATTGAGACATGCTACGCTTCCTGTCAAAACAACACATGAGCTGGTGATTCATTCAATTAGTATCTTTTAAATGCTGTGTGACTTTAAACGCTCCATAAGTTTAGTGATATTCAATTATGACACAGAAGGATTTCATTTTTAAGTACTAAGCTGTTCAAATCACCTTGTGCCCCAAAATACATAGAAACCAGCACGCGCTGACTGTTCCCAAGGGCGCTTGAGTGTCACTAAGGCAACATAATGCACTGTAATGCAACATAATACACGTCCTGCGTTAGCTCTGGCTTTAACTGTGGCCCTCAGTGTAATTCAGAGTTGTGGGGTGCTTAGCCCTGGACTGAAGATAGAAACATGGGAATCGATTTGCTTCTTTTTTTTTTTTTTCAGTACTGGGGATTGAACGCAGGGCCTTTGTGCTGAGCTACGTGCTTAACCCATTTTTTAAAATTTTCACTTAGAGACGAGGTCTTGCTAAGTTGCCCAGGCTGATCTTGAACTTGGCGATCCTGCTGTCTCAGTCTCCCTAAGTGCTGGGATTACGGGTGTGCACCACCATGCATATCAAGAGAAACAGCAGGACCATCATCAGACATTTCCAGATTTCCATAAAGTTGATTCAGTTCTCATGTCTATAAATAGATACAGTAATTACACATAAAACTATGTTTTTCCATACAAATATATATAAATTTATATATAAAAATATATATAATATATAAATATATATAAATGTATTACAAACAGATTGTCAAAATAATCAAAACAAGTTAGGTTGTTGTTGTTTGTGTGTCTATGTCTGTGTGCACACACACGCACACACACACACACCGCACTTGTGGTGCTGGAGATCAAACCCAGGACCTCCCTCATGCTTGGCAAGCATTCTGTCACTGACTCACATTCCAGCTCACACAAACTGTTATACACAAGAAGGATCTTTTCTGTTTAGTAACATCTAAGCTTTCCTCGTCCCCAAATAGCTACTGTAATTGTTCAACTTATTTACAAGCTCAACTTTGCAAAGGCTTTTTTAAAATTTATTAACAAGTAATTACGTGGGTCCAAAAACCAAGTTTTAAGGCAGTGTAAGATTTGCGATTGCATTCTAACACCTCAAAGATATTCCTCCAATTACATTTATGACCTAAGATGAAGTACACAGATTTTCATTCCAATGGCCACATTTTAAATTAACTCCTACTTTTATATCATCACTGAAGCAGACACATACTTATAGATTACATTCAAAACACTGCAACAGGAGGCCAAAACTAAACTGTAATTTGATCCCTATCACATCAAGCGTGGCTATGCAAAAATATCTTCTCTCAGGCTTCTGAGAACATCCTGCCCACACTACCTCTACATTCACATCTACACATTTATTGGTTGTCACGGTGGCTGATTCTGCAGCCATTGAGAACTCCTTAAGGTCTACATAGAAGCCTCCCATAGCTGATCCTCCAGCACCATGTGCCTGCCTCTTAGGAATTCCCAGCCAAACTCAATGCAATGAAGACTCAAAAGCAAACAGAACCCCTCAAACTCCCTGGAGTAGAAAAGCTTTGGAAATCACTGCTGGATGCTAACAGGGTTTACAGCCCCTAAACCCAGCAAGTAAAAATCTCAACTAGAATGATGCCCAATGTCCAAATCACCAATATATAATAGAATAGCTTTATCTTGAGGTTTTATGAAAGGTGAAGGAATATCATGCTTTAAAAACATGAGCTTTTCATGAGCACAAGTTTCTTTTCTTCAATATTAGTAGCCAAGAACCACATCACATACAGTACTAGAGGTTTTAGAGCTTTGCCCTAACTTTTTGAAAAAAGAAATTTTTTTTGAGAAATCAAACAGAAGGCACATCCACCACATTTCTTGAGAGAAAGGTGGTGTGGAGGTAAGGAAAAAGGGGAAGAGAGAATGAATGAACCATTATAAATGTTCTTATGTTAGCTGAGACTTGACATTTATCAAAAATGCCATATGTTTCAGGAAATATTCTCCACCCAACCTAAATGGAGTTAAGTACATTAAGTTCCATCTGCTAAAATGAAATTAATACTCATTTCAGTCATCCTAGAACTCAATCAAAAGTAATTACTAGATTATTACTGGCTGATTCCACCTCACTGCTTAAGAAGTATTCTGACAATAACAACATGAGCTGCAGTGACTGGGCAATCACAGTATTAGCAATCGTTTCTCCCTGTAGAGATGGAACAGAGTGTTAGCAATCGTTTCTCCCTGCAGAGATGGAACAGAGTGTTAGCAATCGTTTCTCCCTGCAGAGATGGAACAGAGTGTTAGCAATCGTTTCTCCCTGTAGAGATGGAACGGAGTATTAGCAATCGTTTCTCCCTGTGGAGATGGAACACTGAAATACTACCTTCAGACTCAGCTGCCTGAACAACCTCACCTAGACACTGCCAGTCAAGTTTGTGAATGTTCTCTGGAAACCACACATAATGCTTATAACCTGAAGAGGCTTAAGATACCATCCTTCCCTCCCAGGAGAAGCAAAACTTGAAAGACAAAACACACCATGGGGATGGGCTGGCCTCGACTCCCCGGGTTTCAGCTGAGATCCAAGGCCCAGGGAAGTGACATGACCCACCCGACACATCACAGACAGTGTAAGATTTCAACCCAAATTCCACTTCTGATCCAACCTTTGCTATACCCAGATGGATAATCTTTTTAAAACCTTCCTCTTGGACACAATCTATTGTCCAGCTACAATGAGTGGCACAAAACACCAGCAACCGATTCCAACTCACACTGTAAAGACTGCTTTAAAATTTATTTAAATACAGACATCTCACCTACTTCTAATTTCTACTGCTGCTTGTCCACCTTTATGGACAAACACCTGATGAGTAACAGCTAGTAAAGATAAAGATTCCTACCATGAATAAGGAAGAAAAAATCTTACTCTTCATTTTTAACTTTAAAATAACTTATGATAAACCAATATCAAAATTACATTTAGCATTCTGTCAAGATGAGATTTTCTTCCAACTGTTCATGATAAAGTGAATTTCCCCTAGCTCAGTCCAAGTGAAAAGTTAACCTAAGATTTTCTGTTGCTATAAAGAAGATAACCTAAGTTATCTATGGGTGAAATGTTTATCGCCTTTTTATTAAAGATTTTAGCATGTTTGTGTAAGAAGACTAAGAATCAAAGGACACCTTTATCTCATAATAAGCAAATTTCAGTCTAAATCTGACCTTTTGAATAAAACAAGAATCCCTTGACACTTTTATTATCAATGAGCAAGCTATCAGTATCTCTGGAGATCAAATGAGAAAATAATATGCAAGTATTTTGTATAAAAATTTAATAACACAAGCATACAACTGAAGAGAAATGCTTCTATTTTATTCCCCCTGAGAATCAGTAAGTTAAAACCCTATTAAACCATTCAGAATAGGTTTTGTACACTATTCTTTGCCTCCAAGAATAGGGAGTGGCCAGTAGGAAACTTGCTAAGTCTCTAGGGGCTACAATAACTGGTACAAAAGCAACAACCAGAAATCCATTGCTGAGAACTTTTGACAAGTTGCAAACCTGGCAACTCTGTGAAAGGCAACACTTAAGGAATTAGAAGAGCTGCATCTCATATATGAAGGTAACTTTCTGAAAATAAAAGGACGACCCACTGCACTCTTCCATAGAATGATAAGCCTGGACCTTCATTCCCCCACCACTCCACCGTCTCCAAATTCCACCTCCACCAAACCTTACTAACAATCAATGAAACCAGCACCCTTAAACACATCACTGTTCAGAGAATGACCACAAACCTCCTATCTGCGAAAGACATAGATGCTACAGAGACAAAAAGAAGTTACTGCATTCGATGAGTTTGTGACTAAAGCAAAACCTCCTGAGCTTCGGTTTGGACTGTTTGCATTTGTACAAATAAAAAGAATGGCTTTGTTTTTGCCCTTTTCCTGGCCCCTTTTCAAGAACAAATGAAAGGGAGCCCTGCTCTCAAGAGTTGTGACAGACAGAATAAAGGCCCAAACAATCTGAAGTTTTCCAAAAAGCTTAGGATAATAAGATGTTTATTTCAATTTATTTTCTAAGCCAGAGTGTCAAGGAAGGTATACATCTGCTTGGGACTGATGACAAAGTACAGAAGAATGGTAAGTAAATAAGGCGAACTCCTCTAAGTCCACTTGGATTTTGTCTCCACTTAAGAGGGAAATGATTTTTCAATTAAAGAGGAGAGAAAGAACATCTTTAAGTGAGAAAGTCGATTGCAAAGGAGTATAAGTTATTTGGAACAAGTTCCAGGCATCTGGACAGGCCAGGATGGGAAAAGAATCTGATGAGATTTCCTGACCATGACTTATCAGAGGCTGTGAAGAATGTCAGATGGGTTCATGACGGGTGACAGGCACATATTCCCATTTTCAAAAGGGGCAGATTCTGCAAATTCTGAACAGCGGGCATTTCTGCCCGATCTAGGTAAGGCTGTAGAGCAGGAAACGAGAGGGCTGGACATGAGCACACAGGAGAAGCGGAGAATACACCGGGCCACCAGGGTTCTCCAAGGTAAGTCACTTGAGAAGCCCTCATTTCATGTTGTGAAGAGGTAAAGTAAATACAGTATATACGCCGAATCAGATGCTCATCCAAATAAGTGTTAAATGAGTTTAACAACTCTACCTGAAACCAATAATCATCAATCTGAAGTTGGTATACACACCAAATCACTCCGCCTTAGACCTCAGCCTAGAAAATGAGTTTTTGTTTTTGTTTTTTTTATATCTTTGAGCCATTAAAACAAATGTAGAGCCGGGGATATAGCTCAGCGGCACAGCACCTGTATGGCAAGCACAAGGTCCTGAGTACGATTCCCAGTGCCAAAAAAAAAAAAAAAAAAATAGTATCAAGCCTGTGGATAACTTGAAACTAAAAGTGGTAGTGAATATAGTAAGTTCATAAACAAACCAGAAGATTTTGAAAGGCTAGAACAAATGGTCAAATGCAGGAAAATAAATTTAAGATAATATTTAAGATAAATACATAAGATTTTTAAGGCGAATATTAAATTCTATTCATAGGACTAAAAAACCAATTTTGTACAAGTCCATGAATGCGACATAACTCAGGAGCAAAATGTACAAAAAGAAACTGTGATTGTGAAATGACCGTGAACCTTGAATATCAACGAGGCCATAAAGAAATACAATAGTTATAAACCACTGTTTATTAAGGAACTACTTACTCTACCTTAGGTTCCGAGGCCAGCAATTTATATAAACTACCTTACTAAGTTCTTACAACAACCGATGAAAGAAACACATAAAAACTGATACTTGGGCCGGTGAGATAGCTCAGCGGCATAAGCGCCTGCCTGGCAAGCGTGAGGTCCTGAGTTCAATTCCCAGAACCCACATACGAAAAAAGGGCCGGTGATATCGCTCAGTGGCACAGGCGTCTGCTGGTGCGCGAGGTCCTGAGGTCGACCCCCCAGGACCCACAAAAAAAAACCTGATACTAAAACTTAGGGGACTTGTGCAAGAAAATGTAGAAGTGGCGGAGCCCTGAGTGTGCCTGTCTCTCTGATTTGCAGCTGCTCATCGTGGCCATGAAGCTTATTCCTTCCCTAGAAGAAAGAGGCGTCTCGGTGAGGCTGGGATGTTCTGCGGTCCTCCTCGCGGTCGGAGGCATCTAGAAGGACTGCACTTTAAAGCAGATTGGAATAGGTGCCGTATTTAGGATGGTAAGAGACTTTAAAATCATATCACTGAATGGTCAGAAGGACCCAAGGGTTTTTTATTTCCCCCCCGACTTCAGCAAAGGAAAGCTTAAAGGCAGAAAATGTCATTAATTTTCAAAAATGTAAGGGGCTGTCATACAATAAAAATTATTCAGAATGGTCTCTAAGCATCAAAACTATGATGAACTTAGCATAGAGAAAAATTTTTTTAAAAGACTAAGGTTTCCAAAGATGGACTGGAATTATCTTCATGATTATGAGTTCCTGATTACTGGACAAGGACAGATTGGTCTGTCAAGGACAGACTGATCACCCATTTGGAGTTACGCAACCCAGATGAAATGGGCATCTGCCAGAGACTACACAAAATCTTTTAGGTTTCTTTGCATCCAAAGACTCAGATTCCAATCTTTCATTCTCCAGACAGAATGATACAACTTCCTCAGAGAGGTCCACAAAGTCTTCCTTTACATCGGCAAAGCCCAGTCATCTGCTCCCTGAGTAACCGTGCCCTTCCTTTCCCCGCATCCCAGGATTTTCCAATGCAATCTACACCTGACACACAGCAACACAACGCCACTACTCCTCGCAGCAGTGCTGTGAGGTAGGACTTGAGATGACAATTAGCAAACTAATTAACCAACCAACATATATTTTTTTTTCTTTGAGTTCCCTATAAAGTAGCCTAAATCAAAATCCCTGCTATCAATGGGATTGCAGCTAGATGGGAAAGTTGAGATTTGCACCCAGGGACACACAATGAACCCAGGTGACGAGGCATAAATAAGAGGGACCAGCAGTAGGGTGATAGGAGTTCAGAAAGGAAAACAGCTCCATAGCTACTAATTTAGTTGGAGGTTTCAGCAAAAAAGTGGTCTGAGCTGGGCTCTGAGGATTACAACTGATTTTTACCTAGGGAGGAAGAAAGGCTTATCACGGACAAAGTCAAAGAAATTAGAAACACGGTTGTCCTTCAGTATCCACAAGGGGTTGGTGCTGGGACACCTATGAATACCAAAACCCAAGAAAACTTAAGTCCCTCAAATAAAATGACACTATTTTACATAATCTATGCACATCCTCCTATACACTTTAAACCATCTCTAGATTTCTTATAATGCCTAATACAATCTAAATGCCATGTAAATAGTTGTTACCCAGTGTTGTTTACACAATAATGTTAAAGGGAAAAGGTCTGTACATGTTCGGTCCAGATGAAATATTTTTTCTGTTTTCCACCTGACTCCAAGGAAGCAGAGCCCACAGACGGAGGGCTGACTGCACAGCACGTTCTCGGGCAGTTAGCAGCCCCGGCTGCTGGATCCCAAGTATCGGCAAGAGGAGCTGGCAGGGCACAGCTGGCTCGCTGACAGCATACGAGGACTTCATGAGGAGTGGCAGGCACTACCCTTGTCCTGACACTGTTCCATGCAGAATACTAGAAACACCTAAAAGTTAGGGACATGGCAATCGAACCCAGCTGGATACTGGAACCTCCACTTTTAAAAATGATGCCAGGTCCACCTGAGAGATTCTGAATCGAAGTGGTTCCAGTGAACAACCAGACTTGAAATCCTGTGTTAAAGGCTCAAAGTAAATTACCCATGGTCAAAGAAGGATAAACTGGAGACTTTTATAGGTAAATGGATGCAGCTTGAGAAAATACTCATAAGTGAAATAAACCGGACGCACATGTGTAAGCATCGTATTGTCTCCCTAGTATGAGAAACTGAAAGAGTAAATAAGATCCAAAATGTAAAATAGATATGGTGAATCAAAAAGAAACTGATCAAAAGGAAAGAGAGACTGGGATGGGGGAATGGGGAAAAGAAAGAAGGGAAAAGAAAAAAATTGTATTTATATATAAGATGGTTAAGATAGATACACTACTAATTTTACTTAGTTCATTGAAGAGTAAGTTTTGTGCCAGTAATGTTTGGACAATTGAATGCTGATATCTGGTACCCTGAATAACTAACTTAAAGATAACAATACGTAATGCATTAACCATTGTTACCCTCCTATTATGTTGTTTTGAAATTTTGTTTTTGTTTGATTTGTTTTGTTTTTTCTTCTCTTTAAAAAAAAAAAAAATTACCTATGGTCTCACGAATCACTGAGCACCCCGTACCTTTGAAAGTCTGACACTCGGTCATACAACAAACCAGGAAGGGATACAGCGAGCTCAGCAGCACAGTGCCTGCCAGGCAAGCGCAAGGCCCTGAGTTCAATTCCCGGTACCAAAAAAAAAAAGGAGGAAAACTGTTGACAAAAACCAGGGCAACAATGCACAGATAATACAGGGTCGCTAGAGGGAAAAGAAATTTGTTGCAGAGGGTCTTTGCCTGAACCATGTGGTCCAATGAAAACATTTTGGTTCTCACCATGCTTAGAAGTCCTTAGGGAGGCTTCCTTTGCCCCAGAATTTATTTTTATCATGAAACTAAGAAACAAGCAGCCTGTTCGTCATTCTTTTTTCCAGAACTATACCACCCCTTTTCCACCTGGGGACTCTCAAGGAAAGGACCAGGGGAGCCATCTGACCCACCCACGTGGGATCTGGACATTCATGTCTGAAATCTCCCTGGACTAAGTCCAGAAAGATAACTCCAAGTCACTTCAGCCTGCTGACTGGTAACTAAGGTGAGATAAGACAATACCGGTAGTAGTCAGGGCCCATCATTCCTTCGAAGGCTTATAACGGCCTGCTGCATAGTCCTGACCCTGTAGATTGTACATTCCTGGCAGTGCTGACCAGACAGGAAAGCTGAATTGGCAAATGCTCGCCTCACTTTCAGATTTCATGACCACATAGAAGGTTAAAACTGAGAGGGTCACAGAGGTCATCAAGTCTAATCCTTCCTGCTTTACTGGATAAGGAAACCGAGACCAGAAGTGGTTTCTACTCGCCCAAGGTTACACAGCTGAGAAGTCACCAAGATCTCCATGCCTGCCTTGGACTCCCAGCCTAGGGCAACTTCCTCTGGGTAATATTGACATCTCACTGCTTTCTGAAACCTAGAAAACCTGCTGAAGGGACTACTGTTGTCACTGTTGTTTCTATTTTGTGTGTGTGTGCTGAGAATCAAACCCAGGACCTCAAGCATACTAACCACATGTCTACTACAAAGCTACACCCCGGCCCTACTACTCTTTTTAAGTGAATATTTGCCATTAGTTATCAATATAACCACCACCATTTTCTGACACTCTCTGCCAGGCACTACCAGAAAAGCTCTCTATAAATTAACTCATTGAAAATCTCATAAAGCAGGTTACTATCACTATCCCCATTTTACAAAGAAAACCAAAGGTAGAGAGAGGTCACACAGCCAGGACAAAGTCAGGGCTGCCTAACCCAGACTGTCTGGCTCCGAAGTCCACACTCAAAGCCACTTTGTTAGAGCTCATGAAATATAATTTATTTAAATTATTAAATTATGGAAGAAAAGTAGTAAGCCTTAAGCACTAAGGGCATAGCCACCAGTGTTCGATAGTGAATTTAAGAGCTAAACCAGGACTTTTATTAAAATACGCAATATATCTCTTGACCATGTTTTTTAAGGAAATGTCTATGGGTAAACCTGATGAAAATATACACAACATATTAACATTTTAAGTGTATGTTTTTAAAAAGGCAAAATGACCACGTGACAGTGCTCAGACGAAGCCTGTCCCTTGCGATGAGCAGGCTGTTATCCGCATGCTGGTTTTCGAAGGTTCTCTTTGGGACACAGCACTGCAGAAAGCCAAGGTATCACTGCTGATTTCCACCTGTGCTGGCCCTCACTCCTAGGTACATTTTCTTCTGCTCTCAAAGGAATATCACTTTTATGTGAACTCCCTATAGAAATCAAACCTAAAAGTATTACTAATTGAGGAAGAATGATACTAGAACAAGATTAATAAATCTCTAAAGATTAATGAAAATACATTTTTTATAAAAGTGTTCAAGGTCAACATCACTGGAACAAGTGCCCAGTATTCAATTATATTACCTTTCCACCATCCCTTATATCACAAATGATGTCAAACCTCATTATCTTGCCTACCCCAGAGAAGAAGTCCAGAAGCCATGACATTACAAATGAGCAAATTACAACTGTGCTTGCAATCAAATTTCAAGAGAAAAATAGGAGTCAATTAAGATGCACTACACATAAAAAACTTATGTGACTCAGTTTACCAGCCAGATGTCTTAACGTGGAATATGCAAAAGCCTACCCTGAGAACATCAGAGACATTAACAACTCTATTGCCTGCGAAGTGTCGCCTTAGACATGAAATCAACAGCCCAGAGAATTAAAGCAAAGAGCAATGCCAGGCACACAGTAGGCCCTCAATAAATATTTATTTGTGTTTGGGGTTTTTTTGTTTGTTTTATATTTTGTATGTAGCTGTTGCTATCGTTTTTTGCAGTACCCGGGGCATTCATACTGAGCTACATCTGCAACCCTTTATTTCTATTTTGAAACAGTGTTTCAAAAGTCAGGAAGTTGCCCAGGTTGGACTAGAATTTGCAATCCTCCTGCCTCAGCCTCCCAGAGTGCTGGGCTTACAGGTGTTCACCACCACAACTATCTTCAATAAATATTTGTTAAATAAATGTAAGTGATGAAATTTTCACAAAAATAGAAGCAAAATAGAAATTTTCACCATGTTTACATGTCACAGTAACAAAATAGCAGGGTAACACTGCTTTGAGCTTTTAAGAACTGCTTTACGACCCCATAATAATAAAAGAACCACGGGTGATGGAGACCAGACAAAATGACAAAGTACCATCCAGTCAGGACAAAACACTCTAAGATACAAGACCTGACCTACACTTCATAAGCAAGAAAAATACCTCTCAGCCCAGCTTCGCCTGAGCAAGAGATCTGGCCTCAAGCCCTACGAAATGGCATAATATTTACAGTACAACTCTAACATGGCAAAATTCCCTAAATTTGGTGCTTTTCAAATGTATTACTGTTTTTAATTTAGCCCCCTCAGTAGGAGTTGTCCAGCATGGCTTGCCTCTTCATAACAAATCTTATTTACGGTCACAGGGCGGGTGGTGGGGAATCACACAGCTCCTGTGTTCCCCTAAAAACAACACTAACACAAATGCAATTAGAGCAGACCTACATAAACCAGATCTGTCATATCAGACCAGTAAATTAAAGCATAATAAAATTATAGGCAGCCTGGGAGTTTGAGAGTAATTTATGCTCTATTAAGAACCATCCTGGGCTGGCGATATGGCTCAGCAGTATAAGCACCTGCCCAGCAAGCACGAGGTCCTGAGTTCGACTCCTGGTACCCACATAAAGGAAAAAAAAACACCAGTGATATCACTCAGTGGCATAAGCACCTGCTGGCAAGCGTGAAGTCCTGAGTTCGACTCCCGGTACCCACATAAAAAATTAACAACAAAAAAAAAACATCCTAGCCACGTCCCAGTAGGGAAAGAGTTTTCCAACATTTATACCATCAGTCATTTTGTTGGAGTCAACGCTTGGTCATTGAAGTTAGAGTTAAGTTCCAGTAGGGTGGTGACCAGTTTCATACAGAATGCTTAGGATAAAAGTAATAGCATTCCCCTTCTGGGTATCTTCCCAGAAGAATTGAAAACATTGTACCGCAGAGACACAGGCACACCCATATTTACAGCAGCACAATTTGTGATAGCTAAATCTTGGAAACAACCCAGATGCCCATCAATCGAGGAATGGATAAAAAAGATGTGGTCTTTTTATACAATGGAGTACTACTCAGCCATAAAGAAGGATAAACTCAAGGCTTTTATAGGTAAATGGATGCAACTTGAGACCATACTCATAAGTGAAATAAATCAGACTCGCATGTGTAAACATTGTATTGTCTCCCTATAGTAAGGAGCTGAAAGAGTAAGAAAGATCCACAATGTACAATAGATATTTTGAAATGGGAAGAAACTGTTCAAAAGGAAAGAGAAAATGGGATGGGGAAAGGAGAAAAGAAAGAAGGGAAAAGAAAAAAATATATATATACAAGATAGATAAGATAATTATACTACTAATCTCTATTAGTTCATCAAAAAGAACAGTTTGTGCTTACATTGTTTGATCAATTTTTCATGCCTATATCTTGTAATCTGAGCAACTACTTTAAAGATAACAATATGCAATATATTATCAATTGTTAATCTCCTATAGTCTTGTTTTGAAATTCTGTATCATTTTTATTGTTTTTTCTTTTTAAAATAAAAAAAGTAATAGTATAGTCTGCTATTTGCTTTAACACTCTCTTCAAACATGTTTCCTCCTTTCTCACGTGGTATATTAAAGAAGGTCATATGTCAGAGCTCACCTGAAATTCTTGACCAATTTAAGTCTTAACCACGAGGGTAATTTCTTCTAACAACACAATCAGAAAATATTTCAAACTCTTCAAAGTATTCACATAATTTAAAAAGAAAAAAAAAAACGTGAAACCCAAGAAGGGCTTGAGTGCAATTTCACAGAACCTCACCAACTGCTGCTACCCACTACTATTTTCTCCTTTACCTCTAAGTATATCTTAATGCCTGGAGGACAGCGGCACCTCACAGGAAAGCCGAATGAAACATCTACTACATAACCTGCTCTTGATTGGCCAGATTATGTGCATTTGATAAGGAAGAAAACAGTCAAAAGCAGGACAAACACTGATTCTCTGTTCTCCATTCTCCCGCTAGCCAGGACACTCCATTTGAGTCACACACCCAACAACTAGCTCTGTGCCTTAGTTTCCCCAACCATTAAATATCAGGTGTGATGCTATCCATGGTCCTACTTAATCAAAATTAATGAGCACACAGAATCATATACAAAGCCCATCTCCGAATGCTACACTGAAACACTGTGATGCATTAAAAATTCCAAAGACCTTTACCGCATTCCTTCATTTTCCTCCAAATATTCCAAAGAGGTTAGCTTGGCCATTTATCAAGATTAGGCAAAGACCTATTGCATTAACCTTTCGATTAAAAACCCAGGGCAGAGAGCCGGAAAACTTTCCAGGTAAAATAATCACTCTGCTTGAATGGTCATGTGCAAAGTGGATGTGACAGGGACAGAATCTGACAGCGCCCAGTCTGATTTGTTTCTGCTCTGAAAACAGGATTGTGCTGACCTAGCCAGCTTCAGGGCCTAGGAACACCAGAGGACAGAACTTCAGAAAACCGAGGGCCGTAAGGGACCGCAAATGATCAGCTCTTCATCAACAGCTTACTTCTTTTCCTACTTCTTTGCCCAGGCAGTGTAGTCTAGTGGTAAGGCTCCAAACTCCTGGTCTGTGGAGACTGAAAGTCAGGCAGGGGCCTGGGAGGGAGAAGCTGGACAGACGTCGCCTCCTTCCTCGGACCACCCAGCTGTAGCCAAAGTGGGGGACGCTGTGGGCCCCTAAAGTGGACTCTCTTGGAAATCCAGCTGGTGTCTGGGAGAGCAGAGCTGGGTTTCCTGGGTGGCTTGAGCACCAGTTCCACACAGTCCTGGACAGGCAAATATTCCTTCCCACCCAGTCTAGGCGGGTCATTATGACCTTTAGGAAGCCCGGTTAGGGTACCACCACCTACATCCCACACATCCCATGGGAAAACAAATCCATAAAAAAGCACAACGAGTCCCACCGAATTGTGATGCCCCTACTAACCGAGAGGTCCACAAATACTTTTTAAAACACAGCTGATGTTTCCACACGAAATAAATGTCAGCGCTCCCGTCCTGAGCCTGAGCTTGCTCTGCGCTCTGGGATCGCTCCAAGCACCCTGCACCCCGGGGCACAGGCGCCGATGGGAAGGCGGGACCCCAGCCCTCACGGCCCTCCCTTCGCCACGGGCGCGCCGTGCATTTCCCGGGCTCCCTTTAGGAATCGGGTCGAGCCCCAGCCCCCGTCCCCAAGCGCAGCCGACGCGGACGGCAGGGGTCGCCCTCACCGCCTGCTCGATGCGCTCCCGCCGCCCCGGCGACCCAGCGCTCCGCAGCTGCCGCGGCGCGGGGCCGCACAGCCCGCTGCACTTGTTGCGCCCTCGAGGGGCCGGGAGGCGGCGCCCACCCCTCCGGCCGCCCAGCCCACTGCAGCGCCCCCTTCCCTCCTCTGCGGACCCCGGCGTCTTCGGGGACCCTGGAGAAAGTTTGCGCCCTACGGACCCAGGTGAGCAAACTTTTCCGCCCTGGGCTGCGGCGATCGCGGAGGAAGCACCCCGAGGGCCATTTACCTGGAGCTGGAGCCCCGCGGCGTCCGGAGCCCAGGTGAGGCGCTGCTCCCCGGAGTCCCGGAACGCGCCCCCGGCCCCGCCGCCGCCCGCAGCCGGGACGCCTCTCCGCGAGCTGCCGACGCCCGGCGGCCGCCCCGCTGGGCCGGGCGGAGGGGGCGGAGCCGCGGGGCCCGGGCCGCCCGCCGCGTCGCGCTGGTGTCGCCCCCCTCGCCCGCCCGCGGCCACTGGATCCCCCGCCTCCCCGGCTGGCTCGTGTCACATGGCCAGGCCCGCCCGCCGCGCCCGACACCGGCTCCCGCAGGAAACCTGAAGCCGCGCCGCGGCCGCCGCCAGCCCCTCCCGCCGCGGGGCGCGGCCGGTCGCCTGGGCTCCCCTCCCCCGGCCCGGGGCTCCGGGACGCGCCGAGGCTGGCGCGGGCCTGCAGCGCCGGAGCGAGGCCAGGCTGCACCCTCGTGGCGGCGCCCGCGCGCCCCAGGGGCCCCCACGCCTTGGCGCCGCGGGAGGAAGGGGCTGGCCGGTCCGCTCCGGAGAGGAGCTGTGCCAGGCCCGAGGGAGGCTCGGGCTGTGCTCAGCCAAAAGCCACCACACCCGCGACATAATACGGCCCAGGTCTATTACAATGGGAGGCATTATTTGAAAACCAGCCGACGCCCTCGTATTTCGTGAGGCCGATGTTCCCCCGGCCCCGAGCTTTGCAGGCTGCGGCTCTTCGCGAGTATGCTTGCAAGTGGCCAAAGTCGGCATGGTTCAAAAGCCTGTGGAAACCGTAACCATAATTTACTATGAACAAGGTGAGGGGCGCCTATCCTCCAACACACTTTCCCACTTAGAACTGAGCGCAGCCCCAAACCTGGGAGGCTTTCCATCAGCCAGGCCTCCATAAATGCTTATCGAAGATGCTTACCGAAGCTTTAAAGGCAAAGATAAAATGATCCATCTTTTTCTGTAATTACCTCGAGTTTCTGCTTTGTCCCCCATCACCGCGCCCCCGAGGACCGATTACCCACAGGGCAGGGATGTGGCCCCGGGAAGCTGGCCACCAAGGCACCAGCTGTAAAGGAGCAGCCTTCCCACCTGACCACCCCTCCCAGCCCTGGCTTCCCCAGCCCACCTTGCCGTTACACAGCCTGAGGAAGCAAAAAGCAGGCGGCGTCCGAGGTCCTGAGCTCCGCTCCCAGGCAGAGGGAGCCATCAGCCTTTGACAAAGGGACCCGATGGTGGTGTTGCTCTCGGGACTTGGACTGTCTGTCTGCTCAGCTGATTCTATCCCACAAATCTCCCAACCCAAAGAAGTTCCTGCCCATTACCAAAACTTCAAGATACATTATTTTCAAACAAAATAATACAACATTAAAATTCTACCGGAGAGTAACTGAATCAACACACGACAGAAAAATGGTTTCCAAGCTGGTTAAAAAATCATTGTGTTAGAGGTCTTTGTTGTTATTCTTCTTATTCACGGCACCAGTTTTGAATCTTTCTGGGTTTTTTTCTTCTTTTCTTTTTTCCTTTTTTCCCCATTATGCAGTGTGAGAAGAGAAACAAATATTATAAGAAGTTACCCCAAAACCCCTTCTCCACTAAAAAGAAACCATCCAGCAAAACTAGTAATTGTAAAACTCTCTCCATGATTGTATGTGAGGACATGGAACCTTACTAGCTGCAGTTTTCTTGCCTTCCCTCGAGGGCTGAGCTTGATCAATATTTAAATAAGTACTTGGCTTTCAACTTCTCTAGGTTCAAACATTAAGCATAGTGCGCTCCAGCAACCTTAAAAGGAGCCGGTGAACGCCTGAGGCAGGGAGCCATCCATTGTGTAAATAAACCCTCTGCCTCTGATTGATCTCACTGCTGCAGATATAGGTCACTGGGGACATCGCAACACTTAGCTGGGCTGGGAGAGCATTTGTTTAGAAATCAGACAAGGGCTACATATTCTCAGTCCACAGCCAAGGAACATTCAGCCAGCAAGAAAGCAGGTGGGCGATTCTGCTGGAAAAATTCCAGCTTCCTAGTGCGCAACATGCCAGTGTCTCAGCGAAGCTCTGTCATAATCTGTTCGACCTCCCTTCAGCCTTAGGCTTCATTCTAGAAAGACCTCCTCCGTAAATCATCTCTTCGTTGTCCTGGTTTCTGCCACCCTCTGAACTCTGACAAACAATCATGACCTTATCACACGGTGCAGCACCTGATTGTACTGTCATATGTTGGACGATTACAAGTTCTTGTCCTCTCTTCAACTTGCCATTTCAAGGACAAAGACTGTTCTTTACCCTTGTAATCTCCACAATCCTGGCACAGGGCACGGCTGGAGTATTTAATATTTGTTTTTTAATTGAACTTTTATATCACATCAGTTATGCAGGGAGGAAAAATGTATGTCACCATTTTCAAACTTTTCTTTGATGGATTATAATTAGTCTAAATTGTATTGTCTATTTAATTCTTTCCTATCCTTTAGTCTATTTCTTTTGCTATAATTCTCAAAAAATGAATAATTGTAAATTTGATGTTTGGCCTTATGAGTTAAGAAATTACCAATGTTTCTTAAGTGAAAGTGTAATATTAGAAGATGGAATATGTAGTGGAGGATAGGCAAGCCTTGAAATGAGAAATAGGCTGGCCTTGGGAAGATCCAACCTTTCCTTTTTTTTTTTTTTTTTTTTTTAATGTGGGTACTGGGAGTCGACCTCAGGACCTTGTGCTTGCCAGCAGGCGTTTGTGCCACTGAACGATATCACCGGCCCCAATCCAACCTTTCTAAGCCTTCCTCATCTGTAAAATAAGCATAAGAATAGTGTATACCATCATGGTGAAGATTAAATGATGGTGACTACAGAATATAAAATAAGGATGCAGGAAATGGTAGCATTCAATATTTCAGAACCTGGAGTATTAGGAGGCCACTTCGGAGTTCTGAGGTAGTCAGTAGAACATGTCAGTAGTTCTGGATTGTACATGTGGTGGCTCAACCTAGGAAGGTCAGAGGACATAGAAAAAAAGAGGCCATCGTGATCAAAATCGGGATACGCATCTCTCAGGGAAAGACTCATAGTTGTTCTCATTCTGGCTACACATTAGCACCACGTGGGGAGCTTTATAAAAATTTAACCTCAGGATCCCAGCCAAACCAGTTATTTCAGAATCTCCAGGGGATGGGTTTCAGGTGTTTTTAAGCTCCTCGAGATAGATGAGAGAGAGAGAGAGAGAGAGAGACAGAGAGAGAGAGAGAGAGAGAGAGAGATGATAGAGAATTTACAAAGTAGGTAGACAGCTTAGAATGGCTGCCTGCAGAATCAAAGGAATCAGAGATTTTTAAAAATTATATATATATATATATATATATATATATATATATATATGTGTGTGTGTGTGTCCTGTGTGCACTAGATAGTCAAAGATCCAGTCAAAGGACAAAAGCTTAGTGCTCACTACGAAGTGCAGTGCAAGTCCATATCAAAAAGCCAAAAGGGGGCCGGTGAGATGGCTCAGCGGCTTAAGCGCCTGCCCGGCAAGCGCTAGGGCCCGAGTTCGACTCCCGGATCCCACATACGAAAAAGGGGCCAGTGATATCGCTCAGTGGCACGGGCACCTGCTGGCGCGCGAGGTCCTGAGGTCGACCCCCTGGTACCCACAAAAAAAAAAAAAAAAAAAAAAGCCAAAAGGGTTGCATTAAAAGGTTAAAGAGTCGGCACTAAAATCCTAGAGACAAACATCCAAAGGTGATGGTGAAGACCTGAGCTCCTCCAAAACAGCAAAAAGAGCCGACTTCCTCCTTCTCTCTCCTTTTATTTCATCTAGACCATAAGCCTAGTGGCTTGTGCCACCCACATCCACAGTAGGTTTTCCCTCCTCACTTTGCAACTTACAACTCAATCATCCAGACACACCAAAACCATGCTCCACTAATCCGATAGGCTTTTCTTAATCCATTCAAGTTGACACCACAATTAACTATCAACAGTTGGGAACAGCTGGGCTAAAGGAACTGAATTTGTCACACAGGAGAAGGGCAAAAGCCAGCGCCCAATGTCATGGACAGAAATCAGCCCACCCATGGCTCTTAATGTTGAATGATCTGGTTGAAATCACAGGAGAGCAATGCTTCAGTGTAATGTGCACATGGTTTACCTGGAGATGTGTTAAAATGCTGATTCTGGTTTAGTATTAGAGAGCAGCAGATACTGCATTTCTGACAAGCTTCCAGTGGTACCCAGGCCTCTGGTCTGTGGGCCAAACTCTCAGGATCAAACTAACAGAGATTCAAAATGGACATGGTGGGGGCAGAGAAATATTCACATTTGTTAAAGAGAAGTCTAGTATCTCTGAATATTTTAATCAATTAATATTTATTGAACACCAGCTATGTACAAATACATGTTTTTCAATTTTTGCATAAAAGAACAGGCCATTTTTGGCCAGTGATAAATACAACGTCTTCCCTAAGGGTCAACTTATCCATTAGGCAAAGTAAGTTCATACTACATGTAGGGGCCCATGAAAAGATTTTCCTTTCTTTTAAAATCAGAGGAGAAAACAAAATGAACGTGTAGGTTAAGAAAATATTCTTACTGTATGATGTTAATATATTTGTATTGGGCTGGTGAGATGGCTCAGCAGCATAAGCGCCTGCCTGGCAAGCGCAAGGGCCCGAGTTCGACTCCCAGAACCCACATACGAAAAAAGGGCCGGTGATATCGCTCAGCAGCACGGGCGCCTGCTGGCGCGCGAGGTCCTGAGGTCGACCCCCGGTACCCACAAAAAAAAAAAAATATATATATATATATACATTTTGTATTTACATGCAGTAGTGAAATATGATTTTAATTTTTTACTTATTTTTATATGTCTGGAGGAAGAAGCCTGTGAGGGCAACAGTGCCCAGCTCCCACAATAGTCACTACTCTCAAAGCCCGCATCAGTCACAGGTAGTTTTTAAAAGCACAAGAAGCTGGTTGTGGCTGCCATTTGCACACTGATATTTACATGAATGTCAGCAAGATATTGGGAAGATTATAAATATGCCTCTGGGTGGAGCAGGCCCTATAAGTACAGAGTTCAACACTTCCCACCTGTGACTTAAGGAACGCTGGGAATACGCCATTGACCAAAAGTTGTTCCCTTCAGCTGATCCCTGAGGGTCTAAAAAGTCCACCGCTAAAGATTTATTCCACTTCCAGAACCAGTCTTTGGAGAGTCACATGACTTCTGCTTGCCTTTGTTACATTGACCATATTTTAGGCCCAGTTCTTTTACCATCCAGACTTCAGTCCACATAGAAATTTCTCAGGGGATTCTCTATGAAATAAATAAATAAATTATATATATATATATATATATATATATATATATATATATATATGATAAGATTTTATTTTATAGGAATGAAATCTCATATCTAATTCTAATCAGTTCCAAAAATTTGAGATATAACCATTCATGGCTAAAGAATATTGCCTTTACTGTTCATCAGTACAGTGACCCTAACAAAAATGACATTGTTTTGCTATCTGCTGTCATAGCTATTAGCCATTTGTGGCTCTTTAAATATAAATTCATAAAACTAAAGCTTCGGTTCTTGCTTACACTAGCACACACTGTGCGCTCAGCAGTATCCTATTGGGCAGCATGCGATAACAGAGCACTTCCGTTACTGCTGTTTCAAAGGGCTTTGAGTGCAGAGGGGACCCCCTGTCCGTGACACTCGAAATACAAGGCTGGCTTGGGAAATATTTGGAGTCTAGATCAGGCACATTTTTTTTCTTTCCACTTGTCAACCGATCCACGGCTACATAGACGGTTACTCTGCTCTTTTTTAAACCTCCCAAACCAAAATATCTAAGAAACCAACTTTTGGTTAATATCCTTTGCCTACTTGTGAAAAGCCAATTAATCCTATGCTTGGTCCACCCGAAAGAATTGCAGAGGTTTTCCCCCAAGAATTTTTCTAGAACAGTTTTAATTCCAGAAGGTGATAATTTACATTGCTGCTTATGTTTTTTTCTTGACAAAATGTCTTCAGGTGACTTCCCCCTGTAGCCAAGCTTTTAAATTTTAAACCAACTCGAGGCCCCTTTTTAATCTCCAAGGTATAACTTATACAAGGCAGTCCAACTGGATGGGCCCCCAAAGCACCGTGAGTCTATATATCTTCTATCGGTCAGCAATTTTGTTCCCAAGAGCACTGTGAGAGTGCTCAGAAGGGGTTTAAGGGAGAACAACACACTATCTTGCGTTTCTCCAGTCCTCTAACACCTGCTGAGCACTGCCATGAACATGTTAAATCCCAGCCTGAAGCCAGTTTTCATAGTTACATGATAAAAGCCCTTAAAAACTAGAATAGATAATTGAGTTACTAACACCATTTTAATTAGGGTGGCACAACTGGTCACCGATTATGCATGTGGGAAATAATGGGTGTGCAACTGTCACATGGGCTGTAATTATATTTAAGTCTTCTGGTGACATGACAGATGGTGAGAATGAAGCTGTAGTGTTCCCTACATGATGTCATCGGCAAGCTGCGAAATGCACCTATAGCTTTGGGCAGCTATTACTCACTACAGAGGATCCAGATCCTGTTTTTCTGTTTACAGAGTGCAGACAGAGGAAGGGAAAAGACAGGAAAATCTAAAAATAAAACGAATGTGAATCAGTCTTCCTCCACGCCCCCATGAAAAAGTGTCTATAAAAACATTTTAACTAAGCTTTTAAAAATCCACTCAGATATATTTGATGGCTTACAACATATAATCCAAGACCTAAATTTGGAATCTTGCCACAAAAGCATCTAGGAATTTTTGAACAGCCAAAGTTAAATATCCTGCAACTTCTGAATCCAATTCCAAAGACCTAGTCCTAGGTAGTCAGTGCTAAGTGCTGTGTACCAAAATGTTTCTATTGTTGCTTCTGTTTTCAATTTTGACAAGACTATATTCTCAGTCCCTTGGTAAAGATTTATCCTGGCACACTAAGGAGAGAGATAGGCAGGTAAGTTTACAGAGATTCTCATATTTCAACTCAGCTAAAACAAAACAAACAAAATAAAAACAAAAACAAAAAAAACTTATGAATCCTCCATGATGTACAGATGAAAACTGAATGATGTGGAAGAAAACTGAGTGACTTGGAGACTTGGAAGACATGGAGAGTTGTAAAGCAGCATGTCTTTAACTCTTCTTGTTTTTAAAAAATGAAATGTCCTACGCAGAACCCTGCCATAAAAGGCAGTTAATTCTCTTTTTTCAAAGAAAATGTACTTAAAATTTTCTCACTCTGATATTATTTTGTAATGCAAATAATTAGTTGTTTTTCATCTTGCAAAACATTTTCACCCATGCAGAATAGATGACCAAGAGAAGAGTAGATAAACCCAAGACACACAGCCTTCACTCCCTCCCTGTGGACCAGGGGTCCACGAACTTCATAAAGGCCCCAACAGACCCGATAGTCGACTTTTCACTATCCAGCACCTCTTTATCCATGGCTTTAATCAACTTAAATCCAAAATATTCTGAAAGAAAACCTGCAAATGTACTGAACATGTACAGACTTTCTTTCTTGTCATTTTCCCCTAAACAATGCAGTGTAACAACTGCACTTAGACAGTATTTGCATAGTATTAGGTATTATAAGCACTACAGAGATGATTTAAAATATAAGGGAGGATGTGTATACCGTACATGCAAACACAATGCCACTATTTTGGGGGTTTTCTGATTGGCACATGATACTTACCCATACTATGGGCTACATTGTGATACTTTGGTAGATGTGTACACTATCTAATGGTCAAATCAAGGCAATTAGCATTTTAATCTCCTTAAACATTTATCATTTCTTTGTGTTGGGAGCCTTCCCATTCCACTCTCCTAGTTATTTACAGAATATATACTAAGTTCTCACCTTGCTATGATGTAGAACACTAGAATGTATTCCTTTAAGGATGAAGGGTTAAAGAAAATGCAATATTGTCCAGCCATAAAAGTATGAAATTCTGTCATTTTTGGCCACATGGATGAGCCTGGAAGACATTAAGTGAACTAAGCTAGCCACAGAAAGGTAAATACCATGTTTTCATTCATATATGAAAGCTAAAAAGAGTTGATCTCATAAGCGTCGACAGTAGAATGATGATTACTAGAGACTATAAAGGGAAGAAGAAAGAGGGGGATTGAGGGAGGCTGGATAATGAGCACCAAACTATGCCATTTAGTGTAAAGGACTGAAGCATCCATAGACTTTGGTATTTTGGAATAGCGTCAATCCTCCTCAAATGCAGTATCTGGCGACAGCTGTATTTTAGGTTTTGGAGCTGTGTCTTAAGTTACTTTCTCAGCACTGAAACACAATACCCAACACCCACAACTCTAAGGAGGAAAGGTTTATTTTGGCTCACAGTTTGTAGAGGTTTCAGCCCGTAGTCGGCTGGCTCCAAGGCAGGGCGGCACGGCAGAGGGGCTTGGCAGAGGAGAAACAGCTCATGGCACAGCAGTCAGGAAACAGAGTGATCAAAGGAGAAGGGAGATGAACCTTCCAGGCCACGCCCCCAATGACCACCTCCTCCAACCAGGCTTCACCTCGCATCATCACATTTAGCTCTAAATTCATCAGTGGACCAATCTACAGATGAGTATCACATCCTGTGATCCAGTCACCTCCCAAAAGCCCCACCTCCGAGCACATGAGGCTTTGAGGGGACATAACAGGCTATATAGTATCTGACACAATCACTCAACTCAGTTGCACACAAACACAGCAATAGGTGATATGTGAACAAATGATCTTGTCTATGTTCTAAAAAATTTATTTACCAAAGTTAGCTGTTACCCTTGCTGCCTTATGTCTCCCTAGGCCATTGGAATAACTTGGGGAGCTATAAAAACCACTGCTGCGTGGGTACCCTCGTAGTTGGACTAGTCATGGGGAAAGCCCCAGTACAAGGAGAGTTCAAAAGTAAGCTGAAGCTGGGCACGGTGGGGCATGCCTGTAATCCCAGCACCCAGGAAGCTGAGGCAGGAGGATTGCCATGAATTCAAGGCCAGCCTGGGCAACATAGCGAGTTGAAGGCCAGCTTGAACTGCATAGTGAGACCCTGTCTCAAAAAAAAAAAAAAAAAAGTAAACTAAGAAATTCAGGGGCCTGTGAGATAGCTCAGCAGCATAAGCGCCTGCCCATCAAGCACGAGGTTCTGAGTTCGACTCCTGGAACCCACATAAAGGAAAAAATGGCCGGTGATATCGCTCATCGGCACAAGCCCTTGCTGGCAAGTGCGAGGTCCTGAGGTCGACTCCCGGTACCCACGTTAAAAAAAAAGAAAAAAAGAAAAAAAGAAATTCAGCTATAGAAATAAAATTTAAGCTATAAAAAACAAGGGAACAGTGCAGGAAAGAAAGAAAATTGCAGAAAGTCTCAGTAATACACTCCAGAGGTATATAAGAAAATAATGTGTCCATAAAACTGGAATAAGGTGCTATGAAAAGGGAAAGATCAAAGGACAAGAAAATATCTCCAGAAATTAAAAATATGAGATAGTAGATTTTAAAAATTTGGCAAAGTGTTGAAGATAAAGAAATATCTCAAAATGTTTTTAAAAAGAGATGCACGGGGTGGGGATGTAATGCAGTGGTACAGTGCTTGCCTAGCACGCATGAGGTCCTAGGTTTGATTGGAGAAAAGGAGAAAGGGGGGGCACTACTCACTGAAAAGAGTTCCAGGAAAAGAGAAAAGAGACCGAAAGAAATAATAAAAGACACAAATTTTTTTAAATAAACTCAGAATTGAAGAAAACCTGAGTCTTTTTCTAAGACTTTATCCACAAGATATATGTAAGAGCGTGAAGCTACATACATAATTCTATGCTCAATAAACAGTTTTGAAGCAGCAAAAATTAAAAACAACCTAATTGTTCACCTGGCTATTCAGTTAGATAAAGTATAGAATAACTGTACTATGTAGTTGTTTAAAAAATAGTAATGTGGCTTTGGATTTGCTAACACAGAAAGAAGTCCAGGATGCACTAAGTGAAAAATAGCAAGCTGCAGAACAGTATGTTTAGAGGAAATGCACTTTTATTTTAAAAAAGTAAAAATAAGGGACTGAAGGTGTAGTTCAGTAATAGAACTCATGCTTACCATGCATGAGCCTCTGTGTTCAATCCCCAACACCACAAAAATAAAAACAAAACAAAATGCTTATAAATTAATGCATTGTGTTTCCAGGTGCATTGTAGCAGATCTAAAAACTATGCAAGGAACTGTAAACAGTGGGTTATCTCAGGAGAGAGGTGAAACGAGGGGCGGTTAGTGAACAGACCTTAAACTTTGCCTTTACACACATCTATGTTGTCGATTTTTTTAATAGTCTGCATGTGTTTCTTTAAAGTCAAAGGCAATAAGATTATTTACAATATTGTGGAGAGGAAAACAAAGTTTTCCCCTTTATTATATTTCTGGGAAAAAAAGAGCAAATCATCAGGAGTCAGGATGGGAAAAATGAAATTCCTGATTCAAGAGTGACTAGGAACCCAGATAAGGAACACAAGTGGCAAAAGACGTGGCCCTGCCCCTCAGGAGCGTACGGTAGAGTTGGAAAGTCAGGTCCACACGGGGTGGGGGGGGATGTTTTGAAGACGCCACTACAGTAAGAAGAATCACATTATGCACGGGTAGTTGTTGGTCATCTGCTACTTAAGAGGCAAAGTAGCTAAGCAGAAAAGGCACCATGGACCTGACTTTCTACTTGCTGACTATGTTCCTTCGGCAAATGATTTTGACTCACTAACACATACTTTCCTTTATCGTTAAAATGAACACCATCATAGGCATCTTACAGGCATTTTTGTGATTGTGGTGAGGACTGGAGCCTAGTACTCAGAAGGCACTGGGGGGATGGTGGCCCTCATTATATGCCATTGTCCCTACTGGATAGTAAGGTCTTTAAAGGCAGGGATGTGTCTTCCTGCTCTCGGTCTAACACGATATTGAATGCCCATTTCAGCAAACTGCCTTGGGGACAGCTCTAAGACAGCAGCATGCAGGCCAGTGCCAGGGAATGCATGTCACTGGCCTATCATCTTACCCCAGGGCCAGATGGGAAACTATACACACACACGCGCGCGCGCGCACACACACAGGGTGGGTTTAAAAACATAGAATTCTCTTTGTGGGGCATTTGAAATTCTAAGATTCTAGACTCCTGACAATCGTGGCCTCTTTCTTTTTTCATGTTTCATAGTTCATTGCACATTTTACACTAGCAAAGCTTTCTTTAGGAACAGAGTGGCCAGAGTGCTGGGGAACTTTGTTTGTTTTTCCTTTTTCTTTTATTTTCTGTTTAAACAAATGTGCACTACAGTGTTTCAACAAGTAAGGCAAATGCCATGAACACAAAAGCTGAAGTTTGCAATATACCACATCTAGAATCCAGGGGAGGCAAATCAGACAGAAGTGGTAGTCATCCTAATTAAACAATCAGATAACATCATGCTGAGTTGATTCGTAGCATCAAAACTGTCCATTTAAATTTTTGTTTCTTGATGATCAGAAGTCCCATGTTGTCTCCAGTCTCTTCGTTGTGTTTTGTGTGAGATCCCTCACAGAAAGGGAACGTTTTGGACCTCCAACAATGGCAGTACATAGCTCTATCTCCCAAATCCTTCATGTCAAAACATGTACTACTTTGGGTTTCTCTTTCTGGATGTGAAGGTTTACCACAGATTTATTGCGATGATCTTTAACACAAAATATTTTGTGAGCTAGGTATCCAGCTGCAGCAGTCCCAGCCGCAATGGTAACTGCTGCAATCCATTCAAAGGCCATTTGCTTACTTTTTGGTGTAGCTTTTCAAAATCTTTAGAAACCCAAGTGCTTAGCAACTACCCCAGGTCCAGGCAATGATGGAGAGAAGAAAGTTGTGCAGAATCTGGTTAGCCTCAGCCTCAGAGAAGAATTGTCTTTCCCCAGCACAGAGTGGGCTCACATACTGGAAACGGAAGTTAGACCCATGGCGCCGTCCCTCGCAAGGTGAGTGCACAGGTCACCGAGAGCGTAAATGGCCTAGTGCCAACAGCAGGAGTCAAGGTACGAAAAGCATCCTAAGAGCACCGACTCTGGGTTACTACCCACAGTGCTGATTTTAGAGGGTTTCCTGGCAAACGCCCAGATGAGAAGGTCCCTTTTGGTACTGAGTGTTGAGATGCATTCAGGCCTGGCCAGTCCCATCCTGTGTTCCCTCCTCCTGGGAGCCCACTTGCATCCAGTCATGTCGCTAACTTCTCCCATGGGTGGCTGTGACATAAGTAGCACAAAGGCTGCTGCAAATCTCCTCAGACCCTCTCTTGCTTTTCCTAAGTCAAAATGCTAAGCACAGGGCCCTGTGTCCTAACCCCTTTGAGGCACAGCATTTCTATTACTCTTATCTTTTACCTCTCCTTACCTCTTGACTTCTACACATGGGAACATCAAATTGTGAAATGAAAAACAGTTTCTTCCACGTATTCAGGAAAACTACACAGTACTATGCTGTACCCAGCATGCATCTAGGCTACAAGATTTCCCCCATCCATTTGTTATCCAAGGTCGGCAGAGACAGTGGTGTACTGCAGTGATCAGGGAATATCACCCCAAAGCCTTTTCCCATCACACCTGCCTGAACCTCACCCTGGAGTTACTGTTTCAGCACTTCTTGGTGTATCCTGGACTATGTTCCCCAGGTAGTTCCATTAGACCTAGTCCTGTGAGGAATCACACTGTGAATCACACCCTCAAAGCAACTAACGCTTATGACGCTTAACATTTAGCAGGTACTATTCTAAGCTCTTAACTCATTTAATCCTCACCACGACAGCACTAGGAGATTCTAGTGGTTGTCTCCTTTTCATCAAGGAAGCAAGCACTCATCAGTAAAGCCCAGACTTAGATCCAGCCCGTACTTAACCAATACCCCATGTGGCTTCAGTAAGTTTCAGAAAATCTCAGAAGTTGCATGTGTTTTATGATGAAGCTAACCCAAGCCATTGGGCTAACCACTATGATCCTGATCTCTCTGGTTTCACCACCATCTGCAGCTCTCCCATCTCCTTGGTCTGCTCAGCCACATACATTCTGCAAACAATACTGCCTATGCCAGTGATTCTCTACCCACCCCCAGGCCTTAGCTCAGGCTCTTTCTCCGAAAAACCCCCCAATACCCCCACCATCAGTGTCAGTCTGGGTTAGGTGCCCTTATCTATGCTTCCCCCCTGCTCTGTGCATTGTTTGATCACCAGACTTAATCGATATCTTAGTTACTTCCTCAATGCTGGGACAAACTACCCGACACCCACAAGTTAAGGGAAGAGAGATTTATTTTAGCTCACCGTTTGTAGAGATTTCAGTTCATAGCCAGCTGGCTCCAAGCCAGGGCAGCATAGCAGGGGGGCATGGCAGAGGAGAAACAGTCCATGGCATGGCACACGGGAGGCAGCAAAACTTCCTCCTTCTTTCCCTTTTTATTCCATGCAGGCTACAAGCCTATTGGGTGGTGCCACCCAGGGTGGGTCTTCCCCCTTTAGTAAATCCATCACCCACACTCAGAATTATGCTAAACCAGTCAATGGGCTAATCTAGTATCACACACCCATGATCCAGCTTCACACTCCAGTCACTCCCAGAAGCCTCACCTATGAGCGCATGAGGCTTTGGCGGGACATTCCAACAGGCTGCTCCTTCCTCTGTCTCCCACAGATAAGGGTTTTCTGCATCAGGAGTACGTTTCAGTCATTTTGGATTCTCTGATGCCCTGTACGAGATCTCGAAGAGGGAACATACACCTAGCTGTTTCTGTAACCATTTGTTGAATAAACAATGTTGGCCCCAGAGATATCTCAACCCCTTGCCCTACAGGAAGGGCTTATTAAGTATCTCTAGGGTTTGGGACAAGAAGGAACATCTTTCAAAAGGTCCCTATTTAAGACTTAATCTCTAAAATCCACAGACTCATATTCTTTGGATCCTTTGCTGTCTTGCCTTCCACCCCACTGCCCAAATATATTTGGATTCTTTCCTTCTAGCTGAGGAGTCAGTGACTCAGCAGTTTTACTCAATATGGAAAAGAGATTCTCCCATTCGGACTCCAGCTTTCTTAACAGAAAAGTCTTCTTAGTCATCCTTAATTCTCTTTTTCTCAATTATCTGGACTTACAGTAGGGAGACCTACTGTAACAGTAAACTGGGGACCCTGGAAGTTCTGGGGGAAAGCTCCAAAAACAGCCATGTGACATATCAAATCCTTCATAGTTGTCTTCAACATAAACATTGCAGACATAAATGTTCTTGTATTTATCTTGTATAATTTGAGGTCCTTAGAATTAGTTGCATCTTGTGACAGACAAGGAGATACTAAAAAAAAAAAAAAAAAAGGAGGTGAACAGGAACTGCCATGGATCATAACAGGTGGTCGAGGGGATAAAAGAGCCAAAAAGAAGGGACACACATTGGCATTTGTGCCACAGCTTCCCTATAAGACTTTCTATTTGGCTTTATAGATAAATATTTTTTTACAATTTCTATTACCAATTTTATAAGTAATTTCTATTAATCCCCCAGAACACTCCGATATATCCCAAGATTACCAAGTATACAACAACCAAATCTCATTTACCAGCAGTCTCACACCTTAATCACATTCATGTAGTTCAGTATTCGTTTTTCCAGACATTTTGGAACTGTTAAAATGTACCACAAAAATGACTTAGATAACAAATATTTGATAAACTCTTCAAACAATTCCTTGGTATAAGATACCCCAAAATAATGTACATTCACTCATCTTCACTGTGTATTTACTTCTCAGGGGTTCTTGACCAACCCAAAGCTAATCACCAGACTTCTTAGTTATCATAGCATACATAAGTTGAGCAACCACTTAATTCTCATTATTACTGGAATAATTTGTCTTCCTTATTAAATTAGTAACACACAACCTAAAATTAAGAAACAATAATGTCATGATGTAGACATAGTGATAAATCGCTGTTTCTAGAAAGGAGCTTTGCAGAACCTTCCGCGGCTGACTCAGCCAGCCGCTCAGCCAGCCCACTTCCTGTCAGACATCGCACATGCGCACCACCGGATACCTTGAACCCGGGGTCTTCCAAGGCTGTTGCTTAACTTCCTAACTGGAGCCATTGGTTCATACCTGTGTTTTGACTGCAGTAAACACTTTAAGTGATTCTTCGTAATGTTTTTGCCTCTGTCTACCCCCTTTCGAACAAGCTCCTTACATTTGGAAATTTCCCACCTTTGGGTTCTACTTCCTCAGTTGGGGCAACAGCTGCACACTCGCTTTCCCATCTCCCTTGGAACTAGACTGGCGCATGATTTGTTCTCCCAGTCAAATGCACTCACTCCCTTAATTCCGAAGAGAGGGAAGGAGGGAAATAAAAGTGCTTTGGGCAATAATCTTTGCAAGGGCAGCAGAGCCATTAGCTCGGAGAACTCCCGAGCTGTCAGAAGTGTCTCTGCCAGAGGATCCTCGCAGCTGGAGTCTGTGGTGCAGGCCTCAAGATCACTGCAGGTGCTGGCGGCTTTGGCGTCTTGTGGAATAGTCCAGTGGTAAATCTCGGCATTGGCCTCACTGTGTAAACTCCACGCCTGATTCTGTGGCATGTCTGCAGATTCAGTGAGCACTTTAATCTTTAAAATACTCTCTCTCCATCATTAATTCGCTCAATATTTACTTAGGGAATAATATTGATAATACCTTTATTTTTTATTTTTATATTTTGAGACAGTGTCTCGTCGTGTAGTTCAGGCAGGCCTTGAACTCACTGTGTAGCCCAGGCTGGCCTCGAATTCGTGGCAATCCTCCTGCCTCAGCCTCCAGAGTACTGGGATTATGGGCGTGTGACACCATGCCCAGCAATAATATTGATAGTACTATATTGCCAGGCGCTGTTGCAGGGGCTGGCAGTTCAGCTATAACAAAGATTCCTGTCCTTATGGAACTCACATTCTAGTGGGGAAGGGCAGGTGTACGGTATGGCTGAAGAATAAGGAAAGGAAAGGGAGAGTGCTACGGGGAAAGAGTTGCCATGTTAAATAGGTTGGTCAGAGAGGACCTCATGCAAAAGAAAAGGCCACTTTGGATCAGACCCGAACAAGCATGTGTCTTGTGCATAGGGCCAGCAGGAGGGGGTCCCCATAGCAGCAACTGCAGCAGCAAAGCCAGCGTGGCAGTGGGAGCATGTTCTAGAGAGGTTCTTTCATAATGGTTATCTTAATAAGCTCCCGAAATCTCTATCCTTTGGAGAGAACCACCATCCTCATACTGATCTGACAGTTCAAGCTCAGTTCTTCTGGAAGGAACTGCACAAACTTCCTGGAAGTATCAAGCTTACTGTAGGCAATGTTAGAGACCAACAGGCAAACCTGCCCGTCTCCCCAGGCACACACAGCATCTGCTTATTTATTAACAAAAAATATGACCTAAAAAAGCCAGTAGGTAGAGATTCATTAATCTTAAAACTCCAGGTAAAATTACTTTGGCATCATTGCTTTATAAATATTTGTTTAGCAGCAACCATGAAAACGGGCACTTGAGGAAGACATTTTCTTCATCAAACATTCAGAGCTTTAAAAGAAATAAAACTTCTAGGGTATTAATCTTCAGGTAACATTTTTATTCTTAAGTCTGAAAATTACTCAGAATCTAGAAGTAATTAAAGAAAAAATGACAAATATGAATACATAAAAATAAAACTTTGTATGGTAAAAACACAATAAGCAAAGTCAGGGCACATTAGAAGAAAATATTTACAACTGAGGAAAAAAGGCAAATCTCCCTCATGTGTAAAGAATGTTTAACAATCAAGGAATAAAATAAAAAACCTGAGAAAAAAATGGAGAAAATATGTGACTAGACAACTTACAAAAGAAGATATGAAAATGTCCCACAAACATAAAAGGTTTATATAGTACTTAGAAAAATTCAAATTAAAACAATACAAAGATAACATTTCTCACTTCTCAGATAGAAATTAAAAAGCTTGACAACTAATTGTGTTGACAAGACCTTCAGGAAACTTTCATGTATTACTGGTACAACTCTGATGGGAGAAAATTTGACAATTCTTAACAAAATTAACTATGCACAGTCTTACTTTCAGAAACTTACCCTGAAGTTACACCACCAAAATCACATACACAGCATTTTTTATGATCACAAGACACTGAAAACAATTTAATGACCATGCACATAAAATTTGAATAAATTATGGCTCACCCATACATTGAAGTCTAAACATCTATAAAAGGTATGCTGTATATCACTCTGAAGTAATTTGGAATTTTTTCCAGTGTACACTGTTCAATGAGAAAACACAAGTGCAAATGAGTTTCTTCAGTATGTTACCTTTTGTGTAGAAAATAAGAGGATATAAGAAAATATGCATATGTCTGCTCATCTGTGAGAAAGAAAAACAAATGAAACTAGAAACTAATGAAACTGATTAGCTATCAAAAATGGGTAGGAAGGGGCCAGTGAGATGGCTCAGCGGCGTAAGCGCCTACCTGGCAAGCGCGAGGTCCTGAGTTCGACTCCTGGTACCCACATAAAAAGGAAAAAAGGGCCGGTGATATCGCTCAGCGGCACAAGTGCCTGCTGGCAAGCGCAAAGTCCTGAGTTCGACTCCTGGTACCCACATTTTAAAAAAAATGGGTAGGAAGGAGTGAGAGATTGGGCGGGGTGGGGGGAGAAAGGGAATGAGGTAGTAGGGGGTGGGTGCTTTGACCGTGAAAATCAGTGATGTTTCACACATGCCAAAGCATACTAAGTAATTAATTAGTTAATTATTTAAATTAAGTTCAGCCACATTGTGGAGGGAACCCAAAGTGGACTACAAATAGTAACAGATGAAATTAACTGCATTACAAAGAAACAGTATGACTCCTCTGTAGGGGTTGTGGAACTGCAAACGGGGGCACTAATAAAAAAATGTTGAGAGAAAAACAAAAAATTGTACACAAATATTGTGGTCTTATTATCAAATTTATTTCCATAGTGATATGAATTAACAATATTGTAACTTTTTAAAATATGTATAGTAGGATTGAAGAAATAAATGAATATTTGTAAATGAGCACTACATTCATCAAGGTTGGAGAGAGAAGTTCCAAACCTACCGATGATACCGGATTAGAGTTGGTGGAAACGGTGTGACCCCATGGAGACGTAGACATAGATAGACGAATAGGTACACATATACAGATAAACAGATCAGACATGGAGACACACATGTTGGTGTGCATGTTCGTATGTTTCCAGCTCTGTCTATTAAGAGAGCCAAGAGCAGAGAGCCCCCTAGAAACAACCAGCACACCTAGGGCTCAGGTCTTGGATGCTAGCGCCACTTTCTAACATAAAGACTTCTTGAGCCGTTTGGCTCCAGGGCCAAGAGCATCTTGTGGTACCAGCAACTGAGGAAGCATTTGCAAAAGGATGGAGGGATGTGGGAAGGACACAGAAACCATTCTGAAAGAACTCTTAATGTCCAAAGCTGACCAATGAGAGCAACACAATAAATAACAGGCTTGGATTACAACCCTCAGAATAAAGTCAATATCCATAAATCCATTCTTTTGGCTACCTGGAGGAGCAAGGAAGAAAAAGAATCCAAATGCTGAAGAAAAAGAAAATCTTCATTTGGATTCCACAGTAACACTTGCTATGGTCAAGGTCACCAGTGGTAAAATAAGTAAGTAAAAATGTATTTTAATCATAACAGGGTATTTGCATACACTCACATACCTCTCTCAAGATACGTCTCAGTTACACAGGGAAAAATAATAATGCTGAAGACCTGGCCGAAGATAGCTTAACTAAGTGATCCAAGTTAGCATCACCAGCAAAAAGACATATGGACACTATGTGGCCCCGATGTGATATACTCAGAAGGACGAAATGTGGCATTCCTGCCCAAAATACCCAGCCTGGATCTAAAGCAGCAGAGAAACCTAAGTTGAAAGACAGTCTACAAAATAGCTGACTGGTGTTCACCAGAAGTTTTGAAGTCCTAGAAAATGAGGAGTGATGGGTAAGTATCGCGTGTTGCAGGAGATAAGGGGATGCAACAACTAAATGCAACGTAGAGTGCTGGGTTGGATCCTAGCGCCAAAAAGGACAGGGCGGGGGCTGATCTCCTGGTTTTGAACATTATTCTCTGGTCATGTAAGTTGCTCACATCAAGACAGGTTGGCTGAAGCCTCACTATTCTTGGGACATTTCTGTAAATCCAAATGATTTCAAAACAAAGATGAAACTGTAAGTTCTAAAGCCATCTGTTCTTGAAGATTCCATTCTTGTCTAGTTTTCAAAAGAGTGAAGACTCATCTCCTTGTTTGGTCTGGAGATAGCAAGCCACCTCTCTCTGGCAGACCTGGTCACCCCCACCCCAAGTCTAACACTGGCCCCCTCAGGACTCAACATGCTAGCAGCAAACCTTTATTTTTGCTATGTGTCACACTTTGTGTGGGGAGCTGAATCCACCCCAGTCATCTCACACCGAACTCCTCCAACCCACTCAGCATCTGTCAGCTACTGGTTATTGAGTCACTGTTCAAACACCGCCCTCACGTCTGTCCTCCCAGGATGGACCCAGGACATCTATATTTTATTTCTTGTACTGTTAAAGAAATCTGGAGATGAACTACTCCATGTTACCATTGAACTGTTGATATAAACATTTATGTTGTTTGATCTGAACATTAAATTAATATTCCTCTCTCAAGTGACCTCCATGTCATTTTCTAAAGAAACTTTTAATTGATCACACGACCTGCTTGTAGCAATAGCAGAGATTGTTTTATTTACAAGAACAACAAGCTACCTGGGGTTTCTTTTTAAGAATTTGATGGATTCATCTTTTGATGACTTAAAAATCATCCCATCATTACGACTTAAAAAAAAGAAAAAAGTTTGCATCAAAGAACAAAGTATCTTTACTAAAAATCAATTGATCTTGGCAATGGTGGATACTTTTTTTTTTTTTTTTTTAACAATACAAGGAAAGACCACAATGTAAAACTTCATCAGGAGCTTGGTGATCTAAGTCAAAAATCAGTGTTTCCTTGCTAATCACAATTTCTTCACTTGCAAAATGAGAATAATATCCATTTCCTATGCCTTCACGGGAAGCATTACATTGTGAATAAGGCAATGAGCCCTAGGAACTTTCATTTTTATACTCTTTGCATCTCAGCTCTAAGACACATTCTTTTTCTACTTCTAAGGTTATTTTGATACCATGAAGCTGGGGGAGGAGAAAAGTTACATACTTTACAAACTAATCCGCGTTACCTTTTCTTTAGATGGCAACATGAAAACAAATAGTGGTACATAGCATGCTGTATAAACTCAAAGCATTCTTTTGAATTGAATCCTCAGGGGGGAGCATACTGACTTATTTAGAGATAGTAAACCTTCCGTTAAAATCCATATTGAACTAGAAGAAAGGATAGAAAATAACTACTACAATATACCAAAAAATTATTTTAAAGAACTGTGGTAGAACTAGATTTCTGATTATTTTGGGGTTTTGTACTTCTCGATGACCTTCTATTAGACCTACCAGGGTGTTGGTATGCAGGAGCCCAAGACCAGACAACCTCAGAACTCTCTGCCCTTCCTTCCCCTGAAACTAAAATGACCGGTAAGAAATACATTAGGAGGAAACCATCCTCACTGCCAAAACAACCTCACACCACAAACTTGGAGAAATTTCTTCATGATAGAATGAAGGCTAAATGAAGTTAAAGTAAGTGATCAAAAACGGACTCACAGAAGAATATATTTCCAAACTCATTCAGTGAGCTCCGCATTATCCTGACATCCAAAGCCAACGAAGACATTTTAAGAAAATTATATAGTTCAATCTCCTTTACTAACACAGATGCAAAAATCCTCAACTAAATATAGCAAAACAAATCCAGCAATATATATAAAATATTGGGCTGGTGAGATGGCTCAGCAGCATAAGCACCTGCCTGGCAAGCGCGAGGGCCTGAGTTCGACTCCCGGAACCCACATACGAAAAAAGGGCCGGTGATATCACTCAGTGGCACGGGCGCCTGCTGGCACGCGAGGTCTTGAGGTCGACACCCCGGTACCCACAAAAAATAAAAAAATAAAATAAATAAATATATATATATATATAATATTATACCCATGATCAAGAGGAACTTACCCCAGGAATGCAAGATTGTCCACCATAAGATGATGCAATGACATAATGTTCTGTACTATATTACTGGAGTATGGGACAAATAGCACATGATCATCTCAATAGAAGCAGAAAAAGCATCTGACGGAATCCAACACCCTTTCATTGTAAAACTAAGAGCAGAAGGAAACTTTCTCAACCTGACAATGAGCGTCTGTGAAAAACCCAAAGCTAACATCATGCTTAATGTTGAAAGAGTAAAAGTTTTCTCCCTACTATCAAGAATGAGATGTTTGAAAATTTGTTCTTCTTTTGATTTGTTTTGTTTTTTCTTCTCTTTAAAATAAAATAAAATAAAATAAAATAAAATAAAAAAGAATGAGACAAGGAGGTCTGCTCTTGAAGAGTCTATTTAACATTGTACTAGTGGTTCTAGCCAGAGCAATTTATAGGCTAGAAAAGAAAATAAAAGGTACCTGAAAGGAAGAAGAAAAACTATCTTTATTTCCAAATGACATGGTTTGTATATAGGAAATAATAATAATAATTATTATTATATAATAATCTACTTAAAAACTATTAGAGCTAATAAGCAAACTTAACAAGATTGCAGGTTGCAAGATCAATGTAAGACAATTGTATTTCCCTACACTAGCAACCTTGCGTTCTTGTGATAAAGCCCATTTGGTTATGATGTATAATCCTTTCCTGATAAGATCAGGAACAAGGCACAAAGGCCCACTCTTATCACTATTATTTAGTATCCCACTGGAAGTCCTAGATAATTCAATAAGGAAGAGAAAGGAAATAAAAAGCATAAAGATTGAGAAGGAAGAAAAGCGTTTCTGTTTTCAAATGACTCAAATGTCTATGTAGAAAATTTAAAAAAAAAACAATAAAACCACCCAAAACTCCTGGGACTAATAAACAATTATAGCTACTACAGTCTATAAATTTACACAGTCAAAATATAAAATGTCACGATGTTAACATATAAGAGCCCATTACTTTTTAATATAACAGCAATAAACAAATGGAATTTAAAATAAAGAATACATTACTATTTACATTAGCCCAAACATAGTTACATATAAATCTACCAACTTTGTATAAGATTAATATGAAGAGAACTACAGAACTTGATGAAAGAAATCTAAGAAAATCTAAATAAATGGAGAGATTCCATGTATATAGGAAGACCCAATATTGTCAAAATGTCAGTTTTTCCCAATTATCTATAGATTTAGTGCAGCTCCTATTAAAATTCAAATTTATAGAGATTGACAAACTTACTCTAAAGATTTTGTGCCAAAGTAAAAGACCCAGAATAGCCAACATTATATTGAAAAAAAAGTCAGGGGACCAACAGTACCCAACTTCAAAACTTACTATACTTAACAGGGTAGAGAGTCCAGAAATAGAGCCACACAAATATATAATCACTGAAGCTTTCACAAAAGAGCAAGGTAACTCAGTGGAGAATAGTCCATTCAACAACTGGTGCCGGAACAACTGGACTGGACATTCGCATGTAAAAAAATGAATCTAAACACAAACCCTGTACCTTTCACAAAATTTAATTCAAAATGAATGTAAAATGCAAAACTATAAAACTCCTTAAAAATAACTCACTCCTCTAGGTAGGAAAAATTTAGAAGTCCTTGGGTTTGGCAGTGGATTTTTAGATATAAACCAAAACACAACCCATGGAAGAAAAATTGATAAGTTGGACTTCATTAAAATTAAAAACTTCTCCTCAGTGAAAGACACTGTATAAGAAATGAAAAAACAAACCTGAACAAAAATCTTTCCAAAACACACATCTGATGAAGGAATGGTATCCAAGATATACAAAGAACTCTTAGAATCTGACTCTAAGAAATAAAAACTCTTATTTGTTGCTGTAGGAATGGAAAATGATGCAGCCACTTTGAAAGACAAAAACTAAATATACTTTTACCATATGACAAAATGATCATTGTCCTTGGTATTTATCCAAATGAGTCAAAAATGTATACACACAACACCTGCACACAAATGTTTGTAACAGCTTTATTCATAATTGGCAAAACATGGAAATAACTGCAAAGTCCTTGAATAGAAGAATGGATGAACTCATACAATGAAATCTTGACCATAGTTGCCTATCATTAATCATTACTGACTTATTTTATCTTAATGAGCTTATCATGTACTTGTAAGTCAAATAAATAAAATTAGTGAATTATGTGTAGGTTTATGGGAAATGATTTTATGGTAGAAAATCGTATGTATAATTTACAATGTATAATTTATAATAACATTTACAAAATTATATCTTGGAAATTATATGATAAATTTATACATACTGTTGTTAATAAATTTTACTGCAAATTGTTCATCTTGCTCTTTCCTAATTCTTTGTTATAACCAAGATCTATTCCCACTGAAGACAGAATGGGTTAGGCAGGTAAGCCACAAAATCTTCTCTCCTAAATGAGCAACAGTGAAAGAAAAAATACCTGCCCACTGCTTTCCACTGTTTCCCTGTTTCCCTGTTTCCTAAGAGGAAATTACTTCGAACTCATGCATTTAGAGAGTTTTTTGGATCTTTGTCAAGAATGTATCTCTTCTATAGCTCCAGTGCCTTATAGTAATGAATATAGAAAATCATCAATGTTTATTAAATTAACACAGTTTATATTTTTAACCTTTTGGTCTGTAGCGTTATCATACAACCTCAGCTAATACAGTTAATTTGAATAAAGAAAAGTCTGCATTAAAAAGTATGTTTAAAGACATGAACAATGCTGTTTAAAACTTGTCCTGGAACACTAAAGAGCCAAAGAAAGCTTTCATGAATCAGTGGAGATCTCTTATTTCTACATACTGTAAGGTATACCATTTAGTTGCAAAATTCTTATAAGCAGTGAGTCTCAAATCACTACACCTCCATTATATTATTTTATATTATTCATTGATTTATAAATCATCCTTTATAACAATATAAAAGAAAACTTCAACTTAACTAAAGTGATCCAAATGTTACAGTAATCAGGCAAACCAAGGACTGGGGCAGGGCAAGTAGACTTTCTATAATCACAAACATTTGAAAAATACAATAAAGCAGATAAGACATCCTTCACTGTCACATTTATTCTCTCAGCGACCCTACAAGTATTTACAACACTTGCCAGATGTGGAAACTGATGCCACAATAGCTGGGTATCTCCCAAGATTATATAGCCCAAAGTATATACATTGTGGAAGAGTTTACTCTTAACTAGAGTTTTGGTTAGATTTATTTTCATATTTCTCATTCTCATCTACTAATAACTATAGATTTTTTTTAATCTACTTTGTCAACATAGCAACAAGGTAATAGCTTGCTTTTTGTTTTTTCTTTTCGTTTTTTGTGTTTTTGTTGTTGTTTGTTTGTTTCCCCTGAGCAACTGCTTGTTAACGTCAGTTTAATTCAAGGAGCTAAGGAAATGGCAGACTTCTCCCCGTTTTCAGAATAATACTGCCCCCTAATGGTGAGCTAAGGAGGTTGTTGTAATGCAGGGTTTCAATTTCCTTTGATCAAAATTCTCAACAGCCCGTTTCCAGAAACTTTTTTCTATTTAGGTTGTGTCTTATGACAAAATGAAAATATATCAATTTTATCTTTTTTTTTACACTCATATATTCTATTTTTTTTTAAACACAACAAGTAAACATTTTTATGTATTAACAAAATCAACAGTTAGAGAATGTACAAATACCTTTTGGAGAAAAACATTTCTCAGTATAGGATTAAGCCATGTAAAAGCTAGATAAAAATAGAAGACTAAGGAATGGAATAGTCACAGTGAAATTGCATTTTCATACTAGGGAGACAATACGATGTTTACAAATGTGTGTCCTGTTTATTTCACTTGTGAGTATTTTCTCAAGTTGCATCCATTTACCTATAAAAGTCTCGTTTATCTTTCTTTATGGCTGAGTAGTACTCCATTGTATAAAATACCACATCTTTTTTATCCATTCCTCGGTTAATGGGCATTTGGGTTGTTTCCACAAACTAGCTATTACAAATTGTGTTGCTATAAACATGGGTGCACATATATCGCTGTGGTACGATGTTTTTAATTCTTCTAGGAAGATACCCTGAAGGGGAATAGCTGGATCAAATGGGACCTCCAACCCTAGTTTTTTGAGGAATCTCCACACTGATTTCCACAGTGGTTGCACCAGTCTACACTCCCACCAACAGTGGAGAAGGGTTCCTTTTTCCCCACAGCCCCTCCAGCATTTGTTATTGGTTGACTTCTTGATAATAGCCATTCTTTCTGGGGTGAGATGGAATCTCAGTGTTGTTTTAATTTGCATCTCTCGAATGACTAGTGATGTTGAACATTTTTTCATATATTTATTTGCCATTTGTATTTCTTCATCTGAGAAGTGTGTATTCATCTCAGATGCCCATTTTTGGATTGGGTCTTTAAATGTGGGAGTTCTGATTTTTTTGAATTCTTTGTATGCTCTCAATAGTAATCCTTTGTCTGAGGAATAGCTGGCAAACATTTTTTCCCACGTTGTGGGTTGTCTCTTCACTCTGTTGGTGGTTTCTCTTGTTGTGCAAAAGCTTTTTAATATGATGAGATCCCAGTTGTTGATTCTTTGTGATACTTCTTGTGCGATGGGGGTTTTATTCATAAAGTCTTTGCCTACACCAATGTCTTCAAGAGTTTTACCCATTCTATTTTCCAGGAGATTTAATGTTTCTGTTTTAATATTTAGTTCTTTGATCCATTTTGAATTTAGTTTAGTGCACGGTGAAAGATATGGGTCTAATTTTAATCTTTGGCATGTGTAGAGCCAATTTTTCCAGCACCATTTATTAAAGAGGCTATCTTTCTTCCAGTGAATGTGTTTGGCACCTTTGTCAAAGATAAGGTGGCTTAGTATGTCTGGAGTTGTTTCTGCATCTTCTAATCTATTCCATTGATCTTCGGGTCTGTTTTTTTGCCAATACCACGCTGTTTTTATCACAGTAGCTTTATAGTATAATTTCAAATCAGGGATTGTGATGTCCCCTGCCTTGCTTTTGTTGCCCAGAATTGCCTTTGCTATTCTAGGTCTCTTCTGGTTCCAGATGAATTTTAGGATTGTTTTCTCTAATTCTGTGAGATATGTTGTTGGAATTTTGATCGGAATTGCATTAATCTGTATAACAGTTTTGGAAGTATGGTCATTTTCACTATATTGGTTCTTCCGACCCAAGAGCAAGGGATATCTTTCCATTTTCTGATATCCTCTTCAATCTCCTTTTTCAGAGTACTGTAGTTTTCAGTGTAGAGGTCTTTTACTTCCTTTGTGAGATTGATTCCTAGGTATTTCATTTTTTTAGATGTGATTGTGAAAGGTGTTGTTTCCCTAATTTCTCTCTCTGTGAGTTTGTTATTGGTGTACAGGAAGGCTATTGATTTTTGAGTGTTGACTTTGTATCCAGCTACACTACTGAATTTGCTTATTAAATTGAGCAATTTTTTAGTGGAGTTTTTGGGGTCTTCTACGTAGAGTATCATGTCATCTGCAAATAATGATAGTTTAACTTCTTCCTTTCCAATCATAATTCCTTTTATTTCTTTCTCTTGTCTAATTGCTCTGGCTAAAGTTTCCAGGACTATGTTGAATAAGAGCGGGGACAGTAGACATCCTTGTCTTGTTCCTGATTTTAGAGAGAAGGCTTTCAGTTTTTGTCCATTTAGTATGATATTGGCTGTTGGTTTGTCATAGATAGCTTTTATCAGATTGAGATAAAGACCATCTATTCCAATTTTCTGTAGGGTTTTTATCATGAATGGGTGCTGGACTTTGTCAAAAGCTTTTTCTGCATCTATTGAGATGATCATATGATTTTTGTCCTTCGTTCTGTTAATATGGTGTATTACATTGATTGATTTACGTATGTTGAACCATCCCTGCATCCCTGGGATGAATCCAACTTGGTCATGGTGTATAATCTTCTTGATGATTTGTTGGATTCTGTTTGCCAGTATCTTATTAAGGATTTTTGCATCTATGTTCATTAGGGAGATTGGCCTGTAGTTCTCTTTCTTAGTTGGGTCCTTCTCTGGTTTTAGTATCAGGGTAATGCTTGCTTCCAGGAATGAATTTGGGAGTATTGCTTCCCTTTCAATTTCATTAAAGAGTTTGAGAAGTAGTGGTGTTAGGTCTTCTCTAAATTTCTTGTAGAATTCAGCAGTGAATCCATCAGGGCCTGGGCTTTTCTTTGTTGGGAGGTTTTTAATTACATCTTCAATTTCATTGATTGTTATTGGTTTATTTAGGATTTTTATATCTTCTTGGTTGAGCTTTGGTAATTCATATGTATCTAGGAATCTGTCCATTTCTTCTGCATTTTCCATCTTATTAGAATACAAGTTTTCAAAGTAGGTATAGATGATCTTCTGGATTTCTGCAGGGTCCGTTGTGATATCACCCTTTTCATTCTTAATTGCATGGATTTGAGTACTTTCTTTCCTCTTTTTAATAAGGTTGGATAAGGGTTTGTCGATTTTATTTAATCTTTCAAAGAACCAACTCTTTGATTCATTGATTCTTTGTATTGTTTTTTTAGTCTCCAATACGTTGATTTCTGCTCTGATTTTTATAATTTCCTCCCTTGTACGAGCTTTTGGCTTAGCCTGTTCTTCTTTTTCTAGAAGTTTGAGGTTCACCATTAGGTTGTTTATTTGTGCTTGCTCTGTTTTCCTGATATAGGAATTTAATGCTATAAATTTCCCTCTTAGGACTGCTTTCATTGTATCCCATAAGTTCCGGTATGTTGTACTGTCATTATCATTCAGTTGCAGAAACTGTCTAATTTCTTCTTTAATTTCATCTGTGACCCATTGGTTGTTCAGTAGGGTGCTATTTAATTTCCATGTGTTTAGCAAATTCTTGTGGTTTCTTTTGCCATTGATTTCCAATTTCATTGCACTATGGTCTGATAATATACATGGGATAATTTCAATTCCTTTGTGTTTATTTAAGCAGGTTCTATGAGCTAGTAAGTGGTCTATTTTGGAGAACGTCCCATGTGCAGCTGAGAAGAATGTGTATTCTGATGTGGGGTGGAACACTCTGTAGACATCTACTAAGTCCATTTGTTCCAAAGTTTGGTTCAGTTCTAATATTTCATTGTTGATTTTTTGTCTAGTTGATCTGTCTTTTTGTGACAGTGGAGTATTGAGATCCCCCAATACAATTGTATTAGTGGTTATTTGATTTTTCATGTCCATTAATATTTGTTTTATAGAGTTGGGTGCACTGGTATTTGTTGCATATATATTTATGATTGCTATCTCTTCCTCTTGGATTGTTCCCTTTACAAGGATGTAGTGACCTTCTTTATCTCTCTGAATCATTCTTGGCTTGAAATTCACTTTGTCTGCAAAAAGAATAGCTACCCCTGCTTTTTTCTGGGTTCCTGTCACATGGAGTATTGTTTTCCATCCTTTGACTTTCAGTCTATGAATTTCTTTTTGAATTAAATGTGTTTCTTGTATACACCATATTGTTGGATCTTGCTTCTTGATCCAATTTGCCAGTCTGTGCCTTTTGATTGATGAGTTGAGACCATTAACATTAATGGTTAAAACTGATATGTATTGACTTATCCTTGTCATGTTATTTTCTTGTTGTTGGCTCCCCCTCTTTTAATTTTTATTTTTTCCTCCCTCTCTTTAATCATTTGCTCTGCCTGGTGGATTCCTTCTGTTGGGGTTTCTGGAGTTGTAGTCCTTGTTATCCCTTTCTAGAATGTGTTTCAAAACATTTTGGAGTGCTGGTTTGGTGGTTATAAATTTTCTCAGATGTTCTTTGTCATGGAAGTATTTTATTTCTCCATCAGTTTTGAAAGATAGTTTTGTGGGGTACATCAATCTAGGTTGAAGATTATTTTCCTTTAGAAGTTGAAATACATCATTCCAAGCTCTTCTTGACTTGAGGGTTTGTGCTGAAAAGTCCGCTGTGATTCTGATGGGCTTTCCTTTATAGGTGATTTGTTTCTTTTCTCTAACAGCTTTTAAGATTCTACTCTTATGTTGAATTTCTGGAATCTTGACTATGATATGCCTGGCTGAAGATTTTTTTGGATCGTGGCTAATTGGAGTTCTATAAGCCTCACTTATCTGAACGTCAAATTCTTTTTCTCTACCAGGGAAATTTTCTGTGATGTCTGTGAACAGTGTTCTGATGTCATTTATGCTATCTCCTGCTTTTTCATTGACTCCAATCAATCTTAAGTTATTCTTCTTTGCGTCATCTAGCAGCTCCTGGATTGATTTTTCATTGTCCCTTGCTATTTTTAAGAATTCTTTCTTTTCATGATCACTACAAGCCTGTCTTCTATATCTGAGATCCTGTCCTCACATTGGCTTAATCTGCTACAAATACTTTCAATGGAATTTTTGTTCTCCTGGATATCTGCTTGAATCTGCTTTATGGATTCCATTTCTTTCCTATGCTGAGCATTCATGGCTTCCATCATTTTCTTAAGCTCATCTATTTTTTTGTCTGTGTCTGCTCTAGCGTCCTTAAGCATGGTCTTCATTGTGGACATTATCTCTGCAGTTATCTGAGAAATTATTTCTGATTTAAATTTTTCCAGAGCCTCATTCAACTGCTTTGTTGTTACCACTTCAGAGATGTCAGGTGGGTGGCTTTCGGTTTGTCCCACCTCACTGCCCTCTGGGTTTGCCTTTGGTGAACTGGATGTGTGGGGTTGCATCTTGTTTAAGTGTCGTCTCATTTTCTTTTCTTTCTTTAGTTTAATTCCTGGGTTGCTGTTTGTAAATTGCCTATGGTAGGTTGCTTTATTGCTAGTATTTCAAACTCTTAGGAGATGGCTACTTCTCTGAGCTATCTTCCAGGTATAGCTTATTTTTGGGCTTTGAGCCTGCTGCAATATCCTACCTCTTCAATTTGTTGGAGATAAGAAGTTGCTGCCTGTTTGGCCCAGTCCTTGGTTCTTTGGTTCTGTGCCACAGTATTTTCTGTGATCCTTAGACAATCTCAGTCTTGGAATACCAGGAAGAAAAGCACCAGTGTGTCCTTCTCAGCTGGTGCTTCTCTGCACCGCGGCGTCTCGCGTTCCTCCGTGGAGGTCCCCACTGGAGCCGTGGATGGAGTGGCAGCTGCCCTGAGTTTCAAGTTCAGCTGCTGTCCCCTCACAATGGCGCCCAGCTAGTCGCTCTCTCGCACAGGACGGCCGGGCATCAGCACTCACCGCCAGTCAGTGTGTCCTTCACGGCCGCTGCTTCTCTGCACCGCCGCTTCTCGTGTCCCTCTGTGGAGGCCCCCGGGGGTGCCGGCAGTCACCGCGTGTCTGCAGATTTGAACTGCTCAGTCACGTAGGGATTCTCAACACAGGGAAAAGGCACCGGAGGCCACCTCCTTCTTCTGTGTTGGAGTTTCTCTCTTCACTTTCTCCGTGGGCCCCAAACTGCGCTTCAGATCTTTCCTGGGTCCATGGGAGCCACTTCCCTCTTTCTTGTCCTCCTCCAGTCACTATATTCCAGTGTCCGGATGGCGACTTTTGGAGAGGTTCACTGCCTGCTTCTTACAGATCCGCCATCTTCTTCCGGCCTCAATTTTATCTTTCATGCAGCAATTAAAGTTCTTTTTTCATGCAAACTGAAAGCCCGGATCCAATAAAGAAGGCATTCATTTATTCATTCATTTAGACATCTTTTACTAAGCATGGCATTACTTGCAGACGAAGTCAAGATTATGAAGGTAAATGAGGACATACTCCATGTTTATGGATCAAAGATGCTGTCCCTGTACTGGTTGAAAATATAAATAGAGGGCCGGTGAGATGGCTCAGCGGTTTAAGCGCCTGCCTTGCAAGCGCGAGGGCCCGAGTTCGACTCCCGGAACCCACATACAAAAAAGGGGCCGGTGATATCGCTCAGCGGCACGGGCGCCTGCTGGCGCGCGAGGTCCTGAGGTCGACCCCCCGGTACCCACAAAAAAAAAAAAAAAAAAAAAAAAAAGAAAATATAAATAGATACTTCTGAAATGAATGACCTGAGTTTAAATCCAGATCTGCCACTACCCAACTATGTGACCTTGGGCAATTCCCCTAACTAGAACTAGAATAATATCGGCACCTGCCACAGTACCAAATGCTGTGTGGACTGGTAAGCACTGTGCTTGCACAAGAAGCAGGCCTGCATGGTGGAGAGCATTTCCTTACAGGAAGATGAGCCTCAGGGGTGAGTTGCCCGACCACGACTTTGGAATGAGGGGATTTTGACTTGCTCTCCAAGATCAGGGTAATTTGTGTTGGTTTATCCTTTTGTGCACTCCTAAAAATGCACCCAAGCTTAGGTAAAACCTTACTCAGTGTGAGAATTGCCTTTAGCTACAAAAGACTGAAAGCAATGTAAATGTCATAAGGGATTAGCTGAACTGATTATGGCACATCTATACAGTGATATATAGGGAAGCCAGTATAAAAAAGAATGAAGCTGAGTTATGTGTACTAAGTTGGAGTGATCTCTAGTGCATTGTAAGGAGAAAAACTGAAATGCCGAACAGCGAGTACAGTGCATTCCCATTTGTTCAGAAGCGAGCTATGTATATACCCGTACTTGATAGTGTACGCACTATCAAGGGGAGGAGTGTGCGTGTGTGCGCTCCTTACCTGCTATTCCATTCCTTCTTCCCAGATGCCTTCAGAAGTGCAGAGCTAGAAGGCTAACACCCATGATTCCCAGATGCTTTTGCAAAAATGCTCCAGATGTAAAATTGAGTTCCTCCAGTTACATGCACATTTGGAAGGCAGGAAGGGAAGCCCAGCTCCCTGCTTGTTATTTTCAACAAGTCAGCAGATGGGAATGGAGGTGACCGGTAAGTGACTCAGCAACACAGGGTCCATCCCTGGCTCCCTGGTGGCAGCAGTAGGGAACACTGTCGTGGGTGTGTCTGAGTGATCCCTGCAGAGATTAGCATCTGAGTTAGTAGACCTAGTATGGAAAACTTGCCCTCACCCATGTGGGTGGCATCATCCAAGTCTGCTGAGGTCCTGGATAGAAACTAAAGACAGGAAGAGTGAATTCATTCTCTTTTCTTGAGCTGGAACATCTATCTTCTCCTGTCCTTGAACATCGGAGCTCTTGGTTCTCAGAATTTAGGATTCTGGGACTTAGACCAGCAACCTCTTCCACTCACAATTCCCTGGCCTTTGCAATCAGAGCTGGGCCTGGTGAGACAGTCCGGTAATCCCAGCACCCTGGGAGGCTGAGGCAGGAAGACTGCAAGTTTAAGCCTAGCCCGGGCAACTGGGCAACCTAGTAACATCCTGCCTCAAAATTAAAAAAAAAAAAAAAAGGCTGGGGATGTAGTTTAGGGCAAAAGGCCCTCCATTCAATCCCTAGTACTAAATAAATGAATAGCTAACAGACTGAATCACATCATCAGCTTTTCTGGCTGTCCCCATTGCAGATGGCAGAACATGGGACTATTTGGTCTCCACAATCTTGCACAATATATATCCTATTGGTTGTTTCTCTTCAGAGCCATAATATATATAACTCCTTACCTTGGAAGAAAGTTGGCTGAGATCTGTAAATAATATAGATTTTCTTATCATATACCCTACCCCTTTGTACCATCAGGAAATTTTTGTTATGTGTACATTTTATAAGAGGCAGTTCTATGTGTACTGGTATGGAACTATAGCTATGGTATATTATTAAAATTTTAAAGCAATGTGAACATTATATATAATATGTTTCAGCTGCATTGGAGAAAATCTTTATATAGATTAAGTATGAATCTTAAAACAGATTAAATAAGAATCTTATGCCCAGTACATATGTTGCTATTCAAAAGTATCTTGTTAGTTAAGATTAAAAATCTCATGAGTTGTAAGAGTAATTTACTTTTCCCAAGCTACAGACATCTTATTGGTGACTAGTGGAGGAGGAAGGACTAAAGTAAAGCTGGTGGCTTAGGCAATACACACAGGAGTAAGAAGCACTTGGTATCCTGGGATCTTGACACTGAGAGAAAAGCTCAAGAAACCTTCCAGTTTCACTTGTTTTTAGTAACTTGACTTTGAAAATAATTTAAAGAGCAAAATAAGAGATAGATGATAGGAAACAGGAAGATAGACTGTGGCTATTGAAAGGGAATATGGGGATGGAGGAGACAGGAGGAAGGGGAGGGGAAGGGAAAGTAAAAAGGACCAAGATGCAATGTATGTATGTACCAATTATCTTCGATGAATGTATTTATTATGCATCACAAAAATATGCTGATAACAAAGGAAAGAAAAATAAGTGAGATAAGTCTGACACAGAAGGCTAAATATTACATGGTTTCTCTCATGTGAAAGACAAAAATACAAAGAATTCAAAGATCAAAATAAAAGAAGGATGGCAAAAACCAGGAAGGTAGATTCTGAGGAGATGGGAAAGGGGTCTGGGGATGGACAGAGAGGAAGGGTAGGGCAGGGGGAGTGAAAATGATCAAATTTGATATGTATATGTTTCAGTTCCCCAGGATGAATGCCATTATTCTATATCACAAACATATGCTAATTAAAAAATAAAGCAAATCACTAATTGTGAAGGTCACACAGCTGAGCACAGTATTCTTAGTCTCCCGCTAACCTTGCTATTGCTAACACTTCTGACAGGTAGGTTATTACTTTTCAAGGACTTGAAGGTCACTTTTGTTGAAACCACCAACTTTTCACTTAGGCCTGCACAGGTGTCCGATGGGTGACCTTCTGGTATGAGAGGTCTGAAAACTCCGCTCTCAGATCTCTTTTGCACAGCTCATTTCAGTGATTGGCACAGTGCAAGGTAGGCAAAATGGGCCTAGTTCAGTAAATATTTGCTTCCTCCCATCCCTGGAAGCCACTGGGAATTGTTTTTCTATAGTCTCAACTGTCCTGGTTCCTAAACAATCTCTCCAAAATTTAAGACCCCTCTTAGGGAAAGCTTCATTTTTATTTCACTCTTCTTTCTTCCAGCTCTCCCAGCCAGGACAAAGGCAATGACCAAATTGGGTTCATGTGCAGGGTGAGGCTTTTCACTAACCACTGAAGTTTCAAAAGCAGAAACTCTCTTCTCCACCTCCCAAACTCTCCCTTACCCCTCACGTCAAAGTCGGCAACTAGTCACAAAACTTAAGTTTCAAATGCACTAACTAAAGCATAGATGTGCAAATATAAAAATAAATCCAAAGCATTCCTCTTTTGATTAGTGAAAGGAGAGGGAGAAGGGGCATGAGGATTCTGTAAGCCTTAAGTGTCCTTCCACAGGAGATGATGGCAGTGACTGAGGGGAGAGGAATGTCAACAAGGAGATTCAGGGGAATGGAGCAAGTCAGCGAGGGCCTGAGTTTGGCTGGAACTCACCCTGCTGTTTGCCTGTATCGTGTTGCGAGAATCTGTGTGGATGTGCAGCTGCCCGCACTCTACTTAGGGAGGTCGGCTTAGCATCTCTAGTTAAGGAAGAGCGTGGTAAGATCTTCTAGGGGATGGTGATGGCTGTTTTCAGAGTGAGAAGCCTCAAGAGACCTCATCCACCAATGCTATCACAGCCCCACACTTGCAGGCAGAGCTGGTAGCCTAGACAGGTTTGTTAAATGAATAAACAGCATGTTAACGCACCATGTGAGCTTAATGCCACCTGATCATTCCTAAGACTCTGGCAAGTGGTGGTGGGAGGACCCTCCAGCCCGGCCGGGGGAGCTGCAGAGCACTGAGCGGCTGTCCATCCTAGGGCTCTCTCCTCATACCTGTGGTTCATGAGGAGCTGGGGAAAACACCAGTGTACCAGGGCAAAGCAGCAGGGCTGGAAGGATCAAGCCATGGGAGGAGCCTACGAGCAAGAATCAGTGAGAGGAAGAAACCCTGAGTCAGATCTGGGGTGCTCAGAGTCAGGGATCATAAGTAACGGGCAGAGGAGCCACAGCCAGTGTGATGGTTCATTTTAGCTGTCGACTTGACTGGAATAAGAGACACCGAGATTGCTGGTAAAGCATTATCTCCGGGTATGTCTGGGAGGGTGTTTCTGGAAGCCACGGACATTGCAGGGAGCCACGGAAGACGTGCCCTCACCAATGCTGGCAGGCACCTTCCAATGAGCTAGGGCCCAGACAGGACAATAGAACAGGAGCAAAGTAAATTTTCTCCCCTCCTCTTTGGGAGCTAAGACACTCTTCTTTTACTCCGGGACCTCAGAACTCCACGTTCTCCAGGCTTTAGACTCCAGGACTTACCCCAGTGGCCTCCAGGTTCTTACGCCCTGGTCTCAGACTGAAAGTTACACTGTTGGCTTTCCTGTTCCTGAGTCCTTTGGTCTTGATCTGACCCCCACTACCAGCTTCCCTGGTTCTCCAGCTTACATACAGCCTACTGTGGGACTCTTTGGCCTCCATAATTGTATGAGCCAATTCCCTTAATTCTCTCACAGACAGACAGATCCAGAATATAGATGAATACACACACATGTAGACACAGACGGCCTATTTGGTTCTGTTTCTCTGGCGAACTCTTAGTACAACCAGGAAGGACCAAGGCCAGTGGCCAGGTGGATTAGCAGATTAAGTGGCTGCCAAGTGAGTGCTTCAGACCAAATCAAAGAAGTGGACTTGGGCCCCAAACAGGAAGAGATCCACAGGACCTGAAGGTCTCAGGCTCTCTAACAGAAACTTCTACAGTGATGGAAATGGTCTTCATCTGTGCTGTCCACTATGGTAACCACTAGGCGCACGTGGTTGTTGAGCACTCAAAATGCTCAGTGACTAAGGAACTGAAAAGTGTTAAATTAATTTTAACTTAAATAGCCACCAGGGGCTATTGTACTGGACAGCACAGATTAGGGTTTGGAAAACATGTGGCCTAAGTAGGGAGGGACTCCAGAAACTCCTAGCTGAGATAGCTCAAGACATCAACCTTGTGCCACACTAAGTAACCTGAAAAGGTGTATGTGATGTGACTCAGCAGGAATCCCCGGGCCCCGGCTCTCACAGGTCAGAATAGAGAGTAGCCGGATGTTTGAGAGCTGCATGAAGGGAAGTGGAGAAGGAAAATGAACAGAAGTAAACACAACTGAGGAAGAAATGTCCATAGAGAAAAGAAGTAAAGCAAAGCTCTGAATCAGCATCAAAACCTTCAAAGAACAAATTTCCAACCAAGGAAACCGTCATCAGTATCCCAGAAGTTGCCTGGGCTAAAGGACGGGAGGGTTAGTTGTTCTATGTCACAACCCTCCATTCAGTTCCCACGTCCATCTCCCTAACTCAATAGCACATTGTCTCAAGAGAGTGATGACGTCAATGAGATGACCACACCAGCCATGGTGGGGTGGGTGGATGGAAGGACTGCCAAGCTGGAGGCAACTAGGAAGGACACCACCATAGTCCAGACACCAACTGGAGTGGTAACGGGTTTGGAGAAATGAAGACACCAAGGGGGCAACAGCTGGGGACATGTTGGAAACTGTTTGGATATGGGGAGGAAGGGAGAGAGATGAACAAGGATAAGGCAATCTCACCGACTGGTAAACGGGCCAGGAAAGCAGAGGCGAAGGGTTTTAGGAGCCGGAGGATAGAAGTGGTTGAAAGAGAGAGTTCGTACAGTCTAGGACCCTGCACAGACCGCCTGGATCTGGGTCCTGGTTTTGTCCCTTATGAACTGGATGCCTTTCAGTAAATCTGGGTGAACTTAACCTGTTTTACTTATTCACTACAAAGTACTGCCCCTCTCTCATCCTCAACACCTGTGACGAAACATACTCTCTGAGAAGGTCTCACCTCTCTCCCTCCTTTATACACAGCACCTGCCTTAGAATGATCAAGGCCAATGTCATAATGTCCTCTAGCCCTCTTTATGCCAGGAGACATGAGCCCTAGGTTATACCTCACCCCCTAGACCATATGTCCTCTCTTTTGGTGCCACTTCTATCCTTCTCTAGTTCCTTAAACCCTCTGCCTCTGCCCTCTGGGTCTCAGGCTTAGTCATCAGTAATGTCCCGTATAGCCTCAATCTCTTTGACATTCTCAAATCCCTACCTAAAACTTGGTTCTCCACTGAAGACGCTGCCTTCTCTACAGTACTATCACTAATGCTGTCCCCACACCCTTTGTACAACTGCCCTACCAGGAAGAGTGGGTGTTCCTTGATGCTGTTTTCAAACCATTCTCCCTCCATTCTAAGAAAGCCCCACTGTTGAATCTCATGTCATCTGACTGTATACCCAAGATCTCACCCCGAGACTACCAGGACACTCTCACTCCCCATCACTTCCCGAAGACCCCAGCTCCTGGCTGCCAGGCACCACCTCAAACAGCTCTGCTGTCATAATATTCAGCTCTCACCAACATCTTCCATGTCTCTAGCTCTCTACCTCTAGCATGCAAATCATTAACTCTTCATCCCTACATTAACAATTCACTGGCCCAGCTGTTATTACTGTCGAGGTGTAATTAGCCAACAGACTCCGCAGTCCACCATTATAATCACCCCTTTGCATGAATCCAAACACCACATTTGTCCCTTCCTCAATTATTTTGCATTCACCAATGAAAAGCCTCAACACCAGTTAAATTATCTCAGACTATTTCACATCTGCATCTTCAAAGCTGAACAGAGAAAAACAGAACCACACTGAATGGCCTTGCAGGCCACTAATCTGCATGGGCCCTCGTTTGCTGCTAGTAATCTCGCTTCCTTTTCTAAGCCCATTAACTTGCCCCATCATCATAGAAGTGGAAAACAGGAATATTCTAGGTACCTTAACAGATATTAACCCAATTTTCACAACCACCCTAAATGAGGTACAAAATGGTAAAATAACTTTCCCCAAATCACATAGCTATTAAGTGGTCAAGCCAGGATTCAAATGCAGGGAAATGGCTCCAAAATCTGAGCACATGACCATTCTATGAGTATTTCCTATCTTCTATCCTCTCCTCAAATTTCCAAACCTCCACCTCTTCTTTCACCCTTGGTTTTTTTTTCCTTTTTCCAGTAAATTTAGTAAAGAACTTCCACAAACTCCAACATAACTGCCTCTGTGCCTGCATATTCCGCCCTCCCTCCTGAACCATGCCCAACTACTCACTCTCCTATCTGAGCCAATTTTTCCACTCAGTCCCTTGGTCCCATCCCCTCTGCCAATGATAAATGCTCCAGGAATTGACCCCGCTGGCCTATGTCATCAGTTTTTCCAGCTGCAGGATTATCCCTAGTGGCATAGTCCGTTGTTTCCAAATTAAATCTCAAATGAAACATGAATTGTAAAAACAAGTATGCTAAGCAGCCAGTCTCTTACAAAACCTATCTTCTGGTCTATTTGATTAAAAAGCCAGGAAATGCAAGCGAAACTACTAATCTATGACAAGCATTATCGATAATTGCCTGAAGGGGAGGGGAGAATGGAAGGATTGCTGAGGGGCAGGAGGAAACTTTCCACTAGTATCAGACATGTTGCGTGGGTATGTATGTCAAAACATCAAGTGGAACACTTTCAATGTTTTACAGCATTCCTGTTACACCTCACATCCCTCATCCAACTCACATCCCTCTACCAGTTACCCAATTTTTCTGTTCCCTTTTACAGAACCCCCTTCCCAGTATCTATTTACAATCTTTCCAGTTTCTTCCCCATTCTTTGACTTTCTTTCTATCTCACTGCTCTCCATTCCCTTGCTCCAGGCTCACTGTATTGGCCACCTCGCCAGCATCCGCACTCAGCTCAAGATGAAGCATCTTTGCTCAACTGTCTGAGGCCTTCCTGACCTATTTTTTTTTAAACTACAACCCACCTACCACCCTTAACATTTCCCAACCCTCCACCCCTTCCCCCACCACTTGATTCACATAATTTAGCACCGTCTGACCCATTACATACGTTGTTTACTGAACCTCTCATTAGTTATTAGAATATTAGTTTCAAGAAAGTGGGATTGTCTATTTTGCTCAATGATATAATCTCGGTTCTCTGGATTCAAATGTGTGTGTCTCAGTAAATACCAGGATTAAGTTTTCTGCCATTTGGTTGTAAGTAGGAGAAACTCACTTACATTCACTTAAGCAAAAACAACTTGTTAGAGGATTCCAAAGAATTTCATGGACCCCTGAAGGGTGGCAAGAGGTACAGGCAGGATTAGGGAAACAGTGAACAGGAACTAAAATGCTTTGTCTCCTTTAGTCTGACCTGCTGAGGCAGCACGATCTTTGTTTTCTCTGCATGTAGCTTTCATTCTTCTCCCTCATTTTCCCCGATGAAGAATTCCATTATAAATCCCAATTACAACTCCCCGTTTAGAGAAAACCTGAGTCAGGTGTATCACCCCTGGCCTGGTTTAGTTAACAATGGCCGAGGGAACAGGCATACAGCCATCTGCTTACCCGCAAGTGTCTTTAGGTGTTCAAGAGGCTATTTGGTTCATAGATAAGACTATTTATACCTCACTGTTAAAGTTAGGCATTTTAAAACTTCCCTTAAGTTTTTAAGTATAACTTAGAAATATTCCATTTAGAAAACAATTACTTTTTTTTAATAATCACTTCCAAGGCAACCTTTAATTAATGTTTGGTGGAATTCAATGTAAATGTTGAACAAACTAAATTTCTTCTAACGGTCTCATTTACAATTCAAATTCCTTTAAAAAATTTAATAGCATTTACATTTACAAAATCTGATTCTTTTAAACAGCACTTCAAATGCTTGACCCAACAAGCAAAACCTTCCCAGGTGTTTAACTCTTTTCAACATAATAAATTAAAAGCATAACGACTTCTAAGGTCTCCAAAACATTTTCTGCATGTTTAGTAACATTTTAAAATATTTTCCAACTGAAACTCACAAGTCTAAAATTCTGTTAGGAATTTCAAATTAGAATCTTAAGGCCAATGTTACATATTGTACTATGTCAATTATGTTAAGATATTTCAAATAACAAATACTAGTCTCAAGGAGTATAAAAATTACTCCTGAACACAAAGATACTGACTATAGGAACTGTCTCCTAATCATTTAAAAAATAATTGTTATCACTACCTATTTCATTTAAGAACCGCAGATCCTGGTAAGGTTTCGTTAAAAAGAAATGAGTAGTTCAGGCACCAGGAGGCAGGACCAATGCTGGAATGAGGAACTCCAGCTTGGGGGCTTCAAGGGGAATTTAAATGCTTTAATTACTTCAAGGTTAAATAAGAATTATTCCAACCTTAGATGACTGCGGTGAGAATCAAATGAAACACAGTGGACCCTTGACTTCGGAACCCAGTGCGTTCCCGAGGGCTGGCTGAAACTCAGGCTGTCAACCGAAGGCTCAGGCTCCTCTGCACAGCCTCCAAAGTCTCTCCCCTGTGTGCAGGCGGAGCTCAGTGTCCTTAGAGACGCTGGCCCAGGGTTTCTCAGTGAACCCCATACAGGAAAGGCTGTTGCACTGTTCCTTCCAGAACGCCTTAAGGGTTAAATCTGTACCTGAGACCCTCTGGAAGCACAAGCGGCCGCATTCAGGTCATCACTCAAGACTCTGGTCATAAGTTAACACTAAAATTCCTGTCATAACCAAGCTGCTCATAGTTCAGCCAGTCATAACTTGAGGGTCCACTGTAATGTAGGAGAAACTCTGACGTTACACAACTGACAGCAGCTACAGTTTTAGCTAAAATTTCAACTTCTCATTTTTACTAGTATACAAATTAGAAGCATACTTACAAAGTTAATTCCTTTAAAAAAGTTCTTACATAAAAAATTTTTAAATAAATTAACTCTTCTCAACTTAAAAACACAGCTTCTGACCTGCCTAATCTCATTACTGAGGGAAGTAACTCCTGGTTTCTTACAAGCTGCTGTGCTACACGACTGCTTTTATCAATTCAGAGGGAAACTATCCCCTATTCATGACCACATGTCCTTACTAGAACACGTATCTCACTTCCTTCTGCTTCAAGAAAATCTGAAATTGTAGAGCTGAAATTAGGCAAGGAGATTTCCATTATAAAATTCTTCCTCTAAGGATTCTTCTGGACACGTTATTGCTGGATGCACTAGAGCAGTACTATACGTACTGCTGAGGTGAGACGAGGACGGGGGAAGGTGAAAGCGCAATCGTGGAACCAGTGTGCTAGCAGTCAGTAGCCACTGACAGTCCATCAGGAATTGATACAACTCAGAAAGCCAAGATGAAAATAAGAACCTTTATAAAAAACGTGATTCACACTGAACTTTCAAAAACACAACTTCGTTTCAAAGCAAGCTGCTCTGGTTTGGTGTTCTGAACAAGACAACTGTGAAGAACCAAAGAAAAAAATCTACATATAGATCAGAGAAAATAGTTTTTGGACGATTAGATGGCTGTAAGCTCCACACATATGTGCATTAGGCTGAAAAGGTCTGTATTAGAGGAGAAATGGCAAATCCCTATCAGTCCCTGACCTGAAGGATGGGGAAAACTTGGTAAAAGGCAAGGGAAACCTGTGGTCCACTAAGGTCTATCTGTAGACCATGTCCTGATAAGGAGACAGTCAAGATTAAAGCAGCAGAAAGGAAAACCTGGAAGGGAGGCACACTTCACAGGCACCCAGTCTGCCCTACGGTCCCAATACTTGTCCAGTAGCGATGACTCGGAGCTGGGCCGCTGATGAGCCGCACACTTGGAACACAATCCCACAGCGCTGAAGCAGAGCACACGGTCGAATCAGCAACGCTGCCAAGGAGAGGGTGACGAGCAAAGCGGGAGCTTGGAGAGCCCAAGAGCACTGACGGAAATAGTCGTCTTCTTCTTGTCATGTTTTTGCGTTTTTGATGCTGGAAATAACAAAACAAACAAAACCCCAAGCAGGGGTTGCTTTGGCAGGACTCCCAGTTGGAACCCTCTCCAGAGGCTCCACACCTGAACCCCCACCTGAATGCTGATACAGAACTGTGCTGGACTAAAGTCAACACCAACTCATCCAAGGTAGGCAGACACTGGAACCAAGGTAACTGACGTCTTCCAGCTGAAGATGGCACGCAATAATTCAATTACAGGGAAAGCCATGTCTTAAAACAGGTACTTATTTTCCAATCATAGTTATCCCAGTCTCTTCTATGAAATCGCTTCTGTAACAGTCCTTTTAAATGTATCCAAGAGAGTCTCTTTCCAATAAGCAATAGTCAAATCTACTATAAACTAGGAGTTCTTTTTTGTCTGACTGAGCAGGTACTATGATTCCATCTTTGTCTCTTGAAATTCAGCAGATCTATGTTCCAACATAGAAGTGCTTTCTTTCCTTGTCATGGTAGCAAAGAGCATGTCCATCATCCCCAAGGTTTCTAGGAGTTCTCTTTGGTAATCAATCTCTTTTTCTACAAGTCCTTGAAGTACTAAAAACTTTTTATCCACTACAGGTGACTGACCAATCACAGGCAGATATATATCTAAAAAGGAGAGAAAACATGACAGCTAGAAATCTATGTAGTAAGTGAAAAACAATAGTTAGAAAAAGTATAAAAATGTTAAATATAAAGACATTCAAAGTCTATACTAGGGGGGCCAGTGAGATGGCTCAGTGGTGTACTCGCCTGCCTGGCAAGCACGAGGGCCCGAGTTTAACTCCCTGAACCCACAAACGAGAAAAGGGCCGGTGATATCGCTCAGCAGCACGGGCACCTGCTGGTGCATGAGGTCCTGAGGTTGACCCCCGGTACCCACAAAAAAAAAAAAAAAAAAAATCTATACTAATTTAATGATTAATAGTAAACATGATAATTCTCCCAAATAAATGCATTTCAAAAAGAAAATTACAGAAACTAGAGGGCAGAGGATCTTATTTTCATTTTCCCATTAAAAACTATTCTTGGTTGTTACAGATATTAATGGGAAAATTTTTTTTTATGATGCTAGTCCTATTGACCGAAGTTAGGCCACTGTAATCATTTTGCTCCATTGTAAACTGCACTGATTTATTGTTTTCTTCATGAAAATCTTCATTGCAGAGTTGATTAAAAGAAAAGATACTTTAATCTACTTAATTTCCACTGACACCTCTACTTTTTTGTGGTGGGAACTGAACCCAGAGGTCTGTGCAGAGCTCCACCACGGAGCTACACCCCTCACCCTGACACCTCTACTTTTGCAAGCATGTTAGCTTTTTCAAGTTTTAACAATTACTTACCAATAATTATTTCAGCAGCATTGATCAAAACAGGTGCAAATCTTGGCTGAGACAGATTCCTACAAAATAAAAATTTTGTTTAATGAAATTTGCGAAGTCATTGTTCTACCAGTTCTCAACAAAGATCAAACTAAAAGCGTCTCTCATTGGGTGATAAAGAAGGACTTGAGATGCAAAATACAGATTTCACAAATATATAACATACCTTATCAAAAAATTAAGAACACGACTAATTTCCTTCTCATCCCGACCTGCAAGTGCATTTGCAAGGACTCCTCTTCGATTTAACTCCTTTATGATGGAAACTGTAACTTCAGGTGTCTTTATTATACAACTAGGCTGGAAAAATTTTCAAAGTCAACATAAGCAGAAAACAGCATAAGGCAGGCTGGGGATGTAGTTCAGTGGTAGAGTGCTTGCCTAGCATGCACAAGGCCCTGAGTTCGAACCCCAGTACCATAAAAAAAAAAGCGTAAGGGAAACTATCACTGTCTCTCACTAAATTACCACTGTTCAAAGTCATGGTACTGTGTAAACCAAGTACTAACCCAGTTTTCTCAGAAATGCCTTTCACTCACCTCAAGGACTCTATCAAGTGCCTTAGAAATCCTAAAATTCTTCAGATCCCTGTCGTACAATTCTAGGTGTTTCTTTGTTGGCTTGTTGATCAAAATGTCATCCTGTATTGAGAAGTAATTTATAGAGGAGGAAAATCAGTATCTACAAAGTTCCATTCAAAACAAACTTTCCTATAATGAAATGATACTCTTAAAACTCAGGGTGCCTCTACACTACATCACAGATAATGTTCATATGCCCATAATGTAGATTAACTGAAAAGGGAGTAATCTGCCACGTTAATGATTTTTAACTCTCTCATGATTTTTAACTTACACAGAATTGCCTCAATGCTGAGCAAAAACTTATTTCAACTCTTTTTATAAAGCATGCAATGTGATTTAGTATAAACAGAAATAAAACAAGAATCAGAAACACTGAGATCTAGTCTTAATATCTAGGGCTATCCCAAATGAAATCCTAAATCAATCAAAATTTCTCTGTATCTCAGTCTTCTCAAATGCCAAATGGAGATTTTACGGCTGGGTTGTTTAGAAGATTGAATCAGACACTGTGAAAGACTTTTTTTTTTGGTTTTTTTTTTATATGGGTACCGGGAGTCGACCTCAGAACCTCGCGCTTGCCAGCTAGCGCTTGTGCCGCTGAGCGAGATCAGCGGCCTGAAAGACTCTTTTGAATGTGGTAAAGCACTACATTGTTATAACTCAGGGTAATAAATAAAGTGGTCCTTGTTCCCCACTATTCTTCAGTAATGGCCTTGCTCTAGTGTAATCCACAGCCAAGTCTGATGTACCAAAAGGAAGAAATACAGTTAAATACCATGTGAATTGTCCTTCTCAATAATGTGCAAGGGGGGCCGGTGAGATGGCTCAGCGGCGTAAGCGCCTGCCTGGCAAGCGCGAGGGCCCGAGTTCGACTCCCGGAGCCCACATACGAAAAAGGGGCCGGTGATATCGCTCAGCGGCACGGGCGCCTGCTGGCACACCAGGCCCTGAGGTCAACCCCCGGTACCCACAAAAAAAAAAAAAAAATGTGCAAGGATGAACGGCTACTCTAAGAAATGTCACCTTTTAAAAAAATATGAGCAATACACACCCGTTGCTTCATGTAATTTTTTCCCTTAATAAAGGTTCGGTACGCAGGCCGCCTCCTCCTTGGAAGAGAATCCTTCTTTGCTTCAGATTTCCGATGTTTGACGCTCAGAATTCCATTGGTCATTCCAACCACTATCGTCTCATCTTCATGCTAACAATTAGAAGAATGAGTATTCCTAACCAACAGCTTAGAGTAGCTTTACTTCGAAATGACCTTTATGCTGTATCCATACAATCACCCACAGTTCCACTCAAATATACTCTGCTTAACAATGATCTACGCAAAATGCCGCAGCAAAGTCGCTGTTTTCCTCCAGGACACCGTTATGTTGACAGGAGAGATTATACTTGTAAACTACCACTGGCAAAATCTGTGCAATGATACATAGTTAGTGGCATCTCGAGAATGTTTCAGAATAATTCTTCTCCATCCTCTTACTAAAAAAAAAAAAAACTATACAGTAACATGACTTTCTATAATCTGGCCCCCCAAAATGCTTCTTGATTAGTTTTTCCTCTCCCAATTCAGATTTCTATACAACATACGCAAATATCCACCTGCACAAATGCGGCTCCCTGTGAAGCATGGTGGTACAGAGTCTAGAAAGAACAGCCAATGAGGGAGCTGTTTCATTTCCTTACTCCGTGCTCACTCCATCTGTGTGTGCGCGCGCGCGTGCGTGCGCTCAGAGAGCAACCTGCCTCTCCTGAACACTGGAACACCCTGGAGTTAAATGAGTTGGTTACCACAACAAGGCACATTCCAGCAACTGTCTTAACGCAAACAGCTAATTTAAATCCAAAGATGAACCCTAAAATCCCATTTTACTTTCACTTAACAGACAAGGTTAGTGACAACTTTGAAAAGAACTACAAGTACTTACTGCAAGCGCAAGACTCAAAATTGAAGCTGCATAATCAAAACTGTGGACTACTTTGTAGGAAGCTGTGCTATATACTTTCACCTTCCTAATAAAAAAGAAAGTGCTGTCAAAAATCATTTGCGTCTTTAAAATAAAATAAAAAAAAGAAAAAAAAATCATTTGCGGATTCTATTTTTTTTAACACAAAAGTGAAGAAAAACAACATGTAATATTACAAAGTACCTCATCACTGAACCCCTTAAAAACTGAACTGCATCTCAGCACTAACCAGATTTGAACAAAGACTTTGACTAGCCACTTACGAAGAAACCAAAGGACAGACCAGGAACCACTGTCATCTGAAAACAAGACCTGGGAGGAAGAGAATGTCAATGGACGCACACTGTGCGTCAACAGAGCAAGGCCTCAAGCTCAGCACTGCAGGTCCTTTGGTCCGGAGAACACTATATCGTGCAGGGCTTTTCTGTGCACTGCAGGACATTTAGCAGCTTCTTTGGCCTCTACCCCAACACAACAGTAGTGTCAACTCCAAAGATGTCACAACCGAAAATGTCTGCAGACATTCTGAAGGTTCCCTGGAGACAAAAATCACTCCAGCTTGAGAATGACTACAAAGAGAGCCAATTTATACTTCATTTTTTAAGGAAACATCTAAAAAGACCAAGTACCAAATTGCACAGAAACACTATTTCAGAAAATTGTATATATTTACATAATATATTCCTTTGGACTAAACATTTTCTAACTTTTAAAATATTTATACCTTTTAATATACATGATTAAAAACTAAGACCCTAGAGCCAGTGAGATGGCTCAGCGGCGTAAGCGCCTGCCTGGCAAGCGCGAGGTCCTGAGTTTGACTCCCAGTACCCACATTAAAAAAAAAAAACAAAAAACTAAGACCCTAACAGTAGGCAAAAAACAAAAAGAAAATATGGAAATAAAATTATTAACAATTGATGAATACAAGTAAACTCTACAACCATGCCACAGTGCTGGACACATGTGGCTTCTGCACCCCTGAAAGGTGGCTAATGAAAATGAGCGCTATGCTGCTCTTCGCTACAGTCTTGCTGCTGCTGCTGCTGCTACTTTGCTGCCTTCTTCCTGCCCTTCCACACCATGGACTTTTCTCCTCTGCAATATGCCTCTGCCATGCCACCCCTATTTTGGAGCCCGCTGCCCAGAGACTGAAACCTCTACAAACCTTGAGCTGAATAAACCTTTCCTCCCTTACAAAAAAAGAAAAGGAAAGGAAAAAGGAAAACAGGCAACTAAAATATTCTAATTAATTTAAAAATTGAAGTAGTAATTATAAAATACTACTGTATCAGTTTGCTTTAGATGCTTAATTTGTTTCTAGTATCTCAGTAATTTTACAATGTTTACATACTTATTCTATATATTCTATATTTTATTTTTGTATTACACATTGCACTGAGTAAAATTTAGCACTTATTACTAAAAATAATTTTATCTAGTTGTTCTTTTTTTTTTAACCTTTTTTAATGTGGCTACTAAAACATTTAAAATTACTTATGTAGCCCACACTGTATTTCTACTGGGAAACACTGCTTTAGAATATAACAAATGGAATACTAAATATTTAAAATAGTAACATCTGGTCCCTACTAATGTATGGAAATGTTTACTTGAAAGTTTTAAATTTTAGAGAATATAACCTAGAATATATTATATATAAGTGTATATTTTTTAATTGAGTATACTCAATATTTTCAAAACATCGGAATATTTAATCACCAATATTGCTAAAGTAACTTATTTTCTCAAGCAGTAAACACCTAAACACTGATGATGAACAAAGAAAATTTAAATGCTGACCTATCCAGTGAGCCAGAAAGTAACCTCTGTCCGGAGCTGCTCAGACACAAACATGTCACAGTTTTGTGATGATTTTTCAAAGACACGAGCAGCTGTCCTCCTTTCAACATGTCCCAGACTTTCACGTAACGACCTCCTATAAAAAGAAATAGCGTTAGTTTGATATTCCACCCATACATTCAGAATTTTAAAGACCTAAAAAGTATTCCTCACTGACATTGCACAGATCACAGGTACAGTGAGGGATTCCAGAGCCAGACTGACAGGTTAGAACCCTGGCTCTCCCACTTACTGACTGTGAGATCGACAGTGCATCAACAGTGCCCACTTCGAAGAACTGTTCAGATGATTAAATCAGTTATTTTTAAGTGCAAAGAATTGCGTAGCAAAAACAAAAAGTATAACTGAAGAACATTTTAAGGAAATTCTAATAAAATTATTGCTTAAAAGAAATTCTAGGGGCCGGTGAGACAGCTCAGCAGCATAAGCGCCTGCCTGGCAAGCGTGAGGTCCTGAGTTCACCTCCCAGTACATAAAAAAAAGAAATTCTGAGTAAACATGGAAATGAATAGTATAGATCTTGTTTCTTTTCTTTTTCTTTCTTTTTTTTGATCTTGTTTCTTAAATATTTTGTGAATCCCAACAAAACTGATAAACTTTCCTATAGTTTTACTCTAAGAATTAGGAACATCCTTAACAGTAATTTAGTCCAATGATTTAAAAAGAACTTTTTAAATTCAGCACCTTCTTTCAAAGGAATATCAAGCAGAAGTTCAGTAGAGAAAAAAGGAAAAAGGGGAGGAGAGGGGGAAGAGTAAGGCTCTTCTTTTTTTTTGTGTGGGTACCGGGGGTCGACCTCAGGACCTCGTGCACCAGCAGGAGCCTATGCCGCTGAGCGATATCACCGGCCCTTTTTTCATATGTGGGTTCCGGGAGTTGAACTCGGACCCTCGCGCTTGCCAGGCAGGCGCTTACGCCGCTGAGCCATCTCACCGGCCCGAGGCTCTTCTCACTGCACCCTGACTGGGAAACAGAGGGAACAAGTCATGACTGCCATCTTCCTGCTCCCCGGTGGCAGCCTAAGCCAGGGAGAACAGTTTGACACCACTGATACGCTCCAACCTCTCTCATTTTCAAGGTCTAGAAACACTGACCCAGGTCTCACAACTAAATAGTGGCACAGTAGAGATTAACACACAGGTTTCTTTTCTCTTTGTTCAACTTGGCTTTATTTCCATTTCTCAAAATAACAGCAGGCAAAACAGATATACCTGACAACGATATCAACTTAAACAGGTGTTGGGCAAAGAGTATAAAACAGGACAAGCCAAAAAGACTACACATACTATCATGTGTATGTTATCAAGCATATATAGTACCTACACATTCTTCTAATGACAACACATTTTCACTTTATTGACAAATGAGAAAAACCAGATAATTTATTCCATGGTTATGAAAATGTTCTGTGCTAAAATTAACCAAAAAACCCTTGTTCCAACTGGATAAAAATTTTATCAAGCCCTTTTTTGACACCTCCCCCAATTCCTCCTCTCATACTACTAGCTATTTACTGGGTAAGAACATATACTCAAGAGTCACAAAGAAAGAGAGAAGTCTGGTTCTAGATCTAAAAGAACCTGTTGAAAGGCAGCTGGAGATTTCTTAGGACAATGGTGGCAAACGTATGGCACGTGTGCAGCAGCAGGCTGTTTGTATCATTAAAAGCTCTAAAAGGTTCGCCATCACTCTCTTAGGAATAAGAGTACACGGTACAGGGGTCAAATTGCACAGGGTTAAGTACATAATGTAAGATCTCAACTTTTGAGGTTTCAGACTTGTCACTTACCAATTTGCTCTAAACAAATTGGAAATTTTCATTTATTTTCTTAGTTGTAAAATACGAAGAAAATTAACTGTCTAGGGTATTAGAGATAACATGTATACGATGGCATGGTGCCATACTGGGCATGGTGGTATAAGCCTATAATCCCAGCACTCAGGAGGCCGATGAAAGGAGTTCACAAACTCAAGGCCAACATGAGCTACACAGCAAGTTACAGGCTAGCTTGGAGTAGAGAGGTCATGTTTCCAAACCCTCCCCAACTCCAAAAGGAAAAACGCCTGGCTCAGGTTAGGTACTCAATATACTCAATAAATGGCAACTATTTGCCTGTCCCACTATCAACTGTTTGTACAACTTAGATATGTAATTCAAGTGCATACTGAAGAATCATAGAATAATAACTGACAACTAAAGATCTGATTCAAGACCAATAATAATGGTAAAAGCTATTTTCCTAAGAAATACCTGAAGACACCAGAAGTCCTCCAGATGGGAAAAGCAGGACACTCTCCACTGGCTGCCCATGCTCAACAGAGAGAACACTCTTACTTGTTCGTGCATCAAACATCCTCACAGTATGATCATATGACCCTAAAACGTCAATTTTTGTATTACAGTATATGAATCAGGCTGTTTAAAACAACAAAAACTATAAGTGTGTCGATACCCAAACATAAACTTTTAAAAAAGAAAAATTTTGGATGGAATTTAAATACATATACTATATATACATATATATATATAACATATATATATTACATATATATATATACATATATATATATATCTCATATATATATGTGTATACACACACACATACACACACACACACACACACACACACATTCATGAAGACCCAGTGCTTCCAAACCCTTTGCTACCAAGGATTTTTTTTTTCCTTCGGTTTGTTTGTTTTTTGCTATCCTGGGGATCAAACTCAGGGCCTGGCACATAGAGTAGGCAAGTGTTCTACCACTAAGCTACATCCCAGCCCTACTGACAGTTTCTGAAGGAGCACTATACAATACAGAATCTAACTTGTTTTGATCTTCAATTATTCCTATCTGAAAACTACAGTCACTCTAGGGTCATCTGGGAACCTTTGTACAGGCAGCTAGAAAAACTTACAGTGTAGTGCCCCAGCTGCTAGAGGCTTTCTGAAAACCAGTGTACTAAACCCACTGCCCTTCTGACAGTTTGCTATGTTTTCAAGACAGCTTGATATTTCCAAACATATTCACAGGACAGTTAGAACCACCACCAAATGAAAAAGAAAACAAAAAACAATGGCATCACTATTACAATACCTATTCTTATTTGTGTATTTGAGCTATGACCCCGGTGCTATAAAAAAAAAATTTAATCCTTCGATTCCAAAAGAATCCCATAGCAATTAAGTGGAAAGAATTCACCAACCTGTTACAAAGAGATCCGGGTTCAGTTTGCTAGCACATCCACATCTCACATAATCAGAATGTTCTTTGAATGTCAGAATTTCTTTGGAGTTTGGTATATCCCATAATTTAACAGTGTAATCATCAGCCCCAGAGACCACATGGTATTTATCAGCTGTAAAACCTACTGTATGAACTGCTCTGAAAAATCAAGTGGCAGTATATTAAAAAGCGAGAAAAATAATTACATTTTTAATATCTTCTAACACAATATGCCTTTTGCCTAGATTTAAAAAATTGCTCAGTTTCTGAGAATATTTATAGAAGGAAAAGAAAACCTTTAAAGCAGGTACTTGTTTCTAAGTCAATTTAAAAATGTAATACCACTACACTATGAAGTCAGGACAAATACTAAGCAGTAGCCTTAAGTTGTATTTTCTACTATGTTAGTAACTCTTAGGCTCTTAATGAAAATGAATGTTCTAAATGTAGGAACAAAGGTATTTTAATTTTTTTTAAATTTCAAAACATTCTTTTAAAAAATCTAAAAAGATTCGCCACCAAGTAAGAACATGTTAGGTAAATTTGAAACAAAGTTATAGCATAAAATTATGACAGTCATTCAATTTATCAAGGGGCAAAATACCACAAATCCAAGAAAACTTCAACAGGAGAGCCTCCAAGATAGTCCTGGCCCGTGCACACTCACCGACAGCTGGGAGGCTGCCTCTACACAGTGATGCACAAACTCCTCTGGCCCACAGGCCCCACTGGGAAGTTAGCGAACGCTACAAAACATTTCCCCACTAAGGACACATTTCCTAACATACTACATACCTTCTGGAGAATTCATGAGCCCCAGGAACTGAACCATCAAATCCAAGTTAAATTCTCTCATCTTAAAACACCCAGGAAATAAAATACAAACTGATATGTAATCTTCACAGAACAGCCATGATTTTACTCAAAGACCAGAGATAGAGCTTTCAACAATACAAAACCACATAAAAAAGCAACTGTCTCTTACTTTGTGTGACCTTCAAACTGCCTGAGGGGAGCCCTCCCACTTATATCAAAGAGCTGCACTGCACCATCTTCACTACCAGCCACAAGCAATCTACCATCCTGTCGGAAAGTAGCGCAGTATGCCGTGTCTTTAAACCGGGAAAAGGTTTTGATAGGTTCTTGGGAGTATCTGCCATAAATGTGAATCTGTAAGATAAGAAACAGTACTTCATCAAAGTGCTCAAGATCAGTAGTAAATTATATACATGAAAATTTCAAAAAATTATCATTGTACTTACTCTTGAAGAAGCTGTGACTGCATAGTTATATGGAGGCTGAGGGGAAAAGTCTACTTTTGACACCGCACCAAATTCTTTAATCTGAACAGGGGTCTTCATGAAAAAGAATGCAGAATATTAACAGGGTTACAACTGAGAAGGCCTGTTTAAGCATTACAATTTCTTACAGGTCATTTCTTTTTGTACGTAGTAACATTTACTAGTTTACATCCCACAGACATACAAAAGAGACAAAAAAAGTTCCTATCCCATCATCCACACTATTCCTGTCACCATTAAAGTTAATAAACATGTGGCCAGAAAAGCCATTCCTTAGGCCCTCTTCAGCTGTGAGTTTTCTGCAGTACCCCCACCAGTTATACCTACACAAGAACACATTTCACTATGTCTTAAAATGAATACGAATGTGATCATACCATGCAGGCAGTTCTACCTTTTCATTTTTTTTACTAAAAAACCCATCTTAGCTGACTTTTCATATTAGCAATAGATTTAACACCCTTGAGAAAGACAACATAATTTACTAGACTAGCCCACTAGTAATAAGTGGACACAAGGTTTTTGAGAATTCTTGTACTACACATAATACTTCAATAAAATTTTTTTTTTTTTTTTTTGTGGGTACCGGGGGTCGACTTCAGGACCTCACACGCCAGCAGGTGCCCGTGTCGCTGAGCGATATCACTGGCCCTTTTTTCGTATGTGGGTTCCAGGAGTCGAACTCAGGACCTCGCGCTTGCCAGGCAGGTGCTTATGCTGCTGAGCTATCTCACTGGCTCCCTTCAATAAAATCTTTACACAATATTTTAGCAAACTTTTGGGAGTATATTCATTGAGTATGTTTCAAGCTGTGAGACTGCAAAGCCAAAAAGCACTTTTTAAATCAGTAATAGACGTAATAGATGTCAAAGTACCTCCAAAAAATACGCACCCATCTCCCTCCCTCAACTGGTAATAACAACCAAAACTTTTCATTTGTGCCAGTAGATGAAAACAGTACCTGACTTATTGTCTTAACTTGCATTTTTAAAAATTTTTATTTTTTAACTTGCATTTTTTGAGTGAAACTGAGCTGTTTTGATATATTTATTATACATTTATATTTCTTTTTCCATATACCTCCTAACCACGCTTTTTGCAGTTTTCCATTTAGCCTTTTTGTTTGTGTTTTTGTGGTACTGGAGATTGAACCTAGGGAGTTCACACCTCGTGAATGACATCCCCAGTTCTTTTTGAAAATTTTTTTTGAGATAGGGTTTTGCTAAGTCACTAAGATGCCCAAGCTGAGCTTGAACTTATAATCCTCCTGCCTCAGCCTCCCAGAGTGCTAGAATTACAGGTGCTTACCCCCATGCCTGGCTTAGTATTTCAGTTTTTAAAAAAGTCATTTGTAAGCCTTACTACAATGAGAAGGTACAAACAAAACTAATTTCACAGCACTTTTTCCTTAAGAAAAACAAGAAAATATCTTCTTGCATATGAGATTAAAATTCTAAAATTTAAATCATTTGGCACTGACTAGTCACGTGTTCTGTGCTAAGTACTTGTATGGCTAAAATGATTAAGTAGTACAGACTTTTATATAAAATTCCAAGAAAGCTGGGCATGTGGCACATGCCTGTAATCTCAGCATTCAGGAGGCTGAGGCAGGAGGACTGCCATGAGTTTGAGGCCACAAACTCATGGGCTACATAGTGAGTTCAAGGCCAGACTGGACTACATGGTAAGACCTGTCTCAAACAAACAAACAAACAAACAAAAACCAAAATTCCAAGAAAACAAAGCTAACTGCCTAAACTATAAGTTGCTCAGTTTTTAGTTAATATTTGTTTGTTTGGTTGGTTTTTTTGAGACAGGGTCTCACAATGCAGTTCAGGCTGATGGCGATCCTTCTGCCTCATCCTCCCGAGTGTTGGGATTACAGGCATGTGCCACCACACCCTGGTTTAGTTAATATTTGTTAAGCATGTCCAAAGTATAACAAATGCTGGAGAAACTGGCATAAATAAATAAACAAATGCATACATCCCCTCCTTCATCCTTGTCTCCCATACTTACCTTATAGTTGTTCCAGTACAGAGTATCTTGGGTGATTTTTTCACCAAGTATAGGATAAGTCTGAATGGCTGCAGGCTTATAACCAGCCATGATTTCGTACAGTTGCACTGTTGTCCAAGAGTCAATAATTTGGAGTTGATATTAAAAATAAATCTGAAAAAGAAAATATTTTTAAAGCTGTATCATTTATAAACTTGTACACATAGCTATGATTTTTTACTCTGCTTTCTTTTTGAAGGCTGTGTGGAAATCTGTAGATTAGTGACCAATAAATCTTTTAAAGAGACCATCTAAACAAAACAGGAAGGGCTACCATGATGTGTGATCTACTCAGCTGTACATACAGGCTGTATACAAACGTTCTCACACCTACCTGGCCAGGTCGGACATTTGGGAATAAATCCGGCTCACACTTCCAGTAGTCAAACCAGAGAAAAATACACTGGCTTACAGTGCTAATTTTTTGACAATAGGAAACATTAAGATAAAACTACAAACACACCAAGCGTGGTGGTACATGCCTGTAATCCCAGCACTTGGGAGGCTGACAGGAGGATCACCGTGAATTCAAGGCCAGCCTGGACTACGTAGCGAGACCCTGTCTCAAAAACAAACAACAAACAAACTTAACAACAGGTATGAAAACACAGAATACATACTTGACTTCCTAAAAGCCTGAAAATGCCAAGAAGAAAAAGAAATTCTATTGTACAGCTTAAAATTTAAAAGCTTAAAGTGAAATTGGAAAGTAATGTTCTGACACAGAAGCTTAAATTAATTTTGAAAGGTTTAAACAGCAGCAAAGAAAGTCAGAATAAAGCAATTCCAAATTACAGTGACAGAATGGAATAAAAATAAATTAAAACTAACTACAAAAACAAAAGACAAAAAAAAAACTTTTAACTTTAATGTGTCATTAAGCCAAAACATCTTTCCAGAATTATTCAACTGCAAAAGAGATTCAATTTTACCAGGTGAATGATTTTAGTTACTGTTACTGTTTATCTGTTCTGAAAAGCCTAAAAAATATGATATCGATAACACCAAAACAAATAGGTGTGACTTTTTTTTCTTTTTGTGGAGGACATCTCACTATGACGTCCGGGCTGTCCTTAAAGTTGTGATCCTCCTGCTTCAGCCTCCCAAGTGCTGAGATTACAGGCAATGAACCACCATGCCCAGCAGGTGTGATATATCTCAAAGGCTTTTTTTTTTTTTTTTTTTGGTACCGGGAATTGAACTCAGGACCTTGCACTTGCCAGGCAGGCGCTTGTGCTGCTAAGCTATATCCCTGGCCCTCAAAGGCTATTTTGACAAAACACACAACAATCAATGACTAAAGGGGGGACCTCTTCCATACGTTCGAGCACCTACAATGTGTTCTACACACTAAGGATGCAATAAGAAGCCCTCACATACCCAATCTTCTCCATTTTGGCTGGTCATTGGCTCCAGCTAGGACTCTAGACTCAGCCTTGACTTGTCCTTCCTTCTCATTCCTAACAGCAAGATAGTTCCTAAGATCTGCCAGCTTTATCTCCCAAATCTTCAACTTCACCAAATCGTGTTCAACCCTAGCTCCACCACCCTAATTGAGGTCTTTCATCTGCTGACACTCTTAACATCTCCTTGACTCTCTCATCTGCCTTCCAAATGGTCAACATGCGGCTTTGCTCCAAACCCAACACTGCCAGAAAATCCGAGTTCCAGCTCCACACATGGGTCACATAAGGCCGGCTCTGATCTGCTTACCCTCCCAGCTCCACCTCTTGTTATCACCAAGTTTACTGTTAACACACCTCTCTCATTCTTGCCCCAATGCCTCTGTCCTTTGTGCTCTTCGCCAGGACTGCCTTCTGTCTGCTTCCTATTTAACATTTAAGGGCTCAATTCAGGAATCTGACTGTCCTGCAAGAAACCTCTGCCCTCAGAGGCTCGATTCTGTCTTCTAAGATCCTATTTACTCTGCATATTTCTGTCAACGCACATAATCACATTGCACTGTGATTATTTCTTTTGCCTGCTAAACTGAACAATTCATTGCTGCAAGATTTTTTACAAAGTGCTCAAATCAAATGCTTCCTTGTGGAAGGAAGGAAAAGGAGGCGCGACACAGTACTAAAAGCAGGGGGCAAGAAGTGAAGTTAAAAAAGAAGAGGAGGAAAATGATCTGGCTGTGGCCAGTGCATAAGAAACTGGTTTTAAGTGATTTAACAGATGCTACGGCTATACTGAATGCCACGAGTAATGTACAGAATAATAAGAGCTCAGAAAACGAAGATTTTTAATTCTACTTGGGAAAAGCGTGCCATTTCTGAGCCCTGAAGTTTAACATTACACCAGCTTCCTCGTTGTGAGGGGCGCCAAGGCGGGCGTTGGGCAAGGAGAAAATACAGGACCATTGGAAACTGAGAACGTCGGAAAAAAGGCATCGATGGAATTCTGCCCACTGCCTGGGAGGAGTGCGGATTACTCCGGGCGCTGATGACGGTGGACAAGAGAGGGGTCACTGCAGAGGGTGACTTGGATCGAAAATAAACTGTAGGGACCCTGAGAGGCGGGTTACGAAGCGTAGGCATCTCCAGCGGAGCCGGAGCATGCCACCAACCACGGGGAGGCCTGAAGAAAGTCGGAATACCTTCCGTGGCCGCGGCCTCACGTACCTCCGCTGTGGCCCGGGGGTCGGCCGACGCACACTGGTTCCCAGGACAACTTCTTGCACTCCGGCAGGCCCCTACACCATGCCGTTCTGACTCACTAAAGCAAAATCACGCGGAACTTCCAGGAGCCCGGAATACACTGCCGAGAGAACGGCGCGCGGAGATGACGTCTCCGCACACGCTGTCGATTACGTAACACGCAATCCCACGAGACGCACGCAACCCGGAAGGCGCAGGCGCGGGTCAGGTAGGCAGGGCGACCGGGGGGAGGAGTAACCGCCGGAAAAGGCTGGGGCGTTGCTCTAGTGACTCCGAGCTGTCACCTGAAATGACCCTATCTCTGTAGCGCTCAAGCGTGTGGACCGCGGAGCGTGAGGGCAGCTAAAAAAAAAAAAAAAAACAAATCCTCTCGGCTGCTGCCATGTGGAACCTTTTTTTGCCAGAAGGCGAAAGAAGAACTCGGAAGTGACGTTGCGGCGAAAACAAACCCGGGCTTGAGGTCTGTACCGACTCTGGGCCCGCGGCCGCGCAGGGAAAGGCCGGCCGCTCCCTATGGCCGAAGGCGGCGGCGAGGCGCCTCCCGCCGCGGCCCCGGGGTCCGCTCGCCTGGGGAGCGCGTTCCCGCCCGGCTCCTGTGGCGGCGCCGGGACACCTGTCGCCTGTGGGGCCTCGTTCATTTCCACAGCACCTTCCTCTCCCTGTAGGACAGTTTCAGGGTTAGGAAGAACCAGGGGGCTCCTGCTAGTAGCTTCCGCTGGCGCCTAGCCCGGTGGCTCTCTTACCTCGGGAGACGCTCCATCCCTGAGCTCCGACAGGCCGAGGCGAGCCTCGCTACCCCGGCCTTACGAACTTTTCTCACCGCCTCCTCTTCCGAGTCGCCTCTTTTTCCCTTCATCTCCTAGTCTTCAAGAATTTGGCTTCCGAGTCAACTTTGCTTCTCCTCCCCAGGGTTGTGCGGAGATACGCGTCCTTTCCACCTTCCTCCCCCAAGCGCCTGTACTGTTCTGTCTCAAAGACAGCTGTTTAGAGTATTAGTGCTGCCTATTTCCATTTTGTAATTGAATCTCATAAAACGTATTTATGTGTACAGGGTTCCACAACTAATTAGTAGGTGTAGAAAGTGGAAAGCCAGATCTAATCAGCAAATGTTAGACAGAAAAGAATGTATAAAAATGTCAAAGCCCTATGGAGCACCTGGTAGGACCCAGGGCAGTTTTATGTGCAATGATTAGTAACAATAGTATAGTGTACCCTAGGGTCTTCGACTTAGAGTTTAAATTTTCAAGAGGTTGGAAAATGTTAAAATAGAGCCAGATGGAGGATGGTGAGAGAGCTCAGCGGAGTGGCACTTAGCGCACCTGTGGGTAGGAGAATGGAGGAAATGGTTCTTGCCTCAGCAAACCCAGTTCACATTGTACATTCTCATTTAAGGACCCATTGCATCTTCTCTCTCCATTTAAGTGACTAATTTTCTGTTCTGGTTTCCTTCTTTTGGTAAAATGTATTACCTTTGTTACCTAATACTTTTCTTTTGTGTTATTTCTTCAGTTCTTTCTCTTAGGAAGTTTTGCATTAGTTGAGTGCTGTTTATTATTTTAATGGTCAGTGATGGAGTCAGTAGAAGTGGATAAATATCTCATAATCTATGAGCCTCCTTTTTCTCCTCGCCTGGGTGCACAAGATTACCTGCTCTTTCTACTCAGAGGATTGTTATAAGGTTCAGTCTCTGGATGTTTTTAAAACTATACACAGTGGTTATCTATAAATGTATAGTTTGCTAACCCCTGCTCCACTGTGATCCTAATGCATTTTACTCTTTTAATTCTAATTTTAAAACTCAAAATTTCTAAGAGGCAGTAAACTCCAAGGTGAAAAATAAACTGGATGTTCATTTTCTTCCTGTCTCAAGGGATTATCTATCTGGGACAGTAAGATATCTTGGGAAGCCAATCTATAATTTACATAGTTTATTGTTCATAAAAACCTTTATTAAGTTGCTAATGCTTAATTTGAACAAAAACTGATAAATATGCCATCAGTTCTTCAAAACTAAAGCTTTGTAAAGCTTTTCACCAGCTAGGAATCACAAGTGTTACAAATAACAATGCTAGTAAACCTAGCTGTAACACAAGTTATAACAAATTCAAACTAAGTACCACTTATATAAACACAGCATGTTTTAAAAAACGAACTTCATGTAGGAGGTTAAAGTTTTGACATGAAAACTTATTTTCATTGGTAGCCAAATCTTTTGGCAATGGTGACCAAAATTCATTAGAATGTATTAATGGAGGTGATAATGTTTCTATATTTCACTTTTCTTCACCAGGACCCTGTAAGGTTTATAGTGGTAGCCCTGTTTTACAAGTAAGACTGAGGCTCAGAAAGGTTCAGTAACTTGTACGGGTCACACAGCTAACAGATGGTGAAGCTCGTATTCATACACAGGTTTCTCTACCTCTGGACACTATGCTTTCCATTATGCATAGGTTCTTTAAGAGCAGTTTGGATACTTCATTGAAAATGATTTATTTTTTTTTACTTTTACCTAAGTTGGTATACTTTTAATTATCTGATATTTTTCTTTCAGATTTTTAAATATCCAAATTCTAAGAATACACTGGATATCGCTTTTATAAATTCCAAGAGGAAATCATGAAGAAATGTTTTAATTATTGAAGACTAGAGTTGAAATCATGGCTACATCATCGAACCTGGATACAGCCCAGCTGATAGTGGAAGAGTGTCCCAGCAGTTATGGTCTCTCTGGCATGCCAGACATTAAAATAGAACATCCTCTGGACCCAAATTCAGAGGAAGGACCAGCTCAGGGTGTTGCCATGGGAATGAAATTCATTCTGCCTAACCGCTTTGATATGAACGTGTGTTCCCGATTTGTGAAATCCTTAAATGAAGAGGATAGTAAAAATATACAAGATCAAGTTAATTCTGACCTGGAGGTGGCATCTGTCCTATTTAAAGGTTGAAAGTTATGGTATAAATATCTGCCTTTGCTTTTGTTTATTTGAGTGGGGTTCTTTTGTTGCTTTGGTCCACTTTTAGATTTGGTTTTGTTTCTGTTGTTTTTTTCTTTTTCCATTATGAGATTTGGAGTTCAGAACCAGAATTAAGTAACTTCATATTATATAATGTCTATTTTAAGGAAATACATAATTGTTTAAAATTTCTTGCCTATTCTTTATTTATAAATTTTCTAATGAAGTTTTTATTGTATCATTTAAAGATCATAGGAGAAAAAAATTCCTTGTTCCTTTTTAAAATGAATTAGCTTGATATTCCCTGTTCATGAACATTTCTTTTGTTAGTTTCAAATGGTTTCATTTAGTAGTCTATCAATATACTTTAGATTTACTTTTATAATGATCTATTGAATAATAAAACTAATCTGTTAGAATGAAATTGTTCAAGATTAATAATTTTCGGGCCGGTGAGATGGCTCAGCGGCATAAGCGCCTGCCTGGCAAGCGCGAGGGCCCGAGTTCGACTCCCGGATCCCACATACGAAAAAGGGGCCGGTGATATCGCTCAGGGGCACGGGTGCCTGTTGGCGCGCGAGGTCCTGAGGTCGACCCCCCGGTACCCACAAAAAAAAAAAAAAAAAAAAAAAGATTAATAATTTTCTTTCTGAAACTTTCACTTTGGTAGCATAGACTTTTATGACCAAAACTTAATATCATTTGATAAACAATTGTGCATTAAAGCTGTTACACCACATACATTTCTTTTTTAATGTCAACATTGACAGAACTTTTATTGAAATTCTTTGTCATTAAAACACTGTTTTAATGTATTTAAATTTATTTTACTTAGCTGAATGCAATATCCATACATCTCCTTCTCCTGGAATTCAAGTAAGACACGTCTACACACCCTCTACCACAAAGCATTTCTCACCCATAAAACAGTCAACTACTTTAACCAACAAACACAGAGGAAATGAGGTCTCTACCACACCTCTGTTAGCGAATTGTAAGTATGTGCTACTAATGTATTAAAATGTTGTTACTAGTAGAGTAGTTTCAAGAGTTTGGCTTTGAAATACTATTTTCATGAAATGCATATTCTCCTTTTGAAAAATGATGTCCTCATACTTTTAGTAACTTAAAACATTTTTATGTATCATTACATATTTAAATACTTCACGTTGTCTTTCTCTGTTGAGAACAAATACAGATTGAAATATTATTAAGAGCTTTATACCTTTACTTTAAAAACAGTAATTCATTGCCAGGCATAGTGGCACATACCTGTAATCCCAGCACTCAGGAGGCTGAGGCAGGAGGATCACCACAGGTTCGAGGCCAGCCTGGGCTACATAGTGAGTTCAAAGCCAGCCTGAACTATAGAGTGAGACCCTGTCTCAAAATAAATAAATAAAAAATAATAATTGTGAACTTTTTGCAAATTAAGATGTTGTCATTGTATTGTTTCTTAGTGCAAAGTTCCATGTTTTACTTATAAACGAGATCACTAATCAACAAATGATTTTCTGGGAAAAGCTGAGTGATTTCTATTTTAATGTTGTATTTGAATATAATAGTTTGAATACAAACCACTTCTTTTAAAACTTTGTAATTTTTAAACATGTATGATCATTGTAGAGGAAATAAAGTTTTTCTATTTAAATTAAAAATATTCTATGCAGAATAGGTACATAAATGAGAGATAAACAGCAATTTGATATTAGTCACTGTATTTGAAAATATAATATAAATGTACCTATGTTCCAAAGCGCTGTGAAATCTTTATTTTTACATTGGACATACTAAACCCCTCCTGATTTCTGAATCACATGCTGTAGCAGCTGAGACAAGAAGTCTCCCTCTAGAACCCTTCTCCACCCGTTGGCCTGTTCTAGCTTACTTAAATCCTCCCAGTTGCTTTCCTTTGTGTATTTAGCTACATAATCATGTTACTAAAGTCAATGATCAAGCAATAGTAAGGTTTTTTAGAAGAGCTCTCAAAGAACAGTGCCTTTGTGGCATTACTCTAAAATAAAGAGATTCATCTTAAAATATTCCAACTATAGAACTTCTCAGCTGAAAAGAAATAGCTACAGATCATCAGGTTCACATCCTTCATAGTACAAACAAAGATATTTCATCAGTTATCCAAGATCACGTGGCTGATTAGCCACAATTAGGCCTATCCTCAAGAATTTACTCTCAAAAAACAGTTTACTCTCCAGGCCAATTTTCCATTTATGACCTCACTCCTCCTAATGTGAAGAAAAGCCATGGGCTCTTGAAGTGCAATACCTAGGGTTTCTAAAAAGCTGGGCACAGTGGTTACACCTTTGTAGTCCCAGCTGCCTGGGGAGGCTGAGGTGGGCAGGCCGCTGGCTCAAGAGTCAGACCGCGCTGGGCAACAAGGTGAGATGCTGTCTCAACAAAACAAAACCCAAAAAACACTTCCATGGACTCAGTAAGAAGACAAAGGAATGTCTTTGTGTCTTTTAGACCTCTCTTTTTCATAAGTTTGGATACAGAGATAACATTTGTAAAATCAAGTGCCTAAGCCATTTCTTTGGAATAAAATAATTTTGTTGAAAATAACAATTTGGAGATGTCAAACAACAGTACCTTCCATAAACATGCAAGAGTCATTTTTGGGTACAGAACAGGTATCTGTAATGTTAGGGTATACGTTACCTTAGGTTTTTTAAAGGAAAAGCTGAGTTCTTAATTTGGGAAAGAAATGTGCGCCGCAAGCATGAACTGTGGGGAGACGAGCGCGCAGACGCACGAGCGGCGTTTTCTGGTATTGTTTCAGCTTTGTCCGTCCACCAGTTGGCAGCTCAGGGAGAGATGCTCTACCTGGCTACTCGCATTGAACAAGGTAACAGTCTGGTTTTACATATTTTATTTAAAATAAATTCAGTAGGATTTAATAGGTTTGTTTTAATATGGGAAAGTATAAAGACAAAAATAATTGCGTAGTATCACTGGGGCAGTAACCCAATGGATATGAAAAAAATTAAGTAATATAAAGTATAAAAGTTATAGCTTCCATTTCCACCCTAGCCTTCCTGCTAAAACTAAGAATTACTTCTTACTTTTTCAAAAAGTTTTTCTAGAAAACATTTCTATTTTTATTTTGGATTTTGTGTGAGAATGTGTATGTGCTTTTTGTTATTTACATACGCAGACAAACATTGTACACACTATTATTGTCTTAGTTTTTTCAATGAATGGTTTGGAAAGCTTTTCATAAATCTATTATATCTTCTTCCTCTTAATAATTCTATAATTTAAAATTTTTATAACTTTGTATAGCATAATATATATTCCAAATTTTTGCTTTTAAATGACAGTATTATTGGCATTCTTTTACAATATATCCATTGGATAAATTTGCACAAATAGATTTGCTCGATCAAAGGGTATGTGATTGTTTTTGTTTGGTCCTGGGGATTGAGCACAGGGCCTCACACCTACTGGGTAACACTCTACCCTCTGAGCTACACCCCCAGCCCTGAATTTTTATTTTTGTATATATAACCACATGCTTGTCCTTGCACTAGAATTAATTTCTATTTCCTCATATCCTCACTGATACAGAATATTATCAGAGTTTAATTTTCACTAATCTGTGGGTGAAAAATGAAATCTCACAGTAATTTCCTTATGTTTTTAAAATTATGATCTTGAGTTTCTTTTTATGTAAACTGCCTGCCATATATTTATGTACCTCAACTCTTATTTAAATTAAGGAAATTAGCTTAGTGTTGTTTATGTTGTATATAGTTTTTCCTAATTTTGTCATTTTTCTTTTGACTTATTTTATGATTTTTCAAACAAGGGTTTAACATTTTTAGGTAGCAAATTAATTTTTCCTTTGGGACATCTGAGTTTCATATCCTACTTAGCCAGGATTTCCCACTCATAAATTTATCAGTTCTTATTCTAGAATTTCTGTGGTTTCCTTTTTTTACATGTTAATCTTTGACTCATATGGAATATGTTTTGGTATAATAAGATAAAGATCAAGCAAAAGATTGCTTGTATTTTTAATCTTTAAAAAGTTAGGTATTTGCCGGGTGTGGTGGTGCACACCTGTAATCCCAGCATGTGGGAGGCTGAGGCAGGAGGATCGCCATGAGTTCAAAACCACCCTTGGCTACATAGCGAGTTCAAGGCCAGCCTGGACTACATAGTGAGACCCTGTCTCAAAAAAAAAAAAAAGTTAGGTATTTGTCCCACCGGTGTTTACTGAATTCCGCTCTCCAGTGGGGGACGATCAATGAGTTTTATTTTTTAAATCATGTTATTTTTATAAGAAAGGCTTACTTTCCTGAATAACTAACTTAAAGATAGTAATACGTAATGTATTAACCATTGTTACCCTCCTATTATGTTTGTTTGAAAATTTGTTCTTCTTTTGATTTGTTTTGTTTTTTCTTCTCTTTAAAATAAAAAAAAAAAAAAAGAAAAAAAGAAAGGCTTACTTAACCATTATCTTTCTGTTTGTATGTATTCAGAAATTTAATGCTCAGTCTGCTAAATAAACTCACAGAAAAAGTTGTGGAGCTTATAACTAGTGTAGGTAATGAAATGAGGTTCAAGAATTTCATGGTACTGGGGCCGGTGAGATAGCTCAGCGGCATAAGCGCCTGGCAAGCGCAAGGTCCTGAGTTTGATCCCTGGTACCCACAAAAAAAAAAAAAAAAAGTATTTCATGGTACTGTATTGCGGTTATTGTATCTTAATATTACGTTAGAAAACTATACAAATGAGGGACGTTCATAGGGATGTTAGTTATAGAGTAGAGGCAGCGTTATAAGATTTTGAAGTTTGTATGGTAATACACATTTATGTAATGCGAAGGGCTTGTGACCCTCCCCACTAGACATAGAGGTAAGCAAGACATTCTGGATATTTGAGAAATAAGCGACCTGCCCAAGGTCACAGTGCTAGAAAGCAAGAGAGCCAGGATTCAAACTCTGGCCTCCGGATTCTGAGACCAGTGTTCCGTTGACTGCCTTGTATTTAGCATAAGTCATGTCTGGTAGCTTATTCTTCCTTCCTTCCTTCCTTCCTTCCTTCCTTCCTTCCTTTCATTCTTTCCCTTCTTTACTTACTTGTGTTAAGGATTAAAGCCAAGGCATGCTGGGCACACCACTGAGCTGCCTTACGCCCGGCACTAGCGGGTTATACTATAAAGAGTGTACTGCGTGAACCCGGCCATGTACGTGGAGGCACATTCCAATACGTTTACCCTGCAGATTGCAACAACACATAACGGAACTTCAGCAAACAAAAGTCAGCACAAAACAAGCTTCACTGAGTAACACAATCAACTTTTTTAGAACACCAGTAATTCCATAGTGATATTAATATACAGTTATTAAATTATATTAATATGTGGTTACTAAATTAGATCACAAAAATTGCTTTTCTTTTAAATAGAAAATGTTATCAATCACACGGATGAAGAAGGATTTACTCCTCTGATGTGGGCTGCAGCACACGGGCAAATAGCTGTGGTAGAGTTTCTACTTCAGAATGTAAGGAAAATGCCTCAGAAACTGTATATGTATAGTTACTTAAATTCAGTTAAGTCTTAAAAAGTTTTTATATCTCTAGCCAGCTAGCTATAATGATGATGGATACAACAAAATATTTCAGTACTCTTCATATTCTCATGGAACTTAGCTCTAGTTGGGAAGGCAGTGCTAATCATAGATGAAACAGTGAGGAATAATATTCAGCCCCCCGCAAGCACAACAGGAACAAAAATACTGTCTGCCCTGCAGGAGAAAGCTTCTTGGAGGAGCTGTACTCCACCCCAGAGTGAAGGGATGGTTAGGAATGAGAGCCAGAGGGAGGAAGGAAGGCATTCAGACAATCTTGGTAATAACAGAGCCATGAGTAAAACTTTCTATTATTTCCATGTTAACCCCAGAACTTTATGTGGCTTTAGTGTTGAATTGTAATTAGTATCAACAGAAGTAACACCATTCTTGTTCAAATTGATCGAAAGTCTTTTATTTTCACTTCCCACACCAGGGTGCTGATCCCCAACTTTTAGGAAAAGGTCGGGAAAGTGCACTGTCACTGGCCTGTAGTAAAGGCTACACGGATATTGTCAAAATGCTGCTCGATTGTGGAGTTGATGTAAATGAATATGACTGGGTGAGTCTCTGATACTGAATTTAAAATCACTGTAACAAATTCTAGAATTTATTTGATTTGGGGGAAACCATAAATTTTATTAAGCACCTGGGATGAAAAAAATATTTGTTTAACTAACTACCCAGAAAAACAAGTTAATGTCATACACTCAATTATTCTATGTAAGTATTCCTTACAAAATATTAAAATCTTCTTAAACTACTTTTGTATGCCGAATACTTAGTAAAACATATGCCCAGTTCTTAGTAAAACTTTCCACAGTAGCATTTAGTTGACCCTTGCTCACACTGAAAACTCTAAATCACTTTTACTTTTGCAGAATGGAGGGACACCTTTGCTTTATGCTGTACATGGGAATCATGTGAAATGTGTAAAGATGCTTTTAGGTAAGCAGATGAACTGAAAAAAAAAAAAAATTTTTTTTTGGTACTGGGAATCGAACTCAACCTTACGCTTGCCAGCCAGGTGCTTGTGCCACTGAGCTATCTCCCTGGACCCTAAAATGCAAATTATTTAGAAAATGCCATATGAGGGTTTTACCTTCTTGACATGGCCTCCCCTGGTGTTGGGAGCGCCACAGACTGTTGCTGAAGACGGTAACCCAGCGCCTGAGGCCAGCGCTTGCTACCCCCAGGTGCCCATGAGAAGCAGCCCCATCACGGCGCCACATCAGAGTGGGAGCTTCTGTCCTTGCTGCTTTCAGTGGGGTCACACTGGAACCCACTAGTGTTTTCCCGTCCACAGTGTTGTTCTGCGTGAGCTTCGTCTTTGTTTTTGGGTTTCGGCCACTCCAGAGGAGACCTCTTCGCAGTGTCTTTCCTCCAACTCACTAAAGCAAATTCTGTGTACCCCGCGTATACTGAGTGCTTTTTGAAAATCCAGAAAATACCCTCCAAATTGGCTGAAAATCTGTCTAGCTATTTACGTATAAGCCAGGAATAGACAAACATATCCACATTTTCATTTACTTCTGTGGATTTTTCTGTTTTGGTATAGAAAATGGAGCTGACCCAACAATTGAAACAGACTCTGGGTACAATTCTATGGATTTAGCTGTAGCGCTGGGCTATAGAAGTGGTAAGTGTTCTAGAACTCGCAGGTTTCATTTCATTGAAGCTCTATAAAAAGTTTAAGCCAGTTGCCCAAAATATTTTCATCACTCATAATCAAAAAATACTGCATGTTATCCTAACTCCCGATGTACACTTTTAACTGTGAGCAAAGTAAAAAAATTCTTACAAAGTCAAGAAATGGGCTTGTTTACTGTGCTTTTCATTGATCCAAATAATTAATTACTGGAAGATTGGTACACACCTATTTACAAGATTAATATTTGTATAGCAGATTATTTATAGAGCAACCTTATACCCAGGATTCTTCAGTTTAAAAATTATAAAAACCTAGACGCAGAAAGTCCAGTAATGTGGACAGTTACTAAGTCAGTGGCCAACTGAGGTTTAAGCTTTTTAAGTATTACATTGCATTATTGCCCTCTGCTTATGAATGTCTTCTACTTAGAAATAACTTTATTTTAGGAAAACAGCGGGGGTCAGTTGGATTTGATAGTTTTTTAAAATTTATAAACAGCATCCTGAGATCTTCCTCACGTGTCTGTTCTAGTTCAACAGGTTATCGAGTCGCATTTGTTGAAGCTGCTTCAAAATATCAAGGAGTGACACAGTCCTCAGAAAATGTCAGCTGTCCTCTGTTCACTTTCTGGTCCTTATAAATGATAGTTTTGTTTACTTTTAAACTTTTACCTCAGTTGCAATATTTTCTGATTTTTAGTAAGTTTTAATAAATATTCTTCTAAGTAATTCACTGGTTTATAATAAAAATTAATGTTGATGCTTTTTTATAAATGTGTCTTACTGTATATTTTAAATTATAAATTAATGTTTTATGGCATGTAAATTTTTATGATATAGATAGTTACCTGTCTCTGTATCAAGTGCTGTAATTTGACACTTTCAGAAAATTTTCACCTATTCATCTTCTCTCTTGTATTAACTCATTGACTTTACATAGGGTTTGCTATAAATCCATAGGGAAAAAATGTTATTGTTTAATTAAAAAGTGCACAGTGTGATTGTTTACAAAGTGGTGTTCTAAATAAAGTACTTTTTCCTGTTGGTTTGCATTCTAGTTATTTTTAATTATAAGATTATTACAGATTTCTTAGGACTTCTAGTTTAACCTTTCTGCCCTGCAGGTCAATCCACAAAGATTTATTGATTTTCATTTCTAAAAGTATTAGAATATTTTTCTATTATTATAAATAAGGTTCTTACAAGGAAAAGCCCTCCACGGAAGAGAAGTCAACTCTTCAGTACAAGTGAGATGCTCTTTAATTCTACCGACAGAGCACTATAAACTCATTTGATCAAAATCTAGAAAGGAGAGCCATGGAAAAGAAGTTGATTTGACCACTGTGTGGGGAACTTGATTGAGTGAAATAATTTCATCTGGAAAATAGATGTTGTATCAGTTATGATATTTTGGTTGTAAGCCACATAGTCTTGATCTGCCTAATTTAAGCAAAGAGGTACTAATGGAAAGATGCAGAAAGGAAGGGAAAGCTGAAAAAGCAGACAGTCCCAAGAAATAAACTAGACTAGGGAACCTCAGCCAGGAAACCATGGCCAGTCATTTTAGATACGGTTATTGTAATGCTGAATTTTAAACCCCTTGTTTATCACTCTGCTCAGGGTTTAAGTTCCCAGGAGGCAGAATTTGCTTATGATGGGATATAAATGTACCACTATAAGGAGATGGAAGGAGAAGGGGATAACTGTTAACCCGCCATTGCCCCACAGACCATATGGGATGCACTGTATGGGATTCTTCTACCTAAGAAGAGAAAAACAATAGATCTCCCTACATGCAACCTAGGGAGCTTGTGCAAACAGTACTAATGTTTCACCCATTAAGACAAACTTTAAGCATTTTCTAACACTGTTGTTGGATTTACCTAAAACCATTCACCCTTCCATTTGGTTCCTTTTCTTATTAATAGTATACCTGTGATCTGTTCTCACTTGTATTACACAGCAACAGAATCCAGTGCTCCTTTGGGGCACATCACTGAGTATTGCTTCAACCACGTTCTCCACTGGAGAACAAGCAACCTGTCTTGAGGTTGCATTTAAAATACAGTAAGTCCCCAGCTCACAAATACTTGAGTTAGGAACTTATATGAACGGACCTTTCATCCTGCACATTCGTAGATGCGAACAGATCACAGAAGTAGTTCACATGTCTGACGGACACTGTCACAGCGCTGCTGCTGTGTGCTCACTGTACAGTGTGACAGAGTACAGCAGTACAGTGCTCACTCAGAGCCCAGGACGCCCGGAAGCAAGAGGAAGAGCAGTGGTGATGCGGAGGTTTGGTTTTTTATGCTTTACATTGTCTATTTGTGTCCAAGGTGTATAGGACTCACTTTGTCAGACTTAGGAACGTTCTTCCGGGATGGAACTCATTCACCAGTTGGGGACTTACTTCGTATTTAAAAGCCAGTCATAAAATTACTCTTTTAAAAATCAAATACCTCTTAGGTAATGCATGCTAATTGCACAAATATTTATTTGAGGTTTCTGTACTATACACTGCTTGATGCAAGGGTAAAATGCTAAGCAGACGCACACAGTCCTACTAGTCCTGCCCAGTACTGGGACTCATTGCCGCATTGCCACATTGTCACAGAGTGATGTAGATTCACAGTAGTTCTCAAAAGCTGACAAACCTTTCTCAAGAAAATATGAAATGAACACCTATCAAAGACTTTCTCACTCATTAATCAGTGAGGAAACCAGTATTGATGTCAAACCTAATTTTAAGAGCATTCAAAAAGTTCAATATTTTAGGTAAATGTTAGCATTAAGATCGCAGAGTGACATACAAATCTGTTCAAATGTCCAACAGGACCATAAACCATAATCTTTCACATTTTCTGTTATACTGGATAGATATTATTTACATCTCTACAGAAATCAATGGTGACATGAGACTTCACCAACTGAAACATTTAATTGATAATAAACAGTAAGTTGAACTGTACTTTCCCCCAGATTAATGGCTCTTCCATTTTATCAGAGGTGCCTTGGAGTCATCGGAAGAGCTTGTTAAAGTTCAGACTGCATGGTTTCTGACTGGCCTTTCTGGGGTGGGATCTGAGAATTTTCCGTTCTAATAAGTTTTCAGGTGGTCCAGGGTCCTTGTTCTGATTTTTCCTTTGGCCTTCTCAAGACCAAAGATGGCAGTGAAAAGATGTGCCTCCTTTGTGTCTTTTTCCCAAGTTTTAGATAAATTTTCTGATAATTTCCTGCCTTAGAATCATAAATAACATTCAAAATTATTCTTTTTTTTTTTTTTTTTAATGTAGGTACCGGAAGTTGACCTCAGGACCTCGCACTTGCCAGCAAGTGCTTGTGCTGCTGAGTGATATCACTGGCCCTTTTTTTCCTTTATGTGGGTTCTGGGATTCAAACACAACCTCGCGCTTGCCGGGCAGGTGCTTATGCCGCTGAGCTGTCTCACTGGCCCCAAAGTTATTCTTTTTTTTTTTTTTTTTTTGTGGGTACCGGGGGGGTCGACCTCAGGACCTCGCGCGCCAGCAGGAGCCCGTGCCGCTGAGCGATATCACCGGCCCCTTTTTCGTATGTGGGCTCCGGGAGTCGAACTCGGGCCCTCGTGCTTGCCGGGCAGGCGCTTAAGCCGCTGAGCCATCTCACCGGCCCCCAAAGTTATTCTTGACCACAGAAAGATCAGTCTTATTAGGTTTGACCTGACTATTTATTTATATCCATGTAGCAATTTAACTATATCTAAGCCTCAAGTTTTCTTTGCAAATCTAGAGCCTGACATTACTGAGCAACTGCTAAGACAAAAAAAAAAAAAAAATTACCTTCTATTCAGTAATTTTTGCAATAAATCTCAAGCTTTTTGTTGTCGTTTTTTGAGATGGGGTCTCACTATGTAGTTCAGGCTAGCCTTGAACTCACTGTGTAGCCCAGGTTGGCCTCGAATTTGCGATGATCCTCCTGCTTCAGCCTTCCGAGTGCTGGGATTACAGGCATGCACCACCACACTTGGCAATCTCAGACTTTTAAAAGCCTGGATTATTTGCTCCTCTATCCAAAGGCTCAGGGCCTATACCCAAGAAAGTTTTTTTTTTTTTTCTAGATTTCACTTACAGTACCAACAAATCAGTGTAAATTCCTCCCTTCTTGAGGTCTTCAAAATTTGCTAATTTCCCTAGGTTTTTAGTAAGCCAGGGACCTGGAGGCAGACATCAAGGCCAGTGTAGGAAGAAGGGTTTATAGACATAAAAACATCCCTTCTTAATAAGAAAGTCTTGTGCCTGGTTAATAGCATCATTCTCAGATTCTTCTCTTTGAGCATGACTTTGGTTCAATTATATCTTGGAAAAATAAGGACAAATTCTTATTACACCTATGCAAAGAATAATTTTGTCATAAAAGGAGACTCACTATTTGTTTCTGAATTTTGAGGATATCCATGAAAATTAGATGCCACTTAAAAGTGTTTCATTTTGTTTACTTATGCATAGCCTATTAAATTGAGGGTCAATACTCCTAAGTGAAATAAACCAGATGCACGTGTGTAAACATCATATTATCTCCCTAGTGTGAGAAGCTGAAAGCGTAAATAAGATCCAAAATGTACAATAGATATTGTAAAACAGGAAGAAACTGTTCAAAAGGAAAGAGAAACTGGGATGGGGGAATGGAGAAAAGAAGGAAGGGAAAAGCAAAAAAAAATATATATATATATATATATGTATATAGAAAAGATAGTTAATATAGATACACTACTAATTTCTCTTAGTTTACTGAAAAGAAAGGTTTGTGCTAATATTGTTTGGACAACTGAATGCCAATATCTTGCATTCTGAGTAACTAATTTAAAGATAACAATACACAATGTATTAACCATTGTTATCCTCCTATTATGTTGTTTTAAAATTTTGTTCTATATTTTTCTCTTTAAAATAAAAATTAAAAAAAATCGAGGGTCAGCGATAGCTTAAAATGGAAGAGAAAGGGTGCTTCTTCATGTATCCATAAAAATAAAATATCAAAAATAATACAATATTCTACACAAATAACCGTAATATATTAGTCAGCTTTCCCATTGCTGGGATACCCAATACCCACAATTTAAAGAAGAGGTTCAATTTAGCTCAGAGTTTCGGGGGATTCAGTACATGGTTAACAAGCTCCACACAAGAACATCATGGCAGAAAGGTGTGGCAAAGCAAAGCTGCTTAGTTTATGGGATCCAGGAAGCACAACAGGAAGCAGCAGAGGAAAGGAAGGAGCAAGGGATCAGACAGTACCCAAGGTCACACCTTCATGACCCACCCAGACACATCCCATCTCTTGTCAACATGACACTTAAACACATCTCCTTAAACCATATGTAATCTCAAAATAAACACAAGGTCATAATTCCTCCTAACATGATACAATTATCTTGTGTACAACCAAAAATGTAATCATCCCTTCCCCAAAGTCTCGATACTTCCAGCATTTTTCAAAAATCAAAGTCAAAGCTTCCTCTGAGACTCAAGGCAGAGCTGTGAATCTCTGTAAAAATTAAAAACAAGTTACATAATCCCAAGGTACACTAGCACGTGGTGAACATTCCCTTCCACAAAAGGAGGAATAGGGGCATAGAAAAGAATTGGACCAAAGTAAGCCTAAAACCTGGCAGGGTTAACATTAGGTCATGTAGCTCCATATCTGCCATCCAGGGCACACAGTGGTAAAATGTGAGTTTCAAAGGGTAGCCTCATCCCTATGACCTTGCTGGTTGCAGCCTACGTGGCCTCTTGCACTGGCTTGCTCATAGCCTGCAGCTTTGCTAGGCAGACACTCCATGTTCCTGGCATCTCCATTTTTCTGGGGTCTCCACTGCACTCTTGGCTTCATTCCCACAGCTTCACAAATTGTCCTCGCAGGGTCTCCTTGCCTAGTCTGCCAGGTCTTTTTTTGAAATCTGGGTTGAAGCCTCCCTGACCCCACTATTCTTGCATTCTGTATGCTAGTAAAACAGCACTATGCAGACAACTCCAAGGTCTGCTGTTAGTGGAAGCAGTAGCTAGGCCTCTTTGAATGGTGGCTACAGCTGCTTGTAAGTGCCTGGGTGGCTGAGCACAGTGAAATAATTCCTGAGAAACTAACTCCCTAGGAGTCCTTTATCATTTCTCAAATGAAAGGTTAACACTTTTCTATTCTTGAGCCTGCAATGGAATCCTACTGATTTCTGAGATGCGCTCAAGGCATCTTTCTTCTTATCTCTGTATAAAGTACCGGGGGATTTTTTTGTTTGTTTTTTTGTTTTGGTTTTTTGAGACATGGTCTTGCTATGTAGTTTAGGCTGGTCTTGAACTTACTATGTAGCCCAGCCCACCCTTGAACTCATGACAATCCTCCTGCCTCAGCCACCTGAATGCTGGGATTACAGGCATGTGCACCACACCCACCCTAGTACTTGGTCTCATAATGGCATTAAGGTCTTTAGCAGCCATACCTCCTTTGACCCTCACTTTACATGTGGCTCCTTCTGGGCCAAAATTTAAGTTTTCAAATTTCTCTGCTCTGATTTTTGCCCCCATTTCTCACTACAAACCTGGCTAAAAAAGCCATCAGTATCCATGCCACAGCTTGAATGCTGAGCTGCCTTTGAGTTCCCTCCACCAGATCCCTTAGTCTACCACCCTTAATCTCAGTCTGCCACAAAGTCTCAGGACATGGGCAAAATGTAGATAAAATCTTTTGCCAGGTTGTAACACACATGCCTCTACTCTAATTGCCAAGGAAGTCCTCATTCCCAACCGAAACCTCCTAAGCCTGGCCTTTAACATCTATACCCTCTCAGTGTTCCGATCTTCTGAGCCCCAACCGGAATCACCCATCAGGCTCTGCTTACAGCATTTTAAGGCTTCTCCTGTCTGCATCTCCAAATTTTTCCAAACTTTTCCTACAAACCAGTTCCAAAGGCTTCTAAACCACACGGTCAGGTACAGTCACAGCCACAACTCCACTTCCCAGTACCAATTTTCCGTATTAGTCAGCTTTCCTGTTGTTAGGCCATAATAATACCCGACACCCATAAGTTAAAGGAGAGATTTAATTTTGCTCGTGATTTCAGGGCATGGAGTGCATGGTCAGCAGGCTCCAAGGCAAGAACATCATGGTGGAAGGATGTGGCAGAGCAGAGGTGCTTATTTCACTGGGGTCAGGAAGCAGGGCAGGGTAGCAGCACCAAAGAGGAAGGGGCAAGGAACCAGATGTAGTACCCAGAGCCACACCTCCATGATCCCCCTTCACACACCCCGAAGTGTGCCCCACCAATACCCTGGGACATTGACACAATCAAGCTTAACATAATAACACTTCTCCTCACCAGTTCATTCAGGCCTCTTGTGTAATTAAGTCTTATTTCCTGACTGAGATCAAGAACTGAGCTACCGTAAAGTGCATTTGAACTGAAAAGAATCTTTGGAATCTTGGAATCCAGAAATTCGGACTCAGTCTACCGTACAGTCCGAAGACAGCAGCCAAGAAGCTTATATCCAGGGGCGTGTCGTTTACAGACCGCAGTCAGACGGTAATAAGAGCATCTGGAACACCTTTCTATGCGGCTCGGATGCCAGAGGCTCTGATCTTAGACAGACATCTGATAAGAGCGGAAACGATAGACTGAAAGATTGACTACCTTCACATGACAACAAAATCAGAAAGGAGGAGAATAAAATTCTTTTTTGCAACACTCTACATAAGTATTTCATTAAAATTGATCAATATTTCCCCTGAGGTAAGGACATATTACAGGCATTAGGGTATTTACAGATCTTCAAGGCTTTTCCATAAAACGTACAATATCTGAAATGTTTATATTAGTAGCATTATACCCATACAAATTTAACCTCAGGAAACCTAACCACCTTTTCTGATTTGACAGATTTTCCCATGCCGTTCTTTCTGTAACATTGAGCTAATTAAGAAATACAGAAAACACCAAACAAACCCACTCTTTTTATATAGTGAAATGACAAGTCTTTTTTTTTTTTTTTTTTTTTTTTTTGTGGGTACCGGGGCTCGAATCCAGGACCTTGTGCACCAGCGGGCGCCCATGCCGCTGAGCAATATCACTGGTCCTTTTTTCGTATGTGGGTTCCAGGAGTCAAACTCAGGACCTCACGCTTGCCAGGCAGGCACTTATGCCGCTGAGCTATCTCACCAGCCCATGACAAATCTCTTTAACCTTCCAAGGGCTCTCTGGGAATTCACAAAGATAGCTATACGTATGTAAGACACCTTGAAAAAAACAGTATTTGTTTTCTAAATTTAGAATCTGATCCTGGGAGACAAAATCAAGTTATCAGAGAAGATTAGACACTATTTAAATAGTCTCCTGGGTGCTTAGAAACAACAGTTGGTTACCTATTTCATCAAAATGATAGTAAAATGTTTTTAGATAAACATAAAAGAAGGCAACATAACTATAAGAAAGTCAGCTCTTTCACAACTAAAAAAACTTGGCTCTTTATTTAATGTTTACATAATCAAGGGCACAGTAAAGTTGATGCAAAGCAGGGAAATTATTCTGAGACTTGCTATTTCTATCTGTGAAGATTACACAAAAGGTAAAGAATAATTTGTTCACTGCCACTGCGTGAGAGTGCAAAGACCAAGTCATCATTTTAACAGAGAGAAAAATAGAATTCTAGCTTTATAGTAACGTAAAATTTTTCAATAAAGTTTTGTGAGCCACCTCATTTTCCCGTAAGTCACCTTGTATCCTAAAGGCCATCAAAACTGACAGAAATTTGCCAAAATTCTATGGCACTTATATGGATTTTCAGGGAGGTGTTATAAATCAAGGGATATAAAATTCCCTTCCTCATTTCCTCTACAATTTGCTCCACATCCTCAAGGTTATCTTTCCCTCTGCTCTTTTGTGTTCTGGAACAATGCCACTTCCTTGTAGGTCAAAACCACTCTCTTTTTTCTTAGGAAATAAAAGCACACACACATTCAAATTTCTCTACCACTAATGATTCTAACAGTTTTCATCATCTACATTAATTTTAATTTTTAACTAAGCTAATAATTTATTTTTAAGGAGAAATGAAGTAAAGAGTTGACAATTTTCAGTGCTGTAGCAGGGTAGAGACACTCATGAATAAACACAGAACTTTCTACATCTCTTTTGAACTTTGTTAAAGTGGTAAAAATGAACACTTACTCATTAATATGTCCCAAAGATAGAGCTAATCTTTAATATGCAAAAACAAGAACCAAAAGTGTACAAACCCCAAAATATACTTAAGCATACTTAAGTCATATTTAAGCCACTGTGTCAATTGTCTATTTTACTTGGAAATTATCTAGATAGCTAATAATTATTAATTTATGATGATGTGTTGTTAATCTAAGATTTAAGTTATTTAAGGACCTTGGAAATAAAGCCAAAACTGACAAACTGTAAAGCATTACTGGTGATATTAGAAGCTTGTTCAAAATCTTGATTCAATTTACAAAGTCAAGATTTTGTAATCTCAAACATAGCAGTATTTATCATATTTGACAAGTTTCAGAAATACAAATTAGTCTTTTTCTGATATTAAAACCCCTAAATTTTAATTTAACAAATTAAACGTATGCTTGTATCAAGCTCTGTAATGATACACTCAAGGTGAACACGTATAGCTATTGTTTTAGAAAATCAGACTATTGTTAGGCTGATTTGTTCAAAGACTCACCTTCACTATGTAAACTTGGATTCATCAAATGTTTCTGAGATAGTGGTTTCTAGAAAAACAACTATCTTTCTTAAAAGACTACCACATTTGAAGTACTAGAGGTTCATTATGTTTTAGATTTGGAAAACATTTATTCATTAATTAATCACTTGAATGATCATCTCTATAAATCAATCATACCAATGCCCTTTCAAAATAAGAAATATTATAATCCAGTTCATTAATACCTTCTAGATATAGGAACTATTTCATACTTATACAATGAGAGATAACAGCCTTTCTTAATTACGGATATGAAGAGACCTAGAGAGCTTATAGCTTTAGATCTACAAATTTACCCACAGGTCAAAAAATTCAGAGTTATGTTCCTGTCCACTGAGTAAGAAATTCTTAATTGATTTGAGGTTGTATATAGACAAATGGGCCAAACAAAGCAAACCATTAAAAAGAAAACACTAATAAACAGGATTCTCTGTTATTTCTCACCCAACAGAGAGCAAGTCTCCCATTATTCATCCAACAGAAATCACCAAATAGTCAGATCATAAAAGCGAATCCCCAGTCATTGCTGCAACCAATAGAGAATAATTTATTAAATGTGCACAAACCAGAAACAAAAACAAATGCATAGAACAGGAGAAAGGGAGAAGTATCAAGAGTCAGGGAAAGCTGAACTCCTGTTCCTACCCATGACTCCTTCAGAGGTCAAGGAAAGACGTGCAGGCACATGCGGGTTGTCCCCTCAAACATTCCACGTGCGACCTTTGGAACTGATCAGATTTCATTTCCAAAAGGTTACAAGACATGGCACTCTCGTACAAATAAACACATGACAAGATTTTACTCAGTTTGTTCATCAACAATAGTAAGAGATGAAAACTGGCTCCAAGAGCATCTGGAAAGCTGGGAATTTTTGGCAATACGAAGACACAATTGCTGGGATGTACACAAACCTAGCTAATGTCCAAGGGGACGTAAATCTTCTGTGGATCATTTCCACAGAAGAGAAATTGCTTCTTTATCAGACAAAATCTCCAAATTAACGTGGAAGTTCACTAAGTCAGTGACCTTTAATAAATACTGAATCAAATCTCATTTCTCCAGCTAATCCTCTGGTGGCTTTTGTTCCATGTGACATTGAAAGGACATGTCACCATGACCTGTTAGTACCTCAGGGAAAGCCAGGCTGGGCTACAGTAATCACACTCAGAATTAATCTCTCTTCTTCTATCATGAGAGGTAAACTAGCACGGGTGTACTGAAATGCTGGTGTCAACGCTTTTCTCAAAACACCCTACTGATGAGATGGCACAGTGAATGCCAGGATCACCCAGCAAAAGAGCCACTAGAGATCTGACTAAATAGTTAACTGTTTTATTTGTCTTGTTTTGTTTTGTTTTTGAGACAGGATCTCACTATGTGGTTCAGGCTGGCCTTGAACTCACTATATAGCCCAGGCTGGCCTCAAACTCACAGTGATCCTCCTTCCTCAGCTTCCTGAGTGCTGGGATTACAGGAATGCACCACCACGCCCAGCAGTTAACTGTTTTAATATTCTTGTTCTTTATGAAAATATTATTAGCACTTGGATAAATGTATATGCTTTTAGGGAAAATGTAACGGATGATTTTAACCACTTAGCTATAAAGATTTTAAGTTTTTAGCTTTGACAATGTCTTTAAAATGTCATTTAGCCTTCTGAGTTTTAGAAAACAATAAGATTTCATCACCATGCCTGTTTATCTTTATACCTACCAAAAATTAAAGTTTTAAGCTATTTCATTAAAAAATACTGGCCAGGGCCATTGAGATAGCTCAGTGGCATAAGCGCCTGCGCAGCAAGCACGAGGTCCTCAGTTCAACTCCCGGAACCCACATAAAGAAAAAAAAAAAAAGGGCCAGTGATATTGCTGAGCGGCACAAGTGCTTGCTGGCAAGTGCAAGGTCCTGAGGTCGACTCCCAGTACCCACACACACACACACACACACAAATACTGGCCAAACATACATATATTATGTGTATATAATTTTGCAAATTATATCATTGAATATTTATATTTCCAGGTGGCACTGAATGTATTCTTATCTCTTAAGAGATTTGCTGTGTGACAAATATTTACTATTTAATGAGAGCTTCAAAAGTTTACCATCCTTTGTAGTGGACACTACTGATAAAATTCAAAGCGGATGCAGTAACTTTTCACATTTTTTTGGTTAGAAATTTTTACTATTTGTATGTGTTGGTTTTATAGTTAAAATAACGATAAAAACACGAGAAAGGACTATACGTGACTGACACTTTTTAGGTGTGCATATAGACAGGGAGTACAGCCATTTAAAGAAAAGAGGTATGATCCAAAGAGAATTATGTAAATATTCTTTGATTAAAGTGAACTTCGGGGGCCGGTGAGATGGCTCAGCGGCGTAAGCGCCTGCCCGGCAAGCGCGAGGGCCCGAGTTCGACTCCCGGATCCCACATACAAAAAAGGGGCCGGTGATATCGCTCAGCGGCAAGGGTGCCTGTTGGCGAGCGAGGTCCTGAGGTCGACCCCCAGTACCCACAAAAAAGAAAAAAAAAAGTGAACTTCGAAGGGTTATTCCGTCTTATTTGGATTTCCCTCTTCTGATGATAAAAGCCCTTCCCGCCAGTGTGAGAGCTACGCGATCCCACCTGTGCGCACCGGAACCTGCATATTACCACGACACTGATGGGAAGCAGTGCACTTTACTATCGGTGATTTTATGCCCTGTGGAACTGAAATTAGGATCAGAAACATAATCATTATCCTGGGACCAGAACTTTGCAAACTTACTGTCTGCTGAATTCTCCTCTCAGTGAGAAGAGTACAGTTGACCCCTGTATCTGCAGGCTCCAAATCCACAGATTCAACCAACTATTGACTGAAAAATATTTAGAAACAAAAAACATCATCAGTTCTGAACATATACAGACTCTTTACCTTGTCAGGATTTCCTAAACAATATAGTATAGCCACTACTCACATTGCGTTTGCACCATGTTAGGTATTAAATAATCTAGAGATGACCTGAAGTATATAAGAGGATATGTGTATGTTACACACAAACACTATGTCATTTTTACTTATTTTTGTTTTGCTTTTTGAGACAGGGTCCCACTATATAGTTCAGGCTGGCCTGGACTCATTATGTAGCCCAGGCTGGTCTTGAACTCATAGCGATCCTCCTGCTTCAGCCTCCCGAGTGCTGGGAGTACAGATGTGCGCCACCATGCCCAGCCATTATGTCATTTTTATTTAAGGACCTTGAGCATCTGAGGATTTTAGTATCTGTAGGGTCCTGGGTCCACAGCATGCTTCCTTTGCCTCACATTTTTAAATTCATAAATCCAGCGAACTCGATCCTCATTTGGCAGATTCCAAATGTTATCAAAGTGACAGATCTGCTCATGTTACTTTGTAAGGCTAGACAGCATCTTAAATGATTAGATATTTCTACCATCCTCCCTCTTCCCATCCACTGAGGATGAATTACATCTCCCAGAATCAATTCGTGGGAAGCATCATGAATACCTCTGGTGTGCTCGGTTCACCTGTTCACCATCTCTTCTGCAAAAGGTTAGATGTTGAAAACAGGAACTGTCCGCTGAAAGTCATTTAATTCTCCAACATACATTTAGGACATACTCTTGCTAGAGACCAGGCTGGCCCTGGGGAAACAAAGGTGACCAGCACACACCTGGCTCCCAGCCCCAAGGACCTGTGAGGTAATCAGCTTTTCAAGTGAGTTTGGCTTTGCTCAAAATGATTTCCCGGGACCGGTGAGATGGCTCAGTGGTGTAAGCGCCTGCCTAGCAAGCGCAAGGGCCCGAGTTCGACTCCCGGATCCCACATATGAAAAAAGGGCCGGTGATATCACTCAGCGGCATGGGCGCCTGCTGGCACACGAGGTCCTGAGGTCGACCCCCGGTACTCACAAAAAAAAAAAAAAAAAAAAAAAGATTTCCCTCAACCATGCATCCTAGGGCCGAGGAGGAGGAGGATTGCAAGTTTAAACCCAGCATGGGCAACTTAGCAATTTAGTGAGACACTGTCTCCAAATGAAAAATAAGAAGACAGCTGGAGGTATAGCTTAACGCAAAGGCACTGCATTCAGACCCCAGTACCATAAAAAAAATATCAAGTTACTGACACTGAATTTTTCATATGCTAACCGTTCTGGTGTGGGATCATCAACTTCAATCTTCCTCACTGACCCAAAAGAAGCTTCTAGCTTCTGAAGGGAATCAAGACAGAGGGCCTCAGAGCAATGGAAGAAAGTTCCACTCCAAGGGCAGCTGGTTCTCAGCCCAGGACGCAATGCACATTCTGGGGGAGTCATCCGGAGCCATTTGAAGACGCTGCGGCCTGGATTTTACCTCAAAGGGCCTGACTTGATTATCCTGTGCCATTGCATGGGGACTCACGACAGCCTCCCAGGTGACACTGAGGCAAAGTCACAGCTAAGCGCAGCAGTGTAGGCACAGTTAGCTCCTGGCAGGTGGAGCTAACTATCATCCTAACCACACTCATCTCTCCCTACACTGCCTCTCCTATCACCGCGCTGTCTACAAAACCCCCTGCTTATTTATCCTTTGCCTCTGGTCTTTGCACCTGCTAGGATTCTTTCGTGAAGATAGACGTGTTCCCCTCTGCCTTAAGCCTAAGTGGCGAAATAAACCATTTTACAGCACTAACCTTGTGTAGTAACACTCAGTGAGCGCCAGTTGTGATCGCCCATGCTTTATTACCCTGTGTCTGCAAGGCAGGGCCCACTCCTGATGCTGCGTGATTGTTTGCTTATCTTGCTTATCTTTTGGATAAAAAAGGAGTCCTGAACACCCAGTGCAGCAGTTTGTACCAACCAGTGCTGAAGAGCTTGTCTTGTGGCTTTGTTCTAGGACTTCCTGGGACAGGGGACACAGGTGTCAACAGCTCCGGCCTTCCAGAGAAGGGAGAATCACAGGTTCATCCATAAGACCAGGTAAGGCCTCCTCCATGAGCACCTCAGTTATGAATTCTCCCCTCTCTTCTTACTTAGGTGTCCTGGTGTTTGCGCCTCTACCAGGAAGAGGGTCAACAGTGATGAGGTCAACTGCTGGCGCCCTGTCTGGGGGAGCCCTGCCTCGGAGCTCCCTCTGCAGCTTCTGGACGGGGTAGGCAGCGTTTAAGGAATAGGCCACCCACCCAGCGGAGCCGGAGTTCGGCCTCACTGCCCTTTCCAGAGGATTTGCCACTCTCTCGATGTGTCATTCCTATGCTTTTTGAATGAAAATGTTGCCTTGTCTGCTTTGATGAGATGGTATAGGCTTCCCAGTGACAGCGCCATGTCCTCAGTCAGCTGTCACATGGCTCCCCCTTGAGGAGAAATGCAGTGTTGCAACCAAAGTTGTCTCGGACAGAACCTATCACAAAGGCCAAGCTTTGCGTGGTGCTGGAGTCCTCGCCCGCTCGCTGCAGCTGAGGGCTCCAGTAAGGGAGAGAGGGCAATACAACTAACCACAAAGCAGCGTGAGGTAGGATGTAATGAACGTTCATGTTAAATATGAATAAAATTAGGGAAGGAAATGATCTCTGTGGCCTCAGGAAGCCAAGGTGAGAAGCCTCAACACGAACATTTTAAAAAACTGTGTGTGTTATTTTCTGAATATATAAGTAAGATATACTTGTATCCATTAGGATACTTTCCAGCTGTTAGGAAAACCTCCTGTGATGTCTTAAGTAGATAAGTAAATGTATTTGCTCAAATGCAAAAATGTATTTGTGGACATCAGGGTTGGTTAAATGAAAGCCTCAGTAATGCCAAGACGAGATTCTTTCACTCTCTTCACACTGCAGGCCAGTTTGGCTATATCTTAAATATGATCCCCTCAGGATCACAGTGTGGCATTCCAAACAACTGGAGTCTTACGCGTCCTCATTCTGGAGAGGCATGGCATTCCATTAAGACGGAAGAGGAGGAACAAACACATATACACGAAATTCATTTTGAAGAGCCCTGAGCAGACCCTTAGATATATATAAGCAAAAGAATAACATATGACTGTAAATAAAATGAAATAATAAAAAATATTTGACGAATTTGGAAGGTGGGAAATGAAAACTCTGGGAACACAGACAAGAAGGGGCAAATGGAAAACAAGTGGCAGGAACAACACTAAATGTATAAGGACTGAACATTCTGATTAAAAGACCAAACTACAGAAGCCCAGCAAGAATCACCAATGTGCTATTTAAATACTTTAAATATAGGACTTATAGGGCTGCAGATAAATTGAAAGTAAAGAGTTGGAGAAAGATAATATAAGAAGATCAACCAAAAGAATGTTGGTGTGACTGCATTAATATCAGTGTATGGAAATGAAAGGACTTGGAATAGTCAGACTTGAAGAAGAACAAAGAGGAGCTGAATCACCAATAAACCAATGGAACACAGTGTAGAATCCAATATATTTTCCTCCTCATGGGAGTTTATCTATAGGGTAAACTACTAGAAGAGAAATTTGTCTGCTCGCAGGATATGTTTACCTAAAATCTTGACAGATGTTGCCGATTACCCTCAGCTTGTTATCTCCTGCACACCGACCACTGTTTTTCCACTGTTCACCGACGCTGTGTGGTTTCGGTTTGATCTTCCTCATCCCAGTTATTAAGAGTGGCAGGTCATTTCCACTTATAATTATTTAATCACAAAAAAGATTGAGCACATTTAATATATTATTAAGCCATTTCCTTTCCTTCTTAGTGTTTGTGTTCTTTGTCACTCATATACTGAGTTATTGTTCTTTTTCTTATTAATTAGAAAATGTATTTATATACTAATGAAACATATATAGTAAGGAATATTCTTTGTACTAAGGAATTTTTTTGTACTCAGTACCAAGGAATACTTATTACAAGTGCTTTTTTCCAGTCTACTGATAAGAAATCATTTTGTTACAAGAAATAAGAAATCATTTAAATAATAAAAGACTTTTATTGGCTCACATAATTAAAAAGTCCACAGTACTCGCAACTTTAGGTGAAGCCTGATCCAGCAGCTAAGAATCTCATTTCATTTTTCTCCTTCTTCTGTTTTCCACAGGGTTGGCTTCATGTTTATAAGCTCCAGCAATTGCTCGGTCTCATATCCTCTGCGCTGGAGGGAGGGAAGGAGAGAGAAGGAGAGAGAGAGAGAGAGAGAGAAATCTGGTGGCCAAGTGCTAAGTCAGTGTCTGTCCGTCTGTCTGTCTCTCTTTCTCTCCCCTCTCTCATCCTGATGGAATAAGTTTGCTGAAGGTGGAAGGATACGTTAATTAGTTTCAGTTTATTAGAACTCACCACCCATGTACATAGACAAGAATGAGGAATCGAAAATTTCCCAAAAGAAGCTCTGTATATGAACAACTGCAGGAGAAAGGAGTTGTGGACATCTATATTACCCAGCTCTGTGTTACTGCAATGAAATAGCTGAGGCTGTTAACCTATAAAGAGAAAAGATTTATTGAGCTCACACTTTAGGAGGTTCTAATTCCAAGATTGGGTAAGGGCAGCAAATAGCAGCACATCCTGGTAGGAGTGTGTAGCGGCATTCAGCCCTATCTCAACAGGAGCAGACAGAGAAAGAGACAAGGGTCCCACAGTCTCCTTTGAGAGTGCACCTCCATACTTCCACTAGGTCCCACATCAAAGGTCCATAGCATCTCCCACAACTGCCACTTGGGGACCATGCCTTTACATATGGACTCTGGGGGACACTGGATGTCCAAGCCATGGCACCATCCATTATTTGAAAGTAGAATAGCTCAGCCTCAGAGTCCCTTATTTTATCAAGTCACAGATTTCCTTAAACCCTGACTTTTGGACTCAGTTCTAGCAAATGGAATTCTGTGGTTTGAAAAAGCAAGCCCTGCTAATTTCAGACAATAGAACAAAAGAGCTACTGATGCTAGCAATAAAGCTGAATGCAGTAACTTAAAATTTTTAGAAAAAATTTGGAGCTACATTTTTAGGAATGGAATCTTTTTTCCTATTTAGAACCCAAAAAGTTTCTTTGTGAGTGTGTCTGCCAAAAAGTCCTTTTCTCAAATACCCGACTTTCTAAGTTTAATGTAGTTCCTGCAAAATGCAGTTTTTAATTCTAAAAACCTTGAATGCTAACTGGCAGTCAGGAAAAATTGTTTTCAAAGCAAGATTTGTCACTCTAGAAGATATAAATTGCCATTCTTCTTTGTTTAAAACGATAGTCTTGAAACTGTTTCCTTCTCTCTTCTCCTTTTGTGCATCAAGGTAAGTAAATAAGTGACTGGTTGATTCATCTCAAAGCAGTATGTTGCAGGAAGTTTATCCAACAATCAATTTGTCTTTTGGTGCTGGGCATGGTGGCACATGCCTGTAATCCTAGCATTTAGGAGGCTGAGGCAGGAGGCTCACCAAGAGATCAGGCCAGCCTGGGATACATAGTGAGTTCAAGGCCAGCCTGGACTCATAAGCAAGACCTTGCCTCAAAAAATTAATGTCTTTTGGCATTATGTTAATTTTTTCAATCAGGCATTTTTGGTGAATTATTATATTTTATTATATTTTTATAAAATGAATTATTAAAATTATTTAAAATATTATTAAAACATATTTTATTGTATTTTACTAAGTATTATTTAGTTACATTCATACATGTATCACTTCCTCGGTGCTCTCAAAACAGTGCCTCAGTTTGTTAAAACAGTGGGCATTTCCTTCAGAAGAGCAGTGTGTTCTGAACAGGAATATGATGTACATTTGCAGATCTTTTGGATTTTTCATCTCTCCTTAAGGAAATTAAAGAACCCTGGCACTCCTCACTGGCCTCCCCTTCTTTGCCTCCCCCTTCCAGCCTTCCTTGCAGCTAGGCTGTGAGCACGTGACTTATGGTTACCCAGGCAGGTGCCCTGGCTCCGGACATCTGAAATGGGAGCTACTGATCCAAAAGCAGCATGAAAAGCAGAGTCTGCAGCAGTGACTGCAGCAAATCCAGTTTCTGGGAGCAGTAGATGGCATAAAAAATATGGCGGCCCTGTCCTCACTGGCCAGATTTTGGCTGCAGCCCTGAGGACATCTAGATCCTTGTTCCTGGCCCTTCCTCCCTCCAGCTGCTCAAGACCTCCTGGGATTCCTGGGAACTGAAGCTTTCCAGTCACTTCCTCCTCTGTTTAAGCAGAATTGGTTTCTCATGATAAGAATGGTGACAGCGATGAAATAAGGAAGACGTTCGCTGAGTCCCACCTGGCCACTTGAGCACAAGGGGTCCGTCCTGCAAACAGCTCCTCTAGCCCTGACTATGTTTGCACTTCCTTCCCCCAGGTGACTCTCCCCTTCCCTCCCCCTTCTTCCCTCTTCCTCCTCTCCTCCGTGAGGGACCAGCATCACAGGCCTTCCCCACACACTCTCGCTGTGCCTCACTAGCTCAACCTTTTCCACAGACCTTCCGTGAGAAGAGCCCCACCCATGCAACGCCACTGCTGTACACAGACCCCAGGGCCACCCAGTCCCCTTCATCCGTCACGCACAGATATTTCTGACTGCCAGGCTAGGACACAACCCATGCCTGGCTTGGAACCCCCTAAATACTGAGAAATTAGTTACTTTGGAAAATGCATTGTCCTTTTTCTAGAAAGATCCTTGTAGATTATTTCAGTGATGTAGCAGGGTTACATTATTCCAGCTCAGCCTGACCCTGCTTCCTAATGGCTTGGACCCCACCAATTTCCTTCCTCCCTGTCTCCCCCTCTTCCCCAGTTGTTGCACCCTCCCTTCCAGTCCACAAACATTTACTGAGTACCTATTAAGAATAAGACAAGATGACAGTGTCGCAGCTCAACCCTCCCTGCGGAAGTCTCACTCTGGTAAGCTTATTTACTCCACTATGTTCTGTATCCCAAGATGAGTCACTGTCAACAATCATCAAGGCTGTCCCTTCTGTTGCAGGTGACAGGAGCCTCTTCTGTTTCCATTGCAAAGGAAGTGCCATCAGATCTGAATCATGAAGAAGGTGACATTTCTCCTTTTTCAAAAACAAATGAGAATACACTGCCAAACAGGAAGCATGCAGTCATGTCCCAGGAGCCAGCTAAGAACAACTTCTCTCTGTTTCTGGAAGTATCAACAGGCACTTCCCAGACTCTACATTCTGGGGGAGCATTGCGGGCAAACTCCGTGTGACCAAGCTGGAGCCCAAATCAGACTTAGAGACCCTCAGACCTCCCAAGGGCCAAAGAACGTGCACAAGAATCGCACTTCCAGGAATCAACTTTCCATAGATGTCAATATGCAAATGCTGACATATGCAAATCAAACACACAAGTTCATTATAGAGCTAGATTTTAATCAAGTCAGCAACATACCTAGACACATACCATCTCCAACTAAAATAAATATATAAACTACTTTAACTTTTGCACCATTATAAAACCCATTTACAAAATAATAAAGTTCAGTGATAATCTTTACTCCTACTAAAAATCTTTTTCTTACCTTTAAGGTAATCTTTCCTCACCTTTAACTGAGTGAGTTTTTCACAGGCCACTGGACTGGAGAGTCAGATTTTCTACCTCTCCTTCCACAAGGATCACACCAATTGCTATAATCATTCTGGCCGAGATTTGTTAAAACCCTGGAAGGATCATTCCAAATCAGGTCCATCCACAGGAGAAAGAGTGGCAAATGCTTGCCTAGAATGTGCGAGACCCTGGGTCCGATTCTCAGCACCACAAAAACGAAAATAAAACAAAAGAAGAGGAGACAGGCATTGCAAAGTGACAGCCCCATAAGCAGTCCGAGCTCGCCTCTGATTTCACCTGCTTTGTGCACACCTGAGTTCAGGGTCCCCTCATGTTGTCCTCAGGAGAGTCAGAGGTTTGGGTATCTACACACCTGAGAGGAGTATGGCTCCGGCTCAGGAGGTCCCCACACACCTGCCAGGTGAATAAGCACTAGGAGAAAGCTGAGGCTGTTCGTGGGTACCCAGGGTGAACTTCTGGGCGGTCCGTCTCCAGACTCCTCGTCCCACAGTGAGCAGGACTTTAAAGTCCTCATCAGTAGCCCGGTAGAAGTCCCTTAGGATAACAATTTGCCATCATTTTTAACACTAAAAACAGGCCAAATTCTTTACACTCTATACATTTAGATCCAACCTTGAATATACCCCAAATTATTTTAAAAGGAAAAAAAAAACAATAATAACAGAAAGATTTGTTTCAACCACCAAGGGCACTGGCCAAAGCAGTCTTCGAGTATTATCTCAGTGATTCTCACCATGCGTTTGAATGACGCTCTTCGCAGCACCACGCTGCCACCCACGGCCTCACAGGCTGAGACCAGGAGCCCCTCAGAGCGGGTGGGATCAATCCGCAAGCGGGGAGACCATGGCTCAAGGAGTCATGCGACTTGCAAGTAAAGGACCCAGGCCTTCCACACTGTGCTCGTTCATGTTCAGAACAGAAGCAAATAGGAGATTCGGTCTCGGCATTTTCCAAGCACAAATACGGAGGCACACGAATCACTGAGCCTGTCTTTTAAAATATGCCTTTAATTATTTTGTTTGAATGCGAAGTTGTTCACTGTAAATAGTTAGTTATCTACATTTTCCGGGAGGAAAAATAAAGGATTAACTTTATGTTCCAACATAGGCGCATGCTCTCTTAGTAGGTGAAAGGCAAGCGACGTGTACGGTTCCTGCGAGGCTAAATGCCGCAGCTGTCACCTGCCTTGTGTGACCGTGGTGTTCTACCAACACTGTGTACAAACTAGGGTTTAGTAACTCAGATTATATTTCAAAGGGCCAGGATCATTATTTAAAGCCTGCCATAAAGTTCGTGTTCAATAAATAGTCTCTGATTTTTCTTTTATACAAACATACTCCATTTCCACAATTCTCAAGTGTGCTTTTCCCCCTCCTCACCTTGACGTCTCCGGAGTCAGGATGCAGCCTGGAATCCCGGAGACAGCTGATACTGTCACACAGGAACTGTCCACCAGGTGGCAGCAATGACATAGCAGTGTGACACTTCCACTGACTGCTGTTAGGACCAAGCAATTGTCAAACTCAGACCACCTTAGAATTCATTAAATACAGACATCCCTTCACACCTGCACGTCCCATGCCTGCAGATGTAAGGAACTTTAGATCAGAAATATTTGGAAGAAAAAAAAGCTGTGTTTGTACTGAACGCGTATAGACTTACTGTCATTCATTGAACAATGCAGGATAACCACTATAGATGTAGCATTTACATTGCATTAGGTTCTACAAGTAATTTAGAGATGACTTAAAGTACGCAGAAAGATTGCATAAGTTATATGTAAATACCATGTCATTTTACACAAGGACTTGAACACTTACAGATTTTTGTATCCTCGGGTCCTAGAACCAATCTCCACAATACTGAGGGGCCACTAGATAACTTGCTTGAAGCAAGGTACAGCTCAACAAGAGTTGATTTTGAATGGTGGTTATACACTAGGGCCCCAGTTATTTTTAAAATCTAGCTTTAGAAGCCTTACCAAATGTTATTTAATGATGAACTTCAACCTTTATTACATATATTTCCAAGCTTTGCTGAAATCAAAGGAACTGAGGGAAAGATTCCATCCAGAAATCATCAACTGATGCAGAAAATCTAGGTTTCATCCTTACCAGGGGTAATGCCAATGATAATCTAAGCATTTTAGCTGTTAGTTTGTGAGGAAAATCTTTACCAGGATGGGGAGTTGGGGCCAGCATTACAAATTAGCACCTTTAGCCTCAATATTAAATTCCTATTGATGCCCTTACAAATAATCTCAAATGTAGTGGCTTAAAACACACAAGTTTACTTTCTTAGTATTCCTTGGGTGGATTAGACTTCCAAGAGGATTCTTGCTGGACTAAGACCAAGGTGTCAGCAGGGCTGGGGTGCTTTCTGGGGCATCTAAGCTATAAGCCACTTCCTTGCCTTTGCCAGCCACTGGAGCTGCCCCAGTCCCTGGTTGGGGTCCCCTCTTCCCTCTTCAAAGCCAGTGACACTGCCCGGCTCTGTTACCCCTGCTCCCTGTACCTCTCCTCTCTGACTCCTTCTGACTTCTAAGAGCCTTGGTGATTACGTTAGGCCCATCCAGATAACCCAAATAATCTTCCTGCTTTAACGTCAACCTACTAGCAAGTTTAACTCCACTTTGACATGTGACCTAACGTATTCACAGGTTCTGGGAATTAGAATATTGACCTCTTTGGGAATTCATTATTCTGCCTACTAAATCCCATGTCTTTAGAAAGTGGCCATTTCTCCCTCCTTTTAGCCCTTGGTGTCCCCTCTTGGACAGAATCTGAGACAGTCATCCAATTTTTGTACTATTGGATTCTTTAAAAGTTCAACTTAGGCTGAATCAGATAACCATAGAGCTAAGAGGCTGGGTTACACCCCGTCAGCATCATTCTCCCACCAGAACCATGTTTGCTGAGCTTCATACTATCCAAATGCCATCGGCCTACATCTAAGAGCGGCCCAAGGGAATGACTAGTACACTGACCATGAAGATGCTGTAAGTACCTTGCTCCCACACCCAAAATTCTCTCTTGAAGGATGGGGAGAAATTTCCTTCTGGTCTCATTACAGGAAAAACAGCTGATTTGCTTTCAAGGTTGCTTTTATGAATCACATAACTTGTGAAGTTTCTCTCTTTGTGTTTAGTAAGAGTCTCAGGCCAAATTTGAGGCCCATTTTAGCACATGCAGAGGAATTCTTCACCTGTATTTTGTGCATACCAGCCTCAGTCTTAGCTCCTCTTAGTTTCCTATCCTGACTTTTCTCTTTGATGGGATTTCATTGCTTATTTCACATTTCATTTCATTTTGTTATGTTGTGTGCATCTTTTCATTCTTTCTAAAATCCTTTGTAGAGTGATGCAGTTATAAGCAAAGAAACACGTCTGACTTGGAAATCACATCTTAAGTGAAGATTTGGGTAACTCTTCAGTTGACTGAATTGCTCAAGAGACACATAATCACCTTCTACTTCTACTTGTCCTTGGGGAGCACATTGTAGTTCTGACATTTTCTCCACAGAATTGAACAATTGATGGTACCCAAGACCACTTCCGACGCTTACGTCAGACGGCTCGGCTGAAGGAGTAGTGGAGAAAAAATAATCCACTAAGTCTTCTTGAAAATGTTTCGATTGTTCACTTTTCAAGAGTCAAATTCTAGTTAAAGAAAAAAGAAATTTCACTGGGAAACAGGAGTTTAGCAAGGCCAGGGGCTCACACTGCTGCTTCCGCTGCTGCCACCACCTAAATTGAGCTCCGATGAGAGAGATGGACAAAGGAGCAAGAGAGGGGACATTAATCTGGTTTTTTAGTCAGTGTGATGTGCACTGGTTTTCAAAAACAGATTGTCCAAAGCTTAAAGCAGCAACCTTCTTCCCCTTCTTTACCTGCTTCATATAAGTAACAACATCAATTTTGGGTTTTTTCTGATTTATTCTTCTATATTTTTAAGTAACATGCTTAAATAGCTACCAGCTTATTTATCAATTTAAGCATAATCTGTGGAGTTCTTACGATAGATAAGGTTTTAACTCTCTTATCTCACAACAACCTTCTCTTTCTGCCAACTTCCTTAATCATTTTGTTAAGCATCATCCACAGATTACATTAGCTGGGTGTGGTGGCCTACAGAGACTGAGGCAGGAGGACCACTCATGAGTAAAAGACCAGCCCGGGCAAACCAGCAAGAGCCCATCTCAAAAGAAAAAATTTCACTGCTTGCTTTGAAATAATAATGTGCAAGTATCATTTCTGACTGGCTTAGGGAGTGAATTGATTACATTTATTTTTTGTTTATCCTTAATTTTTGTAGTGTCTTATTTTTTAATTGCCCAGTTAAATACTATTCTTAAGCATTCTTGGCCCCTTTCACAGTCTCTGTAGTGAAATCAAAGTCATAATCTGTCCGTTTTTTCTCAAGAGACCTCCCTCCTGGGGCATAGGATTGGACCATTCCAACATAGAGGATTTACACTGGGTGCCTGACTGCGTAGCTGTCGTCCTGAGAATCTACTTCCCTTTCTCTGTGTTACGGTTCCTGTGAAATGGCTTCCACGGCTTCCTTCTTCCTTGGTTTTCTCCGTCCTGTCAAAGGAAAAGTTCCTCCAGCACGAGAAGAGGATGCACCAAAAAGGGTGCACATTTTCCCTTGAAATGCAGCGTGCTGGAAACATCCTTATCCTCTTATGCTGAATTGATAGTCTGCTTAGATGTGCATTCTAGGTTGGAAGTCATTTTCCTTCACTGTTTTGAAAACACTTCTGCATTATTTTGTTTTTGGTTTGGTTTGGTTTTGCAGTGCTGGGGATCAAATGAATGGCTTTCACAGTGAGCTACATCCCAGCACCCATCCCCAGCCCTTTTTTAAAAAAGTTCGAGACAGGGTCTTGAACCATTTAATGCTATGTCATTAAATTTCCTGGGCTGGGCTCAAACTTTCAATCTTCCTGCCTCAGCCTCCCAGAGTGCTGTACTTACAGGCCAGGCATAAGCCACCACGCCTGTCTTTCCATTGTCTTATAGCACGGCAGTCCCCAACTTTTTGGCACCAGGGATGGTTTCATGGAAAACAATTTTCCACAGATGGGTGGCGAGTGATTTCAGGATGATTCAAAGGAGCGCTTAAGCTGGTGCCGTTCACAGCAGAGTTCGAGCTCCTATGAGAATCTGATGCCTGCTGATCTGACAGGAGGTGGAGCTCAGGCAGCTGTAAATACAGAAGCTGCAAGGGTTCCCCTGCCGTCACCACTTGTGCTGCCTGGTTCCCAGCTGGCCACAGACCACTACTGGTGGTGGCCCAGGTGCTGGGGACACCGTTGTAGTATATGGTGTTGCTATTGAGAACCCAGCCACCATTCTGACTCCTGATCCTGCTACCCCCATTTCACACCGAATTGTAGAAAGTCCTGGAGTCACCTCTGTCCTTTCTGTCCTCAGGTTTCCTAAGAACTTGCTTCCATGGGTGTCTCCTCCTCATTCATTGGTGCAGCTGTCAGTGGACTCTTTTCATCTAGAAACTTAAACTTAAATAAAAATTCCCTTATATACTTTATTGATATTTTCTTCCCCACAGCTTTCTTTTTTCCATTTTCCTCATTTTTACCTATTAATTAGAATAGCGAACTTTCCATTTGCTTGTGTTTCATTCCCAAATTCTCTTTCTCTTTGTCCTGTTTTCTGAGCAAATACTTTACTTTCCCATAGTTTGACTTTCAATCTCAGCTTTTACATCTTTCAATTCAATTATTCATTCTCTCTTGTTCTTTAAAGGTCTGTTTTGTAATAACATGGGTGTGGCCACATCTCTTCTCCTGTCTCTCAGAGGGCATTAAATCATAATTTATTTCACATCTTGTCCTGCTATTTGAATTGACTTTCTACCCTCTGATTCCTTTCTTCTATTGCCTTGTCTTTCATATTGAATTGCCTTCAAATATCTGGTAATCACTGGAAATAACTTCATATTTAAGAATGAGGCCTTAGAAAAGCTGTTTGTGTAGGTGGGGCTTGGAAGGCTTCCAGTGATATATCAAAACCTACAGGAGATCTCATTATCTACGAAGAAAGATTCCCCAATATTCCAGCTGGGACGCGGAGGTCTGGTGCTGGCATGCGGGGAGCTGGCAGGAGGAAGGCACCCACGGTAGCTCACTGCAGTAGGGAGACTTGGGTTTCAGCTTCTCGTTTTCCACCCTCTGCCTCACTCCACACTCCAGGGTGCCTGCTGCCTCTGGTCCCAGAGCCTTTCAGGCCGGAGTTCTCCAGACAATATGCCTCCCTTTCCGGGGGTGGAGAGGGCTCAGTTGCCCTGTTGCCCACAGTGAGGTAGGGACTTGAGGCCTAACTCTGCCCCTCAGAGAGACTTGCAGGAAATGTCCCTTGTAGGCCCTCCTCACCGCGCTTCTGAAGTACCCACTCCTCTGATTCTCAAGGCTTTCCAAAGTTTTGGGGAACCGACAGCCCTGCTTCTCATCCCACGCCCTGAAGGCTACCTCCTTAGCCTTCACCAACTTTGAGAGGTTGGCCTGTGTGTGTCGCCCACTTTGATTACAGATGGAATCCAGTTCCTGTTTCTCGTTCTCGCTGTGGTTCAGGCTAATATTTCAAAGGAGAGCAAAAGTGTCTTTACTTGGTCTTAGAATCACAACTTCTCCACTTTTCTGCAGTTGATTGCTGGACACTGTTTTTCATAACAAACAAATGTGGAAACTCTTAGACTTTTCAACTGCCTCACCTAAAATAGTTTGTGCCATGATTTCTCAACCTTTCAGTCTGTGGCACATCTAGAGGTGCAAGTACGCACTTGGCACGAGGCAGATAATCGTTTCCTTCTCCTCCACTTGCGCCTTCTGTCCATCTGTCCTTACTGAGTGTTTTATAAGCACACCAATCAGTAAGATAGAAAGTCCCTAACAAGCCCACCAGCCTTCAAAGAAGTTAATAAGCCATGACCTATTCTGTGGCGAGTAGGGGTGGGGGAGGCAACAGTTCAAACGCAACTGAAATGTCAACATGGTTTGGAAAAGGCCAATTAGCAATACCAACGTAAAAATGCTGTGCTTGTGATAAGCTTGATTAACAGAACAATGAAGCCTACTATTAAAAATTTTAATAAAACATTCTGGAGTTGAAAAGCTTATCTTTGATGAGCTGGAAAAGCAAGAAAAATAATCCTGAACCATGTCCCAGTTTAGAAGCCTTTGTTTATCCTTCTCCGCTACAGTGGGAGCCAACATTCTGATGGTTTGGATTAGCTCTTAATACTCCTAGCCCTGCGGGTGTTCAGCTTCCTGTGCAGTCCACATGCACGTCACAGACACGCTCGTCTTCTCACCGCTCTGACCGGTGGCCCCAGCGATGCTGGGGCGCACATCACACATCATACTGTCCTCCCCAAGCCCAGGGTTCCCGAGGTCTCGGTTGTCCCCTGAGTCACCTGGCTTGCTTTGAGGAGACAATAACCTGACAGCCAGGCAGCCCTTCCTAGTAAGTATCTCAGTCACATTAAAAAAAATATATATATCTACAGTATGGAAGCTGAAACAATGAGACAGTGGCAGGCTGGGGGAGGGGCATTAGCACGGGTGGGAGACTTCCACAATTCTTGAGAATCGTTAAGGACAAAGAGTTATTTTATCTGGAAACCTACTCTGGAGTTGACATAAAGTTTACGTGTTAATTTCTTCATTCACTTCACAAATCCACTCCATTTCCAAGCTACTATGTGTTATTCATACATCCTGAAAAGAATTAGTTTTAGGATCCAATGGACTCCTGGTTTTTACCAGGCTTTTTCTGAGCCTCCGTTTCCTTGCCTATGAAATGAAAATAACAGCACCATCTTGGCAAGGTCCTAAGGATTGGATGCAATGTATAAAAAATGACTGTCATATGGTAAGTGCTTAATAAATGACAGCTATAATAAATACTATTTTTATTGTTATTACATTACCTCTGTAAAGCAAGAGAGGCCTTCAGTCCAACCTTCCATATTTACACAAGGATGGTTCTCGGCCAGCTTCTCAGCTTGACAGAGAGCGGTTCATACTCTCAGCGGCCTGTGGTTAGCTCATCTTACTGGTGAAAGGTGTCAGCCTTGACCTCCACCCTGACCTTCTTGACCAAACTATAGTAGTCACTGCCACCGGTGACCTTCGTCTGCTGAGCGCAGAGTCAGCAGAGTCTCTTGCTCAGCTAGTGTATCCGGAACCTGCCCGCCTAATATCTAACCAAGTTCCTCCCCACCATTTTCCCCCACCGACCCCTCACACTGCGTGCTGGCTCTAAGTCCTCAGCTGCCTCTGCTAGAGTCCAAGTTGAGTTGTCTTTCTCCTCCATTGATGGGGCCTTGGATGAAGTCTCCTTGGTTTAAGGAGTGTTCGGAATACTTTGCTTTTACACTCCTTCTTTCTACATGTCTACTTGGACTTGATGGTGTTAATGTCACAGAGACCCAAAGTGAAGTTGGCCTCTACTGCAGCTCCAACGAGGTTCGTGGGTTAGGAGTTTGGTCCAAGGTGATGGGTCCTATCCTGGCTGGGCCTAGTGCTATGTCCTATGAGGGTGCTGCCCTGAGAAGGGATTAGTGTCACCTTGTTGGGATCCCTGAGCTCTCACCAGAGCAAGTTTTTCAAAGAATGAGCTCAACCTCTGAACCACTGTCTGGCTTTCTGCTTCACTCTGTTTTTGAGACACCCTCTGCCACGAGGTCTACACCAGAGCTGAGCCAGTGCTGGCACCAGGCCTTCGAATCTCCACAACTGTGAGCTGAATAGACCTCGTTTCTTTATAAAATTAGCTCACCTCGGGTATTTCATTACAGTTATGAGAAATACACTAACACAGCCTCGCGTAGAGTCAGCATTAGCAGGGCAGCCCAGTCGATTCCCCCGAAGCTGCAACACCACCAATCTACTTGCCAGGCTGGACAAATACGCACTCTCTGACATGCAGCCGCAGAGCTGGCTCTACGGCAGGAAGCACAGATGGCTCCGTTCCAGACTCGGTCCTCCTCCACGTGCCTATCCCAGCCTCCAAGAAACCCACACTGCTGCTCCTTGGGGCCTCCTTGCCCACAGTCTTCGTCTCCGCTCAGGGCTGCCCTTGCCCTCACAGCACACATACTCCTGACCTCTCTGCAGTTGGTCTTCTGATTGAAACTTGCTCCTCTTTCTTTCCAGTCCCTCTGGGCCTTTCTGGGGGACTCACTAGCAAATCTATCTTTTAGTGTGACTGGTTGATACTCACTCCAGGTCCCCTCTCATGGCCACACTTGCAGTACAGCAGCAGCTTTTACTGATCCAGAATTTTAGGGCCTGCTCATCTAATTCTGTCAGGTGACAACGATAAGCCGGGATACTATCAAGTAGAGATAACCAGGCATCTCCCCTGGATACCCCAAATTTGATTAAGACTCCAGAAATGCAGATTTTAAATAAACAGCATACGAGACTCTTTCTTGTCTTCAGGAAAGATTGGGAAACACCAAAATGCTACTGTAGTCCTGGTCGCTTTACCGAAGAGAAAATGAAAGCCTGAATCAAGAGAAGGGCTCACCTGAGGTCACCAGCTCCTCCTCTGCAGATCCAAGTCTGATGTCAGGTTCCCGGATGCCTTTCATCCCAGAGCCTCTGCTTGGAAAGGAGGCCCTGCCACTGGACATTCAGGGCACCGTGTTGGACAGTAGGGGAGGAGTCGACTGTATCAGCGTCACCCCTCGCTCGCAGTCTGGTCTTCCCCCCTAGTTTTGAAACGGGATTTTCACAGGGGTGTCACATGGGAAATAATGATGCCGCGTCCCTGTGCTCTTGCTGTGGACCTGTGCACAGGCTCAGCATCAGGACAGCTGGCTCTAGTCTCCAGGAAGCTTGAGCTACTGTTACTTTGATCCCCTGGGCCCTGGCTCCTTGGTATGTGAAAGAAGGTAACCAGACCAGATGAGGGTCCCGGGGCTTTTCCCAGGAGAATCCCCTGAGTCACCCTGGAGCTGAGTGGGGACTCACAGTAACAGAAGAGTTGGAGCTGATACTGCTGAAGAGGAAAGCGGAGGAGCAGCCCCCGCGAGAAACTCTCAGAGGTGGGACAAATCCCTGGCATGGGGAAGGCAAGGTGGGGTTCTCTGGTGTCAGTTCCTTGAGTTCACATCATGAACTCATCCATTTGTATTCTTGGAAAATAAGTGCAGGCCCCCAACTGTCACCAAGTTGCTATCATTTTTATTATTATAATGTTATTTCAATACCTATAACCATGAGGCTATATCTAAACACCATATATTTTTTTTAATGTGGGTTCTGGGACTTGACCTCAGGACCTCATGCTTGCCAGGCTGGCACTTACGCCGCTGAGCCATCTCGCCGGCCCTAAACACCATGTTGGAAGATGGCTGCCAGTCTGTTCAGGCTGCTATAACAAATGAATGCAGACCATCTAACTCGTAGGCACAAAAGCTTATTTCTCGCAGTGCTGGAGGCGGGAGGTCCAAGGTGCGGGCACCAGAAGATTTGGTGCACCGTGAGTTCTTGCCATCTGCTCCAGGTAATGCCTTCTTGCTGCTTCCCCATGGGCTGGGAAAGTGGATGAACACAGCAGCTTTCTGAAGACCCTTTTGGAAGGCATTGTATTAATCCTATTCATGAACACAGAGCCTTCAGGACTTAATCCCTCCCAGAGCTCCACCAGGAAATACCATCTCCTCGTAATTAGGTTTCAACATGAATTTTGGAAGGACATAAACACTCAAACTAGAGCAATTACTATATTGCCAATCAAAATTAAATCAAATACCAAAAGGTAAAAATATTCAATTTTTCAGAACGGGGATATAGCTCAGTGGCACAGCACCTGCCTGGCAAGCACAAGGTTGTGAGTTCGATTCCCAGTACCAAAAAAAAAATTTTTTTTCAATTTTTCATGTTCACTTAATATGCTGGGTAAGTGAATATTATTTTGCAGAAACTACATTGCCAATTTGGGGGTTCACGGTAGAAACCGGTTAGGTTGGGTCTGGTCTTTATTTAGTCTGTTTTTAAATTGTGAATTTCCGAATGCGACTCCTGAGAACGTCGGTTTGCATAGAGAAGAGGATATGAATACATCCCAGCCTTGATTCCAGTTCAGGAGAAGCACCTCACCAACATAACCAACTTTTCACAAGTGAGGAAGGCAGGTGTCACCTGAAAGGACTGTAAGGTTCTCCCTTTTGGGGGAAGCTATTAGTTTATGTTAGATTACCATTACAGTGAAAAAATTCATTTTTAAAATTAATTTTTATTGGTTTACCATACATAATGATCACATTCACCATAGAGAATTTGTACCTGTACATAATATATTTTAATTCTTTTTTCCCATTCCCCTCCTTTCCGGCAACACTTCTTAATCCCTATTTCTTTCCTTCCCTTCTCCAATCCCCCTCTTTTGTTCCCCTTCCAACTTGAACATGTTCTTCCTACTTCCCAATATCTAACCTCCATTTTGTTCCTTACTTACACTTTGGGTTTCTCACACGAGAGAAACAATGCAATATTTATTTATTTACTTATTTTTTTTTTTTTGTGGGTACCGGGGGGTCGACCTCAGGACCTTGCGCACCAACAGGCGCCCGTGCCGCTGAGCGATATCACCGGCCCCTTTTTCATATGTGGGCTCCAGGAGTTGAACTCAGGCCCTTGTGCTTGCCGGGCAGGCGCTTAAGCCGCTGAGCCATCTCACCGGCCCACAATGCAATATTTAAACACGCATCCAGTTTATTTCATATAAAATTACAGTCTCAAGATGCATCCATTTACCTGAAAATGTCTCAAGTTTATCCTGCAGGATTAAGTTCTGCAGGCTCTGTCTTTATGAATAGGATTAACACGATGCTTTCTAAGAGTCTTGAGAAAGCTGCTGTATTCATCCAATTTCCCAGCCCATGGGGAAGCAGCAAGAAGACACGGGCAGAGTAGGACTCCATTGTATGTAAAAACCACATTTGATTTATCCATTCATCTGTTGATGGGCATCTAGGCTGTTTCCAAGCTTTAACTATTATAAATTGTTCTGCTATGAACATGGGTGCACATATATCACTGTGGTGTAATGCTTTTAACTCTTTCAGGAAGAAACCTAGAAGGGAATTAGCTGGGTCAATTGGAACCTCTAGTTTTAGTTTTTTGAGGAATCCCATCTTTATACTCCTACCAACAATGAAAAAGGGTTCATTTTTCCCCAAAACTTCACCAGCATTTTTTATTAGTTGATTTATTGATAATAGCCATTCTTTCCAGAGTGAGAGGGAATCTCAGTGTTGTTTTAATTTGCATCTCTCAAATGACCAATGATATAGAACATTTTTTCATATATTGATTTGCTGTTTGTATTTCTTCATCTGAGAAATGTCTATTCACATCAAATGCCCAGGTTTGATTTATTTGAGCCCTTTATATATTCTAGATATTAGTCCTTTGTCTGAGGAGTAACTGGTAAAATTTTTTTCCCATTCTGTGGGTTGTCTCTTCACTCTGTTGGTAGTTTCTTTTGCTCTACAAAAGCTTTTTAATTTGATGTGAGCCCAGTTGTTGATTCTTTGTAATATTTCCTGTGTGATTGGGGTTTTGTTCATAAAGTTTTTGCTTACACCTATGTCTTCAAGAGTTTTACTTATTCTATCTTACAGCAGATTATTTGTGTTTTAATATTTACATCGTTGATCCATTTCAATTTTAGTTTCATGCATGGTGAGAGATACGGATCTAGGTTTAATCTTTGGCATGTGGAAAGCCAGTTTTCCCAGCACCATTTATTAAAGAGGCTATCTTTCTTCCAGTGAATGTGTTTGGCCCCTTTGTCAAAGATAAGGTAGCTGAGTGTGCTTGGAGTTGTTTCTGCATCTTCTAATGTGTTCTATTGATCCTCGGGTTTTTGTTTTTATTTTTGTTTTTTGCCAGTATCATGCTATTTTTATCACAGTAGCTTTGTAGTATAACTTCAAATTGGGGATTGTGATGCCTCTGCCTTGCCTTTGTTGCCCAGAATGGCCTTTGCTATTCTAGGTCTCTTCTGGTTCCAAATTAATTTTATGAATATTTTCTCTAGTTCTGTGAGGTATGCTATTGGAATTTTGATCAGGATTGCATTAAATCTGTATAACAATTTTGGAAGTATGGCCATTTTCACTATATTGGTTCTTCCTACCCAAGAACAAGGCATATCTTTTTATTTTCTAATATCCTCTTCAATCTCATTTTTAAGATTACTGCAGTTTTCAATGTAAAGGTTATTCACTTCCTTCATTAGATTGTTTCCTAAGTATTTCATTTTTCTTGCTATTGTGAAAGGTATTGTTTCCCTAATTTCTATCTCAGTGACTTTAATATTCATGTACAAGAATGCTACTGATTTTTGAGTGTTGATTGTATCCTGCTGCACTACCAAATTTTGTTATTAAATCTAGGACTCTTTTGGTGGAGATTTTGGGGTCTTCTATGTAGAGTATCATGTCATCACAAATAATGATAATTTAACTTCCTCCTTTCCTATCCTTATTCCTTTAATTTCTTTCTCATGTCTAATTGCTCTGGTTAATGTTTCCAGAACTATATTTAACAGGCACGGTGATAGTAGGCATCCTTGTCTTGTTCCTGAATTTAAAGTTTTCAGTTTTTTAAAATCTTCATCATATCTACAAAGTCCATTTATTCAGAGGTTTAGTTTAGCTCTGATATTTCTTTGTTGGTTTTACCATTTATAATGATGTTGGTTGTTGGTTTGTCATAGATAGCTTTTATCAGATTGAGATAAAAGATAGGGTTTTTTTAACCGTGGATGGGGATTGAATTTTGTCAAATGTATTGAAATGATCATGTGGTTTTTGTCCTTGGTTCTTTTAATGTGGTGAATTACATTTATTGATTTGTGTATGTTGAACCATTGCTGCATCCCAGTGATGAATCCTATTTTGTCATGGTGTGTAATCTTTTTGTTTGTTTGTTTGTTTTTTGTTTTTTGAGACAGGGTCTTGCTCTGTAATTCAGGCTAGACTTGAACTCACTATGTAGCTCAGGCTGACCTCAAACTTGCAGCATTCCTCCTGCCTCAGCCTCCCAAGTTCTGAGATTACAGGCATGTGCCACCATACCTGGCCCTAGTGTATAATCTTCTTGAGGATTTGCTGCATTCTGTTCGGCAGTATCTTATTGAGGGTTTTTGCATCTATGTTCATTAGGGAGATTGGCCCATAGTTCTCTTTTTTGGTTGGATCCTTCTCTGGTTTTGGTCTGGCTTTGCTTGCTTCCAGGAATGAATTTCTGGATATTGCTTCCCTTTCAATTTCAATAGAGTTGGAGGAGAGTGGCATTAGATTGTCTCTAAATTTTTTGTAGAATTCAGCAATGAATCCATCAAAACGTGGGCTTTTCTTTGTTAGTTTTTTTTTTTTAATTACTTCTTCAATTTCATTGACTGATGTTGGATTATTTATAATTTTTATATCTTCTTGATTCAACTTTGATAACTCGTATGTATCTAGAAATCTATCCATTTCTTCTGAATTTTCTACCTTATTAGAGTACAGGTTATCAAAGTAGGTACTAATGATCTTCTGGATTTCTGAGGATCTAGTGTGATTTCACTCTTTTCATTTCTAATTGCATGGAATTGGTCTTTTCTCCCCTTTTTTGATAAGGCTGGCTAAGGGTTTGTCAATTTTATTTAATCTTTCAAAGAACCAACTCTTTGATTCATTGATTCTTTGTATTGCTCTCTTAGTCTCAACTGAATTAATTTCTGCTCTGGTCTTTACTATTTCCTCCCTACTATGCACTTTTGGTTTAACTTGTTCTCTTTCTAGAAGCTAGAGCTTCATCATTAGGTTATTTATTTGAGCTTGCTCCATTTTTCTGATGTGGGAATGCACCACTATAAGCTTCCCTCATAGGACCACTTTCACTGTGTCCCACAAGTTCTGGTATGTCATACTGGCATTATTGTTCAATTGTAGAAACTGTCTAATTTCTTCTTTAATTTCATCTGTGACCCATTGGTTGTTCAGAAGGGTATTATTATTTAATTCTCATATGTTTATGTGGTTTTTGTGGTTTCTTTTGCCATTTATTTCCAATTTTATTGTGCTATGATCTGATAATATGTATGGGATAATTTCAAATCTTTTGCATTTACTTGAGCATGTTCTGTGAGCTAGTATGTGATCTATTGTGGAGAACATTCCATGTGCTGCTGAGAGAAATGTGTATTCTGTTGTTCTTGGATGCAACATTCTATAGATACCTACAAAGTCCATTTGTTCAGAGATTTGGTTCAGCTCTGATATTTCTTTGTTGGTTTTTTGTCTAGTTTATCTGTCTATTTGTGACAGTGGGGTGTTGAGATCCCCCATTACAATTATATTAGTGCTTATTTGATTTTTCATATCCATTAGTGTTTGTTTTATATACTTGGGTGTGCCAGAATTTGGTGCATATATATTTATGATTGTTATTCCTTTTGGATTGTTCTCTTAACAAGTATGCAGTGAACTTCTTTGTCTCTTCTGATCAACCTTGCCTTGAAATCCACTTTTTCTGTAAATAGAATAGCTACTTCTGCCTTTTTCCTGCTGCATGGAGTACTGTTTTCCATCCTTTGGCTTTCAGTCTATGAATTTTGGGGGGTGGTAAAATGTGTTTCTTGTATGCAGCATATTGTTGGATTTTTTTTTTTTTTTTGTGGGTACCAGAAGTTGAACTCAGGACCTCACGCTTACCAGGCAGGTGCTTATGCTGTTGAGCTATCTCACCAGCCCTGGATTTGTTTCTTGATCCATTCTAGCAATCTGTTTCTTTTCATTGGTGAATTGAGGCCATTCACATTGATGGTTATAACTGATATGTATTGACTTATCCTTCTCATTTTATTATTTTCCTATTGTTGGTTCCTTTTCTTTCTTTTCTATTTAATTGTTTTCCTCACCTGCTGGATTCATTCTATTGGGATTCTTGAAATTGTCATCTTCATTGTCTCTTTCTAGAATATCCTTCAGAACTTTTTTGGAGTGCTGGTTTGGTGGTCATGAATTTCTTTAGGTGTTCTTTATCGTGGAAGTATCTTATGCCTACATTAATTTTTGAAAGATAATTTTGCAGGATACAGTCTAGGTTGGACATTGTTTTTGTTAAGGGCTTGAATTCACTCCAAGCTGTCCTTGACTTAAGGATATGGGTTGAGAAGACTGCTATGATTCTGATGGGTTTTCCTTTATAGGTGATTCATTTCTTTTCTCCAATAGCTTTTAATATTCTGTTTTTGTGTTGAATTTCTGGAATCTTGATTATTATGTGCCTTGGTGTAGCTTTTTTCTGATCATGGCTATTTGGGTTTCTATATGCCTCATTTATCTGTGTGTCAAATTCTTGTTCCATGCTTGGGAAATTTTCTGCTATTACTTCTGTGAACAGGTTTTTTATGCCCTTTGTGTTACCTTCTGATTTTTCTCATTGATTCCAATTAACCTTATACAGTGGTACCTTGGTTCACAAACTTAATTCTTTCCACAAGTCTGGTTGCAAACTGAATTGGATGAGAACTGAATCAAATTTCTCCATAAGGTCAACATTGAACCAAACCATTGAATTTGACGCAGTTCTCATCCAATTCAGTTTGAGACCAGAATTGGAAAGAATTAATTGTTAACCATAGTACCACTGTATTATTATTCTTTGCATCAACTAGCAGCTGTTGGATTGATTTTTTTTGTGTGTGTGGTCCCTTGCTATTTTTAAGAAGTCTTTCATTTAATGATCACCAACCACAACACTGTCTTCTAGATCTGGAATTCTAACTTCACATTGGTTGATTCTGCTGCATATACTTTCAATAGAATTTTAATCTCCTGGATATCTCTTTGAATCTGTTTTATGGAATCCAGTTCTTTCTTATGTTGGGCATGTATGGTTTCCATATCTTTCCTAAGCTCCTTTATTTTTTAAATCTGTATCTACTCTAGATTTACTAACCATTTCATTTGGTCATCATTTCTTCAGGTATCTGTGGAATTCTTTCTGTTTTATTTTTGTCTAGGGACTTATTTATCTGCTTTGTTACCTCTGCTGCTACCATTTCAGAAAATTCAGCACGGTGGCTTCTGATTTCTTCCATCTCAATGCCCTCTGGGCTTGCTTTGGGTCAATTGAGTGTTTTGAATTGTATCTTGCTTCCGTGTTTTCTCATTTTCTGGGTTTTTTGTTTTGTTTTGTTTTGTTTTTTGTTTTCTGCCTTGAGGCTTATAAATGGCTTATGGTAGGTAGTTTTATTAATAGAGTTGAGAACTCTTTGGTAATGACTACTTTTCAGAGCTGTCTTCTAGGTATAGATGGCTTTTGGCCTTTTAGTCTGTCCCAGGATCCTACCTCTTCTATTTATTAGGGATGAAAGGGTACAGCCTGTTTGGGCTAGCACCCAGTTCTTTGGTACAGGGCTATAGTATTGTTTATGTCCCCCAGACAATCCAGGTATTGGTATACAAGGAAGATCAACTGACCACAACAGCTATGTCACCTTGGCTAACTTAGTACAATCCGTAATAACAATAGCATCAAACACAAACTGGAAAATGATAGACTATAATAACTAATACTTTGTCATCTTTAACTTTAGGTACAAGATTTATAGTTATATAGCAAGATCTAAGACAAATAAGAAAATTATATACAGTAAATATCCACTCAATAGAGCAATTTTACCCCCTTTCACCATAAAGCAATATACAGGCATAGTAAGATATAGTTAACTACCTATAGATTCATAAAGGTAAATAGTACCAGTGTGGCAGAATGAAGAAAAGAGGGAAAAGAAATAGATTATGGAAAATAAAGCAATGGTAGATGTGAAGAATGTGGTAAGATTGATGTAAATGGTCCTGTTAAAGAGTACAGGGAGATTAGTGGTATTAGATAAAAGTAACAGAGACAACCAACTAGGAAAAGGATAAATAATAGGGAGTGGAGATTAAACTAGAGGAAAAGAGAATAAGAAAAACACTAAGGGAACAAGTTGAAAGAGAGAAAGTGAGAAAAGAAGCAGGAGAAAGAGAATAAAAGGAGGGCCTATTCAAACAAATAAAACAAAGTAATATTTTAAAAGGAGGGGGGACAAGAAAGTAGGTGGTAAAATTCCAACTTCCACCAAAAGAAAAGAAATAATGAAAAATAAAAAATGTACCAATAGGGGAGGAAAAAAAAGTTCCTATGTATTTCCAGAGGAGTGTTTTCTTCCCAGGTCAGTAGTCTTTAATCTTACAAATCACATTCCTCCCCTCTTTACAGTCTGTGAGTTTGTAAGGAGCTTACTGCATTCAAGAGGACCCCTCTCTGTAGTCCCCTGTTTGTGGCAGCTGTTCAAGCCAGGGAGCAGGACCAGGGAAGGTGTGGGGCCTTGGTTCAGAGGCTCCTGTTGTAGATTCCTTCTGGTTGGGGACAGGTGCTGGTTACCAGATGTATATTTCAGTGTCCGTGGGACAGGCTCCTGACACCATGCAGAGGTCCCTGTGTATTCTCAGACCTGACTCTCAGTCCTGTGGCTGCTCAGAGGAGCAACGTATCTGCCCAGGACTAACATGGGGAAATTTCTGCAGGCCCAGTGAGAGCACAGGGCACTGGGTGGTGTCTCACGGGTGTCCGGGGTACTGGGCAGACCTGGCAGGCCCTTAACCCGTGCTGCTAACCAGGCAGAGGACTGGTCTATTGCGTTATTCAGGGACTGGGCCTGAGGCTCTGGCAAAATGTAGGGTGGAGACTCTGCTGTGCCTGAAGCGGGGTCACTGTGCCTGGTGCCGAATGGGCGCTGCCACAGTCCAGGTATACAAGGCAGAGATTTACAAGGGCTTGGAGCACCCCATGTAAACCCGGGTTGCCCAGGGGCTGGTTCTAGATGTCAGACAGAGACTCCGGTGGGTCCAGGATTGGAGCAGGGCAGTGAGAGCTTGGTATAGGCTCAAGTGATCCCAGGGTGCTGAGTAGACTCAAAGCAGACCAGTGTTAGCTCTGTGTGCCGAATGGATGTTCCAGTTTTCATGGGATAAACTACAGGTTCCCAGGGCAACTCAGGTGTGCTCAGGGTCCAATACTGAAGACTCTCGACACCATAGCGACTGCTTGTTTTTCTGCTTAGCGTCTGACAACAAAGGGGCGAATGGTGAGGGAGCAGCTCCCAGGTCACTAGTCCCTTGTGTGCCACCAGGCCGCAGCCTCCTATGTGTTTGGAGAGGGGGCAATGAGAAGTCCCCCTCATATACCCAAGTCTATCCTGTATGGCTTAACTTTGCCACACTGCTTAGCTATTTGGGAACTTCTCAAAGGGGCAGTTCCAATGGCTGAGGCCCATGGGAGTGCTATCAGACTGCTTTGCCACTTTTAAACTCCTATGTGTATCTTTTGTTTGACCTACAAGTCTCTTCTTTCAAATTGATTTTTTGCATCAGGAGTAAGTCCCTCTCCTTCTTCCAGTTACCGGTGTTCTTAGTTGATCTTCTCTGAGTCTCTCAGATATGACTCCTCTATTCAGCCGAGTTGCCTCCTTGAAAAAAAAAAATTCTTGTAGAGTTTTCAGATCCTTGAAAACTGTCTAAGAACTCTAAGAAATGTTGAATTTTGCAGAAAAAGCTAAACTCAATTTGTTCTTTGGCGACTTGGATCTAAGCCCAGCTCGGTCACTAACTAGCTACCTATTGAAGGCCGTTCAAGTATTCACATTGTTGGGCATCACTGTTCTTGTCATACAAATTCCATTTAACCTCACTGGCTCACTCTGAAAGTAAACCAGACACTAACGGCAGGGGCAAGGAGCTGCAGATTTGTCTCCAAACGCTTTATGTGCTGGCCCATCCTCAAGTAGCAAGGCACGGGCAGGAGTATTCCGGCCCTCCCAGTCCTTTCAGTGCAGGCGCTCCCCAGCAAGGGGCCGGGGTGGTGATCACTGCCTGGGGCGCCGGAAGGACCTCCAGGGGAATCAGAGCCCATTCGTTGCTCTCTGCTGCCCTCTTGAGTACAGAACTTGGCCTTGCATCGGATGGGGTCTGCAGCGAGTAAACAGGGAGGCCCAAGCACAAGTTCTGGGCACCTGAGCTCAGCGTCCCAATACCCCTTGCTCCGCAGACTGTTCGTGTGCTGCTACACGCGTGCGCACGTCTGCCTCTGCCAAAAGGTGGGTGAGAATGTGCGCTTCAGACCTTCGCGTTTCCCAGCCTCAGGTTCTCACTGCCCCAGCCTGGCCCGTCAAGCCCTCCTAAGCTCCTCAGCATTTGGTAGGGACCCTGTCTGCACAGCTCCTTCTCCCTCCCACTCAGTGGTTCATGGCTTAGTTAAGATAGATTTTGGGGTCAGGTGTGGTGGCGCTCACCTGTAATTCCTGCTCTCTGGGTGGCTGAAGCAAGCTGATTGCAAGTTTGTGCCCAGCCTTGGCAACTTAGTGACTTAACGAGAACCTATCTCAAAATAAAAAATAAAAAAGTGCTGAAGATGTAGCTCAGTGTGAAGGCCCTGGGTTCAACCCCCAACACTGCACACACACACACAAAAAAAGATTTTGGGGCTAAGAGACTCCATGAATTTTCTCATGTCTGCTGACCTAAAGAGAAAGGACTTCCAATTACACAATAGCCGCAGTGGTAATGACCTGTTTTGTTGTTCTAATTCCATTTTAACGTCACGGTCTATTTTAATGCCTAGTTTTAAGATCTACTTCTACTTTAACTTTTAGTATTAACGTTAGATTTCTGAAAACCCTTGAAGCTGTGGTGTAAATCAGTAAATCAGCTGTGGTGTAAATCGGTAGCCGCCTCCTTTCTTCTTTGGCACTCACAGTTCAGCTTCCTTTAGCCAGGAGAAGTCAGCTTCCGATGAACCACGCAGGGGACTACAAGAGGGGCCAGTGGATGAGGGAAGAAAACCTTAGGACCTTTATTGTGTATAATATATTCAGGCTCGTCCTTCTTAAATTTCTATTTCGGACAAGGCTTTACAGTATACAAATTAGTAAACTAGTACAGGTATATAAGTTAGACATTAATATGCGGAGGGGAGCTGCTGATATTCTTTCATTTAGTTTTTGTTGTTGTTGTTGCTTTTACCGAAGGGACAGACAATCTTAAAGTTTGGAGACCTCTACCCTACAAGAGCAGCTGTCACCCAGGCTGTACTTCAGAATCACTAATTTTCAACAAATTCTATCATGCCTCATTCCATCCCTGACTCAGTGAACCCTAATCTTAAGGGTGAGGTAGTAGTGTATATATATATTTTTTTTTTTCTTTCTTTTTTTTGGTACCAGGAATCAAACTCAGGACCTTGCACTTGCCAGGCAGGCGCTTACGCTGCTGAGCTATCCCTGGCCATTAGTGTATTTTAAAAAAGCACTCCCTGATGATTTCTGACACAAATTTCCCTGATAAATACCACGTTGTTCTCTAGACTGCAAGTTCACCAAGGGCAAAGACAGCCCCTCTCTCTCATTTAGCACCGTAGCTACAAAGCCTAGCCCAGCGCCTGACACGAAGTAGATGTGCCATAAATTTTTAGCTGAAGAAATGAATGGTGAACAGCAAAACGACAATCCAGAGAGAGCCTACACCAACTCCCCCAGTCTTTGTTTTCCTACTTAGTGCTTTTATATGATTGTTTTATATGTTCAAGAACCTAGTATGTATAAAATCAGGTAGCTTATTTGATGAGTTTTCATAAACGGGTGTTCACGATGCATTTTAGCATTATTGAGCATTTCTTATCAATTTTACTATGTTAAAAAAAAAAGCTTTATACCTACAGCATTCTTCTGTACGTCCTGTAATATGCTTCAGACAGAGTCAAAAGTGGGATTTCTACATCAAAGAGCAGGAACATTTTAAAGCAGAAGCTCCCGGGGGAAGGATGATTGGCACTGGCCCCAGAAAGCAGGCTCTGGCTTTGGCACCGGGACTTACAGGATTTTTGTGATCTGGCAGAATGAGGATCTGCTTGGTACTGTGCTCAGAAGCCTCGGTGTGTCTACATTTTTGTCCCTGTTTCTACCACTACTGCCTATGACCCTTAGATTCTCTGATCCTTTGCCAATAATATGAATGTTCAAAGTATGTGATAGGGCTGCTAATTCTGAAGCACTAGTAGGTGATAAAGATAAAAGGACTAAGTTTTTCACTGTAAATAGCTCCAAATGGACAGAGGAAAAGAGCCCAGGAGCAGTTTCCACCAAAAGATAGCACCTCGTCTTTCTTCTATTAAAATGTGCCATTTTCTCACAGGGGGTGGAATGCTAGTTCCTTATGTGGGGGCCCAGGAGATCACACAACACCAGACTCAGCCCTGAGGAAGGTTCGCAGACGCAGGGGAGAGCAGGCTGCGGGCCAGCGCAGAGTCGCCCAGGACCGTATCATTGCCCGAAGAGGGAGCACTGCTGTAACTCTGCAAGGTGGGCTTACGTGGTCAGAGCGCTCTTCCTCTTCGCAGTGAGCCCAGTAAACTTATCAGGCAAGTTTTCCTGGAGCCAGGCCAGGGTAAAGGAACCAGCTCCTCCCCCTGCTCTTCAATGCCTGCTAACTCCAGACACCTCCAAGGACAAATTGATTGTCCTTGTCCTTGGGCATGTCTCAAGGGATCTGGAAATGTCATAAAATCTCCAGGCCATGGTCTGCATTTTGTCTTTGGTGCAGGGCTCTCGTTCTCAAGCTCGTGGGTCAAGAATGACCCAAGGTGCTCATAAAACGTCCACACCCACTATCTACCCCCCCACCCCCCAGAGTCCGATTGTAAAGCTCTGGGGCAGGGCTCCAGAATCTGCATTTCCTTCAGGAGTCTAATGTAGGTAGTTCAAAAACTAGGGACTGCACAGAGCCCAGAAGACTGACTTGCTACACAGAAAGCTAAGAAGTCCCTTCACCTCCACAGGCACTGTTTCTTCTTAGGGCTTCGTTTTCATTAGGGGAGAGCAGTACTCACACAGCATGGGGATGGTCGCCCAGAATATCAAATTACAAAGTGTGACCAGGAAAAGCACCGCTCTAACTGGAAGCGCACATTCAGAATTCTGTCACTTCGGCTTCTGATCGTCACACGGGAACAGCCATGCACAACACTGGGCTAGTTAACAGTATGTCCACAAGAGGGGCCTCCGCCCCGTGAGGGTTTGTTCTCCTTGGTGTTTGTGCGTTTTGCTGTGACTGATGGTAGCCGGCCTCCCACCAGGAGCATCTTCTGATCAGCTGTAGGGCATTCCTTGTGCTTGGGATGATTCACCGCTGGAAAACCTGGAAAACCAAGTGTGAATGGCCCATGGGGACTGACTACCAATAACTCACTCTACCCAGAGTACATTTGTACCCTGTATTTGTCTCGGATGGGTGAGTGTACCGATAATGGCTGGTTTCCAGGTGGGATGTGCCCACCATTGCTTTGGACATTCTACACAGCTCATCTTTATTGTACCCTTCCCAACAGACCTGCAGCTGCGGGTTGTTATCGCCATCCTGAAGGAGACTCAGGGAAGTTAGGCAACGTTCCCAAGACCACATAGCTAGTGAATAACACGCCAGGGTTCCAATCCAGGAAAGCCTGACTCTGAAGCTTGCACATGATACGGTCTCCACCTTCAAGGAATTTCCGCTGTAATTAGGGAGACTAACTACAGAACAGCATATAATTAGTAATCAAGGTTTGGTGAGATGATAAATATTTTCAGTAATTTGAGAGGAATCATCGAGGGCTGGTATTGAAGGGACACAGTAGTAAAGGAGCTGCAGGGAAGTCCAGATTTACACTGAGGTTTCAGAAGCAATTTGCCAAGGTGGAGGCCGTGTACTCTCTGGCAGACATAAAGGACATGGACCTTGCCCTGCATCAAACTTGAGGTTTGGAGGAAGACAAGTGAAAGAATAATAATGACAAGTTAGGAGATGGGGGTGCAGGCATAAAAAATAAGAGAAAGATTATGGTCCAGCAGCACTGCATCACATGCAATAACACACACATAGGGCCAGGGATATAGCTCAGTGGCACAGCGTCTGCCTGGCAAGTGCAAGATCCTGAGTTCGATTCCTGGTACCAAAACACACACACACAAACCATGTACACATGTGTGTACACATTCACACAAAGCCTCTGCCACACTCTGGCATATGCTGTCCCCTCTGCCATGATGTTCTTCTTCTCCTCTTGTTTGGATGACCATAAAAGGTTTAAGACTCATTTCAGGTGGCCCCAGACAGCATGATGTATGCCACCTCTGTGTTTCTGTGAGCCCTGTATAAATTTCAGTCCAGCTCTTAACCACATTGTGTAGTAACGGTCTGTTCTAGAACATGGCTTGAAGGCAAGAGCCTCCTTCCACCCCACCCCAGTACACAGCAGGGCTTTAGGAATGCATGGTGGAGAGAGGGCTGAGGCTCTACACTGCCAGAAGTAGAGCCAGGAAAGGCTTTTGAGCAAGGGGATGATGAAAGTTCAAGCAACCCTGGTGTGGTTTCAGTGAAGGAAATGGGATGGAAAGGGATGGATATGAGACATGGGAAACTGACTGAACAAATTGTCATGGGAAAGAGACAGGGACACTTGTCTCCTGATGAACCACGCCTGGGCTCACAGCCCCTTCCAGCCTTGGAAATTAGTGTAGGAACAGTAGGGTGCAACACAGCAGCAGGACATAGGGTGAAAGCTGGATTCTCAGTTTGTTTTTCTCTTGTAAACCTAAGACAGACCTCTTTGAACCTCAATACTCCAAAATGCCATAAACGATTAAGATTTCAGAGTCTGCAATACATTAGCATTTCTATTAAAGGCCTATCTTCAATGCTCCCTACCTTATTGTAGCACTGTTGAAGAGCCGAAGTTTGGAAATGAGCTAATGTTAACATGGTCAAAGTTTAGACAAATGAGGGCGCATTCAGACGATGTAATAACAGAACATTGGGCCGGTGAGATGGCTCAGCGGCGTAAGTGCCTGCCTGGCAAGCGCGAGGGCCCGAGTTCAACTCCCGGATCCCACATACGAAAAAAGGGCCGGTGATATCGCTCAGCAGGACGGGCGCCTGCTGGCGTGCGAGGTCCTAAGGTCGACCCCTGGTACCCCCCCACACACACACACAAAAATAACAGAACATTATGCAGTTTTCAGAAAGTATAAGGCAGATCCTTAAGTACTTATGTGGAATGTTCTCCAAATGTGCAGAACAGTAAGTAAATAATATACTACCGCCTGTGTGTGTGCATGTGCAAAATGTCTGTGTAAACAAATACACACACACACACATGCTGTAATTGCAGGTGGGCTCCACAAAGCAGATTGTAAGACATAGACTTTTCTGTTCAGGAAGTTTACTGGGGTGGGAGGTGCTTGTACCAACATTCACGGGCAGTGGAGGAAGCGGGGTGGGCAGGGGGAGGAGCTGGGCTGCCATGCAGCCACCACAGTGACCTCAGCCCCCCAACAGGGAGCTCTGCCATTGGGCTGGTCCTTCAGCATTATCCTCAGTTAATGATGACGATGTAACTCATCATCAACCAGTGAAGGCATGCAGGTTGTCTGGGTAAGGAATACGGCCTTGGGTAGATACCTCTCTTCAGCTAAAACCCCACTGGCCGTTCCTGCCCTGTTTGCCTTTAAATCAGCCCACCCTTTAAAAGAGCCATAAATATCTCTGCTTCTCAGTTTGGGACATGTTAACACACACTAATTTGCCAAAATCAAAAATGTCCCAAATAAATATTTTAGACAACTCCTATATCGATATTATAATCCATTATTTCCTTAAAAGAATTCCAGGACCATCATATTATTATCACGCAGTTTCTATTTTCACTTACTGTCATGGCTTAGAGAATCTTTTCCTCCACGATAATGACAGCAGGCGTACTGTTCTTATCCTTATTTTCTATCGATATGACTTAATGCATAAAATACTGTAGTGTTTACCTTTTGAACACTCAGTCAAGGAAAAATGTATTGAGTACATATTTTATGCCAAACACTGCCACATGCTACACACAGACTCTGCCACTGAGCTGTATTCCTAGCCCAAGGCACCAGTTCTTTAATGGGTCTGTGAGCTTAGTACTCTGGAGGCATTGTGAATATGTCACTTGGAGGATATGGCAGCCACGGAAGTACTTCGCTCTGATCTCCAACAGAATCCTCTTTGCCTATCTCTGCAAGCTGCCAGCCCCAGCTACCAGCCCTCTAGACTCTCCGCCATGCCCACATCCAAACTATGCCTCCACCAGCAGCCCAGACAATACCAGCACTGTGGGGACACTAGTGCCAGCCCGTCGCATGGACGCAGGATTCAGCAGATGGGTAACTTTGACCCTAGGATTCCACCATGACCTTCCTGAAACTTTCTGAGAACTGGGCTGTAGTCCGAGTCTCTCCCTGACCACACTTTCCTTACCCCTTTCATTCACAGACATTATACAGTGGACTCCCAAGTTACAACCAGCCTGACAGACAACTTGGGTTATAATTGGAATTTTAGTTAGTTTTAACTTACGACCAGAGTCTTGAGTGATGACCTGAATGCGGCCGCTTGCACTTCCAGATGGTCTCAGATACAGATTTAACCCTTAAGGCGTTCTGGAAGGAACAGTGCAACAGCCTTTCCTGTATGGGGTTCACTGAGAAATCCTGGGCCAGCGTCTCTAAGGACACTGAGCTCCGCCTGCACACAGGGGAGAGACTTTGGAGGCTGTGCAGAGGAGCCTGAGCCTTCGGTTGACAGCCTGAGTTTCAGCCAGCCCTCGGGAACGCACTGGGTTCCGAAGTCAAGGGTCCACTGTACCTGCATCACAGTCTGAGTTTCCCTGCTTGAACTTGATTTCTCCACTGTATCCTTCATAGACAATTTCCCCAAATTAGTTTTACATTGAAAACTGCCTTGGAGTCACTTTTTCAGAGAGCCCAAACTGACACCCATTCCTTCACATCACCAGAGCATAACAGGGCCTTGTCCCTAAAACCACAATGCCCACCTCTTGGATCAAGGGATATGAACTATGGTGTTATCTGCCTTTTAATGATCAGCTGAGTCCTAGCCACAAAACATTCCAGACGCAAAATGTCCTCACCAAGCCCTCACCAACTCCAAACCAGGGACCTAAGATAGTTCCAGCCTCTTTGCCACTCCACACAGCCATTGGGAATTTCATGGGGATATATAATGAAGTCTGAGATACAAGCTTCACTAATCTATTTATATCTTAATTTCCACCAATGTTTTTGTAACCCTTGAAGTTTTTAAAAAGGTCTTTCACTTTCATTTTCTTTTTTCAGTGCAGAGTATGGAATCTAAGGCATGTGTACACTTCACATTCACTTTCCAGTGGGTAGATGCGCTGCATTTAAAAATAATCCCACCTTCACTCTCAGCATCCCCGTGAGGTTGGTGTAGCAAGTTCTCTTTGTCCCCCCATCTAGCTAAGAAAATGGTGGAGGGGGCTACTTAACCAGTCCATGGCAAAACTCACATCAGAGCCCAGGCCACGGGACTCTCTCCCAGAGTACTTCTCACGCAGGAGTGAGTTGACGCTTGTTTGCCAAAATACCAATGGTTTTACAAAAAATGCAAGCAAGCTCAGTAGGCCTGGAGAGTTTGGGACTATAGGTAAGAAAAATAAAAAGAGAGAAGAAATAATGGGGGACAGAACAGTGCTAAGATGCATTAGGAGGTAGGAAGGGATGCATTATTATATTACCAAAGCTTGATGCTCATGGTCATTGACAAATGCATTTATCTTACTGATTTTCCAAGTTTACCTTGTTGCCAATGCAAAACAGCTTCACAGCAATTGGGATTCTTGTGTCCCAAAGGACCTCACTACATACTTGCCACCCTCCCTGCTTTGTAGCCATGAGGCAAACTGCAGTTATGGAGAGGATAAATCTGTTACCCACCATGGGAAGGCAGACAAAATTATCAAGACTAAAAGACAAGTCACCAGTAGCTAACAATTACAATTCAGAATTATTGAAATGTTACCATGCATCCTTGTCCTCTATCGGAAATAATGCCTTTGTATAATATAGGTCAAATGCCCAACAGTCGTCCACAAATTCTAATATTCAAGTGTCCCAACCAGAAGACTTGGACATATGTGGACAAAGTGTGACACAAGAAATGACAGTGACAGCTGCTCAGATGAATCAGGCAAAAATGAAAACGAGCATTTGATTTTTTTAATGGGTTCTTGGAGTGGATATCCTTACACACTTCAATTACATGAAATAACTCATACTTAGCTTCCTTATGAATAGGGTACAACTACAATTAAGAAATTCTATCATCTCCAGGGCTGGGGTGCAGTGGAGGGACACAGCGCATGCTTAGTAAGCAAAGGCCCTGGGTTCCATCCGGAGCAGCACCACAATGAATAAATAAGTAGTTTCTGCCTATTTACACAGATGAGCTCTCTAGCTAAGAAGTTAATAAAGCCAGCTTTACAAGGTTTAACAAAGGGAAAATCTCAAGGCACAGCTCCTGTCTGCTATTAAGTTCTGTTTGGGACCCTTAGGCAATCATGGTTAAGATCAAAGAAAAGTCCACACATTTTGTTGGCTCGCAAACATTTTGTTGCTAACCTCTTTCTTTGCCCCTTCTTCCCCTCTTTCCTCCCCATTGCCTACCGTGTTCCCCACAGTGGTTTAAACTGAGCAGCACTTCCGGGCACCTTACAGTCTAGCAAGGCTGGATTATTCTAAAACCGTGGCAGTAGATGCAATTCCCATGTAACGTGACCCAATCAATGTATGAAACACCAGAAGTGCACTAGATAATTATCTGCCCTTTGCTCATGATGGAGGGTAGAAATAGAAATGCAACCTAGGAATTGTGGCTAGCAATGCTGGAAGCAGAGAGCCTTCTCTTCTGGCTAGCTGCCAATTAGCAAATAAAGATTATTTCCCTGCTGGCTGAATATACAAACTCATATGGACCTTTCCTTGTTTATGTAATATGTCAGTGTGTTTATTTTTAGGCTGACAGGGAGAGGTGGTACTCTCCTTGGCTTTCCAAAGTATGACATACAGAATCTTTAATAAACATCTGCAATTTTCTCCTTAGACAGCTGTCACTAATATTTTTAAGACCCAAAGGGCTACTTCTTGTCCAATAGCATCTTTTCCAGTTCATCTTGACATTTTAACAATTATAGTTTTAAAAATAAATGCAATTGTTTAGTTTTGCATGCCCCAAGTGTTCGGGCTGGAGATGTGACACTGTTTTCTTTGCTGTGCCTGCATTCTCAGAACTTGCCACAAAAATGGCATTCAAGACTGTGCTGATTGGAGTGATGAAAACTTGTGCGAACAGAAGACTTTTCTAATCATGTCTTTGGAAAAGCTGGAAACTTATTTGCCTTAAGACTTCTCTCAAAAAACTGACATATATCCATCTAAATATACACTGTTCTGGATAGGAGGTAGAGAAGAGCTGGTAAAGAACACAAACCTAGGTTATTGGGGGAAAAAAGCAGAAATCAGACCCAACATTTAGGTACCATTGGCCCATTTCTACACCTGATTCCATATTTTAGAATGTCCTGTGCATGAGTTATTATGGGGATCACACAAGTGTACTCTAGCTCATTTCAACAGAATAATGACAATAATTCTCCAAGCTTTCAGATCAAAATAGATGTCTCTCTCCAGTTCCCATCCAGTTGAAAACTAGTCCAGAATTTGTCTTAGAAGTAGAGGACAGCAGCCGAAAAATGTCAGGTCAGAATGACTTGCTTTTCTGGTCTGCCAGGGCCTGAATTTCTTTCTAGTAGGTGATGAGTAAGGAGCTCGAAAGAGCAGAGCCGGTTTGAACCCCATCCTACCACGCAAGGGGCTATATGACCCAAGACAGCGAATTTCCTCTTCAACAGTTCCATCTGTACAATGTGGCTCCTTTAGGGTGTTCTTTAGAGTGTTTGCTAACCACGTAAGTCCTAAGAGGCAGTGCTATTCACATAATCGTAGCTACAGGAATTGCAGCCAATTCAGAGAAAACTGCAAGGTGTGGCAGATTGTATTGTCTGAAATTACCTGGTGCCCCAGTCTTGAGAATAGATAATTATCCTTCCACAATCCCGAAGCTGTCGCACTTGACTATGTCTGTGACTTCCTCTGGCTGATGAAACTTTGTCATTAATGACACACATCACTTCCCAACTTAACTTTGTGAGGAGCCAGCTGGTTTTTTGCCAGCTTTTCCGTCACGAGATTGGCAGTGTTCCAACCACAGGCAAACCACGAACATCATGTGACTAACTTCTTGCAGCTAAAATATTTGGTCATTTGTCAACTATAGCATAGCCCTATCTATCCTGCTACTGAACTACAAAGAAACAAAAACAAAACAAAAACCCCACCCTTTCTTTAACCCATAGCTACCATCACATACGCTTATCATCTAAAAACACTTTTACAGGTTGTTGGGGAAAGGTCTGATTAGGGGCTTAACAAGATTAATCTTAAAACAGCACGGGTAGGATAAACTGCCTGGACAGGTCTAGCTGGAAGCCTTGTGCTCGAGTCCTTTTCCCACAGATCTAGCTCGAACAGCTGGAAAGATAGACAGTGAGCTTGCCAACATGTGACTGTCACCTTAACTCGAGACAAACTGAGAGCGTCTGTGTTATTCAAAAGCGTGCCCAGAGGGACCAGCAGCAGTACAAGTGCAAGCGCCCAGGCCTCTTCCAGACCTTCCTGCTCCCTGCCCTCCACTTGCTTCCGTAAGTGTCCACATGACCTTTGTCAAGTACCTTTTATCCTACCTTCTCTGCCAAAATGCTAGAAACGGCTAAGATAGGGCTTGCTTCATTAATGTAGGACCAGGAATGAATACATAACAGAGCCCAACCTGGCCAAAATACTCTGGAGATGTATACTTGGTTTTTCTAAATGCTACTTGCTGAGACTTCTGGATTCCAATTACTATAGCAGTGCACTTGACTAGGAGTGATACGCAACCTTCGAAGAAACAGTACAACATAAATGTGCAAATAGTTTACAGAGCACTTTATTTGTGGTACCATAACTAATAGTGACTTAGATATAGCTGAATGGTACCTTCAAATAGGGCTTGCAAATTGCCAGTAGTATTTTTTTTGTGTGGGTACCGGGGGTCGACCTCAGGACCTCGTGCGCCACCACGCACCCGTGCCACTGAGCGGTATCACCAGCCAGCCCTTTTTTCATATGTGGGACCCAGGAGTCGAACTCGGGCCCTCGTGCTTACCAGGCAGATGCGTACACCGCTGAGCCATCTCAGTGGCCCCAGGCAGTAGTATTTTAAATGAATTCTTGTTAGAAGTACGTTTTCTTCAATTGGCTTTGATACAATTTGCACATAATCAAGTTTGGTTTGCAAGAAGTTCCATTAACTGTGTATACTCAATTCCATGGTGTGCTAACATTTTTAAAAGGAGCCTTTGCTGTCTACAGTGTCACCACTTATGGTAGGAACCATGTGACCCAGCGGACATTCCTACTAGAAACACTACTTTTTTTCAGCCACTCTTTAGAATAACCTACAAAGAAAGGATTTGGAGATTAACTAACTACTTGCATTTTTTTTTTTAAATCTAACCTTTGGGATACATCTACAAAATTGAGGTACTTGTTTCTACCTCAAACGGAGGATGAAAATGAGGTAAAAGTGAGATTAATAAAGGCGCTTACCACATGCTTATAATAAACACTACCAAGAGAAAAAGTTGCTTGCTTACCCACAGAAAAACTATACTTTTAAAGTACACTGGTACCACATAAAGCATCCAAGTACTAAGGGCTGGGGAAAAGTTTTCAAACATGAGAACTTTATACCACCTTTGTTATATACTATATTGTTTTTAAATCTTTAATTAAATTCAATCAAAGGGTTTATCGGCCACATTACATACCATGGTCAGTCTTCAATAAACAAGTTTGCCTACTGTGTACAGATCAGCGTGAAGGAAATAAAAAAATAAAAACATACTAGGCAAAGAATTTTATTAATCTTTGTTTCAAACTTTATTCCCAGGCTTCTCCAGCTTAATTGGCTGCAAAGAATGAATTGTATGTAAGCAAAAACTGAAAAGAGCTGCAGTGTCCAAGGGGCTTGGGCTTAAAAAATATTAGAGATCTAGATTTTATCAGATCCATAAACAAAAACAATTTTAAAAAGCAGTCATAATATAAAATAGCAGCTCCCAGTAACTTCCTCCAAGTTTTATCTTTTTCAGAAGCTGACTCAGTTCAGTTTGCCTCGTTCTTGGAAGCCTCATCAAAATTCTCCACGAGATCTAAGGGGGAAAAAAAAGGGCAGAAAGTCTGAAAAAAGTCAAATCCATAAATGATCAGATCTTAACAGCACATAAGGAAATGCTCTCCAACTTAACATACTTATTGTTTCAATGAGATCCCTATCCATTTGGTACATCGAGAAGTGTAGTTTTTGGGCATATAATACAAAATAAAGTTATTTTGACAATGATATAATCACCACGCTCAAAGAATGTATATATAACCTTTCCATTCCCTTGAAACTGAAAACGCGAAGCATTTTCCCGGTTAACATGGCAGAGCAGGACCAAACACCACCATGACACGACTGTGACGAGTTCTCAGGCTACTGTGAACACCTCTCCACGCAAGGTGGCGACACTGATGAATCGAGTGATTCTTCTGCCCAATACACATTGTTTTACCACAAAGTGATGTAATAAAAGATTTAAATAACTTCTCCAAGACATCTTGTAGATTCGTGGATTTCAAGTAGGAAACAAAGCTCATGTGTGATCACCAGATAGTTTCATTTAGGTCATAAGTAAACAGCATTCAATATTTAAGGTTATTCTCCTCTCCAAGGCCTGGAGCTGGGCAGTGCACTTCTCTCCCACCAGTTTTTATCTGACTTTTTTAGCCTCTCTGACTCATGGTATCTTTCATGGTGGCTGGATCTGGCTTGCATGCAGGAGGATGCCATTATGATCTGTTGCCAACTCAGATACTATGGCCTAAAGCCAAGATTTAAAAACTTTCTAAGTCGAAGAAAAAAAAAAAAACAAAAACAATCAAACTGTTCTTTTCCCGAGGCTGTGGGGCCTTGGAGAAGAACTATTCAGTATGAACCCTCTGAGCCTACTTAGCACTCCTACCCCAGTCTCAGTTGCATCCCACTCCAGCAAGTCCTTCTTTTCCCTTCATGCTTGAATTAAAATAAATGAAGTATTTCAATGTCTAATATTATAAAATAAAGAAGTATTTTAATTCTTTAGGTAAAAAAAAATATATATTTAAGGTTAGACAACTGTATCTCCTTGGGATCTCAAACACAAGCCAAGTATAGAAACAACTCCCAGTTATTTAACACTGTTATTTTTCCCATTCCATGTGCCCCTCCCTCCAGCCTCAGCCCCTTTTAACCTATCACCCATGCCTCGGCAGATTTTGTTAACATTCGCTGTTCTCCCTGGCTAGGTCTCAGGTTAACCGCAAGTGAAGGTGCCCTACCTGGAACTTCATCATCATCCTCCTCTCCAGGAGCAAGTGGTGCTTTTCCATCCACAGCTGCGAGAAGGAAACAGAAGTGTAACTTCCACATTTCTCTAGGCTTTCAATAAACATTAAAACAACAGACGAAATGCCAAGTGCTATTGCAACTTATGTTCATGATGACAAGTGACATTTGAGATTTCACCTGTAGTACCATTAACAACATGAGACTCTGATGTGCAGGAATATTAGAATAACAGTAACAGCTAACAAAATAAATTCCACGCCCACCCTTTCAATCCCTCTGGCCCACCACAGACCTGGATGCAGTGTGAGGTCAATAGGAAGCCATTAGGGATAAAACCCACATATCAAATTCTGGTAAGACTTTATTTTGGGAGGCAAACGAGTATTTTCTTAAATAATCTTGTTTGTACACAGTAAAAGCCTCAAAAAACATTTACTGAAATGAAATAAAGTGATCAAAAAACTAGAAGTGTGTTTGAATGGTAAGCAACCACTTCCCTTTACCACACAAAGATGTGAACTACACGAGTTATGAGACCTCACAGTACCCGCCTCTCACGGCTATAGGTGGAATATTTCAAAAGACTACTTTCGTTCTGAAAGCTAAGGTGGCCTACAATCTCTTTAATACCTCTCCATGTAGCAACATAAACCGAGGCAGAGCAAGTCCACATCTGGAAAACATGGGTGACTAAATAGGAAGCTATATACTACGACTGATGCGCTTCTGCATTCCTGTTCTTCGAAAGTTTAAGCAAAAAAACCTCAGCACGAAGTTGTTACATCCCAGTACACTACCTCCAGCTCTAAACAAAATCCCTATCAGACTGATTAAAAACATGAAAAGGTTACTGGCGATACTAATTGTGATGATACAACTGAAAAAACCACAACTATAGTCAATGACAATTTCCTGTATTTCAAAATAAAGATCCCAAAAGTTCCCAACACACAAATGATAAATGAAGAAATGCTAAGTACAATAGAGTATTTTTAAAATCACTTCTAAACTGTATGTAGTTACCAGGAAAGCCCAAAATTAGCATTTTCATCATTTCCAGCTAATAAAAGCAAAAAATCTTAATCTCTGACCCAAAACAAGCTAGACAAATTACTATAAATGTCAAGAATACTTCCTTAAAATAACTGGCTTTAAGTTTGCTTTCCAAATCTAAAGAGTCGTATCAACTTAGAGCCCCAGATCACAAAACTGTGCTGCTGAATGAGTAAACCCAAGAGGAGGCTCACATTGTTTGGGCAGAGCTTCGGCGAGTCTCCTTAAGCTAGTCAGGCTGTCTGCGCCAAGCTGGTTCAAGATGCTGGGTAGCATTTCTGTCAGCTGTTTCGTCTCAGCATGGCCTGTAATGGTGAAAGTGTTTGCTGCCAGAGATGCCTGAACTTTTGGGTTGTTGAAGTGGATAACTGTTCCTTGGTTTGTAAACATATTCACCTATGAAGAAAAAAATTAAATTAGCAATGCCCACCAAAGTTTCCTTTAAAACTGAATATGGGGCTGGTGAGATAGCTCAGTGGCGTAAGTGCCTGCCTGGCAGGCGTGAGATCCTGAGTTCGACCCCTGGGACCCACATTAAAAAAAAAAAAAAAAAACTGAGGATGCTTTATTAAACAAACACTGACGTCTACATAACTAATCTAGTATTTCACTTTGAAGTACAGATAACATTCTGCCTGGAACGAATGGGCAATCAAATAGCTTTGAGACTAGCCACCTCTTGAATACTCGTTAACAGGGTAGAAACACAATTTAAGAACTTCAAACTCCAGTGTGGTATGACTAAGAGCTTAAAAAAAAAAAAAGCATGAACATTTAAGGTTTTTCTAGCCAAATCTTACAAAAAACAAAATGTGATACTTACCTCTTCAATACCAGAGATGTTGTTTACCCCTAACTTCTTTAAGGAGAACTGGAGCTTTTTATCGTCTGCTGTGGCTGTTCTATGAACCACCTTCTTCTTTCTGCGAGCAGTTCCCTAACGTGAGAGGGGAAGGGCGAACAGCATGCTTAGGCCACAGCAAAAGCTTTCAGAATGGGAACAGCTTCTAATTTCTCCTGATCTCTGGTTCTGTGTAAGAAAATTATCACAGCCACAAACTGTGAAGTAGGCAGGCTAAGGTAAAGATGGACCCTACAACAGGAAGGATGATATAAAAATCCTTCATAATTTCTAGTTTTGTCAGCTACTTTAAAAAGTGATCAAAGAGGTGGCATGTGTCAGCCTAACTTAAGCTGCATTAAGTTCCACATCTACAATTGTTAACCTTTTGTTTTATAGTAAAGAAAAGTCAGGGCCAGTGAGATGGCTCAGCGGCACAAGCGCCCGCCTGGCAAGTGCGAGGACCTGAGTTCGACTCCCGATACCCACATTAAAAAAAGAAAAATCAACATCCAAAATAATATTTACCATCAAAACAGAATATGAAACAATCAAATGAATTTATACATAGACTTGCAAACTACTGAGAACAAAAACCTGAATTTCTTATCTTAACCTACAAGGCACCTAACATGGTCTGCCCCGCCCCTAACATGCTGCTCTTGACCGTATCTCCTCAAATAAACCTCTTTGCTATTCCTTAAACAGGCTAACCAGACCATAACCCGCCAATGTAAAATAGCAACCCCTCATCACTGTCTGTCCTGGTTTACTTTCATGAAACTACAAACACATTTCATTATCTGGCTCCTCTCACTGCAGTGAGAACTCTCGGAAGTCTTCTACTTTGCTTGCTGCTACGGACACAGCATCTAGCCTACTGATGACACCCCAAAGAAAAGTTACAACCCCACCACCCCACTGTCCCAGCCTTCATCCCAATTCTTACACACTTTTTCTTTTCTTTCCTTATTCTTTAAAGACAGGGTCTCACTTTGTAATGCAGGCTGGCTTCAAACTCACAGCAACTCTACTGCCTCAGCCTCCCAAACGCTGGGTTACAGGCATGTGCCACCACACTCCACTCATGCCAAATCACTTGTATCTGTATTTTAAAAATGCTTCTACTATAGTAGGGCTATTATACTGTGAAAATAGATTTATTGACCAGTCCTGATCCTCCTGCCTCAGCTTTCCAGAGTCCTGGGATTACAGGCCTGCCCCACCACACCTGGTTCAACTTTACGTTTACGTTGTATATTTTCACGATTAAACACAGTAAAAGCTTAAATAAATCAATAGTTTAATTGAAAAAACTATTAGCAAATTAACACACACATGTACACACACTGTTTTTATACACACACAGGTTACCAAATCTCCCCAAAGTCTGAATAATCACCCTGAATCAACATGTAGACCCCTGGCTTCCAAAGACTCTTTTTAAGAGTCTAAAAACGAAACCACCATACCTCCTGCAGGCTCCACACATTTCAAAGTAGACTTCAATTTACTTAACGAAGTTAATCATGTTAGTAATGTGCATAGAAGCACTGAATGTGCCCTGAACGGATGGTTAAAAAGACCAATACAGAGAATCCAAACAAAGGCCCACGAAGAATACAATGAATTTTTCTGGCACCCAAAGGCTACAGTTATTGTTAAAAAGGTCAAATACCTAATGTTGTTATGTGCAGGTGTGGATCTTGAAGACTACTGGTGTCAGCAAAAAAGAAAAATCAGGATATTCACTCTGGCAAGCCCAGGAATCTAACAAAGCCGCATCTTATTATTTAATCTAGGTTAAACTTCTGGCCATCTCACAGCAGACTCTACGTGAATGCTTAAAGCTGGAAAGTTTTAACAGGTAATAAATTTGTATTATAGAAGCTTCTTCACAAGTTCTACCAAGTAAAGACATGCTCTGTTTCAACAAGCTGCCTGCCACACCTTGTTAAATAGAGGAATGTGCTAACAACACAAAACACAACTAAATTGCTTTTAGAGAACAATCTACAAACCAAGTTCAGAAAAGTATATCTTCGAAGAAGGTATACCCTGGAAGAATACCCACTCACCTGAAAAAATCAATTAACACAAAACTGATAATTTAAAATGCACCATAACTCCCTCAGTTTTAGCATAACTAAAAAGTCAGAACAGAAAAACATCTGCTTAAATAGTATATTCAAATCTAACATCACTTTTCTTTAACTCCAAGATATAACTATAAAGAATCTATCTTCAAATATCCTTGAAAATATACACTATAGCCAGGCGTGGTAGTACACACCTGTAATCCCAGCACTGTGGGGGGCTTAGCAAGAGGACTGTAATGTCAAGCCCAGCTGGGGCAATTCTGTGAGACCCTATCACAAAATAAATTTAAAAAGGGGTGAGGGTGGAGGCTGGCTGGGGATGTAGTTCCATTGCCCAAAGCTCTAGGTTTAATTCTCAGTATCCGCACACCCCCCCACCCCGCCACACACACGGGAAAAAAAAAAAAAAAAAAAAAAGGCCAAGGAAGTCCCTCAGCAGTTGAGTGCTTACCTACCACGTGCTAGGACCTGGGTTCAAGATCCAGCATGGCAAAAAAAAAAAAAAAAACACCAACTTTGTACAATTTAAGCCAAAACAACTCCAGGTTGTGGTGTGCACAACGACCTGATCTAACTTAAATAACACATTTTTCCTACTAATAAAACTAGGCAACATTTTTGCTGGACTTATACAATGTAACCCTGAAAGCTTGTTTACATACTTACACAAAAGCAATGTTTTAAGTGTTCTTTTCTTGATTTACCTGCTTTTCCCCTTTGAATATACAACTGGTAGTTCTCACTCGTATGTATCTGTCTAATCTCCGCCTCCCCCTCTTCCTGGATGCGCTGGCTCTGTGAATTTCCGCCGATAGGCAAAGTGACAAGCCAACTTGTTAGAAATATAGGAGGAACTTTAAAAAGAGTAACTATTAAAACTTACTTTCCCACCAATGCGCACTTGTGCCTGCAGTTTGGCGAGTTTTTCCTGATTCATGATAGTTTCTTTCATCTAGAAAAAGAGGAAATCCCCGGCAAGGGACTCGATCACTCCGGCGCTACGCGCTCACTCCCCAAGGCATGAGCAAAATAAACGCCTTACAAAGGCCGAGGCCTGGACCCCAAATCCACCCCGCAAAGCTCCCACTTCCGGCTCCGAGGGAGCCCCAAGAGCACTCCCTCCCCTCCCCGCCCCTCCTCGCCTTTACAAGCCCAGCCCGGGCTCTGCCCCCCGCCAAGGGCAGCACCCCCCGCCCCGGCCCCGGCCCGGCCTCGGCCTAGCCAGGGCCTGCCCGGCCCCGCCACTCTCCGCAGGCCTCGCGGTACCTGAGGCTCCTCTCCTCGGGTTCCGCCGAGAGGTGCAGGAAGAGACGGCGTCGCCTCGCCCCCGGGGCAGCCGCCCCTGGCTCGACCTCGCCCCCGAAAGTCAACCTGAGCGGGTGCGCCTGTCCGTCGCATCGCCTTCCTCGCCTCAGCCCTGTCCCTCCCTGTCTCGCTCCTTCCGGGAACTTCCCGCCCCCGCTCCCGTCCTCCTCCCACGCCGGCGTCCAACGCCTTTTGTACCTTGTCGGAGCGGATATGGGGCAGCGCGGGGGACTAGGGCTGGCGCTCAGGGGGTCTCGGGCGGACCAGCTGAGATTAGGCGCACACACGCGGGGACGCAAGATGGCAGCTAGAGGGAGGCCGGACGTCACGCAACGCCACTTCCTCCCACAGCCAGGAAACGGACTTGGCGTGGCTGCGCAGGCGCAGCTTCGCGCCGCGGCGTCGGAAAGGGCCCGCGGGCTGTGGGGCCTGCTGGCTGCGGCCGGGTGCTGCGTGGTTAGTCCTGGGGAGGCCGCAGAGGGGTGTCAGAGCTCGAGTCTTCGCGTAGCTGGGGTTCGGGAAGTCTGCCCTGCGCCCATCGTGCCCTAATCGTACCATTTTTTACCCCTCAAAGGACCTAGGGCTCCCACAGTGCCCAGGGCTTCAGGTGCCCGCGCATTGGGTGGTGTGGATTGGAGAACTATCAAAAACAACTAAGCTACTTTTGTTTTCCACGGCTAGATGGTTTGGTAGATTTCGGGACCGCGGTTCAAAATTTCTGGAGCGTTCTCAGAATCCTGTAGGACCAGACTTGCATTTTAGCAAGTTCAGCGGATAGTTAACCACCTTAGACCCTTAGACGCGACTACCTTCTCATGTTTGTTTAACAGGCAAATATTGACTCCTTGATGTCGAATTGGCGTGGATTTGGCAATGAGCCATCCACAAAGGAACAAACTGCCTTTCTTAACTAGTAATTCAATCAGAGACGAATGTGTGCGTGTGCGTGTGTGTGTGTGTAGAGACCAAAGGCTTGAGTTAAATTTGCTAAAGGCCAAGGACAACTTTCAAGGCAATTGTAAAACCACTGACATTTAAAATGGCAATTTAAGTTAAACATGCTATCTGTTCAGCCTTTTTGTAGTCCTGGCTCCAAAATATTTTTGCATATTCAAAAGTAAGCCTGAAATCTTGGCCAGGGAGTACAATTTATACAGCAGGAAAGCTTGGAGTAAGGGCAAACTTTTCCAAATAAGGTCATTTTTTTGAATACTTTTTTACATGTACGTTTGTTAAAACTTATTAAAAACCAGTGGTGACAGCTGTATTACTTTTTAGAATAATTGTAACAGTTATTTGCTCAAAAAACAGTGTCACTGCTATAATCAAATGAGTCAAATTTAGTAAGATATGGGAGTAGTGGTATTAGGTTACGTGGGTCCCCATCCTAATGATAAAGGTCTGAATAATTGTGCCAACAGTATTCAGTCCCATCGAGATATAAAATGTATAGAAATATTTACTTTTTTGAAATGAATTTATATATACATTCTGGAATATTTTTATCCCTTTTCTCCATATTATACTGGGGGGGATTTGATACTTCCTAGTTGTGATGTTTTCTGAACTTTTACATAAATAAGATTTGACATATGAAACCTGACACCTGGCTCACCTTTTACATTGTTTTCAGGGTTTTTTTTTTTAACTTTACTTTGGTTTCACATTTTTCTTTTTTGCAATTTTAAATATACCATGTTGAAAATCAAAGATTTCCTAATAGTAAAAGAATATTTTCTACTTCAGCTGCTTCTGCCTGTTTGTTAGCAGTCAGAAATTTCTGATTTTTATAATATTTATGCACCAGTCTTTTAAAAAATGACCCCCAAACACCCTTAGTTACTAACTTTGCAAACTTAGCTCAAGAATGTCATTTCCCATGCACTTCCGATGTCCGCAGCTGATGGCAATAATTGCCTTCCACTGCTGAGCTTGAACAGCCTTGGAATCATTTACCCGGCACTCAAGGTGGCCTTTGTCAATAGAGAAGGCAAGAAAGGTAAAACCAGTTTGCCCTCCTTGGTATGTAAGTTTATGATCTAATCAAAGTCCATGAATTGTTTTCATCTCTGAGTTATACTTGAGTCGGTTGCAGCAAGAGCCAAAATACTTACTTTTAATTCTCTTTCCTTTTTTAATTGCATATACATTTGAAGTTTTGTTCAAATATTTAAAATTATTATTGAGATTATATAGATTTGGGAAGCTTTTATATCTTTACCAATCATCGAATCTGTTCAGTTGCAAGAAATAGATCTGGCTACTTGAAATATATAAGGATTCAATACTGTGTAAGGAATTGATATTTTAAAAAAGTTGCTCCAAGGGTGGTAGAATCTTGCTTAGGCTGAGGCTGTCAAAAGTAAGTCTCAGGAGACTACTGCAGAACAGGCCTGTCTTAGGAGTTGCGACCACTGCCTCTACCCACTAGGAGGACAGAGAATCAGGACCCCACAGTGGAATGAATGATGTTAGTAGTATACAACTGTAGGTGCAATTCAGGAATCAACAGGATACAGTAGCAAGTACTCAATATCCACAAAGCTAATGACTGTGCTGTGGAAAGCTGCTGCAGTAAATACCGCCATCTTCATGAGCATGCTTGCCAGAAAAAAACAAAGCAAAACCTGAAATAAATAAATAAATAAAACATGTTATTTTAGCTTCATGTTCACCTTCTAGTTCTTACTTAAATGTACCCTTTGGCAAAAATAACTCACTTCGAGAACCCTAACTGCAAAGAAGTCTGGGAAATTAAGTATTTAACTTTCTAGATTTATGACCCATGGATGTGAGTGTTGTGTTGTGGCCCAAGAAGACTCCGACCAGCGGGGCCTCCCAGGGGCAGGAACGCGAACCCGGGCGACGGTATGGGGATGAGAAAGAAGACACACACACACACACACACAGATCAGGGAAGTCGAGCGAGAGAGTTTATTGCGGAAGTGCCAGGGCTTATATCTCTTTGAGGGAAACGGTGGGAGGGTCTAATGGGTGACGTAGGATCAGGATGGGCGGGGGGGGGCGCATGCTCAGACGTGAAGCTGGGTCATTTATGGCTCCCCACATATGCTCCTTTTTCTCCAAATGAGAATATTGCCGACCATGAATGTTTGTATGACCCTGAATGTGGCCTGTCTTAGGTTGTGGAGGTTACTGCGAGTCTTTTTGTTTTTACGCATTTGATTTTTCAGGCCTTACCTGTCATTGAGCTAACCACTAGCATCGCCAGCATCCCAGCGAAGAGTGGCGCTCTGTCTTAGGTGGTCCTGAGAGTGTTAGTGACTTGTGACTCCATCTTACCCGTCATTGGCCGACATTCTTATATGCTGGGGCCTGAATATCATCATATGGTTCGGCTTGTTTGTACTCATCAGCATCTGTTTTTACGGCGGCAATGAGTCTCTTGAATAGGCAGGGACCAAAGGTCAAGGCGAGGACCACAACTATAAGGGGGCCAAAAAGGGGGGCAAGGTAGGGGAGCACAGTGGAGAACCCGGTGCTGGGGAATAAGGCTTGCGTTCTGGCTATTTCTCTCTTTTTAGGGCATCGTTTAATTTGTCCATAGCGCGTAGGACAACACCAGAGGAGTCAATGTAGAAGCAACATTCTTCTTTGAGGGCCGCACAGAGGCCCCCCTCCTTGAGGAATAGTAGATCCAAGCCGCGCCTAGTATCTTTTGGTCCCCCCAGCGCCTGAGTGTCCACCTGAATGAAGCATGTTGATGATTAGCGATGGTCGCCGGGAGCATCACAAGAACATACAGGAAGCTTGACAGGAACATCTATAAAGGAAAAATATTAACCCTCAGGGGCGCCTCCCTGGGCAGGTTTATTAAGTTGTTTTACAAGGCGCTCAGGTACCCAGCGTGCATTGTGGTCAGCCTGAGAATAGATACAGGCTGAGCCCCTTCCCCATATGAGGACGGGGTCAGGGCCATGCCATTGATTAGTGAGGGGATCTTTCCAGAGGGCTGTGGCGAAGGAGGAGGCTGTAGAGGGGTGCCAGAAGCAATCGGCAGCGGAGCGATTGTTTTGGTCTAGGGAAAGAAAATTGATGATAAGGAGGGCATGGTTGAGGATATTGCGGGGGGATCCTTTGGTGGGATACCATGTGACCGTCGAGAGCTTGTAAATGGTTATTTTGAGTTTTTTTTTTTTTTTTTTTGTGGGTACCGGGGGGACGACCTCAGGACCTCGCGCGCCAACAGGCACCCGTGCCGCTGAGCGATATCACCGGCCCCTTTTTCGTATGTGGGATCCGGGAGTCGAACTCGGGCCTTCGCGCTTGCAAGGCAGGCGCTTAAGCCGCTGAGCCGTCTCACCGGCCCTATTTTGAGTTTTTGATTTGCCCTTTCGACGATACCTTGGCCCTGTGGATTATACGGGATCCCTGTACTGTGAATAATGTTAAGGTGTTGACAGAACTCAGCAAAGGATTTGCTGGTATAACCAGGGCCATTGTCTGTCTTGAGCCTTGTAGGACAGCCCATATGGGCCATAGCTGCAAGCATGTGGGCGATGACATGTTTAGTTGTTTCCCCCGACTTCAGGGAGGCGAAGATGTAGCCACTAAAGGTGTCAACAGACACGTGGACAAACCTGAGTTGTCTAAAGGAAAGAATATGAGTAATATCCATTTGCCAGAGGGCGTTAGGGATGAGACCTTTGGGATTGACCCCCAAATTTGGGGAGGGCAGGTGAGTGATGCATTTGGGGCATTGTTTAACAATTGCGCGGGCTTGTTCCCTAGTTATTTTGAAGAGAGTGCGCAGCGACTGGGCGTTAAGGTGGTGTAGGTCATGCGCAGCCTGTGCTTGAGAGACATTGGATAAGGAAGGTCGAGTACGGGGAGTGGGGAGGAGCATGGGGAAGGCAGATGTGGATTGAGCAGCTTGATCTGCGAGTGCGTTGCCTGAGGCCAGAGGCCCAGGAAGACCAGAGTGTGCGCATATATGGCCAATGAAAAATGAGTGTGTGCGAGCATGGATGAGTGTCTGGAGGGTGGCAAAAAGGGGGACGACGGAAGTATAGTGAAAGAAGTTGGAGAGGGTCTCCAAAAGGGGGACGGAGATGGCCAGGTAGTGACTATCGGTGTAGATATTTATGGGAGTGTTAGGGAAATCTTGGAAAACCTGAATGATGGCCTGGAGTTCAGCGTGTTGAGCTGAGAGACCAGGTGTTGGAATGATGATGGGGTTATGATCTAGGCATGTATAAGCGGCGTGGCCGGAGGAAGAACCATCTGTGAAAATTGTGGTTGCGTTAGCGATGGGGGTATAAGAGGTGATCTTTGGAAAGATATGTGGGTGGCGGGGAAAAAAAGGCCAGGAGCTTATTGGGGGGGTAATGATGTTGTGTTTGGCCAGGAAAGGCAGCAAGTGCAATGGCCCATGTATCAGAGGTCTGTAGGAGCCAGGTGAGTTGGTGTTCAGAGTATGGGAGGATGATGACATCTGGCTCCTTATGATAATAGATTTTAGCTTGTTTGCGGCCCGTCATAATTATCTGGGTGATGAGATCATAATATGGATTAAGGACCTTTTTGGGGGAGACAGACAGATGAATCCAGAGGAGGGGCGCATTTTGCCAGAAGAGGGCGGTGGGCTGTATAGGGGAGGGGAGGACAATCAGAGTAAGGGGTTGCATATAGTCAATGTAGGTAAGGCTCTGGGTATTGATTGCCTCTTGGACATGTTGGAGGGCCGTACGGGCCAGTGGTGTTAGGGATCGAGGAGAAGTAGGACTTGGGTCTCCACAAAGGATGTTGTATAAGGGTCTAAGCGTGGATTTGGGGATTGCCAAGGACGGGAGAAGCCAGTTGATATCACCTAGAAGTTTTTGGAAGTCATGGAGGGAGTGAAGGGTGTCAAGTCTAAGTTGAGGTTTTGGTCCATGAATGGTAGAGTGTGTCAGCTGAAAGCCAAGGTAGGTGTAAGGATCTGTGAGCTGGATTTTATTGGGGGCGAGGTGAAGGCCAGAATCTCTAAGGAGGGTTTGTAGGTGAGCATAACATCGATAAAGTGTATTTTCATCAATGCATGCGAGAAGGATATCGTCCATGTAATGGAACACATGCACAGAAGGCCAGGTTTGGCGAAGGGGTTGAATGGCTTGGCCTACGAATTGTTGACAGAGAGTTGGCGAATTAGCCATGCCTTGAGGGAGGACAGTCCACTGATAACGGGAGGAGGGTCCCTGAAGACGGGGGGCGGGAACGGTAAATGCAAACCTATGTTGGTCTTGAGGATGTAAAGGGATGGAGAAGAAACAGTCCTTGAGATCGATGATGATCTTATGAGAATTAAGGGGGATGGCGGAGGGGGTGGGTATACCCGCCTGGAGGGAGCCCATGACAACCATGGTCTTGTTGACAGCCCTAAGGTCTTGGAGTAGTCTAAAGCTATTATTATGTTTTTTGTGTATTACAAAAATGGGCGTATTCCATGGGGAGGAGCTGGGAACAATATGGCCCTTTGTGAGTTGTTCCTGTACCAACTGCAGAAGGGCGGAATATTTGGGGCCTATGATGGGCCACTGGTCAACCCAGACAGGATCATCTGAGAGCCAGGTGATCTTTTGTGCATGAGTTACAGGAGGATCAGCGGTCCCAATTAAAAATTTTGAGGATGGAGAGGGGGCTCAGAGGGAGGATCCTCATTAGGAGGACTATCATCGTAGCCAAGGCCATGGCGGGGAGCTAAAGGTTTAGGATGAACGGGGGAAGTGATGCCCGAAGAGTATTTTCCGAGACCTTGTCCGGGGAGGTAGCCTTGAGCAAGCATCTGTTTAGTGACTATAGCATTGGGGCTATGCATAATGAGTTGCATCTGTGAGAGAAGGTCCCTGCCCCATAAATTGAGGGGGAGGTCCCGAACAACAAAGGGTTGGAAAGTTCCTGTATTATTTTCTGAGTCACGCCATGTAAGGGGGGTGGAGCTTTGATAAGGTTGTTGGAGGTATCCCAAGCCTTGTAGGTGGGTGGCCGAGGGCCTCAGGGGCCAATGTGAGGGCCAATGTTTATGGGAGATGACGGATACGTCGGCTCCCGTATCGATGAGCCCACGAAAGGGTTTGTTATTGATAAAGAGTTTAAGCATGGGCTTATCTTGAGATATGGTTTGAGACCAATAAGCCTGGGAGAGACCAGGGGGAACGGGCCGACGATGTGTGGAAAGAGGAGGGTTGGATGGAGTGGGGACTTGGGGAACAAGGACCAATTGGGCAAGGGGAGGGAAGGTGGGGATTAGAGTGGGGCCAGTTGAGACAGAGACAAGGAGGTGGATATGTCCTTGAAAGGTTGGATCAATAACTCCTGGATGTATGAGTATCCCTTGAGTAGCTGTGGAGAATCGACCTAGTATAAGGCCCCAAAAGCCCTTTGGTAGTGGACCCTTAACATTGGTGGGAACTATATGTACCGGGGAGGTGGGCTCTAATACCATGGGGTTGGAGGCACAGAGGTCAAGTCCCAGGCTGGAAGGTGTTGCCTTGAAGAGGTCGGTAATGTGGAGGGATTGTGTGTTGACTCCGTAGTCCCCTGAGTCAGAAGAGGGTTTGATATTGGGGCCTGGGGAGGGCCCCCCCAAGAAGTTTTTTGGAATGGGGTGTCCATCAACAGTATATCGGGACTTGCACTCATTTGCCCAGTGGAATCCCTTTCGGCATTTAGGGCAAATGGTTTGAGGTGGGGGCCGAGATGGGGGTAGAGATGATTGTGGGAGGCCTGAAGGTTGAGGGAGAGATGGGACCGGGGGTGGCTGTGCGAAGAGGGCAGCTCTTTGAGAAATGTCCTGGTTGGTGGCATTTGAAGCAACGAAGGTGGGCGGGGGGTTTTTTTATTATCATGTGGGCCAGCTATCTGTAAAGATAAGACCTTTTGTAGGGTGTTTTCGAGGGCAGAGGCAAACATTACTCCTTGTTGATATGAGGGGCCAAAGTCTGCACACAGACGGATAAGCTGTTCAATAGAGCCCTTATGTCGATGGGGTCTGATAATGTCTTGACAAGTGGGATTAGCATTTTCGAAGGCGAGTTGTCTTATGAGAGAATTGTTATTTTCATGTTCTCTGAAAATGCGATCTGCAGCCTCGGTGAGCCTGCCAATAAAGTCGGAGAAGGGTTCAGTAGGACCCTGCCGAATTTTGGTAAGAGAGGTAGGACCCTCTCCCTTTGATGGAAGCTTGCACCAGGCTCTACTTGCGGCCAGGGAGATTTGGGCAAACGCCTGAGGGTTAAGGCCCATTTATTGTTCATCAGTGCAAAAATCACCCGTTCTGGATAACATGGCAAAGGTAACTGGGTTGGGGGGCTGTCTCTCTTGGTTTTGTTTGGAGATTATTTCACATTGATCTAGAAAATTAGACTTCCAGAGTAGAAAATCACCCCCAGAGAGAGCGGCCCTTGCCAACTCCTTATGTTCATTTGGGGTGACCCATCCCTGGGAAAGGCTGTCGTGGACCGCAAGGGTGAAGGTAGCGGTGGGGCCATATTGGGTGACTGCCATTTTGAGTTCTTTGAGGGAATTTAAAGGGAAGGGAACCCTGGCGCGCTGGGGCGAAGGGGCCGGTTGTCCCTCCGCCGTGGGGGGCCTGTTGTACCTCTGTGATGGGGTATGCATGTAACTTGGGAGAGGGCTGAGAAAGAGATAACTTATAATTAAGATGATCCTGTTGAGCCTTACGTTCAAGTAGGGAGATGTGCTCCAGAAGCGAACTGAGAAATTGATCTTGCATGGGTGTGGCAGTAGGTGCAGGGTGAAGGGAGGGGAAGTTAACTGAAAAGGCGGGCGCAACAAGGGGAGGTGGGGGGGCAGAGGGCAGCGGTATTTGTGGAGGTAAGGAGAAAGGCGGGGGGTCAGGAAGAGGGGGGTAAAGTGCAGGAGGCTGCGTGGGCTTAGGACATGATGACAGGCCATCGAACGGTGGAGACCCAGGACAAGATGGCGGGCGGAGGTCTGTTTCATAAGATGGCGGGTGACTATCGTTAAAGAAGGCGGAAGTGGGTACGGGGGAAGTAGGAGAGCAACGGCCATCTTTTTCTTCTGGCATCTGGAGAACTACAGAGGGTGGAGGGCTAGGGATAGGGGTATCAGTAATTGGGGGGGCAACCGGTTGACCCAGTGGCTGAGCCGGAGCCTGTGATGGTTGAAGGTTATTGGGCTGTGTCCGTAATAGTTCTGAAATTAGGGTCCAATAAGCGAAGGCTGTGACGGGAACCTTTTCTGGCCCGAAAACCCGATAATAATCTTGGAGTGCGTCACCCACGCGGTCCCAGACCCTGATGTTAATGGTGCCCTCCAAGGGGAACCATGGACAAACCTTATTTATAAAGGAAAAGTAATCAGTCAATTGCCGCGGGGTGACTTTTATTCCCCTCACTCTGAGCGCTTCAGAGACCCCTTTAGTAAAAAGTTCGTGCTCGGAGAGGTTTTGTCCCATTTTGCACCCTGTATGCTTACCGTGATTCAGACGCGAAGAAAGGAGTTGGCGTACGGATCACTGAGAAAGGAATCTCATGAAAATGAAACTAAAGACCGGTCAATCGTTGGCATTTATCGCCCTACAGGGTGATCCCTCATAGGATCCGTCTTTCCCGGGCCCCATGTTGGGCGCCAAATGTTGTGTTGTGGCCCAAGAAGACTCCGACCAGCGGGGCCTCCCAGGGGCAAGAACGCGAACCCGGGCGACGGTATGGGGATGAGAAAGAAGACACACACACACACAGATCAGGGAAGTCGAGCGAGAGAGTTTATTGTGGAAGTGCCAGGGCTTATATCTCTTTGAGGGAAACGGTGGGAGGGTCTAATGGGTGACGTAGGATCAGGATGGGCGGGGGGGGCGCATGCTCAGACGTGAAGCTGGGTCATTTATGGCTCCCCACATGTCAGCTTGAAAGAAATAGGAATGAATGCTTAGTCACTATCTTACCCACCCAAATTGTCACCTCCATGAACATAGCACATCTATTTTTTTCAAGTCATTTATGTATTTTAGTACAGTTTATAAAACTTTCTAAAGGCCTTATTCATTTTTATCACATGAATTTCCAGATATGATATAGTTTTTATTCTTATTTCCTATTTTTGGCATTGCAAATATCTTTTTCTGGTTCGATACATCTGTCTGTTGTACTCTTGTTGAACAGAGACACATAGATTTTTGACCCCAATATGATCAAGTAATCAATTTACAGTGTGCACAAAGGACAGAAAAACATGTTAAGTTATTCTTCTGAATGCAACCAACAAAATTCAGGTAATAGCAAATGCTAGGGTAATTAATCTGGTTTTTCTTTCACTTGTTTTTGTTTTTGAGACAGGGTCTTGCTGTGTAGTCCAGGCTAGCCTTGAACTCACTGTGTAGCCTAGGCTGGCCTCAAACTCATGGCAATCCTCCTGGCTTGGCCTCCCAAATGCTGGGATTACAAGCAAGTGCCACCATGCCCAGACTTGGTTTCTTCAACAAATTCCAAAGGGAAAAAACGGGAGTATGGGAAACTTTGCATTAAAAATATCAACCTGAGACATATCAAGACAACCCAAAGAAACAGGCAAACCTGTAGTATGTAGTGATGCATGGTTAGGTGATAAAACCGAAAAGAAAATACATGATCATAAAAATAATAGTTGTTATTCTGGAGGGAAGGGGTACAATTGGAAGAATGAAAAGTTTCTAGAGTGGGGAGCGAGTGTTTGCTTGTTTTGTTTGTTTGTTTTGCCATACTGGTAGTTGAACCCAGGGCCTTCACACTGAACTACATTCCCAGTCCTTTTAATTTTTTAATTTTGAGACAGGTCACTAAGTCACTAAACTGCTCAGGTTGGGCTCCAAAGTGGAATCTTTCTACCTCAGCCTCCCAAAGTACTAGTGTTTCCAGGTAGCTCCTTCTAGAAATTGGCTTGCCAAATAAAGGTTACCAGTTTTCTGGTGCTCGCGTCACCTTCTGGAGTTGGAGTCCAGATTCTTCTCGTTTTGTGCAAAGAACTGAACAAAATGAGCAAAAAACGATGAAGTTTATTTGAAAAAGTAAAAGTGAAGAGTGAGGGGGAAACTGGCCCTGCAGAGTGAGCTTGGGCCAAGAAAAAGAGGAAAAAAGCACAATAAAGGCACACCCTGGAAGACAGAGTAGGCTATCATGAGGAAAGCCACGATAGCAAGCTCTTGGTGTTTATGACCTTTTACGCTGTCCTAATCTTGAAACCCATTAGAACTTTTACATCTGGTCCTGAGAGGCAGTGCTGGGATCCTGCGTCTCAGGCTGATTCAGGTCTAGGCCGTCTTGTTGGAAACCCGCTCAAGTTCTGAGAAGTCCACGTGCAGGGCCTTAGAACCTGTTCTGCACATGTGTTCCTGGATCTTGTAGTTAACAGGTCATGCCTGGTTCCCCAGCCAGTCTTGCCATGCCCTGATCTGCCTCATTTCCCGCCCAGAGACACAAATCCCCATAATTCTTTGTGGGTGCTGAGGGAGTGGAAGTCTCTGTCTTCCATGGCTTCTTCAACCTGGAAGGGGCTATAGACCCTACCTACTGGGGTTATGGCCTCTCCAACTATCTTGGGGTGCTGTGGCTCACTGGCTGGGCTGAAGAAGAAAAACCTGTCAGAAAACAGTGAGAGGGCCGGTGAGATGGTTCAGCGGCATAAGCGCCTGCCCGGCAAGCACAAAGGCCCGAGTTCGATTCCCAGAACCCACATACAAAAGAAAACAGTGAGAAAAGAGTTAGTGACCATTGAGCTGCCTGTTTGATAGGAGAAAGAAACTTCACTTTTAGCCCAAATGTGAGGAGCAGGTCAGATTTCCACACTTCCTGTAGCAGCGCTGGAGCCTTGCTTTTTGAAGGGAAATCTCGCATCTTCCAGAAGTTCACAGGAGTAGCTTCATCCTTTTGGGTGGTCTTGTTCTTCAGACAGTTCAGGTGGGACTGCCTTTACTCTAGAAAGATGAATCCCTTTATCTATCTCTGCCACCTTTCCTGCAGTGGGTGGCGAGGATCACTGAGAAGGGGCCTTTCCATTTTGGCTTTCGTTGATCAGTAGGTGTCCCCTCTCTCGCAAGCTTTCACCAGCACTTGGTCTCTGGAATGGACAGTATGCGGTTCCCCGGGGCCAGGAGCTGGCAGGACTCTGTTCCCATCCATGTGGGTAGCCTGTTATACTTGACTAAGATTAATGAGATATTGTATGAGCCTCATGGTCTCTGGGTTTACTATCATATCAGAGGACAGAAATGGCCTCCCATACAACATCTCAAATGGGCTCAAACTTAGCCCAGTTTTGGACATGTTATAAACCCTCATGATGCTGTTGGCAGCAGTTGGAGCCAGGACTCCGATGTCTCTTGGCAAAGTTTTGCTAGAGTTTGCTTTAGGGTCTGGTCGACACTCTCTGCCTTTCCAGAAGATCGAGGCTACCAGGAGGAATGCAGGTGATACTTTATTCCTAAAGCCTTTGCCACCTCCTGAGTTATTTGGGAGGTAAAAGAAGGTCCATTGTCACTCTGGAGAGACTGAGGTAGTCCAAATCTAAGGATTATTTCTTTGAGAAGCACCTTGACTATTCTGTAGCCTTTTCTGAGTGGGTAGGAAAGGCTTCAATCCAGCCTATAAAGATTTCAACCAGGAACATTTGTTTAAATCCTCCACATGGTGGCATATGGATAAAGTCTAATTGCTCCCCAGGGTATTGTCCCTCTCCTCTGCACAGGTTCTAATAAACAAGTGGTTTGGGCTTGCCTGGGTTATTGTAGGCACAGAGCATGCAAGCTTTGCAGAGCTGTTGGATGGCTGCTGCTAGTTCTAGTCCTGTGAAAACTCAAGCGACCATTTCCAATGTAGCATCTCTTCCCATATGGGAGGAATCATGAAGTGTTTTTATAGCCTTTCATTGTGTCCCTTGAGGAAGGACCGGTTTGTTTTCTAAATACCACTACAGTCTCTTTTTAATTCCCCTTTGTCCTAAGGCTAATTTATCTTCCTGGGGAGTGTAGACTGGGTTTAATGGTTCCTCAGGAACTGGGAATAAGGCTAGAGTCTTAAGAGGCTGTCAGGCTGCCCTTTTTGCTTCCCTATCAGCCTTGTGATTTCCCAAGGAGACTTCAGACATGTCTCTTTGGTGCCCTTTTCAGTGCATGACTGCAATCTGCTTAGGAAGATGGGCTGCCTCTAGGAGTTATAGAATTTCCTGCCTGAGCTTGATAGATGATTGTTCATTAGTCAGTAAACATCTTTCTTTCCAGATTGCTGCATGGGCATGTAGTGTCAGAAGGCCATATCTGGAGTCTTTGTAGATGTTTAACTTCCTGCCTTTTCCAAATATTGGTGCCTGAGTAAGAGCTATCTGCTCTGCCTTTTGAGCAGACGTTCCTGGAGAAAGAGGTTTAGCTTCAATGACCTGTTGTGTGTGTACTGACAACTGCATAACCTGTCTTTCAAAGTCTTTCTTGGACAAAGCTAATTCCATCAGTGAACCACACTTCCTCAAGGTCTTGGAGGGACAGGTAACTGATGTCCTGTCTGCTTGCATAGGTTGTGCACAAGAGTGACTAATTTCTGGGTAGTAGTTATCAAAGAAGTAGAGTTAATAGTAGTGCAAGTTTTTATAATAATCTCAGGAGTCTCTAAGAGCATGGCCTGATACTTAGTGAGCCATTCCTGTTAACCAAAAGTAAACTTTGGTCTCCAGAATAGCTCTGAACTGATGGGGCGTTAGGATTTCTAGTCTCTGTCTCGAAGTTAACTTTGCAGCTTCCTCTGTTAGCACAGCTGTAGCTGCTACTGCTCTTAGGCAGGATGACCATCCAGCAGCCACTCCATCTAACTTTTTTGAAAAGTATGCTGCTTGGCGGGGTTCTTGTCCTAGCCTTTGGCTCAAGACACTCAAACAATTCCTCTCTTTTCTGATACATAAAGAAAGGTTTTCTTAAGTCAGGTATTCCAGTGCTGGAGGCTGAGTAAGGGCATGCCTTATTTCCCTAAAGGCATTGTTAGTCACTTTTGTCCATTCTAGGGGCACAGACTTGGGGCCTTTTACTGTCTCATATAAAGGCTTTGCCATTAGTCCAAAATTAGGTAGCCGGATCCTACAAAAGCCTGCCATTTTCAGGAAAGAATGAAGCTGTTGTTTGGTGGCAAGAAGCCCAAGATCACAGAGAGCCTGGATCTGGTCCCTAGACAGCTGTCATTCTCCAGGTGTAAGAATATATCCCAGATATTGAACTTTTTACAGGGATAGCTGAGCCTCTTCTTTGGAGACTTTTATCCCTTCTTAGCTAGGAAGAGTCTGTACAGTGTTATAGTTAGATAATTCCCGAGTTGAGCTACAAAGTGGAATATCACCCACATACTGTTCCTTGTTTAAGCTTAAAGTTTCTACAGTCTTTCTCTAGTGCCCAAGCAAAAATGTGAGGACTGTCTCTAAACCCCTGTGGGAGAACTGTCCAGGTATATTGCTACCTTTCTCTTGAAATGGAATTTTCCCACTCAAAGACAAACAGAAACTGGGAGTATGGATGTAAGTGGATGGAAAAAAAATATGTTTTTTAAAACTAAGATTGAGAGCGGGGCATGGTGGCACAGCCTGTAATCCCAGGACTTGGGAGGCTGAGGCAGAAAGATTGCCATGAGTTCGAGGCAAACCTGGGCTACATAGATCAAGGGCAGCCTTAATTACAGAGTGAGACCTTGACTCAAACAAAACAAAACAACAACAACAACAACAAATCTAAGACTGAGAGCCAATTGGTGTTTCCTGGAATTTGGGGGAGAGTGATATACGTATCTGCCACCAAAGGATAGATTGGAATGACTACCTCGTTAATGAGGCGGAGGTCCTGTACCATCCAATATTCTCCTGAGGTCTTTAGTACAGGGAGAATGGGAGTATTGCAGGGGAAATGACAAGGCTGCAGAAGGCCATGTTTGAGAAACTTGTCTGTGAGGGGCTAGAGGCTTTCATGTGCCTCTTCCTTGATCGGATACTGCTTTCAGTTAGGAAATCAGCTGCAGTCTTTTAGTCTTATAACTACTGGCACAGCAGAATTTGCCCTCCCAGGTATCCATTATACCATGCAGCAGGAGCCACTTGTTGGCTAATTCTGTCAGGGTGACCTGGTATAGTCTCAACAAGTAAAATTCATTTTGGCATTAGTTGGAATTTGAGAATTGTCCTCAATTTTGCAAGTAAATCCCTTCCTAGCAAGGGAGTAGGACACTGTGGGACAATGGGAATCTTATGGCTAAGCATTTGGCCTTTAAAGTGACACATCAGAGGGGGAGTAAAGAAGCTCCAACTACGGGTCCCCTCAACCCCAACTATGGCTATAGACCTAGAGGAGAGTTTTCCAGAGAACGAAATCAAAACAGAATGAGCTGCCCCTGTATCAGTAAGCAGCCAAATGGGCTTACCCATGATGGCTAAGATTCCCCAGGGTTCCTTGGAGGAGATGGTGATATCTGTGGATGGGGGCATTACAGGCTCCCCTGGGCCTCTTCGGTTGTGAGAGCAGGAAATGAGGGTTATGGCTGGCCTATCCCTTCTCTGGGAGCAGGGACAGTTAGAGCTCCAATGCATAATTAGGCACATTAGCTGCCTCACATACAGAGCAGGGCTTGGTGCAATCTCACTCCCAGTGTCCAACCCTCTCGCACTTGAAACAGGAACTCCTTCCCCAGTTGTCCCTGGGTTTTTCCTTAGATGACCTAGGTGTATTTCAGGTGTCACTAATTGCAACAGCCATGATCCTACCTTTTCTCTTTTGTCTCTTCTTTGGGTCCCAAATATTGAACACAAATAAGGCAGTATCCAGCAATTGGATCATAGGTGTCTGTGGCCCCATCTGAAGTTTTTGTAGCTTATGCTAAATATCTGAGGCTGACAGATGAAGTGATGTCCTGCTAGTGCTTCTCTCTCCCTAAAAGATGGACCTATATTAGTACATTTATGAAAGATGTCTACTAATCAGTTATGGAAGACAGCTGGATTTTCCTCTGTGCCCTGTATGACCCACTCACTTTATCATAGTTCACAGACATTTTAATGGAGCTTGTCACTCCCATGGTATGAGTGGATAGCATATTAGACATCATTTCTAGTCCATGACTAGTATTATGGTCCCTGTTTCATTCTGTTGAAGGGAGAATAGCCATTCCAGCGTGGTTTCCTTTCCTTTTCAAAGCATACTGCTCATCTGCATAGTTCCTAGCCTCTTGTAGGATTCTTTGTCTTCCATCTGAAGTACAGCGAGTAGCTAAGATGAGTTGGACATCTTGCCATGACAAGTTAAAAGCAAGGATGAAAGTTTGGAACCCATCTGCAGACTCACTAAGGTCTTCTGACAGTTGGCCTAGCTGTTCTTGGCACTGCTAGACATCTGTAACTGAAAAGGGGGACTGACATATCGGCCTGGGGACTCTAAGGAGGAGGTGGGAGAGACCTCCCAGTATCATCAAGCAGGTCAGAAAGACCCACATCCCCCTAAGAGACAAGTGGGGGTTCCAGGACAGGTTTGTCCTCTTAGTTTTTGAGCACTTCCTGTGACAAAGAGTCACGAAATCCTGAACATATGGCATTTCATTGCACTTTGTATGTTTTAAGCAGAAATGCTGTAACTAGAAAGTAGTCTCATAATTTAAACCATCCCATACCCATCCCTCACCACCTCCCAGCCCATACTGAACCCAAACTATATTTCAATACTAGATAAGCTGTTCCTGTTTTACGTTGTCAGGATCAAACCTTCCCCACTCCTGAAGAATTTAGTCTAGTGGTGAAGCTGGTGAAATCCGTGTGGTGGCGAGGTCCAAGAGGTTTTCCATTGGCTCAGCTTGGGGCCTATAGAGAGAAGGAGGCAACTAGGTGTTGACTCCTTAAGATCGTCTCCCATACAGAAGGAGGAGACCCAAGGGTTCCACAAAGTGTCCCTTATGAGACCCTCACACAGATTAGACAGGCATCTCTGCCCACACCTTAGAGCATGACCAGGCATGGTGGTGCACACCTGTAATCCCAGCACTCAAGAGTTCGAGGCCAACCTGAGCTACAAAGTGAGTTCAAGGCCAGCCTAAACTGCATAGTGAAACCCTGTCTCAAAAAGACAAAAATAAAAACAAACAAACAAAAAGAGATTTCAAACCTTAGAGAAATGCAGGCATTATTTACAGAAGCACAGAAGAAAGCCCCCCCCAGGGTGCTTTTGTCTCCATATTGGGACCCATTACCTCCCAGGGAGAAAGGAGCTAAACCTAAACCATTTGCTGGCTTTACCTAGTTCTTTGACTCCCATGAGATTTGGTGAAACTTTTCCCCAAGCAAAGTTCCCTTAGCCACTTAATTGAACCCCTTGATGGCCCAACTTGCATTTCAATTCCCTTGATGGCTCTACTTAGCCAAAATGGGGCAAATTGGGAAAATTATCTCTTGAATTTACTCTGACAATAAAAAGGCTAAGAACAGGGATGGCTCTCCTTTTGTAAACTCATGGTCTCTTTAATTAAATTTTAAATGGGTCTATTTGTTCTGCTCAGGTTGTCAGACATAGAATTTTAAATTATCTGCACTTAAACAAGGAAGAAGTTCAGCCAGAAAAGTATAGTTCCAGGCAGTATGTAAGATAGGGAGGAAGTGTGTCAGCTAAATCTACCTTGAACACACCCTCCTGGCTGTTGCCCCACCTTGGCAAAAACTTCAGGCCTTTCCTTTTAAAATACACAAATTTTTCTCCCCTGTGCTGGGAAGAGCCACTGTGCCAGTTAAGATAATTCAAAAAGAAAAGAAGTTCCTCCCTCTTGTTTTCCAAAATCAGAGCCTTAACTCATAAGGTCAGTTAGGGAAAAATAAGAAGGCAGCAGTTGTCATAAGTCCGCGTCTAGCTGCATGTTTTCATGCAGGCTCTAAGCCTATTTATTGTTGCCACCCACATCCAGGTGGGGCACCCTTAAGCCTAGCATCACAGCCTTAATCCCAGCATCACATCAAAACACAAACCGAGAAAAAAAGCTATTTACAAAACTAGGTTAAGTGGACACCAGATTAATTTCCAAAAACATGGTAGCAAACAGTCACACAGACACCAAGGCATATCACACACACAAAAATAAATAAAATTTAAAAAGTTCAAGGCAAAAAGGAAGAAAAAAACATCTATTGAGGTTGGAAGAAAAACAAAAGCTGTCACATTCCCCTCCCCCATTCTCCACAATAAGAAAACCAGCTAACAACCCTCTGTGCACCGTGAGAAGAGTTCCCTGAATTCCTGGCCTAGGGGAGAGAGTGAGGGAAAGAAGGAGAAAGAAAAATCCTATGGCTTTGGGAAGTTTTAAGGAAAAATAGAAAGTCAGGCCTCACCTGGTCTCCTCCTGGCTGGCTCGCCAAATAATTTTACCAGGTAGCTCCTTCTAGAAATTGGCTCACCAAATAAATGTTACCAGGTTTTGTGGTGCTTGAGCACATTTCTGGAGTTGGATTCTGGGTTCTTTCTGCCTTGAACAAAGAATTGAATGAAACAAGCAAAAAACAGTGATAAAGTTTATTTGAAAATATAAAAGTGAAGAGTGAGGGAGAAACTGGCTCTGCAGAGTGAGGCTGGGCCAAATAAAAGAGGAAAAAGCGAAATAAAAGCACACCCTGGAGGACATAGAGTGGGCTATCATGAGGAAAGCCATGATAGCAAGCTCTTCTTGGCATCTGTGTCCTTTTATGCTGTCCAAAATCTCAAGGAAATCCATGAGAAGTTCTACATACAGGTCCTGAGAGGTGGTGCTAGGATCCCACACCTCAGGCTGACATCAGGTCTAGGCCTCCTATTGAAAACCTGCTTGGGTTCCCATGTGTAGGACTTTGGGAACTGTTCTGCACATGTGTTCCAGGATCTTGTAACTAACGGGTCATGCCTGGTTCCCCAGCCAGCTTTGCCACGCCCTGAGCTGTCTCACTAAGAGTACAGGTCTGTGCTACAAGACCTGGGTGCAAGTGTCTGTCTCTTGATCCGTGTAGTATATATCTGTATTTGCTATCCTGAGCAATAAAAATTTCTTAAAAGGGAAAGCATACAAAATATGATGTAGTATAAAAAGATATATGTATAAATGTATATTTCAGCATTACAGTGGGTACCTGTTAAGGTTTACATCTAGATGCCCACACCCCAAAACGTCATGTGCTCAAAGGCAAGGTTTTTGGAAGGTGATTGAATTACGGGGGGCTAAACTGTTAGGGGGAAAAAGGAGGTCACTGGGGGCCTGGCCTGGAAGGGTGAATTTCCCTTCCTGGCTCCTCCCTTCACTCCCTGCTTTTAGGCTGCCCTCAGGTGAGCGGCTTTCCTCCAGTAGCCCCATTCTCCATGTGGTTCATGTTTGAGCCTGCCAAACATGACTGAAACTTCTAAAACAGCCAAAATATACCTTCCCTCGTTTAGGTTGTGGTTGTAGGGTATTTTGTCCCAGCAGTAAGAACATGACTAAGACAGTACCTTTAAGTGGGGAGGAGAATAGGAGTGAAGATCAGAGAAGAAAAATTATTGAGAAGGTCTTTCATGGACTGAAAATGGCAATGTAGTAATAATGGCTAATGTTTATATAGCTTTTACTATATAAACTATATATATTTACTACGTATATTAGGCCCTGTTCTTAGTGCTTTATATATATTAACTCATCTAATCCTGTGAAATAAATACTAATACTCTGTGTGTGTGTGTGTGTGTGTGTGTGTGTGTACCAGGAGTCGAACTCAGGACCTTGTGCTACGCTTGCGCCGCTGAGCAATATCACCCGCCCTTTTTTCCTTTGTATGTGAGTACCGGGAGTTGAACTCAGGACCTTGCGCTTCTCAGGCAGGTGCTTATGCTGCTGAGCTATCTCACTGGCCCCTAATACTCTCATTTTATAGGACAAAATCTATCAGCAAATCTTACTGGTCCAAAACATATCCAAAATCTGCCCTCTTAAACATATACTGTCACCACCCTAATCCAAACATCATTTCTCATCTGAACTACCACAATAGCCTCATAATTTACTTCCTCCACTTTGCCCACTGCATCTCATGCTCCACTGAATTTGGGTTCAGTTTTGAAAAAGCAAAAAGAATTTTCCTTGTTTATACCTTTTCAATGGGTTGCCAAATTTCACTCTTGTCCCCCGGGGACTTAACCCAGGGCCTTGAACATGCTAGACATGCACTTCACCACTGACCTATACCCCCAGCCTTGCTCATTGCTTTTATTTGTTTCCCTTTTTTTTTTTTTTTTTTCTGAGACAGGGTCTCTCTGTGTAGTTCAGGCTGGCGTTGAGCTCACTACATAGCCCAGGCTGGCCTCAAACTCATGGTGATCCTCCTGCCTCAGCCTCCCGAGTGCTGGGATTACAGGTGTGCATCACCATACTTGGTCCTCATTGCTTTTGGAATAAAATATAGACTCATCACCAGAAACTACAAAACCATAAATTTGCCCTTCTCATCTCAAAATTTACCTCCTACCATACTTCCCCTAGTTCTGAAGCATCTAATATACTCGAGCTGTACAGAAAACACAAACAATGTTTTGTTAACTATTTTTATTTTGAACATATAATAATATGATCAAACTGGGTATGATGGCACATACCTGTAATACTAGCACTCTGGGAGGCTGAAGCAGGAGGATTGCAAAGTCAAACTCAGCCTGGGCAACTTAACAACTTAGCAAGATCTTGTTGGAAAAAATTAAAAGGAGAGGTATAAAGGCCCTGGGTTCACCCCCAGTACAAAAAAATGATGAATGTATTTCTGTCTAAGGCAGTGTTTAATGTTATATTTGAACCGACCATTCTGTAACCTCAGTTATTATCTTTCTTGCCTTAAACTGACCATTGCAGTGGCCATCAAATCACTGGAGAAGTGAAGCATTTGGAGAAGCAAAGATAAAAAGAAGCAGAACAGTAGGATGAAAAGAAGAAGGAAAAGAATGAGAGAGGAATACCACCCTTACACTGGGGTCAATTTGGATTTACTGCTCAGCAAATACTCATTTACTCTTCTTTTGCCCCTTTGCAGATGATATTTCTCTGCCCATTACTTTTGGACTCAGCCAGGTGACTTACTCTTATCAATGAAATACTGGCAAGTGTGAGAAAATGAGAGACATTAAATGTGTCCAATGCTTTCTCCTCACCCTCCTTTGGTGGTTACTACGAGAAGATTATACTTCAAGTAGCCATAGCATCTTGAGTCTGGGTCCCAGGAGCATTTACAAATGCCATCGGCAGTTTACAAAGCAAGGCCACCTGGCCAAGCCCCTATGCTAGACATGCAGAACCATGAGCTTGTTATTATAAGCACTGAGTTTGAGGTAATTTCTCACATAGCATCATTGTGGCAATAGTTGACTAATACAAATGACAACAATTAGTGCTAAAAGTTGTCTCTCTCCTATGCTCCTAGTGTTGCATCTTAGTGAACCTCTAACCATTCTCTCTGTATATAAGCCAGAGGGAAATAGCTGCACAATCCAAATTGTGCATATTTTATAATGTATTAGGGTACTACCCAGTGAAAGACAGCATATAGAATGTTATCTTTTGTGTAACAGAGGAAAATAGGAGTGTGTGCATGTTTGTGTGTGTAAGACAGAATCATAGAGAATTTTTTAGAAAAAAATGAACAATTGAAGAGACCAGAAACTATATTCTCTATAATTACTTATAGAGAATGAGCAAAAACACAGTGGATGGAATAGGGATGGGAGTAAGCCTTTTCAGAGTGTACCTTTTTAATTTGTTTTGACTTCTGAACCTTTTGTATGTCCTATTGCTGGGACAAAAGATGACACCTGAGACTTCAAGGAGGACAAGTTTATTTTGACTCACAGTTTCACTGAATTTAGTCCATGCTCAGCTCGCTCCAAGGAAGAAAGACCATGATGGAAGAGTATGGCAGAGGAAAGCTACTTGCCACATAGAAACCAGGAAGCAGAGAGGGAAGGGAGGAGCTTGGGGTGAGAATATACCCTTCAAAGTCACACCCCTCATGACCTACCCCTTCTGACCAGGCCATACCTTTGAACTTGAGACTTTTGGGGGATGTTTTAGATCTAAACCATAAAATTCAGTCCTGGACCCCAAAAGGCTTATGTCCAACTCATGCAAAATGCATTTTATCTACTCTAAGCATCACCAAAATCCAGCACTGCTGAAAAGTCCAAGTCCAAAGACTTCCCTGAGACTCAAGGCAAACTCTTGGCTGTATGCACCTGTAAAAATAAAAAAGAAAGTTAAGCACTTCCAACATACAATGGCACAAAGTAAACATTACCATTGCAAAAGTGAGGAATAAGGAAACAGACAGAAATTAGACCAAAGCAAGACTGAAACCCAGCAAGGCAAATATTAAACCCTATAGCAGCATATCCAGCAGCCAGGGCAGGTTTTGGTGAGATGTGAGCTCCAAAAGGCTTGAGCAGCCCCATATGGCCTTGTCGGTTGCAGCCAACATGGCCTTTCTCTTGGACTGTCTCCACTCACTACCTGCAGCTTTCCTCAGCAGATGTTCCACAATCCTGGCATCTTTAATTTCCTGGGGTCTTCACTGTGCCTTTGGTTTCACTCTCACAGTTTTATAAATCACCCTCTCAGTGCCCCCTGGTAGGGACTATGACTCTGTCACACATTTTTGCCTGGCTTTCTAGGCCAGGCAAATCTAGGTGGAAGCCTTCATGACCCCAGAACTTGCATTCTGCATGCCTGAAAAACCAGTACCACACAGATGCTGCCAGTGTTAACTACCAGCTTGAATCATGGTTGCCGCAGCCTCTAAGATGTTTGAGGTCTTGCTGATTTTTGAGATACCCTCAAGGTATCTTTCTTCTTGTCCCTGTACAAAGTACTTTGCTTCGTTTTAAATGCTAGTCTTGTCAGCAACCATGCTCTCCTTTGCTCCAACTTTGCAGGTACTTCCTTTCTGACTAAACAGCAAACTTTTCAAATTATTCAGTTCTACTTGTTCTTGCTTCTCACTGTAGATTTGGCTAAAAGGAGTCAGCAAGACCCGTACCACAGCCTGAATGTTGGCCTGCCTTGAAATTTCCTCTGCCTGGTTAATTAGTCTGCCACCTTTAAGTTCAGCCTCATATAAAGTCTCAGGACAAGGGCAAAATGTAGACAAATTTTCTGCCAGTGCACAATATACATGGCCCCTAGTCCAACTGCCAATGGAGTCTTTGTTCCCAACTGAAACTGCCTGAGCCTGACCTTAACTGTCCACATTGTTGACAGCATCCTGGTCTTCTGAGCTCTGACCAGCATTATACATCAAGCACCCCTCACAACATTCTCGGGCTTCTGTAGCCCGCGTATCCAAACTTTTCGAAACTCCTCCCACAAACCAGTTCCAAAGGCTTCTGAACCATATCGTCAGGCAAAATCAAAGCAATGGCCCCACTCTCAGTACAAATTTTCTGTATGTGAGAAATTCTCAGGGTATACCTTTTTAGTTCTTTTGACTTTTTTTTTTTTGTGGGTACCGGGGGTCGACCTCAGGACCTCGTGCGCCAGCAGGCGCCCGTGCCACTGAGCGATATCACTGGCCCCTTTTTCGTATGTGGGTTCCGGGAGTCGAACTCGGGCCCTCACACCTGCCAGGCAGGTGCTTAAGCCGCTGAGCCATCTCACCAGCCCAGTTCTTTTGACTTTTGAACCTTTTGTATATTAAATGATGGAATCTAAGTGAAAAGTAAAAAATAAAAACAAATCCCTGAAATAAGGGGCCGGTGAGATGGCTCAGCGGCTTAAGCACCTGCCCTGCAAGCGCGAGGGCCCGAGTTCAACTCCCAGATCCCACATACAAAAAAGGGGCCGGTGATATCGCTCAGCGGCACGGGCGACTGCTGGCGCGCGAGGTCCTGAGGTCGACCCCCCGGTACCCACAAAAAAAAAACAAAAAAAACAAAAAAAAACAAATCCCTGAAATAGAAAACAAACCAAAACAGAGGAACCTAACTACTTATTAAATTATGAAAACTGCCTCATAAAGAATGATTTCAAGGTACTTTTAAACACAATATGCAGACAATCTGATCTTAGTGGAATATATTTACGGCAAAAAACTGGAAAAAATTAAACCTCTCTTGGTAATTGTGATGGTTAATTTCCTGTTTTGACTTAACTGGCCACAGTGTCAGATATTTCATCGAACATTATTGTGAGGTTGTGTCTGGATGAGCTAACATCTGGATCGGTATGACTGAGGAAAGCAGATTTCCCTTCCCATGCGGGCAGGTCTCCAACATACTAAAGGCTTAAATAGAACAAACAGGCTGGGAAAGAGAGAGATGGTGCTCTCTCTCTCCTCTCCTCTCTCTCCCTCCCTCCCACCCATGGCCTTTGTGCTGAAATATTAGTCTTCTCCTGCTTTAGGGTTTGGCTTTAGGATGGAACTTATAACGTTGTCTGTCCTGGTGCTTAGGCAGTCAGATTCAGACAACATAACCACCTAGCTAGATAGACAGACATAGGCATACAGCCATGCATTCCTTAACAATGGAGATACGTTATGAAAAATGCATTTTGGGATGATGGTCATTATGCTAACATCACAGTATGTACTTACACAAACTAAGATGTCACTAAGCAATATAAACTTATAGCGATCACCATTGCATACCATTGGCCTAAATGTCACTATGAAGCTTATGACTCTGTGGTGTGTGTGTGTGTGTGTGTGTGTGTGTGTTGTATTCTGCTTCTGTGGGGGAATACTAATACCACAGTCTTATTCTTAATTGCAGCATTGGCATTGTGAAGTGGAAAATATTTTTTGTATTAGGATAAAACGAATGAGTATTTTCATGTACTGTATGCAGAAACAGAATTTCTATTTAAGAGAAAAAAAAGATATACTTTTTTTGTAAATTTATTGTTAGTACTTTTTTCTTTCTGTTTAGGAAAACTTTCTCCACTTCAGGAAGGTAATTCTTTCTTTTTATAGTTTTAGCTTTCACTCTTACCTCTATGATCCAACTCTAATTTTTTTCTATGATAAAAGATAGGGGTTATGGTTGTTTTGTTTTGCTCACACATATATTCTACAGTGACCCTTTAAAATAGGGTTTTCGTTAGTACATACTAGTTTTACAGAAGAATGGGTTCCATTTTGCCACATTCATACACACATATACTTTATTTCCACCCCTCAAATTACCTCTTTTGTCTTTCCCTCTCTCCTCCTTCTTGTTTCCTTTCTCTTCTTTAATATTCTCCCTTCTATTTCAGGAAGAAATGTTTTAAATTAGACTATGCTCAGCACAGACAAGTGGTTGGAGACTTTCTGCACAAAGATTATATAAATCAGTAACATAAAGTGGATCATTACATTTTATCTCTCTTTTTTTGGAACCGGGAATCAAACTCAGGACCTCTTGCTTGCCAGGCAGGCGCTGTGCTGCTGAGCTATACCCCTGGCCCCCAATTACATTTTAGAAAATCCTACTAAACCTAATGTAGCACTGAAGTGGTTAGGTAGGCTATTAATGATTCTTTTAGATTTTCTAGGTCCTGTATTGTCATAGCACTTTAGTCTAATTTATTTACAAAAATAGCATTGTTAAATCAAAATACAAATTTAGAGCTAAAACTCTAGGGTGCGTCATCTGGTTTTCCTTATTATCCTCTAATCTTTGTATAGTACCTATAGAAAAATATAGACGAACATATATTTTGTTATAAAATGTAAATTAGGTGGTAGGAAGTAATATCCATCTATTTCTTTTTAACTTACACCATTCGAAATTTAAGTATTATATTCTCACATTGTCCTCTTGTGAAATACGGTGTGCGTGGAGCACAGAGCTGATGAACACATGAGGAGAATGACATTTGCATTAAACCCATTTTAAATTATAACCACGATCTGTGACTTTGAAGTTTAAGGGCTTATTTTTAGACATCATTCTTCATTGTTTATTCGAACAAAGGAGAGTAGATGGGTGTGCTTATTTACTGTCCTAACTAGAACAGAATCCTACTTTTATATTTTTATCGTGAGTGGCCTTCGCATGCCTGTGTAAGACTGAATTGGCAATCTTCACAAACTACGCTGAATTATCCCAGTTTCCCCTCAGGTTGGACAAATAGATTAACCCTGTGAACTTCCTTTCTCACCTGGAAAAGCTCTCATTTGATTGGTATCACAATTACCAGGAGAGCTAATAAATCTTACGGAGTCCTAAGTCTATTAAAGCAGGATGGGAGAGGGCCTGGGACTCTATATTTTTACCAAGTTTCCTCAGCTAAATGCTGACTACACACCAAAATTTGAAAATTTTTATTTTGGTATGTTTCCATTGATAGAGTGATCCGTTGGTGCCCTTACTTATTTATTCATTTATATTTGCCTTGGCAGTAAACACGTGCTGAATGACTAGACGCTGTCATGTAATGCTGGGGTCTCAAAGATGAAAAACCTGGCCCTGTTATGGACTGAAGCTTTGTGTTCCCCCCAATTTATAAGTTGAAACACTAACTTCCATGTGCCTAGAGTAGGAGGCAGGGCCTGTGAAAAAGTGATAAATGTTGAGTGAAGTCATAAATTTGGGCCCCTAATCAGATATGGCACCAGAAGAGAAAAAGGCATCAGAGTTCCTGCTCTTTCTTTGCCGTATGAGGACAGAGTGAGATGTGTAAAATAAAGCCCTCACTGTGAATTAAATCAGCCAGCACCTTGATCTTGAACTCTCCAGCCTCCAGAACTGTGAGAAATAAATTTATGTTGTGAAAGTCATCTAGTCTTTGGCATTTTGATATAGCAGCCTGGGGATGCTAATACATCCTGCCCTAAAGAACTTCTCAGTTTAGTGGAAGAGACACACATAACTGGTAATCCAATATAAGATCTATGTGCTTCATACAAGCAGGTGAGGCACTGAAGAAGTATTTTGGTACCAAAAATGGTTCTAGTAGAAGAAAGAGAAGGGGAAGGGGAAGAGGAAGGGAAAGAAGAAGAAGGAGAAGAAGAAGAAGAAGAAGAAGAAGAAGAAGAAGAAGAAGAAGAAGAAGAGAATTCTAGTTCAGAGAATTCTAGTTTTGAATTGCTTCTAGGGTTTTTGGAATTTGTTCTTTAATATGATCATACTTAGCATAATATAATTAACATCTACTCTATTTCCAGTAGCAAGTATAGCACTGATAATTCGTGGTATGATCTGGCAATAGAGATATGCAAAATATATGCATTGGATATTTCTATTCAACCACATATAAGAGGTTGGGTGATTATGTATATAATACTTTTGACATTTTTGGAAAACCAATGAATATAATAAGGTTGGCTAGTTTTTCCTAGTGTTTCTGGACAAAATGGTGAAAGAGAAGGATGAGCTCAAGGTTCCCAGCTCAAGCACTGTGTAAATGACCTGGAGTCTTCACTGTGTATCCTGAATGAAAAACTTTTTTTCCCACAGAGTTGAGATTGCTGAAAACCAAACAGACTCTCATCCTGAGACTGGCTGAATTACAACATAAACTTTAGCCTTGCATGGTATCTACTTTTAAATTGAGGGTATTGGTTGGAGGAAAAAACGGGAGCTTGTGATTTGGAATTGGGACAGTTGAGGAGACTCTGATGAAGTGGGGATATTAAGCTTCTAAATTCTGAGGATTCTTTGCCACTGGAAGAGGTCACCTCCTCACCCAAGGTGGAAGGGGTCTCTTCAAACCAGTGGTGGCAGCTTTTCCACTCTCTTTTGAGGGATTTGAACCTGCCTTGCTGGAGGCAGCTGTACCAGCCTCCCTCGGGTAGTTACTGTGCAAGGCAACGCTGATTCTATTCAGGACCCCCCCAGCCCGCACTACCTCTCTACCTGGAGATCTATAAGGAGACTCCATTCCCACCAGTCCCCTAACAGTGAGGCACAAAATGTCCTCCAAAAGAAATGCTGAGTTTTCTAATTTATACAGACAAGATTCAGGGAACATGTGAGAAAAGATATTAAGGCTGTGAGATAGTGGTTCATTAATTACTTTTCTGGTTGCTGAGACAAAATACCCAACTCCCAAAGTTAAAGGAGGAAAGGTTTATTTGGCTCACAGTTTATAGAGATTTCAGTCCATAGTTGGCTGGCTTCAAGGCAGGGCGGCATGGCAGAGGGGCATCACAGAGGAGAAACAGTCCACAACAAGTAGGCAGGCAAGAATACATTAGCCCTCTTTCTGTCCCTTATATTTTATGCAGGCTACCTGCCCTAGGGCAGGTATTGTACTCACACCCTTAATCCTAGCCAGAACTATGCCAAACCAATCAGTGGACTGATTTAGTAATCACACACCCTTAATCCCAGCACCACACACTCTAGATCCCGGCCACCTCTGAAAAGCACCTCCTATGACTGCATGAGACTCTGAGGGGACATCTAGATCCAAGCCATGCAGTGGTGGAAGAACATAAAGTTGATTTGGCTAAGTTTATTGGTATGTAGACTGTCAAAGAGTACATCTAGGGAAGCTACTTTGAGAATTGAAAAGGGCTCTAAGAGTTAGGTTGGTCAGCTGAAATGTTGACTAAAATATGGCCCACATGAGTAGATTAGAAATGTGGGACATGCCTTGGTTTCATGTAGAGAAAGGGATTTAAAGGTTCAGGGAGACCTGAGCATTGTCATTTAAGACCTACTTTTCTGCGACCCAAAAGACATACTTCTCACCAGTGTTTGAAAGAGGAGTCCAGCATTCTTGAGGGGCTCAGTGAGTGCTCCTCTGGTCGGTCAGAACTGCAGCCACTGAACTGCAGCCACTGAATCAAACAACCTCAGTGCAATCCCCAGATTGCTGGGGGCAGGTGGCAGCACTCAAGTGCCAAAGGCAGGGTGGGCAACTGAGTTAAAGCAACAAACCTATGGTGTTAACTAGTAGATTACAGTGATCTAAGAAATAAAGTAGACAGGAAGCCTACTAAATTCTTACTTCATCTGTATAAACTGAAAAGTTTTAGGTGAAGTAAATAAAAATCTAACTTAAATCACAAAAAAGAGTAAGGATCTTTCAATCATTTCTCAGACTTGAGCTAATTTATAGACCCAGAACCCCTTGAGTAAAAGGGAGCTCAGGTCCCTTTGAAGAAAGGCCCCAGGCAAGGTACTACCAAAAAATTATATTGTTAATCTTTTCCCAGCCTTCACAAGAGGACCCATGACTGTCTATCAGAATAACTGTGCATGCTGTGTAGCCCAGTCTGGCCTCAAACTCAGGGCAATCTTCCTGCCTCGGCCTCCTAAGTACTGGGATTGCAGGCATGCACCAACACACCCAGCTGGGCAGTGGCTCTGAACTGACATTTTCTAGGAGATCCTAAATGTCACTGTGGTCCACCAGAGTACAAGTTTATGGAAGTCAGGTGACTACAGGAGTTTTAACTCAGGTCCATCTACAGTGGGCTCAGCTTCTCCCTCGACTCATCCTGTGGTTATTACCCCAGTTCCAAAATGCATAATTGGAATAGATATACTCAGCAGCCGGCAGAACCCCACACTGGTTCCTGGACATGCGAAGCAAGGGATATGGTGGGGAACACCTAGAACTGCTTATGCCTAGGAAAGGAGTAAACCAAAAGCAATGCCACCATCAAGGACCTGAAAGATGCAGGAGTGGTGATTCCCACCACAACCCCATTCTGTTTACTTATTTGATCTGTTCAGAACAGATGAATCTCAGAGAATGACAGTGGACAATTGCAAGTTTAACCTAATGGTGATCCCACTTGCAGTTACTATTCCATGTGTGGATTCATTGTTTGAAAAAATTAACACCTCCCCTCATTCCTGGTATGCAGCTATTGATCTGGCACATGCTTTTTTCTCCATATCTTTAGTAAAGACAACTGGAATTAGTTTGCTTTCAGCTGGTAAGGACAGCAATACACCTCCACTGTCATAACTCAGAAGTATATCAACTCTCAGCCCCTTTCATAATTCAGTTTGAAGGTATCTTTATTACATTTTCTTTCTATAAGATACAATACTGGTCCATTTTATTGATAGCATTATGTTGATTGGATCTAGTGGAAAAGAAGTAGCAATTACTCTGGACTTTTTGGTAATATATTTGCATGCCAGAGGGTAAGAAATACATCTAACAAAAAATCAGGGGCATTCTACTTCAGAAAAATTTCTAGAGGTCCAGTGATATAAGCTATGTCAAGATATTCTTCCTAAGGTGAAGGATGAGTTGTTGCATCTGGCCCTTCCTACACGTACAAAGGAGGCACAATGCCTGGAGGCCTCTGTGAATTTTGGAGGCATCATAGTCTCCTTTTGGATATGTTACTCTGGCCACTTTACCTAATGACCTGAAAAACTGCTAGTTGTGAGTGGGACCCAGAATGGGAAAAGGCTCTGCAATGGGCTTAGGCAGCTGTACAAGCTGCTTCTCTGGGTGGGTCACAGACTGTTTCAAGCATCAGTGACAGAAAAGGTTGCTATTTGGAGCCATAGACAGGCTCTACAGGTGAAACTCAGTGCAGGCCCTTGGGATTTTGGAGCAAAGCCCTGTCATAAGCAGAATACCTGGTGACCCACTTTGATTGGAAGGAAAGATGGCCAGACATGGCCAAACAAATTCATAGGCTGCAATGATTTAATTGAATGGTCAGAGACATGGAAGAAACATGATAGGGAAATTGGTGACAAGGAAATGGGTGTAAGAAGTATAAGGACAGACTCTCTGAATGGGCAAAAATCATGAAGATAGTTATGTCCTATGTAAATGCCCACTAAAGAATGACCTCCACAGAGGAGAATTTAATAATCAAGTGGGCAGGATGACCCATTCCGTGGATAGCAGTCAGGCTCTTTCCTCATCCTTGTCATTGCCCAGTGGACTCATGCACAAAGTGGCCACGGTGGCAGGGTGGAGTTATACATGGGCTCAGCAACACGGACTTCCATTCGTCAAGGCCAATCTGGCTACAGCCACCTCTGAGTGCCCATTCCACCAGGGTAGAGACCGACACTAAGTCCCCCCTAAAGCGCCGTTCCCCAGGGAGACCCACCAGCTAGCTGGTGGCAGGGTGATTACATTGGACTGCTTCTACCATGGTAGGAGCGGTGGTTTGGCTTTCTGGAATAAACACTTACTCCGGATATGGATTTACCTTCCCTGAATGAATGCTTCTGCCAAAACTACCATCCACAGATCTACAGAATTCCTCAGCCACCGTTGTGGTATCCCACATAATGCTATTTCTGAGCAAGGAACTCGCTTCACAGCCCAAGAAGTGAGACCATGAGCTCATGCTTATGGAATTCACCAGTTTTACCGTGTTCTTCCCCCTCTGGAAGCACCTGGTTTCATAGACCGGTAGGATGGTCTTTTAAACACTCGGACGTAGCACCAGCTGTGACAATGGCAAGACCTTGTGGGAGCTGGGGCAAGGTTCTTCAGAAGGCTGTGTATGATGTGAACCAGCGTCACAGTCCAGAAATTAAGGGATAGAAATCGGAGTGGCCCCAATCACGATTACACCAGCAAAATGTAGTAACTCACCAGCAAAGTGTTTGCTTCTTGTTCTCACAACTTTATGCTCTGCTGGCCTAAAAGTCTTCATTCCTGAGGGAGAGGTGCTTCCCATGGGAGATACAATATTGATCACATTGAACTGGAAGTTGAGATGGCCACCTGGGCACTGGGCTCCTCGTGCCTCTGAGTCAACAGGTCAATCCAGACTGCCACGGGAAAATTAGACTACTATGCCACAATGGAGGTAAGGAAAAGTATGTCTGGGGTGCAGGAGATATGTTAGAGCATCTCACACTTTTACCTGGTTCCTGTGATTAAACTGATGGAAAACTACCAGAATCCAATCCAGGCAGGTATAATAATAGGCCAGATTCTCCGGAATGAAAGTTTGGGTCACTCTACCAGGTAAAGAGGTTCATGCCAAAGGAAAAGGGAATACAGTATGTAGAGGGAGAAGGTAGTTATAAATATGACCACATGATCAGTTACAGAAGTGAGAACTGCAATCATCATGTGTATTTCCTCATTTTGTTATGGATGTGCATGTGTGTGTGTGTGTGTGTGTGTCCCATTGGTTCTGTTTCTCTGGAGAACTCCGACTAATACAGAGAGCGCCACATTTCACCTGCAATGGCACATCAGCGAGTATACCAAGGGCAGGAAGAACCAAGAAGGTGCAAATGAAAGCGAGCATTTTAGGCATGCAATGAGAAGAAAGTATGAAACCATGATCACAGAATGCTAGAGTACTATTTTCCCAAACCTGGATCATTTCTCACACTTAATATTCAGACTTTAGGTGGTTCACAGAGAGATAATTCATTGCAAAGTGACAGAGTTACACTCTTCAGGTTTTTTTCAAACCTTCTTCTGTAAGAAATTCTTTTTTTTTTGTTTTTGTTTTTGTTTTGGTTCTAGCATACAGCACCTTTGTGACACTTGCTAATCTCCTTTTAAAGAGAGAGCAGACTTAAGCTTGGAACCTCACCGGGAAGCATTGTCCAGGTAGAATTAAAGAACACTTACCTCCCCATTCCGGTCACTGAAGCTACTTTGCTATTTTGGATAGTGATAGAAAGTTTCCTTTTAAAAACTGTTTATCTGAGCACATAAAATGGAACTATTTTTAGAAGTGCTAAGTAGATACCGTGGTTCTCTTGGAACTTGGGTGTGTCAGAAATTGTGAAGATAATGTATCCGTGACTGAAGTTTTGAAGCTGGGTGTCTTTGTTACTTTTCTTGTTGCTGAGACAAAATACCCGACTCCCAAAGTTAAAGGGGGAAAGATTTATTTAGCTCACAGTTTGTAGAAGTTTCAGTCCATAGTCAGCTGGCTCCAAGGCAGGGTCGCGTGGCAGAGGGGCATCACAGAGGAGAAATAGTTCATGGCAGGCAGAAGTTAGAAGACAGAAGGCAAGAAGCAATGAAGTAGCGAAGCAGCAGCAGAAACAAGCAACTGCAGCAGCCCTCTTTCTGTCTCTTATATTCTATCCAGGCTACACACCCTTAGGCCGGGTAGCACTCACACCCAGGGTGGGTTTTCCCTAATATTATCCACACCCAGAACTGTGCCAAACCAATCAGTGGACTAATTTAGTAATCACACACCCTTGATCTCAGCATCGCACACTTAATCCTAGCATCAAGATCCAGCCACCTCTATAACGCCCCACCTAGGACCCCATGAGGCTTTGGGGGACATCTAGATACGAGACAGAACACCGCGCATGGAGAGAAGTGGTGGAACATGAAGCTACAAAGGCAAAGGAACAATTAGGAGGAATCTGGGAAGAAATGCTAAGGACTTTGATTGTAATTGCAAAGTGAAAGGAGGTGTCCCGGTGCCTGTTAAATAAGAGAGTTAAACTTGGAAAACAGCCACAAAAGGTCATGCCAGAGTGAACGGCAGAGGCTGGTGTGTTGTAGAGTCGAGTCAAGGACCAAACAGACCAAAGCTATTCTTGGTGAGCTTGTTCTAGTCATTAAATCAATGGTGAATTCCAAAGGGGGTGAAGTAGGTCACATTAAGGGCCTTCAAGCCTAAGTAGCTGACAGCAGCAGCTCAGGTATGAATAGAATAGCTAGTTTAACAGTATGAAGCAAAGCAGCTCTATGGAGTGTTATTAGTCACAGAGACAATATTCCATGCTAAAATTGTGTAAGAAATTCAGAATATAACAAATATTTGCTGATATTATAAAAATAGGTATCAAAATATGTAGATTAAGAAGGAAACTATCCTCCCATCTTTCATGTAATTTGGGTATAATTCTTCATACTGTTCTCCACTCCCCCGAAAATCTGGAGGCACAACTGGTGGTTTCCCCACAGAGACTGGGCCCGCTGTGGCAGCCAGCTGCTCAGGAACAGTGGCCACATTTGGCTATAGAACCAGATGTCAGACATCTGTCTTCTATCAAGTAGGATCAAAATAAAGCCCTGCCCACCAGATGACTTAACGTATAACATATAATAACCTAAACAAAGATTGCCCTGGTGCCTGTTTAGAAAATCTCTGTTAAAGGATTTCCCTTCCCTCCTTCTCAACAGCTGTGAAGATACAGGCACTCGCAGTATGGCCCTTTGTTCTTTTCCTTGTCTTTTTCTCTGATGCTGGACTGGCTTATTTTTTCAACTACATTTTTAGGCTCTCCTTTTCTTTTATTTTCTTCTCCTTTCTTTCTTTCTTTCTTTCTTTCTTTCTTTCTTTCTTTCTTTCTTTCTTTCTTTCTTTCTTTCTTTCTGTTCTGTTGTTGTTTGGTTGGTTGGTTGGTTGGTTTTGGTTTTTTGAGACAGGTTCTCAGAGCAGTCCAGGCTGACCTTGGATTCACTATGTAGCCCAGACTGGCCTTGAACTCATGGTGATCCTGACTCAGACTCCCAAGTGCTGGGACTACAGGCTTGCACCACCACGCCTGGCCTCTCCTCCTTTTCTTGATCTTAGACTCTACAGGATCCTATGTGCCTCTCTGCCTCTCTCTTTTCCTCTCTCCCTCCCTGTCTCCTATCCATCTCCCACTAGAGAGCTCAACTATTTTCGGAGCTTCCAAATCAAGTCTCTGCAGACTTTTGAATTCATAACACAAACCCTAACTCCTTATTCCCGGGCCTATGTTTTCAGATGTCTCCCTTCATTTGACTACTTTTTGTGTGTGTGTGTGTGGGTACCAGGGATCGAACTCAGGACCTCGCGCCCCAGCAGGTGCCCGTGCCGCTGAGCGATATCACCGGCCCTTTTTTTGTATGTGGGTACCAGGAGTCAAACTCAGGACTTCATGCTTGCCAGGCAGGCGCTTATGCTGCTGAGCCATCTCACTGTCCCTTGACTACATTTTTATATGTTCAGATGTATATAGCAACCAAATCTTCACAATAAATGCAAACTCCATAACACCCAGCCCCCTTTTTGAGATGAGGTCTCACTATGTAGACCAGGCTCGCCCCAAACTCCTGGGCTCAAGTGATCTTCATGCTTCAGCCTCGCAAGTAGCTGACCACAGGCACACATCACCTCGCCCGACAATGATCACTTTTCAGGCTGATCAAATGGTACACTGTGGGTACAGTGTGATTTCACCTATCACACTGTACCCCAGAAATATGTGCAATTAATATAATAATCATTAATTTTAAAAGAATAAAAATAAATAATTCACTAAATTTCAGATTATTGAGTCCTGGACTATTAACTGTGATATAATCACAAGGCACACTGAAGAGCTTTTGTTGCTAGTGAATGTACCAGTAAAAATCTTAAAATTCAAATATATATCAGTCAATATAATATAGTTTGAGTCAAAAAATATTGGCGGAGGACATACTTTGTAATAACATTAAGTCAGGTTCACCTTCTATTTATCTGACACAAATTAGCAACGGGTCTTTTCTATGGAGATTGTAGTAAAATTTCTCAAATACAGATTTACAGTTGTTGCCTTGCAAGGTGTAGCACCTACATGATAAGTAACCTGATGATGACAGAATATCACATAATTAATTTATATATTTTAACATATATGACAAACACTTCAGAGGTGTCAGCAGAAAAGGAAATGAAACACCATTCTTTCAAATAAATCATAATTCGCAATTTAATGAAGACTGCAAAGGTGGCACCAAAAACTGTTGTTGCAGGATTAGTGTGTCAGGGTGAGAACACAGAGTGACCACAAGCCAGGTCAGCACCATCGCTGCGCCGTGGAAGCCGGGAGCGGGATCGAGGGTCCCGAAAGAAAAGAATGAGTCCACCACCAGAAGACATTCAAAAGCAGGAAGTAAAACACAGCAAGCAAGGGATTCTGAGGACACAGAGAGGGCAAATAAGTCCATTCTTATTTTTAAAGTTTGGATGGGAATTTATCTTGGCAAAACAGCAGCAAAATATACTCAGCTTTAATTCAGAACTTCTCAATTTAAAAAAATACTGTCCCTAAGGAGCCTCTCAAGCATTTTTTTTTTGCCTAATTGCCCCCTCTATGAAATTTTTAATGCCACATTAATTTTTAATGATACTGTATATGTGTTTATATACCATATATATGCATATCTTTGCTTTGTATGTGGAAAAAATTAGTATAATACTTAGTCTTTTTTATTTACTGCAGGGTTAAAAACAATGAAACAAAATTGTAAGTTAAAATTTTAGTTAAATTGAAAACAAAAGCTAACTTATATTTATCTTTATAACTGTATTTCCTGAGTAACACTGAGTATACTTTACTGATAATTATTATATATCAAATTACATACAAACTGGAAAGTTATATAAGTAACAGTAATGCAATCAATTTTTTAAAAAAAATTCAGAACTGTTATTTTTCCAGCAAAAGTAAAACAATGGAAAATAATTTCATGAACATTAACTTTTAATTTTTGTATGATATAAGAAAATAGCTTCAATTTAACGATTTGATATTTACTTAGCTACTATTGACTCTTGTCTTTTCAGCACTTGACATACTTAATGGTGACTGAATATATTTTGTAGAATTAAGCAGTAATACATAGGCCATTTTTCATTCTCAAATCTCTCCTCACACTCGAAAGCACAGAGGATTAAAAACAGATAATATTCTCAAAATGACCAATGGCAGCCAATAAGCACATTCGGCCGCCTCTCATGATAAAGTTTTGAGGTTGAACAGTCAGTTGAGAGAAAATCCTCCAATTACAGCCATCTATTTGCTATAGTTTTGATGCTGATCTTGCATATATTTTGTGTATCTTCCATGTCAATGCAAAGGCCATTCATGTGATACCTGAGAAAGCCCAACAAGAGAAATTAAGTACTGAAAAGTAAGATTTTGCTGGGTAGAAATGAGATAGGAAGGGCCACAAACCATTGTAATAGCTAAGATTTTTTTCACACTACTTCCCCAAGAATCAGTAACACTCTCATAGAAAATTCATTCAAGGGGCTGGTGAGATAGTTCAGTGGCACAAGCGCCTGCTAGTAAGCCCCAGCTAGCAAGCGTGAGGTCCTGAGTTCGACCCCTGGTACCCACATAAAAAAAAAAAAGAAAGAAAATTCATTCAAGCATCTTTAAGAACATTTTTCCCTTTCTAGCTGAACTCTGTCTTCCAGTAAAGTTCACTTAATTGGTTGTAATTTCCCATACTGAAACAAACATTTAATCTCTTTCACATGATGGACCCTTAAAGCTTGTCCTTTCCTAGGTTGCCTCTACCCATGGGTTCTTTTATCTGGCACTAGCTGTGACTCAATTCCCCCACTGCATTAGGAGTCCTTGAGGGGCAGGAACTGTCTATTTCACCAGGCTGTTCCCTTACTTATATCCTTCCAACTTGCTGTTAACATGAGGTGTCCATATCTGAATACAGTAACCTAACACAGAGTAGAGACAGGACGTCTTTCCTAGCAGGCATCTAGTGACAATCTGAAGTTGTATGAGGGCCCGGGGAGGCAGCATAATAATTTTTGGAAGCCTACTGAGTAGAGGCAAGTCCCTGCGCCTTTCTTCACATATCCTGCCCAGACATTGAATTCCTTCTCCACCCCGTTCCTGCTTTCTGACACCTAGGTGTGATCTATATTCCATCAGGTTGAGATATTTGATGATCCTGATTCTATCACCCAGTGTATTTATTCATTTATCATATTTGTTTTTTAAAGATAGCTTTAGAAAAGGACAGAAACAAAAAATCAATTTGAATAAAAAGAAGCAAAATATCCAGTTCCTAGAGTTAATATATGTGCTGAGATTTTGCACATGAAGTTTAGGATACATTGAAGATTTCCACTAAAAGCAGGGATTCTGTTTTCCTTCTTGTACCTTCCGGAGAGGGAGAATGGCTCCAAACAGGCCCTTTCAAGGGTTATACAACTTTTTCAAAATAAAACACACATGGCACCTGAGATTTAATTGCTTAATATGTGTCAGTGTACACTGTAAATTGTAAATGTTACTGGAATAACAGAATACTATAAAAATGCAAAGCATGGTCTTTGGCAAGCCCCTGATACATGAAACTGATCATTTTGGCCGCCTGCTAACAATGTAACATCAAACCTGTGTCGCTCAGCAGCACAGTTTGAGGGAGACTTTGCTACTGATCTCTTTGTAATGAAGGCAAATGGGTATTTTTGACCTGAATTATCTGGACCTTCAGCTCAAACCTTCGCTCGGTGAGAATAGACCTAGCTTATTAGAGTTAATTCATACCATTTGGAGGCTGAAGCAGTTATAAAGCTGCTTTGGAATGTCCTAAGTTATTCTAAGAGACCTGCTTTTGACAGATGTGTTCATGTAGTCCATCAATTGGCATATGGAATTTTTATGTACCAGCTGGTGCAAAAGTTTCAACATGTAACATTTATTAGTGCTCCTACTGGCGCAGAGAGGCAGATGGTGCACACATTAGACGCAGAAGCAAGCTTTGTAACTGGCCTCACACGTCTGACTGCTGGGTCACCTAGGTCGTTGAATTGCAACCCACCCCAGCCCACACACAGGCATGACAGGCCAAATGCCAAACCCTCCCATCTCTCCTGCGCCAGGGTCCACTATGGGAACCACTTTTCCTTCCCAATTTCTAGACTTCAGATTTCCCTTCTTTTTTGTCATTTTTTTTGGCTCAGATCGCACTTTCTAGGGCTTTTCACTTCTTCCACCTGGGCCAGCGTGAGGTCTGGAGACTAAGGTGGGGGAGAACAGGACTGTGACAGCTGTTCTCAGCCCCCACCCACCCCTAATGTGAGTCGCGGAAGCACCCATCCCATTTCCCCATTTCGCCCAAACTCAGCCTCTCAAGTCTCAGCTCTAGAAATAAAATGTTCAGGTCAACAAGAGCTGCAGGTAAATCTTCTGTCCCAAATAGTCCCAAAGAAAAACTGGGCTTGGGGGTGACAGAAGTGTCTTCCCTTCTCTGTAATATCTACATGAAATAACAAAAGGGGGGCTCAGGGTAAAGTTGTTGGCTTGTTTTTTGTTTTTTTTTGTTTTGTTTTGTCTTGTTTTCTTCAGTTCCTGTCCCTTTCTCCACGGCTACTAGCAATACAAACTCATAAAACTAAAACACACCTTAAGGGTATATGTGGGGTTTTAAAAGGTGTATTTGAGAAGGTGAAAAGCTGAGTCTGAATTTAGTTTGTCAGCCGGCCAGAGGAGGAGCGAAGTTCTGTTCAGAAGCTGTAATAGTGGTGATGGGAAAGGAAGTGGGCAGCTGGGTGCCTGGGGATGCAGTGGGGGACCTTTGGCGTTGCATAAGCAGGAAGCCACCTCAGCCACAAGTCCTTGAACCCTTGCCCATTTCCCTCTGCCCCACCTCTTTGCCTCCATCCAGGTTCTCACCTTTCCCCCTGGCCTTTCCCCCATTCTATCTGAGTATGTTTGGGATAAAGGGACATAAAGAGAGGGGATTCCCCTTTGGACTACCATGGTGGGAGGTGAGGGGTAAAGGAAGGGAGTAATGGAATTCCAGATTTCATCTTGTAAAAATACTATTGTACATGGAAGACGGGTTGAGCAGCACTATTTGAACATCATTAAATAGAAAGTTGGGCTTATGTGGTAAGCCGTAGTGTGTGATAGAAAGAGACATGGGTTAGGGATTTGAAACCTAACTTTTAGGCATGGCTTTGTCACCAAGCATTTTGGATGAATGGTCTAACTTATGCATTTGCGTGTTAAAAATCCATTTACACTTCTTTCAAACAAAAATTATGATATCTGCCCACTGGACAAGACTGTGGGGATTGTAAATGATACAAAACAGGAAAACAGTGCTTGGGAAGATATGAAGTGCTGTGCAGTAGGAGAGGGCACTGCACTATCGTCAGCATTTGAAACAATCTGGGAAGAAATTTTAGTGTGGGTCGGAGAAAGGTGAAATGGTGTAATAGAAGGCAGACTCTTGTTTTAAATTCCCCAAGTACTTATCTTTAAAAACATTAGATGCTTGGGCCGGTGAGATGGCTCAGCGGCTTAAGGGCCTGTCCGGAAAGCGCGAGGGCCCGAGTTCGACTCCCGGATCCCACATACGAAAAAGGGGCCGGTGATATCGCTCAGCGGCACGGGCGCCTGCTGGTGTGCGAGGTCCTGAGGTCAACCCCTGGTACCCACAAAAAAAAAAAAAAGAAACATTAGATGCTTAACTATATTATGTCAACTTGACAGGGCCACAGGACGCCCGCATATCTGATTTAACATTTTAGGTATGTCTGTGAGGATGTCTTACTTAATTCTCATTGCTCAGATGAAATACCCGACACCCAAAGTTAAAGGAGAAAAGGTTTATTTAGCTCACTGTTCATAGAGGTTTCAGGTCATGGTTGGCTGGCTTCAAGGTAGGATGGCACGGCAGAGGAGAAAGAGTCAGGCCAGGCAGAAGACACCGAAAGCACCCAAGCAGCAAGCAACTACCATGGCAGCCCTCTTTTTTGCCCTTACATTTTATCCGGGCTCCCCACCCTTAGGGCAGGTAGCACTCTCACCCTCAATCCCAGCATCACATCCTTGATCTCAGCATCGCACACGCTAGATCCAGCCACCTCCGAAAAGCCCTATCTATGGCCACATGAAGCTTTGGGGGGACATCTAGATAAAAGTCATATCTGGATGAGATTAGCCTTAAATTCGTGGCTGAGTACAATAGATTGCTGCCTACCACATGGGTGGGCATCGTTCAGCCCACCGAGGGCCCAAATAGAACAGAAGAACAAGGCAAGTTTGGCCTCCTTCAGCTCCTTGACCATGTAGCCAAGAAAATCCCCTGCCCTTGGCCTGTGCCGTGGTTTGAATATGGTTGGCTTGTCTCCTACAAAACTCATGTTGGCTTTTAATCCCTATTGTGAGATATTAATTTAATCAGGCTATTGAGTTTAGAGGTGAGGCCTTTGAGAGGGGACTGGGATTAGATAAGGTCACTAGGGTGGAGCCCCCCGACTGAATACTGGTGGCTTCATAAGAAGAAAGAGAGACACCAGTGGACACACACATATGTGCTCTGTTTCCTGCCATATGATGCCCTGTGCCACCTTATGGCTTTGCCAGCTAGGGAATTCTTACCTCATGTAGCCCCGCAACCATCAGCCAGACCATGAACCAAACTTAACTTCTTTTCTGTATAATTTAACCAGTCTGTGGTATTGTATTATTAGCAACAGAAAATGGACTCACATAGACTATTATTTACGCATTGGTACCCTGGTTCTCAGAACTTTGAGCTCAGAGTGGAATTTATTTCCTGCCTATAATTATAAGCCTCCTGAGGGCAAGAATTGGGTCAACTTTGTTTTTATATCTCCAAAACCTACCATGGGACTAGGTTAACAGTAGGTAGTAGGTAATGATTATTGATTATTGGGACTAATAACCACTAGAAGAATGCACCTAGATACATCTAGGACAATAAATTGAAAAGTCAAATTTGACAAAAGTATCCTGAAATTAATTTGGAAGAGCAAATATTCAATAGTAGAATATTTGAGAAATGTTAATAAAGAGGGATTGAACTAGCTCTAACAAGTATTAAAACATAAAATTATAGAAATTAAACTGTTGTGGCACAAGAATAGATAGATAAATGGAAAGGTTAGAAAGATTGAATATATACCGGTAATAAAGATGGTACTTTAAATCAGCGAGGTAGTAAATTTCATTCAATAAATGTTAGAAAAAACAATTCTCCATTTGAGGGAGGAAGTTAACTTTAGAATCTTATCCCACACCTTACAACAATATTTATTTTAGCTTAAGTAAATGTAAAAAGTGAGACATAACTATACAGAATGGTCTGGATAAATATTTTTTAAAGGCTTAGCATGGGGAAGGACTTTTTAAGAATGATTCTGAAGGAAACCATCAATGTAACCACATAAAACCAAAAATTCCTGCGTTGTAAAAACAAAGTCAAAGGACAAATTGGGACAAAGTACTTGCTTGTACTTGACCTAGAATTGATATCCTAGGTAAATAACAAGTTTTAACATATCCATAGGAATCACTCCCCAGCCAGGCATGGGGTCACACACCTATAATCCCGGTACTCTGTCAGGATGAGGCTGGAGGATCACAAATTCAAGGCCAGGCTGGTTTAGTGACTTAGGAAGACTTTATCTCATAATACAAAAATCAAAAAAGAAAGGCGGGGCGTGTACCTCATGTGAAAGTCCTGGGTTCAATCTCCAGTGCTGAAAAAAAAAATTCTCCCCAGAAGAAGGCAGTAAAGAAAATGAATGCACAATTTACAAAGAAAAACAATTGAAATACAGATGCAATTCAAACTCAACATCAATTAAGGATACGTAAATTTTATGGCAAAGATTTTAAAAGAATGTAATGCTCAAAATTGACAAGGACATAGGGAAGTGGATACACAACCTATGTTGGCATTCAATCCCTATTGTGAGATATTAATTTAATCAGGCTATGGAGGGTGGGGGAGGAGAGAGGGAGATGAGGTAGAAATTGAGGACAGAGTGTGGGAAAAGGGGGTAGATCATAAGAGGCGGAGGCCTGAAGGGCCACTGACCCCTAAGGAGGTTGGGTGTGCTGTGAGTCTTGGCCATCTCAACTGGAAATCTAATGGATGTTCTTGATGGGATAGAGAACCGGACAGCAGGAGAGCAAGGGAGAAACAGGTTGAAGAGAGTACTGGGGACACTTGTAATTTCTGATGCTGTCACAGTGACAGCAGATTTCTTTCCATTCTGGGAAAAGCAGCAATAGATTATTTATCCGTCAGGCATCATTCCACATCTTATGTGTGGTCCCTTTCTAACAGGCCCTGGGCCTCACACTCTTTGAGACCCTTGCTAACCCTTAGTAAAGGGTTCTGGGGTAGGGGTGGGGGCAATGAGCTGCTTACTATTTCGTGGTCCTGCAGGCTGGAGAGAAAAGCTCTGGCTTCTGGTAAAACACTGATGTGTTCAATCCCAAATGGCCCCCATCCAGCTCCCCAGCTGTGCCAGCTAATGCACTGAGGCTTGCATGAAAATCGGAGAGTATGTGACCCCATCTGGTGAGGAAATGAAGAACAAAAGATGGGCAAACGGGAGTCAATGGGGGCCTCCTAGGACATGCTAATCACTCCGGCCTGGCAGTACCATGTCTGAGCAGCTACCAAATGCTCAAGGCTGTGAGAACGTGGGGATCACCTGTGGGCATCATGCTAAGGGCAAGAAAACCTCAGGCTAAGCCAGGAGACCAGGGCCCCGAGTGCACGCACAGATGGAGGCTGGTGGGGGCTTGCATTCTCCAGCTGACACTATGACATGTGGCGTTAAGTCAAGTGGCTCCTGACACTGCTGCTACTGTTGCTACAATCTCCTTTTTCAGAAGTAGTATGGAAATGGTGTGCTCAAAATTAAAATAGAGACCAATCTGATTTGATGGAGCAGGGGTGTGGCTGTGGCAGGACAACATTTCAAACACCCCCTGTGACTCTAACCTGCACCTAGGGTTGGGAGTTGCTGGTTTAGGTCACTGATTTTTATTTTGGCTGCACTTTGGAAGCACTTGGGGGACTTTAAGAAGTACTGATGCTTGGCCCTACCTTCAGGAAATCCAGTTTAACTTTAATAGGATGCAGCCTGAGCGTCCAGAATTTTTAAGTCTCTCCAGGTGTTATGTCTCATATGCTATGTCTGTAGGCAGGCAAATTTGAACTGCCCCCTAGCTGGATTTAACCCACCCCCGACACTCCCTACTATGGTGGTTCTCAAAATATAGTTCCTGTGCCAGCGTCAGCCTCACCTAGGAAAATTTTAGAAACACAATCCACCAGCCACACCTCAGACCTACTGAATCTGCAGCTTATCAGAAGCCCTCCAGGGGACTCTGCTGCCCCCTACAGATAAAAGCAGCTGCTCTATCACTGTTGCTTGCCTCCTCCCGGCAACCAGCCAGAGCAAGAAGCAAGGACAATACAAAACCCCAAGTCTTCAGATGACCAAGGCCAGATTTCTTGGTGTGACTGAGTTTTTATACCATCTGCAAAGCTTATGTTGGCTGGAAATTGAAGGCATGAAATTAGAAGAGGCTGCTGTGGGCTACAGCTGCAGTCTTGGTCAATGGAACAACCAAGGGAGAGATGGCAGAGGAGCAGATGAAGGGGAACGTAGAGTGAGAGCGTGAAACATGGGAGGGAGGAGACAGAGGGCCACTGTCCGTGCTGGGGGAGGCCAGGGAGGACCTTGGTTTGGGACATGTTTCTTGGATACTAGTGCACATCGAGTTTGTCTCAGGTACGGCAAAACCTGTTTTCCTGTACGTAGGGATCTGCTTGCTTGCTAAGGAAAGAAAACTAGTGTGTACATTAGACACTGAAAGAAAACCTCCCCTGTCTTTAGGTTCGGTAAAGAAACACAACAGCCTGCTGAGTATGATAATACCAACAGCTTGTACAAAGGAGACAGCAGCCCTGGGTTAGCTTCTGAGGATACCAACGAACAAATGACATAAAGCCTGCCTTCAAGGAGCGCATGGTCTAGCAGGGGAGAGAGCAGCAAGTTTATTTCCTCCATGAGTGCTGATTGTCAAGTGAGCTCCGTACGGTGGGAATACAGAGGGGTGGAGGTGAGGTGGTCGGGGAAATTTCCATGGAAGCTGACACTCGAGCTAGATTTTGAGAGGAAAGTAAGTTGTTTAGCAGTTACCTTAGTCTGTTTTCTGTTGCTGTACCAGACTATATAAGGGTGGGTAAGTTATAAAGGAAAAAAAGTTTATTTACCTCACAGTTCTGGAAACTGGAAGTCCAAGACTGGGAGGTCACATCTAGCAAGGGCCTAGTGCAGCTTCATCTCCAGTAGAAAAGCAGAAGGGCAAGTGAAAGAGATGAACACAAGGGGCAGCCTCGATTTGTAACAGCCCTCTCTTGGGAGAAGGATGTTAATCTTTTCAGGAGGGCAGTGCCCCCGTAGGTGTTGCTGCCTCTGTGGAGACTCATTTCAGCACAAGTTTCGGGGGGCATAAACCATATTCAAACCATAGCAGTGGTTGCGGTGGGTACAGGGTTTTCAGCTTAGGTAGGGGCCCAGTGGAGTGAGGTAGTAAAGCAAGCATTTTGAGCTATTGCAGCTCAATATTATTAATAGAGAAGCCATAGAGAGGAAGGAACAGAGGATGCAATTATTACAATTGGCAGACGTGAGAGCCTTTTATACTCAGCTTAATAAACTTGAATTTAGCACACAGATCTGTAGATGATCACCAAAACCACCTAGGGAACTTCTGAAACAAAAAAAGCAAAATAAATGCCTGAACCCCAGCTGGGAGATTCTAATTCTATAGGTGTTGGTGGGTCCAGTGACACGTGCTTTTCAGGTGAGCAGGGAGCGGAAGGCTGAATGGAAGGAAAATCAAAGTAGCGACAGTGAGAAATGCTTCAAATGCACGTGGAGATTAATCCAGGAGATAAGGGGATAAGTAGGCCCTCTAAAAGGCAAGTTTAGGTTTTTGAGAGGACAACACAAGATTAGCTTTTGTGCCATCTTATTTAATGGTTGGTGTTGCAGAAAGTTTGCTTGCCAATATCTTTTTGGGTTTGGCAGGAGCACTAAGCATCCATGGGTAAAATTCATTTTTCACTATGAGAGTCATCTCAAGCAGTAATGATAGCAACTACAAGTAAAGCATAATATATTTACTATTATATACTTAAATATTAGCCAAAAGGCCAAGAAGCAAATTTACTATTATAACAAGTACTTGTTAGTATTTGTTTCTCCTAAAATTTGGTGGTAATATATGCTTAAATTCACTTTTCACAAAGGACTGTCAAACTCAGATTTTTCTGAGTGAAGACAAGACTGGTCAAGGCTGAATGATGGCTACAAATAATCAAATCAGTAAAGGAGCTTAAAGTGGAGTGAATGCTCGGGCCAGAAATAATAATTTGCTGGAATTTTTTCTGGAAAGCACTGACTTTTGAAGCACAGCCTTTCATTGCCTTTGAAAAGGGTCAGCTATGGACTTACCAGTGTCTTGTTTAGAACCAGACAGTTGGTACTGAGCTCTTAGCCCACTACAGAAATAGGAAACATATAAATAAGAAACATATAAATGACCTCACAACATAAAGAATATAATTTGGGAAATTTATGCTTTATATTGTGAGGTCATTTCTATGAAATATGTGGTGCAAGCTGCCGTGGATCCTCATCATTCAATTTTTATGTCATAATGTGGGCTACTGTATTTTCCAAAGATGGCAGCAACCACATCTCCCACATGTATTTCTTACATAGTAACTTTGACTCCTGACATTGAGAGTTAGGTCTGTGCTCCTCTTAAGGATTAAACTGTGTTCCCACCCAAAACTCACAGGTTTAAGACCTAACCCATGGTACCCCAGAATGTGACCTTTTTGTGGAGATAGGGTCTTTACAGATGTAATTAAGTTAAAATGAAGTCATTAGGGTGTCCCCAATTCAGTATAACTAGTATCCTTATAAAAAGAGGGACTTTGGGCACCAAGACACACTCAGACGAGTAAGACCCTTCCCTGATAACCCTCAGAAGTGACCAAACCTTCTGACACCTTGATTTTGGATTTCTAGCCTCTAGAATGGTGAGACAATCATTTCTGTTCTTTGAGCCCCTCTGTCTATGGTGCTTTCTAATGGCGGCCACAGCAAACTAATATCTTTCCCCCCTCTTGAATCTAGGTGGCTTTGCCTACTGCAGAAGTGACATGATGTGACTTCTAGGCAAGGCCTTAAAAGGCAATACAGCTTCCACTGACTCTTTCAGATTAGTCTGCAAGGAGGCGCAGGCCACTTGAGAAGATCCCATGTTGGTGCGTTAGCCAACCACCCCACTGGAGCTAGCTTCAACTGTGAGCGATATGAAGTAAGTCATTTGCAGATGATTCCTGCCTCAGCACTGAGTCACCGCACCTCTAAACCTTCTCACACGAGACCCCATACTGTCGTACTGAGGCATGTCCACCCCTCTATGCCTTTTGTGGATTTCTGCCTCACAGAAGTTGTGAGCATAATAAAATGGTTGTTTTTAAGCCCCTAAATTTGGTAATAACTTGTTACATACTGGCTTGTAATGTCTTTAAAATTGTTTTTGTTCACAGCTTTTTATCTGATATGGCTGGCATTTTCATTGAAGCCATTTGGTACTTTAGATCCTAGATAATGGTCTACATTTCTCCTGGTCCTGAGTGACAGTGAGGCCCAGACATTAGTCAAGGACAGTTAGTGACTCAGATGGGTCAATTCCATACCCTATAAATGTGTGCATTTCAGAGAAACCAAGCGGGAGAGGGTGCAGCATTTCAGGGGGTGAGGGCAGGATTTCCAGAATCACTTCCCTCATAGCTAAGGGCTCTCGGCAAGGCGGGTACAGCTTGCCTGGAGCAGGAGAGGAACTGGACAGTGTGTTCCTTCCTTGGAGCAGGGTCCAGGGCAAAACAAAAGTTCCAGCTGTCAGGGGCTGAGAAGTATTGGCTGATCTCTCAGTGGAAAGAAAGTAGGAGTCGATTGTGGTAGTAACTGAAACTTTAGCACAACTAGGCCGCACTGCCGGTCTGACTCACCACAAGTTAAGTGTCTGGAGCCTTCAGGGACAGGACAGGAAAGAGGACAGGAACCCATGCGCGCCGGCAGCTGCAGCCATCAGAGAAGATATGCACACATGAGAAAAGGCAGCCGGTAAATCTGCCTAGGCATTTCCTAAACTGCTCTTCTTTTCAGTTTTTTATATTGCCTTGATTTATTTGTAAACAAAAGTCATTTTGAGAAATTCCAAATTATGTGAAGCAGGGGGGATTTTTTAAAAACCTCAGCTTTTTTTGAAGAATAATTGGCACAGTGCACTGCAAACATTTCAAGCATGCAATTTGGCAATTTTTTTTTTTACATATGTGTAATATGCTGCTGTAGCCATCACCATAATCCAGATTGTGGACACGTTTGCTGCTCCCAGAATGTTCCTCGGCCCTGTCTTTCCCCACCCAGTGAAGGGACAGGAGCTCTGTGCTTGGGAAGCATCTGTGTCTAGAGGTGGCCCATGGTACCATCCTGCCGGCTTGCTGCAGAAGTCTCTCCGGGATAAGAGGGGCACCGCAGGGGTTTGTTGTGTTTGTTCATTCTTTACATGGCTTTACTCACCACCCCAGGAAAACTTCTTGAATATATTTTCCCTTTCAAGTTCATCTGGTGCACACTGTTATGTATCGCCCAGGAGATGAGAAGAATGATTTCCAAGCTGACCAGTGCTGTTGAGAAGTGAGAGGAACTACCTCACACCCGTTAGGATGGCTACCATTTTAAAAGCTGAAAATATGCTGAGTGCGGGGGCACACACCTATAATCCCAATACAGTACTGAGAGACGGAGGCAGGAGGATCACATGTTCAAGCCCAGCTCGGATAACTTAGTGTCTTATGAAAACCTGTCTCAAAATAAAAAATAAAAAAAGAAGAGCTGGGGATGTAGCTTAGTGCAAAGTTCCTGGGTTCAATCTCCATGCTGCAAAAAGAAACAAAACAAAACAAAACTGAAAATAAATAGGTGAGGACGTAGAGAAAACTGAAACCCTTGGACACTGTTGGTGAGAATGTAAAATGGTACAGACACTCTGGAAAACAGTATGACAGTACCTCAAAAAAAGACAAATAACACTAGCATACAATCTAGTAATTCCACTTCTTGTATGTGCCCAAAAGAATTAAAAGCAGGGAATCAAAGAGATAGTCATAAACTCATACTTATAGCAGTGCTATTCACAACAGCCAAAAGGTAGAAGCAACCCAATTTCAATAAACAAAATACAGTTCATCCACACAGTGGGATATTTCTCAGCCGTAGAAAGGAATGGCATTCAGATACATGCTACAGCATAAATAAGTCTTGGAGACATTATGTTAAATGAAGTACACCTATGACAAAAAGCAAATATTATATGATTCTACTTATATGAGTTACCTAAAGTAGTTGAATTCATAGAGACAGAAAGTGTTGAGTGGGAGGAATAAAAAATATCACTTAAAAGATAGAGTTTTAGTTTTGCAAGGAGAAGAGTTTTGTGGCAGTGCTATCATAACAATGCAATACGCTCAATGCATATGTGCTCAAAAATGATTAAGATGGTAAATTTTGTTATGTGCATTTTGCCAAAATTTTTTAAAACAAAGAAGTGAAAGGAAAGAGAAACTTCTGTGTGAATTTTTTGATCTGATCAGAAGGTTATGGTACATGTGCTTTAAATTTTTTTTTCTTATTTTAAAACTCATGCATGTAGCAAGGGACTTCAGCCATATTAGTAATGTTTTCTTAAATGAAGTAGTAAGAACCTGAGTGTTTTCTACTTTGTAGACAAACTTTTTCATATATCTGAAATGCTTCACAATAAAAGTTAGAAGATGTTTATTCAGACAAACATTTTTGGGGTGCTCACCCTGGGCCTGGCACTGTTTCTCTCTGGAGACACTACAGTAAACAAAAGAGACAGTGTTGCTTCTTTTGTGGAATTCACAATACTACTGGGGACTGACTTGATGGAGTTCTTTTTTATGAAGCATTTTTATATATAAATGATTATTCTGATCCCTAAAAATGAATTACTGGGTCAAACAACATAAGTATCTATGACATCCTCCCAAAATGCCCTCCAGTCCTATCAGCCATGAGTGCCTGTTTCTTCACACTTGTCAGCCTTAAGTATCCTTCTCCCTTGGGGGATAAATAGGACCTACCTAATTTTTATTTCTTTAATTATTAGCAATTAAAATAGTTACTAGCAAGATGGAACGGTTGTCATTCTTCTTTTCCAAGACTTCCTTGGTTAGTCTCACTAATTTTTCTTCCACATAATCTTTGAAAAATTTAAAGCCATTTTAATTTTCATTATAATTGGATTAAACTCATAAATACAGAGCCCGCCAAAAAAATATACACACACTTCAGGAAAAGAAAATCTTGTGTAAATATTTTACTACTTAATTTATTGAGACATCATGAGATTAATACAAGTTACCTCTGGCCTCTACAATTAGAAGAGGTGCTCAAAGTGGTGGCCATTAGCTTCCAGGCACCACTTTTTTTGGTACGGCGAACTGCTGCATGGGTAACCTTGGTCACTGAGATTGCTGCACGTGCATTTTCAATTTCTTCTCTAAGGGCCAACAGTGTAGTGAGTTTTCTGCAATATATGACATCTTCTAGGGTCCCCCATTCAAGGGTAACATCATCTGTTGAGAAAAAAATCATACTATTTTTCTTTTCCTGAATGTGTATACATTTGTTTGGTGGACTTTGTATCTGAGAAAAATCAACACCCACAGTCATTGTGCCCATCTAACTAGTTGTAGTTGTTATGCAGAAGAGCAATCTATTTGCTTTGTCCCAGCAACACCTTGCTAAACACAGCATGGCAGGGAAAGTGCTAACTTTGTGACAACGTATTAATTATATATGCATACAAAAGTGGCTAATATACGTGTTCTAGAAAATGTCACTTATAACTAACCCAAGTCAGAACATTAAGGGTGTAATGGAAGATGTAGAAAAAGAGACTAATTTAAAAGGTACTCAGTGATAAATTCTGAGATGTGTACACCCATGAAACCATCATCATAGTCATAATAATGAACGTCTCCCTCAGTCCCAAACTTTCCTTATGCCCCTGTATAATCCGTTCTTCCATTCCGCACCTTTATCATCAAACTTCTGACCTGCTTTCTGTTGCTTTGTTTTCTGGAATTTTATATACACGTAGTCATACAGAATATGCTCATTGTTGTCTGGCTTCTTTCACTCAGCATAATGAGTTTGATTCATTTGTGCTTTCATATGTGTCAGTAGTTCACTCCTTTTTGTTGCTAAGTAGTATGCCACTGAATAGACATACCACAGTGTTTATCCATTCACTTCTGGAGGACATAAGAGTTGTTTCAGTTTGGAGCTATTAATGATAAGGTTGCTACGAACATTCACATACAAGTCTTTGAACGGTCATATGATTTTGTTTCTTTTGAGTAAAATGCTAGAAGTGGAATGACTGGATCAAATACTGTAGTAGGTATAAAGTTAACTTTTTAAGAAACTGCCAAATTGTTTTTCAAAGTGATTGTATCATTTTACTTATTCATTAGAGAGACTAAGACAATTCAGTGGATACTCTGTCAACAAACGGAGTGGAAAAAATTGGATAGTCTTAATGCAAACGATTAAGCTTTGATCCATATCACATGCCATATAAAAAATGAACTCAAAATAGATCACCAAATAAACATAAAACCTAGAACTATAAAAGAGAGAAATTACTTTAAAATGCTGAGGTTGCACGGGATTCCATTGAGGATATGGCCTTACAGCAGCCCTTGTAGGAGGTAGCACTGGGAGGACTTGGAAGGAAACTGGATGCTATGGAATGACAGAAGAGTCACTAGTGACCTGATATCTCAACCAGTTCGACTGGCAGGCTGGCAAGACATGTAAGCAATGAGGCCTACAGAAGCACTGGGTTCAAAATAAACACTGGATTGTCCAGCACACAACCAGAAACATGGCCCTGGGCACCTGGGAGGGAGCTAGAAGTTTCAAATTATTTCTCTAATCATAACAGATAACGCAGTATCAGATAAATGAGAATGGGTGGATAGTCTCACCGAGGCATAGAATACAGAATGAGGTAGAGTCAAAGACTTAGTCACTTTCTCCTCACTGACACACGATGCCTGACACTGGTAGCATAAAGGAGGGAAGATTGACTTAGGCTCACCATTTATAGAGGCTGGCTCCATAGTCAGCTCCAGGGCAGAAATGGCATGGTGGAATGACCTGCTGTGGAGAGAAGCTGGGCACACAGAGTCGAGGACGAGCCAGGAAGCAGAGCTACACACCTCCAGGTCATGCCCACAGTGACTCAGCTCTTCTGACCACACCCCACCTCTTAACCAGGCAGCTACGATGCCCTCAAGATCCAGGAACGTTCCGAACACAGAAGGCTTGGGGGCTATTTTAGATCTAACCCGTCACGAAGACATAATCAGGGATCACCAACCAACAAGTGGTGATGAAGGATCAAAGCAGTAAAAACAAGTGCCAAAAATGCTACAGAAAGACCAAATAGGATTATTTACTTTTGATCTGATAGCATGTGCTCAATGCATCAGGAAATCTCATGAAATCCTTTGTTTTTGTTTGTTTCTTTGAGACAGGGTCTAGCTATGTATTGCAGGCTGGTCTTGTACTTGCTTATGTAGCCCAGGCTGGCCTCAAACTCACAGCAATCCTCCTGCCTCAGCCTCCCAAGTGCCGGGATTACAGGCATGTGCCAGCACACCTGGCAGGAGCTCCATTTTCAAATGTCCAGAATTCAACCGCTTCTCATCACCTCCAATGCTACCTCCCTGGGTCAGGCTCACTTACACTGCTGCAACGGTCTCCTAAACTGTCTCCTTTTTTTGCGCCATTATCCAGTATGGAAACACTTAATAGAACAGCCAGCAGAATCCTTTACAAGGATTTATGTTCTGTCAGATTGCCACTGTCCTCAAAACCCTAGAGTGGGTCCCTATTTCATGTAGAGTAAAAGTGTAAGTCCTTAGAAAACATTTCTCTTTGACTTCATTTCCTACTCTACACTTCTGTACCATTTTCTCCTTGCCACCCCACCATGCTGGCCTGCTGCCATCACTTAATTATGGCAAGCTTCTTCCTGCCTTAGGGCCTTTGCCCTAACTGCTCTTTCTGCTGGGAATTCTCCTCCCCTGATATCCAGTTGCATCATTATTCAAGTCTTTGGTCATTTAGAATCACAACCCATTCATCTTACCACTCCCTGTCCTCTTACCTTCTCTATTTTTTCTCATGGCCACTATTGCTTTCTAACATACTGTAATTAATTAATTAATAATGTATTGGTCTTATTTATTTCTTATAGGCTGTCTCTCTCCTGCTAAATATATAAAAATTCTTTAGGACAATGATTTTTGTCTATTTGTTTACTGACATACCCCAAATGCCTAGAATGGTACCTGCCTCATAGTACACGCAGTAAGTATTTGTTAAATAAAGGAGAAAGAAGAATCTTCAGTCCTGGCAATTACAAAGTCATTGTTATCTCTGCATTATATTATTTCAGTAGGATCCATTTCCCAAAGTAGTAAAACAAATTTGGAAAACACTGTACCTTGTTATGGTTTGTATCTGGATGTTCCCCCAAAGCTTTTTGTGGTCATGGAGGGGTCAGGCTTTTCAGAGGTGGCTGAATCTAGAGTTTGTGATTTGATTCACTGTCTACTGCTGGAATTGGGGGTGTGAATGCTAAATCCGCTCTAGGGCGGGTACCCTACAAACAACATAAGGGAGGAAAAGAGGCTTACTCCTCCCTTTTGCTCTTGTTGCTTTTGCCATCCTCTGCTGCCATGAACTGTTGCCCCTTTGCCATGCCACCCTGCCTTAGAGCCAGCTGATTATGGACTGAAACCTCCACAAACTGTGAACTAAACAAACCTTTCCTCCTTTAACAGTAGGTGTTGGGTATTTTGTCTCAGCAACGAGAGAAAGGTAACTAAGATATACTTACACACCTCCAGAAGGGTCACATATGTATGACAAACCTCACAACTGCAAAGAGCTGCAGCCAAGTGCACTGCTTTCTTCATTTAACTCAGCTTTCCCCAAATCTGCATGGGCAGGCTCCCTCTAACACACATTTTGTTGTAGCCAGGGTTTGCAAGGGAAAGGAATTAATACAGGACACACAATTTATGGGATATTTTATAATAGTCACCCAAAAAGTCAAATGCAAAAAGAGTGCAGGAAATCTGTCCACACACTAAACACCCAAAGAATCCAGCTGAGGGCTTGGATCCCACAGCAATGTCCTGCATGAGTCCAGCTGAAGACCTAGAGTCCATGGCAATGTCCCCCTCGAGTTCAGCTGGAGGCCTAGAGCCCAGGACAATGTTTCACGCAAGTCTGTATCAAGGATCTGCACTGGGAAGGCCTAAAGGTCCGTGGTGGAAGCTAGGAAGTCTGTGCCAGTGGGATGAAGGATCTGTGCCAGCAGCTGAGGGATCTGCACTGGAGCCAGGAAGTGATGCTCAAGGTAAGGACCAGAGCTCCCCCAAAGAGAACCACAGCCATCCTCAGCAACAATGAGGCCCTGAGCTCCTCCAACGATGAGAACAGCCGAGTTCATATTAGGAAAACCAGCATGACACACTTTTCCAGGAGAATCAACAGCACCACCTCTTCCCCTCCAGTTCTCTTTTTATGCTGTTGGCAACAATCCTCAGGTGGGCCCTCCACACCCAGCACCACGCTAATTCAGTTCAGCTGGGTGTTACAAGTTGCCCACCAGTTATCAATCCACCACACTGATTAATACAGCAGAGGGGTGCAGGGCAGAAATAATGCTGTGAGGGCCTGTGGAGTGACTAAGAGATGGCAGAGGACCAATGGGGAAAAACCAGGCTTTGGAAAAATTAGGTGATGAAAAGAAGGGTGGACACACGCTTGCATTGGCACAGGAGAGAGGAACGTTTTTGTTTCTTTTCATTTTTAGGTTCAAGGGGTTGAAACAAACTTATAAAGCTGAGAATAAAGAGAGTAATTAATGAGCAGCGTTCCTGAAAAGAATATCAAAATAATATCAAAATATATTCTTTTAAAATGGTAGCTTTCAAACATTTTTCTTATTGTGACTCTCATAGAGATTCCTTTTAGATAGCAACTCAGTGTACATACACACATAAACATGCAACAATAACTGAAGTAAAGGCATCGTAAACAATTCTTAGTGTTAAATGTCATGCAGTAATATTTTCCTATTCTACTCTACTCCATTCTATATTTTGTCCTGTATCATTCTGTTCTGCTTTGTTCTGTTCTATTTTCTTTTAATGCTGGTTAAAGCCACTGAAATGATTTCATGAATCAGAATTTTTCTTTTCTTTCTGCTTTTGGGAGTGTCTCCCAAATTTATCTTCAGGCTCAATCTGTTCTTTGATTGTATTCATTCTGTGCATTGTACCCATTCTGCTATTTATTCCATATATTTATTTCTTTTTTCATTTACCACTTTCTTCATTCTTGATGTTTCCACAAAGGTTTTTTAAAAAAATTATTATGGGGTTAGGGTGTAACAGTGATAGCATGCATGAAGCTCTGAATTCAACCTCTAGCATAATAATAATTTATTATTTCTTGCTTACTGTTACTATTAAGTTCTCTTCCCTTCTTACTATGTTTATCAAACTTACTTTAAGTTCTTATCTGTTCCAATAATTATGCTCCAGATGATATAAATTGTTCCATTTGTACAATAATTGTGCTCCTCGTGTCTCAGTTCAGCATCTTGGAAACTGTTTATTACGAAAAATTTGGAAAACACAGGAAAGTACAAAATAAAAACCACCCACAATTTCGCTACCCAGAGACAACCAATCGACCTTTTAGTCTACTTCCTTCCAGTATTCTATTGACACATATAGGGCATTAAATAATTCAGAAAAATTGTGCATTAATATTAATCTTCAGATTTTTCAAGTTACTAAAATGTTTCACAGACCTAACTTTTAATGATTAAAAATATTCCATTATAAGGATATATAGTAATATATTCAAATCTTAGACATTTAAAATGTTTTCAATTTTTGTCCCCTTAAGAAAAAAATCACTGTAACGAACATTTTGTACATACATGCTTGTTTGTACTTCTCATTATTTTCTTAGTATGGAGTCGTAGGTCAAGAGGAATGGGCATCAGATCCAAGCTCTGTATTGCCAAGTTGTTTGCTAAAAGGTTTGTACCCTTTATATTTGCACAGGTGGCATGTGAGTTCCTACCATTGCATCTCCTCTTTTGTAATTTGTTTACTTGATAGAGTTCCCCTTTTCCTATTTTGTATGTCTGTGATTAGTAGTGATCATTCATTATTTGTATTTCCTCTTCTGTAAATTTTGAGCTCAGGCCCTTGTCCAGATTTTTCTGCCCAGGAAGGGAGCCAACCAAAGATTTCTAGCAAAGGTGCATCTCTGGTGGAAGATGTAGAGAATGCTTTCTGCAGAAGGCTGCTGCTTGCACTTCAGTTTAATCAACAACCTCCAGTTCGGTGTCGAAACAGGCAAGGAGGTAAATACTGGCCCTGAGGGTAGACGTGGAAGTTTCAGTTGTTTGCTTATGTGTAGCACGAAGGCAATGGTTCCATCTCAGTCTAACCCTGTACATCAGACAATAGAGAACAAGGGGGGGGGGTTAGCCCCTGCACACATTTTAAACACACAACACATGAACTGTAATAGATGGAAGGCTTTCTCATCACCTCATGAGCATCCTTTTCATTTTCAGTGTGTCTTGTAGATAGCTGTATCCCTAAAATCACTGTAAAGAGCCTTGTCCTTCCCAAGCAGGGAAATTTCTCTTCACAGACAGCCCATGGGTGAACTACAAGTGGGAAATAAATGAATGTACTTTCTAGATATAATGCAAGTTGAGCATTCTGAATCCAAAAATCCAAAAATGTTTGTGTGCTAACATGACACCACAAGTGGAAAATTCTATAGCTGACCTCATGTGATAGATCATGGTAAAAATCCAGGCAAACTAAAAATATTGTATAAAGTTATCCTCAAGATATGTAGGTGTATATGAGGAACATACGAAACATGAATGAATTTTATATTTAGGCTTGAGTCCTGTCCTTAACATATTTTATTATATATAAATGTAAATATTCCAAAACCTGAAAAATAAGAAATCCAAAAGATTTCTGCTCCCAAGAATTTTGGATAAGGGATACTCAACATGTAATATAGTTTCCCTCTTCTACTCATATTAGAATTTCAAATACTATTTCCAGGAAATTAACTTCTTAAACAGTGTGAATGAATACCAGAAGATTACAGAGCTGCAAATATATACCCTCGAGGGCTTTTTATTAAAGGTAGCCCCCAAAAGGAGGTACCCTCTCTGGACTGGAGATGGGTATATTTTGCAATTAATTTCATGATAAAAATAGCTTTTGAACTTCTGACTTTGGAGCTTAAAATTTAAACATGTGCCACTGAGATATAGAGCTAAGGAGGCCGTGTGGGTGTGTTCAGGAGGCAGGGATAGTTCGAGTTAACTTCGTAATGAAAATTCCTGAGTCGGTGTAAATAATTTTGCTGTTATAAAACACAGATTTAGACCTTTGCTGACTTTCTGAATTCTTGAGGATTTCTGAATCCTGCTCAGGCCACAAAATGCTTGTTTAAGGAGCTCTTATACAAGGAAGGGCTCCCTGGTGAGACCTGGAAGCCACTAAAATATCTTCCTAATGAGGGAATCTCAATTCCCATCACACTACCTAGAGACTCACCACTGAAAACTAGATTAATCCATTGTACAAGAGGAGATCAAAATATACAGCGAATGTTTAAATTTTCAAAATGTATTACAGTAAAAGACGGATTGCCATTAATCTCCCTTAAAATACTCCCTCTCACATTGAACCCACTTATTTCATCGTTCTTGCAACTTTCTGAGGCAGTTCTAGAATCTTTCATGTCTTTACAAGGTGTGATCAAAAATATGGTGAAAGCTGCTGCTGAGTGCCATCTAAAGGAAGAGCAGGTTTATAAAGACATTATGGTGTGTCCTCGTCCACCTTATTCATCCCATCTGGCACTGTGAGAGTTTTGCCTCTTCCCCAAAGCAAAAAAGACCATGAAGTGTGTCTTAGTTACTTTTCTCTTGCTGCTGAGACAAAATACCCAACACCCAAAGGTAAAGGAGGAAAGGTTTATTTAGCTCACAGTTTGTAGAAGTTTCAGGCCACAGTTGGCTGGCTCCAAGGCCGAGGAACATGGCAGACGAGAAACAGTTCCTGCCAGGCAGAAGGCAGCAAACTACTAGTGACAATAGCAGATTCTTTCTGCCCCTCTTATATTCTAGGCTACCCGGTTAGGGCAGGTGCCAAACCAATCAGTGGACTAATTTAGTAATCACACACCCTTAGTCCCACAGCCCTTAATCCTAGCACTGCACCATAAATCAATCCCAGCATCACACACTCTAGATCCAGCCATGACTCCATGAGGCTTTGGGGGGACATCTAGACACAAGCCACAGCACACCTTGTATCAACAAGATTTTCAGGCTCCCACAGCAGTCAGAGATGGAGAGAGTGTGGCCCACGAAGTCCCACCTTGGAGAGGCTGCTGGACTTGGGACACGAGGATGGAGGGAGTTCTGTCACCACCCCACGAGGGCCGGTAGCCACTCTCAGAGCCCATCCCCTCAGCCATCACATGGAGGCGCTCACTTCAACAGTTGCTGTGACCTTGAAATTAGCTTAGCAGGAAGTATGACATACTACTGAACAGTGCCGAAGTGGAGGACCCTAGACAGCCAGGGATAAATTTTAAGGCTACCTTGAGCCCCTGAGGATTGGGACAGGTATGAAGGCATTAAAAGGGTGTAAAAAGCATGGGGCAGGGATGGGGATGATCACAGTTTTGTCTGGAACTAATTTTGGGGGAATCTTCAAGCATACATTTTTACTGAAGATAATGTACAGCATCTGCACCTGAAAGTCTCAAAATTGTGAACAAATTGACATTTGAAACCCAGAAGGGTGAGTCTCCCTTATAGTAGGCAGCCACAGTGGATACCACTCCTGTGTGTGTTCTGTGGGGAAAAGGTTATTTCTTTGGGATTTTGGGTGTGGGAAAGGTGCACAAAAGTGATTTTTAAAAAAATTTACTGAGCAACTACTGCATGTAGTGTTACAAAAGACCTGAGTGGAGGTTGAAAACTGAAAAGAAGAAAATAACCTAAATGTTCATCAGTGGATGAGTAAATAAAAATGTGGTACATCCACACAATGGAATATTACTCAGCCTCTGAAGGAAAGCAATCCCCATACATGAACATTAAGCTGAGTGAACTAAGGCATAAAGGACAAATATTGCACCTTTGCACTTATACGATGTATCTAGAGTACACGAGTTCATAGAGACTGAAAGTTAGAATAGTGGTTGCAGGGGCTGGGGGATAAATGGGTGGGTAGGGAAACAGAGCTATTTTCTTAAATGACCACAGAATTTTAGTTTGGGTTGATGGAAAAGTTCTGGAGATGGATAGTGCGATGGTTGCGCAACAGTGCAAAGGTACTTAATGCCTCTGTTATGTGTGTCTTACTGCCTCCTCAAAAAACCACAAGCAAAAAAAGAAGGGAGCCCAATCTTCGGTTTTCTAGTAACAGAAGCAAAGGCGCACACAGCCAGGAGGAAGAGGCAGGAAGGTCAGCGCAGGCTGCAAACGCGGAGCTCACCGGCGGCGGCTCCAGCATCCTCGGCGGTGGCCGGGAGCTCGGGAAGCACTTGTCATTGGCGGCGCAACGACTCCCCATCCACCTGTCTGCCCACGAGGCTGAGAGTTCCCGCACAAGGCAGTATCTAAATGCAGGACTACAGGGTGGCTCTTTGGAGGAGGGACGCAACGCCACATGTCTCTCAAGGACAAAAACACGTTCACGGTCCGTTCCTGGGTGAACTCCCCCGATGTGCAAGCAGTAGTTCACCGTCCTGCCTTGTCTCTGCCAGCCTTTGCCCACCGAAGGAGGCCGAGGACGGGGCGCTATCTATAGCGGGGCCCAAGGACAAAGGCCCGAGGCAGCCTCTTGAGGGTCTCACGGGCTCCCTGGCTCCTGCAGCGCGTAATCCCGGTGACCCCAGGTCTGGGGCTCAGCGTACTCCTGGGGCGCACAATCCGCCTTCGAGGTGTGGCGTGGAGCCGAAACCTGCAGTACGAGGAACCCGAGCCCCAAGCCCAGCGGGAGGGACGCCCGGGAGTTGGCCACCGCGCTCGCCCCACGCCGGCTACTCCCGCGCTCCGCGGCCCCGGGCGCCCCGGCCAGCGCCGCGTCGCCGCCAGGGGGCAGCTGTCCCCCGCACGGGCAGCGCAGGGACCCGCGCCCTGCCACCGTCCGCGTCCGAGCCGGCGGGGCGCGCGGGAGGCGGAGGTCACCAGGCCTCTCCCTCGGCCTGCTCCTGGGGAAGGTTCCTGTCCCCCGGTCCAGCTGGAAGGCCCGGGGTGGGGCGGAGCGTTCCCAGCTGCGGCCGAAAGCTGCGCGCTTGGCAGGCAGGGAGGTCCGGGGTGGGGGACATGGGGCACTGAAGGGAGACCGAGACTGAACCCTTGGGTTTCAGCACTCGGGGAACCTCACGAAGGCGGAGCTAAAGTTCGCAAATAAAAGTGTAGCTTAACGAAAGCAAACAAAACCAGTGGCGCACCCAAAGGTGGGGGAGTAGGAAAGCTCGCCCGAAGCTCCGCTAACGTTCTCGTCTCCAGCGGTCCCTCGAGTTGGTCTTCGGCTCGGACCTTCAGGAAACCCCCGCACCTCGCCCTGAATGGCACGGAGGTAATTTGCGACGTTTTCCAAGCATTCCCAGGGACGCCCTCTTCAACCATTTTAGGCAGGGACCTGCGGAAAATGACGAACGGAAAGCACAGTGTACTTCCCGCGCGCTTTTTGGACGGACAAGTTCAGGGCGGTGGGAACCCTGAGCAGAATGACCTTAACGGGTACTCAAAAATAAGTGAGGGGAGCAAATTCTCCCTCTTTCAGTACTTTGCCACACAGCAACCCTCAGTGCTGCGAAAATCAGGGTGTTTATTTACCATCGACTTGAGCACTTAGAAAATTTAACCTTCCGCTGCAGAAATGAACTCCCTGGTAAGGACTCCTGGCTACTTCCACAAAGCAATGTGATGCCTGATTAATAGTGCTGATTAATGTTGGCTCGGGTTAATGCGGAGCCCATTACCATAATTAAATGGCTCGGCCATATATCAAATCAGAGTCAATGAAAAATAATTTATTTAGAACTTTGAGGCATTCTCACAGATCTTTCAAAGATCTACGATAGACTTTATGGGCCATTTGTAAGTTTAACTGGTGGTAACCATACATACTCAAGCACAAAACCCAATTTTAAAAGAAGGTTTAGATGAGAGAGCAGTTTATTTTTGAAACTCTGTGATTGATAACAGGAGTAACGAAACGTTTCAAAACGCGAAAAGTACTTGGTTGATAAAATGATATATACCAGGGCAGTTGACGATGGTTCCCACAGAAAGCCACTGAATTTTGATTTCCAGTTCTTGTCGAGTCTTGTCGAGTGCATTTTAATCAGAATGTTAAACTTTTAAGGCAAAGTCCTCACTTTGAAATAGAAACATTTTAGGAAATGCAAAACTCCAGAAGGTATGGCCATAGGAATGTGAATTCCACAAACTTTTGGGATTTTCCACTGGCCAGAATAATTAATTTAGTTGATGATAATGATAGGTATCCTTAAAGTAGCACCATCTTTTAATTATTTCCACTATTTGTCACCTGGAAAAGAAAATCGAATTGAATGGAATTTGGTCTTACAGTTTAGAAAAATTTCGTTTTCCACCAAAATATTAGAAATATTTAATGCATTTTCTAAAAACACATTTTAAAGTTGGTCTTAAAGTTACTTATCATCGTAGTTTCTATTACGCCTGCTTGAGTAGAAATATGCCTATGTTACAATAATTTAAGTATTTTGAGATACTGTGAAACGCTAGAAATGTTCCCTTTACTGAGAATTATAGTCCCTTCCCCAATATAAAAGCTCGTTTTTTTAGTGGTTCCGAGGTGCTATTTGTGTGTATGCGTGTGAGTTGTTTCTAAATTTTTACATTTCTTTTCTGGAGTGAATTATTTCCTTTTGGGAATAAAGTAATAGTTGTGGAATCTGTGGGACCCCGTCATCAGGGTGGCGCAGCTTAGCTGTCAAGTCTCTACGGCATTCAATTGCAGGTAAGTGACCAAAAGCGAAAGCCTAACAGCACTTTTATTAACAGACGGTGGGAAACAAACGTCTTACCGAAGGGAGCGAGTTAAAGGGTCAATAAACAATCATTATCGTGTTTAAACTAGGGGAGGGGGGCTCTCTCATGAGATTCGGGGGAGAGGCGCTCGCCCAACCCAGAGAAGCTGGGACACCCACCGGACCCGGAACCTCCCGGGCCACCTCGGAGGACAGACAGGTGGTTTTCCCCAGCGGGGCGGCTCCTACAGGAGGGCGAGCGGGCAAATCCTCGGTGGCCCCGGAGGGCTTCTGAGGGGAGGGCGGAGAGCTCACTGGGGAGACGCAGGTCGGGAATCCTAAATCGCTTAACAGGCCACCGTGGGCAGCCCGCCCTTCAGGCCCTAATAGCGGGGTGCGCTCTCGCAGCTGCGGTCCCTCCTGCGGGCGAACTTTCTCTCCCGAGCTAAGCCGCTTTCCTCGGCTTCCTCTCCCTTCCCCCGGCCGCGCGGTGACGTGCGCACCATGTGACAGGCCCCCTTCTGCTATAAGCCGGGGAAAGGTCCGCCCTCTTCTGGACTCGGCCCCAGCCTCGCCGCGCTCCGTTCCCAGCCTCTCACGCGTCCCGCGCCCTCCGGGGCGCCCGGCTCTCGGACTCGCGCGGGGCGCAGCCACCCCTCCTCGGTGGGCCCGGGGCGAGGGCGCCCGGAGCGGGGCAACCAGGTCCTGCGCTCCCGCGGGGAGCACGCGGAGGCCAGGGCACGCACACACCGCGCGGCTCCCGCGGCGGGCGGCGCCGGAGTTGCGAAGTCGCAGCGCGGGACCCCGCCGCCCCCAGCGTGGCGCCCCCGGGCCAGGCCCGCCGCCCAGGACCCCGGCCCGGCGGCCGCGGGAGCCCGGACTCCGGCGCCCGTATGCGCCGCCCCGCCGCCGCCGCCGCCGCGCCACAGCTATGACCCTGAGCGCGGAGATGTCCGACGCCTCCGGCCTCGCCGAGGAGACAGACATCGACGTGGTGGGGGAGGGCGAGGACGACGACGACGACGACGAGGACGACGACGAGGGAAGCGGCGGGCCCCGGCTGGCGGTCCCCGCACCGCGGCGGCGGCGGCGTTCGTACGCCGGGGAGGACGAGCTCGAGGACCTGGAGGAGGAGGACGACGACGATGACATCCTGCTCGCCCCGCGGGCGGGAGGCTCCCCGGCGCCCCCGGGCCCGGCGCCCCCAGCCGGGGCGAACTCGGGCGGCGGGGGAGGCGGCGGCGCGGGCGCGGGCGCGGGCGGCAGCGCGGGCGCGGGCGGCGGCGCCAAGAACCCGCTGGTGAAGCCGCCGTACTCGTACATCGCGCTCATCACCATGGCCATCCTGCAGAGCCCCAAGAAGCGCCTGACGCTGAGCGAGATCTGCGAGTTCATCAGCGGCCGCTTCCCCTACTACCGCGAGAAGTTCCCCGCCTGGCAGAACAGCATCCGCCACAACCTCTCGCTCAACGACTGCTTCGTCAAGATCCCCCGCGAGCCGGGCAACCCGGGCAAGGGCAACTACTGGACGCTCGACCCCGAGTCCGCCGACATGTTCGACAACGGCAGCTTCCTGCGCCGGAGGAAGCGCTTCAAGCGGCAGCCGCTGCTCCCGCCCAACGCCGCGGCCGCCGAGTCGCTGCTGCTGCGCGGCGCGGGGGCCGTGGGGGGCGCCGCAGACCCGGCCGCCGCGCTCTTCCCGCCCGCGCCGCCGCCCCCGCACGCCGCCTACGGCTGCGGCCCCTACGGCTGCGGCTACGGCCTGCAGCTGCCGCCCTACGCGCCGCCCTCGGCGCTCTTCGCCGCCGCCGCGGCCGCCGCCGCCTTCCACGCGCACTCGCCGCCGCCGCCCCCGCCGCCGCCGCACGGCGCGGCCGCCGAGCTGGCCCGGACCGCCTTCGGGTACCGGCCGCACCCGCTGCGCGCCGCCCTGCCCGGCCCGCTGCAGGCCAAGGCGGGCGGCCCGGGAGCCGCGGCGCTGGCGCGCTCGCCCTTCTCCATCGAGAGCATCATCGGGGGCAGCTTGGGGCCCGCCGCCGCCGCGCAGGCCGCCGCCGTGCAGGCCGCCGCGCAGGCCTCGCCCTCGCCCTCGCCGGCGGCGGCGCCCCCCGCGCCCAGGTCCGCGCCCGCGGCGGCCTCCGGGGGCTGCGCGGCACAGGCGGCTGTGGGCCCCGCCGCCGCGCTCACGCGCTCCCTGGTGGTCGCCGCCGCGGCCGCCGCCTCCTCCGTGTCCTCCTCGGCCGCCTTGGGGACGCTGCACCCGGGGACGGCCCTGTCGAGTGTGGAGAACTTTACAGCTAGGATTTCCAATTGTTAAGAGCGCTCAGTTAGCGCGCTCGAGGAGGAGAAGGTAGGACTCCGGCCGCTTTCCGGTTTTGGTTTTGGTTCTTTCGCCTTGGCGGTTTGGTGTTCTGTGCGCTCCTCTGGGGCCTCCCGACCTCGCGCGCCGACTTTCGCCGCTTCGGACTCGCGGACGAGACTGTGCGGCCAGAGCTCGGCGCGACTCGGCTCAGCGGGTCTATTTATGCAAAGTCGCCCTATGCTGCAGCCCTGACCCGGGGCGAGGAAGAGGGTGCTGGCGGGGATTCTCCCTGTCTAGGCACTGGGGGCTTCCTTGACTTTTGGCAAACCGAAAAAAAAAAAAAAAAAAAAAATCGAAGCCTTTTGAGGTGTAGAAATTCTCAGGTCCAGGCGTTTTTAAAAAAAATAACGTTCGAATGACAATAATACAAAAAAGTAAGGGTCGCAAGAACGACTTTTATGCGAGGACACTTGTCTGGCGCGCTTTTTCATAAAAAGGAGAAAAATGCTAAACATGTTTACAGAAACAAAAGTCGAAATTATCATTTCTTATTTTAACCTGTGTTTTGTATCATAATAGACATGCGGAATTTTTATTTTGTACTTAACTGCATATTCTTTACAAGGAGTATTGTAAATTTTACTGGCAATTATTATTGTACTATTCTAATGTAAGATTTTTACACTTTTTCAGAAATAAAATGCTTAATTTTCAAAGAAAAGCCACCAAAGTAATTGGCTTCAGTTGCCCCCTTCTTAGTTTTTCTTTTCTTTTAAGAAAAAGTTTCTATGTGAGATAAGTAGGAGCCCGATGCAGAACAGACGTATATATTGTTTTCAAAGAGAACATGCCGTGATTTTTAATTTAAACTTCCTAAGTCAAAACCATTGCAGGAGATCAGAAAGTATTTTTAACTGACTACAAATAAGTTACTTTAGTAGGCATTTCCAAATCTGGTTCTGTTCTATCTTAAAGACTTCTGAGGTATTAAAATTGAAGCTACGGTTACCCTACAGTAATTTTGTAGGAATTGTAGAATTTATTTTTGAGCTTCTCACTTCTCATTTCTCACCTTTAACTTCTCAGCAGAGTATTTTGTGTATCTGTAAAAGTGCTGCAATATAACATCATCGTAGTGGAAGCAACACAAGAGGCAGATGCAGTTTAAAGATTTAATAGAGGGCTGGGGATGTGGCTGAGTGGTAGTGCTCTTGCCTTGCATGCACAAGGCCCTGGGTTCAATCTCCAGCACCACCAAAACAAAGAGATTTAATAGAAAATAATAGAGACAGTCATCAGTGTAGAAGTTCTAAATAACCAACTATTTGCATATATAAAGTAAGTTGTATCTGAAAGCTCTGGTAGTGTTTTAAGTTACTATTTTTGAGATGAAGGCGATTCCAGTGGTTGCATAAAGGGGTTTTACCTTAAAGGGCAAACATACTGAAAGTGTAGCTTAGGCAAATAATGTAAGAGTAAGAGAAAGCTTCAACTTTAGGATGGTTCGTGTTTGAGGAATTAATGCATGAGGTGTTTACTGAACTACTTGTACTTATACAATTTGGGTGGCGTAGGATGTCTTTTTCAAACTTTAAGCCTTTCATTAGTGCTTGTTTCATGCAATTTCTGCTTTGAAAAAACGTGAGGTTATTTAACAGTAGGTGTTATTTGGGTCTGTAAATAAAACCAAGGCATATGCAGTATATAATTTGAATGTGTAGTATCGTGGCTTGCAGTGGAGATTAAATCTGTTTATTCAGCTTCTTTAAAACATCCGAGTAGGTATGTATCTGAGGATCTGCTGAAGTTATCAAATCAGCGAAGTCTGCATTGTAGGCCACTGGTGTGCAGTGATATTCACTCTTTTACCCCCTTTGTCCTGGAGGTGGGACCCAGGGCTTGGTGCTGGTGAGGCAAGAGCTCCTCCGCTGAGCTATACCCTAGACCCACAGTGATATCCTAACGCCTCATCCATTCATTCCTCTTGAGGGAGAGAAACACTGACTGCCTCAAAATGAAGTTCTGTTTTTTTTGTTTTTTTCTGCGAGATGTTTGGAAGAAGTTAAATAAGAGGTTAGAGTAAACACACCCTCAAAGTTACCACTAAATATACAGCTACAAATTGAAATACTGTTAGACCAAAATCTTATATACAAGAGTTCCTTGTACCCCAGCCCTGCTGGGAGAGGAGACATCGGACCCGAGAATCTGCGGACCCCGGCCCCGGGGTGCAGAGGCAAAGCAGGACGGATCCCTGGGGTGTCACACGGCGGGTGCGCCTTTGGGCCCGCTACAACGCACAGATATGAAATTTAGATCTGAAAGCAATTACGAAGATATCCAAGAATAAAATTATGAGTTTTAAAAAATTGCATGATGCATGGATGCACGAAAGCAGGGAGGAAATCCTGACTAAGCCCTTTTTTGGCTCCCACATCTTTAAAATGTGCCGGGACGAGCTTCACCCCCCAAACTGTCAGCGCGCTTCAAGAACTGAGCAAAGGCGCGGCGACCCGGGCCCCCGCTTCCCCGCCTGCTGGAGGCCGCAAACCTGTTTCCGAGCAGGGGGGGCGCGGCCTGAGCCCCTGGCCTACAAGAAAAACCCGAGCCGCCTCCGTTGTGCTTGTTGCCTCCCGTGGGGTCCGCTCCCCGTAGGATCTGGGGTTCGCTGCCCGCTTTGCTGACCCTCGGGGCTCGCTTAGGACAGGGACGGGGGAGCAGCGGGTGCGTGCAGTAGGGGCTGGAATAGGCGTGGGCCGTGGGCCGTGGAGCGTGGACTCGAGCGCCGGAGCGCGGGGCGCGCCCGGCAGGCCGAGCAGGCGAGCAGGTGCTGGAACAAAGGCCGCCAGGCCCTGGGCTACCAGGGCCTTTGATGGGCAAGGACGTCTCCTCCCCGGGCTCCTCATTCGCATGCAAATCTAGCACTGGTCCCCTTTTCTTTGAAGGCAAACAGAGGGGTGTTTGTGTGTTTGGAGGGACGAAGCCTGCTTGAACAAGCCTACCTCAATAGGCTGGGTCTCGAAAAATAAACCAGTTGGACAAACATTGGCCACCAGCTCTCCTCCTCCCAACTACAAAGTGTGGATTTGCTACAACTCATTAACCCGACGCTTTTCTCCCCTTCTTCTTGTTTCTCTACTCATCAAACGCCCCCGTAGAGCTTTCAGACAAATGACCGTAGCACAGTCGGGAGGGAATTGCAGTTAATAGGGAGAGGGATATATTGGGGCTAACGGTTCAGGCAGCTCGGGGAGAAGGACCGCACAAAAAGGAGCCTCTCCATTCAGGTCTGCAGCTAGATCCCCCCAAATGTTATCTACTGCGGGGGTAATGAAGCCCTTATGGATTGAATTGCTCCTTGTACCACACATGGTGTCATGACCTTAGACTGTTTCTTGGTTGATTTCTTTTTTCTCTATTGGGTAATTATTTTATTTCTTTAAAATAAGCTAGTGCTTCTGCTCAACATCTCTATCCTACACATTTAAGAACTACTCCCCTTCCTCTTAAAAAAGAAAGAAACCAAAGAGCTGCAGGGAAGGAATTGTGAGGGCTTTTCCATTTTTTTACTTGCTGAAGCATCTGTATGTTTAATTATCTCTGCCGCTAGGTCTCCTACTCAGTGGCCCCTTCCCGCCCTAACTTTCTGTTGAGGGAATTGGAATTTCGAATGTATTTATTATCTAAGCTCTTATAGTGAATATAGTAAGTATCCGTCTCAGGAAAAGGCCTCTGCCCTTCACAGTTTTTTTCTTTTATAAACCCACCGTTTCTTCCTGTGGCACGTCCTCTGAGAGAGCTGGGGGAGGTGGTCATTCTGATGGAAGGTGATTATTTTGATGGACTACCAGCCTGTGTCATTTATTAAGAGCTGTCTGAAGCCACTGTTTTGTTTCTTTTCTCTCTGGCTCCAGTGGCTCTGATTTCCTTGTTTGATGAAGGACCAAGCTTGGAGCAGCTAACAGCGTTATTACAACTGCTGTTGATAGGGAGGGATCTGATTTTACTGCCCAAAGCCAAAAATCAAGGACTCTAGCTATGACTTTAAAGTTTTCTGCTGGCTATCCTTTCTGCTCACAACTGTTTTTATTACTGATTGAGGAAGTCATTTGGAGCAACTTAAAGGTCACAGCAGAAACAAACTCAACCCAAATCAGAAATCTGCTCAGAAACACTCCTAGTCTCATAGGGCTCCTCCAGGTGAGGATCAGTCTGCATCTCATTTGGATCCCCCTCCCACTTCAGGACTGCAGAGGACAGGGACCAGCCTGGGGAGCAGAGTGCAGTGGCCCTGGGCACTGTCCACCTCCATTCTGGTCTCTGCAACTCTCTGGTGGTGCAGCTGAGTCACGTGTCCACACACAGGCACGCATGCTCAGTGCCCATCCTCTGCCATTGCCTCCCTTCTCCCCTGTGATTTTGTAATTAGACATATGTTTTTTGTTGGTAAATGTGTTTGATGTCACGGCCAGTGAAACATGGTGTGTTTATAGGGCCACGAATATAAATGTGTAAATATGTTTAGTGTAAAATCTGGCCCTTCAACTTTAGCAATAAATACCCTGCCAACTCAGATACAATTACATTTGACAGAAAGATGGAGAATCTGATCATGACCAGCTGTTCAGGGCTCTTTGGGGCTTATACTTTCCCAACTGAATTCACTTTTTAGATAATTTCTTTGCATGTCACATCTCTCTAATCACATCTTTCCCTTGATGTGAACGGCTTGGGCTCCTTTCTTTTTATTGTTGACCCTTCTGGTGTACAGGAAACTTTCTGGTTCATTCCTCCAGCTTCTTTATCAGGAAAATACTAGTGAGTAACAAGCAGAACACACAAAGAAAAACAACTGATGATTATCATCGATCCCTTATGAGTCCCAAGCCTACAGGTGCGATAGGATGGCTAAGAAGGAAATGCAGTTTAATAATTATAAGCTCCTGGCTCATAGTTATAATTTTTCCAGTCATGATCATAATCATCCTAACTTTAAAAAAATGATTTGAGCTGCTCTGACTTTCAAGAATAAAAAATTTTAGGGGACTATAATATATATACAAAGAAGTACAGAAATTCCAACAGCTTTTCACAGATGAACACGGAAGCATAGCTGGTGTCAGAGCGAGAAGCAAATGTTACTCTCTCACAAACCCACTTGTGCCTGTTGACTTTGCCATACATTGGTTTTTTAAAAGGATTTTCACTAGTATATCACTAATAGTCTTTTTAAAAGACTTTCACTAATAAATCACACTGAAATAGGACAAGAATTATTACTGACTTCATTTTACAAGTAAAGGTATTGAGTCTTTGAAGAAATTAAATTACTTGCCCCAGGTCGTAGCTACTGGGACTTAAGCATTTGAATCCCATTCCATTTCCTACAGGATACTGCCACTTTGTTACAATTATTATGACTTTTTACACCCCCACAAGAGTAGGAAGTTGCCTTAGAGGTCACTGTGTAGAAGAGTCATTTATTTCTTACACACTTTTTTGCATTCTTACCACACCCAGCACCTTCTTCTAGATGCATTTTGGTTGACAGCTAATTATTTCAGAAGTGTCAGTTTCCTTCACCTCGTTCCACATGACACTTTCCTAGCATTCCTGTCCTCCCCCCTCCATGCTTTGGCATGAGCAGTTTCCTTTAAAACATTACACACACACACACACACACACACACACACACACACACACACCGGTAGTTCACAATTCATCTTTACTGTTTACCCATTTCCTCTACTTCTCTTGTTGATTTTTTCCCCCAGTACTGGAGAGTGAACCCAGGGCCTTCACACTGACTGATCTATATCCCCAGTCCTTTTTGGTGGTGGTTGTTAATTTTGAGGTAGGGTCTCCCAAAATCAATAAACCACTCAGGCTGGGCTCAAATTTGCAACCCTCCTGCCTCAGCCTTCCAGAGTGCTGGGATTAGAGCCCTGCACCACGAGTTTATAAAAGTCTTGCTGACTTTTCTTAACGTCAAAATCTGCCTGGTTAGAACGTTTTGCTAAACTGCTAAGCAGGTCTTACGGACAGCCTTCAAAGACACATCCTTTCCATGTGAACAAAGAAAGACAATGTAAGGAATCAGATCAACTGATTTAACAGTTAATGAGAAAGCATAGCATTTCCCTGAGAATGTGTCCCTTCTTCCCTGCACACATTGCTGGAGACTTTGCTCTCTTTGGATGACTTCATATGATGTGGCTAAGGAGGTCCTTTTAGCCCATGCACAATTAATCCACTGCACTGGAATCTCCTAGTGGTGAGCCCACCTGAGCTGCTGCTCGCCTGGTCTGAGTTCTCTCTCAAGTGCTGTGAGGGACGAGACCACCTGCTAGTTTACCTTTGCCAGCTGCCACCCAGAAACCTTACCAAAGCCTGGCCTCCTTGGGCAGGTCACTGCTTTGTCCAGTAAGAAGACTTCCAGGTTGGAGTTGGTGCAGAGATTGCCCTCCACAGATCGCGCATTGCAGAATGCACTGGAGTGGATATGGCAGGCTTTCTAAGGGACGCTGCTTAATGCAAGACAGTGTTGATTTTCTAGAGAAAAATCTGTTTGTTTTTTTTTTTTTGCCAGAAACTTTTTAAAAATCCATTTTAATTCTAAACTTTGAAAGACAACAAAAAGCATTCCAGGAAGAGAAATAGTCAATTAATATTAGCGAGTTTATTTAAACAATCTGCAAAATCCTAATTCTGAATTTGAAATTATGAGAATTTTGAAAGGATATTTTTCTGCTCTTAAAGGAAGAGTGACTAGTTTTCAAGAGAGGCGTCTCCCTGGAGTAGGGCACCACCGCAGGGAAATGTGTGTGTCTTGGAGCTGCATGCAGGCTGTGTGGAATGTGTCCTGGGCCCAGCAGTGCAGTGACCACCAGGAAAGAGGGGGGAGGATGAATCTGAAGCATGGGGCCTTGCTGGGTCTCACTGCTTCAGAGGGAGCAGGCACAGGCCAAGGGTTCTCTCTTACTTATAACTATTGGTCAATAACATAGGACAAAGAAAAAGAAGGGAGGGCAAAGATTAATTATGGCAGAAGTGTCTTTGAACACTTGCCTAGGAATTCCCGTTAAAATAGCTGGAAGGCAGATATTTTCAGCAATAAAAGGAAGTGACATATTTTTGAAAAGTCTACAAAGACTTTTATGAAGGAAAAATAACTTGGTTCTCTCTATTTAGGCTTATTTTGTGCACAGAGCTCCATGTATGTGAAAATAACTGTGCAAGATTATGTTCTATTAAATAATTGATTACAGAGAGGAAAAAATGCCAATCTCCAATGCCTATAGAAGAAAAAGTGAATTTAAATTAAATGTTCAATCAGTTTTTATCCTCATTTATCATTTTCTTTTTTCTCTTTCTTTTTTTTTTGTGGGTTGGTTGGCTTCTGAGAATCAAATAATATAATTTACATGAAAATGCTTTGGAAAACATTAAACGTATATTAATGTAAAGGATTACGATTCTTGCGTAGCTTCTTCCCACATCCTTAGTCACCAGAAAGCAAGCAAGATTGAATTCTAAACTTTGGAGTGTACCCAAATTTCTGAATTAGAGAAATCTAATCCATCTGCTCTAGATAGATAAAAAAAAAATCAATCTTTCTCCAAAATTCCCATCACTATTTATGAAAGAAGCTGTTACTTGGTTTTTTCTAAAAATAATGAGGATAAAAGAGATAGCACTGCGTTTTCTCTTACTTGAGCCAGATGTGTATTTGGACTGATAACTTCTAAAATAAACAAACTAATGGAGTTTTAAACTCATTCTTCTAGTTTCTTGCTCTGTCTCTTTCTTCTACTTACTTATCTATTGATCATCTCTTTAACCCCTAAGCTTTGAAAAGTGGGATTAGTCCGCACTATGTATTGAGCACCTGCTATATTGCAAATCTTTTTATTCCACTGTTAAATATAGGAATTATATTCCACCATTAAGTTAGAGTTCCCGCTGCCGTGCTGCCTCTAATAACAGAAGCACTCGCTCGGGGAACAGAGGAATAAGCCATTTTAGCAGGAAATACTGGGCTGGAGAGGAGCTGTGAAGGTCATTTGTTTCAATTCTCCATTGAAGCATTTTCGTTAACATTTCATTTCATTATCGAAGCGTAGTTCCTTATTAATTTTTCATTATCAAAAATTTTGTTGGTGTGTAAACTGAACTGATAATATCTTCTCGACAATAACTTTCTGGTGTGGCCAGTTCGCTCACAAAATGCCTAAAGCATCTAAGCGCCTGTGGGGATATTGAGGTAACTCAGTGTCAGACTCCTTCAGGCGGGGAGCTATGAATCCGCCTTTCCTTCCAAGTTGTGAGGCTTTTTACTAATAGATCACTTTGTGTCCCCATCTGCCAGCTCCTGAAAGGTGGGCAGAGAGTGACTTTTGTGATCAGGCCCTCATAGACTGCTCAGCTTCCGTTCACGAGGGTTTGTGACAAGTTAAACACAGAGACGCCGGGTAAAACTCTAGAGCACGTTTCCCCACACAATCATTTCATTAAAAATCAAAATTAAAAATAAAGTGCTTTTCTTTATCATTTAATACAGTTTTAAATAAATATTCTTCCACTTACAGAAACTGTAATATGCAGCTTGCATACCCCATCAAAGAGCCCAGGTTTTGGAGTACTTGGGGTGCACAGGCACCCAAGTTTTTCTGAATTCAGTTCAAGCATTAACCTCACCTTTAAGTTGTCATTGACAAGGAACTGAGTTCAAATCCCCAAGTTTGGATCTTCTTTTCTTCTTTAAAAGTAACCAGGGGTAACCAGGACAAAAATAAAATGCGGAGGCACTCTGTACTCTGTTTTTCTATTTAAGGAATTTAATATTTCTTTGCTTTCCTCCCCTATCCTTGCCCTCCCAATCTGCATACATAGCAGGACTCCAGCAAACCAGCTCCCACTCGTCTTTAGAATCCTGTAAGATGGGATCCCTTATTTTAGGGAGTTGGTTGTTATTGTAACTCTATTCTGTAACTAAAGCTCTGGCATGTAATAAATCTCTCCCCAAAGACATTTAAATCTTTGATTTGAAAAATCGGATTCCTTTTGTGGAAACACTTGACAGAAACCTAAAAGGATTAGTTGCATTCCACATAGGATAATTTTTACTGGCAACATTTTGAAACGATTTGGTCCCTTTCAGACCTTAAACAATGTCCAGAAAAATGATCTAAGGAGACTCGCATTGTTTTGCTTTGTCTGTGAATCCGCTTGCTGCTTGTGCCAATGTCTCCATAGGGTTTTGACAGCGTTCTGCTCCCGAGCAGTGCACGAATTAATTCCCGGCCGTCTCTTCTACTTGGTTTGTTACCTTCCTCGTCCGGCCCGCGGCAGCAGCGTTCCCCCCACGTCAGCCCTTGGAAATGTAGCGGAACTGGATGGTTTGTGGGCCCGTGTCGCCTGGCAGGGGACGCTAGGACCCGCTCCCCCCAGCCCAGGGGCTGGAGCCGGTGCGCAGAGGCCTGGCCGACGGTCACCAGCGGCCGGCGCGTGGCCCTGGCAAGGCGGCGAGGGCAGCGCGCGCTTCCCGCCGTCGCCGTCCAACACTCCCTGGGCGCCAAGGAAGGGAAGTTTGCCTCTCTCTGCTTTCCTACCGGCCTTCTCGCAAAACAGCCCCGCACCGGACCGACGGCGGCCGGCCTGCTCCTCGCTCCTCCCCGGCCCTGGCTCTGTTTATTTTGCTGTCAGCGGACTTCGCGAGATGTGTTTGCTGGAGGTGCTGACCTGCCCGGGCGCGCCGGCTGCTCGGCCCGGCTTCCCCCTCTGTTTTTACACCTGCACAAACTCCACCGCACTCCCCTGTCTGATTTATAGCACAATTAAGGGTTCAGTGTTCTCCAGCCACCCGGGCAGCCCCTACCCTGCCCCGTGGGTCGCGGCCGGCGAGCGAGCGCAGGGAATGCGCGCCCGGGTCCGCGCGGGACGGAGGAGCCACGCGGGGAAGCGGCCGAGGCCAGCGGCGCGCGAGGAGGCCTGGCCGCCCGAGTCCCTGCCTTCTGGGGTTCGGCGGTCCAGGTCCGGGGCGCTCCCCCGATGTCGCCAGCGCGGAGCGGCCACGTGGCGCACGGGACGCCGAGGCGAGGCGTGGACCCCACGCCCCAGCACTTCCTGGGTGAGGAAGGGGCGGCCGCGGCTGGGCTGGGGGCCCGAGACCGAGACTGACCGGGCCGAGGCCCAGGCTGGGCGCAGGCGGCGGGCGTAGCTCCAGCCTCCTCCTCTGAGGCCTTTTCTTTCTGGGGAGAATAAGCCCCAAATCAGCCAAGATTGGCAGCCTTGAGCATCTTCCTAAACCAGCTCCGCCTTCTTTCCCTCTCTCATTCCACCTTTCTAATTAGACTAATTAGGGGCGCTGGCAGAGTCGCTGGGCTCGGGGTTGAGCTGCTCCGGGGTTATGAAAAGAGCCCTGAATGGCCACGCTGGGGGCCGGCGGGGCCTTTGCGACCCATTCAGCACAGAGCAACAGTGGCTACATTTATCCCTGCCCATTGAAAGGAGGCTCGATTAAAACGTTTGGGAACGAGTGCCACCCCGCACCCCTCTAATTAGAGGAGCTTGGTGTGGCGAGCGCAGACCCTGTCCTGCGCGCCCCTGCTTGCGGCCCTTTCAGCGCAGCGAGCTCCTGCCCGGAGACAAAAGTCCGCCACCTCCCCACCTGTCGCCAGCCCGCTCTCTCCCACCCGTCCGAGCCCTTGCTTCTCCCACGCTGAAGGCCGGGCCGCTGCGTTGGAACACACAGAGGGCTGCCACGTTAGGGGCAGCGGGGTGGAAAAAGGCGCCAAGTTCCCGCTGTCTCGGAAAGCATCCTTTGCATTCGGTATGCTCCATATTTTCTTCTCCATCTGTCTTCCTCTTTCTCTATTTTGTACTTACAGCTCTGCCCCCTCCCCCATCATGAAATTCCCAAGCCAAGCATTTGGGAAGAAGACAGTGGTCAGATGCTGTCGGATCCAGGATAGTGGCCTCGCGTGTTGTTGCTTGCATAAATAATTTGTAGCAGCCTTTTCTTTTTAAAAAATGTACATTAAATACCCACTACATTCCTAGACAGATTCTTCCTATATTTTTCAGCTGCCTTCTCCTTTCCTTCTCAGCCCATCCCCTTGTATTAAGAATTTAAGCCTGATTCAGTTCCTTGAACAGGCTGTCTCTTCTCTCCCCATGGTTTACATTAAATGTATTTTTCTTTCTTGTGGCGTAATAGGAAGGACTCCAGACACAAGACATTAGGGCAGCAAATGAAAAATAGTAGATATATTACAACCACAGATTTTGTATGGGGAGCGTTGATTGTTCATTTTGTTATGAGAAGGTGGTATCTGAAATTTTTGCAAAAATTTGAAACACACTTTGTCCTGAGAGAAAGATGACCATGAAGATGTGACCCCCCCTCCCGTTTTGGAAAAGAGCCGGATATGCAAGTAAGTATCATCAGGGCCCTGTTCTTGATCATGTTAGTTCAGAAGATGGAACCTCAGTAAAAGACGCTGTTAACTAAATGTCAACCCACAGCACGGAAAATTCCTTGGATCCAAATTAAAAAAAAAAAAAAAAAAGGAATGAAAAATGTCATGTGAGTAAAAGGAATCATGGATTTTTTTAAAGGCCTAAACTGATCTTAATAGAGTTTTATTGCTTCCACACCCTGCTTCATAATATTTTAATTTAACAGTTACAATGTGCATGACATTGGAACATAAATCTAACCAGTTAAGAAACTGGGAGCAGCAAAAGGAGAGAAAGACACGAGAACAGTGTCTCATTTGTATTGGAGAAAATGACAATTTGCAAAAATTGTTTATTCCTGGAAACTGAAATGGAAAACCAAACTCTATACTGCCTGTAATTTTATCAACAAACATTTTCTTTTTTTTCTTACTTCATTCAATTTAAATTTTAGTTAAAGAATAACATACATAAAGTGTGCAATTCCTAAGTGTACAACTTGGTGAATATGCACCTGTGTAATCACTATTTAGATCAAGTTATAGAACGTTTTAATACCCCAGAAAACTTCTGCATGCCACTTCCCAATAAATATTACCCCATTCCAACCACTGTTCTCATTTCTGTCACCACAGATCAGTTTCACATGTTCTTGAACTTCGTATAAATGGAATCATACAGTATGCTGTCTTGTTTGACTTCTTTTACTTCATGTTTGTGAAGTTCATCTGTTCAAATTCCTTTTCATAAATCAATAAAATGGTAAATCACTTACAGTATATAGGTAAAGGAGAGGCAAACACTGGAAAACTTTAATTTCCCTAAAAATCTCCAACATTTTGTTAACCAGAAAGGCAATTTCATGATTAGAAGTAAATAAAAGGAAACAGTTTACCCACAGTAATTGTGAGTTACATCATTTCCAAGATGCAATTGTGGGTAAATGTAAGGAGCGCAGAAACCCTGAGCTGCTTCTGTAATTGGATTCTATTTCCTATTTGTCATTTCATCCCCTAAGACGAGTAGTGAGTACTTCGGGCCTCTTCAGGAAGAATGGCATGAGCTTGAGGGGGAAGTAAATTGCATCTAGTTTGTTCTACCTCAACCATGCAAGTAATTCACGCAACAGCCTGTCAAGTGTGCTTTGATTGTGTGTGAAAGTAAAGCGTTCATTTTGCAAGTAAAATAGCAGTCTGTACTTCATCGTGTCTTTAGGTCACCATGCAGATCGGTTAGCTTCAGACAGAAGTACAGCAAGCCTGCAGAATTATGATCATCCTAGTCCATCTCATGCATTTGTGCAGTGGATGAGCAGGAGGAGGCCACCAGTGCAGCCCCTCCTGTACTTTCTCTCCGTTAAGAGAAAGGAGAATGCAGCCAGTAGGACCTTCCCCCCAGGAAGAGCAGCACTTTTAGGGACAGATGTATTTATACCATGGAGGAAATTATGAGACAGAAGAGCTGAAGTAAGTTTTTGGTTGCTTATATGGGACATTGGTAAATTAGAAGGTGGGAACACATCATTTTATAATCTTAAATCTAAATTGGGTGTGGTGGCACTTACCTGTAATCCCAGCACTTGGGAGGCTGAGGCGGGAGGATCAGTGTGAGTCCAACCTGGGCTTCATAGTAAGTTCAAGCCCAGCTTGAACTATAGTGAGAACCTGTCTCAAAAAACACAAATAAATATATAAAATCCTTTTTCTTTTTTCTTTTTACGTGGGTACCGGGAGTCGACCTCAGGACCTCATGCTTGCCAGCAAGCGCTTGTGCCACTGAGCGATATCACTGGCCCTTTTTTTTCGTTTATGTGGGTTCCAGGAGTCGAACTCCAGACCTCACACTTGCCAGGCAGGTGCTTATGCCGCTGAGCTATGTCACTGGCCCACAATCTTAAACCTAAAAAGAGTATAATATAAAATAAGGCTTGTATTTCAGACTAAGGAAGATAGTATGAAGATAAGTCACACCCACTGAATTATCATAGTACCAGCAAAATGAATTAGGTGTTTCCAAAAACAAAAGAATATTTTATTATTAGACTAGTTAAATAAGAAATAGCAATAATATCAAATACTAGCAAGAATGCAGAGAAACTGATCTCTAATATATTACTGATGTGAATGGAAAGTAATACAGTAATTCTGGCAGCAAAGTTTAAAAAAATTTTTTTTGAACTGGGAATCGAACTCAGGACCTTGCACTTGCCAGGCAGGCGCTGTGCCAGTGAGCTATATCCCCAGCCCAAAGTTTTTAAAATTACTTCCAAAATTAAATATACAATTGCAGGCCCAGCAATTGTACTCTATATGGTGATTATCCAAGAGAAACGAAAATTGATGTTTACAAAACAACCTGAACAGAAATGTCCAGAGCAGGTTATTTGCCATAGCAAAAGAAAAGGAAGGGAGGGAGGGAAGGAGGGAGGAAGGGAGAAAAAAGAAACCGATATGTCTTTTGATGGGTGAAATTTTGGGATATTCATACGAAGGATACTAAGCAATAAAAAGGAATAAACTATGTATGTGTGCAAGCAAACTGATTCTCAGGGCCATTAGGCTTAGTGAAAAAAGTCAAGTCAACCTAAAATGTTACTATTGCATGATTTTATTTATGTAACATTCTTGAAATGATAAAACTATAGAACAGGTTGGTTGTTGCTGGGGACAGAGAAGAGGAAGGTGGGTACATACAAAGGGAACTCTTTTGTAGTGATGGAAGAGTTCTAAACCTTGAATCTTGTGGGATAAAACTGCATAGAACTACACACATACACACGTGCACACTCATACACTCTCAACCTGCTTTGGTTTGAGCGTGTTCCTTCAAATGCAGACATTGGAAAATGTATCTCCAGTGCCACAGCATTGGGAGTAGGGTGGCCCTAATGGCAGGGCCTTGTGAATGGACTAATACCACCAGGGCTTGTGGGAGTGGGTTAGCCCTGTTCTGTTCTTCTGCCACATGAGAACACAGGTTTGTCTCTGTTAGCCTTTCTGCCTTCTGCCTCACCAGAATGCGAAAAGAAGACCTCTCCATGTGCTGGCAACTTGATCTTGGACTTCCTGACCTCCAGAACTGTGAGAAATATAATTTTGGTCTTTATAAATTACCCAGTCTCGAGTACTCTATTATTACATCACAAAGTGGACTATTATACAGGAGTGATGTAAAAACTGGGCAAAAACTGAGTAAGAGCAGTATTGTACTTAATAGTGTTACACAAATGTCACTTTCCTGGTACTGATATTGTACTGCAGTTATATGTCACCACTGGAGAAAACTGGTGGAGGGTATATGGAACTCTATTATTTTTTCAACTTGCTGTGAGTCTATAATTATTTCAAGATAAAAAGTTACAAAAAGTAAAGGATCCTTCAGCCAGTGTCTCATTAGTAAAACTTTTTACTAGTGACAAGAGCTTTTATTGGTTAATTTTTTTATACTTAATAAAGGAAGGGGTTAGGGATATAGCTCAGTGGTAGAGCACTTGCCTAACATGAGAGGCCCTGAATCTGGTCCACAGCACCACAAAACAAAACCGAGAAATTAACTTAGGCCTGTCCTTTCAACAGGTATTTTGTAAGCAATGTTTAAAGACTAATAATTGTCAACTGTATTTTTCATTGATAGGCCCAATACTGAAAACTTTTTGGAATATAAAAATATTGTCTATTTATTTGAAAGAATTAATTCTTTGAGTGTAGATTTAATTTTGCAAATGGCCAAGTATCTCTAAGAGTCAAATATGGTGAATAAAAAAAGATGACCAAGTTGGGTAAAACATTCTTCTGGCAAAACCAAACTGTCCTGGAAGATTTTTCATCTTGTATGACTTGTGAACTGGTTACAAAAAGAGTTCCCAAACCATCCTCAGGAATGACAGCATCATAAATATTTGTGTGTTTACAGGCTGATTGCCTACAGGGAAGCATTTACTGGTGTGCATAAATTCATGATAGTTTTTTTAAAATTTGCCTCATTTCTAGAGTCATGCTTTTAAAAAAATTTTTTTTTTTTTTTTTTGTGGATACCGGGGTCGACCTCAGGACCTCGTGCGCCAGTAGGCGCCCGTGCCACTGAGTGATATCACCGGCCCTTTTTTCATATGTGGGTTCCGGGAGTCGAACTCCGGCCCTTGCGCTTGCCAGGCAGGTGCTTACGCTGCTGAGCCATCTCACTGGCCCTAAAAAATTTTTATATGAGACAAGGTCTCGCTACATAGTCCAGACTGGCCTTGAACTCACTGTGTAGTCCAGGCTGGCTTCAAACTTGTGACAATCCTCCTGCCTCAGCCTCCTGAGTGCTGAGAGTACAGGGATCCACCACTATGCCTGGCTTAAAATGATTTTTGAAAATTTGCATAACCTGTTTTGAAAATATTATGTTAATCAATGTATCAAGTGTGTAGAGGTAACATTCCTTAATCTTTTTTAAGTTGGCGTGGTGGGTGTACGTACCTTACCTGGTTTGTAAGTTAGAACTATTGCAAGTGAAATTTTTATTAACTCTGGTCATGGTTGTAATTCCTTTAATCTCTGTCCTAAAGGGTGGATCAGCAAATACTACCACTTCTTAAGTAGCTGAAAATCTCTAATGACAGAGTATGTGTTCAGCCTTCGTGCTTAATAGGTGCACAATTACAGCATAACTTTTGTGCAGATCCCACCCCTGAGAACTGGCCTGCCTGTCTATAAGTGGACCGTGACGTAAAAGCCATTGAAATTGCTGCTATAAGCAGCCCAAATTGTGAAAGATGTCAGCCAAGTTCAGGCCCTGAAGCCAGTGTTTTAACCATAGTACTTGTTCTTTTCCTTGAATTTTTTATTGCTTTATTATTTTACTTCCACTAGGAATGTGGAGTTCTAAGTATTATTAGTGGTTTACCACTTTTGCACACATGTATCCTATTATTTTTGGAGGCATATGTGGGAAAAGAGACTGGTCTCTTTTATTCTGCCCATTCATCTACCTGCTTATGCAGATGGACACCCGTGTCTGTTTAAAGAGATCAGAAGGGCCCACATTGAGTCTAAGAAACTTGAGCAGAAGAATAGATCATGGACATCATGCAAAAATATTTTTTAAATATAAAAATCTCTAGTAACCAGTTTAAAGCTTTTTGTTCAGTTCTTGATATGCTTGAAAATGGCTTATTTAAAAATAAAGTAACTTAAAATCCATTACTTGGCCAGGCATGGTGGTGCACATCTGTAATCCCAGCACTTGGGAGGCTGAGGCAGGAGGATTGCTGTGAGCTTAAGGCCAGCCTGGGCTCTACAGTGAGTTCAGGACCCGCCTTAACTACCTAGCAAGACCTTGTCTCAAAAAAACCCAAAAACAAGTAAACAAACAAAAAGATACATTACTTTGCTCTGTAATACCTTTAAAGAAATTTTAGGGAAGAATGTGAAAATTCTCATTTTAAAAATGAATAAAATACACAAAAAGTTAATAACAAACTAAGCTCACTTCTTTGAAATACTATAAAAAGTATCAAAATTAGGTAATATGTTACCAGATTCTTGGGTCTATGTATCATAAGGATTGAAAACAATACAAATAAAGATCACATTAAAATACTTATATTGTAACTAAAACAAATAATCAAGGAAAATCAAAGATCTACATTTCATTATCCATTCATTTATTCATCTTGCATTTGTGATCACCTACTGTGTGCCAGGCATGGTGTGAGGTGCTGTGGATACAAAGAAAAATAAAACACTGGGGAAGAGGAGACAGGTATGCTAGTTAAAGTATATACAATGCGCCTCAATAGAAGCATGAACTGGCTAGATGATAGAGAAAGAAAGAAACGGGAGGGTCAGGGAAGCCTGTGCAGAGGATATGCTTGAGAAGGAACAGAAATTCTGCATGGAAGTAGAATGCATAAAAGAAGGGTGAAAGAGCAGGGTGCTTCCAGCAAGCAGAGCAGTGAGCACCAGAATCCCATCACAGCAACTCAACCAGATGGACATAATGTCATCAGTGGGCCTCGTTGGTAGTCCCTACAAGCACTTTGTATGTGAGAGGTGGGAACGGGGGGCTGGGGTCCCCTACTGGAGCATGTGGTTAGCTGTTGAAGTATGTTTACCCCTCCTAGCACATTTCTATCCTATTGACTACAAGTCCTGTTGGATATGCAGCTTTTTGAATGGAGAAGGAAAAACTGAAGGAGGAGAAGGTAAGCAACTTGTGATTATTGTATATCTGTAACTGGGTGAGCTAGGATTCAAACCTAGGTAGTCTGATTCCAGAGCCTGGGTTCCGTTATTCTCATTTGCCTAATGAAAGACTTGCCCCCCCCGCCCCTAATTCTTGTGTGTACCATTTACTTGGCATTAATTCTATATGAGCTCATAGGAAATGCCCATGTTCACTATCACCACTATATTTCAAGCTACTTAAAAGTAAGGCCATATCATGTAACTCTTTGTATTTTCACAATGCTGTGTACATACTCAACAAATATTTTCTAACTAATGAATAAAACTGACTCATCTACTAGGTGAACAATGTGGGTAAAATAATTTGGAGTTAATTTGCTTTGTCTATTTATCCAATGGCAAAACAGTAGAAATAAATGGCTCTAGACATCTTCGCCAGGTGGTTCTACGCTATCTAACTAGAACAAAGAGACGCAGTAATTAATATTTCCATTGGTGTGAATGACATTTGACATGCTGGATGACTATTGATTGATCTGACAAAAACTTACAGACTACTATAGATGTGTCTATAATCTCTATATAAATGAAATGAGAGAAGACCTTTGGTTGTAATTTCTAGATACAAGTTTTTTTTTTTTCTTTTCTTTGTGGGTACTGGGGGTTGAACTCAGGACCTCACGTGCCAGCAGGCGCCGATGCCGCTGAGCGATATCACTGGCCCTTTTTTCGTATGTGGGTACTGGGAGTCGAACTCAGGACCTCGCACATGCCAGGCAGGCGCTTATGCCGCTGAGCTATCTCACTGGCCCTAGGTACAAGATTTTAAAAAGATCTTTCCATTCAAATGGAGCATAGCTTCTTCATACTTTTATTTACTTGCTTGACCTAAATATATTACCTGAGCAAAAGATATACATACACACCAATCAATAATTTAAAAACAACCATTTCATATATGACTTTGGGATGTTATAACAGTGTTTTAAAGTTCTCTGTACAGCCATGTGTTGCTTAATTACATTATGTATATAAAGACAGTGGTCCCATAAGATTAAATTGCCTAGTGACATTGTACCCATCTTAGTTGGTATAAATACACACTATGATGTTTGCACATCAATGGAGTTGCCCAATGACACATCTCTCAAAAACGTCATTCTGTTGTTGAACAACACATGGTTTGTGCCTATAAAGGCAAGGAATAGGTGCTATCAGATCCTTTTTAATAACTAAGTATATTATAAAGCTGAAGTAGAGGATTTGTTATATTTTCACCTGAACTGTTGACTTTGGCATGCATTTTTTTAATTGAAGCAGTTAACATGCAGTGAGTTAATAGAAGGGTTGGAACGGCTGTCATTGTAGGCCTTTTCCAGCATCTGATCCCAGAGTGGCCAGAGTAGAGCCACACTCCTTAAAAAAAAAAAAAAAAAAAAAAAAAAAAAAATATATATATATATATATAGTATGGGCGGATTCTCTGTTAGTTGTATCTATAGAAATGTGGGAAAGAAGTGTCAAATTATAACAGTGGAATGTGTCGCCTATATTCACCACCTGTGACCAAGGGGGCAGTTGAGGTCTTAGACATTACTGCATTGAAGTACCATTAGGTACATTATTCTTATGTTACAGCGAATGGGGCAGTAATCACATAGGGTTGTTGAACTACCTGCTCAGATTAATGGTTAATACATCATCTGAGCAATAAGAGCGATGTTTTGGGAGAATCTCCCTAGTGAGACACTGAGAAGGAGGCAGGGAGAGCCTGTGCTCTCTGCATGAGTCGTGCACTAGAACATCTATGGGCTGCACCGTAAGCACCACGACCTGTGTCCTGGTGAAGTCCAGCCGGTCTGAAGGCACAGCTCTGGACTTGCTGAAGACCTACCGTTTATGGAAGACCTAAGGTGAGCAAGTTGTGACACTAAGCACTGGAGGGAATACAAAGGGAAGGGAAGGTAGGATAACTTTTTTTTTTTTTTTTAGCAGCTGTTGCATACCAGGAACTGCTGCATCATATCACTTTTAATTTATACATCACACCTAGGAGACAGATGTTTTCCTGGTTGAATATTGGGAAACAGGCTCAGAGGGGTTAAATAACTTGCTTCAGGTGACACAGGTACTGTGAACCCAAATCCTCCACCCCGAAGTCTGTATTCTTTCCTAGAATACCATGGAAGCCTCCCAAAGATGATGAATGTGAAAGAATGGTGAAGAGATCAGGAGGGACACAACTGGGAAGGAGTGGAGATTTTTCCACAGCATTCCATGCCAACGATGCTAACTTGCTTCATGGTTCAAATTCCTACCAGAAGGATCGAGTACACAGAATTAGCTATTCTCAGCCACCTTACACCTTAGGGCTGTACCTGTAAGCCACTGCAACTTGTTTTTTTTTTTTGAGAAGGAGTACAGAGTTTAAGAACCTTTGAGAAGAATTCTTAAGAAGAATTGAGGCATATGAACAAATCTAACATTTGGACTCTGGGTGATCTTTTTTTCTGTCGATTAGCTGTTTTGAAGATTTCTTCAAGTGATCTAGTTCTTCTTGGCTTCAAAACCTATGGAGTATCAGGCTGTAGGCTTAGACAGGTGATATCCACTGAAATCCGTGGTAAAGATCAGCAAACAAACAGTGTCTTCTAGATTTACTACATGAGGCATTATTGTAAGATGTCTCCTGATTTTTCCCGCAGGTCATCATCATTAAACCTTTAACAGCCGTGAGCATGCTGACAATGTGGGTAGGCCGTCCCATGACAGATCCTGGTCTCGTGAGAGGGAAGTTGGGAGGCCCATCCAGCTCTGCTCCCTTTGTTTCAAAAGCAGTACTTCTCAGAATCACCTGGCAGGCTTATTAAAATTTAGTATGCTGGGCTCCATTCTCAGAGTTTCTGATTCAGTAGCTCTGAGGTAGGCCTGAGAACGTACAAGTTCCCGAGTTGATGCCGCTGGTGTTGCTGTGAGGCATTACTGTGAGAGGCACTGTTCTAGGGGAGAAGCTGGGCTCTCAGATGCAAGCGAAATACACCCCTGTGGTGGACTAATGAATGGTCAGTGTGAGTGGGAGCACCCCACCGAACTGAGTCAGCGTGGTTCTGGTCGTGGAAGATCCACCTGAGGACTGTTGCCGGAATGGCGTGAAAAGAGAACAGGCGGAGAGGATTGCATGCTGCCGAGTTGCCTTGGAGGAGCCTGACTCTAGATCCTGGAGGCTTCTGCTGCAGTTCGTCTGTGGGGGCTGCCAGAAACTCCAAACAGCATCTCGCCTCCGGGAGAGCAGAGCGTGCTGAGCGTTGGCCGCTGCTCTCCGGGGAGCTCCAGCCTTCTCCTTCACCTGGGCATCGTGTCCTGGCTCTTGACGCAGACTCTCTGGCCTTCAGTGCTGGCCCCTGGGCTTTTGGGCACAGACCTGCAGTCTTCCACTGCAGACTCCTCGGTCTTCTGATGCAAACTCACAGGGGACACTGCCGTGGGTTCCAGGCCTTTGGCTGGATGTTGTCATGGGATCTAGGCCCTCGGCTGGATTCTTCAGATCTTCAGCGTGAAGACAGATCTCTTGCACTCTTCTGCATTTGACTTTTTGGGTGAAGATTATAAAATAATCCTATAAATTATGTGTCCTGTATTAAATCTATTCCCTTGCAAGCCCTGACTGTAACAACTCCTAATAGTCATTAGTGGTCTGGTCAGCAGCCTCTGGCAGACTTCCCAATGATGCACACTTCCTGGTACTCATATATTTTGTGTAATCCCTTCCCCTTGAGTGTGAGCTGGACTAGTGAATCACTCCCATCAGAGAATGCAAGAGTGATGGGATGTCAGTGCATGACCAGGGCGTGAGACTGTCTTCCAGCTTGTTAGCGCTCTTTCCGCTTGCTTGCTAGCACTGATGCAAACAGCTGACCTGCTGTAAGGTGCTCTGGACGGAGGCCTCCAGCCAACAGCCCTGCAAGACTTGAGGCCCGAGTCTGTCAACCAAGGGGAAAAGAATCCTGCCAACGAACACGTGAATGAGCCGGGAAGTTTATTCTTCCTCGACAACCTCGAGAGAGCCACCTGAGAAAGCCAGAGCTAGGGAGTGCAGCTAAATTGTGCCCAGACTTCTGACCCATAGAAACCATGAGATAATAAAATTTTTTAAAACAACTAAACATAGGGGTAATTTGTTATGCAGCAATAGATAACTAATAGAAGGGGTCTCCCCTTCCATCGGCTACCGGTGGGCAATAGCACACTAGTAGGGAGGAAGCAAGAGACTGGGACTTGGTGGGAATGAGGAGAACTTCCTTGTAATGGACCTGTGCTGGCTACTAGAAAGTTCCTGTCTTTGTTTAAATTGTTTATTTTGTACTTGGAGTATCATCTTTAAATGGGAATGTTTATTCAGAGATCCTGTAACAAATTCTTTGATGTTCTCATTTTGCACCCTAAAATGGCTATGTGAAAAACAAAATCCTATGGGCTGGGGATATAGCTCAGTGGTACAGTGCCTGCCTGGTAAGCGCAAGGTCCTGAGTTCAATTTCTGTTACCAAAAAAAAAAAAAAGACAAAATCCTAATGGAATAAAAAATTCCATTTGTTAGTCTGTGAAGTAACTACATACTTAAGTACCAAAGTATCACAAATATAACAAGTTTCCATCTCTTAGAAGGTAATACCTAGGCAGATAAGAGCTTAAAAATGCTCTCTTCTTGTTTGTTTTTTTGAGACAGGGTCTCACTATATAATTCAGGCTGGCTTTGAACTCACTATGTAGCCTAGGTGACCTCAAACTTATGGCAATCGTCCTGCCTCAGCCTCGTAAGTGCTAGGATTACAGGCGTGCACCATCACACCCAGCAAAAATGCTCATTTTTAACATAATATTGCACAATTAAAGTAAGTAACTAAGAGCATTTCAAGCTCACACAATAAGAAATATTATTTAGATAGGGCTTTTAATAGTAGAGAAAAAAACCAAAGGAAATATGCTTAATGTTTTCCATTTAATCAACGTTTCTTGAGAGAATTCTATTAATACAAGTTAGTAATAGAATTCTATCATAAAAGACAAATAGATTATTCATTTTTTATGACTATATGACTTTTATGGATTAAAATCATGATGATCTAAATAGTAATAGATTAATTTATGTGGAGGAAAAGCTACAAATCAATCAGTTAAAAACTGGCTCTGTGCCCACATTCTGGCGGCACCCTCGGGAGACTTGTAGCTGCGCAGCTAATGTCCACGCAGAGTGAATTTCTGAACATAATTTATGTAGATGAAGTGTGCAGAATGTTTTTATTTGTTCTACATCTCACTGTCTCACCTCTGTGTGAACTTCCCAAGCCCAGATCTACTCCAAATATTCTCACTCCCTGCTCCACACTTCCCTCCAACGTGTTTGCTTTGGCAACTTTCATGTTCTTACAAACAATTCTCCTAAGGAAATCAATCACTCTTGCACCCAAAGAGAAATACTGCACACTCAGTGCGATGACAAAATGAAACATGTTTGAGGCAAACCATGTGTTCCCGCGTGTCCGGGATTAGCTATTTGCTCAAGAAACATGTTCCTAATGTGTTTGGCTTCTGTTACCCCTTGTGATTGCAACTTTCATTGTCTTTTGGAATTTATGATTTCAGAAGCAACTACTTGGACTCATTTAATTGGACATTTTTGGAATGTGAAGCCTGGGGAATTCACTGGCCAAGGTCCTCCTCTTCTTTTCAGGCACCTGGTGTTTGAGGAATGGTGGAGGCTTGATTCTCTTTTTCATGTGGAGCCCTAGACAAATGGCTTATCTAAACCACATGGGTCCATCATGCTTTGAGAATTCATCAGTCACTTTATTTGGGAAGAAATACTTTCTGGCCGTGGAGTGAGGCGATGTCATGTCAGAAAAGAGCTTTTCTGATGTTCTACAGTACAAAGTATGTCTATAGTTCACAAAGATTTATTGTATATTTTATAAAGAACTAGTAGAGTGGAGTCTGTAGGTTCACAGAGAAATGATAAACATTTAAAGAGACGGAAATGCTGAGTAACAGATTTGATTATCAAACATTGTATGCACGTATTTGATTGTTACTCCCTACTCCATAAATATGTACAATTACCATATGTCAATTAAAAAGAAAGAGAAAGAAAGTGCTTTTCGTGTGCTCTACTCAAGGTCCCTCAGTTTGCCAGCATATTTACTTAGAAGAAAGCACAGGAAGTCCGGTTCCACTGTACAAGCATGAGAGTCATGAGTTAGTCAAGACCCCTGCTGTTCTCTGATTGAGGAACGGCTCCTTCCTTACCTCATAATGGTCATGGTGGGAGGTCAGGTCCTGGCCCCCTTGGTGTCTCCAGAACTCTTCAGTACAGCCTGACTTCCCTTCCTCCTCTGATTTCACTTACAGGGGAACGAACCCTGGGAAACTCAGTTCTCTGTAAGTCTAATTTTTTTTCTATATCTCCTCCATCTTAGGTTTTTTAAAGCAACAAATGAGACAAGTAGATTTCCCCAGTCTTGTCTCTAATATATTCAAAAGTTAGATACAAAAAGTTAAAGCTGTCAGCCACCATCATCACAGCAACTGAAGTGACATAGGCTCAAGGGAGATACAAATAGAGCCTAGTAAGAAGGTATAGAAAGAGAGCTGGGTTTAAAAGAAAGGAGGAGGCAAGAATTTATACATTGAAGACACGAGAAATGTAATTCTGCTTAGTAAGAAAAATGTTGATACTCAAAATGTCAGGGTTTCTACTCAGAGAACTCTGATCCCAGAGGCACTGAAATAAACTTTTTCTTTTAGAGGGGCACCATGCGTGAAAAGATGGCCTGGTTGTGATGGCCTGGTTAAGATCACAGGCTTGGTAGGAAAAGACCAATGGTTTGAGTCCAGCCCTGCCACTAATTAGCCTGCCTAGTAAGCTGTTTTACCCCCCTGTGCCTTAGTGTATCCATGTGTGAAACGGGGAGTAATGGCGCTACCTCATAGGTTTACTGTGAATGTTATGTAACAGAATGAATGCAAAGCCATGGCACCTGATACAGACTTAGTGTTAGCTGCCATCTTTACCATCCTCTGTCATTGTCCCTGTGCTGTGGTTGGAATGTGCCCCTCCAAAGCAAGTGTTGGAAACCAAGTCCCTATTGCAACAGTATTGGGAGGTGGGGCCTGACCCGGGGGTGTTTATATCATGGGAGCTTCGGCCCTCACTTATGGACTGATAGCCATCAAGATTGGGTTCATGATCAAGGCAGTGCTTCCTTATAAAAGGACATGTTTGGCTCTGTTTTCTCACTCTGTCATCCATGTGAAACCTTCTGCCATGGGACAATGCAGCAAGAAGGCTCTCACCAGATGCCAGTCCCTTGATCTCGGACTTCCCAGCACCCAGAATGGAGAGGTTATTCTGTTACAACACCGAAACAGACTAAGGCTTGCTGGTACTGATGCATGTTCTACATGGGGGGACCATGACATATATTCTAATCCAAAGTAGCTTAAGCTATGTAAGCAACTAAACAAGGATGGTGAAGTACGTGCTCTAAAGATATTTAGAGAGGAATAAGAGGTCATGCAAAAGGAGGACAGAGAAAGCTTCAAAGAAGACACGGGGGGCCGGTGAGATGGCTCAGCGGCTTAAGCGCCTGCCCAGCAAGCGTGAGGGCCCGAGTTCGACTCCCGGAACCCACATACGAAAAAGGGGCCGGTGATATCGCTCAGCGGCACGGGCGCCTGCTGGCGCGCGAGGTCCTGAGGTCGACCCCCCGGTACCCACAAAAAAAAAAAAAAAAAAAAAAAGACACGGACCTTCTACAGGGCCTTAATCTGGGCCTTGACAGTTAGGCCTTTGGGAGGTAATTAAGTTTAGATGAGGTCATGAGGGTGGGGCCTGAGAAGGGATTAGGGTCTTTAAAAGAAGCAGAAGAGATTATAGCTGGGATCTGTCTGCCACAGAAATACACAGCAAGAAGGTGGCCATGTGCAAGGCAGGAGGAGTCCTCATCAGGAACCAAATCAGTCCATACCTTGAACTTGGACTTCTAGATTGCAGAACTGTGAGAGGGAGATGCTTGTGGTTAAAGCCGCAAGTCTATAGTGTTTTGTTAAAGCAGCCTGAGGCAGCTGAAACCCTCTCACACGGAGGTGAGGAAGATCCTCAGAAACTTCAGGCTCAATGTGCGAATACGCCACCTTCAAGGCAGGCAGTTTCATTGGTTTACTGGACACCAGGCGCTTTATTAATACCTTTCTCTTGACTGGTGGGTGCAAACCCTCTTTTGGCTGAGAAAAGAAAGTTTGAGTTTGAAATATTAAATCCATTCTCTTCCTCAATTCCAAAGAATTTGAGTTCCTCAGCTCTGATTTCTTTGGCTCTGAAATTTTTATTTTCCTTATTCCTTTCATCTGTGCCAACCAATTTCAAAATAATATAAAGTGCAGGCAGTTTTTACTAGTGCTATCTTTCCATTTCTGCTTTAAATTAAGGTCCATGGATATCTTTGGGGGGAAAAAAGCCACAAACTCCTTTCATTCTTCAAAGTAACAGATAACTTGATTTTGAGTTGGGGGAGCGTATGGACCAACATCAGACAGGTGACAACTGTTATTATGTCATTAAGATCAAGACATTTATAAACCAGGCCGGTGAGATGGCTCAGCGGCATAAGCGCCTGCCTGGCAAGGACGAGGTCCTGAGTTTGACTCCTGGTACCCACATATGAAAAAAGGGCCGGTGATATCACTCAGCGGCACGGGCGTCTGCTGGCACACGAGGTCCTGAGTTCGACCCTCGGTACCCACACACACAAAAAAAATTTATAAACCAAGCAAATGAAGGATATGCAGGAGAGAAAACAGACTGTTTTAGCTCTCCAAATTTCTTATTCAGCTGGGCTCCCCAAGCTGAAGAAAAGCCTCTGGTATAGAATAGGGAAATATAGATTCATGGTTTCTAATGGTTTATTAACCTTCTACTTCCCAGTAGCATGCCTGCTTTTCAAAGCTGCACATTGCATTTCTCAGTGATATTTAGTATATGTGCTGCTGAAGTGAATACATTCTCAGTGATACTTAGCTTTGAATCTCTATGATGCTTCACTTTTTTTTTTTTTCCTGTATATATATGAACCAGTTCTGTCTCATTGTGCACTCTGAAAGTCTTCTTTTCATGATGGGTGAATTTACTTTCTTTTTGCTCAGATCCAACTTGGTATCGTCAGCATCAGTTCATTTACACTTCCCGCAGGCACTTGTTGGCAGGAGTCTTCCAGGACAACCCTCCCAACCTCCCTTTCCTCCAGAGAGAAACCCACTAAGAAGTCAGTCCTCTTTAGCAGGCACTGTTGAATTGCTAGAGATGAACAAAAGAATTCATGCCACAGCAGGTCACTTTCTAAATGACTGGTACTGCCACCAGTTAGGCTATTTCCATCCAGTTCTCAGTCATTAACAGTTTAAAAATATGGTCTAGCGTTTTCCAGACCTCTACAGTTCAAGGTTGTTTACTACGACCCCCTCATTTGCCTGTTGTCAAACGTGATTCAATTTAAACTTCCGTGGCTTTTCCTAAATAGTGGCTAGTGGCTTTGCAATGACTTCAATGAAGGAGTTATTTAATCACTTTTGGACCCGACTCAAAAACTTGCCTGGGTAAAGTTAAAAGCGAGCCTTTTTTGGGCGAGTATTGTGAAGACAAAAGACAAGGGGAAGGGGAAGCCTAGTGCGGTGGAGGGATGCGTCGAGGGGCACCACGCTGCGTTTATTCCGTCCTCTGGCCTGTGCTCGGGTTGGAACCCCGGAGCGTTGGCTCTCCCTTTCAAGACAGAGCTGTTTCCCGCTATTTTCTCTTTTGTTGGCTTGGACAGGAAGGGGCGTGCGTTCCTCTTTTCATTCAGCCCAAACATAATACACGACCCGCTCGTCTTTGGGGGGATAGTGGTCGTGTTCTAAGCGCCCTCTGCAGAAAGACGGTCGCGGGAAAGCCGCTTCCCCGGGACACAGACCCAGCCGTCCCGAGCAGCGCGCACACTCAATGAGCCCAAGCACGCTTGGCCTCCTCGCAAACCTAACACGGCAGCCCTCATTGTTGCTCGGGAAGTCTCCAGCCAAACAGAGTTCTTGTGAAAATAAATACTCATCAGCAAATATTTTCATTAGTTAAAAATGTTCGAAACGCCGAGGCCCCGCTCCCCTCCTCCCGGCGGCGGCGCGGTGCTGCGCTCCAGCCCGGCCCGCTCGCTGCGCGCCCGGCCGGTGGGCGCCCGGGCCGCTCCGGGGCCGCCTCGCTCCGCCTCCGCCTCCGCCTGGCCTCGCCTCGCCTCGCCCTCCCCGGCCGCCGGCTCGGAGCCGCCCGCAGCCTCGCGGCTCTGACTCGCCGTAAGCTCTTTATTAACTCCCCCGGAGGAGCGCGCTGTGGCTGCGGCTGCGGCCGCGCCTCCTGCGCCCCGGTGGTCTGGCTCCTCCGCGCGGCGCACATGCTAAACAGATTAACATGCCTGGGCTGACCCGCGCTTCGCAACCCGCGGATAGGGTTTCTGCAGCTCCATGTGGAAATTAACCTATCTGTACCCGTGGTCAGCTGCGCGCGGCCGCTCCCGCGCCGCCGGCCGGGCAATCCAAACAAACCCGGGCCGCTGGCTCCCTTGGTGACTCTTGGCCCCTCTCCTCCTTTCCCGGCCAAATATTTATTGGAAAAGAGGTTCTCGTCTTTGGCCGAAGGCAGGGCACATTTCTGAGGGCTCTTTATTTGCAAATGATTTCGGGCAGGGCCAGGCCCTCTTAGGAGGAGGTGGCAGGGAACGCAAAGCTCACGACAGACAACCGTTAGGTTTCTAGCCTGAGCAGGCAGGCAGGGCGCTGTTTGTGTTTGCACGCGGCACCCTGGTTCTGGCCATTAAAAAGACGAGTTGCCTGTATTTTGCTTTTGCGACAGCACCTCCGGTTAATAGGATTGTTTGCTTTGTTGGTGGGCACGTTTTTCTTATCTTTCTCCCTACCACCCCTGCCCCATTCACATCCAGTAAGCAAAGTAAGGGGATGCTTGTAGATTTCCTTTCCCACGCAGAGGAACTGAAAAGGCAAAGTCAGACTGGTAGGTAGGAGGCTGAGGCCAAGACCTAATAGCAGCAGCATCTGCCTCTCTGCTGCTGCCTCTTCCAGCAATTCCAGGCCATTGAGGATGACTAATGAACTTCTAGTTCAGTTGTTAAACATTCTCCTCCTGTATCCTATTATTCGATTATAGTTCTATCTAGGCAGTTCAGCTTTTCACTAGATTCAGATTGGAGTGGTCGGCGACGGTTGGATGGAGCTGCTGTAGCAACTACTGCCAGGAAGACGGATGTGGCTCTTCGTATCCTTTCCACGGCCTTGATCATGAAATGATTGTTTGGGAACCACAAATGGCTGTTTTCTAGGATGTCTCTATTCATGATCCAACCATGGTTGTCTTGTCCCACCACTCAAAATGAGTGCAGGCCTTTTGAGGTTGCCAGCTCCTCCATCCTTCCTCACTGGCTGCTGGCGTGGGATCCTTTGCGGGGGTGGTCTGGGCATGCGCTGGGTGTTGTTTCTCGAGGCCTGTGGCAGCAATCCATCTATTCCATGCACATTACTTTCCGCGATGCAGCACCCCTGGCCCTTGGGGCCCCGATGACCTGCATGAGACTCGCAGGTGGCCCTGATCAAATGGTGGTGGGGTCGATGTGGCAGGGCCACAAGCAAGATTGCTGTTCGCCAGCTTGCCGAGTGACATGCGGACTCTGTTGATTCATTCTGCCCTTTCTTTCCAGTCATGTATTTCTTGGATGGATGGCATGTTCCTGAGGAAGAAAAAGCTTTCAGAGTGCACCCTTCCAGAAAACCAATCACGAACCATTTGGCAGCACATTTGAGGTGGTTTCAGCCTGACGCAGAGGAGATGGACTTGAACTGGCGCTGACAATACACCCACAAGAACTGCACTGAAACTGAGCTATAAATAAATGTGCTGAGGAAGAGGGAAATCGTGGTTCCCCCCAAATATGCATTGCCATGAGAAACTTAGATTCTTCCACGACAGCAGCAGAAACCACTGAGCTTGAAGAGAAAAGAAAAAAAAAAAAAAAAAGTGCAAGGTCCAAGACAGAGCAAGGCCTAAGTCAGTCCAGAACTGGTGGCTCTTTTTTCCTCTGGTATGGATAACATCTCAAAATTCCTTCCAGCTCTGGAATTGTGGTGCTTAATCAGAGGCTCCTTGGGAGAGCCTTTCTCCACATTTCTCACAAGGCAGCTGGCATCCTGATTTCTGGTAATCCTTTCCTTTTTTCCTCCCTTAGCACCTATCCTCGATATTGTCCATATGGATTGTGTGTGTGGGAACACACAAATTACAGCAACTTTTGTCTTTTGTCGGGAAGGGCTGACAGGGCAATAAACACACGCAGTCTCCCTCCTCCAGGAATTCCTCATCCTCCCAGTGTGGCTCTAGCCCTGTGGATAATATCATTACAGGACTAAACAAATAAACAGTCGATCTAAATCAACCGGGAGGCGCTGGGGACTACACAGTTCCTCTCTGCAAAGATGATACAAGTAAATTTACACTCACAGTTTGGAAGCACTCCAGGGGCTATGAATAGCTGTTCAGTTCTGTCAGGCTGGGGAGGAGCCGGAGCGCTGGGCTGACCCCCAGCTCCATCTTTGCTTCCATCAATGTGAGCTTTCAGGGTCCTGTTTTCCTTACTATCCTTGACTGGGAACATCAAGGGCCAGTAACACTTTTTATGAACCCTGAGCTCAAAGAAGCAGTTTTTACTACAAAGTTAACATATTAAACCCAGTGACATGGATGAAAGGTTAACACACTTCTGCCAGCCACGGGCGTCCCCTTCCAATGTGATTTCCTGTGCTCAGGCTGTTGCTGCTGCCGCCGTCACTGCCGTTAGCTTTGCCGCAGCCTCGTTCCACAGCACACCGATTCATTCCGCTTCGGCGAGAGAACAGAAACTGACTGTAGTCAGAGCCTCGGCAAACGCTTACTCTAATCCTGACCAACAAATGAACTGGTGTCATTTTTTCCATTGTATCCATGTATTGAAATCCCACGCTGTAGATACAGACAATTGCTCGGTGCCAAAATACATTAAAAATTAAAAATTTAAAAAATTGATGTTTTCATTGAGAAGAGCCAGTTACAACAATAACATGAATGCCATGCTCAGTTTTTGTTTTCCAGGTTCAAAAATGAAGTTTTCTTATGTCTGTCTCTACCCATGTGTCAACAGTTCCCCGGCTACACAGGTCTCTTTTTTGCCTGTTCTTGCGAACTGAAACTTTGATTCCTTTTTAATCATTGCTGTGCTTCCAATCATATGGTAGTTCTCTGTGTGTACATGTTGAAAAAAAGGCAAAAAGAAATAACCAAAACACTCTCAATGATGGTGGGATTATATTTTTTAAAACCTCTTTATAGTTCTCTGCTTTTCCCCAGGAATTTAATACAAGAGTAAATGTTATTTTTATTGTCAAGTGAAAGTTTTATTGTTTATTTATTTATGTTTTTTGAGAAAGGTCTCACTATGTCGTTCAGGCTGGCCTTGAACTCACAGTTATCCTCCTGCCTTAGCTTCCTGAGTGCTGGGATTACAGGTTTGTGGCACCACAGCTGGCAAAAGTATTTATTTTAAAGTAAATTTGTCCTCTTGTAGTAAACTATATACTGTCTGTTTAGTAGTGGTCATGTTCAGTAAAGGAAACCCCAAGGTGTGAGGCACACAGTTACTGGTCTTTTTGATTCATCTGTTCAAAACTAGGGATCAGGCATTCAGAGAGAGAGAGAGCGAGAGAAACAGTTTTTAAAAATAATAAAGCAGCATTACTTTCAAGAGGTTCTTTCTGGTATCTGCCATCCACTTTGGGACCCCACAAGAAACAACCCTGCCTTCTTCAAGTCCCCAGAGCCTCCACAGGAAAGCTCAGGAGCAGCCAATGTATTAGTCAGTTTTCTGCCACTACAAAGTAATATGTGAAATAGGCTACTTATGAAATAAGTTTATGTTTGGACTTGGGTCTGGAGTCCCCAGTCCACGGGTCACTAGTGATGGCAGCCCACTGTGGTTAGAGTATGTGTCAGAGCGAGGGTCACATCTTGATCCAGAGAGGCTGAGTGACTGACCCCCAGTTCCCTTAGAGGGCATGTCCCCGATGACCTAGGACTTCTACTAGGCTTCACCTCTTACAAGTCCACAGCACCCCTCAAAATCACCACCCTGGGCATCTAACCTTTAAATATGGACATTTGGGAGCCACTCATCCACACAAGAGTGGGCCTTGTCTGTTTTCAGATGTACTACATCTCAAGAGCTGTGGAGTAACCATAAAGGAGTGGTGCACCTTCGGGAACTAACAAAAGTCCCACTAGACCATGAAGGCAGGGACAGGGACAGTAGTGAGCCACCTGTGCCAAGTGACAGCCACCTTCTGAAGCTTCCTTGAGGCCAAGGTTCTAATGAAGATGCGAAGAGATACAAAGCCACGAGGAGGAGCGTGGTAAAACAAAGACAGACCTGGGCGTTAAATGACTGGGGTTCCAGGTGCAGCTGTGCCATCAGGTCACCACAACAGCCTGGCTCTCTGGGCCCCAGCTTCCTCATCTGAAAATGAAGTAGTCGGTCTGCTGATCTTGTCAGGTCTACAAGTCATCTCCTGTTTTGAAGTGTGCGAGGCTGAGTAGAGCAGGTAACCTAAATCATGAAGCCTTGGCTATTCAGGGTGCCCATCATCCCAATCCCAACCATTTCAGGACAGGTCTTCAGCTCCCCAACTGGCATTAAATATGGGAAAACACTGATTTCTACTCTAATCATTTGTACGAGGAAAAGCTTTGGATTTCCACCTAAGACACATTATATTCAGTCCCAGCCACGTCCTGGTTACTGTGCTGCTCATGGGTGCAGAAAGAAAGATGAGACACTACCCAGTGCTCATGGTGAGTAACTCAGCACCTGACTTAGGAGACTGGTGTCTGTTAGTTAGTCTTTAGAATCCCCACCTTGGCGGGCAGAGATTTCATTCAGGGCCGGAACTACCTGAGCCAGGTTCCTGGAGACTGGAAAAACAAGCTGTAGCCAGAGCCCACCTGGAAACAATGTCAAGGAGCTAGAAAAGGGAGTCTGACACTGTGTTAGTGTTCCCACCATTGTCCGCGTGGCTCAGGATTCTCTCCGTGGAGCACCCCCAAAACCTTACCATCGTTACGCCGTGTCCATTTTCGCTTAGTTCTCTCGTCATATTCAGTTAAGTCATTTTTGAATGCCAGCCTATCTTAGCTGCATGAAGAGAAGCTAAACAAAGAGTGTTTACTACTTGTGTCCAGGATGAATTTAAAGGAGGAACTGAATATTCTGGGGAAACAAGCATGGCAGTTGCAGTTGGAATCAAAGTGTGGTACTTCCAGGGAAAGGTGCAACTCTGGGAATGTCCCAGGACTGATGATAGAGATGGAACTAAAGATTCATTTGGACAATTATGTCTTTTTATCTGTTGATATCTCTTTCCAGAAAACCTCTTGGTTCATATTATGTTTAGTAAGATAAACGATATTCTTACCGAAAAATCTTCCAGTTCTGAGATTTGACGATTAGTTTACCTACACAATTCTTCAATGTTTTCTTGACGTGTTGATTAGGTCAAAATGCTAGACACTGGAGCATAGTTTGTGGAAAAGAAAGTGACATTTTCTTCCTTCTTTTCCCTTCACAAATATATGGCAGTACTGGAAAACCTGATATTTGAAAAGGATTTTCCTTTATTATTTTTCCAAACAATTTCACAGAAGACTTTCTCACTAAGTTACCATGGTTACAAAGACTACCAATTGTCTCATATCTGCTGTTTCTTTTAATAGGAACCCTTGAAGTTTTAGCTGGGCACATGGCCACCTGTATCGACTACATTTCCCAGGCTTCATTGCAGGAGATATGACCATGTGACCAAGATCTGACCAATTGGATGAAAGGGGAAATAATAAATAAAACTGTAGGTCATAACCTTACATAGAAGTGGCCATCCTTAACAACCTCTTTCTTTTTCCTGCAGCTGGCACAGATAAGTGTTGGTGAGCTAGTTTTGCCCTTATGATAAAGGCGACATTAGAAGTGAGCAATAGGACAGCAGGAACCTGGGTCCCTACAGCAGCTTGGCCCTACTCTTATGTACTACTCCCTACCAACTCAGATATTTTCATAAGAGACAAACACATCTATTTTATTTAAGCCACTATCATTTGATCTTTGTTAAGGCAACAAAATAATACCCCAACAAATGCAGTAGGTGTTTTCAGTGTATTTAAATCATGACCTAATTTATAAAATTTTGTGCTACACACATTTTCAGTAAAGAATTATTGCATAGATCAAGGTGCATTTCGAATATCAATGGCACTGCTATTCTTCCCGTCCCCTGGGCTAAATATCTTGCATTTACCTCTTTTTACTTTCACTTTCTTTCTTTACCCATGTCCATCTAATCACCAAGTTTTGCTGAAAATTTCCCTTGCAATTCTTAGATTTGACTTGTCCTTTAGAGATCTACAGCCAGACGTTTTCCGTATGCTGAGCATGCCGTGCCCAGGTTGTTGGTGTAGTTCCTAATCATCTCCAAGCCTCTAATACAGCCAAGCCCAGCCTACCCTCTACCAGATAAATCTTCCCAAAACATCCGTTTCTTTACTTCCTCCTATTTTGAACTCTGAATTTCTAGTTGAACAGTACAAAATTCCTAACAATAGATTTAGGGACTTACAAAAGTGGTAGGTTCATATGGTAAACCTAATACATAGGCTAAACTAAAAGAATGCAACATTAATTAAAGATGGGCTTTTCTTTCATGGCAGCTTCAGTTGGACCAAATGATCCTTTAATTCAGACTTCCTCTTACATTCCTGAACCCGTTATTATTATTATTATTTTTAATGTGGGTACCCGGAACCCAACTCAGAACCTCGCGCTTGCCAGACAGGCGCTTGTGCTGCTGAGCTATATCACCGGCCCTTGAACCTTCTTCTTGATGTGCCTTTTTGTGGCGTAGGTTTCACTCCCAATTGAGTTTTTCCTCTTTCTTCCTATCAGGCGCCTGCTTTTTCTTTTGTCTTCATTGTAGTTCCCCTGATCAATTGCACTTCGCAGGAAACCTAATCCTTAACTTGAATTCCTATAGCACTCTTTAACCATACAAATGTCTTCTTTCCTAAATAAATTATAAAGCCTTCAAGGGCTGACTGTGCCCTCCAATTTCTAAGCCAATTCTTAATAATAATAAAAAAGTTCTGCTTAAAATGGGTATTTCATAAATGCTTGAATAAGTCACTAAAACTTGTTAACTTTCCTAGTCTGACTGAAAGACTGTCAGTAAAGTCTCCCAGTTATCTCTAGAATGGGAAATACTAGATGTGGATGGCCACTAGCTAATTAGTAGTACTTTTTCCACTACCAGAGAAGTGTGTGAATGACCAGTGTGGCTGACCTGCCTGTTCTGTCTCTTGTTCTTGCTTTCTTCACTCACAAAAGGGCTTTCCTTGAGTCGTTTCTCCTCTTTTTTTTTTTTTTAATATGCAGGTAGCGGGAATAGAACTCAGGACCTCGTGCTTGCCAAGCAGGTGCTTATGCCACTGAGCTATATCACCGGCTCCATTTCTCCTCTTTGATCATTGTGGCTCTGAGTCTGAGTAGCACTTCCCACTTTCTCCCACTCCCGTTTCCTTGCTCTCTCATTCAGAAATTCTGTCATTCACAGCACATGTTGCAAATTTGGTGTTATATGACTGCTTCCAGTGCTAGATGCTAAGTACTCCGGGGATGTTGGCTGATGTGTGATGAATGCATATGTGAGTGATAAACGTGGAGTTCTGTTTCAAGGGAGAGCTAAATTAAAGGCTGAGAAATAATACCAGGTATCAGAACTAGATTTTCCAAACTTTCTGGCTCTGGCAGTATCAGAGCGCTGGGTGTAGATCTCACCAAGTTTCATTTTAAGTTGCTTAAAGATGAAATGACAAGTTCTCAAGACTTGCAAAAGCTTAGGTCAGATGAAAAGTTGCTTTGTTCCTACTTTATGGCCATCCCTTACCCTGGTCCTTTACCTTGTCTTGCCTTACAGGGTTGAGACCATAGTCTGGATGTGGTAGGCTTGTTTCTTCATTGATAACATTTTCCTCATGGGGCCAATAGGAAAGAAGGAGGAAATAGAGGCAAATACTGTCTACTAGGCTAGCAATGCTTAAGTATGTATGCATTTTTCACAGCCAGAAATAAGCCTGATTATGATAGTGTTGTGATTGACTCTGTGCGTCAACTTGATTGTGCCAAGGGGTCCCAGATTAGAGATTATTTCTGAGTGTCTGTAAAAATGTTTCCTGGTAAAATTAGTATTTGAATTGGTGGATTCAGTAAAGTAGATCCCATCTGCAATGTGGGCGGACATCTTCCAGTCCACTGAGGTCCTCCTAGAACAGAAAGTGGAAGGAGGAGGAATTTTCTCCTTTTGGTTCCTGCCTGTTTGATCTGGGACATGGGTCTTGTCCTGCCCTTGGACCAGGCTTTATACCATGGGCACCCCTGGCTCTCAGACTGAGACCAAAATTTATACCACTAGCTTTCCTGGGGCTCCAGCTGCAAATGGTGAGATTTCCGTCTCCATCTTACTGATTCTGTTTCTCTGGAAAATCTCAACTAATACAGATGACTTCAGTGTGACTTTTCTAGGCTTCAGATTTGTCTAAACTGAAGTACAAAATGATAGTATTTCATTCCATGACCCAAAGATATTGTCTATGATTCTGGAGATAAAAAGAATTTGACTAGAGTTTGTAAATGATTTAATGACTAGGCGATACATCCCATCAAGACTAAGGAATTAGTATTACTTAAATTTATATGATTTTGTCTAGAGGGAAAACAGGAATGAGGAATATCTTTGCAATGGTGTTCAAATATAAGAAAATTTGTTGACCACCTGTTCTCAATTTTACCTGCAAAGAGGGGGAAATAAGGAATAAATTTAAGAAGCACCATGGGGAATATAAGGCAGATTTTCCAGACACTATAGATCAGTAGTTCTCAAATTTTAGTGTGCATAGAACCACCAGGAGCTTATTTAAAATGCAGGTTCCTGGACTCTGCACTTAGCAGTTCTGACTTGGCAAATCTGGATGGAGTCTAAGAATCTACATTTTTAATAAAGCCTTTACTCTCCAAGTGGAATTGATGTGGGTGGTCCTCGGATTGCATTTTGAGAACCACTGAGATGGATTGCTGAAGGGGCCAGGTTCTTAGGGAATACACTGAGCTTTTCTTCTCTAGAATACTTCATAAAGTTGCTTTATTTTATTTTATTTAAATATAGGAGAGCGTACCGTGCGTTTAGGGGAGTGTACTAGGTTGAATAGTACCACCCCCAAATCCTGTCCTTCTCAAAACCTCACCATGTGGCCTTATTAAGAAACAGGTCTGTTGCAGATGTATTTAGTTAAAATGAAGTCATACTGGAGTAGAATGGGCCCTTCATCCAAAATGACTGGTGGATGACTAGTGTCCTTATAAGAAGGGAAATGACAAGGGAGAAGGCCTCATGACAAGGCAGGCAGAGATGGGGGATTGCAACCATCAAAAGCTAGGAAAATCCAAGGCAGGAGAGAGCATAGCCTCGCTGACAACTTGATTTCAGAGCTGTAGCCCCTAGAACTGTGCAAGAATACATTTCCATCTCTTGACACCTCTCAGTTTGTGGTACTTTGTTATGGAAGCCCTAGGAGACTAACACAGGGGGTTTCGATATAACCCTGCCACTAGGAAGTGCAGTGGACGAGTTCCCAATGTACACATTTGTTGTTTGCTCCTATTTTAAAGGGTACAGGTATTCAAATATTTGGAATAGTCATAGCAAGATATTGGCTCATTAGTATGTATAACATTCTTTTCCTAAACTGCCCCTTAAAACTGAACATATATGAGCTGGGGATGTAGCTCACGGTAGAGCTAAGCATGTGGAAAGCCCTGTGTTCAATCCCTAGTACAAAAACAAAAACCCTGAGCCTTTATAATCTTGAATATTTGAGATAGGTGGGCTTTGTTTTTATAAGATTACCGAAGTAAATGCACTTTTTTCCTGTTATTAGGGATTGAACCTAGGGCCTCACACATGCTAGACAAGTGCCCTACCACTGAGCTGCATCCCCAGCCCATGCATTTGTTTTTGATAATAAACAGAACACAGTGTCAAAACTGAAAATAAATTCATTTTGCACTTGGGTTGTCAGTTATGACTAGATTCGAAATAATTTTCTCCTCTTAAAATTCTAGTACTTAATTCCAACGATAAATCTGATTTGTCTATCAATTTGAGATTTTTCTATAGCATTTTCTACAGCAAGTTTATCTTCTTCAATGAGCCTTCAGTAACTTGGTCCTAGAAGAAAAACTAATGCAAGAAATTCAATTTACTCTCCTCTAAGACAGGTTAAGAGAATCCTCCCTTTTTTGGTAGTTGCTTTGTAATTGATAATTATACTAATGTATTTCTTTTTTGGTTGTCCACTTTTTAGTAAACATAACATCTGAAAAGCCATGGATTTGCTGGCGTTTAACTGCAATCTCCTACTTCTCAGATGGTGCTGTAATAGGTGTAACATGATAGAGAAGGGACAGAGCACTTGGGTTGTTGCTGGCGTATCAGTTCTTTCCGTTAATAAAACATCAACTGATTCATTTTCTCTGGCCACTTTTCCATTGTAAAAAAAACTTAAATCAAAGAACATGACTGCTTTTATTGGCAAAACAGTGGATAAATTAGGGATGTAAAAATGCGAGCAGGATTCAGTACAAGCACTACATGGAATGGACTTGCTGGGTGAAAGGTTTATTCTGTCAGTTTTCCTCTTGAGACACTTAGGTTTAAGGAAATGTTTGCACTGCTCTAGAAAAAAATTGGCTGTGTGTTTTTCTTTTGTGTTTAGGCCACTCTGGAAGTAATTCCTTTGGGCACAATTATCTGACATATGGCGATTTAGAAAAAGCTCAAAGCAAAGTTCATTTGGATGTTTTAGGCAGGAAAGAAGAAAATCCATCTTGGAGAATAAAAGGAAGTCAGGAAGGGCTGAGGTACAACTTATGGTCACAGGGACATGAAAAATAAAAGCGAGATGGAATTCAGGCCAAAAACACAACTCCGGTTCTTAGTTTTTACTTTGTTTTTGTTCTGGTATTTGATTTTTGCATGAGGTTGTGCATGTGGAGATGAAAGGAAAGGCTGTAATATCGGAGAAGTTTGGTACTGGACAAGGCATGGAGGAGATTAAGTTCAGCATGCAACCCTTATGTGTGACACACACGTTTGGGCAAGGCCTTCTGCTCAGAAATGTCCCGTACTTGAGTTAATGCATTGTTGTCGTCTTGAAAATATTAATCGAAAATTTGCCTATTCTAAATTCCTTGTCCCTTTAGATGTATTAAAAAGGTCTCAAGAGAATAAATGACTTGCTTGGAGGAGCCAGGAATAAAACCTAGTTTCTTTGGGTCAAAAGTACACCGCAATTTACATTCACAGTGTTGAAACAAAGAGAGACACTTTCACCCTCATTGAACAGAAGCTTCTCAGTGCATGAGAAATAGGCCAAGTAAGAGATTTAAAGACTCCAAAAGGAAGAAAGGTCTGGATATGAGTGGGTATGAGGACTCATATTGATTTTTCAAGTCACATCTAAAAAACATAACCGGCTGCCACGTTGATCTTCCTCACTTCAGGATCCGCCCTCACCTCAGCCTGTGAGGTCCAGAGATCCTGCCTTATACTCTGTCTTGTCACCACAGAGCCATGTGGGTCACTCAGCCTAAGCAGAAAAGCCAGCTAAACTGCTGTTCCAGTGCCATGGAAAACTATCTTACTCTACAGACCTTTGCCACTGGTGTTATACCTGTGAGCATAGATTAATTTTAATAATGGTGCACTTTTCTTCTTGCAGACCCAGGAAGATAACTAAGATCAGTTTAGCACCAGTTGTGTGACAATAATACTACACGCCAGAATTAAACATCATACGGTAACCCGCCATTGTCTCCATCTTCCAAGAGGGAATCAAACTCAAGCATATCAGCTTGAAGAATATTCTCATTAAATTGGAATTGTCATCCAGAAGCACACTGTTCTGTATCTCCAGGCTGACGTTGCTATCAAAATTAATATTTTTGGGGCCGGTGAGATAGCTCAGCAGCATAAGTGCCTGCCTGGCAAGCGCGAGGTCCTGAGTTCGACTCCTGGTACCCACATAAAGGAAAAAAAAGGGCCGGTGATATCGCTCAGTGGTACAAGCACCTGCTGGCAAGTGCGAGGTCCTGAGTTTGACTCCCGGTACCCACATTAAAAAAAAATTAATACTTTTGGTAGAAGCTAGATGGTGCAAACAGTATTAAATCATTGATTTTTGCTTCCCCTTTGATATTGGAACAAAAGATCTGCTTTTAACCACCACTCCCCAACCAATTCTCCATAACTTTCTGATGATAAACAACAAAGGTAAGTGTCTTAGTTACTTTTCTCGTTGCTGAGACAAAATACCTGACATCCAAAGTTAAGGGAGGAAAGGTTTATTTGTTTCACAGTTTGTAGAGGTTTCAATCCATAGTTGGCTGGCTACAAGGCAAGCTGGCATGGCAGAGGGGCATCCCAGAGGAAAAACAGTTCCTGGTGGGCAGAAGGTAGCAAAGCAAGCAAGTGCCCTAACAACATTTTCCTGCTCCTTTTATACTCTACCTAGGCAACTAGGATTAGGGTGGTGCCAAACCAATCAGTGGGCTGCCTTAGTAATCATCCATCCTTAATCCCAGCATCACACACCCTAGATCCAGCCACCTCTGAAAAAGCCCCACCTATGACTGCATGAGGCTTTGGTTGGGGGGGGATCTAGACACAGAGCATAACAGTAAGTTTGCAACTCTGCCTAAGGGTTGTCAACTGAAATTCTGTAGGTCCTGAATAGGCAAAGGAATTCTCCAAACACATTTTTTCTTCATGAGAAACATCCTACTTAAAATTCCCACAGTGTAAATCAGAGATGAATAGAGAGACCGGTGTTAGCTGATTGACGGTGAAAAAGCTATCTGAAACAACCAAATTCATCACCAGACTCAAAGAGCCTGATGAGAAGCACCCTTCTTTCTGATGCACTGGTTACTTACAATTGGAAGAGGAGGTAGGGACTTTACTGGAAAAGAGGAACCAAGTGCATAGAAAATATAGCTCAAGCTCTTTTGTAAAAGAAACAGTCAGGATTTTCTCAAGTTCTGGGGAGGGTGTGGAAGGGTGAGGCATCAGATACTTTCCATGTGCAGAACAAGTAGAAAGAAGGCTAAAGGGAAATACAAAAAAATGCACCGGAGAGATTTATCTTGGCAGGAATTTTATATCGTAACATTTTGGAACTCAAAGGCACTGTAATCCTCCACTTATATTTTACAGATGAGGAAACTGAGGCCCCAGGACATTGTGAGAGACCTGAGGTTACTCGGCCAGTTAGAGTAGAACAGAGTCACTAACCTGCAAGTGAAATTATCCTTCGCAAACCATTCAGAGTAGGTAAGCTCCCAGTGGAGAGGGGTGCTGGGAGAAAGAGTTTGGTCCCTGTCAATCACTGAGCCACAGCAACATCAACTCTAGGGCCTCCGTAGCCCTAAGTACGTATCTTGGGACCGGCTTTCCGAGCTGGCCTAGGTTTGGTTCTTGCAGGAGCTATGGAGAATTCATCCCGAGAGCATCTTTCTCAAATTGCTCCAGAGCATGACAGCGATGGCGGACAGCAAAGCGAACAGAAAGCCAATGGCCCCGAGCCACGGTGATAGTCTGGGTCTCCATAGCCATAGATACCACGGCAGCCTTGGCCATCCCAGCAGAGTACAGACTGGTTTCTCTTCAGGGTTCTGCTTCTGACAGCTGGACTTCTTATTGATCTCAGGAACCTGGAGCTCCTTAATCTGCCTGTGTTTCGATGAACAACTCAGAGCAAGAGACTGAAGGTATGTGGGCTCCAGCCATGGTTGCTGTTATGTGGCCATGGGCTCAGCTTTTGAGCGGTAGCAGTTTGCTGTGAGATTCGAGAATCTAGGAGAACAAGGAATCTCCTTCCACTAACACAGTACTAGTAAGAACTGAAGTTTTTCCAAGGGCTGCACTTTCATTTAGTGGATTCAGAAATGAAAATAATGGTGCTAATTACAAAATGCACTACTGCCTCTGGGCCTGGATAATTGGTAAATTTGAACTTTTGAAATAGCACACAGTAAGCTGGAAGAGTTAATTAGGTTCAGGAGTTTGCCATCTATTCATTGTCGCAGGATTTTCAAACCTATAAAAACTGCTTTAAAAAATAATGCGTATATATTTAGCCAGGCATGGTGGTGTGTGCCTGTAGTCCCAGTTACTCGGGGGGCTGAGCAGGAGGATCGCTTGAGCCCAAGAGTTCAGGACCACCTCTGGCAACACAGCAAGATCCCCCACCAAAAAGTAATCCTAGCTGGCCGTGATGGCATTTGCCTGTCATTCTAGCACTCTGGGCGCGCCTCTGGGCTCTAGTGAGACCCTGTCTCAAAAAACCAAAACCAAAAAAATTAATATGTCTATTTAATGCATAGTAATAAAAATTTAGCAAAACCACCATTGAAATTACCATTTGTATCACTATAATATCAACTTATAAGCACAACATTTGCAGTTACTACAGGTTATATTCAATATGTTATTTTCCCCACAATGAGAATATTGACTAGAGTGCTGCATGCTTCTCTGTTCTCTGCTCCGGTTTTTATGTCACTTCTACATGCAAATGCATTTCACGTGATGGGAGTGTGAAGATTAATAAAATGTAGCTTCTAAACAGCTTTAGAAATCTAGAATGGAAGGTGTTTTTAAATATTTGTTTTTTGGAGAATGTGTGCCAAAGACAATAACATTTCTTATACCTGTGCTGGCCTCCTTGATTTAGCAGGTCAGTGTATTACTCTCATTCTTTTCCCATTTTATTTCTTAATTCTGGCATCCTGTTTGGCTTCCAGCTATCTTACTTATCCCTGATTTTTAAATCTGTTTTTCTCATTCAAACCTGGTATACTGATATCTCAAATCCCTCAAAATCCATAGCTATAAAAATGCTTCAGTTTTTCTTCCTCCAAGTCCTAATGCTCACTAATTTCAGCAGCTTTAAGCCCAGGATAAGGTGAGTACAGCATTGTATCTTTAATTAGGTACTTCTCAAAGCCTCTGTGGTATGTACACTTTGGATTGCCAAATTGTGCCCGAAGCATTTCAAGTGATAGGGGCGTGAAGATTAATAAGATGTGGCTTCTAAACAGCTTTAGAAGTCTTGAATGGAAGGTGTTTTTAAATATATGGCTATGCCTATAGTAACAGACACTGCCTTAGCCCACAGAACAAATTTTGTTTTGGGGAAATGTCTAGCTTAGCCTGGAAAAAAATGAACATGCTGTAGTAATTCCACACTTTGACAGCACAGGCTGCTGCAATCCATCCATCCATCCATCCATCCATCCATCCATCCATCCACAATTACTAGATGTTTATCATGAGTCAGGAACTCTGCTAGATTCTGTGAATTTTTAAAAATGTCACCTTCAAGTTGATAATGTATCAGTGTGTTGGGGGGTGGTTAGAAGAGTAAAAAAAATTATTATAACCTGCAGATGCCAGTTAAGAAGAAAGCAAAATGCTGGGAGAGTTTAGAAGAAAGCAAGGTAGAACTAAGGTGGAGGATTCAGTCAGGCATCACCAGGGAGGTGATATCTGAGTAAACCTTGAAGGGGAAGTAGGATCTCTTTTTTCTTTTTTTGGTACTGGGAATCAAACTCAGGACCTTGCACTTTGCCAGGCAGGCACTTGTGCTGCTGAGCTATATCCCTGGCCAGGATTTCTTTTAGAAACATAGTTGATTAAATTTTGGAATAAGTTTAGATATACAGAAAGTTACAAAAATAGTATAGAGGGCCCATGTACCCCTCACTTAACATCCTCTATTCTTTTTTTTTTTTTTTTGTGGGTACCGGGGGGTCGACCTCAGGACCTCGCGCACCAGGAGGCGCCCGTGCCGCTGAGCGATATCACCGGCCCCTTTTTCGTATGGGGGTTCCGGGAGTCGAACTCGGGCCCTCGCGCTTGCAGGGCAGGCGCTTAAGCCACTGAGCCATCTCACCGGCCCCCCATCCTCTATTCTTAACATCTTACATTTCCACAGTACATTTGTCAGAACTAAAAAGCCAACTTGTGCGCATTACTGTTAACTGCACTCCATACTTTTTTGGATGTCACCAGTTTTTCCATTAATGTTCCCTTGCTGTTCCAGGATCCAGTTCAGGATTAGTTGCCATGGCTCCTCAGTCTCCTCAGGTCTGTGACAGTTTCCGTCCTTGCTTATTTTCATGACTTTGGCAGTCTTGAGGAATACCAACCGGGCGTACTGCAGAACGTCCTCCAGTCTCAGATTGTGTTGTGTTTTCTTGTGTTAAACTGGGGTTATGGGATTGGGCAAGGAAGTCACAGAGAAGTTCTCTCCTCATACCCCACTGGAGATACCTGATATCCAGGGAATGTAACTGATGCTGTTAAGCAAGAAGTAGAGTTTTCACGGGCAGATTGCCTTGCAGGTGGAAGACCTCTGTGAGCAGGTGTGGGTGTGCACGGTGCACTTATAGTCCAGGAAAAGCCCAGGTGGGCTGATGGGTAGAAAGCTTGCAAGGTAGTAGGGGGAGCCGAGCTGTACGTTGGTAATAGTGCCTTTAAATCTGTGAAAGAGTTTGTGGAAATTCACTTTTTCAGAACTTAGACCTCATGATAAAGTATTGGGTGGGTGTTGTAATCCCATTTAAAAGTGAGAAAGCTGAGGCCCAAGGACATGAAGAGGATGACAGAGTCACACAAACAACAGCAGAACCAGGACTTAGATGAAGTCCTCCTGCTTTTCACGGCACCGCCTGTCCAAGAGGCCCATGGAGCAGTTGCTGGGGTGACGGCACGGAGTATGAGAGTCCGTAACAGCTAGAATCCCCTGCTATGTCTGTTCCAGTTTGCCAGCTAAACTCTAAAGCTGGGCAGAGTGAAGCCAACTCTTCCACGAAGGGCATTAAGTCTTCCCTGAAGGTCTGTGAGATTTTCTTCTCTGGTGCTGTGTACCCTGGTGCTTGCCCTGGCACATGTCCCCGAAGGGAACATACCACTGCAGTTCTAAGGGTGGAGGGACTGCTGTGTCCTTCCTACTAACAGATGTTCACTGGTGCATTCTATGCATGATCAAGGAAAATCAAGGCACTGTTGCTGTCTGTAGTGGGGATTGAACCCAGGGTCTTCACGGTTATCTGCACCCCCAGCCCATTTATTTATTTATTTATTTATTTATTTATTTATTTATATTGAGACAAGATCTTGCTAAATTGCTAAGTTGCTTAGGCTGGGCTTGAATTAGAAGTCCTTCTGCCTCAGCTTCCCATAATGGTGGGATTACACCACTCCTGGCTGGAACACACTCTTTTGGTAACTGGAAACTGTCAGTCTTGGTTGACACAGATCCAGACTGAGAGGAAAGCATGAAAGGAGATGAGAGAAGTCTCTGTTCCCGCTTCTCCCAGTGAACTATGGACAGGCATCTTACCATGTCAGAAAGGGAGTCTTGAGTTGGCTAATCAATAAACTCCCATATCCTTCTTTGTGGGGGTGGGGGGTTAATACTCATTCACTTCACAAACACATGTCATGTACCTACCATGACTCTGGATATAGTAGGGTGTCTTATTTTCTCATCACTGAGACAAAATACACAACCCACACAAGTTAAAGGAGAAAAGGTTTATTTTGACCCACAATTTGTACAGGTTTGAGTCCACAGTCAGCTGGCTCCAAGGCAGGATGGCATGACAGAAGGGCATGGCAGAGGAGAAACAGGCATAGCATGGCATGGCAGACAGGAAGCAATGTGACTTCCTTCTTTCCCTTTTTATTCCATCCAGGCTGCAAGCCTATTGGTTGGTGCCACCCACACCCAGGGTGGGTCTTCCTTTTTCAGTAAGTCCATCATCCCTACACAGAGCCATGCTAAACCAATAAATGGACTAATCCAGTATCACAGACCCATGATCTAGTCACTCCCGAAAGCCCCACTTATAAGCACATGAGGCTTGGGGGGTGGCATCTGGATAGAAGGTATAACACGGGGAATGTAAGATAAACAATATTAATAAGGTTTCCTGCATGTAACAAAGTTCACAATAGGGGAAAGAGTAAGAAAAAAATAGAGGCAATAATTATCCATCTGGGCTTCCTGGAAGAAGGGCCACTGGAGCTGGGTCTGTGGGACAACAGGGAGTTTGGGGTCGGCACAGCATATGCAGCAGCATGGAGGAGAGAAGCAGCACTGCGGTCTGGGGTAGGGAGTCACTGGCGTTGTGGAGCGTGACAGGGTGCTGGGACAGTGAGAACACAACTCCTGCTCCAAGTCCATGTCCAGAGCTGTCCACTGGGGGTGGGGGGTAGAGGATTCCCCAGAGGAATCCGTCAGTCTTCTACCTTCATCCATGCCATCCTTTAGACAGCCAGTGTGTCCCCTCACTTCCCAGTATCGCAACTTGATCTTGGAAGTCCTTATCCGTAGTGCCTAATCCCTTCACATGTGCTGAAAGCGTAACAGTATTTAGCCTGTGATCTGCAACAGAGCCTCTTGTAACTCATTTTACACAGCTCGAGACTGAGTGGAAACATCTTCCTGTACTCGGTGCAGTGTTGCTGTAGAAGTGCCCGTTTGGGGGGATTATCTGTAGATCTTTGATATTCACTTGTTCACAGAGCTCTGTCATTGCGCTGTATCACATGGCTTCCTTATAGTTTCCAAAGCCATTAAATGCTAAAGAAAACAGGATTTTTCCAGCTCTGTTCTTATTAAATGTACAGATTCCAAGAGCATCCTCCCAGAAAATAAAAGTTTTTATACAACAGAGTGGATGTGTTCATGAAAGATATATTGTTTATGTTCTTGGCACAGAGTTAACTCTAAAATGAGATTACTTAATTGGAGCACACATTTCCTGACATACTGAGAAGGAACATTTGAACCAAATCTCTCTTCAATTCAGTCAAGAGTGGATGCGTTCTAGGCTATTTAATCTATGTGAATCTCAAGCAGCGTCACTTGAACTACCGAGGCATTCAGTCGGTAGGGCCGCATGTAACTCAATCCTGGAGGCAACCGCTTGTAATCAATTAGGATTTTTACTTGGGAAAGTTCCTGGGGTTTGTTATTACAGTAGTAGTTTATTTATTTATTTATTGGCACAAAGAATCTTAAATCTGGAAACATTCAATTCAGTTTCTCATAGCACTGGACTGTTCCTGGCTTTGGTTTATAGAATAACTCAGCTCAATGGTAGAGGTTCTTTTGTACTATTTTTAGGACTTGGAGTCACTATTACAGTATATGAAATTATGTATACATAATGATATATATATATATATATATAATAAAACGTACATGGAATTATATATGTCACATAGTCTAGTGTTAATATTGGAGATATTGTAATCCTATATTACATATAATTATAGTTATATAATTATATAACTTACATTTAATTTTAATCATATTATGTTATATTAATTTTACTGTTACCTGTTATATATCGTAATATTCACACTATTGAAACTAGTGTGTGTATGTATATATGGACAGCTAGTTGTCACTAAATTGCCTTTTCTCTTTAATCCTGGGCACACAAATGCCCCATAGAACTGATTTCCCGGTCTTGGGACTGGGCAAGGCCACGTGAGGAAGTTCTCACGACAGAATGCGAGCAGAATGACATCACTTTCGGGGCCAGGCTTTCCACGTTGGCTATGCCCCCTCCGCGTCCTCTTGGCCCTCCCTGCTGGCTGGAATTTAGATGTGGAGACTCAGCTTTGCCCAGGCGGACGGTGACACTGTTCTGAGATGATGGCACAGAACAATGAAGGGAACTCGAGTCCCTGAACATCCGTGTGGAGCAGAGCTCTTCTGCTTCCTGGATTGTTCGCCTTTGAACTGATACATGTGAACAAGATAAACTACCATTTTTAAGCCACTGTATCAGTCAGGATTCAGTCAGAAAAGCAAAAGCACAAGGGTGTGTGTGTGAGAGAGTTTTGTCACGGATACATGACTGAAGCCACTGTAGTAGCTGGCTAAGGAGTCTTGGTAGGACTATTATCTGTGTTACTGACGCAGCAGTTGAAGTCGGTAGGGTAGAAAGGTCCAAAGTAGGATAGAGCCAGGGTAAGGTGGAAACCATAGAACAGCTGCTTCTGACCTTGGTGGTATGAGTATCTGCAGAAGTGATGTCCTTTGTCACAGATCTGGGCCACTCACCCAGCCAGGAGTCCATGAAGTGGAACAAGAGCCCAGGAGGTGGGGCAGCTCCAGACCTGGCTGCTGTTCAGGACGGTGAGGTGAACCAGAAGAGAAGGGCAATGGCTGCTGCTGCACTTCTGCCCCGCAGATCTCACTCAGGATCCTCTCCTGTGACCCACTGGAACAAGACACACACGGGGAATGAAATTCTGGGCAATGAAACTCATTCTGGCTGAGCTGACACATTATAAATCTGTCATAGCCCCTGGTCAACTTACATTATATACAGTTCTATATTTTATCTCCAAATGAAAACCATAATAAACTCATGCTTCTAACTGACATGACACAACTGTCACACATACAGCCACACATACACAAACCCCTCTCCCAGAAGAGGATACCATGCCCCTTTTACAGTTTGAGGTGATTTTAATTCTCTTCTAGCTGATTCGGAATTCTCTTCCAATATCTCGTAACTCAAATATTGGTATATAAAGTTAATTACTATTTAATACATTTTAGGGTGAAATAGATGCAAAAAAGGGGAAGAAAAAATATCTGGCTAATATATAAACCAACATAAAATTTTTAAAATTTTTATTAGTACATGTTTGCGTACAAAATGCTTACATTCCTTATAATCTTAATTCTTTTTGATCCTCTTACTCTCTCCTCTCCCCACTCATCTCTTGATCCCCTTCCCTTTCAAAAGATCTATCTCCCTATTTCTTGTTATCTACTGTTATTTTGCTCTTTATTTGTATTTTAGGTTTCCCATATAAGAGAAAGCATGTGATATTTAAGCTTGTGTGTCTGATTTATTTCACTTAACATTATGGTTTTAAGATGCACAGTTTTCCTACAAATGATTCAACTTTGTCCTTCTTTATGACTGAGTAGTACTCCATTGTGTATAAATACCAGTTTTCTTTATCCATTCATTTGTTGATGAACATATAGGCTCCTTCCAACATTTAGCCATTATGAATTGTGCTGCTAGAAACATGAAGATGCATGTATCACTGTAATATGATATCTGTAACTGTTCTTACGAAGATACTTAGAAAGGGAATAGCTGGGTGAGGTGGAATTTCTATTTTTAGTTTTTTGAAGACCCTCCATACTGATTTCCTTATGGGTAAGATAGAAACCATATGGTTGTACTCTACTAGTTTACATTCCCACCAACAATGTAGAAGTGTTCCTTTTTCCCCACAGCCTCGCCAGCATTTATTATTATTTGATTTCTTATGATAGCCATCCTTTTTGGAGTAAGATGGTCTCAGTGTTGTTTTCATTTGCATTTCTTTAATGGCCAGAGATATTGAGCATTTTTCATGTATTTATTGGCCATTTCTTCTTCTTGAGAAGCGTCTATTCATTTCATTTGCCTGGTTTTTGATAGGGTCTTTTATTTTAGCAGGTTTAATTTTTTGAGTTCTTTATATGTTTTAGATATTACTCCTCTGTCTGAGTAGGTGGCAGAAAATTTTCCCATTCTATAGGTTGTATCTTCACTCTGTTGGTTGTTTCCTTTGCTGTACAGAAGCTTTTAAATTTGATATGATCCTGTTTGTTGATTCTTGATGTTATTTCTTGTGCAGTTGGGGTTCTGTTCAGAAACTCCTTGACTACACCTATGTCTTCAAGAATTTTAACTATTTATCTTCAAGCAGACTGTGTTTCTGTTTCAACATTTAGATCTTTGACCCATTTAGATTTTAGTTTAATGCATGGTGAGATACATGGCTATAGATTCCATCTTTGGCATGTGGATAGCCACTTTCCCTAGCACCAGCTATCTTTCCTCTGTTGTATATTTTTGGTTCCCTCATAAAAGATCAGGTAGCCGAATGTGCCTGGGGTTGTTTCTGCCTCCTCTGTTCTGTTCTGTTGATCCACATACCTGTTTTTGTGCCAGTACCATGCTGTTTTTATCACTGTAGCTCTGCAGTATAACTTGAAGTCTGGGATTGTGATGCTTCCTGCTTTGCTCTTATTGCTTTTGCTATTCTGGGTCTCTTCTGGTTCCATATGAATTTTAAGATTGTTTTCTCTGGTCCTATAAGGAGTGCTACCCGACATGTAAAGATTTAGAAGGAAAAGGTACACATATTACAATACTCAGTTATGTAATGGTCACATGAGCATTGCTTGTGCTTATGATTACTTTCTTCTACTCATTCTGTATTCTTTTTGCCCTAAGCACTTCTGCTGGTCATAGTTCCTTGCCTGGTGGGATGACTCAAACCTGAAGTCCTGTTTGAACCAGGTTCTTGTAATTTTCCATTGGCTTTAATCCTAGGACATAGGAAAAGTTAGAGGTGCCCCAGAGGAACTGCTGCATCCCAAATGCATTATTGCTCAGGCCCATTGTGTATTAACCCCACTTTCCCCATGATTATCCAGATCAATCTCCCCAGTCAGGATAGCAGTCCTCTTCCCTGCTTCTTGATTCACTGGCAGCAGGACCACAAAGTGTTCAGGGCTGTCTCAGCTTCTAGTTTGATAGAATCATTGTTGTATCCCTAGGTGGAAGCATTTTCCACTTCCGGTTATTTTTGAAACTAAAACTCCTAAAGCAACAGAACCCAAAGTTACAGGGATAGGGGTAAAAATAAAGGATGCTGGTGAATCACTAAGGGTAACAGCGAGAAGAGCCAATGCCATTTCCACCCCTTGATTCCCTAACCCATGAATCTTGACAATGGGAGAAAAGTCATCATATGTTGGACATTGATTTAGACTCTAGAGCATATACTATATCCTGCAAGACACTGTCACAGCTTTACATAGCGTTGTCACCTAGGTGGCACCGTAACTGAGATATTAAATTGTTGTTCCACTATTCTGTTGAGTCAGGTGCTTTAGATGATAGGAGAACATGGTAAGACCAGTGAATTCCATCAGTGTGGACCCTTTGTTTGCAGCTTTACTTGGTATGAAGTGAATTCTATGGTCAGAAACAATGATGTGTGGAATACTGTGACAGTGAATAAGGCATCCTCTAAGTCCACAGATAGTAGTTTAGGTAGAAATATCCCAGGCAAGGAAGGCAAAAAGGGTAAATGTCCATTCTAAAAGAACAAAATGCTGCCCCTTCCATTGTGGAAATAGTCCAACACAATTAACTTGTCAACAAGTAGCTGGCTGATCTCTGTCTGGGAATTGTGCCATATTAGGGGTTCAAGGGCTATCGGCAGATTAGGCACTCAGCTGTGGTTATAGCTTAATCAGCCTGGATGAATGGAAGTCCATGATGCCGAAGCTATGCATAGCCTCCATCCCTGCCACCATGGTCACTTTGTTCATGAGCTCATCGGGTAATGATTAGAGTGGGTACAGAAGGAGGGTGACTGATGTCTACAGAATAGGTCATCCTATCCACCTAGAACACCTTTCCTTGAAAATTCACTTGGACACAAATATGTTCACATTCTGTGTCCATTCAGAGATGCATATCTACAGTCCTCTTCCCAGATCTCCCGATCACCAGCTTTCCAGCCAGGCTTCTCTCAGAGTCCCTGACCATCCTGCCAAACCATTAGTCACAGTGTGTAAGTCTGTGCAGGTCATACCTTTGCCCATTTGTCCTTCAGCCGACGCAGGTGGCACAAACTCAATTTCTGACCTCAGAGACCTAATCATGGCTACTTCCTAAAGGATTCTAATACACTTCTGAGAAATACTTAGAAAAAAAATTGTTTTCAACTTACTTTTGGTTCATAAACACGGATCCTGGACCGCTGTAGCACTTTTGTGTACACACCAGCAGTCTTCTCCGTGGTAGGCAGGCACTTCGTTGGTATTTGTGCAGTGAATGGATTGTCTTGGCACTTGACCGTGACACTGCTGAGACTTTGTGACATTAGCCAAATGCATCTGCTTAGCAGCTGAGATTGTATAATTCACAAACGTTTGCAGTCACTCTGCCAACAAGTACGTACTGAGCACCTTCTATGTGCCTACTTACTATTCCACAGTAATCTTTTTATACTAATTGTTGGGCTAAGGTAATTTTAAAGGACATGTGACATCAATTATGTGACATTATATTTATTTCTTGTCTGGGTTGAGCACATGTGTGCATCTGGGCCTGGAGAGTCATAACTACTGCTCTGGAAGTGCTCAAAGGAGAAAAAGGAATTTATTGTTTCCTACTAATTCTATATCTAGATTGCTGAGGTAATCTGTTCTTAAGTTCTGGGAGGCTAAGGCACATTTCTGACCTTGGACTTGTTCAACAGTCTTAAGCTTTCCTTGGAGTTTGGTACACGATAGAGCTCTATAAATAACTGTTGAGAGAATGAGTTGTTCAATAAGATCATGACAAACACCAGTAACTTTCTGAGATGCCTCAAGGAGCTGACCAAAGGGAGTGATGCATTGTTTTAAAAGAGCCCCAGGGCCGGGACAGCTGAGTTACAGCTTTAGCTTTGTCACTGCTTGGTTATATGACCTTGAGTAAGGCGTGTAGTCTTTCTGGGCCTTGATTTCTGGTCTGAGGACACTGAAGGATTGAACGGCAGCCACAGGAGGCCTCTCGATCCCAAAGGTGTTTTGTTTGGACCAAACAGTGATCTAAAAAACTCTATTTGGATACCTTTTAGGTCCCACACTCTCCGGTTTGCTGTAGTCACCACCCCTTCTTGTCACCTTTGTGCATTTTCACTTCCAGTCTGGCCCCTAAGCCGTTTGAGTTTGTAACTTCTGAATCTGATGGGCTCGGGCTGTGACAGTCTGCACTCATGCCACTGAGTACAAGTGCTTTAGGGCAGGTGATTGGCCCTGTTTTTATCCTGCCACAGGCAGAGTTCTAGAATGGTGCCCGGAGCATAATAGATGCTTGTTGAATGAATAAGTCCATGAAAATGATACAGTGCTAACAAAGCAGATCCTGATGGGAAGCCCGGCTGGGGACCATGTGGGGAGATGTCTCCCTTCAATTTGGATAAGTTTGTTTGCCTCTGAAGTAGGGTAGGTAGCTCTCTGGACTTCTCCTACCCTTCAGCTTATCTAAGAGGCCCCAGGTTGGTGCCACTAAGAGAAATAACACCTGTGCAGAAATGTCCACCATTAAACAGTACAGGTTAGTAATATTAACTGGCAATATTCAGGAGCTTTTCCTAAGCAAAACCAGCCACCTTGTGTACCCTGTGAGGCCGTGGGCACTGTCAGGTGCCCTATTTCGGTGTCTCCACCTGTTTCTTAATCAAGTCAATGATGTCAAATACTGGATGTGGTTGAAGAACTTCTTGCGAGCTTCCTACTGTGTGTTTTAAAAAATTCCTTTCTGAGAGTACAGCCCAGCAGTACTGCTGTTAACACTCAATAAAAGTTTTGTTTTGTTTCTTCTTTTCTTTCATTCTGGTAGCTGTTAAACTTTAGCATCCGATTACACTGCATGTCAGCAGAACATTCACGTAGGCCTTCCTCGATAAGCAAATCGAGTCCCCTGAGGCATCAGCTTTGGAGGGCCTGAGCCTTTGCTCGCTTTCATAGCCACCTTGGGAAAACCACTACAACCACACTTTTAGTCCTTCAGATATAGCCCTGACACTTAGAAATGGCGGAAGATCTCTCAAACAAACAAGATGAAGCTAGGAGAAACTGTTTAAAATTTTAAATCAGAAATTAATGCTGAATTTATCAATATGAATGCTATGTTCTGAGATTTTTCTGGCTCCAATAATTTGTGGTGCAAATCTTAATTTTGTGAATTAAAAATGTAAATAACTTGACACGTTTTTGCCAGACAAGTCCAGACTATTACTCAGCCGAAGGAAACAAAAACCCTGTTTGAATCCCACATAGGAGAGAGCAAAGGCTTCTCTTGGTCTCTTGTCCTTTAAAATAGTAAAGTTGATGGTGGCCTGGAAGCTGAGGCCTGGGTCTGAGCCCCTCGCTGCTGGTGTAGGCACATTTCATTTATGGTGTGGACACAGGAGTGGAGGTAGTCTGCACGCTCAGAGCCAGCGAGAATGCTCAGTGGAGATGAAGAGACTCACAGCTCTCCACAGATAAACAGGGAAAACCCTTGTTTCCCCTGCACTGGTATGGTTTTGCTGGAAATACACCAGCCAGAGATTTCACTTTTGATTTCACTTGGCGTCTGTAGACAAATGGGCCCAGGTGCTTTCGCTCTGCACTGCCTGCCCATCAGGGTACAAAGTTCAAGCAGTCTCGGGGAAGATAAACATGCAAAAGAATCTGGGCCCACGGGGTCACAGGTTCTGCCTTTGCAAATTAGACTGAGATAGCACAGGACAGCGTCATGTCCTCACTGAGGGCGAGTTTGGACTCTGAACTGCAGAATAGCAGTTGAGGTTTATTTATGCATCTCTGGTTTGTATTTCATACTGATTCTCTTTAGGTCACCACTTGATTGAAAATAAATATGTGAAAATTCATTTTTACAGAGCAGGGGAATAGTACAATTTATTTTTCTTTTAGTTCAATTTAAAATAAGAGCGATCATCTATATTATTCCACCCATATAAGGTCACATGGTATCCTTGAGAAGGACAAAGGGAGAAATTAGAGGCTGGCTTATAGAAATGATGCCATAAAACTCTATAAAATCAGTTAGAACATTTTTAGCCTGTCATATGAGCCATTCTGAAGCATAATTACTTTTTATTTAGTGCATGGAGCAGATATTGTTCCTTACTGATATCGTCATTTTATTATATCTAAAACCAACAAAAGCTATTCGAACCTAATGATATTTGATCAACAATAGTCAGTCAAACCTAGTCTTGGTCTCAGACTGAAATTAGAGCCCAAAGAGATGGCAGTGATGGAGCTGACCATGCCAAGTTGTTATGGCTTGGTTTTCAAATGTCTTCCAGAGGTCATGCGATAAAGGTTTGGATGCTAGACTGCAGTGTTATTGGGACGTGGTGCAACCTTCAAGGGGTGGGTTCTAATGGAAAGAAGTGAGGTCACTGGGGGTGTGCCCTTGAAGAAGTATTAAGCTCCCTTCCCCTCCTTTCCTGCCACCATGAGGTGAGCAAGTTGGCTCCACCATGTTCTCCCACCATGATGTTCTGCCTCATTCAAAGTCCAAAAGCAATGGAGCCAGCTAACCATGGACTGAAATCTCCAAAACCATGAGCCAAAATAAATCTTTCCTCTTTGTTAGCTGTTTACTCAAGTGTGTTGTCATAGTGACCAAAAGCTGACTAACACGGATGTACACACAATTAAAGAGTAATTACCAAAAATATACACTGAGAGAAAAAGAATCCACTTTGGGAGACAGATAATACTAAGAGGTTCAGGGCTTGTAAAATTCTTATGGTGAGTCCCATTTTTATTCATTTTTATATCCCCTACAGCAATCAGCACAATATCTTGCACAAAACTGGTGTCAGAACAATAATGTGGAGAATGTAACATTCTCAGATTTGTTTGGGAAAAGGGATAAAATTTACCTGTGAGGTTTACTTTCAAAATCTCTTCAAGAAATAGAAACTTTTCTTTTCACTTTCTTTTTGTGTCTTCTGTATAAATGTTTGTCTTTAAAAAACAAACAGACAAAGCCCCCTTAACTTACCCCATGACTTTCCTGAATCGGGATCCTTAACTGGATTATGCTGCTTCTGTCACCTACTGGACAGCCTGCACCTTAGAGGTTTCCAGTGGCTGCTTCTCCCAGGGGAAGCAGGAGCATGGAGCGCCAGTGCTTGGAGCCTGAAAGTCATCTGGACGGCTTTATGTCTAAATTGTCCTGTCTGTGTAATTCAAACTGAAAAACTTCATGGGGACTGTGCTTTTGGATGAGCTATTTTGGAACACTGAAGATAGTTGAAAATGCTTGAGAAAGTTGTTAAGTAGCCCAAGTTTTTAGAATGGTTTTGAGGGTGAGATTACTAAGTGTGAGAATTTTCTTAGCATGGAGGATATGCTTTCTGACTGTAACTGTGAGCAAGCAGCCCTCACCACTGCCTCGTTTTCCTGCTGAAGGAGCTTTTGCTTCAGCTACCTCCTCACTGCTCTGAAAAGACACTGAGTGTTAGCACTTCTGGCTGTACCTCTAATGAATTAGCTTTGCCTTGCATAAGGAGTGTCATGATGGATGAAAGGGTCATGAAAATCATGAGCTTCACACTTGAACTAAAACACATGGATGTACAAGACCACCAAGCCTTTAGGAAGCAGCGCCCATTGAGCTGCGGACAATATTGAGTAGTATTCAAGAATGTACCGAGTGGAGGTCCTGTGACGATATAATGTTTTCTGTAGTTTTTACTTGTATCAAAGTGATATGTGTGTGACTATAAGAAAACAAAGCCTTATGTGAAAACAAAAGTCTCCACCCCCTGCCTCTTCCAATGAGCAAACCTATTGGACTTTTCCAGATGATTCCTTAGTATTCACATCCTTCTAGGAACTGGGTATTGTTTGATTGTACCTCTCTCAAGGGTTCACGTGCTGGGAGCTGGGTCCTCAGTGTGGTAGGGTGGGAAGGTGGAGTGGAGCTTTTAAGAGGTGGGCGCTAGTGGGAAGTAATTGGCTCATTGAGGTCACTGTCCTCAGAAGGAACTGATATAGATCTAGTGGGACCCTGGTTTGTCTTGAGAGAGAGAGTTGTAAGAGAGGGAGCTTGATCCGGGAATTAGTCTCTGGCTTCTTGTCTCACTGTGTTCTCTTCAGCTCATGCATCCTCCTGCCATACCATCAACATCAAAATGACGTAGCCAAGGGGCCTCACTAGAGAAGGTGCCATGTTTGGACTTTCAGCCTCCGTTAACTATGAGCCATATGAACTCTTTTCTTTATAAAGTATCTAGGCCTAAGTATTCTGTTACAGCAATGGAAAACAGACCCCTTGTAGATCCATATCATTAAACCTCATGCTTTCATTGCTATCTTGAATTTTCACTTTGGGGATAGAAGAAGAGGCCCTGAAACTCTGAGGCATCCCCTCCTGCCCCTGCCCCATGGCTCAGCTGCAAGATTCCCTCGTCAGTGATCCCGCTTGGCCTCTCCTTTCCCTGAGCTCATTTGCAACACTGGAATACAAGGGAAGAGCACACAGTCCGTTAGTCCATGAGAAATTGCCCAGCCTGCAGGGTCAGATGCTAGAATTCTGCCAGTTTTCTTTCCTCAGAAACCGAGGAAGGGCACAAACACATATCCGCAAGGAAGTAGTTTCATTTGCCTTCCATTTCTAGATTTTACAGCTTTAAAGCTTGGTGCTCCCAACAGGCTCAATTCTTCATAAAGGAGTTTAAATAAAAGGGATTCTGATCGTGTGTGTGTGTGCACATACACATCTTCACACACACACACACACATATTCCTCAACGTGTTTTTATGTGGGGCAAATGAGTCCTGAATGAATGTCAGTCAAACTTAAAAAGAGAACAAATTCTCAAAATGGAAGTTCTAAATTCTCAAGAGAGTGTTTGTGGGAGGAGGTAAAGGAAGACCCTTAGCTTGGCAGGCATGGGATGAATGTCTCAATGAATCGACTATATGTGGATGGGCCTCAGGATTGTCTATGTATTTGCTCTTTAAAGTACCACCTGGCTGTTTAGTACCAAGCTCCATCCCTGGGCATTTATCAGTTTGCTGTGTCCTGGTACTATCTCTGGGTCCCAGGGCTTCAGGGCCAAAACTTGCTCGATGCATTATTTGGTTGAATCACACCAAAAAACTCTCAATATTCCTTATTTGTCCCATGGCATGTCTCACCTAATGGGTGCTTCCTTTCTCTTAACCATCAGACTTACCTGCTATTTTTAATCCCTATATCTGTTACTTGGTCAACTGCAGAGCCTAAGAGCTGGAGAACTGGAGGGACTCCCAGGGGTTCCTGGAGGCTACTCAGGCCTGGACATCAATAACACTGTGCTAACTTCAGCTTCTCAGACAAGTGTCCCAGACTCCATCCGGCTCCAGGCTCAGGCTCAATTTCTTTCTGAGCCAACCCCATTTTCTGCAGGTGTGTCTTTATATGTATTTTTTAGTAATACTTTGCAGGCAGCTGCCTTTCTGCATAAGATCCACTACCGGAAATGCAGGAAACCACACAAGCCAGAAACAAAGACACTTGAGGTATTGTTCAGAGAACATGTGTAAGATGTTAGAAACCACAACATCCTACACCTGTAGCAACATCGACTGCAGATGGGTATGTGCTTCAGAGCCCATTTTAGATTTGAACACACATTACTTCTAAGAAACACACTCAGGCTGCTTCCTGCCAAGTTCCCTGCTGCAGATGACTGTTCCTGCGAGGCCACGTGTATTACGACTTTACTGCCACTGGACCAAAGACAAGGCTTCATTAGCAAGGCTCGCCCCAACTCCAGCCAAGGTCAACCACCGAGGTTTTTGTCAGAGCAGTTTTGGCCCCAGAGATCCTGCTCGCTCTTTCAAAGTAAACAGGAAACCAAAACAAGCTCTATAGGGCTCATGCTTAACAAAAAGCAGGCTCAGCTACTCACTCGTTCACTCACTTGTTATTGTCTGAAAGTAGCTCTTGCCACGTTGATATTATTAGTTCTAGGGGAAACACATTTGCTCCATTAGTTTTAACTCCCTCCTAATCAGGTTTTCTGGGAATGAACAGGGGAAGGGGCTCAATAAGGGAGTCAGAGGCTCATTGTGAAAGGAAAGTTTCCATGGATGAGGCTTGAACACCTTATCAAACAGAGATGTTATCTTTATTAGTTTCCCATTTAAACCCAAGCTATAAACACCATAACCATTAACAGCTTCACTGTTCAAAATATATGAATGTTCTCAAAATTGATGACTATCTAGTTTTGGGCCAGATCCAAGACCATAACTCTTGTGTGTTATGAGAACCGGGAGACGCAGGAATGCCAAGAGCAGCAGGAGTGTTACAGATGCTGACCACCTCCGGCAAAGTATTTTTAAGTTGGGGATTTATTTGAAGCTTTTTTTTTTTTTTCATTTCTGTTTTATTTTGTATTGATTCTCCAGGTCTTTCAGTCTAAACCAACTTCTAAACGGGGACACCAGCAAGGCTTAGTGGCCGAGACTCTAAATGTTTTTCCATTCTTTTTGCTCCTGGAGGACCTTGAGCAAGTTTGTTGCACGATCAGTTTTCTGAAATGGCACTTTCCCTATTTCTTTTATGAGGCTGTGGTGAGGCCCTTTGAAGCATACAAAATGATCAACAAATTGAAGGTGATTTTTTTGCCTTTAAATTTTTTTTTTTTTTTTGTGGGTACCGGGGGGTCGACCTCAGGACCTCGCGCGCCAACAGGCACCCGTGCCGCTGAGCGATATCACCGGCCCCTTTTTCGTATGTGGGATCCGGGAATCGAACTCAGGCCCTCGCGCTTGCAAGGCAGGCGCTTATGCCGCTGAGCCATCTCACCGGCCCATTGCCTTTAAATTTAAGGGGAAGCTTATTTAATTACCGGTCTATTAAATTATAGATAGCCACGTAAAAATTCACCCTCGACTATGCAGCTTAAAACGATAAACATTTATTATTGCACAGTTTCTATGAATAGAGAATTCAGAAGCGATGGAGCTACATGGCTAGGGATCCAGTGTTGGAAGGACTTGTGGTCCTCAGAAGGTTTTGACTAGCTGCAGGAATGCTTCCGAGAGAGCTCACTGCCAAGGAAGTTTCTTGACACATGAGCCTCTTCTTTAGTACATTGGATGTAACAACTGGCTTCCCCCAAAGTGAGTGATCTAAAGACACAAAATGGAAGCCATGATGCCTTTTGTGACCTAGGCTTGGAAGTTACACATTCCATAAGGTCTTATTGGTTACACAGATCAACCCTATATGAGAGTGGACAACACAAAAGTGTGAATACCAGGAAGAGAAAATCACTGGGAGACAATCTTGAGAGTTGGTTACCATAAATCTGAACAATATTGACAAACAGCTAAGTGAATTAAAAGTGGTTATTAGGCATATATTTGAACTCAGTATATTTTGTTTTCAAACATTTTCCCATGCTTTGTGCACACAGATGCCTATCTGTTATCTGAGATCACCCAATAACCCCTGAGTGTAGAATCGGCATTAAATGTGTATCCTTGGAGTCAGAGAAGGATAGGTACAAAACTGGCTCATCACCTACTTGCTTGAGCCTATATATCTTCATTTGGAAACTGGAAATAATGTACTGACTTCACGGGATTATTTAGTCATTCATCAAAAGATTATAAAACAGTGGCTGAGTACTCAGTCAGTGGTGGTATTTTTATGAATTATTATTATTTTCATCATTCAATTCAACTAGAGAGATGAACACCAGTGCAGAGTTTGCCTCCTGGTACTCACATAACAAAAAGTCTGAATGCAGGCCAAGTTCAAGTTTGATTAATTCAATGGTTCACAGGCATCACCAAGTACCCATATTTTTTTCTTCTTTCTCTTCCATCCTTGGTGTTCTCCTATTGCAGTCCTAAGGTAACTACAGCAACTCAGAGCATCACATTCTCACATCCACTGCAAGCAAAGGCTGCAAGAGTTAAGCCCCTTCATTAGTTCTCCTGTAAAAGTGTGTGTGGGGGAAGCACCTTTCCGTATTTCTAGTACACTTTTCCTCATATTTAATTGATCTTAACTGAGTTACATGTCCATTTCTAAGCTGAGCATTGGCCAGGGTCCCTAATAGCTTTTTGTCTGCCTTAACTGAAGTTCTTCCTTGTGGCTGGTAGAGGCCTGGGTTCCTCAAGTCACGTGGCTGTGTGATGCATGAGAAAATTAATATTCAAGAAGGATGGGGGTGTCTGTTGGGTAAGCGATCAGCATCTGTTATGGGTATATTGGAGATAAAGTTCTGAGAATTTTGCATGTCTGAAAATGTCTATCTTTATTTTATCAGTCCACTTTATGGATAGTAACCTGGATACAGAATTATAGAGTAGAAATAATTTTTCCTCAGAATTAAAAGGCTTTGCTCTACTTGCTTTTCATTTCCAGTGTTATTTTTGACAAGTCCAATGTCATCTGATTCCTAATTTTTTTTTTTGTGGGTACCGGGGGGTCGACCTCAGGACCTCGCGCGCCAGCAGGCGCCCACGCCGCTGAGCGATATCACCGGCCCCTTTTTCATATGTGGGTTCCAGGAGTTGAACTTGGGCCCTTGCGCTTGCTGGGCAGGCGCTTAAGCCACTGAGCCATCTCACCAGCCCCTGATTCCTAATTTTGGTATAGGGCCTTGGTATGGGGAGTTTCTGAAATTTTAAGATTTGCGTTTTGGTATGTCTTTTCTCATTCTTTGTGTTGAGTACCAAATTGGCCCTTCTAGTCTGAGAATTCATCCCAATAAGTTCTGGGATTTTTATCTTATTTTATTTTCATTTATTGGTCTGGGGATATGGCTTGGTGGCACAGTGGCTGCCTGGTAAACGCAAGGTCCTGAGTTTGATTCCTAGTACCAAAAAAAAAAATTATAAAAATAATTATTTTCATTTATGTTTTTGGTACTGGGGATTGATACCAGGGAGTACTGAGCTGCATTCCCCAGCTCTTGTTCTCTTTTTCCCTTCCTTCATTCCTTCCTTTTTTGCCTCTCTTGCCTTTCTTTCTTTCTTTCTTTCTTTCTTTCTTTCTTTCTTTCTTTCTTTCTTTCTTTCAGAACAGAATGCCAAAGGTCTCACGCTGTGACAGTGTCACCCCAGGTGAAATACCACACTGCCTCTGAGTAGCTAAAATTTGTCCTTAGCATTGGCTCTAATCTGTGTTCTCTCTCTGTCTCAAAGTCTACTGATATAATATAGAATGAAGCAGGAATTAATAACAAGGAAGGATTGGTAGCTTCTCCCAACACCACTCGATTTATTTGCATTTTAGAGGGGGCCTTGTTAACTCATATTAGCTGTCCAGTGAATATAGATTACATTTCCTGATCTGGTACTGTACTGTGCTATAAAACAACACAGATAATTAATCTTGGTCATTGTACTCAAAGAGCTGGAATTTTAAGGAGAAGATATATTGCTTATCTAAAAAGGTAATTATAATACATCACAGTTTGCACGTGCGTGCTCCGTGGTAGTTAATAGCGGTTGCCAGCTAGACTGGATTGAGAACTGCCTGACTGAAGATGGTAAGCGCACTCTGGGTGTGTCTGTGAGGGTGTGTCCAAAGACACCCGGTGTGTGGAAATGAGCAGGGAGATGAGCCTGAATGTGAGCAGAACTGTCCAGCAGGCCAGGGGCCTGGACAGAATGAAAAGGCAGAAGCAGGAAGTTCACACACACACACACTAAACCCTTCTTGGGTGGGTACATTTTTTGTTGCTGCCATTGCCTGTGTACTTGTGACTCCAGATTCCTTAGCCTTCAAATATGGGTTTGCACCGGCAACTCTACAGGGGACTTCCAGACCTTTGGCCTCAGACTAACACCACATCCTTGGTCTCTCTTGTTCTGAGGCTCCCAACTTCCAAGGACTGAGCTCTTACTGAGACATATATAAGTATATTCGGCTTTAAGGTTTTATATATATACTCCATTGGTTATGTTCCTCTGGAGAGCCCCGACAGGGACTTTCATGGTAGTGACAGCTGGACCTTCTTAGGTGCACTAAGCTCTCAAAGGAAGGTATGGTTTCTGAGAGGGCAGCCAGGTCTGCAAGTGTTCAAGTGCTGGGAGGATTGGAATGTGTGGAATCTAGGCATGGGAAACTGATGGGTAAAAGAGGGGGTTATGAGAAATGACCTAGTGCTGTCCTTGCTTGTGTCACCAGAAACAGGTCAGCAGCCCAGCCCGCCACTTCTGAAAGGCAGGGCTCCCTGGAGCAAAGGTGAGGATGACACAAGAGTGACACGTGGCTCAGAGAAGGGCCACACCAGTTCCTCCTCCTTAGCCTTCTGGGTTCTCAGCAGCGAACAGCTTCAGGGAAAGGGGCTACTTCAGAGCATTGCTTTTCTGACCTTTGAGTGTTTTTTTTTTTTTTTTTTTTTTTTCTTTAAATGAAAGTGCTTTCTTTTAATACATTTGAAAAATCTGGAAGGAATGATAAAAATCAATGCCTTAATCTTGGTCAGCTTTAAGGTTAGTCATTTTTATTGAACAGAATTCCCCATGTTTAAAAAGAACAATAAGAAAGCAGAGACATCAGTCCAGGGAGTCAGTTTTCTAGACTGCAAGCCAGCAGGTCGATTTTATTCAAAACACACACCGAATCCTATTTCAACTTACCTTTGGCTCTAGAACCTGGCATCCAGCAGCAGCTTAAAAGTATGTCTTCCCGGTGTCTGTCTTTTAGACCTTTGCCCATGTCAGGAACGAACCATTCTTTGCTCCCCTGGTGCACACACTCACTGGGGATACCCTGGGTCTTCTTGCCGCCAGAAGGAACCAATTCCCAAGGACATAAACCTGAGCCCCCAAAGCCGGAGAGCCCAGGGAAAAGCATGGCCCTGCAAAGACGTGGTAAGGGCGCCAAGCCTACAAGGATAGCTGTCGAGCACGCCTAGCTTTCTGCCGCTGCTGGGATATTAAGTATAGAGTTTATGTTGTTTTAATAAAGTAGGGCAGATACATTTCTCACATACCAGCAGGTTTCCCTGTGCCAGGCCTGTTTCCTTGGGAGACAAGACGGTGAGTGACAGTGGAGGGCAGACTGCAGGAGCCTGGACGCCCCCTGCCTCCTGGGCCGCCCGCCCTACTTGGGCGGCCAGGTCCCCGGCTGCCGCCACCGCCCTCGTGCGGGTGCCTCCCAAGTGGCCTCGGGCTCATTTTCCACTCGGCTGCTTCACGGCCGAGCTGCAAACCCAACCTGACGTGGGCTCATTAATTTGGCAGCGACTGGAAGGCTGGGCCACGGCGGCGCACCCGGGAGGCCTTTGTGGGCCCAGGGTCAGGTCAGAGGGCAACCGAAACACGGCTGAACCCTGCGCGCGGTCCCAGGCGCGAGGCGAGCAGCTTCTTTCGGCCCCGAGGGTCCCTGGCCGCCGCAGGGCCCCGCCAGCGCAGCTCCTGCGGCCCTATCCTTTCTCCTTGACCGGCGTCCGGCTTTGGCCACCAGGGTCTCAGGTGGGCTGCAGTCGCCGGGGCGCGCCGCGCCCTGCTCGCGTCCTCCGCGCAGACCCGGCTCCCGCAGCAGCCCGCAGGCACCAGGCCCGCCCCGACCGCAGCGCGCGCCGCACACCGCACCGGGCGCGCCCGCTCCGAGCCAGGGCCGGGGCGCAGCAGCCCCGCAGCGCGAGCGGTTGGCCCCGCGCTCTTTCCGCACGCGGTGCGGCCCTGCCCTCGCCGGCTGCTTCCAGCCCCGTTCTCCAGCTCGTCGGGACGCGCACCCGTGCCCGGGGCTGGGCGCGCACGGTCTGGGCAGGCGGCGCGCTGGGCCCCTCCTTAGGCTGGCGAGGGCCCAGTGCAAAATCTTTCTCTTCCAGTTTATTCGACGGGTGGGTTGAGGCTTGGAAACCCCAGGGCCCGGGTCCTCACACCTTCGGTTCTCGTTCCCAAACGCCCGAAACCAGGCGGCGGGGAGCAGGCTGGGGGCTGGGGATTGTTTTGTACAAGGGGCTCCAGCGTAGATTAATTTTAGCAAGTTTTACAAAAAACAAAGCGGCCTCCTTCTGTGCCTTTAGGTGACTTTTGTGACATTTAGCAGCGAAGAAAACTATTTCCTCTGCCATTCAGAGCTAACCACGTGTAATTGCCCCCGAAGTCTGTTGTATTTTGGGAAACTGTTTGCAATATCCCATCTGTTTTCATCTCTCGGTTCAAACGAGTCTGTGTTTACCCTTCTGTCGGGAAAATTAGTTTACACGCGCAGCAATTTCAGTGCGACACCGAAGTATTCCCTTGAACTAATGCGAGGGCTCCGACAGGCTTTGTACTGCTGATAACCCTCCATTAAGTGTGTCGGGAGACCTGCACCGCCTCGTGGTCGTCCGTAAAGGAAATTAAGATCTGAGATTTATCATAACTATTTGTAAACCAATTGGTCCCTGACCATGCATGCATGACCATGGCCAGGGACACAGGCGCGGTGCAATGGGGTCACAGGGAGCACAGCCTCAGCTAGTTCTGCCACCCCTAAGGCCCGTGGGCTGACAGCTAGCGCCCCACCCCCACCCCAGTGACATGTCGAGACACCGCAGGGAGATGTCTGGCGTTCTCAGATTCCTCTCTGACCTGGCTTGTTCGGCAGGTTGAGGAGGGACCTCAGGCATGGGCAGCCCAGGAACCGTCTGGCGGCCTGGGGGGCCTCAGGAAGGTCCGCACTCCCCCGAGGGACAGGCCTCTTGCTTAAGGGCTGGGGTCGCCAAGGTAGCCGGGTCTGGGACTTGGGAGGTGGTGCTGACGGGGAGCCCAGCGCTGTGAGGTGGCTTCTTATGCTTGGGGCTGTCAGCAGGCTGTGTAATCAGAAAAATTGCTCCGAAATCCTGTTGGCTGCCCTGGCTGAGAGGCCTGTAATCAAACCTTGGCATGTGTGCAAATGCTGATTTTGCGGGTGTTACTTCATCCACGCCAGCGGTGAAGAGCCTGGGGTTGGTGGTAGGCTCGCGGACTGCTGGGCTTCTCCCGGCCTGAGGGACAGACCCTAAACCCGAGTGGGGAGTGGGGCAGGGTGAAGTGTGGGAGTGTGGTGTCCAGGCTTTTTTGGTCCAAGGATTAGGAACAAACAAACAAACAAAAATGGCAAATGAAGCTGCTAAAAGTCATGCCGAGAGCCTGAATGCCACTCATTGTCCCAGTGTCCTGGTAGAAATTAACCACTTTCTCTGCATCCCATGCTAATTTGCTCTTTTAGTCTCTCTATAAGGGCAGGAAAAGTCAATAAGGAGGAGGAGAAAACCAAGATGATTTACACACAGTAAAAATGGTGACCAGGGCTACCTTGGTGAAGATGCCGGTAGCAATCCTACCTTGTTCACTTAAACATCTAAACTCAAATACATAGTACAGGTTTCCTGTGGAAGGGAATAACACCAGAGAACTCCTCCACAAAGGAAGAGCCATGTTTTGGGCTGAGTAGCTGAGCTAGAGGAGCGACCTTCGTGAACTCCATGAGGACAGAGGCCTGCCCCTTGGAGAGCGCAGGGAGGCAAAGGTCTAACCAGAACCTGCGCCTGCGTCCCCACCCACACAACCCCATCTTCCCCAAAGGGAGGAGGAAATAAGCTCCGCCAGCCCTTGAGTTTTCTCCACCATCCTCCAATCCCTTGAAAACTCTAACTTAGTGTTACCCTTCAAAGTTCAAAAAGCAAAATAATGCATTAATTAAGATCCCCCTCCATGAAATAGGAGTTTAGATTTATATGCTATAACTACCTGGATGCAGGTCTGAACGCTTTCAGTTTAGGATTCAACTTTGTATTTGTTGTCAGCATAGCCACAAAGCTTAAGGATTTATCTCTGGAGACGGCGCTTACATATCTGGGCCAGTGATCAAAACAGGGTTATAGTATAGCAGGGTTTCTGAGCAGAGGCTGACTTGGCCTGGCTAATTGTCATTCCTGACCTTTGTTGTTGTTGTTTTTTCTTCTATACACATCTAGTACTGGCCAAACTTTACTTCAATGAGACCCCTCACAGTTTGTGTTTAACTATGAGACTCTATTTGCTTAACACTCTACTGGCAATAACGAAGGTCACAAAGATGTGTTTCCTGCTCTTTAGGATCCTCTGCTTGGGGAGGAAAGACTTAAAGGCCCTAGGATATTTGCTTAGGAGTAGGAAGAGCCTACATACTGTTGCTGGGGAGCAGAATGGGAAGCCTCGGGCATCTTGGCAGTACAGACAGAGCAGGAGGAAAAGCACAGGTCCCAGGGATCTTTTCTGCTGGCCCAAGTGGTCTTCAGGAGAGAAAACCAAGCAAGGACCCTGGGAAGCCAGCAGCCAGCAGGGGACTGGCTCGGCTCTGTGCTTCTTTCCCGCCTCGCTGCCATGGGCACCGGGAAATAACCGAGGGGCAGATCTGGAACTCACAGGGCAGGTCTGTGCCAGATACACTGTCTGATCTTCTACCTGGAGCAGCTTAGAGCACTCCATTTTCTGGCTGTTGATCCAGAGCGGCTTGCTTTGCTATTTGCATCCATGTGACACTCAAATGTAATCTGTGGAAAATAAACTAACTGGCTCATGAGCTAAAGAGTCACTTGCTTTTTTGCCTGCTAGGATCTGAGCAGCTATTCTAGGACAGACACTGCCCAATAAGATTGCCACCATCATAGGAAGAATCTAAAGGGCTTAATTGCCTGGGAGTAATTTACAGAGTGCTTGAAATTTTGAATGTGATTGGGAAGAATAACCACAGCAGAGCACGCACTGCGTTTCTAATAAATTCTGAGATGCTTTTTACCTGGTTGGTGTTTGAAAGTGAATAGTTCTTTCTGCTTCAGAGTGTTTGACTTTGTTACTCTAAGGAGTTTGGCAGAATTTAAAGCAGATTGGGATACATTTGCTGTTTTGATTGTGGCTCCTTCCACCATCTCCTCCCCACCCCAGCACACACTTTCTGTTTGGTCTGATTTTCAGACCACACACACAGAGAACTAACTGAATGTCCATAAGTGGTCACAGCCTTATCCATTCTGTGGCTGGCAGAAGACTTCATTGTTGAGTACCTTTTGATAGCATTTTGCTGCAGGAAGATTCTTCCGCCTTTAATAATGGGGATAATGATAGGACAGCTCACATGGCCTATCTGCTTTGTTATGTAAAATATAGTTTAAGTCTAGTTAATGTAAAACCTGCATTCCTCATATCTAACCTAAGGTCTGTACCCAACACCGACAACTTAAAGGAGGAGAGGTTTAATTTGGCTCATGTTTTAAGGGGATTCAGTCCATGGTTATCTGGCTCCAAGGCAGAAATGTCGTAGTGGAAAGGCCTGGTGGAGCAAAGCTGCTTAGTTCATGGTGGGTGGGAAGCAGAGCAGGGGAACAGTGCCAGTAAGAAAGTGGTCTAGGGGACGTATGTAGTAACAAAGCCATGCCTCCTTTATTCCGCAAACACACCCAGGAATGTGCTCCACTGATCCTCTGGGTGGATCCCGAAATTAATCAAGTTGACGCTCCACCCTAACCACGCCACTCCATAACTGTAACCAGACCATAACTATAACTATAAGGAGCCTAGGCCCAGGTGTCATGAGAATGGGCCCAGGCCAAGGTCAGCACCACTGCTAGGTACCCTGCAAGAGCCCAGGGGAGCCTAGCAGATGATAGGTTTGGCGCCTCCACATTTACCTCCCTGTCTCCTCCTGGTCTGGGCCCCCAATATCCTACCTACTCCTAAAATATCTAAGATGAAATACACATTTAATTTTTTGGTCAACCTTTCAACCTGTAAGCAGTTGAAATTTTACCCATTAATGAAATTATTAACCACAAAATTTATATTTCTCCCATATATGTATTCACTTATTCATTGTAATTTCACCCAGCACACAAAACATGTGGCAGTCACTTTGTCCCTTTTGGAAAAGCACCTTTATGAGTTTTCAGTGATGATAGGGAGCCTAGGGTAGAGGTTATGTGCAGTCAGTAGAGCACCCAACTAGAGAAGCCATGTTCCTGGCAAGCTGTGGGTGGGGTAAGGGGGGAGAGAGGAAGAAGGCCTGGGTGCGTGACCCAGAAGTTCCAGTTTGTGACATTTCTTTGCAGGTTCCTTTTATGCAGGAATGGGCTTCAAGGAGAAAAAAAATTATCATGCATATTTTGATTTTAAAAAAGTAATGATTATACATAAATCAGATATGGCATATTTAATGCATACATACCTAATTTTTTCTGCCTGTATGTCTTTCATCCGGATGCCTAAAGAAACTATAAAATCAAACTCAGCATGTATCATTTATCATATTCTTACATAGAACTCTTTTCCCCATAAAATAGGCAGAACTTTTATCCTTTGGGCTTCTTTTTAGTCATGAAATTCTGCTTAGATTCTGAAAGACACTTTCAAATTGTTTCTTTAGCTAAGTTAGCTTTGCCCATCTTGCAAACTGTGTATTTTCAACATTTGTTTATTTTGAGGATTTATAAAAATGTCCCTGTCATTTTAATGGTCACCCCTGGGTGCATGGTTAATGGCTTAGAAAACTTCCCAAAATATGGTAATACCACTATAGCAAAACACCATTATAGCAGCAAGAAACATGAAGTCCCTGAACACCAGCCCAGAACAACATTCCCCCAACTATCTGGGGAAAATAAACCAAAAAGCGCTATCTTTCATCGCTCCTGGACAGTCAGTTAACCAGAGCTCTCAGGAGAACCAGAAGAATGGTAGTTTCTGGAGGAGGCACAGTATGGAGGGTCCTCTGCTTTCGGCTCCCCAGAAATGCTCATCAGGGAGGAGTGTGGGGACCAGCGTCACCTGAGAAGAGAGGTGGAAGAAATAAAGTGACATAGTGCCTGTCCTGCCCAGCATGGGAGCTTTGCTCTACACGGGTGAGTTGACGCCATGCGCTCCATTTGAGCTCATAAGCTTTCTTGTTCCAGCAGCTGAGGGGTGATTTTAAAAAGCAGTTATTGTTATTTGGAAAGGGCTGAAGGAAAGATTATTGTTTTTTGTGGTAGCATCACTATCTAGATACGGATTTTGAATCCCAGCTGTGCTTTTTACCAGATGTACAATCTTGGACCACTCAGCTTTTCTCGAAACTAATTTTTCAGCAAGAATCAGAGACATCTATGGCTGCTTCACTGAGTCGCAACAAGAATTAAATGAAGTAATGTGTGAAAATACTGATTTCGCATATTGAAAGTGCACTAGGAGCAAACCACAGTGTCTGGCATCTTGGTGGAGTCCAAAGCATTGGAAGGAATTGGCCGGGTTCCCTCCTGGTCTTCACTTGAGTGCATACAGCCTTCGGCAGCTGTGACTCAGATGCAAGGGAAGACCTGAGTAACCCCGAGAAGGGACAGTGGCCTGGTCCCAGGGTGTTGCACCCCATCTGACAGCACAGGGAAATGTAAGGAAAAACTTGACACTGGAGAGTGATTGCATCAGAGATTCTGGCACAGACTGGAGTTAGAGAAAGTGTGATGGGCAGAAGAAATGGTGGAGGGTCACGTGTGAGTTTAATGGACTTTGCTAGGCACGCGGAGAGGCAGGATGGAGCAATGGTTTTAAGCAGGGTCTTGGGGCCTGCTTGCCTGGGGTCTCCTCACTGTGACCCTTACCTACTCCTCAGTGCTTAGGGCCCACCTCTGCAGGATGTGGCCACACCACTGCCACACCATCGTGCAGTGAGCATCAGATGGGCGAATGTGTGCAAAAGGCTTGGATCAGCGCTGGCTATGCTGGATGGTTTGGAGAAGCAACTAAAAAATCATGCCGTGGCTCCTGCGTCTCAGGTCTGAGTCTGCCTTCAGTGCTGTATGACCGTGCGAAGTTCCCACACTGCTGTGCCTCAGTTTCTTCATCCGTGAAATAGGAATGGGAATGATACCCACTTCCCAGGGCAGTGGTTATAATTAAATGAGCTAATAAATGTGGAGTGCTTAGAATGGTGTCTGGCATGTAGCATGAATTTATAATTATTGTTGTTGTTGTTCTTAATATTGTTATTGTAGGTCAGCTGCCCCTTCCATTCTCATCCAGCTCAATTGGTGCAGGTCACCCCTCAGCCAGCCTGAAGGGGACAACTACGCAGCTTTCAGAGATCTTTCTGTAACTCACCAGATGGCTGGTCATGCCTGCATCATCCTTAAGCTCTCTCTTTAAAGACCCTCTGTGGAGTGACATGGGTGACGCCACTGTCCTCCCAGCAGACAGGCCCACACCACAGCCTTACCCTATCTCTGGATCGAGTGTCCGTTTCATGCGTGGCTTTTCACGGCACTGTGCTCTTCTGTGCATGTCCTTTCTCTTCCTTCTTGTTCTCCAGGGACGCCACTGGTCTGAGTCCTGCTACCCCCAGCAGGTCTTGCGCTGGACTGCTCTGGGTCTGCATGGATAGAGGGGAGGCTGGGCCCCATGGACAGTGGTTGGTTTCTGGTTTTTATAAACCAACAAGAGATGAAAAATAGAACCTATGGGAACAGCAAAAAAGACAAAAGGCCATGTTAGTTTTTAGTTAATTCTGTTATCTCATTCTTAATGCTTCTGTAGATATAGAATGACACTACTGTTATTTTAAGGGATGGAGAATAAAAACTTTCCCCAAACATCGTAGCATTCTGCAGTTTCCTTAGAAGCTCTTTCCCTTCTGGGTACGGACTTGAATCAGCAGAAGGAGCGGCATCAGTAAATACGCTGCCTTTGTTGGTCTGAAATTCAGTCAAGGGCTTGTGACATTCCTCCCCCACTAGACAGAGTGAAAGAGTTGGGCGTAGAGACTGGGACAGGGCTCCGAGTCTCCAGATTGTGAGGAGTTTGACTCGTACTCCTCCGCAGCTTTCCTATTGACATTTATTAGCCAAGAGTGTTGCTGCCAACACCAGTTTGGAGTAGATTGTGGTATAAACAGATTTCCTCTTTACACATTCTAATCAGTGCAGAAGGACTGTTTTTATTGAAACCGTATCTCAGCTCAAGCTTTTCCACACATGGGGACACACATGTACAGAGTTTAAATTGTATTTATGGTTGGTAAATGTTCTAATTATGGGGCTGCGTGTGTTCGGAGAGGAAAATTAAATCAGCGAACATGGGAGGTCAGGACACCCTTCCGCTCTGGCTTGAGTTCTTTATGGTTTTAGGCTTTGAGAAATCAATGCCGTGAAATGGTGGGTGACAAGCCAGGCAGACATTTGTCTCCGGGATGATTTACAATGTTATCTACAGACTTGTTTTTTTTTTACTTGATGAGGTAAATTTTAATTATTTATTGCCTGCTTCATTCTAACATCACAGACCAATTTCTAATGAGCAACTCTTCTGCATAATGTCCTGGTTCTCATTTTCCACATTAGAAGCATAAAAAGCTGAAAGAAAAAGGGATGCAATTGATATTGTAGCCACCACCCAGTCCCATGCTGCTGTCACCACGATGACAAGGAGTAAATTGCCAATCACTCTAGTGCCTAAGTAGCTTTGGGACTTGGCTAAGCAGAGGTTTGACATCCTTCCCAGTGCCACTAAAGCTGGGGCGAGCTGCTGCTGTTGCATGTAGTTAGCTCGAGGAGTATACCAATTTGCAAAAATGGGCAAAATATGCACCCCAAGGATACAGAGAAGAGAATCCAGCCAGGTCTGCCCAACCACAGTGACTTCGTTGCTGTGAGCGAAATGCCTTCCTGGTGTAGGTCTGACTTGACGGATTATGGAGGGAAATTTTTGTCTCAGCCACACTCCCAGATTATTCAGCTTCTTTATTCATATGGCACTCAGCCTTCCATGGAGATTGTGTGGTGTAGACCTGGCACCCTAAACCGAATCATCTCTTTGCTGACAGCTGAAACTAAAGGCATCTGTGGCAATGCAATGGGGGTGCCTCAGGTCAGTTCTCGATGTCAGATTGATTAATGTGGGAGTCGGCACTGCCAGCAGCCAGGCCACGTGAGTGTGCAGATCCCCAGGAAGCAACTTTAATGGTTGTGGCATCAGTGGGTGGAAACAGGCGCAAAGATACTAAACAGATGCCAGTCCTTGTGTATCAGCTTAGTAGAATGCTGAGAAAATCCTCCAGGTTACAAACTCCCAAGCATCGTACTATTCAGCTATTTTTCATGTTATCTAACTCAAGGGATTGAATTAGTATTTCCTTAAATTAGTATTTAATATTTCTACACTAAGAAGTCTAACCCAGGAAGACACTAGTAGGCAACGCCTAATATAAAGTTAGCATCTGCTTAGGTGGGATTAGAAAGAGCAAAGAAGAGAAGACCAACAAGAGTGTGACGATGAACCTGTGTGTTTCCACAGTACTTTAGTTTTTCCAAGGTACCATATTTATTTCTTTGCTCGCTTTTATCTCACATCCCTATGAAGAAGGTTGATAAAAATGTGATCATGGAAATGATCCGAGGTGAGCATTTTGAAGTATTGCATGGATATAAGAAGTCATTAGCGCCTGCCTGGCAATTGCAAGGTCCTGAGTTTGACTCCTGGTACCCACATGAAAAAGGAAAAAAGGGCTGGTGATATCGCTCAGTGGCACATGCGCCTGCTGGCAAGCACAAGGTCCTGAGTTCGACCCCAAGTACCCACATTAAAAAAAAAAAAAAAAAGAAGTCATTGTCATTCCCCATCCTTGCGGGGCATTATGAGATGGATAAATGATCTACCAAAGGCACACAATTTAGTCAGTGGCAGAGCTGGTAGAAGTGGGTAGAGACAGAAGCATGGAGAATCTTATTGCGCTGCCCAGACAAATAGCATCCTGCTGCCCAGACAAATAGCATCCTGCTGCCCAGACAAATAGCATTACCCCAGTCCTGAGGAATCAGCACTCCAGTGCTAGGAGTCCTCCACTCGGTCGTAAGAAGCCCTCTGGGTAATTCAGTGTGTGCTCAAGTCTGAGAACCATCAGTCTGGGCCAACTCTGCCCACTTCAAGTTTCCTGGTCCCTATGCCTGAGTGGATATAACAGTGGTGCCCATAAGCTGTTTTCAATATTTCAGAAAACTTAGTAGAAATCATACTAATTCAATATTTCAAATATATATTTTATTATATATGGCTGATATATGAAACTTAGGAAAGGAAAATAAATGATGATTAGTCAAAGCTATTTGGTATTCATTTGTTCATGTGATCACTCACTGAGTCATTTATTGCCTATCTAATGTGCCGTAGATACTGTGAGGACCAAAGATGGGACTGTCCCTGTGTATCTCAAAAATTACAGGTTTGTAAACCATACGATGCCATCAATACCATACATAAGTACTGAAAGACAGATTTCAACAATACTATGATAGAAAAAAAAATCTTCTGGAATAGCTAGGGGAGAATCTCCAGACTGTGCCATGTCGTTGAAGGCTTGGTCAGGGAGCTTGGGTGAAAGGGGCAGGAGAGGTAGGATGACGGATGGACACCTGCCCCCCACTCCTCTGTCCTGAGGGCCAGCAGAAGCAGGAGCCACTTCTGGGTTCTCAGTTTACCCACACTTTGGAGACTTCTGCTTTTCTCCTAAATGACAGCATTCTGATTTTAAGAAGCACCAATAGAACACTTGGAACAGGCTCATGAAGGCTCTGCCTTCATGAGGAGAACTTTAAATAAGACCTTCTGCTTACATTTTTATTTATTTATTTTTTTTTTTTTGTGGGTACCGGGGGGTCGACCTCAGGACCTCGCACGCCAGCAGGCGCCCGTCCCGCTGAGCGATATCACCGGCCCCTTTTTCGTATGTGGGTTCCGGGAGTCGAACTCGGGCCCTCGCGCTTGCAAGGCAGGCGCTTAAGCCGCTGAGCCATCTCACCGGCCCTTACATTTTTATAGAACTACCTCATCTTTGATTCTACCAGCCAGTTATTTGAAAGGTATTTCTCTTTTTGACCAAGGAGTTGGAGCCAAATGACATGTCTATTTGGAGACTAGTGCAGTTTTATTCCAGAATAATTACTTTAGAAAATGCATAGGTTTAACTTCAGTTCAAATATTTCACAGGTCTTTGTCTTTTAAAAAAAAAATGTATGATTGTGTGGTTTGTGTGGGTTAATTTTGCTTTCAAATGCTAGTGAGGTTACTGTGTATTTGTGAGGTTCTTGGTTGGAATGCCCAAGCCTGAGTGGATATTAGGCCTACCTATGTGCATCTTGTTAGGTTTACATCCCATCTTGCCTATAATTTCACCTCAGACTGTGTGTGCATCAAAATTTCCGGGTGTGACTAACACACGATGAGAGCCTGAGGGCAGAGCAGAGATGCAAATAGGAGGAAGCTTCAAGTGTGACAACTGGAAACTCACACTGCAAAATTAAAATTAGGGATTCCTTTCTTTGAGGGGAGGGGCTTCTGGTTCTAAATGAGGTGTTGTGTTTGTGAGGGTGATAACCCTGTCCCATTGAATTATGATGAGAAAACAACCCAGTTGCCTACATCGCCCAAAACAAACCTCAGAACTGCTTAACTCATCCGTCAAACAAATTGTATTTTAGGAAATGGAAGACAGAGAAAAATGCACAAAAGAAAAGGAGATTTATTTATTTGTACAAAAGTAGAATGACAGGCGTTTGAGTGGATCCAAATAGCGTTTAGGGAGAAAAAAATGTGATTCATTGCCAGCTATTAAATCTTGTTTATCCTTCTTTAAACTAACCAGAAACACATTTTGGAAAAAACGCGAGTTAACACTTTAAGCGCTGGACCCCTGCTCTGGGTGTTGCCTGGCTTTGCTGCCTCTGGGCAGGGGGAAGCAGTGAGCCAGAGGTGACTTCCAGTCCTGCTCCCCAAGTCGACGTCAGCCTCGGGGAGGAGTCGGGCAGTGTCCTCCAAGGGGGACCTCGGGGCAGTGGGAAGGGAGTTCATGTTTACAGGGTGGTTTCCAAAGAAGGTTACAAAACACTTTCCCCAAAGGCACAATCGATGCTTCAGACACTGTCCCTCTGGAAATGCTGTTCTTCAGGTAGTCACCCACTGCCCTCATCTGTCCCGGATCACCAGCTGATGTGAGGAATGCTGACCTCAGATGCAGCAATGAGACTGAAATTCTTCAGCGCTTTGACAAGTATCTGAAAACTTGGCTGAAATCGCAGCACCCAGTGAAAAAATCTTGACAGTGCGCTGGGCTGGGGCCCTGTTGTGCTCCCTGTGGTGGGAGGAAGCAACCTTTTGTAGTTACTTCTACTGCCTCCCCATACCCCCGGATTAAATGTGTTAGCATAAACGTTTTGGGTTGTTAATGCCCTCAGCATTAGAGCGAAATGTACTTTGTCAAAGACCATAAGAATTAACCCCATTGAAATGATTACGACCAGAAGTGGTGCAAAAATAGTTTTTCAAGAGCAGAAGCCCCACCATCTTTTTGTTTTCCAAGCGAGTGATTCCACCCTGAGGATTACCTAGGGTTCTCAGTCTCAGTAGTGTACAGAGAGGCCGCTTAGCTGGGTTGAAGGCCACAAGGAAAGGCCCACGTGGACTCATGAGAACCAGAGAATGCTGTCCCCTCCCTCCTGTCTTGGTCTGGGCAGAGGGAATATTCATGCTGTGGTTCGCTGGTTTGCAAGCTTCTGGGTGCTCGCTATGATAAGACCCCGTGTTGGCTTCTGTCCTTTATTTTCTCTCATAAACCTTCCATTTTCTCATTTGCCCAAAGCTCTAGCTTCTCTCCCAAATTTCTGTCAATATTACACATTTCCAAAGGGCAAGGACTGAGTCTTATTCATTAATTTCTGTTTCCTCTTTTCTTAGCAGGGCACCTAAAGTAGCCATCACAGAGGGTGACTGCATGCATCCTCCTGGGAGCGGACGCAGGGCCACTTACCCGCCGGCAGCCTGGGCCTCCTGCACTAGGCAGTGCAGGTTCTGGGTGCGGGATAACGCACATTTCCCCAAGTATTTACCTTAATACAATACTTAGTACTAGGAAGACTCTCCTTTAAGAAATTTTTTAAAAAATTAGTTCTAGAGACAACACTTCAACTTTACCCACAACAAAAAGAAAATTCATCCTTCCTTATCCTGTGGGGCATCCTGAGCCCGCTCTGAGGACGAGTCCACTGGACGGCTGCAATAGCACCTGTGCGAATGGCTTGGAACGCAACATGGCCAGGAGGCCGGTGGAAGACTCACTGAGAGGAAAGGTGTGCTTTCACCTTCTGCTGTTTGGCCAGGGTGGCAGTTTACAGAGAGACTGAAGAGGAAGAAATGGGACATCGCATTTGCCCAGAATGTCACCGTGTGTCAGGAAGCTGCAAGTATGTTACCAGATCCCTTTGAAGGAAAACCTGGGGAGAAGACTGGGCCAGGGCAGCTTCTTTTTTTGCGGGGGGGGGAGGTACCGGGGGTCGAACTCAGGACCTCGCGCTTGCCAGGCAGGCATTTATGCCACTGAGCCATCTCACCAGCAGGGCAGCTTCTTAACCAGAGCCCAGCCTCATAGTTCTCTGACTTGCACCCAGAAGATATGGGCAAAGGAGTAAAAGATTTTGAAAAGTAAATAAATCAAGTTCCTCCCTGAGCCAACTGGGAACCTTAAACAGATCCTTGTACACCACAGAGCTGCATTTAGGACTGACTGACTGGCTAGCCCATCTTTTCTTCTACCTGCCAGCCACATCTCTCCTATTTCAGTGGGCATCTTTCCAGCCTCAAATGGGTATTTGGTTCTGTATATTCCTTTTGCACCTGCACTCTGTATATGTCTTTGGGGCTTGGTCCATCTGGACCAGTGGTGGCGAACTTATGGCACGCATGTGCTGCAAGTGTGTTGTTTGTATCGATAACTCTGTTATCGTGTTTTTCTTTTAGACAAAAGATGTTAATGTATGAGTTGTTTTTTCTAAACTAAAACTTCAGTATTCAGGTTTAATTGCAGTGTTGGCACTACATTACACATAAGTGGGTTTTGGGTTGCAGTTTGGGCACTCGTCTCTAAAAGGTTCGGCATCGCCGGTCTAGACAGAGATGTCACCCCTCTGTCTCTGGCACGCTGCCCCTGCGAGCTGTTCCCTGTGGAAGGAGATCCCCCAAAGGCTGGAAAGCAGCAGGGAGATCGGCTGATAACAACCCTTGGCAAGATGCCAGCTCTGGCAGTCTGCTCTTTTTTGCTGGTGTCATTAATGCTGTCATGAGACACAGCCTCGGGGTAAAGGACGCCTCTATAGTGGGGATCCTAAGGAGGTCTTGATTTGCTCTTTTCATCTGCCTGTCCCCCTTCCCAGCAAATGCCATCACAAACTCCTCCCTCGGGTGGCTCGTGTGGAATCCGCACTTCTACTTAGTTGACAATGTGAGGGTCGCTCAGGGATCAAACCTCCTACAAGTGGCAGCCCGGGCACTGGCTCTACCCACTCACAGAGGTCCCCTCTCTGCCCACCTCTCACTCTCTCCCCGTCCACTTCTCCCACTCTGTTGTCCAAGTAGGTGATGTTCTTCCCTCCCTTTCCTGGGTGCCTCAATCCAGCATTTCCAGTCCTCACCTCTTACTCATTTCCCATCAGCACAGCCAAGAATACATTTATTTCCACAGATGACGCTGAAGGATGGGTAAAGTAGGAAACTTTTTATCATACCAGTTCTGGGAAGGAAAGGGGAATCAATCCACCGAAGGCTTTTAGCTGGAAAGATGAGACGGGGTGTGACTAAAGTAGAACCGTCTCAACTAGGCCATACAGTCTAAGCTAATAAAAACAAAGCCTCTGTGTTTATTTTTTATACTGATGAATAAAGCCCAGGATAGTCAAGTAGGTTGAAAACTATTCAAATGATTCATATCAGAACACTGGCCATTGCTTAGTCCCTGGGGAATGCCAGTGGAATAAAACAATACATGTTTATCATTTATCTGCATATAGCTGGGATAATCAATAGCTTATTCAGCTCTCCTGCAGGCTGAAGAGATGCTCACTGAGTTAGAAGTATATTTTCTTCCACAGTCTTGGTAGGTTATTCTGAGTGCTATGGTGCAAGCAACAGACAGATTCTGGAGAAGTAAAGGAGAGTTTACTAGCAGCTATGGGGTACTCACTTATGGGCAAAAAGCCCAGGGATGGGGACAGGCAGAAACCAAGACTGCTCCACAGTGAGGAGGCCTGGAGTATAGGAATGAGGCCACAGCTGGGTCAGTCCCAGTAAGGCAAAGCTGCCACCTCTGGGTCACTCAGGATTCAGTCTTGGGAGTGCATGGCCTGGATGAAGTCTTAGCACTGTGACTGTGCTAACAAGATGAGCAGGAAAAGGAGCTAAGCTCCCAGTTTCTGTGATAGGAGGAGCGATAGTCCCACCAAATTTACACATAAGGGGAAGAGGTAATCCACCCAAAAAGAATCCGGGCGCTGATTAGGTAGATGGAACAGTTACTCAGTGGACACAAACTAGCCATTGTTTATTTGAAACCTAGAAAGTCACTTGAAACAAACTAAGTTGAAGGGCAGTGTCCAGTTGTCCATAGTCAAATGATTATGTGTTTACAATGGGATGTTAACTCTGGGAAATTCTGACAAAGACGATATTGGCGTATGAGCTGAAACTCGCTAGCTCGACTACCCAGCTTGGCTGGGCAGTGTTGGCTATTTCAGTGGAGATAAAACGAGCTAGAACGTGGAGCATGTATACAGCAAATCTGAGTCAGATTAGATAAGCGAAGTTAAATAAACCCACTCTGTGCGCGGGGGGGGGGGTCTTCAACTTTTCTACGAAACAATGTTAATAGGTGACTAGCACTTTAGGAACTGAAAGGGGTAGGCAGGGGAATCACAACACTGAAAGATCCTGTATGTAATTCATGAGCACGCATGGTGATCATATTTTTCGCCACGCACATATGTTATTAGCTAATGAGAACAGTGTGATAACAATGAGCAGTAAGCAGCACATCACCTGCAGGCGCTTTCCCCTGCTGAGGACGCTGCCAAGTTATCCTGAGTACAGGGAATTAGGCAATGCCGTTAAGTGGGCTGCTTACTTTCTGTGACCTTTCCTGCCATTCAAGTTTCATTCTGGTAAACAGTGTTGAACCCTAATGGCTGAAAAAGATCTACTGTGACAGTGCTGGTCCTGTTCCAAAGAAGCAAAGGCAGAGGATCATGCTGGACCACATTGCAAGTTTTAGAGCAACTCGTGCCCCCTTAAGGAGATGGGTGAGAAAATACAGGGTAAAGTTCAGCAGGCAATTAGTTCAGCAGGGAGTCCTCCGACAGGGTGGAAGAGCTCACAAATATCTCTGCAGCCTTGGAAGAGTTACCAACAACTTTATGAACAGGAGCTTTTGGAACTCTGGAGCATCCAGAGGCTTGTCACGGGAACCGAAAAGCACTGAAGTGTGATTGCCAAGGCACAGCCCACTTGGCTTCTCCAGACAGGGGGGACCAGGTAGTGCCCTCTCTTCCAGGAGCGCCTCCTCCTCTCCCAGCGGAGGATATCAGTGTACAAGCCACAGACTGCCTCCAGGAGCTGCTCTTTCCCCACTGGGTTTTTTTCAGACAATTGATTCAACTCTTTATTTTGCGGAGCAATTCAGCAAGGCCTTGGGAGAAGGAAGTCTGGGTGTCTCCTTAGTATTCAATATGGTTTTGTGGTTCCAAAAGATATTCCATTAAGATTCTTGGTGGATGAACCACAGATAACGTTCTCCATGCCTCTGTGCATGTAATCTTAGCAATGAAAGGCCTGAGCAATATTTTATTGATTATTGAGAATTATGAATAATAATGGTTGTGTTTGCTGGAAAGCTTCTAGGGAAAGATAAGTAGAAACATATTTTTGTCATGGCAATGAAACATTTGTTGGGTTGGTTTTTAAGGAATAATTCTAAAAGAACTAGAATTCCTTCTTTTTTAAAGAAAGCCTTCTAAAATGAAGACCATAATGCAATGCATATAACAATCTAAATCATAGATTAATGATTTGCTTGGAAAATTTAACAATCAAATTGTGAGAAGTATTAGCAATGAAGAATTAAAATATATAAGATTAGTCATGATGTTTATGCATTCTCATTCCCCAGAAAATTTGGCTTCAAGGAATGAGTACATTGAATTAAATCCAATGGAACAGTGTTTTTTTCATATTAATATTTTTGAGCTTCTTCATAAAAGTACAGTCATGCATTTTGATGAAAATTTATAAAATACTCTTAAAATACTTAGTCTGTGTCAATATAAACAGAATTGAAATGGCAGCGATTAAATGATTTGTTTTATTATCATAATAAAGCTTTTTTTAAAATGGACAAATGTAGAAATTCACAGTCGTAGACAATTAATTCTTTTAACTATAGATCTTTTGTTCTTTTTATTTTTTTAACTATAGATCTTTAGACACAACTGAGGATGTACTATTAGTAAAAGCAAACATTCAAATACAGTCAATGTTATCTGTAACCTAAAAATTTCTTCCAAGGTAGATTCATAGGGAAAATATTTTCATGTGTCTTGTTAGTGCATGATTCTTAACCATTTCTTATACTTTAAGGATATAAAAACTGCAGCAGTTTAGCACAATGGGAAGGATCATTGGTTGGGGTAAGGAGACCATTTAGGAGTCTACTGCAGTAATTCAAGCCAGAAATAGTGCCAGTGAAGATAAGTAGTTGGATGTAGGTTCTGAAAGTGATTCAGCAGGATTTGCTGATGGATTACATGTGGGGTGAACAAGGGAGGATTCAGATGACTGCAAGATTTTTGCTCTGAGCAGATAGAAGAATAGAGTTGACAACTACTGTCATAGGGAGAGCTGCAAGAAGAGCAGGGTTTCCGGAAGGGATGGAAAGTTTGACTTTGAGTGACTAGGTGTGCGATGGCTGTAAGACTTTCAAGTGAAGATGCCAGCAAACCCACTGCAGTAAGAGTCTGGCATCCAGGTGAGAGGTCTGGACTAGAGATAGAAACCTGCAGCTTGTCAGTGCACATGCGCTATTTAAACAATTTTGAAAAGAGGAAAGATGAGAAGGGGACCAGCCCTCATGAGTGGAATTAGTGCATTTACAAATGAGACCTGGGAATCTAGCTCACATCCCACCATGGAGGATGCGGTGATGCAGACAGTGAGCCCTCTGCAGACACCAGAGTTGCTGGTGCCTTGATCTGGGACTTCTCAGACTCTAGAACTGTAAAAAAATCCATTTCTGGACACCCAATTTAAGGTATTTTTGTTTTAGCAGGCTGAACAGACTAGGAAAAACTCCCTGTCCTAAAAAATCCCTCCAGTAGTAAGCAAACCAGCCAGTTGGTTGCCCTATCAGTGAGACATGGCCTTTTGGTTTAGCAGCATGTTAGTCATGAGTGATTTGGGCAAGAGAAGTTCACATGGAATAACAGGGACACCCTGAGCAAAAGTGATTTGGCTTTAAGAGTGAAGAAGAATTATTGATATATAGTTTGTATTACAGGTTGCTATATCATTATTCTTACATAATATTGTAGTTGTTTAAGAAAAGTCCTTAATTTTTACAGATATGTCCTGAAATTTTCAAGAGTGAAATGTCATGTTTTCTGGGACTTATAAAATACTTCAGCAAAAAGAAAAGAAGTGAAACAACACGTGTCATACACTTGTATCTAGATGGTGCAATTATGTAGTTTATTGCAATATTCTCTATTTTATATATGGTTAAAATTTTTCAAAATAAAAAGTTAAAAAATTGTAAGTAACCAGGAGAAAAAGAATTCAGGGTAGCAGTAATATGGAAATCTTTTGAGTTTTGCTATAAAGCAAAGACAAGAGTAATGCCTGGATTGATCTCTGGATTTGTTGTTGGTCGTTTTTACTTATTTCTTTCTGTTTTGCTTTCTTTCTTTTTTTAAGTTGGGAGAAGTTATGGTGCACTTGAGTGCTGATACAGGAGCACAGGTGGGGCAGGCAGATGGGAAAATGCACTGTGCTCTCCTTGAATAGGAAGAAGGGACAGGACCTTAGGATGAAGGGGGAGGGTTTGGTATGGACCATGCTCATCCACAGTCAACCCAAGTGGCAGGGAGAATGGGCACAGATGCAGGTGGGGGCAGATGTGCTGGTGGGAGGGGTGGTGGCTTCCATTGTTTTAGTAAGGAGCAAGTGCTCTCAAAGGCTGAGGGTAGAGAACAAGGGACTTTGGGAGGCTTAAGGAGAGAGATGAGGGAGAGAGAGACAGAGTTTGTTAAAGAAATGCAACATAATTTCTATACAGCACATAAGGCCCATCTGAAACTGAGACCAGTCAGGAAGTGGAGAAGCAGATGTCCAGTCGGTGGAGAGTTGCAGGTGGTGTAGGAAAGTTACGCTAATGGTGGGGCATGAAATCTGCTAGAGGGGATCCTCGTGAGAGGGAAGCGAGGCTACGTAATAGACGAGGGACAGTGAACAGGGACATAGATTGGAGATCCCAGAGAGTCCAGGAGTTGTTCAGGCCTAGGAGGTGATATTGAAATATGGAAGGTTGAACTTGAGAATATGAAGGCGAGAGAATTAGAAATGGGGACAACTATAGGGCAATGTCATTGGAAGAGCAGAAATGGAGTAAGGCATTGAATTATGACAGGAGTCAGATTGGAGAGAGTAATTGTGAACCTGGTGCAAAATCTCCAAGAAATGAACTCAAGGCTCATCAGTGACCAGGACATCATCTGATGCTTAAGGAGGAAAGAGAGACAATGGTATGGAGTAGGGTTAGGTGCAAGGAGGACATCTATTCCAGCTTCAGGACCACTTGGAAGGGCTGTGGGAAGAAGGTCCCTCAGAGAGAGGGACCAAGCCAGAAGGTAAAGGAACACTCAGAGAGCAGCAGAGGACATTGAGGATGGCGTTAATGACTGGCTGGTCATTCCAGAGGACAGCCAGTAGAATAATCTGAGGGCTGGAGATAGTATTGAGCTGGTCAGATTGGGGGATGAATGAGTCCCAGTGGAGGAGCAGTCATGGCTTCTTGTGGTAAACAAGATAAACACCCCAGAAGTCAATGAGTGTGTGGCATACTGGGATTGGCACTAGCAGTCTCTCAGGTAGATATATGGTGAGACAGGGTCATGGGGAAATGACGGTCTGCAGAGGAACAGGTCATTAGGACACACAGGGAACCCCAGTGGTGTACCTCCTTTTTACTAATCCTAGCTGTCCCTGTGACTCAACTTAGGAGTTTGGGGTCCCATGATGTTCTTATCAGGAAGAGGAGGAAAATCAAAGAATAGAAGGAAAAGTCAAGAATTACATACTTAGGAAAATTAAAGAAAGGCCTAACAGCTCCCATATGTGGTAAGTCAAAGAAGGATAAGTCAGTTTTAAGAAACTGACAAGGGACAGGAGCTGGGGGGATGATTGGGCTGTGATGAATTTGCTGGTGGGTCACAAGCCCATGATCAATTTTCTGCCACCTTTGGTAACTCTGCAGGCTTCCCAGGGGCAGAAAATTTGCCACGTGAGATAGATTTTTCTTCTTTAGGCATTCATAGGATTACTGACTTGTATTTAAGAAGGCATGGAGCTTTTTCTCATATCAGAAATCAGAATAAAATAATAGAATGTTTAGTGGTATTCCAGTAGTTTCTCAAAACTTGTGAGCATGCCACTAGGATCCCAGAAGAATCTCACTGGACCATGAAGAGACCTGCGTATCTGGTTCTTCTGGAGTTTGCCCCGGGGGTGTCCCTGCCACCCCTGCTTCTGAGTGAAGCCCTACTACAAAGACTCAGCCCAGTGACTCCGCCGTGTGAATTTCTGGATGACATTCACACAACTTGGAGTTGTTCTTGGCCACCCCTGAAAGCAAATTTTGTCTGGTTTGTACCTCTTGTCTCTGCACAACAAGCTGCTGTCCTCTGGTTCCTCAAAGGTTCTATTATTTTGGGTCTTGCATATTTTCTCACACAGTATTTGACCAAAAAAAGATGTTTAATTAACATTTCTTGGATGATGACTAAATGAATGAGTGAATGTATTTATTTATTTCTTTATTTCTTAAGCACCTCAAAAGTGGCAAACGTTCTAGGCACAGAGGAAATCTCTGTCTCATGGGTCTTACATTCTAGAGGAAGCAAAGCAATATATTTAATAGCATCTGGCCACAGTTCCTGTATAGAAGGCAAAAACTAAACTGCAAGAATTAAATGAGTTTTAGTGACTGGTTCCTGAGGGCATATCACATGCCTGTTGTCATCTAACTTCCCTCATCAATATGCAGTAGTAATATTGGTCCTTAAAATGGTGAGTGAATTTCCCAAGACATTGGCATCAAATTGCCAGAGCAGCGACATGACTTCGCGACCCACATTCCTAGGGCCTGCATTGCCTCTCTTGTTCTGTGGAGTGCTAGCGGGTGCATTTATGCTGGGATAACAGGGGTTCTGATGGCATTTGGAATCTTTGTTCTCTCCCTTAGTTTGGTCATGGACTAACATGATAGCTGATGCCTCAATTACCAAGCTTTTACTCTGTAGCCACTTCATAGCCATGAGCTGTCTATGTATTCCAGTTAGTTTGTATTTTGCGAGAGATGCAAATCCAGTGACAGTGCCAGGACCCCTTGTCTAGGAGTTGTGCGGCACCTTTATAAAATACCAGTTCCACCATAATAATAAGGAAAGGAATGAAGAAGCTTAACAATCTACCCTTGTCACCTGAACATCAGTGGCACCCCCAGGTCCATTTGCAGATGAATAGGTAAAACATGAGATAGAGATACAATAAAATATAAGCCCTGAAAAACAAGGAAATCTTGTCATATATTTCAACAGGGATGAGCTTAGAGAACATTATGCTAATGAAATAAGCCAGTCACGGAAGCACAAATACTGTATAATTCCATTTATATAAGTATGTATAGTAGTCAAATTCATAGGAACAGAAAGTAGAATGGTGGTTGCCAGGGGCAGTGGGAGGAAGAAAGGATATGTTGTTTCATGGGTGTAGAGTTTCAGTTTTCCAAGATGAAAACATTCTGGAGATCTGTTTCACAATGATGTGAATGCACTTAACACTACTTAAAATGGTTAAGAAGATGAATTATATATATATATATATATATATATATTTGTGTGTGTGTGTGGGTACCGGGGGTTGACCTCAGGACCTCGCATGCCAGCAGGCGCCCGTGCCACTGAGCGATATCACCAGCCCTTTTTTCGTATGTGGGATCCGGGAGTCGAACTCAGGCCCTCGCGCTTGCCGGGCAGGTGCTTATGCCGCTGAGCCATCTCACCCGCCCTGAATTTTATATATTTTTTAAAAGACTCTAAAAATGTTTAATAGTAGTTTTAGTTCTCAGTAAAACTGAGAGGAAGTTGCAAAGATTTCTCTCCCCCGAACACATGCCCAGCCCTCCCCCATTATCCACGTCTCCCCCCAAGATGGTACATTTGTTACAACTGGGGAACCTACACTGACCCCAAGTGGATAGTTTACACTGAGGTGCACTCTTCGTGTTGCACATTCTGTGGGTTAAGGCAAATATATAATGGCATGAATCCACCATTTTGGTGTCATACAGAATACTTTCACTACCCTTAAAACCCTCTGTGTTCCACCTGTTCCATCTCAGCCTCACCCACTGATCTTTTTTACTATCTCCACATTTTGCCTTTTCCAGAATATCGTCTAGTTGGAACCACAGAGTACGTGCCTTTTCACATTGGATTTCTTGGTAATGTACGTTTCAAGGTCCTCCACGTCTTTCCATGGCTTGATAGCTCATTTCTTTGCAATGCTGGATGACATGATCTGGGTGTACCACAGTTTATCCGTTCGTGCACCGAAGGGCATCTTGATTGCTTCCGAGTTTTGGCAATAATGAATAAAGTTCTTATAAACATCTAGGTTTTTGTGTGGATATAATTTACAAAGGAGCACAGTGACTGGTTCATATGATTAAAAAAATATGTTTAGTTTTGTAGGAAACCTCCAAATTGTCTCCCAAAGTAGCTATAACATCAGTAATGGAGGAGAATTCCTCTTGAGTTCCCATTGCTTCACATCCTCACCGCGTTGGTGTTGTGTTATGTGTTTTTACACATAAACGGTCTTCATAAACTTCCAGTAGTGCCCTAAATTCTAGACACCTCTACTGTACTATTTTTGGAAAGCATATTTCTGTATTCATGTCAGCACAGGAAAATTATTTTTGTGGGGGAGGGTTGGGAAAGAGAAACCCTGCATAGGAGAAAATGTGCCCTCTATTCAAAGAAGCAGAAAAGGAAATTGTCCAGCCAAGGAGAGCTGCAAGCCATCAGCTCTCTGGGCCCAAACTGTGTACATGAGTGGTAATCGCCACCACATAGAAAATGGGCTAGGGCCGGTGAGATAGCTCAGCAGCATAAGCGCCTGCCTGGCAAGTACGAGGGCCCGAGTTCGACTCCCGGGTCCCACATACGAAAAAAGGGCAGGTGATATCGCTCAGCGGCACGGGCGCCTGCTGGAGCGCGAGGTCCTGAGGTTGAGCCCCGGTACCCACAAAAAAAAAAAGAAAATGGGCTACCCAACCTCACGCCTCTCGGAAGAGTGTGGCAGCCTGCAGGTACCCAGGAGGCGGCCTGCTTGACATTCAACAGAAGTCAATCCTCAAGGACTGCTCCCTGCCAGTGCCCCAGAAAAACCCAGCAAGGGCACCCACAGCAAGGCAGGCAAGGTCCCCCTCTCCTGGGGGCAGCCTTTGCACCCCAGCTTTCTTTCATCCTAAATAGTGTGTTCTCCAGTGTGCCTGGGGGAGGCTCCTTTGGCAATGGCACCTTGCTGATAAACTGCCCCAGGACCTCCAGTTCGGTCCACTTTGGTGGCTTGGCAGGCCGTGGTGGGAGGCACACATCCTCTCTGGTTAACCAGCTCCAAGGAGGTGGGGGCCTGGTCCCCACAAGAGAAGCCTTTACAAAAAGGGAACATTTTTAATCTACGTTTCCCAGTGGAAGTTAAAACAAGACGTGCAGCAGCAGGAGTTGGCCTCTTTCCGCTGACTTACATCTGCTGCCGGCCAGTGTCACCGGCCCCCTCAGGTGAAGGCAGCTTTGCCTTGGGCAGGAGCTGTTTCCATCCAAACCAAACTTCCCTCAGTGACTTCATGGAGGGCTGGTTTACATCATGAAGAGAAACTCCATTTATTTATTCCTTCATTTATTTATCCTTCATTTATTCAGGATTTTATGGACCCACAAGAGGATGTAATTTAAGAAAACATTAGCAAGCTATTCCAAACACTAAGGTTTTGAATTTGCTAAGCCAAAGAATCATCAATGGAACTATTTCAATATTAAGAATTAAAGGCTGCAGCAAAACTCCTTTTGAGCTGATAGGTTTTAAAATGTGTATTTTTGGTCACGACATCCTGGGGTCCTAGGAAAAGACAACTGGGTTTCCAGGAACCCATTATGAACAACACATGACCTCATAGAAAGGGGCCTGATGCCTCCCTTGGGGGGCATTAGTCCTATGAATAACTTAGAAAATACATGGGCTGTTCTGCCCTTCAGAGCCTCACTTTGAACAGAGTGTCAGAGGGAATTACATGGTGTTTTTCTTAGGGTTTTTAAGACAAAATAATCAAGAGGTTACCAGGAGAGGGAGTGAGCTAAGAATGGCCCCTCACGGCAGAAATACGACATTTTTTATGTTCCCATTCTATTAGCAATCCTGTGTTAGTGATGTTTTTAATCTCCTTAAATAGCCAACATCATAAATCTTTAGGAACCTTTTTAAACCTTGTTGAAACTTCCCTCTCTTTGGAAGCATGCAAGATCCAACAGTGGGGGAAACACCTCCCTCTCTCAACAAGTCTTCATCTCGTGTCTCCAGGAGACACAGGTGTGCACACATGACCACATGCATGTAACTTCATGAAGTATACTAATACACACTTATTGATTTAGGATTTGTCCTATACCCTACATCACTCGACTCACCTTCCTGAGGGTACAGTCAAATCTCACTTAGGTGATTACCCCAGGCCTCTATTTGTGCTCAACTGTTGAGTCAGTCTAGGGTGGACCTCCTTGCAATATGAGTGACAGTCCATAGTTGGCTGGCTCCAAGGCAGGCTAGCTTGGCAGAGGGGCATCACAGAAGAGAAATAGTTCATGGTGTGATGGGCAGAAAGCAGAAAACAGCAAGCAGCAGCAGCCTGCCTTCTTTCTGTCCCTTTATATTCCATCCAGGCTACAAGCCTATTGATTGGTTCCACTAATACCCAGAGTGAGACTTCCATTATTCACACCCTTAATCCCAGTATCACCCCCTTAATCCACATTCACAATATTAATCCAGCCACTTTTGAAACTCCCCACCTGTGACCACATGAGGGGACATCTAGATACAAGCCATAACAAGTACTAACCCTGCCTCCCACACCATACATGTGTGTAGGTATATTTGCAACCCCACTTTTAGTTAATATAAATACATTCCCAGAGAATTTTCAAATGGAATGTATAAGCCACAGTAAAACATTCAACTTAAAGGACAATTTGGCCATGTTTCTTTGCCAGACTTTTATAAGACTTGTCATCACACTTTATTCATGTCATCACTTCTTGGTAGTACATGTGTTTGTGAACTGTTTTCAAGCATGAAACATAGGAAGAGTAAAATCACATCAAAAATTTCTGACAAGCACCTTGAGAACTCACTAAGAATTGTAACCACTCCATTCAGCCAAATGTTGATGCATTAATTTCACAAAAACAAAACCAAATATCCCACTAGTTTTATGTTTATGTTTCTCTCTTTTTTAAATGTTATATAAAAAATATAAAAATAAAGGGAGTTTTGTTACTTGTTCACATTAACTATATTGTATAGTTTATATGTGACCTGAGATGATTCCTTTTCCCTTGGTGAGCCCGGGAAAGCCAAAAGGCTGGGCACCCCTGGTATTGACCATTTTTCCATGTATTTATTCATCATTGTATATCTTCTTTGAAGATATGTCTATACAAATCCTGTGCCCATTTTTTAATTGGACCTTTTTTCTTATTGAGCTTTAAGGGTTCTTTATATATTCTAGGTACAAATTCCTTACAAGATATATGATTTCCAAATATTTTATCCCATATAGTAGATTGTCTTCTCACTTTTTGATGGTATCATTTGAAATACGAAAAGTTTAATCTTGACAGTATGCAACAAATCTACTGTCCTAATTTTTTCTTTCATCCCTTGTGCTTTTTGTGGCATATTTAAGAAATCAATACTGATTTCACCTAATTCAAGTTCAAAAGATTTACTCCTTTTTTTTTCTTTCCTAGTACTGGGGGTTGAAACCAAGGCCTCTCGTACATGCTGGGCAAGTGATCTACCACTGAGCTACATCCGCAGCCCACAGCTGTGTTTTCTTCTAAGAGTGTTAGGGTTTTAGTTCCTACATTTTGAGTTAATTCTGAATATAGCATGAATTGTAGGGATGTAGATATCCAGTTATCACAACAGCATTTGTTGAAGAATATTTGATTTTTCTTTATGGTGAGCCTTGGCTTTCTTGCCAAATATCAACTGACCATAATCTCTCACCTTAAACAAAAATCAAGTCAACATCAGTTGAAAACTTAGATATAAGACCTGAAACTACAAAACTACTAGCAAAAAACATAGAGGTTTATCTCCGTGACATTGATCTAAACAGTGTTTTTTATTTTACTTTATTTTTTATATAAAACCTCAAAAACCAGGGAAACAAAAGCAAATATAGACAAATGGAATTGTATCAAACTATAAAGCTTATGAACTGCAAAGGAAATGATCAACACAGCAAAGAGATAATCTTCAGAATAAAAGAATATATTTGAAACTACATTTGATAAAGAGTTAACATCCAAAATATATAAGGAACTTAAACTCAATAACAAAACAAAGAAATATTCTGATGAAAAATGGGACAAAGGACTGAATATACATTTCTCAACAGAAGACATACAAATGGCCAATAGACATGTGGGAAAAAAAGCTCAGCATCACTAGTAACAGGGAAATGCAAATCAAAACCACAATAATAATTGATATCATCTCACTCCAGTTAGAGTGATGCTATCAGAAAATCAAAAGAGAACAAGTGTTGGTGAGGGTGTGGGGGAAAAAGACCCTCACACACTGTTGGTGGGAATATAAATTCTCAGCCGTTGTAGAAAACACTATGGAGATTTCTCAAAAAATTAAAAATAGAACTACCATGTGATCCAGCAATTGCTACTGGGCATATATCCAAAGGAAATGAAATCAGTATGTGGAAGAGATACCTGAAGTCCTATGTTTATTGAGTTGCCTGGATGGGAGAGAGGCATTACAGCTTTGGGTAACATTGTGACCTGAAATTTCATAATTTCAAAATTATGATTTTTCTTGTCTTCACCTATCTTTATTCTATTCTACTTCATCTTGAGATAATCATGTAGTATTTGTTCTTTAGTATATTCATGTGGTGTACTGCAGTGATTGATTTTTATGTTGAACCCAACTTACATTCCTGGAGTAGGTCTCAGGTATGATCATGATATGTACTCATTTTCATAGGTTGCCGATTCAGTCTGAGAACGTTTTCTGATGATTTGTGCATCTGCATATTCACAAAGGAATTAGTCTTTAGTTTTCTTGTAATGTTTGGTTTGGGTGTCGGTGAATATTCTTATGATTTAGGAAGAGTTACCACATCTGTTTTTTGGAAGAGTTTTTGAAGAACTGGTATTACTTCTTCTTGACCATCTGGTAGAATTTACCTATGAAACCTCCTGAACGTAAGCTTTTCTTTACAGAAAGTTCTTGGATTTAATCGTCAATCCCACCTCTTTACCTGACATGTCCATACTGATTTTCTGTTTCCTCTTGAGGCACTTTCAGTAGTTATGACTTTCTAGGAATTTACTATTTTTATAGGTTATTTAATTTCTCTTTTTTTTCTTTATGTGGGTACCGGGAACCGAACTCAGGACCTCGTGCTTGCCAGGCAGGTGCTTATGCCTCTGAACTATATCACCGGCCCTTAATTTCTTGACATACAATCATTCATAGCCTTTCATTTTTTATTCCTGTAAAATTGTTAGTGATGATCCCTTTTTCACTCTTGATTTTATTAATTCCATCTTTTTTCTTGTTTTTTTTGTTGGTTTCTAGGTAAAGATCTGCCAATTTTGTTAATATTGTCAAGTAATGAACTTTCAATTTTATTAACTTACTCCATCATTTTTGCTTTTTCTGTTTCAATTACTTCCACTGTAGTCTTTATCATTCCTTCCCTCTGCTTGCTTTAGGTTTCGCTTACAATTGTGTTTCAAGTTTCTTAAGGGGAAAAGTTAGTTTGCTGATTTGAAATCTTTCCTGTTTTGTAATATAGTAATTTATATGTATAAATTTAGTTGGATCCCATAAGTTATGTTAGGTTGTGTTATTGTTTGTGTTCATCTCAAAGTATTCTCTGATTTTCTTATTTCTTTTCTTCTTTTGTCCCACTGGTTATTTAGAAATTTGTGGTTTAATTTTACATATTTATGAATTTTCCAAATTTCTATTTGTATTCCATTACACGTAGAGAGCATACTTGGTATTATTTCAATCCTTCTACATTTACTGATGCTTATTTTATGGGTTAACACATGCTGTATCCTGGAGAATATTTCATGTGTACTTGAGAAGAATGTGTTTTCTGCGATTGTTGGGCCGCATATTCTATAGAGGTCTGTTGGGTCTAGTTGCCTTGTAGTGTTATTAAATCCTTCTTTTTAAATCTTCTTCTCAATTGCTCTATCCAATAATCAAGATGGCATATTGAGATGGTCAACTATCCCTATTTCTGTCTAATTCTCCCTCAAGTCTATGAATTTTTGCTTTGTGTATCTTAAGGCTCACTCTGAAGTACATATATGTTAATTTTTCCTGTTGGATTGGCCTTTAATCATTTTTTTTTTTTTTTGTGGGTACCGGGGGGGTCGACCTCAGGACCTCACGCGCCAACAGGCACCCGTGCCGCTGAGCGATATCACCGGCCCCTTTTTCGTATGTGGGATCCGGGAGTCGAACTCGGGCCCTCGCGCTTGCAAGGCAGGCGCTTACGCCACTGAGCCATCTCACCGGCCCGGCCTTTAATCATTTAGAAATATCCTTCTTTGTTTGTAAATTCTTAGGGGAGTGAGGTTAGGTTAAGTTAAAACACTAGGCTAAACCCAGTCTAGGACCATCTAGCGTTCTGAATTCAAATTCTAATCCAACTAGTCAAAGAACAAGGTAAGTCACCTGTCCTTATAGGATTGGTTTCCTTTCTGAATAACAAGACTGCTGTGTATTTCAAAAGAAACCATACATGACAATGCCAAGTGCTGACAAGGACGTGGAGTAACTGAAACTCTTACCCATTGCTGGTGGGAATGCAAAAGGGCCAAGCCTCTTCAGAATACAGTGTGTCAGTTTTGAGTAAAGCCAAACATACTCTGTGATATGTTGCAGCAATCTCACTTCCAGATATTTACCCAAGGGAAATTAAAACTTATTTACATGCTAAAACCTGTATGTGAATGTTTATAGAAACTTTATTAGCAGTGAAACCTAGGGGGAAAATGTGCTTCAACTGGTTAAAAGATAAGTGAGTAGAGCATAACCACACGATGGAATTATGTTTAAAAATAAGAAAGAACAAACCACTGATGTTCTAATAGCAAAGATAAATCTCAGTGTTTCATGCTAAAGGAAAGAAGCTAAACTCAAAAGACCGAATGATATTGTTCATGTACAGTTCTAGAAAACGCAGAGGTTGCCAAAGCCTGGGTGACAAGGGGGTGTAAAATGTTGGCGGGGGAGTAAGTGTTGAATATCTTGATTGTGATTGTTCCATGATTTTATGTTTCTGTCAAAACATGTAGAACTGTACAATAAAAAGGATGTTTATTGTATATATTTTATCCCCTAAATTAAAAATAAATAGAGCTAGAAGGGGTAGAGAAAAAAAGTTCTATTGTCCCCTGCACGCAAAAATCAGCCTGAGGTCCTGGTCATCTCTTAGGCAGCCCCTTCCCTGGAGGAGGCTGCTTGGGTCTGGCTCCCAGCTCCCCTCTGTTTAATGAAGACCTACAGACTTCCAGGTAGCTCCACTGAAAGGCATCTTAGAACCAGTCCAGTTTTATGACCAGCAATCCCAACCTTTGATGCATGTTGTAGGCAAGAACCCCCGGAAGGCCGTAGTTATTATAAGATGTTAAGTGATACTCTAGCATTCTTTTAACCTCCATGAAAACATGTCACCACATCATATTCTGATTCTATCCATACATACTACTACCTGGGAGGCTGAGCTTTGATTTCCATATAGGTGGAGACCACTTCAAGCAGGAGTAAAGCACCATTAAAGAAAGCTGCAAAGCCGGGCATGGTAGCACATGGCTGTAACCCCAGCACTCAGGAGGCTGAGGCAGGAGGATTGCTGCAAGTTCAAGGCCAGCCTGGGTTACATAGTGAGTTCAAAGCTAGCCTGAACTACATAGAAAAATCTTGTCTCAAAAAAAAAAAAAAAAAGAAAGAAAGAAAAAAAGAAAGAAAAGAAACCTGCATGGAGATGTGTAGGATATAGCACACAAACCACTGAATCTTCATTTTTTCTATGATATATTAAAAGGCCCTTTCTAGTGTACTTAAATGCTTGTGTGACTAAACTTTGAAATTTATATGGAAAGACAACCAGCCGAAGAGAGGTCAAGAACAGGAAGGCAAGTGACACTAACTGGCATAGGAAAATGGACACATTAAATGTGCTAGAGGGAAGTGTTTCGCTCTGCTGCAATTCCCCACTGTCTGCGGAGGGCGTGCTTCCCCTGGGGAGGAGTTCTGGCTCGGCCGCCTTTCAGCATACAGCTCAGGGAAGATGCTGCGGCCAACCTGGCTTCCCTTCACTGTGAAGATACATTAACTGTCAGCCTTCATCATCTTACTGTCTTGAACTTTCCTCCAGGAGCAAAATTGAGATTTCTGTTCACTTTTTGCTCATCAGATAAGATGAGGAAAAGAAATCCCTGAAGACATTGAGGAAGACAGAGAAGGTGCAGGTGGACTCCTGAACTTTCTAAAGCTTTTTTCACTGCTTTACTTGGCTTATTCTGTCGGGGGCAAAGGCCACTGAGGAAGGAGGGCTGCCCTCTAGGAGTGAGGTATTTGGGGAGCCTCCTTGTAGCCTTCTGGCTCAGGGAAGCTGCATTCTGGAGCAGGGCAGCAGTCTGCAGTTCTCGAATGGGCTGCTGCTGGGAAGTCAGAGACTATGGTCTGCAACAGCAGCTTTGGGAGAAGTGAACAGCTGCAAGCATTTTCAGATGAACAGCTGGGGCTTCGGTGGGAGATCCAGTCAGTGTGTGTGTGTGCTTTTGGGAGTGGGGGATGTGTGGTGGGAGTGTCAGAGGGGAAACAAGGCCCTGCATAAGTCACCATTTAAAACAGATCTTCCTGGTCCACTGTGTCACCTGCTAAAAATGGCAACGTGATGGGGAAAACCCACAACTCCCTGATGCTGAGAGATGCACTCTGAGCCTGGCAATCAGGAATTTTCCTTTTAGTACGGGCTGTGGTTAGTCAAGGATTTTGCAGAACAGCATGACATCTTTAAAGGGCCTTAGATGACAGTCTCTCATTTCTGACAGTTGTGAGAACACCTTTAATGCTCCCTGACTTTCCCCGGCTCTCTGTCCTCAGTCAGGTAGATGGAGCTAGCCCAGACCACCGTGGAAGGACTGTGGGCTGGGGTGGCTATGTGCAAACGGCAGTGCATTTAGCTATGATGCCAAGGAAAGGAGCTCTGGGCAGTGTCCTGAATTCTTCCATTTGTTTTGTCACCCTCTGCATCCTTGGTCCTTTTCCCAGTGTGACCCATCTGCCCCTTCCCTCCCACAAGGGAGCTTCTGGTACTTTGACCCTTGCTTCAGTTTCAGTCCAGCCTGACGTTGCATTTGCAATATAATTGTGGGTTTTGTTCTTTTTTTTTTTTTTTTTTGTGGGTACCAGGGGTCGACCTCAGGACCTCGTGCAATGTAAATGTTTTGTTTATTCCTTATTTCTGACTAGTAAGAACCATGAATGTGTGGGTTTTTATTGTTTTAAATTATAAAATATTTAACCTTGTCTGTATCCATAAGAATACTGATAACACTGAACTGTGTTACAGAAGGCTTGTGTACCCCCAAAATCTTTATGTGAAAGTTGTAATGCTTGTTGTGACTGTGTTTGGGGACAAGACCTTTAAAGAGGAAACTAAAGCTAATTAAGGTCAAAATGATGAGATCCTGACCCATCTAGACTAGTGTCCTTAAAAAGAGACAGTGGCACCAGGAGCGTGTATGCACACAGGAAGGGACCCGTGAGGATACAGCAGAAGTTGTTCACCTGTGAGCCAAGGCAAGTGGTTCCAGGAGACACCATACCTGCCACCAGCCACCTCCAAAATGGTGAGGATAAGTTTCTGCTATTTATACCACCCGGTCTGTGGTCTTTTGTTATGCAGCACTGGCAGGCAAATACTTTACTTGTGCTTGATCCTCCTAAGTGCTCCACATTATTATTTCTTTTAATACCTTAACCAAATCTATGTGATTATCCCCAATTTACAGTTCAGGGAATAGTGGTAAAATAACTACTAAGTGCTAGGATTTGAACTCAGGTCTGCTGGCTGCAAAATTCTGCACTTAAGTTTGGCACTAGACTGTTTCAAAAGGAAGTGTGCGGCTGCTCTTAGAGAGGGGCTTGTGCAGCAGCAGGTATACACCCTGGGAAGTCCAGATGCCACCACGGACTGAGGGGTGGCCATGGGCTGAGTGGTGGACCCCAGAAAGGCATGTCATGTCCCACTAGCTGGAACCTGTAGATATTCCCTTACATGATAAAAGAATGAATATTGCCTTGTATAGCAAAAGCTTCGATGCAGATTTTGAGAGGAGGAGCTTATCTTGGTTTGTCTGGTTGGGAACTAAATGCCACCATAAATGTCATAAGAAAGAGACAAAGGGATGTAGCACAGATGAAAGAAAAGACAGCCACACAGAGCAGAAGACAATGTGAAGATGATGACAGGGAGAGAGGCAGCCACAAGCCAAGGAATGCCAACAGCTTGATTTGGGACTCGTGGCCTCTGAAACTGTGAGGAGACCCATTTCTGGTAGGGAAGCCACCCTGTTTGCCACATTTTGTTATTGAAGCCCTGGGCAGTGAGCGTGTCAGGTATGGCCAGTATGGTACGGCTGGGGCTGGGCGTTAGCAGCTACCCCTGGAATCACTCCTCTCTGAAGTCACCCATGCTTTAAAAAGTCTGAGGCTTGATCATCACCACAAAAGCAGCTGAAGCAAAACTGCCTGGGCCCGAGCTCAGCATCAGGAAGTGTCAGGGCCTTCTGGGGGTGCCAGTGGTACCAGGGGCAGCCCCTCTGGGTTTCTCTGTTTAGAGCTGAAGCCTCCCAGAGTCCCTGATTCGCGCAGATCAGAACTCTGCACTCCTTGTCATCACCTCCTTCCAAAGCCTCAAGAAACGGTATGAACAGGAGAAAGGCAGGACTTTCGAGAACAGCGACGGTCGGCCGCGGGCTCCTTCCTGGACCACAGAAGCCACTGAGTTTAGGGAGAAAGGGACTAGGCCAGGCCGCCACAGGCAGCGGGTGGAAATGAAACCACCGGGGAGGTCTGAGGAGGCTTCAACAGCACTGGATCGGACAACTGAGGGTGGAGGGGGCTGGGGAGCCAGAGGAGGCACCTGTGAAAATAGCAAATACTTGAGCCCGAGACTGTACACATCCTGCCCTGGCTCCCGCAGGTTTCCTGCAGAGGCAAGGATCACAGGGCCAGGGTGATGTGTCTCCCACGATGTCAGCGTCCCCGAGGGCCCGTCAGGAATTTGAAAGGGAACCAGCTTAGGAGCTGCAGCGACATCTGAAAAAGGCATAGGAGAGAGGCGGAGGGAGCAATAGTCAGATCATCAAGCCCTAAGATATGGCTTTAACCTCTGCCCCTCCTGTCTGCCCGGGCTGGGAGACCCCGAGGAGCCCAGAGACTTTTCTAAGAGGGAGGGGAGGGAGGCAGGGTGGGGTGGGGGCAGCTCTGCCGGGCGCCGGCTCTGCTCCACCACGCAGCTGACGGACACTTGAGAAAGTTCCTTCCCAAGCCCGTATCCTGCTGGCTCAGGGCAAAGTGTGCAGCTTTCCCACCAGGATCAGTGAGGAAACGGCCCGGTTTGGACTCAAACAGACTGATTTGTTTTCCCAACAAGGCCTCAGCTCAGCTCAGGGAGCCCCACGATGCCCGCTTTTTCAGGGTGCCTCTCTGAGAACACATCGCCCTCCCTCTCTGAGGACACATCTCCCGGTGTCTGTAAGGCTTCTGCTTCTGGTTTGACGTCTCTTATTTACAAAGCAAACAGAATGTTCCTTTTAACACACATCATGCTAAGTTTATTAATGCAGAAAACAATCCCAGGGGGCCAACCCGGGGGGGCCCCTTGAAACCTGCCAGCACAAACTCTTCAAACGCTCAGCCCGTCAGATCCTCCAGGACAATATTTCACACAATGGAGTAAAAATAATATTTTTCTTTGGGCCTTTCCAACCGCTTTTGTGGCGAGCAGACAGAAATTATTTTCTTACTCTGCTCCCAGAGCAGAAATCTGGACGAAGCAGCGTTTATTTGTTTAACACGGTGATTTCATCCTAAATGTCTCGACAGCAAATAGTTGGTGGTTTAATAAAGGGCCTTTGAAAGGAGGCTGGAGCTGGGGAAATGTACGGCATGTGGCTGTCAGGGGCCGTGGCCACCGGCTGCTGAGGCCGTGTGCCCCCTCGGCCTGTTGGGGCATTCGGGGGGTCGTGGCATGTGATTGCTCCCCTGTCACAACAGTTCGTGCTGCTTCCATCCCAGAGAAGGAAGGAGGCTGACTCTTTGGTCATGAACGCTAGACCATCCCCAAGGCCAGCCCCGCCAAATGCAGAACCTACAAGCAGACACTCAAACCTATGTTCCGTAAAGAAGCCTTATGTGTCCCTTTCCGCCTTCCCCTGACTGAAAGTATGCACTGTGTGAACCAAAAGTCAGCTTCTGTGCTGATGCCAGCCTGGATTTCTGCATCCAGGGCTCTGGTTAGCAGGAGGGAGACGGAACAGGGCCGGCTCAGACCATGGGGCTCCTCCAGTGCACACCAGCTTTACTCCAGCCAGCCAGGACCAATGCCCCCTGCAGTCTTCCAACCTTCAATTAGAAGTCTCAGCAAAAACTCCAAAGGACTCCCTTGCATTTCGCTTCCTTTCTTTGAAATGGAACAAACAGAGCACAGAAGAAAAGAACCAGGAGGATGTGGTAAATGGTGTAACAATTGCCCAGGGGCTCTGATCACCAGAACCTAGCCCATCATTTCACAGAGGAGGAGGGCACCAGAGAGGGGCGGTTGGTGATATGTCTGAAGGCACACAGGTACTAGAGGGAGAGCTGTGGCTGAAACCATAATTCCTATTTCCGGTGTGGAATGGAAAAGAGCCCAGCTTAGCTTTACATCTGACAAAAACAAAAAGCTGAATTACAGGTCTCAGTTTGGGCAATTGTGACTCGGATGGAACATCTGATTTGGTTCCTGGTGATTGGTAGTCAGCCTGCAATTCTAGAGAGTGGCTCGGTACTTTTATTTTATTTTTAAACAGTGTAGTAGTGGCATCCCAACAGGCTTCACAAGCTTATTCACTGTCATTGTCACTGTCGTTGAGGGTGGTGATGGGACCTCTTTGTTTCTTGCTACTGTGCTGCAGGAGTTATTGGACCAAGTAACTTCAAGAGGGACCAGTGATGGGGAACTGTGGATGGAGGCTGTATGCCCAAGTGTATGGATGTGAGCAGTGAGAGAAGCCTGATAAGAATGATAGGTCCGTCCTCCTACAGGCCTCCTGGGCCCGCGTCTTTTGTTCAACATGTGTACTGCAGATCTGCTTCTTTTGACGGGTGGAGAAATTGTAATAATCTGAAAGATAAGGTTAATATGCTCAGTTCATTTGGATTCAGTCTTTAACATGAACAACTACTTTCGGTTGTGTTTGACATAAACAACCTGTGGGCAGATTGACACTGGTAACCTTGATATTTTTACTCTTCATTAATTTTTCTGATATAGTTGCTTGCATTTCCTGCAGGAGGGTTTCTCACCTGCTGGCCACCAGCTTGCAGCAACCAGCTAGTTGGCTCTTGTTCTTTATACCTCCTTCCGTAGGCTCATTGTTGAAGATTAAGGTAGACTGGGCACAAGGACAGAGTGGTGAGATCTATGAGGGGGACTGTAAAAGGGGAAAACAAAAAGGAACTAGATAAGGAGATTGGAGAACTTTTAAAGTCTCAGCGTATAATGCCTTACCAAGGTGGTCCTGCCCCTTTCTCATAGGGCAATAGAATGCCAGGTACACTCCAGCTGTGCCACCTGCAGGAGCTCCCGAGTTTCCAGTCATCATGGATGTGGTGGCTTAGAAAATAAGATTAATTTTGCACAGTCTGTCTTTCAATTCACTTTTGCCTCTTTCTACAATACTTTTCTATTGTAGAAAAGCATTTGGTGGTGTTTGCTTATTGACTATACTTCCTCTAAGCCGCTGGATGCTTCTTCCTTATATCGTCTCAAACTCTGGGACCCTGACTCCTTGAGAGTGGAGAGGACACTATTTTATACATTGCAAGAAATATATTTTTACATTTCCTTCAGAAATGTGAAGAACACTGGCCTCCCCAATGCAAAACTAAAGCAAATAAATGAAGTCAAGTTTGCCAGTGTTACCTGTTGATGCAGGACAGTGCCATTACTAAAGACCCATCAATCTGCTAAAGGAGCTGCCTGCTCACGTCTTCAAATGTCTGTGTTCTCATTCGGCTTGGCCACTTATCCTGCCAGAAAGCTAATTGCCAGACCTAGAAGGAAAAGCTCTTGCTAGCCAGACTCTCCGCTTAGGACGCACACTTTTAAATCAATTGTATCATCATTGTATAGATGCCTGAGTGCGAATTGAGAATTCAGGCCCTTGTTTCGTGGGTTTCCAAGATGGACCATTACATAAGATTTGGAAAACAGAGCCTTAGGAAATAATCAAGGTCGCCATGTTGAGGCCAGACACCATTTGCTTTTTGTTCTTTCTGAATAGTGAGATCTCTGCTGATAACAAACACACTGACGTGAGAAAGCAGTGTTCTCTGACGGGTTACAGGCACCCTCTGGGAATATCTAATGGATGCGAAAGGCTGTGGCAGGACTGTTTGTGAAGGAAAACTGATGCCTGGCAAGGAGAATTGTTTTCAGCTCTGGAGGAGAATATTCGAAGTTATGTGTTCATTCGCTCTACCCCTTCTCTGTCCCAAGCCTCACACTCATCGCTCAAGTTCTCAGTGCACTTGGGCCAAACCAACACCAGTGAAGTATTTCACGGACAGCTCAGTGCGATTTGTTTGTCCTCATCACCCAAGTGTGAGTTTCACCCAAGCAGCCTCTGTGTGCTTTTTTTTTTAAGGGAGAATCTCCAAAAGGGATGGTTTTATTTTGCAACTTATAGAAGGTAATAGGATCCTTCCTGAGATATTTGTTCTGGATCCCAGAATGTAACCTGATGTGCCTGGTCATCACTTTCACTTTATAGAACTTTGTATCTTGGGGCCTTATTAAGTTATCTAGTCAGCCTGTCTGTTTCTAGCCTAAGCATTTCCTTGTGGAGGTGAACTGAAGAACTTTTACTTTAACCCAGTACAGTGCGTATTCCTGACAAGCACATGTATAAATGATGTCATTGGTTGGGGATCCTGAGCAAATCACACAGCTGTAACACCTGGCCTAAAGTACCTCACCTTCTAACTCAAAAAGCAGCTAGGCAGCAGAATTCTCCTAAAACCTCAAAGCGCTACCAAACATAATAAAGTCGCCTTTACTTATCATCAAATCATTTAAAGCTCAGCGATGACTTTTAATATTCTTTTTATGACATGTCATGTCTACCACAGGTTAAAAGAGGCCTCCCAAACAAAACAATAACATTGAGTGAAAACTTATATATAAAGTCTCTCTCTACTAGAAAAGTTAGTTTTGGCCCCCAAACAACAGATTTTATGGGTTCCTATAAAATCATGACTATTTCTTAGCAGTTGGATTTTCCAAACCTTGCAATGAAACTCTTAGTTACACTAGATCTTTCAAGCACAAAATGAATGATTTTGGCTTCAGGGAAAATGGGGTAGACACACTTTTCCTTTCTCCTGCCACTAAAGCCCCTGGACATTAGATATGAAACTATATAAGAAAACTTTGGAAAACAGAGAAAAGAAGGCAGACCAGCTTAGGATATGAATACACAAGGTATGACATGGAGGTCAGTTCTCTGGACTTTCTTTGGCTTTGCATATACTAGACTTGGAGCTGAAGAAGCCAGTAACCAAGGAGTACCAGTGGGTACAGAGGCAGAACAGCCCAACAAAAGCCAGCCGAAGGCCCAGGAAAAATGTGGATTAGCACAAAAGAAAACTTAGGTAATAGCCACTCTATTCCACCCAAACACCACAGGAAAAACCGTGGCCTTATCCTACCACGCTAAGAAGTGTCAAGACCCCCACTCTCCCAGGGCTATAATGGGATACCCCAACCCCCTGCCGTGACAGTCAGAAGAGGCTGAATTGGGGGCCAGGACCTTTATTCCTACTTATTGGTAGTGAGCCCTCCCAGCTGTGGGGTCAGTGGAGCCCACATGGGGAGCCTAGAGGGCTGTCGTTGCTCAGCAGTAACAAGGTGTTCACCGAGGTGTCGTCAGAGGAGGCCAAGTGGAGAGTCAGGACTTTCACAACTGCCGTGTGCTAACAGGGTCACGCTACCTCAGTCTCAGTGGACACCACACAGGGACCCAGAACTCCCACTCCCACCCAGCAGTAATAAGGACACTTTTCCACCTCAGATACCCACAGGGACTGAGTGGGGAGCCTGGACTGCTAAGTCCACTTGTTAGTAACAAGGTGATTCTCCACCTCTTCTTCTGCTGGAGTGGTGTTTTTAAAAAGTCAGCAAAAACAGAAGGCTTAAATAAGCTCCAGAGTCTTAGAATAGACTAAATAGAATAGACTAAAATGTTCAGTTTTCAACTGGAAATTATTTGTTATACAAAAACTATGAAGATCTCGAACTGAGAGGAGAACAAACAGTAGATCCTAACACCAAGGTGACACAAATGCTAAAATTGCCTGACAATTTTAAAGCTACCATGAAAAAAACTTCAATGAACAGTTAAGAACACACTTGAAATAAGTGAAAACAAAAGAAAATAAAAAGATCTGACAAAGAAGTAGAAAGTCTCAACAAGGAAATAGAAGACCTAAAGAAAAACCAAATGGAAAATTTTAGAACTAAAAGATGCAGTTACCAAAATAAAAGGCTTGGTTGATACATTCATCAGTAGAATGAGAATTGAAGAAAGAATCGGTGAACTGGGAAAGTGAACAATGGAGATTATTCACTCTGAGTAAAAGAGAAAAAATAGCCTGAAAAAATGAACCCAGCCTCAGAGCCCTGTGAGACCATAACAAAGAATCCAGCATTCACATCGTCAGAGCACCAGCAGGAGAGAGCGAAAAAGTACTTCAAAAAATAGCAGCTGATATTTCCCCAAATTTGGCAAGAGAAACATATTTACAGATTCAAGAGCTGAGCGAACCTGAAACAGGAAAATCCAAATAAATCCACGCCAAGATACATCATAGTTAAACTTCTGAAAACTAAAGACAAATAAGAATATGAAAAGCAGCCAGAAGGGGGAAAAAAAATGACACCTTACCTATAGGGAAAAGTAATTAAGAATGTCAGTGGATTTCTCATCAGAAACCATAACAATCAGACAGAAATGGCATAATATTTTCCTGGTGCTGAGAGGAAAGAACTGAGAACCTAAAATCGTATACCCAGTGAAAATATCCATCGGTAATGACAGGAAAATCAAGACATCCTCAGAGGAAGGAAAACTAAGAGAATTTGTCACTACCAGACCTACTCTAAAAGAATAGCTAAAGGGAGTTCTGTAAAGAAAAAGAAGACAATAAAAAGGGAACCATGGAATATCAGAGAGGGAAAAAAACATAATAAGAAAGCATATGAGTAATAAAATGCACTTTCCTTCTTTTGTGAGTTTTTGAATTATGTTTTTGTTTTTTTTTTTTTTTTAATGTGGGTACCGGGGGTCGACCTCAGGACCTCGCACTTGCCAGCAAGCACTTGTGCTGCTGAACGATATCACCGGCCCTTTTCTCGTATGTGGGTACCGGGAGTCGAACTCAGGCCCTCGCACTTGCCAGGCAGGCGCTTACGCCACTGAGCCATCTCACCGGCCCTGAATTATGTTTTATAGTTAAGAAAAATTACCACAGTATCGGATGTGGTTTTAAATTATAGAGGAGAAATATTTGAGAGAACTACATTATAAATGAGGAGGGTAGGGCCGGTGAGATGGCTCAGTGGCTTAAGCGCCTGCCCGGCAAGCGCGAGGGCCCGAGTTCGACTCCCGGTACCCACATACGAAAAAGGGGCCGGTGATATCGCTCAGCGGCACGGGCGCCTGCTGGCGCGCGAGGTCCTGAGGTCGACCCCGGTACCCACACAAAAAAAAAAAAATGAGGAGGGTAAAGGAGCACAAAGGGATGTGAAGTGTCTTAGTACATTTATGCTGCCGTGACAGAACACCACAGACTCGGTGTGACAGACCGATATTCATCAGCTCATAGCTCTAGAACTGGGAAGTTGAACAGCAAGGTGCCGGCCTCTGGTGAGAGCTTTCTTCGGCATCATAGCACAGTGGAAGGACACAGAGAAAAGAATGAGAAGGGATGAGCACATCCCAGCTCCTGTAATGACAAATTTGCTCCTGTAATGACAGCATCAGTCCATGCTGTGAGGGCTCCCTGATGACCTAAACTCCTAGGAAAGGTTCCACCTCTGAATACTGTCACGATGGCAATTAAATCTCAACTTGAGTTTTGGAAAGCACGAACATTAAAACCATAGCATGGAGTCACTATACTTCACTTGAACTGGTAAAATAATGATACAAGTAGACAGTGACCTACTATGTATGTTAACTTATGCAAAGATACTTATACTGGTGAACTTACACAAAGAAATGCACTCATGAGCATGATAGATGAATCAAATGGAATTCTATAAAAGGGGTGAGCAGCTCACACAAAGGCTGGAAATAATAAGCAAAAACAAACAAAATCCCAGGAAACAAAAACAAAATGGGAGACTAACCTTCCCATAATTATATTAAATGCAAATGGTCCAAACAAAATATCTAAAAGGCAGATCATAATAGAATGGACTAAAAATAAACTTGGACTGGCTCCTCCCCCCTACATCGGTGAGGCGAGGTGACCAGGGGAATGCCAGCCACACAGTAGAATCCCGACTAGGGCGCACATGATGGACAGGTGGGACTAGCAGAGTGGAAAAGTCTGAAGCAACATGAACAATACAAGCCAACAGGTTGTAAGTTAGGTGAACCAGTGTTGTGCTTGGGGACAAAGACACATGGAATAGAGGCAGGCGGGTGGGGCCACCCCTTTTCTTTCTTTTTTTAAATTTAACTTTATTTTTATTTTTATCTTTCTTTCTTTTCATTTTGCTTTTTTCTTTTCTTTTTTCTTATCTTTTTTTTTTTTCTTTTTTCTAAGTGGCTGGGGAGAACTCCAGCCACAGAAAACTAATCCATTTCCCAAAACCAGAGACCAAGTTCAGATAATCCCTAGCTTACTCCTTCCTTCCTTCTTTTCTGCCCTCTTTTCTAGTTTTCCAAAGCTTGAGTGATCATCCTTTGTTCTCCAGCCTTGCTTCTACTTCATTTTCAGTTATCTTTGTTTTATCCATTATCCCTCTTAAATTTCCCCATCACAGGGTAAGATGACTGTACCAAGGGGAAACACTTCTCATACAAGCTCCTAATTTACAATCGGTTCTGTAATATAACTGGAAATTGTGCTCCTATGGTTTAAGGTACAAAATTAATAGTTACCACACTTTGTTAGTTTCTAAAACATGCTTGATGCTATTGTTATTGCTAATTATACTACTTTAGCTAGGATGTCACATCAGTTGTTCTCCCTTCCATAACAATACTGGGGGGCCGGTGAGATGGCTCAGCGGCGTAAGCACTTGCCTGGCAAGCACGAGGGCCCGAGTTCAACTCCCGGAACCCACATACGAAAAAGGGGCCGGTGATATCGCTCAGCGGCATGAGCACCTGTTGGTGCACAAGGTCCTGAGGTTGACCCCTGGTACCCACCAAAAAAAAAAAAAAAAATACTGGGAAGCTCTAGGATAATAACGTCACTACAGCCCAACACCAAAGGACTGGGGACTGAGCCAAACAGATACCAACATCCCACTCTTAAATAATTGGAAAGGTAGGACCTTGAGACAGACAAACCAAGAAATTCCTACACACAGAAGACATCTCTGAAGAACAGACTTTTCCTAGAGAGGCCTTGATACTAGTGATATAGCTACCTACTACAAAAACTTACAAGGATCAACACAGAAAACAAAATATAAAATTTTTGAAATAGAAAATGACAAGATGCAGAAGCAAAATTCAATCTTAGACCTCCAGCCCACCCAGAACAAGTCCAGGAGACATCGAGATAGAGGAAAATGGAAGACACACACCTGACATTTCTGAAATGATGGCAACCAAAGTAAAGAAACAAATTCATGAGGCTATAGAGGAAGTCAGGTCAAAGATAATCTCTCAGGTAAAAAAAGAAATCACAACCATAATGAAGGAATTACTCAGTAAATCTAGAGTAGACATATATAAAAAATATAGGAGCATAGTAAAACGATGGAAACCTTGAATGAACAATATAGGAAAGGAATAGAATGCATGAAACGTATTCAAACAGATATCTAGGAAATTAAAAACTCCATTGAAAGCTGGCAAAACCACTTGAACAAAACTGAAGACAGACTTTCAGACCTTGAAGCCCAGGTCCTGATGGATTCACTGCTGAATTGTACAAGAAATCAAGAGAAGATTTAATGCCAGTACTCCTTAAACTCTTTAATGAAATTGAAAGGGAAGCAATACTCCTTAACTCATTCCTGGAGGCAAGCATTACCCTGATACCAAAACCAGAAAAAGACCCAACTAAAAAAGAGAACTACAGGCCAATCTCCCTAATGAACATAGATGCAAAAATCCTCAACAAGATACTAGCAAACAGAATGCAGCAAATCATCAAAAAGATTATACACCATGACCAAGAGGGATTCATCCCAGGAATGCAGGGGTGGTTCAACATATGCAAATCAATAAATGTAATACACCATATCAACAGAGCCAAAGACAAAAATCACATAATCATCTCAATAGACACAGAACAAGCTTTTGACAAAGTCCAACACTCATTCGTGATAAAAACCCTACAGAAAATTGGAATAGATTGTCTTTACCTCAATCTGATAGAAGCCATCTATGACAAACCAACAGCCAACATCATACTAAATGGACAAAAACTGAAAGCTTTCACTGTAAAATCAGGAACAAGACAAAGATGTCCATGATCCTATTCAATATAGTTCTGGAAACATTAGCCAGAGCAATTAGACAAGAGAGAGAAATAAAAGGAATAAAGATAGGGAAGGAAGAAGTTAAATTATCATTATTCGTAGATGATGTGATACTCTACATAGAAGACCCCAAAAACTCCACCAAAAGACTTCTAGAATTAATAAGCAAATTCAGTAGCATAGCTGGATACAAAGTCAACACTCAAAAATTAATAGCATTCCTGTGCACAAGCAACAAACTCACTGAGAGAGAAATTAGGGAAACTACACCCTTCACAATGCCATCCAAAAAAATGAAATACTTAGGAATCAATCTAACAAAGGAAGTAAAAGATGTATATATTGAAAATTATAGTACTTTGAAAAAAGGAGAATAAGAGGATATCAGAAAATAGAAAGATATTATTTTTGCTCATGGATAGGAAGAACCAACATAGTGAAAATGATCATACTCCCAAAGCTGTTATACAGATTTAATGCAATCGAGATCAAAACACCATTAGCTTACCTCACAGAACTAGACAAAACTTTCCTAAAATTCATTTGAAGACAGAAGAGACCTAGAATAGCAAAGACAATACTGGGCAAAAAAGGCAAGGCAAGAGGCATCACAATCCCTGACTTGAAAATATACTACAAAGCTACTGTGATAAAATCAGCACGGTCATGGCAAAAAAGCAGACCTGAGAATCAGTGGAAGAGATTAGAAGATGCAGACACAACTACAAACACACTCAGCCACCTTAACTTAGACAAAGGGGCCAAACAAGTTCACTGGAAGAAAGATAGCCTCTTTAATAAATGGCACTGGAAAAACTGGCCTTCTATATGCTGAAGACTAAAACTAGACCCTTGTCTATCACCATGCCATAAACTAAAGTCAAAATGGATCAAAGATCTAAATATTAAAACAGAAACACTAAATCTACTGGAAGAGAAAGTATGTAGAAATCTTTTTTTTTTTTTTTTTGTGGGTACCGGGGGGTCGACCTCAGGACCTCACGCGCCAGCAGGTGCCCATGCCGCTGAGCAATATCACCGGCCCCTTTTTCATATGTGGGTTCCGGGAGTCGAACTCGGGCCCTCGCGCTTGCCGGGCAGGCGCTTAAGCCGCTGAGCCATCTCACCGGCCAAGTATGTAGAAATCTTGAAGACATAGGTGTAGGCAGAGAGTTCATGAACAAAACCCAAACTGCATGGGAAGTACTTCAAAGAATCAACAACTGGGATCTCATTAAAAAGCTTTTGCACAACAAGAGAAATCATCAACAGAGTGAAAAGATAACACACAGAGTGGGAAAAATTTTTAGCTGATTGTCCCTCAAAGGACTTCTATCTTTTTTTTTTTTTTTGTGGGTACCGGGGGGTCGACCTCAGGACCTCGCGCGCCAGCAGGCGCCCATGCCGCTGAGCGATATCACCGGCCCCTTTTTTGTATGTGGGTTCCGGGAGTCGAACTCGGGCCCTCGCGCTTGCCGGGCAGGCACTTAAGCCGCTGAGCCATCTCACCAGCCCAAAGGACTTCTATCTTGAACATATAAAGAATTGAAAAAACTCAGACCGCCCATATTCAAAGACCCAATCCAAAAATGGGCATCTGAGATGAATACACACTTCTCAGATGAAGAAATACAAAGGGCAAATAAATACATGAAAAAAATGTTCAACATCACTGGTCATTCAAGAGATGCAAATTAAAACAACACTGAGATTCCATCTCACTCCAGAAAGAATGGCTATCATCAAGAAATCAACCAATAACAAATGTTGGAGAGGCTGTGCGGAAAAAGGAAATCTCCTTTTGGGAGAAACCACTCCTTTATGGGAGTGTCAACTGGTGCAACCACTGTGGAAATCACTATAGAGAGTCCTCAAAAAGCTAGAATTAGAGGTCTCATTCAACCCAGCTATTCTCCTTCTTGGTATCTTCCCAGAAGAATTAAAAACATCATACCACAGCAATATACGTGCACCCATGTTCATAGCAGCACACTTTGTAATAGCTGAATCTTGGAAGCAACCCAAATGCCCATCAACCGAGGAATGGATAAAAAAAAAAATGTGGTGGGCCGGTGATATAGCTCAGCGGCATAAGCGCCTGCCTGGCAAGCACGAGGTCCTAAGTTCGACTCCTGGTACCTACATATTAAAAAAAAAAAAAAAAAAAAAAGTATTTTTATACAATGGAGTACTACTCAGCCATAAAGAAGGATAAAATGGACACTTTTATAGGTAAATGGATGCAGCTTGAGACCATACTCATAAGTGAAGTAAATCAGACTCATATGTGTAAACATCGTATTGTCTCCCTGGTATGAGAAATTGAAAGGGTAACTAAGGTCTAAAATGTATAATAGATACTGTGAAATGGGAAAAAATTGTTTAAAAAGCAAAAGGAGCTAGGATGGGGGAAAGGGGAAAGGGAGGAAGGGAAAAGGGAGAAAAATGGAAGTTAACTATACTATATTAGCGTCTCAGTTCATTGAAAAGGAAGGTTTGTGCTAATATCGACTGGAGAATTTTTTATGTCCATATCTTTTACTCTGAGTAACTACTTTGAAGATGACAATATGCAGTGTATTAACTATTGTTATTCTCCTATTATTTTGTTATGAAATTCTGTTTTACCTTTTTTTAATAAAATAAAAAATAAATAAAAATAAAAATAAACTTGATCTAGCTATGTTCTGTCCATAAGAAATGTTCTTCAAAATATGCCAGGCTCAGAAAGTTAGGTATTACATGTTTTTATATGAGGATTTTTGTAAAAGGAGAGTTAAAGTAGAAGGTAGACTCTTACAGCCAAAGATGGGAATCATGGGAAAGGAAGGAGATGGGGAGGGGAGGAGATTAATCATATGCACGCACCAGTATGCCAAAACAGACGTATTATTCAGTATCACCAGTATGTAATAATACAATGTTAAAATAAAGAGATTTGCTTCAAATACGATGATATATATAGGTTAAAAATAAAGGAATGGAAAACATAGCATGCAAACTAACCAAAGGAAAGCAGATAATAAGTTTGATAAGACTAAAATATAGGGACACTACAGAAAACAAAATTACCAGAGCGGGACATTATATAATGAAAAAAGTGTCAGTCCATGAAAAAGATAAAGCAATCTCAAATACAAATGTACCCCCAAAAACCAGAATTCTAGAATGTGTGAAACAAGAACTGTTAGAACTGAAGGGAGAGAGAGAAAAGTCCACAATTACAGGTGGACATGTCAGCAACCCTAACAATTGATAGGACATGTACACAGAGTTAGCAAGAATAAGCAACACCATCAACCAACAGGCCCTAACTGACATTCATAAAACATTCCACCCAATGACATTGAACACACATTCTTTCAGGTGTTCATTGGACACAAGTAAGATAGAGTGTACTTGGGCCATAAGACAAACTTCAACAAATTTATAAGAACTTGAATCACACAGAATGTAGTCTCTAATTACAATGAAACTGAAGTAGAAACCAATAACAGAAAAATAACAGGAAAGACTTCAAATAGAAACTAAACAACTAAATAATTCATTGCTCCAAGAGGAAGTCTTAATAAAAATTAAGACAAAGAACTGAATGAAAATGGGAATATGTCCCAAATTCTGTGGGAACTAGTGAAGCAATGCTGAGAAGAAATCTTACAGTATTACATGTAGTATTTCCCTGAAAATAACACTGGGTCTTATAGTAATTTTTGCTCCAAAGGACACAATAGGGTTTCTTTCCAGGGGATGTCTTATTTTTTCATGTACAACAATCTACATTTATTCATGTACAGAAATCTATATTTACTCAAGTATAAAAATCTGTATTTGTTCACGTACAAAAATCCATTTATTCAAATGCAGTTATATCTTCTTCCAGAACATCATCATGACTCTGAAAACCTCGAATACTGCCCTGAATTTCTTGCAACTCCATTTCTTGTAGAACCGTTGGCCCCAATCCCTCATGACCAGCAACAGAGCTCTCCTTAAATAAGTATTTCTTGTCCATGTAGCCTGCTCATAGGGAATCATTAGAACACATGATGTGTTAAATTATAAAGATTCATATTAGACACAAAAACATCCATTCGTTATCGAGTGCGCACGTTATTCATGTGTTGTGTCTGTACTCTGATTGGTCATTCAGTAATAAGAATCAAACTCATCTGTTTACATAGGCATTTACCTCTCGTCCAAAGGCACCTGCTTTGGTGTTTACAAATACTTAATTATAATTTACAGTATCATTTATTTTAAGTATTAATGTCAAACTATTTTTATTTATATTTAATTATATATTAATATTATTATTTTATAATTCAATATATCTGTCATGTGTTGCACACGACGGTGGGGTGGGGCATATATTAGAAGCATCCTGAAAAATCACGCTAGGGCTCACTTTCCAGTTGGATCTTGTTTTGGGGGAAATATGGTACATTGGAAAAGAAGATAATTATGAAATAATCTAAGTTCTCATCCTAAGAGCCTAGAAAAAGAGGACAAAAATAAGTACCAAATTCTGTGGGAACTAGTGAACGATGCTGAGAAGAAACCCGAGGATGTAAGATTAGTTCACTATTCGAGAACCAATCAAAGAGATCTACTGCACTAATGAAATAAAGGACAAAATCAAAATGAGGTGCATTTTCTAAAGTTTAATAAAAGAATCGGACAAAATTGAACATGTCTTAATGATAAAACAGAAAAAATTAAAAGGAACTTTCTCAGTTTAATAAACAGCCCATACAAAAAAAACTTTTAGCTAACAATATATTTAATGGTGAGAAATTAAATGTTTTCCCTAGACTATGAGGAAAAAGATAATATCCACTCTCACCACTATTGTTCAACATAGCTCCAGATGTTCTAGCAATTGTGACTGGGCAAGAAAAGGAATTAAAACCGTACAGATAGAAGAGAATAAGTAAAACTACCCTATTTACAGATTACATTATGTTCTGCATAGAAAGTCCCAAGGAATCTGCAAAAAGTCTTTTAGAAGTAATAAGGTCGCAACACGCATTAAAAACATAAAGTACAACTCTATTTCTATATACCAGCAGTAAACAAGTGAATACGTGTTCATCGAAATTAAAATACGACCCAGGAACTGGAATGAGGAGTTGAGGAGCGGCAGGACGGAGCGGTAGGGGCGTGCGGAGCCGCCGCGGCTGGGGCGAAGCCTCCACGAAGAGCGCAGAGGGCCTGGAAGCTTCCATGGAAGTCAGCGAGCGGGACTCGAACCAGGAGTCCGAGCGACAGCAGCGGCGCGCAGAACTGTGGCGAGCGGGGATCCCTTCTGCTTCCAGAAGCGGAAGCGCTCACGGATCCAGGACATCTGCAAGGCATTCTCCTGCAGGGTCTGGCTCCGAGGAAGATTCCAGGTGATCCAGATCAAAGTCCAGGCAAATTGATCTGAAATATCTATCTCATAGGATAGCTATCACGTAGGGTTGTTGCGAGGACAAAAATGAAGAATGTGTATATGAAGTAGGTGACCTGCCCTTAATTCACGGAGGGCGAAATTACTATTCCTTTGTTGACTGTGTTTAGACAACTACCACACGTTGCCTCAGCTTAAATCCACACGGATGCACTGTGAGTGTGTGTGTTTTAGACAAAAGGCTTGTTGAGAAAAGAAACTGACTATATTTTTCATTTTTCCATCCAATATCCTGCATACAATGCTTAGCATATAATAGATCCTTATTAAATGTTTATTGAATGGATGAATAAGAATACAGTTTTGATGAGGTAAAACACAATCATTGAGTTTAATCCGGATGAATAATGTGAATGAATAACCTGCATAAGTAACATGCACGCTTGATGTATTTTGTGCAGTGGTTTTCATGGTAGATTCTGCAGCATCCTTGACAACAGGTGGACATCTGTGTTCTCTCAGACATTTGCAGAAATCTCACTGCTTGCACATATCTCAGTGCATTGTAGCATATCTCCAGTTGTTGAAAATTTCTGTCATAAAATGAGCTGGTCTTTTTCTGCTGTAACCTCTGCTGTGCGTCTGCCATGTGCTCCCTGGAGCCGTGTATCGATTATTTATGTTTCTTAACAAAAAGTCCAAAACATGGTGACTTAAAACAACCATATTCTCTCTCCCAGCTTCTGTGGATTAGGAATTCAGAAGCTTAGGGGTGGCTCTGGTTTGGGATTTCTCCTGAGGTTTCAGTTAAGACACTGGCCAAAGTGTATGGTCCTCCTACAAGATGGCTCACTCACTTGGTGAGAAAGTTGGTGCTCGCTGTTGGGGGGCTTCAGGTCCTCTCTCCATGGGCCTCTTCCACAGGCTATTTGAGCATCCGTAGCATATGGCAGCCAGCTTCCAACAGAGCGAGCTACGTGAGAGAGAAAGGGAGACATACGAAGCAATGTCTCGACTTATCATGGGAAATGACGAACATTACTGCTGCCACATTTTATTCATTAAAGTGATTCACTAAGTCCAGCCTACACCCAAAGGGAGGAAAATTAAACTCCACCTTTGAAAAGGAACAATGCTAAAGAATTTACAGATGTATTTACAGGCAGAATATCCTTTTTTCGGCTACGTGATATTTCTTAGACCTCTGTTAGGTGGATGTTGGACTCCTGACCTGATACTTTATTTGAATCTCTTGTTTTCCCTCATACAGCACTTTCTATTTTTTAAATCTTTTGCCTGAGATGCTAGGAGATTTTCCAAATTTTCTCTTGAGTCTTCTTTTGTGTGTGTGTCAGTTGTGTTTTTCATGTCTAAGAACTCTTCTTACTATTCTGTTTGCATCCTTTTCCATAGCAACTTGTCCTTCTTTTGTGGCTACAATGACTTGTCATATTTCTCAAAGGATAAGGGTATGCAATTTTCAAAATTCTTTTTTATTTCCTGAATTATGTCTAGTCCCCTGCTATAGATTCTTCACTCCATTTCTTTCAGTCTTTTTTGTGCTGTTGACTTTTCCCTAATATCTGTTGATTCTTGATCAACACATTCATGTTTAAGAGTGCAAAACTACATTAACAATCTAGAGCTTCATCAGTTCGTAGCTGATAGAGTTGGAAAGAGAGTTGTCTGTCTACATGATTTTAACAATTCATATCCATGGATTTTCAAAGATTACCAACAAGCCCAACTACAAATTATAACCCAAAGTAAGAAGAGGATAATGAAAAATATTTTTAAAAGGATAATAACCAAATATATCTAAAAATAAGTAGTGTGTGTGTAACTTGTCTCAGATACATAAATTATTTCTGTTGATCACTATGAGAACACAATGCCTCCTAGGCATGGTGGACTATTTGTAAACATGATTGAATTGAATTGCTTTTTCCTAATTTTCCCTTCCATTAAATAAGAATAATAGTATCCACATATATTTGTAAATATTTTAAGCATTTGATTATTTGAACCTGCTTAGTGTTCACATGATTTGAGATAGCAATTACTCTGTACTGGATATTGCTCTAAGAACTTTACATATTTATTTTATTAAAATTATAATAACCCCATAAGGTAGTGTGGCAGGTGCCATTGATGTCCTACTCATATCCCCTCTCTCTCCTCTACGCTGTAGCCTGTTATGATGGGCACCGGAAATTCTCTCGGGGATAATCACTCTCCCCACCAGCTTCAGAAGAACATTCAGACCACAACTAGGACACTGGGGGGATGGAGAGTGACTTAAAAACAGCTCTCCACCAAATGACATAGAGGGATTTGATGGATAAATATCCCAGCTCCCCTGCCCCTTAGTTGGGGTAACCTTGGTTGGGTTCTATATATTCTCACAGAGCTCCCCGGTGTGAAGAATCTTGTTTCCTCTTATTGGCTTCCTTCTCTTCCCTGCTTTATTGCCCTTTCCCCTACCATTGTTTCTTAGAAGCACCTTCCAAATAAATCTTTGCTCCCAAGTCTTTGTTTCAGAGCTTCTAGAGATACCCAAATGAAGAGCAATAAGTATATTACTGTCCCCATTTTTGCATATAAAGAAATTAATGCATTGGCAGACTGGCTACTTGACTATTGTCACAGAGTTAGTAAGTGGCAAAGCACACTGAATATAAGCTGAATATAAGCTCTCAACTACATTATGATACCTAAATGCTGCTGAGTACTATGTGCTAGGCATCTTGTGAGGGGATTCATATAATTCATTTCACAGGTAATAAAATAAGCCCAGATAGATTACATGACTTGTCCAAGGTCAGAAGGTAGTAAATGGCAGAGCAAGAATTTTAACTCAGGTTCATGATCCTAACTACTCCGTCACAATTAGATGGCTCTTCAGTGGACATAAGCAGGATCTGGGGCTCTTGGTAGATGGTCTAAGGGACGTGATTTATAGTCCCCAAATGAGCTGTATACCTTGTCCTACGGTATATACCTGTATACCTTGTCTTTGTGTCCTTTTTCTGTGAGGTTCGTGAAACTGAGTCCCTAGACTGTTTTCTTTCCTCTAGTAATGCTCACCAGGCCTTCCTGTCCTCTGCTGCGTACATTCTTGGAGGGTGGCTTTATCTTCTGAGGAGTGGATAGAGAAAGGCCCAGGGTGGGTAAGGGAGGGTGGTCAGCAACGTCTGAACACCATCTGTATGCTAGGAGCTTTGCTTAAGTTATGTCATTCAGTACTCTTAGAAATTCCTTCACGTAAATGCTCTTTTCCTCTTTTCAAAGTCGAAGAAATGAAGTTAAGAAAGGCAAAGTAATTCACTCAAAGAATTCATCCCCGGATCAGTACTAATTCCAAACAAAAGCCTCTTGTACTCTGCCGTAGTCCTCTCTCCACAGAGCCAGGGGAGGATCTGGCCAGGCAAAGAGAAGGTAGAAAGGTGCCGACGACGTCCATGGCACACCTTGTCTAACATCTGTAGAGAGGTGCCAGGCAATTTCTGATTATGCTGCTTCCCACCTAACATTTCAATTTTGTGCTCAAATCACAGTTGCTGGAAATTACATCCATTGTAAGGCCAGGTCTTTCATCATGTCCACACACAAGACCATTCAAAACCTGAGCACATTTCCCTTCACATGTGAGCGTTCTCCAGGTGGTGGGCTTGTGTTGACCATTACAAAATGAGGGTTAAGGAATAAAGGAAAGTCCTGGTTCCTATTTAGAAGGAGCCTAATTCATGGTTTGGAAAAATAGACCACACAGAGACAAGGCATGGTGTTTGTGTATCATGTGAGGGAACCAGAAAATGGTTGAGTTGGTTGGTGTAAGTTTTGAGCCCTTTCTGCATAATCTTTTTTTTTTTTTTTTGTGGGTACGGGGGGGTCGACCTCAGGACCTCGCGCGCCAACAGGCGCCCGTGCCGCTGAGCGATATCACCGGCCCTTTTTTCATATGTGGGATCCGGGAGTCGAACTCGGGCCCTCACACTTGCAAGGCAGGCGCTTACGCCGCTGAGCCATCTCACCGGCCCTTTCTGCATAATCTTGACTAATCTATCATACCCAGTTTGGGATCTCACAGCTTGAAAAAATAGCAAAATTGAAAAGGAGACAAAGTAAAGATATGATATGAAATTGTAAGAAATATCACATTTATATTCCTAGATAAAAATAAATGTGGTATATGCATCTACTGTTCTATATCCTCATCTACTGTTTGAGGAAGCTACGATCCATTGTTACTGGGCTTCTTCTGCATTCCCCTTTATGTAAGAATCTTTGGTCTTACTGGTACCAGGCCACTGTCCATTTGAAGGAGGGAAAATGTACAGTTATTAGTCACTCTTCTGTTTTCGGGACAAAATGCCTAATATATACAATTTAAAGGAAAAAAGTTTATTTTGGCTCACAGTTTCAGAAGTTTCAGTCCATGGTCAATTAGCTCGAAGGTACAAACATCATGGTGTGAGGGTGTGACAGAGAAAAACTGCTCAAATCATAACAGCTAGGAATCAGACTGAGAAGGAAATAGCTGGAGAGGAAGAGGTTGAGAACTAAGCATAATCCCAAAGGTCACCCCTCCGTGTGTGCTTTGTTATTCTCCTAGGCGTCTCTCAAGACAATCATGTCGATAATCAGAATTAACCTTTGGAGGGCCCCTAGCATCTCCTTCCTTCTGTACCAGGCTTGGTCTCTGGAGCTGTTGGAATGGAACATCTGGTTCTGCCACCATGGGGTCCTGCAGAACCAGTAGCAGTTGTTCTCTGCTACTCTTGGGGTGTTGTTTATCCAGTCCGCTTCTAAGTGTTGGGAGACCATCACTCCACATCTCGGTACTCAGCTGTCTTAACCTCAAGCTCACAGCACTGTCCCTAACCTGCCAGATCACTGCCCAGTCCATCCCCACCTGGGCCTTCATCTTCAACCACAGGCCTAGGGGTGCGTCACCACTCAGCTGTTTTCTCAGTCACCTTCACAAAACAGAACACAAAGCAAAAAGTTGTTTACCGCCTCCCCTCCACACACACCCACCCACCCACACACACACACAGTGGGTAAGCAAGTCCTGTGGAAAGGAAAGGCTGCCCCTTCCCCATGTATAAAGGGCTTCTACGGACCAGTGTATTATAGTTGCTAAGACCATGAACGGCTTCAATTCACTTCCCAACTCTACCATTTGTTAGCCCACCACCTTGGGTAAATTGACTCACTTCTCTGCTTTCTGCTGTGCAAATTGGGGGAAAAAACTATGTCACAGGATGTGGTGTGAAGGCGGATAAGGTGGTCAGCACAGTTGTTAACAGGCACTCACAGAACACAAGTGCCAGGAGGACTCACATTCATTGCAGCTCTGCAAAGCTTCCTCCTGAAGTCAAGGCAAGATGGCGGGAGTGCTTCTGAGCACCATCGAGACATTTTAAAGTAAAGCCCATCTGTTACAGGCTGAGGTCTCTCATCACACCATTCGAAAGTATATTTTGAAGCCCTAATTCCCAGTACTGTACTTCAGAATGTGGCTATATTTGGAGATGGGGGCCTGACCCAATATAGTTAGTGTCCTTGTAAGAAGAGGACACTAGGACACACAGAGAGGCTCCAGGGCTCACATGCACGACCATGTGAGGATCCCCCAAGGTGTGCCCATCGACAGACGAATGGAGAAAGAAAACGTGGTAGGTGTGCACAATGGAGCACCACTTAGCCATAAAGGATGTAACTGAGTCATTTGTAAGAAGATGGGTGCAGCCTCAGGCTATAATGTTAAGTGAAATAAATCGGACTCTGAAGGCTAAATAGCACATAGGTTCTCTGATATGAGAACCCCAAAATATGAAGAATTTAAAGAGCAAAGTAGAAACACCAGGAAGGTAAACTCTGTGGAGATGGGGATGGGGGGAGATAACGGGGGGGGGGAGGAAAATGGAGGGGGAAGTAAAAAGGATCAAGATACAATATGTATGTGTACCAATTCCCCGTGATGAATGTACTGAATATGTGTAGAAAACATATACTAATAAAAATGTTTCAATCAAATAAAAAGAGGATAGTAGTTGGGTGTGGTATTGCACACCTATAATCTTAGCACATTTGTAGGCTGAGGCAGGAGGACAGAAGTTTGAGCCCAGCCTGGGCAATTTAGCAATTTAGAGCCCGTCTCAAAATTTAAAATTAATAAAGGGCTGGGAGATGTAGCTCAGTGCAAAGATCCTGGGTTCAATCTCCAGTTTTGTTTGCTTGCTTGCTTGTTTGTTTGTTTGTTTAAAGAGGATTGCTTCACAACATTAGAGGTGGACAGACTGGCAATTTCCTAGAATGAGTAGAAGCTAATGAGATGCTTATCTTTGGTCCATCTGCTATCATATTCTCTACTAGGAGAGAGAGTGGAAAGGCTGCTATGGAGCAGTTTCCCAGCAAAATTCCAGACTAGAGTGTCCCTGGCCACAGCGCCAAGAGACCTGGATTCTAGGCCCACCTGGTCACTACCTGGATGAGTCCTCTCCCTGGATCTGCTTACCATCTGTGCACTGAAGGGCAAGACACTCAAAAATGTCACATTGCTGAGCCTTGGGCCAAACCCAACCTGCAGTTGTGTTTTCTTTGGCCTGAAAATTATTCTTGAGATGATTTGCCTGCCTTCAGAACAGGCGTGCACCCTGCAGTCCACAGTCCCTCGGCCCTCACGCTGCATTGTACCTGCCCAGGCCCTACCTGTAGGGCACTATTCTACCCCAGGCCATCTGTGGCTGCAGCTCCCAAGCTATGTCACTGTAGAGCCTTCCTGGAGCCAGCCTTGTATGTGGCCATTCTCACTTTCACTGCCCGCCCTCCACCAATATGTGACACTTCCGCCTCTTGAGTCAATGACTCCTTTCAGAAAACTAGAGAAATGATATAATTAAGAGCCTGAGAGAAAATGAACAGAGCAACAGCTATAAATACCAAGTCCCACCATGAAGGGCTAAACCCAGGGCCCCACTTGACCTCCCCCAGCTAAGATGGCCAGAGCCCTCCCTGCTGGGTAGGGGCTGAGTGGGGACCAGGCTTGGCTATGTTAGCACCACGGTCCTCACCCAGCCTGGCCTTGTGACAGGAAGCCTCAAGCCAGCAGTGCAGGCCCAGGCTAATGGACCAGGGAGCCACAGCCTCATCCAGTCTCCCACAGCAGCCAGGATGAGAACTAGCGCTCTCCAAGGGCAATCCCTTTCCTCACGCACTTGTGCCCACAAGCAGATGCGCTGCCCCTCTCTTGGTCAGATCCTTCCACTCCATCCTCAAACCAGGGACCAGATAAATCGAGTTGAACCCACTTCAAAGCAAGCTGAGCAGAGCCATCTGTGACTCATTCCTTTTCTTGTTATGTAATCAGAGAGTCCTAGACAGAAAGGCAGGGTTGGGAGAGCTGATTTTCGTTGTGTATGTGTGTGTTTTTAAAATCCCCAACTTTTATAATATTGGGGTAATTATGGCTCTCATAGCATTCATTACTTAAAGCTGTCAGTAATTTGAGTCCTTTTCAGAGTCAGTAACCACGTTTTTGTAATTGCATTCTATCTTCCCACTTCCATCCCTAAGGAAAAGCCATGGAACCCTGAGCTGGCAGGGCCTTCTTCAGCGCGCCCTGCCCTGGGCATCTGTCACATGCAGAATACGCCAGTGATATGTCTCCTCTTGGCCCACCCCAGCCCCTACTCGCTTCCCATTCCATTGCCTTCCCAGATAAAGTGCATGAATCTGCTACCCGAAAGAACAAGAAGAAAGGAGAAGGTTTCACCTGGGCGTGTGGCTCAGTGGGTAGAGTGCTTGCCTAGTGTGGGGGAGGCCCTGGGTTCAATCCCAGCACCACCAAAAAGAGAGAGAGAAGCTCACTAGGGCTTTTGATGTGAATCACTTCTGAATCACCACCATACTGTGGCTCTTGGGTTAGAAGCAATGGCAGATACTAGATACTTCCTGTGCATGGGCAACTTTTAAACATCTTGTTTTGTGATTATAAAAGTAATACCTGGGCCAGTGATATGGCTCAGCAGCATAAGCACCTGCCTGGCAACCAAAAGGTCCTGAGTTCGGATCCCGGTACCCACATCAAGGAAAAAAGGGCCAGTGATATCGCTCAGTGGCACAAGCACCTGCTGGCAAGCGTGAGGTCCTGAGTTCGACTCCTGGTACCCACATTAAAAAAAAAAGAGTAATACCTATTGAATGTGAAAATCCTAAGAACTATCCAGAGGGAAAAAATTATCTAAAATCCTTGCCTGAAAGGATTATTCAAACATTAAATGATGCTAATACTTTAGCACATTTCTCTGCAGTTCTTTCATGTGTGTTTATATTACCACGGTTGAAGCTATATTGCATTTATAATCTTGTATCCTTTGTTTTTTTAAACATTTGCCCATAAGGAAGGGAAAAGAGAAAAATGAGAAAAGAAGGAAAAAATGGAAATAAAGCTTTTGTAAATAAGGCGGGTAAGAGGGGTTGAAAGGAGGGGAGGTGAGTGGGAGAAGAAGAAAAAGAAGAAGAAGACGTATCATGTACAGGTACAAATTCCCTAGGATGAATGTGATCATTATGTGTGCCTAAAATGTATCAATAAACTTAATTAATTTAAAAATTATAACCTTGGTTCCCAGGATCCAACAATTTCAAATAAAATGGATGTACCATAATTTTAAAGAAATCCCCTACTTTTGAACAGAAGATTGTGTCTAAATACCTTCCTATTATAAATGCTGCAGTGCACATTTTTTTTTTTTTCGTGGGTACCGGGGGGTCGACCTCAGGACCTTGCGCGCCAGTGATATCACCGGCCCCTTTTTCATATGTGGGTTCCGGGAGTCGAACTCGGGCCCTTGCGCTTGCCGGGCAGGCGCTTAAGCCGCTGAGCCACCTCACCGGCCCCTGCAGTGCACATTTTAGGCTTAAAATTTGTATCAGCATTTCTGTTTGCTCTCATAGGGTCTCGTTCTAGAATCACCTCTGCATCAAAGAGTATGAAAAATTTTTTATTTTTCTAATATATTCCAGGAAGGTGGAACTACCTTTTAAGTGTTAAGCACCATTATTTTAAAAAATGAATTATTTTGAGAGGTGTAAAAGTAGACTTTCATATTTACATTGATTTACCCTTCTTTAGTTTCAAAAGCACAACTGTAAACATTGGGGATCATTGACAAATAAGTCAGACAATGTTCTCTGGCCTTATGGAGTTTCATTCTAGAAGTACCAGCCTTCCAGGTTAGGCCCGAGAGTAGCAAGCTGGACCCTCTTGCTTGAGCGTCAGGTAACACCAGGGAGAACAGATGTATTACCAGCAAATGACAAGACCCTGTCTTAGCTACTTTTCTCTTGTTGCTGAGACAAAATACTCGACACCCAAGGTTAAAGGGGGAAAGGTTTATTTAGCTTGCAGTTTGTAGAGGTTTCAGTCCATAATCGGCTGGCTCCAAGGCTGGGTGGCATGGCAGAGGAGCAACAGTTCATGGTGTAAGACAGCAAAAGCAAGCAAGCAAGGGGAGACTCTTTCTGTCCCTTATATTTTATGCAGGCTACCTGCCCTAGGGCAGGTGTTGCACTCACACCCTTAATCCTAACCAGAACTATGCCAAACCATCCAGTGGACTGATTCAGTAATCACACACCCTTAATCCCAGCATCACGCACTCTCGATTCAACCACCTCTGAAAAAGCCCTATGACTGCATGAAGCTTTGGGGGGACATCAAGAAACAAACCATAACAGACCCCAAAGAGATAACTAAGCAGGTGTAGTAGGCTGCATAATGGCCCCCAAAAGACATCTGTGTCCTAATGCCCAGAACCTTTGAATGTGTTACCTTACGTGGCAGTAATAGTTCTGTAGACGTGATGACGGGTCTTGAGATGGCATGGTGGGCCCGAAGTAATCGCAAGTGTCCGTGTAAGAGGGAGGCAAAGTCAGGCAGAATAAGGAGATGATGGGACCTGAGGCTGGAGCAAAGCACTCGGGATGGAGGGGAGGTCTCTGCACCAAGAAAGGCTGACAGCTTCTAGAAGCTGGGAAACCAGGAAAAGAGATTCTTCCCTGGAACATTGAAAGTATTGGCCATGCTGAACCTTGATTTTGGCCCCATAAGACTCATTTCAGAGTCTCACCTCGAGAACTGTAAGATAATAAATTTGTGCAGTTTTAAGCCACTAAATTCACGGTAATGTGTTACAGTAGCAACGGGAAGCTAATACAGCAAGCAAGCAGGTTGTCTTGCCATACTCCATAGGACAGTGAGGCTCAAGTTGGCTTATTCTTCACAGCGGGGCAATCTGCAGGAACACAGGCGGGAGAGCTGCTTCTCCATCCCCACGGCCCCGAGGGGCGACGTGAAGGGCACAGAAGGCTGCTCTGCATACAGTGGGCTGTGCCGCAGCTCAGGAGCAAGGGCCAAGAGCTCTGCACATTTTCTACCAGGCAGTAAACAATCCATCTGCTCTCCACCCGTGGGGGAGTGAGTATTCAGTACAGGGGTCACACGGTGGCCCCGCCGGCCTGCTCAATCACCCACCTGACTTAATAGAGACACGACTCTGGGTCAGAAGACTGTTAGCGTTGCAGTTTGCCATACTCAGCAAGGACATGCAGGGATACTCGGGGCCAGGTGGGACTGCCTCTGTCCAGGGGCAGCTCTCCTACCTCAGCCCAGCCCCACCAGGTCTGAGAAATGGCCTTGGTTCACCTACCGGAGGATTGTGCTCGGGTCCCATCAAATGCTTCTTTGTCTTCCAAACCGTTCATTGGCATGGCTCAAAAATTTCTTGCATGAGGTTAAGAACTGGGCAGAGGTATTCTGACCTGGGCCAAGCAAGGTCAGCGGACAGACATAAATGCCACCCTGATGTGGCCAGCAAGTTACCAGAGCTGAGCTTCAATCGCATCTCTGTGCAGTGTGGCTGGTTGGTTCACTCTGAACGCCACGAGAGATGGGAGGACAGATTAAGTCAGCAGCATTACGGGAGAGGCCCAGCTCAGCCTCTACCTCATAACCAAGAATTGCCCTCCCCCATATTGTCCTTAGCCCAGGGCTTGCCTTTTCTCCTAAGAGGAAGCTATTGGGGCCTAGACAGTGATTAACATAAATGCAAGCTCCAGAGTTCTGGGACCAAAGACTCCAGGCAATAAAGGACTTAAGTGTGTGCGTGTGTGAAAACTAGGAAACTAGAAAATCCAGAGGCGTTTATCCTTCTTCTCTAGTACCATATGTTTGAAGATGACCTTCTGTGTCCAGAGCATTACCTCAGCCAGGACAGCTGTTTGTCTGTCATGTGTAGGAACAAGCTGGCTTCCCGCTGAGGGATGTTTTTGCTTACGGTTGGTGGTATGATTTAGGGATAACTTTGGCACGAGAGGATTGCATATCACCTCACCAGAGGCTAAGGATCTACGGTATTGCCTATCAGTGATAAATAGCAGGAAATAAAACGTCTTCTAGTTCGAACTAAAAGATGAAAACATCTTTTGGCTTCCATGGGATTACACAGAAACATATGTAATAAATCCCCATTAGATACTGTATCTGTTTAACTACATTTTCGAATTTAGGTCTGATGTACGCCAAAGAAAGGTTTGTAGTCAAATTCTTCAGCCAAAAACTAAAATGCATGTTCCCCAGGCTCAAGGGGTAGGCAACAAACCCATGCAGAGGAGTCAGTGTGAGAGTGGAGACCCAGGACCCTGCGGCAAAGACTCAGCCAATGTCAGCTGGGTGGGTTCCCGAATGTTAGACCCCCTTTCCTTTAAAGGTTGGCCCAAACCTGACCCTAAGAAAATCTCACTGAGAAGAAAACAAATTGAAAAATAATATGTAGAATACAATGCAGATTTTTTTGGCTTGAAAAATTAAAAATTTTCTGTGCATTTAGAAAGGTAGAAAAAACCACCTTGGGCTGTTAATGGTGGCGGCCTCTGAGGAGCAGAGCTGACTTGAGATGAGAGGATATCACATTTTGCATAATTTCTGCATTTCTGCATTGTTCAACATAGTAAAGAAAGTTTGTATTACATTTTTTTAGTTGAAAAAGATTTATGCCTCACTTAAAAATATGAAACTGTAATATGCGATTCAGTAGAAAAGAACGCTAACTTTTTATCAAAAGAGAAACCAAGCTTCTGAAGGTCACGATGATTTCCTAACTTCCGATACAATGATCTCTACCCACCAGGCCAAGAAGAAGCTATTTTTTTAAATGCTATTTAAAAAGTTAGCCTAATGCTAAGAACTACATCGGGCTCAATATTTATTTGTACAACAAATATTTGCCGAGTACTACACTTACCTTGTGAGTTTTTGAGTAAATCAAGAACTGTAGCGTAAACAGTGATGGTGGGAAGAAGTCAGCATTGTGAGTGGATTTTTAAGTCAGTTGCTGTTGGAGTCGGAAGTTCAGACTGTGACACACCCCGTCGAGACTGGTTACAGCCTACCCTTCATCTCAGTACTTTCTGTCCATCTCAATTAACAGGATGTGGCCACGTGATGCTTTTCCCGTGACGTCATCATAACTATTATTGTGGATACATAACAATCTAGACAAAGAAAATAAACCTTCCAAGGAGGACTCTAAACATCTTAGGGAATTGTTTTTTATTATATTTTAAGGTGATTAAAATGTTTATTTGGTGATTTATTCTTCCTGTAGACAGATGTAGGGACTGCTCTATTTTTCACATTACACTGGAGTTTCCTGGCCTTATGATGAAATGTGTACTATAATATTTCCTCATAGGGACATTTGCAAAATTGCTATTCACCAAACAATATTTTCAAGCCTACTTCTCATTAGTCTTTCAAATATATAAACATGGGAAAGTTCTTTATTCCTTCCATAATAGGAAAATAATCAAAGATGTGGCACAATTCTTGACATCCATATACTTGGATACTAAAAAGCAGAGTCACCACATTTCCATAAAGTTCTCTCTGCTCTCTGCTTCTCCTCCCTCCCCCACACCAAGTCTATAACTGTATTTGGCCCAATGCTAAATCAGTGAGACGTGACCTATTAAAAAGGAAATGAATAATTTAAGCAAGGGGAAAATCGCAATTCTGGCTAGAAGCGTGAATATTATGGCTTAACTGTGTAGGTTTGTTCTACCAGTGTGCTCGATGATTTGGCTTTTGGGTGGCATATCTTCCATCACCCAAATCACTGCATGAAGTCAGCAAAATAAGTCAAACCATGTTTTAGTGCTATCTACTTTACTTTTTTTTTTCAAGATTTGTTTTAATAGATCCTTTTTAATTAATGGTTGTGTACATAGCAGACCTCTTGGAGTAGTAATTAAATTCCCTAGAACTCCATCTAAATCAGGACTTAAATGATCTGTGTAAGCAGGCCCATGGTTTCATGGGTAAAACTATTAGCAGAATTCCCCATGTCCGGGGCCAGCAGACTCAGGCTTGCCCCTCCTTGTGGGCCATAGAGGAGGAGGTGGGGTCGAAAAAGAGCATATTATGAGCCTGGAACTTATAAAATAAATGTACTAAATGGCTGGAGATCCTGTCTGAAAATAGAGTCTGCAAATTGGAAGTGTTCTGTAAGCATTTAATGTTAATAATTATCATCATTATAATCATTTGCCTTAGAAATGTGCCTGCTAATTACTAAGCTCTGAATTATAGGCCTGAACTAAATTTGGATTTGCTCTATTTTTTTCTTGGTTAAAAACAACAATATAAGAACTTTTCAGACAATCCCGCCATAGCTGTAAATTAGGAACAACTCAAATGTTCAGCAATAGAAAAAGTGAACGAGCAAATTACGGTAAATCCACATAGTGAGATCCTAGTCAGCAATAGAAAATAACTAACTAGAGACACACAGCACAACATGAATGAATCTCAGAAACATGCTGATAAAAAAACAGTATCCGCTGTATAGTTCCACTTAGATGAAGGTTTAGAGAGAGTCAAACTACCCCATAATGGCAGAGGCCGCATCTGTAGTTGGCTTGGCTGAGAATGGGAACCGCCAATGAAGGACATCGGGGAACTTGTGGTTGTTGGGAAATGTTCAAGGTCATGATTGAGTCATGAGTGTGCACATATTTATCAAAACTCATCCAAGAGTATACTTAAAGTGGGTAAATTTTATTGTACATAAATGTATCTCAATAAAGCTAATTTTAAAACAAGACCTAAAAACATCAACAAAAACTTGGCTGTAGAGCAAACTCGGCTGTGGATCATGGAAAGTATGAAGTCTGAAAGGCTATAAACCAAGGGTTTAGCCGTGGTTACTCCTAGGGAGAAAGGTATAGGAAGGAGGGATAAGAAGAATGTATTGTGTTTACTTTATGCCTTTCTTAGAAGTAGATATTTCTTTTTATAATAAGAAAAAAACGTAAAAAGATAAAGCCCAGGATAAGAGAATGGTACACTGAGAGAAGTCCCCTTGATACAGTTTGAATATGAAGTGTCCTCAAAGTGTCCATGTATTGAGGCCTTGATTCCAAATACAGCCATATTCAGAGGCAGGACCTAGAGAGGTGACAGGATCACATAACTGAATGGGCTTTTACAAGATAGGGTCCAGCTGACGGGAGAAGATCATGGAGAATGCGGCTTTAGGGATTATATCTTGCCTCCAGCCCCTTCCTCTCTGGTTCTTTTCCTCTCTCTGCTTCCTGGCTTTCATGAGATGAGCAGCTTTCCTCCACTACACGCTCTACCCTGATGTTTCTGCCTCAAAACAGGCATAAGAGCAAAGGAACTGGCTAACCGTGGACTGAAACTTCTGAAACCATGAGCCAAAATAAAACTTCCTTCATTTCAGTTGTTATTAACAGGTATTTGGTCACAGCCATGGAAAGCTAACACATACCCTTGTTTTTAATGTACTCACTCTTATGGCATGAATGTGGCTGTGAACAAAGTAGTTGTGTGGTTAACATTGAACTGTGGGCCTGCAAGGGGTTAACTTTTACAAAACTCCCCAGTGCTGAGGCTATGGGTTCAAACTCTGGGTCATGGTACATTTATCGGGGCCCTGCTTCCCCAATCACAAAATAATAGAGAACCAGCCACTTGGCTATGGGACTAGCTAGGGGAAGTTTATACCAGCCCCATATAAACCCTCCAGGGTGAAATCTTAAGATTAATTCTTTTATGCCTAGTGTTCCATTTTTTGAATGCTGCGTAAGTATGGAACATAATAAAATTTTTTCTCTTCAAATTATTGTTCCTTGAATTTTTCTACAAAACATATGAATTTCATGCAAAAATTCAAAGAATTGCTGGGTGTGGTGGCACATGCCTGTAATACCAGCACTCAGAAAGCTAAGGCAGGAGGATCGCCTTGAGTTCAAGTCCAGCCTGGACTACATAGCAAGACCCTGTCTCAAAAAGCCAAAAAAATTTTTTCCAAAAATTCCAACCTTCAGCATAAATGGGTTAAAGCTTTTGGGTTCTTAGTATCACTGACTTCACAGAGATCCTGGTCCCTGCCCTTTCCTTCCCACATTTTTTAGTATTTCTTTAAAAGAAAAATAGCTGGCCCTTAACTGGGTTCCAAGGAACAACAAAAAACAAAACAAAACAAAAACAACTTTTTGATTGTTTCACTTATTTCATTGTTGAATTTCAGAGAAAAGGAGATGGGGATGTGTTTGGTGCCCAGACTTCATGGTGACCGAGGGCACAGAAATGAGGGGCGAAGAGAACAAGACCTGCTTAAACAGATACCCCCAAAAAAAGCAGTTCTCCCAGAATCTTCCATGAAAACCTTGGGGGTCGGTGAAGAGAGGGGCACTTGCTTATAATTACATATCCCCAGTAGAAAACAATAATTTTAAGATTAGCTTGCTGAACAGTGTGCCTTTCCACACAGCAAGAGGCAAGTTTGGTTGGCCCCCGTCTGTCAGGCTGGGTTAGAGAAGCCTTTGAACACCAACGCTTGTGGTCCGGCGAGGCCTTTGACTGACTGACTTGTCTGTGTATGGTCCACTTCGGAAACAGAAGCTTCCCTGGTGGCATGGGAAAGAAAACACCAAGTTAATTCTAAAAGAGTAACCTTAAACCAAAACCCAACCAAGAAAGAGAGTGGGAGAGAGACTGCCAGCCACAGCAGGCCAGAAATAAAAGTCCCATTGTCCGTGAGGGGTCTGCTCGCAGCCACATGCTCCAGCCCATGCCATGGCTTGTGGTACACAGCGACACTTCTCCTGCCCTTTAGAGTGCGTTCCAGCAGCGGAGACTTCATGGACTCTCTGGCCAGCGCAGTCACTCTGGAGGCATGGAGGTGGCAGATAGGAGGAGGGTGTGCCACAAAAATCATCCCAGACCTGTGAGGATGACATCAAATCTGCCAGAAGAGAGGGCAGTGGAGGATCTGTGGGAGGAATCGGGGTGGTTACCAAGAGGAGAGCTAAGGCAGGGGAGGTTTTAGCTCAGCCTGAGCCCGGGACAGAGGACCTGCCCTGTCAGCCCAACTTGCTTCTGGGGGCACAGAAGCCACAGATAATACTCTCCATTAGCCCAGTGCCTGGCAGCAGCTCACCTCTGGGGCAGAGGCTGCCTGGGCACCCATTTGCTTAATTCAGAGCCCTGGGAAGGATGAAAGCCTTAAGGGGAAGATTGTAGAGCCAAAAGTAGAGAGGCTGACCACTGACGGGATGGCAAAGCCGAGACAGACTGCGATGGGAGTCAGGAGCCCTGGACTTTGGCCAGTAACTCTGGACATGTCACCTGCCAATTTGGCTCTGACCTCGTTAGAATGAAGGAGTTGCGCCCTGCACTGCCACCCCTTCTAGACCTGGAGTTCTAGGATTCTGTGGGTCCAAAGGAGGGAGATTCCTTATCTACCCCTTCCCTCTTATCATCCCATTCTCAACGATTGCTTTCTAGAAGGCTCTAAGGTTCCTGAAGCTGGCACTAAAATGCATTCACGCCCAAGGTGTCAACCTCTTAAACTGGAGGAAGATAGAGGGGTGGAGCTTGGGGAACTGACTGTGGGGAGGAAGCTGCCACCACGGGGACAAGGGCCTAAAGGGAGGGCATGCTGAAGACATTCTTAGAAGACTTAGCGGCTTCACACCCAGGTCCTCCTTCCTCACCTTCCACCAGAAAAGGAGAAATAGAAGGTGTTCCTAGAACTTTAGAATATTCTAAAAAAGAAAAATATGCTTCATTGTAGATGGGCTGCGTTCCCTGAGGCCTTGGGAATTAGGCGTGACTATGTATCTGTTAGTAGGAAGTACCATGGGTTAGCATCCAAGCCTAGGTTTAGCCCCAGGTTTGACTTTAACAGAGCCCTGTGGTCTTGGTAGAGTCATGGGCTCTAGGTCTCAGTTTTCTCACTGGTAAAGTAAAAGGCTGGATATGACCTCGAACAGTCCTTGAAGACCTTCTCTGATGCTAAGAGCCATTCCTGTGCGTCCTGTTCTGCCGTCCTCTCCTTTGTCAGCCAGGCAGGGTTGGTGTGAACTGATGCTGTGCCAGCAGCCTTGGAGGAGTGGCCTAGAAGCACAGCAGTGGGGGGGATGGGCGGGGCTGACCTTCAGGCTTCAGCAGTCCTTGGCCCTAAGGCATGCCCTTTGTCAGAAGACAGGGAAAGCAGAAGGCAGGGTGGGCTTCTCAAATGTGCAATCTTGGAAAGACACTACACTTGATTGAATGTTCATTCTGCTGTTGTTTTGAAATTTTTGATAGCTTTCTAACAAGAGATCTGTATTTTCATTTTGCAATGGGTTCTGCAAATTATGTCACCAATCCTAGTTGGGTCCCTTGCCAGTGGGCTATCACCTGGACCAGGAGCTAGTGGAAGAGAGAGACCTTGCAAGGGACCCTTGCCACAGATGCCAGCTCCACAGACTTCCTGGCAAGAGATCCATGGGGCATGTCGATGTGGCTACGTATGTGGACATGCATGCATGTAGCAGTGAAAACATACTGGTAGGGGACTTTTTAAAGAAAGCACACACAGGTGCATTTATCTAATGTGATTAGATACACATGAGTGCACACATGCATTCACACACACGCACACATGCATTCACACACACACACACACACACAGAAAAAAAGCTTGAGCAATTTAAGATCAATAGTGAATCAAATGTCAAGTCGCATATGTTTTGAACTGAGCAAATTTTCTAAATCAACTCATTTGAAGAATCCGACAAGATATTTGGGCAGAAATGATTTTGAAGTAATGTCATGAATGGAGGAATCGGGACAAAAACCTGAGTCAGGACCATCGCTTGGGCAGGAGCTTGTGTCTCTCTCACGCTCACTCAGAGGAAGTTTCCACGCTCAGCTCCATCTTTGTCTTTCAAAACAGATGTACGCTGCATCCGATAGGGACTTGCATAGTCATGGATACCTGAGAATAAGAACTTAGTTGTATTCATTTCTCTGGCTTTCACAGAGATGACAATGTGCCTGCCATAGAATTTCTTAAACAAATATTTGCTTAATTAAACAATGCCTACCTCCTAGTAGACAGAATTTTTTCTTACAAACCATAACATATTTAATTAAACTGAGTGAAGGTATATTCTATTATGCGACAGAATTGTGGATTCCTAGACCATTAGCCAACAAACACCCTTGACTATCAGCTAGTCCAACCCTCTCATTTTATAGATTAGGAAAGCAGGGCTCATAAAGTCTAAATGAGTTATCTGAGGTTATACAGCTAATCTGTCCCAGAACCTAGCTCTTCTACCGTCTAACCCAAGTGAGTTTTTCCACTAAACCACCCTGCCTTGAGAATGAGGAAGCATAAATAATCTGAGGTGTTTACTCAGCACTTATATATAGTCTCCCTAACCCTTCATTATGGAGGGAGAAGAACTCAGCTGTTTTAATTGCCACCTGCAAAAGTACTTCACGATCCACTACAGTTACATTTTTGGCAAGCGCCTGAGAAAAACAATTTAAGATCTAAGGCAAAATAAGAAGGAAAGGTCTAATAGAAGCTTTTTTATTTGTGGATTGGAATTAAGTGCTCTGTGCCTGCATGGTTGGCTTTATAGTGACTTCAGGATTGCCGCTTTAATGCTTCAGCGAGCAGAAAATTGGAGAGCAAGAGCATCAATCACGAAATGCTGCCAAGCAACATCCTCTCCATTGCAAGTAAAATGTCATATTTTTGCCTGCTCAGAACAACTCCAAAACCACCTCAGCTCCACTCATACCATGGGTTTTGAGAAGGCTGCAATATGGTGATTTTGTGTCACCGAGCATCCATCCCTCCATGTGACTCTTCAAAGCTGAATTTCTGAGAAGGATCTTCCAGGTCACCGATGGCCAATCAGATGCAAATCCTAAAAACCCACCCAGCAAACTGCTGGGCTGGACCAACAACAGGTCGCTGCTGTCAGGAAGGGGAGGGCAGTGACCAGACAGCATTAAGACTCAACCAGGACATTACTGAGGTGCAAATTGCATGGTGGTGGCTGTAGGGCAAGAGGAAAATTGCAGGCCATTGCCTGAAGAGAGAGAGAAATAGAAGGGTGGTATTTTGGGGCCTGGCAACAGGGATCCACTGGACATAATTGTCATTGCCTTAAAAAAAAAACGGCAACAACTTCAAAAAAAAGTACAATATGTACACGGAATGGCATAGCAATTCTAAAAACTCCATAACCCTAACCTGCCCTACAACCTGCACCCGGGTCAAGACAGAGAGCTCCCCTTCTGTCTGCTTCCATTCATCCCCGCCCAGGGTCGGGCTCCTACTGGGCTTTTCCTTGTCCTCTTCTCCCTAAGGACAAGTGGCAGCCCAGCAGGAGAAGGAGCTCTGGACTTCCTCCAGATGCTTCCCACAGCGCGGTGGCTCAGAGCTGAGCTTGGCAACCTGCTGGGTCCCACCAGCAGCCCCTTGGGTGCAAATGGCTCTTGACAGGGTCCCTGTGAGCGAAGAGGAGTGGGCAGCCCTGTGGAGAAGAGGGAAGGTGACAGTGCGAGGATGGGCCCTCTCCCCGTCCTGTCTCACTGCAGAGCTGGCCTGCAGGAAGCCGATGGAGGGAGGAGAGATGCCAAGTCTCCTTGAGCATCCAGGCCTTCAGTCACATTTATGGGGACGGGCTGTTCACAGAGGGGTTCTTCTGTTTCTTTTTTGGTGTTTTTGTGGGTTTTCTCTCATTGTAGGCTCTCTGAGTTTCCTTATAGTGGTCAACCATGCCGGGGGAGGAGTATAGGTTGTTTTTCTCCATGGGTTTCCTGTTAGGCGACAAAGTCAGGCCTCGAAGGCTTGGCAGCCTCAACTCTGATTTTTGTGGCTTGGAGTCATGGCTGCTTTTGCTTAGTTTGCCACCTGGCTGCAGTATACCATTTCACCCTGAGTTTGACACTGATTTGGAGAATAATTGAGCACGTTTTAAATTGGTTTCGCATTCTGGTTCTGAGTTTGGGCTTGGCTTCCTTGTGTTATGTATAGCTCATGCATGCTGGTGTATGTATGTGGGTCTGTGGCAGAGAACCTCATTTCCATCCAGGCGTCAAAAATGATAGCCAATGCTTGCTTTGGGAAGCACATATGCTAAAATTAGAATGACACAGAGAGGGGTAATGTGGCCCCTGCGTCAGGGCAACACATAGACTCACGAGGCGTTCCATATTTATAAAGTAAAATGAAGTAGCAGCCAGATTCCTTGTGTTTCCTGTGAGTGGTGAGGAGGTGCTCATGGCCTCAAGGGAGAAGAAGTGTCCCAGCCACAGTTGCATCCTTGGCTGGCTGAAAGGAAGGTCAGTGTCCCTCTTGGCTCATCTCCACCTCCCTAACCTGCTGTGGTGTGGCTCCCCGCCGCACTGCTTTCTTCTTGCTAAGGCTTCCCAAGACTTCTCAGATGCCAAGTCCAGCAAAGACTTTCCAGTCTTCATCTTAAATCAGCTGCGTGGTGGTGGCAGCACTGTTGGGCCCTGTGGCAGTAGGACATTCCTTCTCTTCTCCCTTACCACCAGGAGACCATCCCTCCTGGCTTTTCTCTTGGACCTCGAGTTTCTCCACTTCAGTCTCTTCCACGGTCTCTCCTTACCTTCCTGGTGTCGGGCTCCCGTGAGTTTCTGTCTTCAGCTATCTCTGACTGTCTGCCTTTCCCTGCGCAGTCACAAGCACCCCGTGTCTTCAGCCTCAGATCTGGATCTCCAGGCAGACTTGTGTCTTTAAAACTCCAAGCGGACCTCTGGCCTCTCCATGATCTCTCTATAAGCATCTATAGCAATTGCTCTCAACCCAGCCACATTTTAGAATCGTAGCCATTTTTTAAAAGTATCCACGTGTAGGTATTACTACCTGAGCTACTGGTTTAATCTGTCTGGATAAGCCCAGCCGTGATTACAGACAGACCCTGACTTACATGGCTCAACTTAGGAGTTTTCAACTTTATAATAGTTTGAAAGTGATGTGCATTCAGTAGAAACTGTATTTTGAATTTAAATTTTTGTTCTCTTCTTTAGGGTAGCAATACATAGTACACTACTCTCTCAGGAAAGGGGAGCCACAGCTCCCAGTCAGCCCCACAATCTTGAGAGAAAACAACCAGTATTCTACAGTGTGCTGTATTACTAAACTAAGATGGTCAGTAGGTTAGGTGTATTCTACATTTTTGACTTGCAATGTTTTCAATTTATAATGAGTTCATCAAACCCATCATAAGTAGAGGAGCCTCTGTATTTTTAAAGCTCCCCAGGTATTCTAGTGAGTAGTCAAAAATTAAGACACTTGAGGTAGAAGGCACACAGCTGTAGAGCTGTAGGGCTTTGAGTGGGAATCTCTTTACATGCCCATGTTGGCCCGTTTTGTAATTCGGCTTTCAGTCACCATAACAAAATGACTGAGAGTAACAAATTAGAGGGGAAAGATTTATTGTGGCTTACAATTTCAGTGGTTTTAGTCCATGATCAATGAGGTGAGGCTGAACGTTATGGCAGAAAACTCAGGGGGAGAAGGTTAATTACCTCATGGTAGCCAGGAAAGAGATGAAAGATCAAGATGAGACAGGAGAGGAGAGGACAGGAGAGGACAGTAGAGGACAGGAGAGGACAAAAAAGGGGCCAGAGACAAAATATAGTCCCCAAGGTCATGCTCCCATGACCCATTCCCTTCAACTAGTCCCTGCCACCTAAATTTCCATTACCTCCTAATACAGCCATCAAATTATAAATCCCTCAGTGGATTAATCTGATAATTAAATTAGAGCCCTTATGATCCAATTGCTTTCCAAAAGCCCATCTGCTGGTAACCAAGGCTCCAGCACATGGCCTCTGGGGGACATTTTAGATCCAAGCCATAGCAACTGTCCTTTGCGATAATAAATCACAACTCTGGCCTACACTGGTGAAGATCTTTACAGCATAACTAGTGAATGAATGACCAAGAATCAGACAGGCTGTGAGAAAAGTCCGATTCAAAATATTCATCCTCCATTCCTCCACGCTTTCTCAAACACGGACCTGCTCTGACTCTGCTTAAAATCCAGAGCTGCTTTAGGGTGTATGGAAGGCCTCGAACTGTTTCCCACATTCTGTCAGGTGCGCCTTCCTTCTCCAAATACCCCAAGGCTCTCCGCAGAATGACCTACAAGACAAGAACAGAGGGGCTGGGTGGACAGGTTGCCAGGGTAGTACTAGAAACTTGCAGGGGGTCAGATCAACACAGCCTATTTCCTTCATTACCAAAATGGAAATAATAGTTCCCTTTGAGAAGCATGAAAAGCAAGTGAGAGATCACAAAGATGCTGAAATACATCATCAATATTTCCACTTTGAAAACAGAACTGAATTTACCTCCTGATCTGAAATAGCCACAACATGTGTGAGCAGGAAGCAGCCTTAGAGATAATCCTATCCAACCACTATTTTACAGGAGCAGGAATAGGTGGAGTGACCTGTGTGAGGTGACACTGTCAACCAATGGCTCAGCTAAGCAGAGTTTTGATTTCCTGAATCCTAATCCAGTGCTCATTTTGTGACTCCTCTAGGTTTCCCTAAGGGGTGACAAGCACCTATGTGACTTGCTTGAATCTCCAAGTGTTACCCTTTCGAAAAATAGACTAGGGCATTCTCTGGAGTACAGGGTCATGTGAGGACCTCTGTTTCCCAAAGATGCTAATGCTCTTCTTTTCCCTTTCTCCCCATACTGCCCCTTTCTCTTTTCAAGACCCTGAGTGGAGATGGTTTCTCTGCCTTGAAGCTGGACCTTGGTAGTCTTCCTACCTCTTCTTGCTATGACCTCAGGGTGTCTCCCCAGTAGGGTAAACTTGTGGGGCAGGGGAGGAGGCTAGAAGGGACGCAGACCTCAGAGTCTAAACACCTGCTCTCTGGCACCAGATGAATCTGTGCTTGTCTCTGGGCTGACCTGGGTCCAGCTTCTTATCTAGGAAATAGGCATCAGCCAGGTGGAGCTGTGTGGACTGAGAGAATTTCCCTACAGCAGTGCTTTCAAATATGGCTGCACACTGGAATTATCTAGAAAACTTTTTTTTTTTTTTAAAGATGCCTTAGTCTTGTCCCTAGAAATGATGATTTTATTACTCTGGGCATCAGATTTTTTAAATTCCCCTAGTAATCCCCACATGCAGGCAAGATGGAAAAACATCTATAAAGGGTTCGGCATAGCACCAGGCAGAGTCAGCGCTCAGGTAATTAGCTTCTCTAGGAATGGGGTAACCATACAGCTCCCTTCCCCAGGGTAGCCTGGAAGCTTTGTAGGGGACCTTCTGCCTTTTGGATTTTCAGGAAAGACCTTCCTGCCTCTCTCCCTGCTCCTCATCAGTTCTGCCTAGAGCTTCCACCCTGGGTTTTTCTGAAACACTGGGCTCTGAGAGGTCTGCAGAGAAATGAAGGGCGCCCTTGCTGTCTGCTGACTGCACACATGCATTCCAGTGGAGACCTGGGCCCACACTGGCCGCGTCTTCCAGGCTGGTTAACCTCTTGGTTCCTTCCTCTGTGAGATGAGAGCAAAGGGGCGCCGTGACTCCCCCGGAGATGCCGGGCACTGTCTTACGCGATCTGGACAATGTCTCTTCGAAGTAGGAAGTGCACCCCTGCCCTGCCACTTTCCAGCTACCAGCAGGAAACGAGACAAAGCACTTACGCCAAGACCCCGGGCCTGCCTGCAGGCAGCGCCAAGAAATAGGAAGGAGCAGTGGTGTCAGACCGTTGTCTACAATCACAACCTCCAAACCGCTCCTTCGGACTAAGGCCTGGGACCTTTCCCTGCCCTCCCTCCACAGCTCCGCTCCGCCTGGAGCTGAACACGCCGCCGGGAAGTACCCAGGCTAAGCCGGCGCAGAACTCCATGCGCCTCCCCAGAAGCGCGCTGCGTTCCGGGAGGAGCGCGCGCAGCCGGCAGGGACCCGCTGGAGCAGAGCGCAGTCGGGTGCGGAGGGGAGTGCGCGCTGAGCCCCTCACCACCCGCCTCTCCAGCCTCTCCCCTCAGCCCGGCAGGCCGCGCGACCCCCAAGCCCCTGCGCCTCCTCGCGCTCCAGAGGGCCGCGGGGGGACGTCGGGCAGACAGTCTGTCCTTGGTGTTTCCTCCGACGACGTAACTGCGAAAACAACCGCTGCCCGGGACGCTGCGGCTCCTCGGTGGAGGAAACAGCCCAGGGCCCGCCGCGCTCTTCTACCGTCGACCCTGGCGCTCAGCGAAGCGCTAGGCCCATGCACTTGGCCTCAAGAACAACTCGTGGATCTCAGCGCTTTGCAGGTGGCTCCGTGAGCCGGGGCCACGCGCCACAGCTGCTGCTCACCACGACTTGGGGTCCGATCCCCCGGCGGGTCGCTGGAGCCTCCTATAAGCCTCATATTCTCCCAGTCTCCATTTCTTTGGAAAATATCCTGTCCTGGCCAAGATCTCGAAGTCTAGATTCTGACCCATCAGGCCATTTATGGTCAGGTGACCTAGGGCACATTAAGTAACCATCTCCTTGTGCAATTGCTAATCTGTAAAATTGGGATTAGAATACTCTTACCTGCATGAGGCCGTTATGAGGAAGAAATGAATGCAAAACACCACAGTGCTAGAGTATATAATAAACTCCTTTAGTATTTGATATTATTCATAAAGCATTGCAATGTTCACCCTGCCGCGCTGCTGTAGCACCAACTGAGGTGCTGTAGGGAAACCGTATTGTGTACGACTGTAAATAATACTTAGTATTACTCTGACTCCTGAGCAGTCTGACCCCCCACACCCCCGCCCATTTTCTAAATCTTCTCCCTCTTATGCGTTCATCCTGGGGAAAAAACCTCAGTTGCACGTTGCACTTCTGCTTGGCCCCTGAATTGGTGCTCATTGTAATTTCCCTGGGGGTTTTGAAAGCGGCTTGTCAACACTGCAAGGCCAGCGCAGCAGCACTTTTGTTTTGAGAGGGCAATGAATAAATGATATTTTAAGCTTAGAAAAGCAAAGAGTAAACACGCTCACAGTAGGACTCTCCGGATGAACTATTTTATTTCTCTTGTACTTTTTCTTGGTCGTTGATGGTCTGCTGCAGATGAGTGTGATGCCGATTGATGTGTCTTAACTTTAAGGGTTCAGAGTTGAAGCAGGTCTTTGGCCTCTTGCTGCAGGCCAACTGGGCAAACTTAGGAGCGACCATGGAGCCCAAATCTCTCCCAGTACCTCAAGTCTGAGCTCCCGGAGAAACATCTTTCCAATTGCGCATGAATTTAAACATCAGTGCTTCTTCAATCGTAATTTCCTGCTTGAACAAAAAGCTGGAGTGCCCACTTGCACTGAAGCGCCCCTCTCCCCTGTGGTTGGCTAGGCAGCAGTGAACGCTGCATGTGTAAAATGGAGCTGAGCCAGGCACCTGCATTCCAAACACAGGCACCCAAGGCGCTACTGTGAGATGTTAAAGGTGATCTGAGGTTATCAAATGCTGGTGATGGCAGCCTCCTAAACATGTGTGTTTTAAAGATGAGGCCTGAATCAAGGATGGCATCCCTCTCCCTCTGCTTCACTCTCTGACCTGGCAAGCACAGCAGCTAAAACGGGTAAACAAAGGTGGTCACCAGCTGCTACTCAATGAGTTCATTCCAGGATTCTAAGGTGCTTCCCAAAGCGTTCTGGACTCCATAACAGAACCTAGAACTCTCATCCCCAGGCTTCTAGTGCATTGCCCAAAAGCAGGATCAGAAGGTAAGCAGGGCCAGTGTCGTGCCTGGTTCCTGTGCCCGGCTCTGTAGAAGTTCTAGGGGCTTTTGGAAGCTGAAGAAAGAGAGAGACACACATTGGTGCCACCTGGCTGCTGCCAAGTTTCTATGTTTTAAAGGAAAAGCCCTGTGCCTGCTGTTGGCCTCACCAGAAATGCAAACAGAAGCAAATCTAAGAGGCTGGCAGCTTTCAGGAAAGGGGCCCGAGGCCAGAAAGCTAGTGCAAGGCCAAGAGAGTGTGTTTTCCACCTTGGGTTGTACAGAGTCCTGCTGAGACCCTGATGTTTACAAACTAGTTGCGGACAGGTGGGCACCCACGACTTCCTGTTGGATGCCTTTGTTCCTGGAAGGGAAGAGCAAACAAAACAGTTTTTGGTGACTCTCAGCCTCCCTGTGGCATTCCCAGCGAATGACAGTTTTTGATATAAATGCACTTCATAAACACCAAAGTAACTTGGTTTTGGTGTAGAAAGGTTAACAAACGCACGTGGAGCCACCCTTTTTGCAGAATCCTTTGATTCTGTCTCAGGTTTACTGGCTTGTAACTCAGCTGCTCATCTCAGGCCACTGCACGCCCTCCCTTGGCCCAAGCAGAGAGCCCCAGGCTAGAGGAAACCAATGGTAGGATTTATCAACCCCACTCCAGGACCTCGCATTTCATCTTTTTCTTTTCCCCTGCATGTTCAGTTTGTTTTCTCAAGACCTAAGCAATTTTTAATGTACTCTATACTTCCCGCTTAATCCTCATCGTTTATTGTATAATTATAGTTTCAAAGTGATTATGTAATTAAAATCATGTTTCTTTGCAGCAGGACTTCAAAAGGGCGGCAGACCCCCGCTTTGGCATTATTTTCTGGTGATGTAATAATTTCCCTGTGATATTTAAAATAAACACATTAGTTCAAGAATTCTAAACATGTCTCAAAGTATATAGTAGGCTTGATTGGCACGAGGCTGGGTTGTAAAGAAATGGTAAAACCTATCACTAGTTTAATATATTTCTATGCTCCCATGCGGGGTAAATTATAGGATAATGGGGCGCAGGCGATGGTAAGCTCTGTTTATATAATCCATTTCTTCACACGAGTTCCCATTGCTTTCCCTTCCCTTTGCTGTGTGTGGTGGTTCTCTGATCCCCTGACCTCGGCCATGTGTTTTCACTTTTTCTTCTGATCTCAATTCCATGACCAGCGGGGAATAAAATACAAATTGAATAGTAACCATTCACAGGCCGCTCTTTTCAAACTGTTGTTAAAACCTCTTTGTCTTGTCTAGCGGTTGATAGATAAATGTGTTGTGTTTCGCCTGATTTTTCTTCTTCTTCTTCTTCTTCCTCTTTTTCCCTCCCTCGACCAAGGGAAAAAATAACCCTTCTCCAATTATGCTCTTTAAAAATTAAAACCCACACCTCCTTTCAAAGCGCCTCCCAGCGCCCGCTCTCCCCCGTCGGCCCCTCGGTCGGGCGGTCGGAGCGGGGATTCACCACGTGGAATAAAGGAGCGGCGGGGCGAGCGCGGCTGGGGAAGGCGCGGTGCCCCCGTGTGAGGTCCGCGCCATTGTTCCGAGGCCTGAAGGTTCATTTAACACCGAACCTGCGTTGCCTCTGATCTCCTAGCGGAGCGCCCAGCATCGGCTCCGATGGCTGGGGCCGCCCCTCCTAGCAATCCTAGGGGGCAAGGGGCGAGGAAGCCCAGGAGAGGGGAGTTAGAGTGGCCTGCAAAACCTACTCTTTCGCCCCCCTTTTTTCTTTTCATGGCTGGACCTGCTGGGGGTGGGGGGCGAGACGAGCTGTTTTCACCGCTTAAATCCAAAACAGGAAAAGCAATAGCTCCTGATTTCTGGACCCAGCTTTTCCACATCTCTCTCCTTTCTACCTCCTAGGACTGTAGAGGCAAAGGAAGCCAGTTGCAGAAACCTCTGTCCGGCCGCCTGCCTTCCACTTCATCAGAGCTGCTTGGGGAGTCAAGGGTGCGGCCTTGGCTTTGTCAGTCCACAGCCAGCGCCCGAGGGCGGGAAGGGCGGGAGTGTGAACTGCTGTGGGCGCAGGGACCCCCTATTTCTGCCTTTCCAGCGCACCATGTCCCTGAGTCGGGGCTCTCTGCAAGGCTGCAAGGCTGCAAGGCTGGCCTCACCCGTCCCGAGGCGCGCAGCTGCAGGGCCCGGGGCGCAGGGCTGCAGGGCTGCAAGGCCCGGGGTGCACGCGGAGCGCCTGGGGCCGGGCGGGCGCCCAGCGGCGGGCGGGGAGCTTGGCCCGCGCCGCCAGGCCGCTCTCAGCGCGGGTAGGGTTTCGCGGGCGGGCCGCGCAGACCCACCCGCATCGGCGAGGCCGCTCGACTGCGCTCTTCGCTGCCGGCCCGCGTACCTGTAAGCTGAGCCCCGCTCACATGCTTCGCATTAAACCTCCGTGCCGGTGCCTTTCTCTCTCTTTTTTATTTTTTTCTCCGAAAAGGTTCTTATAAACTTCCCTTCGTTTATTTAGCCTGGTTTTCATTGCTCCAGTTTTGCATGGGTTGCCTTTGTTTAGTTTATTAACCCACGGGGTTACTTTAACCAAACATTTGGGCTGAATACTTTGGGGTTGGATTTCAACGTTTTCTAACGAAATTATCGAGTTTTTTGAAGCCGCACAGAGAACGCTGTGTTGAGTTTATTAGTCAATTTAACAGACTATAAGGGAGGGGAAAATGCATTTAGGACAATTGGGGTTCGTACCCACTGGGCGGAAGCAGCGCGCGAACCCCCGGCCCGGGATCCACCCGCGCTCCCCGCGGCCGCAGAGCGTGCGCCCCGCCTGGGCCGGGCCCCACCCGAACGGCAGCCCACGCGGGACCCGGGCGCGCGGGACAGAACGCGGCAGGGAGGCTCGGCTGCGCGACCCCACCAAGCCGCTCCGGCGCTTGTCCCCAGCAGTAGACAGGCTCCCTGGTCTCCCGGGCTGCACGGTGCAGGATAAAGGGATTGCGCTGGGAGCTGCTAGAAAGATTGGAGACGAATGGGCAGCCTCCACGGCGGTAGGAGGCAGACTGGCCTTTGCATCCCGCGTCAGGACGCGTGGCCGGCCCACCTGGAGGCCGTGGGACCTTCCTTCAAGCCCAAGGAAGACCCGCGGCAGCCGCGGTGTTGGCCACATTGGGGGCTGCGGCCTACCAGAACCCCGCCATCCCGCCGCGGGCTTGGCCTAAGTGGCAAGAATGTTGGGGACAATCCGTAGGGACCTTTCTCCACCGCTGCGTTCCTAACCAGCCTTTCTCACACGTGCTCTCCTCTCACCAGATTCTGGCACCGATGCCCAGTTATGAGTTGACCCAGCTAACATATCCATGATCCCTAGGCAATGGAAGCCCAAACACAGGAGGAAAACCTTCAGGTTGCTGGGGTGGGGGATAGTGGGTGGGAGGGAGTGAAACACTGAGCATTCCCAACACCCATCCCAGGCTGGACTTTCACACAAGCAAAAACAAAGCCGACCCTGGGTCCCAGCGTTACAAATTCTCGTTCTAATGGGCAATATATGCAAGAAGGTCAAAATTCAAAAGATGCAAAATGTGTAGAACTGGAAGCCTCTGTCCCACTCCCCTCCCTAGAGGCAATCGCTGCTAACAGTGTTTTGTTTTAGTTGCTCTGAGCTTTTGTGAAAGGCCTGCCCACTTCTGCCCCATTCCGTCTGTTTGACCGTTGACTCATTACCTCCCAAGAGGACCACCCCACCCACATCAGCGCTTGTAGTGTCCACTTCCCCCCGCTTTCCACAGCCACTGAGTCACCAGGCTGCAGGCCGCTGAATGATCAAGAGCCCTGCAAAGCCACTGTGCACTGCTGGTGGCTTGACTGGTTAGTGGGTTGGTGGCTTGGTTGTGGTTCTCTTCCTGTCTGACACACCTTGCCTTGGGACGACCTCAGCTCCCAACCCTCCCCTCCCCCACATTCATCTATCTCTCTTCATCACTGGGACCCTTCTGGCTCTCATGTCCCCAGACCTTTCTCAAATCTTCCCCTGCCTGCCCTACCCTTTTCCCATCTCCCTGGTCAGAATCCTCCATGGTCTTGTCTACAACTACCCACTACCCCCGATCTGTGATCGCTCCTTCTCCTGCCTCCCACACCTACCTCTGCGGTAGATGTGCTGTCCTTTAGTGCTGTCCTAATTCCCCTCCTGGGTTGTAAACTGTTAATTCCTAGCACATAGAAAGCAAGCGGCAGTTTTTCAGTTAATATCCCCCTTACTGGTCTTCTTTTCTCACCCCCCCCAAGAGGGAACAATAATAAACATTAAAGTACATTTCTCTTTCTTAAATACTCATTAGTATTAGCAGTTAGATTCTCTTAAATCTCCCTGAGGTCTAATGCACAGATTTACCCCTCCAGCGTCGCTCCACATTGTGCTATGGAGAGCTGGTGCCCCAGGCAACCTCCACTCCCTTCAGGGAGGTGGAGCGGACCCCCTTGGCCGTCGCTCACAGTGGCACAGCAGTGAATGTTAATTTAGGGCTCCACTTGCAACAGGTTCCACGTGCTTGAAGAAGATGGTCCCACTTTGGAACACAGACACAGCATCGCTGAAGCTGTGGGTCGAGGTGACACTCGGATTTTAACTTCATAGAGCTTCCCCTTCACACTCTGCCCCCACACAATTCCCTGCAGCCAGAGTGCTGTGTGTGGTCCCTTTCAGAGCAGCTGCTGGGCTGCCTGGTTTGAACACTTGACGGTCCTGCTTCAATATAGATTCTGTGAAGCACAGTGGACCCTGACTTACAAACTCCGTGTTCCCGAGGGCTGGTTGGAACTCAAGTTGTTGACTGAAGCTCAGGCTCCTCTGCACAGCCTTCAGAGTCTCTCTCCTGTGTACAGGCGGATCTCAGTGTCCTTAGAGAGACATTGGCCCAGGATTTCTCAAGGAACCCCATACAGGAAAGGTAATGTTCCTCCCAGAACTCTGTAAGGTTTAAATCTGTACCTGAGACCATCTGGAAGCACAAGTGGCCCGCATTCAGGTCATAACTCAAGACTTTGGTCCTAAGTTAAAACTAAAATTCTAGTCATAACCCGAGTTGTTCGTACTTCAGGTCGTAACTCGAGGGTCCACTGTATGCCTGTCCCTGCCTCTACCCCATCACTGTAGCGAGCGGGTGCCAAAGGCTGATCCATTATTCAACAAGGATTTGCTACTCACCAACTGCATTGCCAGACACCAAGCAGGTGCTGGGGGTACAGTGGGGGAAAGGACAGACAAAGGCCTTGTTCTCATGGAGCTTCCGGTCCTGTTCCTGGGACTGCAGTATATGTTCTTGGGGTTAAACACAGTTGCCACCCCGCTGGTGGAGAGGAGGCTGAGCCTCGGCTCCCCAAGTCCCTCTGTGCTCCTTATGTCCCTTAGAACAGCTCGCGCAGCCTCAGGGTCAGCTCCTTGCCTTCAAACTTGGGAAGTTTTATGAGATTAACCACATCGGTGTGCATTCAGATCATCTAAACGTGAAATATTCATCTGATCAGGTCTGGAAGTTTAATTGTGATTATAAAAGGAAATCCGATCAGTTCTGTGTAATAGCAAAAACAGACACACACTCCTCTCTCCCTGTGCCCACTCCCAAGGGAGGGAAAAAAAAAACATCCTGGAAAGAATCTGAAGTAAAAATAAAAAGCAGCTGGCAATAGGCCCATTGTGTGCGATGATAATTAGACAATGTTTTCCAAGTATGGGATGATCTTGGGAAGACAATATTCCAGGGGAAAAGCCTAGGAAAGGGAGGTTAGGAAAGCAGTGATCCTGCCTGCCTGCAGAGGGTTTAAGTGACACATGATGTCACACAATCCCCAACTCAGTGCTTTTTATTTATTTATTTTTCCATGCATCCTGGGAAACAAGTCTTCAGCTAAGAAAGTGAAGAACTGGAGGCTTTGATTTACAAAAATTAAAGCCACAGCTAGGCTTTGGATCAAGGTTGTGTCCTAGGCCTGGAAAGCCTCACCCTTCATTGTCTCCAACCTTTCCTGCCCTGAGGAAAGAGTTAAGAGTCTTAAGCTAAAGCAGCTCTTCTGCCATCTGGGGCTCTGACTTGGTTGACCCCCTCCCAAATTATTGTAATCCTGAGTCTGGAATGGATATAGAGCTGGCCCGGGTGACATGGACACCTTCTGCTTCTGGGTGGCTTGGGATCTGCTAAGCAGGTCTGAATGGGGACGGGGGTGGGGAAGCAGGTACCTCAGCAAGCTGCCCGGCTCTAGGCGAGATTTGTGCTGCTCTTTCTCCATCCATGTCCCACTCCTCAGAAATCATGTTAGACATTTACACCTTCATGTGAATATTAAGGCCATGTGTCGAGTCACCCAGGGTTATTTACATTTTAAGCTTGGGCTTTGATTTAGATGAAAGTAATTTATCCCCATTAAAAGAATTTCGAGTATGTGGACCTGTGGAGGAGACTCTTGGTGGGAAAGGACACTGAAGGAGAAATGGGAAATTCGCTGCTAAGCCAGAGAGTGCTGGGGATAACTGGTGGAATTCCCTTCCCCTGAGCCAGCGAGGTAGCGGAGTAGAGAAGGAAGAAAGAGAAATGATAGGGAGAGTACTTTTGTTTAATTAAAGGACCCATCTGCTTCCTGATTCCAAAGGAGGAAGTATATGTACCCTAAAATGTTCAGGGGCAGTACCCTGAGTTCTCTGAGTCAAAGGCCTCTCCCTTCATCTGCCCCCAGACTCCACCACAGGTGCGCGTCTGTCTTCTGTGGGTGTGAAGGTGGTGGCTTGGGAAGATTTAGGAACCCAGGCAATTGCAAAGTGTGTTCTGTGCACACAATGCACATTATGTCCCTTGTTGATAGGTTTTTGGTGCCTGCTGATTTGTTTCTAGGGAAATCTGTTGCCCATGCTGGTCTCCAGCTCCTAGCTTCAAGTGATCCTCCCGCCTCAGGCTCCCGAGTAGCTGGGATGTAGGCACACGTCACTATGCTTGGATCAAGGGGGTGTTATTTTCTTTTTAATAAAGAAGCAGTTGGAAAACATAACCATTTTGAGTATGAAATGATAGATATGCTATATACAAATGCAAACAAATACAAATAAATTCAAAGAAGAAAAAAACTTTAAAATCTTACTCAGAGGTAAACGTTGCTTCATCCATGCGAACCATTTTCCTGGGATCACTTTCTATACCCATAGGAACTTATAGTTTGAGGTCTACAGCTTAAGAGAAATGGACTATGGTTAATATCAATGAGCTTTCCTCTCCCTGTCAGTACACACAAAGCTGTGGCATCACTTTTCTTCCTCTTCTTCCTCCTCTTCCTCCTCTTATTTTTTAATGGCCACATGGGATATCATTTATTCACGCACCGCATTGACTTATTCCGTGAACTAGACACCTGTTGATAGACATCTACTTTGTTTCTCATGTTTTTCTTTTAAGGAAAAATAGGAGAACTGCGCGAGATAACCTGCTCCCTCCCTGCTTACGTCAGGATGCAGGTCTACTCAAGGTCAGCTAGCTTAGGTAGTTCTCCACTGTCATGTCATTATCCATAAGAGGAAGAGTAACCAGTCTTTATCATTTTTAGTGCAGTATTTTCTATGATTCCTAAGAAGAAAACCAAATTGGGAGTCCACCTCCAGAGTTACAAGCCCCCTTCAATCTCTCATTCTCTTATTCTGTGAAGACATGAGGATAAGGTGGCCTCTCCCATTCATGTGCTTTACTCTAAGATGCCGACGGTGGCCCTCCGGGCCTGAATCTTCACTATTACCTGCCCCAAATTACAATGAGGTAGTCATCGAGCCACAAGGTTACATTTACAATCAATATTATGCAAGAATCATTAAATTTTTAGGTTACTTTTTCAAAAACTGCTCATACACTTACACGGTTTGAGAGGCAAAAGATATGGAGAGGTGAGAATTGAGAAGTCTGGTTCCCACCCCACTCTCTGTCCTCCGATTCGCTTGCCTTGAGGTATAACCACTCTGATTAGCTGCTGCTATACCCCTCTAGGCTCCGGCAAACCTGTGTATTCTTCCTTCCATCCCCCTCATTAATGCAAACGAGCATACGACTTCCACTGCTCTGTCTTCCGTTTTGACTTTATACCCCAGAACTCCCTTCCTATCACTACACGGGTACCAACAAGGTTGTCGTTGGTCCTCTTAGTGAAGGTGTGGGATAGCTGGTACCTGGAGGAGAACTTAAAGATATTTGAGAACAACTTCATGAACTTTTAGTTTTTCTCCTCATTCCTGTTTTTCAGTTTTACACATGCACACAATCGTATAGGAACCAACAGAAGCTCTACCAACTCTCCTCAAAGAAAAGATAATGAAACACATCAGCTATTTCTTCTTACTTTTCTAGAAAAATACTTTTTGGGGGAGCATTTTTTACACTAGCTTGAGCTCACTATCCAAAATTGGACATAAGGAGAGCATTTGTTCCTGCCCTTTGACCTCCAAGGTTACAATCTAGCCTCCATCTTCAAATCATGGCCTTCCCACTATAAGCAGATCTTGGCCACTGGAGGTCCCAAGCAATGCCTTCTCTGTAGCTAGCCCTGATCCAGGCTCTAGGGATTCAGATACCCTGATAAATAAACAAAGAAACACAGGTTGTATGGAGTAGGGGCAGGAGACCAGGTGTACCTCACACCAAGTGGTCAGGAAGGCCTTTCTGAAGAGGTGACAAGGACTCCAAACTAAGGAAAGATCTAGGAGTAGAAGATTCCAGAAAGAAGAGATGAGGGAAATGTGGTTCAGAAACAAACTAAAAGTGGTTGATGTGGCTGGAGCACAAGGAGCTTCTATAAACATGGTGTCCGTTACCTTCTTCCCAATGGAACTGGCCCCTTGCATCCCTCCAGCCCCTTGAGTGAGGCAGCCCAAGGAAACTTTCAGTCCCTTTGCCTTCTCTCCTCCTTCCAGCCTCACATTCATCAGCCCCTTCCTGTTCCCACTGTCAACACCTAGGAAGCCTTTAGTGTCTCTGACTCCTGGAAGATGATACTGAATTTTAAACAGCAGCAAACCTTCAAAGTGACTGGAGAAAATGATGATTTAATGTCATTAGGGCCCCAAAGTCTTGATTTGTATATGCTAATGCCCTGGTCCTATTCCCTCCCAAATTAAGACAATTTCAAATAATCATGCTTCGTTTACTGACTGATTGCTTTACTTATTTGTTTTAATTGTTATATTATGCATGCTCTTCATCTTGCCTGGCTTGAACAATTACTTCTCAGGAAGTTGATTACATCCATTGTTAACACAGGTAATATATGTGTAGGGTGTATGAGACAGAAAACAACTCATTTTTCTTAAGTCTCTAGGGTGAAGGTAGTGTGTCCACATGCATATAAGAAACCATCCTCATAATTTAAGTTATTTTACTTTGGTTTACTTAAGGTCTTTGGTTTCCATCAGAGTTATTTGCACAAATAAAGACTTCTAAGGATAAACAACAGTAACACTCTGCAGAGCAGTGTGCCCGTGCACACGCACACACACATACACACACACCTGTGGGTGTGCCTGTGTTAGCTGAATACCGTACCTAGATCGTGAACCTACAGTGCTAAGCTCTGCTTCCTCGCCGTAGCTCAGAAAAGTCTGCTGATGCCGCAGCCAGCCCTGCTCCAAGGCTTGGTGCTGCTCCCTTTTTTTCTGGGCTGTGGTAGCTGATTGCTGTAAAAGGCCAAAGAGTCCATCTGAAGAGAAATCGAAGAACAATGGCTTCTGACAAAGAACAATGGCGCTGACGTTGCCCCCGGAAGGGACTGCAGCAGAGGAATGGCAGGGAGTAGAAAACCTCCCAGCCCTCCCAAATCTAAAACGGCAGATTTGCCCTCAAGCAGGGGACCCATGCTTTCTCTTTCTGGACAGTTCTTTGCTAGAGTCCATCCTCAGTATCCACTGGAGACTGGTTCCTGGACCTGCCCACAGACACCAAAATCCACCGATGCTCAAGTCTCATATTAAAAACGGCCCCCACACACCTCCTGTGTACTTTCAATCATGTCTGGGTTACTTATCTAATACATAGCACGATGTAAATGATACGTTAGTGATCATCAAACTGTGTTGTTCAGGGAATGGTGATGAAAACCAGAAGTCTGTGTGTGTTCGGTAACAGATGCAACGATCATGAGCCTAACTACACAGAACACACCACCAACACGTTTCGGGAATATCTGTGCTCCATGGTTGGTAGAATCCATGGATGCAGAACCTGCAGACACTGAGAGCAGACTACTCTGCAGGATGTGAGGTTTAGCCAAGCAAACTCAAGCATCTTTGACATTATTTTTCTCATTAAATGAGCAGTTCCTTATACCTTGTGGGCACACACAATAGGTTTGTTGATTACATTCACGTGTTCATTCCGCAAATATTTTTTTGATCACCTGCTGTAAGTCAGGCTCAGATCTGAGAGCTGGAGATGTAGCAGTAAACAAAACAGTGAACAAAACAGACTAACTTTGGGGAGCTAATTGTACAGTAGAATTTTGGGTTTTTGGTTTTGTTTTTAGACATTGGAAGTAGTTCTAGTTTACTACTAGAATGGTAGTAAAAGGATGACCTCAGGAAATTATTTTCCTTCCATTTTCTTGTATTTGTCAAAAAGTTTCATGAGGGCCGGTGATATAGCTCAGTGGCATAAACACCTGCCTGGCAAGCGCGAGGTCCTGAGTTTGACTCCCAGTACCCGCAGGAAAAAAAAAAAATGTTTCATGAAAGCCTTTGAGGCCCATAGGCTGGAACTGTCCCAGCCTTTACTGGCTTTGAGTCCATGTTACTCTCTCTGAACTTTGGTTTTCTCATCTGAAAAGCAGATACACTAGTCTCTTCTAGAGATATTGTGAGTATTAAATAGATAGCATATATAAAGTACCGTGCCTAGTATACACTAAGTTCCTAATAAATGGTCCCCATTAATAGTACTATGTGCTCTGTAAGTATAATGAAAATGTACAAACTCTGTTTTCTGCCCCACTGGGGTTCACTGTCTACCTGGGGGGCCAGACTCAAATGCAGGATCTAATCACTGAGCAATACCCCAGAGTACATAATTAGGTGGTTCGGGAAATTGTAGGGGGCTCACTACAAATGCCATAGGAACTCAGGGAGGAAAAGATGGATTCTGGCTGGTGGAGGATTGGTCCTGCGCCCAGCTCTGCAGGAGCAACGTAAGGGAAGACTCGGGGCCCCAGGCTGAGACTGAGGCAGGAGTAGGCATGGTGCACCGGTGGGTGGGGAAAAGAGAGATGGAGGGACAGGTACGGGCAAATTACAATTTAGAGTCAGTCCTAAAACCCCTCTCAGGTCCATCTAGGCCAAGAGAAGATAAGAAACTCCTTCCCTTCATTCTCTGTCTTTGCCCTGAAGAGGGAAAGCTGGTGGGTGGGTAAGAGGGAGGCATCTTAATTAGGGCCCATGTGGGGAGACAGAAGACCCCACTGACAACTCCGTGAAGCTCTAGTCAGGGAGTGAGTTAGCTGGCTCATGAAAAGCACTTTAAAACTGAAACCAGGCAGATGTTGGTTTCAGGGTGTAATGTAGCCTATGGAGTTAGCCCAGGAGGATGGCATGTACTGTTTGGTTTGCCAGTTTGGGGCAGAATGTTCTAAGATATTTGTCAGGGACATGGAGAGGCCAAACTCCAGCTTTGTGTGTGTGCATATTTACCACCTCTGTGCCACCTTTCTCACAGAGCTGGGGAGGTGGGGAGGCTCAGGACACTTAAGGGCTGCTTCACTGCAGGGCTAGCATCACCATTTGGCCAGAGAGCTCTGAGATCTCTGTCCTCTACTTCTCTGCTTTGTGTACGAATGAGCATCATAGGCATCGTTCAGGGGTACCTGGTAGTCAAAAGGATCCTTTCCACTTTACCTTATTTAAATTGAGGGGGTCAAAGCATTTCCCAAATCCCATCTCAGCAGGCTTCTTCAGAACCTAGGCAGGGGGAAGGTCACAAATGAAATTACACAATTCCTGAGGGTTGATATTACCATAAAGGCTGGGAGCCTGCTTGGAGAAACATTATCAGGCAATAATGCATTTAAAGTATTAGGACTGGGGGATTATGCTCCTACTTTTCAGATTAAAAAACAAAAGCAGAGACCAGTCGGATAATCTGCCTTCTAAAGCTAGCAGAAAGGCCAGGGTCCTCTAACATAGCAGTCCCCTACCTTTTTGGCATCAGGGATCATTTTCATAGAAGACAATTTTTCTATAGACCAGGGTCAGAAGAGTGGCTTCAGAATGATTTGAGTGCATTACATTTATTGTACATTTTATTTCTATTATTATTACATTGCAATATATAATGAAATGATTATACAACTCACCAGAATGCAGAATCGAGTAAATAAGATAACGGGCAGGCCATCCACAGACTTAATTAAGTGTCTGATTCTGATTTAAAGCCTGCCACCAGATGCAATTTAATTGTCACTTGCTGCTCACTGATAGAGTTTTGATCTGAGTCTGCAAGCAATTGATTTATTATGGTCTCTGTGCAGTTTAATAACACTCTCTGCTAACGTTAATCTGTATTTGCAGCCAATCCCCAAGCTAGCATCACTGCCTCAGCTCCACCCCAGGTAATCAGGCGTTAGATTCTCATAAAGAGCACACACAACCTAGATCCTTCACATGCCTGGTTCACAGTAAGGTTTGGGCTCCTATGGGAATCTAATACTGCTGCTGCTCTGACACGAGGCAAAGCTCAGGTGGTGATGTGGCTGATGGGGAGTGGGCTGTAAATACAGATGAAGCCCCTCTCCCCTCCTGCCACTCACCTCCTGCTGTGCTACCCAGTTTCTCCCAGGCTATGGACCAGCATCTGTCTGTGGCCCTGGGGTTTGGAGACTCTTGCTCTAATACATCTTTTAGGTGACTGTAACTAGGGTGTTCCTTGGTAGAATAACAAAATCATTTATACTGTCATTCATGCAATCTCCAAAATTGCAAAACTAAAATTCTCTACCCATTAAATGATAAATCTTCACTCCTGCCTCCCCCGAGCCTTGGCAACTACCATTCTGCTTTATTTTTGTGAATTCGACTGCATTAGGTATCTCATGTAAGTGGAATCATACAATTGTTTTCCTTTTACATCTAGTTTATTTCACTTAGCATACAAACTTCAAGGTTTATCCAAGTTGCAGTGCATGTTCAAATTTCATTTTTTAAAAGGCTGAACAATATTTCATCACACACACCATATTTTGTTTATCTACTCATCTATCAATGGATATATGTCAATTTATATATATATAATTTTTTTTTTATACCAGGAATCAAACTCACAATGCCATGCTTGCCTGGCAGATGCTGTGCTGCTGAGCTATATCCCTGGCCAATTTATTTTTAAAGCAACTATTTTTATGGGTTATGCATTCACATGATTCCAAGTTCAAATAGTATTTAAAAATTATGAATCTTTCTTCAGCCTCTGTCCCTTGGCCACTGAGTTCCTTTACCAACAAGCCAACAGAATTTATTTCTTGAAGATCCTTCCAGAGTTTTTTACACATGTGGAAGAAAATAGTAGCATACTATACATGCTATTCTACAACTTTTTTACTTAGTATTTCTTGGAGATATTTATATACATGGAACTTATACATACATGTGTATTATAGAATTCTTCCGAAAAACAAAGAGGATGTATGTAGGTACAGTACACAGAAAGACATTTATTAGGAGGGATTGGTTTGTGTGATTATGGGGCCTGATAGGGACCACTGCCTGCTGTCTGCACGCAGGAGGCCCAGGAAGGCCTGAGCTGTACTTCAGTCCACACTGACTTTTCCAGTCCAGTTCCAAAGGCCCAAGAACCAGGAGTCCTGATGCCTACAGGCCAGAGAAGAAGTGTGTCACACCTCAAGCAGAGGAAATTCATCCTTCATCTATCTTTTTGCTCTATTAAGGCCCTCACCAGTTTGGATGTGCCTGCCCACACTGGCGAGGGCAGATGTTCTTATTCAGTCCATCAATTCAAGTGCTGCTTTCTCCCAGAAACACTCTCAAAGACACACCCAGAAATAATGTTTTTTGCTAGCCACTTGGGCATCCCTTGGATATGCCAGCCACAATGACATAAAATTAACTGTCACGTGCATACATACACATACCTATGTATCTGTGTATTCTACTCCATAATACATCAGTCAAGCCCTCTATTGATGGACATTTATGTTGTGTATAATCTTTTGCTAATGATCCTATTAAAAAGTAACACACACATGTCATTTTCTATAGGTGAGACAGCAGAATGGGAGAGCGGGGCTGGGATTCTGACAAGTCCTTCCAGCTGTGCATGGTAGGTGCTTAGTAGGTATTCCTGATGGCTCTTAATCCTTGTAACTGCACTACCTAGTATTATTCTACCCATTTCATAAACGAGATTCGAGAGAGGCAAAGCAGTTTGTTCCAGACGACAGAGCCATCAGATGGTAGGGGTTCAGTTTTAAAGTTGGTACTGTGCCCTCATCTCCACTTGAACGTCTTGTCGCAGTCTTTGCTTACAGTGGATCTCTTGCCTGGATGCCCCCTACCCGCAGCCAGTCTGGAGCAAGCCCATCAGGTGGCCTGCACCTAGCCCAGCAGAGAGGCAGGTGGACTCTGGCCAACTGAAGGTACCCTGCTTCTAGCTCGGTGCATCCTGGGAGCTTCCAGAGTAGCTCAAGGCAGGAGATAACGGGAAAGTCCAACTCAAGGTCCTCAGTGAGGGTTGGGGCTCCAAACTGAACTTCGAGCATCTCTTCCTGTCTAGACTCCTATTCCCCCTGTCCTCATCATCCTGCCCTCTGACCCTGCCTCTCCCTGTCACCCTCAAAGATTCCATGACCTCTGGCTGCCCCTGGGCCAGACCTTCCTCCTCAACTGCCATGGCAACCACTCTCAACACACTGAATTACAGAACAGTTTCCTTGTCTGCCACCACACGTATCCCATGTTGGGAGCTTCTCTAGGATGGCATTTGGTGTTGTCGACCCTCACCTTTGCAGCCCAGCTCCTCGCTTGAAGGAGGCCTGTCCTGAAGTTTGTGGCCCTGACCGGAAATCTCTCATCTGATTCAGCAGCACAAGGGCAGAACCAGAAATCAAAGCTGGTGAGGAGGTAGACAACAAGGAGGGCAGATCAGGCTCCAGAGCTTTGGCTGTGGGCTTGGGAAACAGTGCTGGAGGCCCTTCTGAGGGGTGGTGGCCCCATCTTCATGAGTGGTTACTTCACAGTGTAGGTTAGAGAGAGTCAGGGTAGACCAGGCCCACCCCAAAGGTGCTAACTCAAGCCCGACCTCTCCTGAGAGGTCCATTCTCCCTACTGCACTCCAATAGATCCCTCTTTCTTCACCAATAGTTTGGTTTAGCAGCCACCTGGATTTCAAAAAAGTATTAGCTCTTCTTAGCTTGTCTTATGGCTTTCATGGTCAAGGCTGTCTTTCAGTATAGATCATGTCTTACAGCTCTTCTCCTCACTGTCTTCTCTCTGTAGATCTGTGCTGATCTATCCCTGTAATAAGAGAAACAAACCAGCAAGCTCTTTTTCCCCAGGATGGGGTGTGTGTGTGTGTGTGTGTGTGTGTGTGTGTGTGTGTTTTCATCAGTAAAGACATGCTAGATGCTGTAGCTAATGAAGTTTTACTAACCTGAAGCCTTTGAACCAAGCCTTTCCAGTATTGCCTCCAGTCTAGAAAGTGGACCCCAGAAGAGGACAGTGACAGAACAGGTGGGTTACCAGTTGCAAGTAGCCTCGGGTTGCTGGAGAACCTTATGTGGGGTGGGAGAAGGAGATGAGAGTGTCGCAAACCAGCAGGGATTTATACAGTACATCTCTGCCCTCTCATTCACTTATATTTCTTAGGCAGGAGAGGAAGAGAGAGAGACAGACAGAGAGAGAGAGATAGAGAGACAGAGACAGAGAGATAGAGAGAGACAGAGAGAGACAGAGACAGAGAGAGAGAGACCAGCCTCCTGGGGGCACACGAATAAAGTCTGGGAGGACTTTCTAACCAGCTCCTGTCCTCAGGGTGCAGCCCAGCACAGTTGTCCCTCCATAAGCCAGGCCCGTGGGATTTGCTTTGCATTAGGCAAGGAGTTTGTGCTGGGAGCGTGTACACTGTCATCTGGAAGCAGGTCGCAGCGTTCTACCGTCAGGAAGGCAGATATCAAGGACTCCGAGGTTCACAATTAGCCTTCGCTGCTGGGCTTGGCACCGTCACGCCTGCATGCGAGTGATTTATGTGGGGTTGGAAGGAAAGCAGGCTGCGTTCAGTTATTGCTCAGCCTGAGCCTCCTGCCGAGAACCAGCTGGGGAGACACCCGTGTGGGCCACTCAGGTTTGCATATTGATTTGGAAAATCTCCCACAGATCCAAATGTCATGGCTGATCTGGTATTCAAAGTTTAAATTCCTTGATTCGGGTCAACTATTTTGTGCAAACCAAACCTGATGACAGTCTGCAGAGAAGGAAGAAGGAGGAAGGCCGAGCCTAAAATGACATGACAGATCTTCAAACAAAGAAATCAAAACTTGCATATTTGCAGAAATCACCTGCAAGGTCAACACAGGGATTTTTTCTGCTCAGAAAAAGGGAGTTTGGGAACTTCCCTTAGGAACTCCAGACCTTACAGGACCTTCTTTGCATGCCTGAGGAATAACAAGATTTATGTATGGTGCTTTGGTTTTTTTTTTGAAGGTAGATTTAATTTTTGGAAACTGTCAAAAATAATTCAGAGCCAAGTCTGGTGAACCAGACCAGTAATCAAGTTGGTTGATACCATTTGGGACTTGAAACCAAAAAGCTTAATTATCAAGTAATGTATCTAATTTTCCTCCTATACCAGCTCTAAAGACCTCCAGCAAGAATAACAGAGCTGATTTTCCCACCACACTACTACCGAGTTTGAAGGACTAGCATTTACTTCTCTAAAAAGGTTGTCGATAATTTGTTGTCTTTTTCTTTTTTAAAATCAATCTTATTACATAAAGCCATGCACATTCATGTTAAAACTCCCCCTCCTGTTAAATAGCATGTGATTTTGTTGGCACATAAACGTATTAACCAGCACTGTTTTTCCTGTATTTATCATAGGCCATTCATTTATTTCAATAGTCCACCACTGCCCCGTGTTTTCCTTGGCAGCCGTCCAGTTTCTGAATGCACTGCCGAACAAGGAGCAAGTAGTTTATCACAACACGGGCCTGGGATTAGTGTTGAGAAAAGTAGAGGGAGGTCGCCTCTGAGCTGCCGGCCAGGGCTGGAATCCACTCTGGGCGTCACTTCCCTCCACGCCAGCGTCTGGCCAGGGAGGTCATCCCGTGCAGCTCGGCTCATTCCATTGCAATCGGCTGAGCTCTGCACTGTGCTGGACACTGGGCTTGGCACGGGAGGAGGCTGAAAGAGGAGCACACAGCTGCTACCCTTTGATAACCATATGGTAACAAAAAGCAAGTACCATGAAAGAGGCACAAATAAGATGCCATAGGGTGGGGGTTGTACAGAGGGAAAGATCCAGGGGCACAGACAGAAAAACATGCTCAGAAGGAGGTGGCGTTTGAGAAGCAGCTCACGGGGGTGGCACCAGCAGGGCGCCTGGAGCCTGGGGCTACACAGAGTCTATGCTGCCCACTCGACCTGAGAGCCGAGCTCTCCGCCAAGCGCCGACAGCCAGGCTGGTTCCGCATGTGAGGTTACAGCATTGGTGAGAAGTTAATCACAAACATGAATCAGCCTTGCTTTTCCCTTCTAAACTTGCCATGGAGTGGGCCAGGCCCCTCACTGTACGTTCAGGAAGTCATACTGGGGGGAAACATGAAGCCAGCCATTTCTCACCAGGGCCGAGCTGTTACCTGCGTCTCGAGATTGCAGGGGAATTTATTATGTTACAAAGGAAGAGAATCCCTTGGCATGGCAGGCAGGAACCACCGTTTCATGGGCCAACTGCTTCTTCAGTTCCACCCAGGCTGTGACCACTGGGAAGTGTCTTGTTTCAGAAAGCCCCACCCCCACCCCAGCTCTGCAGCTTCTCAGGGACTGACCTGCATCCGGGTCAGAAACCCTTTCTGGGCCAGGCATGGCGGGTGATCCCAATGCTCTGGGAGGCTGAGACAGGAGGATCCCAAGTTTGAGTCTAGCCTGGGCAATTTAGTGACTTATGAAGACCCTGTCTCAAAATTTAAAAAATTTTAAAAACACATGGGGATACAGTTCAGCGCAAAGGCCCTGGGTTCAATCTTCAGTACTGAAAAAAAAAATAGTAACCCTTTTTGGCAAAGGTTTCTTTTCTCTCTCTCTTCTCCCAGCCCAGAATAACCAGCTAATACAGAAAACCCACTTCTCATCCAAACCAGGAGGGCTGGGGGTGTGCTCTATGGTTCTATCAAAAACCCTTCTCTCTCTGGCCCTCTTCTGGAATGTCCCACACTCTCAGTTACCCTTATGCTTCCTCACAGTCTCACTACTTCAGTTCTAGAGTGGTCCACCGGGTGCCTAATATATGCCAAGTAACTGTTACGTTCAAAGACAGGGGATGCTGTCTGTCTCCCAGTGCTTTGGGGAACCCCATTGGCCTCCATTTTCAAATTTCAACAATGGCACCCCTTTGTCTTGATGCTGAGCCAACCAGGCAGCCTTTTAGAAAATGCTGTGCCTGGCTCAAAAGACACACATTACAAACTACATATTTCCCTACTTTCTAACTTCTCGTTGCAAAATCCTGAGTCACAGATCTTACAAAGAAAAATGTCAAGATCCTACCAGAACCTTCGTAAATCTCAGTAGGGAGCCAGTACTGCAAAGTGTTTCATTCCTTCCTTTCCTTCATTTTTCCTTAGAGCACTGAATTACTACATGCAACTAATTAATCAGAAAATTTCAGTGACTTCGACTTCATAGGTCATTGCACAAGCCTACTAATGTTCAAGAAATTCCATTTAACTCGGGTTTGAATGTCACATCTATTTATGTAGCAAAGGGAGTCTGGTTCTTTTCTTTTTTCTTCTGCCCCCAGAAAGTTTCATCTGGAAAACAGGCGCTAGGGAGTGCTAGAACCAACAGGGTTTCTTGCTGTCGAAACCGAAAGCAAGTCAGTCCTGCTGCTGGAGTGCACACCGAAGTGGACTTTGGCAGCTTGATCTAGAAAGGAGAATTCCCCCAAAGGGAGGGTACAGTCCAGAGGAGGATGAAAAGAACACACAGGAAACGTCATAAACGTTGGCATAAAAATAATTCAACCAAGATTTCTCTCCTCACAAACACAGCTGCTCAGGTAAGGGTCCTGACAATGTGTGTGACCAGATACTGACGTGTGCTCTTTTAATGAGGACAGACATCCCTAAAGCCAAAATCACTTGTTACCAACACAGCCCGTGCTTATATCTGCACAAAGGCCAATGGAAACGGAAAAGGATCACGCGCACGCGCGCTCACACACTCACCTGAGATGTGGATAAACAAGCACGCTGTCTTGGCCCTGTCCTGGTGTCTTTCAAAGCTTATTTTTTTCTCAGGCCTCTGTTTTTACCTTCAACATAATTAAACATATTAGCAGATCAGTTTAGGCAGGACTTAGGGAGGACTGTGGGGTTGGCATCCCTGAATGAATGGGAGGAAAAAAAGGGCCCGGGTCGGGCGCAGGGCGGGTGAGGGTGCAAGGCGTGGAAGTGAGCGAGTCGAGCATGCGCACTAACACTTCCGCAAATGCCTGTGTCGTGCAGAGCTGAAGTCTAGCTTTAGCAGCCAAATGCACGGAAGCCTATGGAGCTGGCATCCCTGTGCCACAGGGGCCCAGGGGATGGATGGGGAACATCCTGTGACACAGTGGTAGATGGGAAGGTCCAGCAGTCACCAGGGCGTCTAGCTTTTAGGTCACACTTGAAAACAACCCGTTATCTCTTTTTTTTTTTGGTACCGGGAATCGAACTCAGGACCTCGTGCTTGCCAGGCAGGCGCTGTGCCACTGAGCGATATCCCCGGCCCAGCAACCCCTGTTACATTGAAGTCACGCTGCATCCTTCGAAGTCCCTGTAGCTTGGCCAGCTCTACCCTCGCCCACCCGGAAGCTGCAGGAAGTTCTCTGAGTGAAGGCTCCTCCATGCTCATCCGGGTTCGCACCCGGGCCCAGCCCTGCTGCCCTCTCAGGTGTAGGGATCTGTGTCACACTTCCCTCACAGGGATTCTAGGGCAGGAATTAGTCCTCTGCTTCTGAAGGGTGGACTGTTAAAATGCTGATGGACATTTCTCCTCAGAAAATGAAAATAATTTCCATAAAGTTTCTCCTCAGAAAATGAAAATAATTTCCATAAAGTTTCAGTCACTTTTCCAGGTCTTTCCCACCTAGGCACCAAGTTGTGTTCTAGTTCTTTAGGCATGGAGCCTACATGTAAGCGGCCCTCAGGTAAAGTGATGGGACACGCAGAGGTCCCAGACTGGTGGTCTGTGGAGCCAGCATGTCTGGAAGCTCGTGTGGAATGCCGCACCTGGGCAGAATGAAAGGCACACTGCACACCTCCCCGCCAGCCCTGTTTAGCACCATCAGCAGCAACTGGACGCACGTCAGTAGGAGGACGTGGCCAGTAGTCCACACATGAGGAATCAGAGTGGAAAAACCTTGCCGACTGCCTGCAGGGTCTCAGGGAAAGTGCAACCAGTAAAGGGCCTGCAAACCCCAGAGGGCCCAGCACTTCGTTAGATGTGCGGGATGCAAGTCCAACAGCATGCAGCTCCCTCCTCATGCGAAATTTACACTGCTGATCCGTCAAGCACGATTCCCCAATTGGAAGAAGCTTTTAGTGTGTTTAAATGCTGAAGAGACCAAGCTGGTGGAAAGAGAAAGGCTGAAGATCCAGAAGAGGATGGAAAGAGATCCATGAAGAAGCAGGAAGCTGCATGCCAGAGAGCAAGTGGAGGGCTGGTCACACGGGTGCTGTTATGGGAGGAGGGGGAAGCCAGGGCAACGGCCCTTGGGACTAGAGCTTTGGTGTTGACAGCAGGGGAGTCGGACTCTGCCCTGATTCCACGTGCGAGCAAGAGCTATTTTGTCCAAGTGTTTATGGGGTCGCACCTGGACAAGAGACGAAGAGAATGACAGCAAGAGGTCAGGATTCTGAATGGAGCAAAGCCGTGTGGCAGCTTACATTTGTGTGGGGGCCCCTTCCCCATTTTTCAAAACTATTCCCTTTAGGGTGCTTAGAGTTGAGTGGAGGAGCTGGAAAGTATCCTGGGGATGCTACCTCGTGGAGTTCCCAGAGAAAACAGGCCCCGCAGGTTCTGGAAGCTTCGGCCATAAACCGCCTCGCAGCCAGAGGAGTCTCGGGACAGTGGCGGAGCAGTCTCAGCAGTGGAGGGGCCTGGGTGTGACGCCTGCTATTGAGTAAGGACAGATGCCAGGGGGAGCTGCTGCCTAACACATTCTGTGCTTTCCCTGGAGCGTCTCTTCTCAGATGCTCCCCTCCCTGCCTCCATGGGAAAGTACGGTAGCGCGCGCCCAGTTATTTCAAGGAAAGCTGCTTGTACTTAGTGGTGAGGGCTTTTCTTTTCACAACGCTGTGTCTGCAAACCCTCACGCCACACCTGGCACATAGTAGCAACACAACAAAACCTGAATGAAAGACTTCATGAGAAGGTTTTCTGTAAGGAGGGGAAAATAATTTGGAAAGGACTGAAAAATCCATTGTCACAATTACTACTACCTCTTAATCCCTAGGGATTAAAGGGTTAATTTGACATTTGAGTCAAAAACTTTAAATCCTTCATTCTACCACCCATCCAGTGTTGTCTTGGTCATTCCTTTTAGATATCTTCTTATACCTCCCTTCTTCTCCCATTTTGCCTTAATGGGATCAAACTGCATCTGCTGCCTTATGAGCTGCTTTTTCTCTTCTTGGACATCTTCTCCCGAAGTCTATAAATACCATTTCAAGTCTAATTCTAGGTGACTGTGAACAACTTGGGTAGATACAAGATTGGCATCTGTGGGGGTGTGCAAAACTCAGGGTACCTCTGTACTTAGAGGGCAACAGAAGAAGAGGGACCCTCATGAGACTAGAAAGTGGCCAGAAAGATGAGGGAAGGGCATGATAAAGGAGAACCATGGAAGGGAGGAAGAGAGGGAGGGAGGGAGGGGGCGGGGAAGGATCAAGGAGGAAGTTAGGCTGGCCCAAAATCTGCAGACAGAGTTCTGAGTTCCATGAGCCAAGGGCTGAGAGAACCTGACCCAGCAAAGGGACGTTCCTAACTGTATGCATTCCCGTGGCTTCAATTTCTTCATACTGTGAAATGAGGAGATTCTTATCTGTTTACCAGCTAGACAAAAGCTGGCTTAGAGTGATGGTGTGAAGTGTGTGTTTTGTCAGGGTATTGAATAAAATTACATTTAGCTGCATTTAAGAGAAATCCAAATATAAAGTTATACCAAAAGGATTTTATTTTTTTCAGTGAGAAGAAATTTTGAGGCACATAGTCAAGGGCTGTTATAACTCGTCAAGGCAAAGCAAGGAGCCTCACCCCTTTGAACTGTTTATTCCATCATGTTTAGTGTGGAACTGTCCTCCTTGTGGTTGCAAAGTGGTTGCTGTGATTCCAGCCATCATGTCCACACTCCAACCAAAAAGGTAGATAAAGGGATGCACAAAATTCCCATACTACCTAAGGGTCCATTTTCATCAGAAGCCCCAGTCCACAGATTGTCAACATATCACTGACCAGACCTGGGTGGCACAGCTGCTCCCATATAGAGGACAGTCTGAGGATAGGAGTATTTTCACCTGAGCACATCATTCTTCCTGGTGAAGAAGGGAAAAGGGAATGGATATTGGGGAAGCAATCAGCAATGCCTTCCTCAGGGTGAGTAGGTGAGAAAGCTTAGGCCTGAACATTAACAGCATGAAGGCTTCTTAGATTTATTACATTTCTTTGTGAGAGACAAAAATATTAAAGCAATCCATTTGATTCTAATTCTAACAGGAAGTAGAGAATAAATCACACTCAGGCCTGACCCAGCTTTTCTCATAAAGTAAGCCAGTTCCAGGGATCAGTGTCAGCTGAACCTCTGTGTTTCAGCCCTTTTTGCTTTCCTGACAAGTCTCTCATTTTGTTTTGTTTTTTTTAATTAAATTCCACCTTGCAAAAATAGTTGGAAAAATCCAAGCTCAGCAAGCAGCTGAGAAACCTGCAGGGCCTTATGGACTGGGCCATGCGGGCCTGTGTGACAGACTCTCTCCCTCCTGGTGACAGACGCGCCTGGAACCTGTTTAATCTCGACTGGCACGAAGCTGGGCAGCTTCAGCTCTGAGCCAACAGAGGGAGATCTTCCATCACCAGGAAGATGTGGCCAGCTCTGGGGTCAAAGGAGAAGCCAAGCAAGGCATCTCGAACTTTCCTCATTAGGCACCTAATGGGCTAAAAATGTTCCATTTTCTTTGAGAATCCTGGCCCTTGCGCTCAGGCTATGTCCCAAGTTGCCAATCTGGAAACAGTGGGCTGCTGGGGAGAGGGTCTGTGGGGTGAGGGCCACTTCCACCCCTGCCCCCCACACTGCTAGAATAACATCTTTGCTAGATAAATGGGAGCACATGCCAGAAGCAGTTTGTCTAAATGAGCAAGTGCTTTCTGGAACAGGCCTGATGAAAGGGAAGCTGAGCAGAGCTCCAACAGCATGCCAAGCCGTGACTGCCAAAAGGGAAGCCGGATTGTTTCCAGAGGACCGTGCGTGCCAGCCAGTGGTCGAAGACCCTGAGCTGTCCTGCAGGATCTTCACTGTGGCCGGCTGGCACCCTCCAGCTGAGGAGGAGACAGCTCTGGGGACATTCCAGTTGTGATTCACTTAAGTGGGAAAAACAGCTCCTGCTCTGAAAGATTCAGGCCTGAGCGAAAGGAGCTTGGAATTGCCTTTGCCTTGACATCCATGGGAACCATAGACATCAAGATCAGGACACATGAGATGCAGCCACCCATCACCCCCAAAGCCATGGGACCGAGTAAGTGACTTCACCTCTCTCATCTTGGTCTCCGTTTGTAAAGTGACTGTCGGGCTTTGGAGAGCTCTGAGAGGCAGCCAGCATTCTTTAGAGTTGCCACAAATATTTGATTTAAATTTCATCAAAATTTTTTCAACAATGTATTGTTTAAAAAAAAAAAAAGGGAGAGAGACACACACACACAAGCAAACTCAACCGTACCAGTTTTAACTCACTGCAGAATGCCAGTGTGTTCTTTCTAATGCCACGTAAACATCTTTTTGTGGGTAAACCTTGGAATAAAGCTGTCCTGCCATCTGTGTAATAGAAAATATTCTGAGGTTGCAAAGAAAGCTATCTTACAGCAACAATAGCAATTTTTTTTTAAACCCTATTGCCATGTGCAACTAGTTATCTGAAGAAGAATTATTCTCAATGCTGTGCAAACAAGCGCTTCAGAAATACAGCGGACGCAGAGGCAGACCTCACCGCTCCACGCTAACTTTGCATTGGGGGTTATCAAAATAGCCTTATTCCTTTCACGGGTTAATCTATAATTTAGCTTCATTTTAACTTCAAAATGGATTAATACTAATAAAATGCTTCTTTGTCTAATTGTGTAGCGTTACCATGTGGTTACATAATGAAAGTGTTCGAAAGGCTTCAGGGCTGAGGCTGTGGAGGGGCCGTAGCTCTGAGGCTCTGCGACTGGGCACCTGCTGTGAGTCAGGGGGACAGGAACGCCACCGGAGAACCACAGCAATGGCCGAGAAGGTTTCCTGCAGAGTTAAATGTTCCTTGCAGCCAGGTGTGGTTGCACACACCTGTAATCCCAGAACTCTGAGAGGCTGAAGCAGGAGGATCGCAAGTTGGACCCCAGCCTGGGCAATTTTCTGAGCGTCTGCCTCAAAATTTAATAAAAAAAAGAGCAGGGATGTGGCTCAGTGGAAAGGCCCTGGGTTCAATCCCCAGTACTGAGAAAACAAAACAAAGCAAAAACAAAAATAAAAACAAAAACAAAACCTTGCACACATGAAGTGCTCAATTGATAATTTGTTTATCAGCAGAGCCAACCCATGGAAGGAAATGAGTCTGTTCTAGATTGCTGGGAAGCCAGGAGTCCATGAAGGACCAAAAGCAAAGAGGAGAATATGTCATTGGCCAGCAGTGAGCATCAGACTGGTTGCTGCAAAATGTTCTTGGGGTGCAGGGTGCGGTGGAAGAAAAGAACGGATACTTCTCTTCGAGAGATGCCTCTCCGCTGGAAAAACTCAACCCTCAATCCTTGCTGCTGATCTCAGAAAATGTTCTGCTCGGGATGACAGGCAGAGTTGCTGGCTGTTCACTGAGAACCTTGTAACCTGCCATGGGCGTTTGGTTCCCTGGAGCTGGAAGAAGCACAGTGTCGCTCATTGCTGCCACATCACTCGCACGACTGTGGCCTGGGCCCGTGCTCCTCATGCTGGGTGACAATCAGGCAGACGGCCTGTTGAAATGCGGCTTCCAGGGCCCTCCTCACGGCGATCCTGGCTCAGCACATTTAACATGAGCTGAGAAGACTCATTTCCAGCGAGTTCTCAAGTGGGACTAATTCTGCTCGCCCCAAACATCACTGAGAGGCACTGACTTAAATATGGCAAGGACACATGACACATCTTCAGCGCAGTGCGAGGCCTGCAGAAGAGGGACCCCTTGGTAAGACAAAGGGCATGGGCATCCCCATTCATGCCCCTTTCATGAAGGGGCTAACAAGATGGCTCAGATCTGGACCTACAGAGAGTGCTGGAGAGAAGTCCCAGGGACACAGAGAAATGGGGCCACTGACCGAGCTTCTGCCTGGCTTCCCAACATTGTCTACCCAAGAGGACATGAAGAGGAAAACAAGTCAGGTTAAGAGCCAGCCCTGCCAAAAGGAGCACAAGAGGTGAAGGAGAAGCAGGAGGGTTCCACAAAGCATTGTCAAGACCGGCGCTGACAGACTGTGCTTATCAGAGAGAGCGATGAGGCACTTTCTTAAAAGCCGTGTGGTGGCTTTGATGCCAAGAACAAATCTTACCCAACAGTTACAAGCAGAGCTAAGTAATTTGTCCAGTCCCAGACTGCCTACTCTATTTGCCTTACACTTCTCTTATTATTCTCACAACAAACACCTGTCTTTGGCAAAAGAGACACCAGATGTCCCTCGGCCTATCGTGGGTTTTAAGGAGCGCCACAGTTTAACAGACTCACAGACACTGCTCGTGACGTAGTGATCCAGGAAGAAGGGCCCAAGACAGACCCTTTGCCAACATGCTGGTGAGTGTAGCCCTGGTATTTTGAAATCTGCTGTTAAAATCTTGTACTGAGGGGCCGGTGAGATGGCTCAGCAGCATAAGCGCCTGCCTGGCAAGCGCGAAGTCTTGAGTTCGACTCCCGGTACCCACAAAAAAAAAAAAAAAAAAAATCCTGTACTGAACCTCATGAAAGACACAAACAGACATCGTATAGTGCAGGGTGTTGGGTGTTGTGACTTCGATTGGGAAAACCGCATGACTCATTCCTATAAACTAATTAAAATATTTTCTTTCTTCCATAATGTAGCCACAAGCATTAATTAAAGCATCAAAGAGTATGTATTTGGACCTATAAATCTTTCTAACTAGCCAAAGCAAAAAGAACAACTATTGAGCACTTAAACTGTAGAAATGCATTTTCCAATCACCAGATTAGAGTTGAACATTTTTCTTCAGTAAAGTTAAACTCCAAAAAGGAAAACAAAAACTAAGACGTAAACCAAATTGCTTTTAAGAATTATCCTGTGGCAAGAGTATTTGTCTTAACTTGGAAAAACCAACCTAGACAGTATTTGTGCTGAGTAACCCATATTTACATACTGTAGAGACAGTCCTCAGCTTTAAAAAAAATGCAAAAGCGTATTTGTTAGTTGGTGTTAAAACTAAAAATGCATTTACTCATGGAAACAAGTTGTGATATGTGGCGGAAAGAGCCAGGATAGACACACACAGGGCGTCACAGGAAGTCACGGCCTGTGGGCAAGTTGAATGCTGGGGCGACAGTGCTCACCGGAGTGCTGGATCCCAGGCCTATGAACGGGGAGGGAGGACTAAGAAGGGAGGCGACCGCAGAGCCCCCACACACACCCTGCACTTTCCTGGCTACCTGACTGCTGTCGACTGGTCGCTTTATTTTTTCCAGTGAACCATTTTTATTGAACATCCTGTGTGTCACATGTCATGCTGGGCCTAGGGATATGATGTACAAGACAAAGAAAACTATTTTAGCGGAAAGGGCTCTGGGGCTGGGGGAGAGAGATGGGAGGCAGGGGAGAGGAAGGGGAGGTAAAAAGGATAAAGATGCAATAGGCATGTGTAGCGATTCCCCACAATGAGTGTATTTAGTATGGATTGCAAACATATAGTAATAAAAAATTTGAGAGCGAGCAAGCGAGAGAGAAGATACTGGCGATGAAGGGGGACTGAATCAAGTGAAGTTGCTGAGGACAGGGTGGGACCCCACATCCAGCAAGAGGACCAGGCCCCAGAGGGATGGGTCAGGCAAGACTGCTGCATGCAGGTGAGGAGGGGGAGTTGGTGCAGTTGGCATCAGGAGAGGAGCCCATCCTTATGGGGGAGGGAGGCGGCAGAGGGAGGGCAGGAGGGAGATGCAGGCTCCAGGAGAAGGGAGCCCTGGGGTCAAAGTGCTCCCTGTTGCTTAGATCTCCAAGCTGCACCCTTCCCAACCCACTCAACACTGAGCTCCTTTGCTAGTCATCAGTGCATCCATTTCCTCATGGGGCTGATGAGCTGTTAAAAGGAGACAATGGGATTAAGCTGGTTTATGCTCAGGTTGGTCCACACCTTAGTTTATAACCCCATTTCAGGCACTTGCATTTTTGTGAACAAGATCTTGTTTACCCTAATAAAACTCTAAGAGTTTTCAAATAGAACAGCAGAGTCAATAGTTGTAGGCAGTGGGCCAAGATAACTATCCGCAGCCCACCCCCGGGCTACCTTTGGCTGAAAAGTGATCCAAAGGACCGAAGAGCAGAAGGCAGGGTGCTCTACGGACCTTCGTGTGCAGAGATGTTGCACAGCCAGCTACCTGGTGTAGGTGGACACAAAATGCCCCCGGCACTTTCCGTCCTGCTCTCTTAGCTCCAGCCCTGGAAGGGCTCAGAATCTGGAGTTCATGGCTCCTGAAGTAACCGATGCAGTCAAGACCCACCGCCCAGATCAGCCTGGCCTCCTCCATAGCACGCTAACTTCCGTTGTGTCATGTTCACACTGTCTACTTCGCATAAAGTGTAAAGAAACACATCCTCTAAGATTGGAATCGACCTTGCACAGGGTGTCTGCTGATGGTCATGGGAATCATTTGCAATAGATCAGCACTAAAGAGCACATTATCATCTGTTACTACAGCCTCGGGCACTGGAACCGTTAAAAACATTATGGGCTGGAAGTCTTTCTTTCTATGTCAGCTGTGTGAAAGGTGACAGCGTGTGAGCATGCTCCTGTGCCCGCGGCCCCAGGGTGCACCCACACACACACCTGGAAACCCTCCCTTTAACCCTGCACCCATAGGCTGGCCTGTGCTCAGACTCCCAGCTAAAGACCATCAGAATCTGGAATCAGAAACTGATTTTTAAAATATATTTCTGACACTGGTTAAAGAAAAGCATAGTCATTGTGTAGTGTTTGGAAAACAAAAAGGCCCCAAGACAAAATAATCTTAATTTCCAGAGGTAATAACTGAAATCTATTTAATCCATTTTGTTTTAGCTGTTTACCTCTGTCTGTCTCTGTCTGTATCTCTCTGTCTCTGTCTCTCTCTCTTTCTTTGTATCTCTGTACAATTTTGTATCCTGCCTTTTTCACTGAATAAATCAGGAAATGTAAAAGCAATAACAGACTTGCTTTATTTCCACATTTTCCCCCCTTATTTCTCTCTGTATCTTTCCTTCCTTCCTTTGCCAGTATTCCTTTATTTTGGAGCATTTCCATTTTTATCCAAGTCCAATTCAAAGCATAAAACAGTTCATGCTTTTTGAGTTTTATTTCCTCCCTACACTTGTTAAAATGGACCAGTAAAAGAAAAATTTTCCAGATTATGATAGATCCACCTCCAACTATATAGCTGTTTCAATTTAGAGTCTTAGGATAATGATCTGCCACCATATGTGGGTTATAACTTGAGGTTTTCATAAAAATGTGTCTTGGATGAACTGCGCCACAGTGCCAAGTAGCTGGCTTGCCTCTGGAAGTGGCTCGCCTGACATTTACTTTCTAAGTCGAGAGCTGTCTGATGAAGGCCAATGAACAGGGATCAGGGGTGTGACTTCAGGTGTGGGGAGGTGTGCTCTCCGTCACAGCCTTCCTACAGGGCAGGCACTATGCCTTAGGAAGCAATGATCTCATTTAAGCCTGCACTTGTCTGGGGAGTTGAGGTCAGCCACAAGCTATTGGGGAAAAGGGGTCTGCCTTAGGAAGCGGTTTCCTTGCAGGGGGAGGAATGTATCTGAAAAACTTGGCTTTTGAGACCTCCTGAGACCAGGAACCCAGAAAGATGAAACACAGAGCAAACCTCAGGACCATCCGCCCCCTCTCCATCCCTATCACTCCCATTTCACAACACAAACAAAAACAGAAATGCTTTCAACTCAGCTTTCTGAAGCCCAGGCCCGCCCCCCAGATCTGTCTGTTACTGCTTCTGCTTGGATTATTTTCATCTGGGTTGTGTTTTTCTGACCGAAGGCCAGGCCCTTGTCTTTGTGTATTTGTAAAGTGCCATGTCTACTTACCAGTCTTTAGAAATTACAGACAATACTAGGAATGCACGAGAACTGGCAGCAGAAACCTCACAGCTTTTTCTGCACTAATGCTCAGCTCGAGAACGAGACTGGACTATTTTTATAAGGCAGTATTGAAACATTCTAATCCCAAGAAACTAAATGAACTCTCCATTAGCTGTGTGTAGTCCAGCGCGTTGCGTTGGCACGGTGACTCTGCCATGCGCCTGGTTCGCTGGATGCCAGGCTAACGAACCACTGCCGTGTGGTCAGGACAAAAGCAGCCTGTCCCTTCCAGGGAGCCAGAGAGCCAGCCTCACGACAGCTTCATGACAATCACAGTGGGGGTTAGACTTCATGCCGCCCTCTGTCCTTTCAGTGCCAACCTCCTGGAGACCCAGAAGTTCCTTGGGATGATGGTTTTCACCTTGTGACATGGATCTGGCTGCTCTCAACTTGCAGAATTTAAGAGCCACAGGAAAGAGGGCTGAGCAGTGGAGAGACACCGAAATGCGATGTCTGGATTGTGCTGAGAGGCACAATGGGGCAGGTAAGGACAGCAAAGGCAGAAATGCCTTTTCTCCCCCATCCCTTCTTTCCTTCTCTCTCCCTCCCTCCCTTCTTTCTTTCGTTCCTTTTTTCCCTTTCTTCCTCCCTTCCTGCTTTCCGTTCTTCTTCTTTTCCTCCCTTCCTTCCTTCTTCTTTCCTTCTGTGTATGTTTTCTTCCTTCCCACCCTACTACCAACTCCTCCTCCACCTTCTTTGTGTCCTTCTATACTTTCCTTCCTTCCTTCCTTTCAACTGAACTTTGTAGTAAATTGTCTCCTCCTCCTTTGACAACAGCCATGACTCCAAAAAGACAGAAATAACTTGAAAATGGTATTTGAGAGTCTAGTGTTTAACATTGAGAAGGCACTTTCCATCGAGGTGTGGTGGGATAGCAGAATAGACTTGAGGCATCTGTACCTGACATCCTCTCCCCTGGAAGACAGTGACAGCACCGGAGCCCTGGGAAACAGAGCGGAGCAGCCCAAGGAGACTCTGCTGACCGAGGGCTCTGAGAGGAGGTCAATGCACCCCACAGGAAGTACCCCTTCCTCTCATTACTGGACTCACACCAAAAAGGGTTGGAACCACCCTGAAGTGAGCTGGCAGCGAATGTCACCAGGCTGCTAGACCAGGCCCAGTCACGGCAGCGTGAGGCCAGGAAACTTTTAGTTGAAAGCAGAAGAGTACTGAATTTAATGACCTGGGCAGCTGCAGAGGTCCTTGCAATAGAACTCTGAAACTAAATCATCTTGCATGGGACTCTGTGGTCCTTCTCTTAAAACAACCCTGAAAAATCAGAGGCCGAGCCCAGTCAGAATATAACATTTTACATCCTAGAGATCAATTTAATCAAATGAACTACACACACACACACACACACACACACACACAAATCAGGCTTGGAAACTTACATTTTCATCCCAGATTTGCTTCCAAATATCCATTGTTGAGGAAAAGTAGTTAAAAATGTATGTTTTAGAACAATTGTTACTATTGTAAGAAAATTTTTTAATGAGAACATTGTTCGATGTAGTCACATTTTGTTTCTAAAAATAGACAAAATGATTCACAGATGCTGATTTACAAGAAAAATAGTAAAGTATGGAAACGAAAACGTATTTGAGGGAAGGATTAGAGGCCCTCATTGGAAACCATTCCAGAATAAGGACTTCCTTCTCCCAGACCGGCCAGGAAACCCCAAACTCTAACTGGACTCGTGGCACGGGGACGTGAAGGACACCGGGCTTATGTCAGCCCGAGGACCAGAGCTACAGACATGCACTCTGACAGGAGTGGGAGCACTGCTAAGGTAGAGCCCCGAAATCTGCATGTTCACCCGCATTCCAGGTCATTCTGCTACCGGTGGAGTGTGGGCCACACCTAAGAAACACCACTGATGTCATTTTCCCTCTTTCAGAATCCTGCCTGCAGCTGCCAGTTGGGATTTATCAGACCCATCCTGTGGTTTGATTAATGCCTGAGAGAGGACATCCTGTAATGCCCAAAATTGTGAAAGCCACAAAAGAAATCATTAGAAATGATGGAGCCCACGTTTTGAACTGAGATAGTGAGCTATTTCCTTACAATTAACTTAAACATTTATACATAGGTTAGACTCCCATTAATAGAAGATGTTGTTCTGGAAATGCAGCCTTATCTCTGCTGTATTGTATTACTGTCAAAATATACCTCCTCCTCCTGACTCAACCAAACCCTAAGGGTCTGGCCCTGGGTGGTTGAACTTCCTGCCCCGTTGAAGTTGGGCGTGGCCTTGTGACTTGTTTGGGCCAATGAAATGAGAGTAGGAAGTAGGGATGCTGCTCTGAGCAGGAATTCACATTGGTTCTGCCCTCTGCATGAGAACAGGGTGTCCCAGACAGGAACTGCTCCTGAAGTCTGGACCTGAGAGGGAAGGATGAATAGTGGTGTGGAAAGGGTGGAGCTACAGCAGAATCCACAGCAGTCAAGGTTGAAGAAGCAACCTGAGCTGCTGCGTGTCCCTGAGACTGCAGGGTTGGCTGGTACTGCACAGTGGCTTAGCAACCAGCCACTGTCACAGCTTCTCACTAGTATTAGTGAAATACTAAGTAAGGCATGGCTGGAGGAAATGCCTGGCTCTGTCTGGAATTCTCTTTTGTCATCCGAATTTTTTGTGTTCACCACCACTGTGTGCTGCCTCTTAATGCCATATTTAATATTAACTGCAGAATATTATGAATTGTCTTGTAAATACTCGAAGTTCAGAGTTGAAATACCAAAACATCATCAGCTGTATCTCTTAGAAGTCACTTCTTAGTAACACAGAACATAGGGCATTTCCTGCACTTACAATATCCTCTACAGAGAGACCTTCCACCCATGACCGATTAGCAGGGCCACGGTCCGCATGCATGATTGTGCAGCTTGTTGTTTCGATTTTCTGTTCTAACCATGCTATAATCTGTCCTTGTACCTCTGTGGAGCTATAGTGGTGTGGGCGGTATTTATTTGCCTCTATCTTGAGAACATGAACATTTTCCCTTGAGACCATGCTTTTAGGGCACTAATATGGGCTGTATATTTCCTGTATAATGTTATCAAAGATCTTTGTGGAAAATAGGGTTTCATTGTTGAACTATTTCATGCTCCCCTCAACCCCAGTGTGCTAAGCCAGTGACTGTGTATCACTGTCAGAACACACTTCTGAGTTCATACAGGTGGAGAGAAAGAGGTGGGCGTGGCTAGCTCACTGCAGATTTCCCTTGGGACACAGATTGTCTTAGATCCATCACTGCTGGTAGCGAATGGCTCACTTCTGTCAGTCACACTTAAACTTCCTGTGTTATCGTGGACTAACATCCTGGAGCTAGTTTAAGCACAAAGAAAGAAATGTGTTAAAAGATAAAGATGTCTGCAGCTTGGTCTATTAACGTCTTGGGAGCAGGAACAAAAAGAAAAAGTGAGAGCCAGCCCAAGTTCCCCTCTCCAGAATTTTCTATTTCCCTGCTGTTATAGTTTGGATCTGAAGTTTGTCCTGAAGGCCAGTGTGGTAAAGGCTTGATCCCAATGAGTCACTATTGGCAGCAGTGGGACTTTAAGAGGTGGAGCCAAGGGGGAGGTTGTTAGGTGATTGGGGTGTGCCCTTAAAGGGGATCATGGGGTGCCAGCCCCTTCCTCTCCTTCTCTTATTGTCCTCTGGTAATGAGGTGAGTGGTTTTGCTCCACCATGAACTGCTGCCAGGATGTGCTGCCTTCCCAATGTAATGGGAGCAACCAGTCATAGACTAGAGTCTCCAAAACTGTGAGCCAAAATAAAGCTTTTCTCTTTACCAGTTGATTGTGTCAGGTATTTGTTATAGCGATGGAAAGTGGACTAACACACCTGATCCACAATCTCCATGATGGGATGTAGCTGCTTACCGCCCTGGGGCCCACATATTATAATTCCAGCTTCAAGCACAGTAGGAATCCTTCCATGACTCTCAATCCCCATATCATCAATTCACCAAATATTTTTCAGCCACTCGGAATGTTCCAAGCATTGTAGTTGGTGCTTGGGATACAAAAGGCAATGAAGAAGAGCTCTGTGGGGTGAGAAGAGGGGCAGAATTATGTTCCATAAACAAAGTGACCAGGAGACCAACTCTATAGGGCTCATCAAGAGTCCTCAGTAAGGGTCATTGCCAGCTGGCCAGATACCTGAAAAGGTGACACACAACAAAAAGAAAATACCAAATGGGAATCTTCTGCCCTTTTTATTTCACCCTCACAATAGGATGTCTCACATGGCAGTTTCATGCATATTTTGCCAATGCAGGGGTCCCCAGCCAGTACTGTTAGGAATCTGGGCACACAGTGGGAGATGAGCAGTGGGCACATGAGCATATCTGTCTTAGTTACTTTTCTCATTGCTGGGACAGTATACCTGACACCCAAAATTAAAGGAAGAAAGGCTTACTTTGTCTCACAGTTTGTAGAGGTTTCAGTCCATAGTTAGCTGGCTCCAAGGCAGGGTGACATGGCAGAGGGGCATCACAGAGCCAAACTAGTCCATGGCAAGCAAGCAAGAGACAGCGAAGCAACAAGCAAGCAAGCAGCACCAGCAGGCCTCCCTTCTTTCTGTCCCTTTATATTCATTAGGTTTCACTTCTTTCAGGTGGTGCCTCTCACACCCAGGGTGGGTCTTCCTATTATCCACACCCAGGACTATGCTAGACCAATCAGGGGACTAATTTAATAATCACATCCCTTAATCCCAGCATCACACACCCTAGATCCAGTCACCTCCCAAAACTTGCACCTATGAGCACATGAGGCTGTGGGTGGGGGGAGGACATCCAGACATAAACTGTAATGAAAGCTTCCTCTATTTACAGAAGCTCCCTGTCACTCATAATACTGACAGAGCCATGTCCCTATCAGGTCAGCAGTGGCATTAGATTCTCACAGAAGCATGAACCCTATAGTGAGCTGCACATGGAAGGGATCCAGGTTGCGTGCTTCTTATGAGAATCTAATGGCCGATGATCAGAGATAGAGCTGAGGCAGTGATGCTAGCCCTGGGGAATGTAATTCTTTCGTACCACAACCACATACTAAGAAAATAAGAAACTGAACTCCCCACACCCCAGTCCATAGAAAAATTGTCTTCCACAAAACCAGTCCCAGGTGCCAAAAATGTTGATGCCCACTGCACCAGTGCATGATGATCTTAATGTCATTTCTCCCTGTTAGTTCTCTTTACTCAGAGCCTGGTCAGTGGTTTATGCTATTCACTTCACAAGATAACAAAGATAAAAACAAAAACAGGGGTAATATAAGAAGAGTTAGATGAAGTCAGCATTCTTTACAGTTCTTTTGAAACTCATGATCCTCAAAATATGATCAAATGATCACCAGAGCTTATTTCTGGAATGAATTAGCAGTTTTTCATAGCATTTCTGAAAGCTGTCTCACCCAGGCTATGTTGTTCTTACAACATATTCTATTCAGGTCTAGAGGGGAAGAGAAGTGGAAATAGATAGTGTCTTAGTCCATTTTCTATTGCTGCTACAGAATACCTGGAACTGGGTAATTTATAAAGAAGAAAGTCTGCCCAGCTTTTGTAGGGGTCTCATACTGCTTCAACTCGTGGTGGAAAAACTCATTCCAATGAGAAAGGCTTAATCCATTCATAAGGGCTCCAACCCCATGGCCCAAATTCCTCCCACCAGGCCTCACCTCCCTAACTGCTACATTGAAGAATTAAATTCCCAAAACACGAACTTTCAGAGGAGCCACTTAAATCATGGTACTGATCTATTATGTCCTGGGCCACTGTTCCAGGTGGCGATGTATAAAGGTATGGTATGGATGACTACTTGGCTAATTGACTTTGGCTGTGTACAGTGAAGATGATCAGACACAGAGCAAGGCTGGCTCTGAATTGAGCTCCTCCAGTCCTGCTGGGGAAACAGCACAGCCAAAAAGCAAACTAGAACCAGGAGTGAGAATAGAAATTAGGTCTTTACCTGACCCTGCCACAGAAGGGTGGGATTTCACTGAAACGTGATGGGCCTTCACCATATAAAGGACAGTTCTATTTAAAGAAAGAAGGAAACAGTCGCCAAGTGGTGAATATTAGTCCAATGAAGAGTAAGGATTGCTAGATTCATATCCCTAAAGACAAACCCAGCAACCCCCAGAATACATGGGAGCCTCAAAAGGTAGCAGCATCACAGGGCACAAAATGAATGATTTCTAGGGAAGGAAGAGGGGAGTTCAGGCAAAGAAGATGAGCTGAACAAAGACCTGGAAGCCAGATGAACACAGGAGCTTCTGGTTATTTCAGATTTCTATTGTAGAGCAGGGAGAGTGAGCCACGAGGCCAGCAGAGAGGGCAGTGCCATGCAAGGAACTTGGCTTTATCCCACAGGTATGGAAAGCCATTGGTGGTGACCCGCTTTGGATTTTGGCTGTTGTGAGGAGGCAATTCTCTCTGAGTTTCTCACTTTTCTGCATGTCTCATGAATGAGGTACTAACTCACCTTTTGTTCTGTATTATTTCTTCAGAGATATTCATATAGCAAGTATCCTTGAAAGACAGAAGGCAACTCCCTGAAGCACAGGGCAGACAGTTTGCTTGCAGCCCATATGAAAGATTCAGGTTCCCTAAGCTTGGGGTTTCTTGACTGAGGCAGAACCCCACTACACACATCTGTGGCATCCATCTGGGTCACTCCATGTTGCCTCTGTGGGACTCCAGGAGTAAGAGGAACTGAAGAGAATGTGAAATTCATGCAGCTTGGTAGGCCGGAAGTTCTAAACTCTAACCCAGGAAGCTGGTAGCACCCAGGCTGACTTATCAATTTGCAAATGAGGTAAGATCTCAAATCCCCCACAGTTCTTGGATCTAAGATGGCTGTATGCTGGCCCAATAGTTTGGAGTTTATTGCTGTGATCCAAGTGACAGATACTAAGTTTCATTTTAAAAAGGCTGTGAAAGGGCCAGTGAGATGGCTCAGCGGCTTAAGCGCCTGCCCGGCAAGCGCGAGGGCCCAAGTTCGACTCCCGGAACCCACATACGAAAAAGGGGCCAGTGATATCGCTCAGCGGCACGGGCGCCTGCTGGCGCGCGAGGTCCTGAGGTCGACCCCTGGTACCCACACACAAAAATAAATAAATAAATAAATAAATAAAAAGGCTGTGAAAATAAGTAGAGAACAGACAATAGACTTCAGAAATATTTAGAAAGTTGAGTTGATAGAACTTGTGATGGTTTGAATGGGAGAGATGGAGAAGGAGAGTAATCATACATGATCCAAAGGTCTAGCTTGATGTTTGGGTCATTGGTGGGGCTTCTAGGATATTATTAGAGAAAGAATCTGGCTTGGAAATAGAACAAAAAGAGCAGTTTCAGGGGTAACTAAAACTAGCGGTGCTCATGGGGTATCCAAAAAAGGGTGGCCAGAGAATACCTTAACTCTAAAGGTCTGATGCTCACAGAGTAGGGGCCAAATTGCAACCAACATGGAGGTGGGAGGTCAGCAATATAGGTGATGTGGGAGCCAGCCTCCAAGATGGCCCCTAGTGATCCTGGCTCCTTGGCACTCTTACCCTCAAGTAGCCTTCCTACTGCACTGAAGTTGGTCTGTATGACGATTGAATACAGTAGAAGTAATGGTGCATGATGGTGAAGATTAGAGCAAAAAAGACATTGAGATTTCTGCCTTGGTATCTCTCTTGGATCACTTGCTCTGGGGGCGCCACATAGTGAAGACACTCCAGATCAGTGATGGCGAACCTTTTAGAGCTTTTAATAACTCTAGCTGGCTGAGGCACACATGCCATAGGTTCACCACCACTGCTCCAGATCTTGGTTGGGGGTGGTTCCTAGGTGTATGAGCTGTAGTGGGAGCGGATCATAACCCCAGGCAGATCTTCAAATGGTTGGATCCCTGCCTGATACCTTGATTCCAAACTCATGAGAAACTCCAAGCTAGAACCATGGGGTGTAGACGCTCCCAGATCCTGACTCATAGAAATAAACTGTGTGAGGTTATAAATGCTATTTTTTTTTTTTTGTGGGTACCGGGGGGGACGACCTCAGGACCTCGCGCGCCAACAGCGCCCGTGCCGCTGAGCGATATCACCGGCCCCTTTTTCGTATGTGGGTTCCGGGAGTCGAACTCGGGCCCTCGCGCTTGCAAGGCAGGCGCTTAAGCCGCTGAGCCATCTCACCGGCCCTATAAATGCGATTTTAAGGTGCTAAGTCTTGAAGTGATTTATCATGCAGTAATAGATCATGCAGGTCGTGACTGAAATGTGACTTCCTTCCACCTTCTTCACTTCCAACTCTATCGCCCACTCTGTTTCTCCTCATCTCTACATAAATATTCTATTGCTACCCTACACTCTGCCTGCCTCCATTTTAGAGGACTCACCTGCCTGTGTTTGCAGCAAAATGATGGTTCCTTGACTTTATGTGTTAGTTTCCTAGAGGTGCTACAACGGAGTGCCACAAACTGGGTGGCTTAAAACAACAGAAACGTATCCTCTCACTGTTTAAGAAGTTTGAAGTCTGCAATTACAGTGTCAGCAGGGCCATGCTTTCTCTGAAGGATCTAGACAATGATCTGCTTCCCCACCTTTCTCTTCCCTCCTGTGTTTGCCAGCAATCCTGTCCCTTGGTTTCTAGCTGCACAACTCCAACATCTGCCCCCACTGGCACATGCAAGTCTTCCCTCCTTGTCTGCCTCTTCTTCTCTTCGAAGGACAGCAGCACATTGGACTAGGAGCCCACCCTATTCCAGTATGACCTAATCTTAATTTAATGACATCTGCAGTGACCTTATTTCCAAATAAGGTCACATTCTGAGGTTCTAAGGGTTAGGGGTTCCTTATAGTAGCTTTTTTGGAGGGGGGCAGTTACTGGGAATCAGACCCAGAGACTTCACACTAAGCTACATTCCCAGCCCTTTTCATTTTTTTTTCTTTTTTTTTTTTTTGTGGGTACCAGGGGGTCGACCTCAGGACCTTGCGCGCCAGGAGGCGCCCATGCCGCTGAGCGATATCACCGGCCCCTTTTTCATATGTGGGATCCAGGAGTCGAACTCGGGCCCTCGCGCTTGCAAGGCAGGCGCTTACGCCGCTGAGCCATCTCACCGGCCCCCTTTTCATTTTTTGAGGCAAGTTCTCACTAAGTTGCCCATGCTGGCCTCAAACATGCCATCCTCCTGCCTCAGCCTTCCAGAGTGCTGGGATTATAGGCATGCATCACCGTGCCTGGTTCCCTATAGCTGCAATAGACACTGTTGGCTACATTCTCCTCGGAGTCCTCCCCTCCCTGACTTTGAGAGCACCACTCTTTTGATTCTCCCATTCACTAAGCATTCCTCAGTCTCCCCACCTGGTTGCTCTTCTTCCATTTATCTCCACTGTGGGGCTCCATGGAGTTTGGAATTTGGCCACCTATGCTTCTAAAGCTACATCCTGTGATGGGGCAATCTCAGACATATCCGTGGCTTCATAGCGCACCCATACTCCATGACTCTCCAGCCTCCTTTACATGTGGTCTGGGCAATGACTCTGAGTCCCAGACCCAAGTATACAAATTCCAGGGACAGAGAAGGGACTCCATGTCCCCAAACTCTTGATTTCCCCTCCATTCCTGCTTCCCTGCTTATAATTTTCTTTGTGCATCCCTCCCTTCCCCCTTGGTCCCCTAAATCCAATGTCTGGGGCTCATTTTGCACTTTTCCTGCCCCCCACCATGTCGGTCCTACCTCCTAAAGAAATCCTGAGTCTGGTCCCGCTGCATCACTGCATGATCATCTCTCCTTAGATGAAGGCCATTTTCTCCTCTCCACAATGTTTCATCTGCCTCCATTCTTTCCCTATTCAATCTTCCAGAATCTTCCTCCTCTAATCTAATCTAATCTAATCTAATCTAATCTAATCTAATCATTTCACTCACTTGCTTAGAACTCCTCAGTAGTCTCTTCAGGGTAAAATCCAAATTTTTCACCATGATGCATAAGGACCTTCACCAGCTCCTGGCTCTGGAGCTATTATGTGAGGCCTACCTCACACCAATCCCTTGTCCCTCTTATCACTTAGCCCAATTTATCACCAATAGATTCCCTTGTTTCAAACATGCTGTGTTCTGTCACACCTGTGAAGGCCTTTGCCTCCTCCTCTCCCTCTTTCAAGACCTGGAATGGCAGCCGTGGACATGAGCCTCCCAGACATCCCACACCGAGTCTGCACAACTGACCAAAGGCCCCACTTGCTGTGCTCTGGAATCCATTTCTGCATTCATGCTAAGATATCAATGCACCATAATCTAGAAGAAGGAGAACATAGAAGCAGAGGGTATGCTTCCTAACTCATTTGATAAGGCCAGCATTATTCTAATACTTAAACCAGACAAGGACATCACAATAAAGGAAAAACAATATATCGGTATATCTCTCATGAACATAGGTGCAAACCCTTCAATAAAATATTAGCAAACCAGGGCTGGGAATGTAGTTTAGTGGTAAAACCCTGGGTTCAAAGTCCTGGGTTCAATCCCTAGCACTACCAAGAAAAAAAAAAAAAAAAAAGCAAACCAAATTGAACATTTGAAAAGAATTATACACTATAACTTAGTGGGATTTATTCCAGGTGTGCAAGTCTTATTCAATAAGCAAAAAGCAACCAATGGTGCAACCACATCAACAGGCTAAAGAACAACAAAAAATCATGTGATTATATCAATAGATGCATAAAAAGCATTTGATAAAATCCAACACCCCTTCATGACCAAAAAAACTCAGCAAACTAGGAATAGAGGGAAACTCCCCTCAACTTGATAGAGTTCATTTACAAAAAGCCTATGCACTAACATTGTTTATAATGGTTAGAAAACAGAAACTTTTTCCCTAAGATCGGGATGAAGGCCAAGATGTTCCCTCTCACCGCTCATTGTACTAGAAGTCTTCACTAACACAGTAAAACAAAAAAATAAATAAAAGAAGGGGCCGGTGAGATAGCTCAGTGGCATAAGTGCCTGCCTGGCAAGCGCGAGGTCCTGAGGTCGACTCCCTGTACCCACATAAAAAATAAATAAATAAATGAAGAAATAAAAGCTATACTGATTATGAAGGAAGAAAAATGAAACTTCTTTGTCTGTAGATGATATGATTGTGTATTAGAAAGTCCCCCAAAATAATTTAAAGATTTCTGGAACTCATAAGCATGTACACCAGCATTGCAGGACTAAGGGTTACAAGCCTTATCCTTCATTATTCCTGGTTCCATCTCAGGCGGACTTAGCCACTTGTTCGTGGACCTCCCACGTATTTGCACAAACCTCTGCTCCAGCACTTTCTGCCACTGGGGCTTCCTCTCTCTGCCACTGTGAGGTCACGACCTGCTGACTTGTTAGTCACCCACTTGTGTCCGGGTCCTTCAGAGCAGGAATAAGCCTGGCTCGCACCTCTCTCTATCCAGGCGCTCAACTGATGCTCTTCTTGTTAAAGACAATGAGAAATGCATGTCACATTCTCACTTGGGTCATTTATCTGTTAGAAAACGTTATTTTATTTCAATATTCAGAAATATCCAAAATCTGTGATAGGACAATACTTTGTCATTTAGTGTATCTAATTATCTTAGGGACAACAAGAAACCCAGCCCCTGAATTTATAGAGGATAAACATGATACAATGGCACATGTGGTTTCTACCATTGTTTCAGTCCTTATGTCAACAAAATGGTTTTGCCTATAATCTTAGGTTGCATGATAGATTGTTGCCAACCTCCATACCAGATAAATTGCCAAGTGGCCTGAAGAAGAGCAGGCTGCTGATACAAATGTCAGGAACAACGACCATGTGACAGCCCGGAAGAGGCCTTTCAAAGGGACCCAGAGAGATACAGCGGCGAAGCCCTTGTGACATGACTGGAAGTGCAAAGTTTTGCCTAACAACTTTGTGCATTGATCCTGTCCCATTAGGGGCTCCGAGGAGGCAAATCTGTCTATTATCCTTATAGGGGGCTTTTCCTTTGCAATTCAAGGCCATGCTGGTGGAAAGGCAAGAGAATCCTGCAAAGAAGATCATTCTTGTGAGAGCAAACTACTTCATAACTTCTCCATGCCAGTTCAGCTCCTTGCCTCTTTCCTAACTTAATCTCACTTTTGTCTTATTTACTGTGGTGGATTGACAACTGGTGGGCAACTTGGAACACCCAGCTGAACTGAGTCAGCGTGGTGCTGGGTGTGGAGGGCCCACCTGAGGACTGTTGCCAACAACATAAAAAGAACTGGAGAGGAAGAGGACAAGGCTGTTGATTCTCCTGGAGAAGCTTGTCGCGCTAGTTTTCCTGATATAAACTCAACTGTTATCATCAGAGGAGCTTGGGACCTCGCTGTCACTGAGGATGGCTGCGGTTTTCTTTGGGGGAGCTCTGGTCCTTACTTTGAGCATCACTTCCTGGCTCCAGTGCAGATCCCTCAGCCTGCTGGCACAGATCCTTCATCCCACTGGCACAGACTTTCTAGCTTCCACCACTGGCCTCTGGGCCTTCCCAGTGCAGATCCTTGATACAGACTTGCATGAGACATTGTCTCTAGGCCTCCAATTGGACTCATGGGGGGGCATTGCCATGGGCTCTAGGTCTTCAGCTGGCCTCATGCAGGACATTGCTGTGGAATCCAGGCCCTCAGCTGGATTCTTTAAGTCTCTAATGTGTGGACAGATTTCCCTCACTCTTCTGCATTTGACTCTTTGGGGGAATATTATGAAATAATTCTATAAATTATGTGTCCTGTATTAAATCCTTTCCCTTGTAAACCCTGACTATAACATTTACCTAGAATTTTTTTCAATACCTCTATGCAATACCTATTAAGTATAGGGGGAAATGAGTTTTATCACCAAATGAATGGGTAGTTATTTTTTAATGCAATAACCTGAAACATGTTATTCTAAGACACAGCATATTGCCCTATATCCTCTCTCCCTGAGGCTACTGTGATGTGCTGGGCAGAGTTCTGTGGAAAAGGTGAGTGTGTCTTATTCTCTTTCACAACCAACTTATGTGGGAGAAAGCTTAACACAAGTTTGAACTAATAGATGTTATCTACTTTTGCCTTATCGGCAACAAAGATCCATTTTTCATGGTCAATTAGACCACATTCTAGATTCTTCCTTGCACCAGCAATTTAGGAACACTCAGAGAATGGAAATTAATTTTATAAACACTTCCAAAGCACAAGAGTGATAAACCTACTGAACAAAACATGAGCATGTGTCATACCCTCTTCCAGTAAAACTTTTCATCTGCATCCATCGCTCTCATCCAGCATGGATGGTTTTTTAGTTTCTGTTTGCTCACTTGGCTGTGGCCCACTGCCAGCCCTGTTCACCCAATTCCTAGAGCGCTGACTAAACCGTTCACACGTGGGTTTAGACAAGGGTCTAGTTCTAGACCTTGGAAAGTATTTGGCCCAATTTAAAAACTGATCATAAGAACACACATGAGTTGGATTTGTTTTCTTTCTCTGTGTTGTTTGTTTGGAGTGCGGATTGTTGTGTTTTTATTTGTTTGGGGTTTTTTGTTGGTTTCAGGGGGATGCTGGATTGAAGCTAGGGGCTTACACATGCTAAGAATATGCTCCACCACTGAGCTATACTCCCAGCCCAACAAATGAGCTTTTAGACAGCTTACTTTCTCTTAAAATCCTAATCCATTGCTTTAGGATGTAAAAAGGGCCTCACAGCAAGAAGTCGTGGAGGTTCCTCAGAGCCCCACTGAAATTTTCTGTTCACTTCAATTAGGAGGGGTGGCTAATGGCCTATACAACATGATTTATTTAGAGAGTGTCATATGTTTGAGAGCTGCTTTGGCAAGGGACTGTGCTAAACATGGAGATATACACTCCATGCCCACTGGGTTGACATAAAAGGGAAAAATACGCAATAGGGGTTTACCTCAGTGGGCGAGGCCTGATACTTTCCAGATGGTTACACCACAAGTGAGTTCAATAGAAATATCTTTAGAAAAAGACACTCAAATATTAAATAAGCAATGAATATACATCAAGCCACAATCTGCTACATTTCTTTACATCTGGGCTGGGAGTGTCACTCGTCCCTCGCTGCAGATGGGGTGGTCTTCCCTGTCAGTGGGAGGCCCCATCAGATTTCCCATTAGGAAAACTCTTCTGGCAGCATAAGTTCTAGAACCTGAATGTTGTCCATAAATAGATTCAGGGCTTCTCTTGGGACAAGGAAGGGGGAAAGAAAGAGCAGCACAGGAGAGCTTTTCTTGAATTCAGTCTGTATGTCTTGCATGTGGAAGAGGGGCATTTCCTTCTGAATCTTGGGAAAGGTCAGTAGACACAGCAGTTAGAAAGCATAAAACGGGGCTGATCAAATGATGACTGTGAAATCACTCAGAAACCAGCTGGCCAGATTTGAGGGAGCCAATGATAAGGCAAGAGACCCTCATAAGGAGCCCACAGCCAGCCCTTTGGGAGGCAGGGACAGGCAAAGGGCCAGCCTCCCATCAGGCACTCAGTGAATCTGTTTAAGGAAACAAGGCAGTGACAGGACTCTGGCTTCATTACCTGTGTCATCGTGGGGGGCTGGGCAGGGTGAAGCTCAGGAGACCCCCAGGGAGGAGGTGGGTAAGGCCAGAGCTTGCCTGGTGCCCGCATTGTCCCCTTCTGCCCTTAAGAAGCCACAAGGCCGCTCCTCCAGTTTGTTGCTGAAGTATGTAGAAAGCTCAAGACAAACAAGTCCTGGAAAAATATTGGGGTCTGATTACAGGCACTATCAGGAAATACATTACAGCTATATACTTACGTGGTACTGCCAGCTGTGCCAGAGTAGTGTCCCCGACGTAGTGGGGGTCACGGTGCAGCTTGTGGTCTGAAGGTTCATCCACATAAGCACACAGCGCAAATCATCCCCACCATCTCCACAACCGCACTGACAGACAGTGTACGAGGTGTCATCCAAATGTGCAGTGAATACTTACATTTTTAAAAAATGTATTGCAATAAAAGACATGTCGTCATTAATTCCCCTCAAAACACTTCCCCTCATTTCAGATACATTTATTGTTCTTGCCACTTTCTGATGCAGTTATGGAAGTCCTCTTTTGTGAGTATCTTTAGGAGGGGTGATCAAAAATACAGTGAATGCTGCTGCTTAGTGCCACCCAGTGGAAAGGCAGGCTCCTAAAAACATTAGAGTATGCCTTCATCCACCTTATTCACTGGATCTGGTATTGTGTGACTTCTGGCTCTTCCCCAAAGTCAGAATAATTAAGAAAGTTAAACATTTTGAATTCGTTCAAGACATCAAGGCAGCCACAAGTACAACTAAAGACACTCACAAAAGATGACTTCCAGAAATGCTTTAGAAAGTAGAAAGAGTGATGCAGTAAGTGTGTTCAAAGTGAGGGGAAGGACTTTTGAGGGGGATCCATGGCAATGTGTCTTCTACTGTAATAAAATGATTTTTTTTTGTGGGTACCAGGGGGTCAACCTCAGGACCTCGCGCGCCAACAGGCGCCCGTGCCGCTGAGCGATATCACCGGCCCCTTTTTTGTATGTGGGTTCCGGGAGTCGAACTCAGGCCCTCGCGCTTGCCGGGCAGGCGCTTAAGCCACTGAGCCATCTCACCGGCCCAATAAAATGTTTTTAATTGAAACATTCAATATATTTTTCAATCATATCGTGAAGGTTAATATCTAAAGCCCTACTTAAATGATTTTGAGTCTTGCTCTCTAGCAGAATTACCAAACTTCCGTTAAGATGAGACTCATAAGTCAGGTGTGGTGGTGCATTTCTGTAATCCCAGCACTCTTGGAGGCTGAGGCAAGAGGATCACAATTTCAAGCCCACCCGGACAACTTGGTGACTTAGTGAGAACTTGTCTCAAAATTACAACAACAAAAAAATTAAAATGCACTGGGGATGTAGATTTGTGTGAAGGCCTCACAAAAAAAAAATAAAATAAAAATAATGAAATAAATGGATGAGAATCACCAGAAGTTAAACCACAAATTTCTAGGCTTTAGTGCTAATCTACAGAAACCACATGTTCTGGGAGAGAAGTGTAGTTATCCATTTATTTAACAAATAATCCATGTGATGCTTCTTTCTCATCAGCGTTCTCAGCCCTGAGGGGTCTTGACTTATGACCACGGACCAGGTCATTACCTCAGTGGCCCAGCTGTGGTGGAATGGGGCTACACACCAGTGGTTTTTCACAACTCCTTGGGACTGAATCTGGGATGTGATGTGTGTGGTGGCTCCACTCCCTGTGCAACTCCAGGCAAAGCGTTCAACTTCTCTGATCCTCAGTTTCCTCAGCTGTAAAATAAGAACCATAATATGACCTACCTCTGAGGATTACTTCGAGGATGAAAGAGCTGATAGTGTAAAGTACCTGGCACACTGAAAGCAGTCAGTAGATTTTACCTCTCATTACAAATTGCACACATGCTTCCATGTTAACAACTGGGGACTCAAAGATGAATGAATAAGATGTGGCTCCTGTGACCTCAGGGTGTCGGGGGAGAGGACATCTCTCTGGAGAGACAGACATAGGCTGACTAATAGGTAAGCCATGGGCTGGGCCTCGGAAGCAATAGGAACAAGGTGTGCTGAGCTCAGATAGAATGGCGCGTGCCTCTAACAACAGACGGTTGCATCAGGATCATGAGAGGGTGACAGTGGAGCTAGGGTTTGAAGAATGAGGGACATCTGGCCTGACTGGCAGGGTGGCAGGTGGGCAGTCCCAGAGGAACAGCAAAAGGAGCTCTTGGTGTCACCAGGAGATAGTATTTCCAAGTGACTGGGTTTGGGGATGAGCCACAATGGCAGATCAGGATCAGATTCTAAAGACTTCTAAAGGCTGTTTTGAGGACCTTCATTTTTTTGGTTGTGGAAATCAATCACCAGGGGATTTGTAGGTTGTTGATACAATTGGGTTCTGTTTTCAAGCAATAATCCTGACAGTAGCCTGCAGAACGGAGATGCAGGAGGTGGGGCAGAGAGTGGACTGAACATTTTATTCATGCATTCACAAATACTGCTTGATGAATGATGCCAGACACTCGATGCTGAACTACAGCAGCACACAGGAAAGCACTGCTGCCCACACAGTTAAAAAGTGGCCACAAGAGTCTGGACGGTGACGGAGAGGACCAGCAACTGTGGGACAGGAGAGGAGGAGTTAGAATGGGAAAGAAATTGTGGAGCTCCAACCAACAGGTCTGGGGACAAATCATTAGATAAGACTAATAACTCCTAAAAAGAAAAGGACTAATACCTCCGAAAAGAGGAAAATCATCTGGGACAGCAGACACAGAGGCTCACGTGGGAGACACCACCTACTCCGTAGACTCTGCCTTTTTTCAATCCTTTGATCTCCCCACCCTCTACCCTGAAAGGGCTTCGAGAATGCCATTTCCTCTGTTGTTCCTTGGAGAGGTCTTTCTTGAGCAGCACAACGAGGCTGGATCCTCATTCAGCACTAGCGTCATGAGTTGTTCTCCAGGACCGTCCTGTTTATGTTCTTCATAGCGTTCATCACGAATGCCCCCACCCCAGACATAGGAGATTCACTGTTCAGCTCGCTGCTATATTCCTAGCACCTTGCACAGAGCCTTACCATAGCAAGCTGTCAAAAAAAAAAAAAAAAAGAAAAGAAAATACTTACCAAATGAATAAACTTCTAGTTCAGGCATCCCTGGAAAGTTCTGCCCTCACTTGTCATGAGCAGAGGAGAAGACCAGATTGTTGGTATGGTGCCACTCATGACCTGGAAGTGACTATGTTGAGAGATGGCTGAGCCCTAATCTTGGCAGAACATACTCACTGGCTTACAAGGTTTCAGGTGAAAAAGGATGGGAAATGCCACCAGAAAATGTCAAACTGGGTATTGGGCATTCATAAGCTATAATGTATGGACAAGCTTATAACATATCCACATCCTCTACTTTGCCTGTCCCTAAAGTCATCCTTATGTTGGCCTACAGACCACAAAAGTCTGGGTGATTGGTGTGATGCTGAAGGAGTGGGAAACTATTTTGTAGCCTGTACTTGACATTTGGTGTAGAGTTGTCTTAGTCTTAATCTTCAATCAGTTGGGTTGGGAGGGAAACGATCTACAAAGCTTAGTAAATGAATAACAAGCAACCTCTCAAGCATCAAGGGCCAGTAAGCCAGTGTCGCCTGATCACAAGGGTCTGGACAGGGAAATAAGGAACTGGGCTCCACCACCCCACTCATACCCTGGGTCTCTCTGTGCCTCACTCTGTTCTCCCATTTCTCTTCACCAAGCAGTTTCTGCTGCTTCCTGTGACCTCATGACTTCACTTTGCACATGACCGATTTCCACCCTGACTCTGTAAGACCTTCAGTCCATCATGATCCATGATCCATCAGGAACAGACTGGCTCAGTCTCTCTTTCTCCCAAGGTAAATGCTCTTAGGAGGAGGATTGGCCCAGCTAGTCCAGAAACTGACTTCCCATTGGCCAGGTGTCTGACCATAGTCCAATCATCTCAGAGCAGATCTCTGGGTAGAAGAGGAAGATTGCAGGGGGAGAGGGGAAAGTGGATCAAATTTTTTGAAAAATGAATATAATTCTTGCACTAGCCCACCTCTAGTTGTACTGTTTTGAAAGTCTCAATGATGTGAGGGAAGAAAATCAAAATAACATTATTATCATTTAATAATAGTCCCTAATACTGCTCAGACCATAATAAGACCAATGAAGTCTTAGTTAAAAATAGTAACTGAAGTTTACTAAGGCAAGACAATATTCTTTATGATTCGAGCAAGCCCCATTCTAACCTTCTAAAGTTTCATTAAGATTATTTATTCTAAAATATCTTTAAACTCCATGAATGACTCAAAGGGAAACAGAGAAAGTAGCACTTTGTTTGCCTTCAAATATTACATAAACTGTAAGCAATTTTTTATGCTTGGGGTTTTTAAATGAAATACCTTGTATTTTTATATACATTTGTTCAATATGCATATAGATTATGCAGTTTTGGAGAGTTCACCAAAACCCCAATGGTTAATTCTAGTGCTGAGGTTTTACATGACTGTTTCTTTAAAATTGCTTCGGAAAGAATGAAGTCATGCATCAAATTAAATCATAAAGACACCACAGAGGGCTGGTGAGATGGCTCAGCGGCGTAAATGCCTGCCTGGCAAGCGCGAGGTCCTGAGTTCAACTCCCGGTACCCACATACGAAAAAAGAGCCGGTGATATCGCTCAGTGGCACGGGCGCCTGCTGGCATGTGAGGTCCTGAGTTCGACCCCCAGTACCCACAAAAAAAAAAAAAAAAAAAACACCACAGAGTTTAAGCAAGACGCAAAGTTTAAGGGTGTCATAATTTCTTCTTCCTTAATAATATATCCAAGGAAAAAAATAAATAAAACATTATTAGGAAGGAAGCTAGGGTTTGGAGGACTCAATGGTCAAGTGGCAATCTGGTGTGCCTGACTTTCAGTGAAACCTCCGGAGTCTCCAGCATGGTGTCTGTCCCATTCCTGTGCACTTCCACAACCACAAACTGTGACAGATCATCCTCAGCAGCAAACGCCAGCCTGGTCTCATCGCTAGTCAAGTGTGGGTCACTCACCCTCAATCACTGTCCCACCCTCTTTAAACAGATCTAACCAGCAACCCACGCTCCAGGAATGGGGAGGTAAATGAAACAGAGAGAACAGCATGGCTGCATAAGTCACTTAACCTCTACATTTATTATCTGTAAAATGAGGATAACAATACATGCGTTGTAGGTCTGTGTATTAACTTTCTTGTTGCTGGACACAATACCTGATACCCACAATTTAAAGGAGGAGAGATTTATCTTAGCTCACATTTTAGGGGGATTCAGTCCATGGTCAGCTGGCTCCAGGGCAGAATCCTCATCATGGAAGGATGTGGGAGAGCAAAGCTGCATAGTTTGTGGTTCCTCAGAAGCAGAGAAGGGAAACAGTCCCACGAAGAAGCAGGCCAGTGACCATATATAGCACCCAAGGTCACACCTCCATGACACACCTAGAAGTGTGCTCCTCTACTAGATCCCCCAGGTGGATCCCAAGCTAATCAAGTTGACACCTCACCCTAAACACACTCTGTGAAGACCAGATGGAATTATATACATTAAAAGCCCTCATAAACAAGTGGTGCTCAATAAAGGGTAGTTATTACTACTATGAAAAGGGAAAAAACAAAAGCAGGTCCAACAAGCCTCAGTTCTGATTAAATTAAAGACTTCTGGAGAACGGTTTCTGTCAGGTTCCCCAGGACTTGCATGTCTCCCATACCTCTTTTACCTGAATCCATGTCCTCCAAGCACAGCATACCCACTCCTGCCCACAGCTTTTACAAGCACCCTATGAGCCACTTGGTCCAAAAGCCCTTCCACCTGTCCGCTCTCATCTCTTGGGAGTCAGCCCAAGCCATACATCCAGGGTGGGCCAGAAAACTACTGCTCCAAATTGGCCCAGATTTGTAGAGTTGGCTGATTTTCATGAGGCAAAAATTTCAACATGGCGGATTTCAAGCTACCAAAGGGTTAACAACTGGATAATAAAATTCCTGATTATTTTCCTTAAGTGTGGGGCTGTACTTAATGACATCCTTTGAAAGAGTGCAGTGTGGGGAAAATGAGTAACTTCTCAGAGAGGAGACCTGACAAACGCTGCCTCCGCCAGGTCTCAGCAGCGACGGGTCACATTGGTACGTGTTCCCTTGACACAAAGTCATGGCGCTGGCTCCTCACCTCTGGGGTCTTCACCCCCAAAACATGTAACTCAAGTCTAATGATGAGAAAAACATAAATCTCAATCAACAGACATCTTACAAAATACTGACCAGCACTCTTCAAAATTGTCACAGTCACCAAAAGCAAATAAATCTAAAAAAATGTTGCAGGGCTGGGCATGGTGGTGCATGCCTGTAATCCCAGCACTCAGGAGGCAGAGGCAGGAGGACTGCTGCAAGTTCAAGGCCAGCCTGGGCTACATAGCAAGACCCTGTCTCAAAAAGCCAAAAAAGAAAAGAAAAGAAAAATTGTTGCAGCCTAAGGAAAAGCAGTAACTAAATGCATTGTAGTACCCAGAATGGAATGCTGGATCAGAAAACGGATTAGGTAAAAACTAATGAAACCGAATAAAGCATGGACCTTATTTAACACAATAACAATGTAACAATATGGGTTTATTAATTATAAAAACTATCACACCGATGTGAGATGTGGATAGAAGACACTGCATGCAGAACACATGGGAACTGTCTGTCCTATCTTTGTAATTTTTCTGTACATCTAAAACTATTCTAAGATACAAGGATTATGTAGAAGATATTCCTGAATATATAACAGTTGTTTCTTCATGGGCCAGTCTGGTGGATCCAGCACCCCATCCTACCTTGAGTTCAGCTGAGCCTATTTGTTGCCATGAGGCCCCCAGGGACAGCGCGAGGACCCAGGGATGAGTGCGAGCTTTACTCAGCTCTGCGGCCCACAGCTCCTTCCTTCAGGGCCGAATCCCCGCTCTGCACTGCAAGACACCTGGGAGTGATTCACCAAGAGCCGTCAGCTTAACTCTCTTGTCCTCTCTTCCCATCTGGTTTCTAATCAAGTATTTGGCACTTGACTAGAGCATAGGAACTTACAGGGTGGCTTCTAACTAGAATGCCTGGTAAGAGTCCAGCTCTGTCACCTCCTAGCTGTGTGGTCTTGAGCAAGTAATGGAATCTCTCTGGGCCTCTGTCTTTTGAACTGCACCGTGGGACTGGGGATGCTCTCTTCATTTGGGGTGTTTGGGAAGACTGAGTGAATCCATGGAAAGTCCTTAGGATGGCACTGGGACACGGTGCAGCCTCTGGTGCCATGGGCTCTTATTTATTCCCTTGCTGCCCTTCCCTGAGACAGACTGGCTTCAGATAAGTAAAGCGCCTGCACTGAGCTCATGTTTCAGCCCACCTGAGCTCCTGCTGACTCCTTCTTACCTTCTGGTGCCCTAAGTCCTGCCCCGCCTTTTGTGTTTTTCTTTTTCTCCCCACTCCCACACCCCCGCACCAAATCACTAGATTCTAGGCATTCTCTTAAATATCTTTGAACCTGCAAACTGCCAATTCCCCTTTTATTTTAATTTCAAGTCACCACTAGGCAAGAATTGGTGAGAACTGTCACACAAACACATCTCTGTTTACTCCTGAACTCAAATATTTAGACTCTGCAAGGAAGCACAACTGTTTCTTCACTGTCGCTCTTCTCAGGCACCACGAAGGAGCTGGGGGCAGGGTGGGGAGGTTGGGGGCGGATAAAAAGCCTCACAGACTGGAGTCTGAAAGCAACAGCTTCAGGAACTGAGGAGAGCCAGATATTCAATATATTTAGGACTCCCTTGTGAAAACACAAAAACAAAAATAAAAAATGCCTCCCACTGCTTCCACATCTCTAGTCCACTGATGCCCCCCACCATCCTCTTTACAAACAAATGGAAAAAGCCAAGTGTTGATGACAGTCGCTGGGGGTTCCAGTCAGTCCCTGGTGTATAAAAAGCGGTTCGTTCACAAAAGACAAACCCCTGTCTTGACTGACAAGACCTTCAAAACAAAAACCACAAGTGAACTCTAGGGTGTGTGTGTGTGTGTGTGTGTCCCACATGCTGAGGGGTGAACTGGAGGCGGGAGGTCGGTCTCAACGAAAGTCTGGATTTGATTTCAGGATTATGAATTGACTTGAATCTTCTGAGCAAAGCCTGAGGATTTGGCTGCTATTTGAGAATTAGAAGTTTTATTCGAGAGACATTTAAGGATGGTTATTTGGGAAACACTGAGGGTGAGACACTCCTTGGCTACTTTCACAAGTCTTTGTTTCTGGAAGTTTGATGTTCTTTAAAAGAGAAATCTCCCCTGAGATTCAAGTCATCACGAGTGAGGCAAAGGACAAGTAACAAAAGGACAAGTGAAGAACTTCGTATTGCTTGGTCTCGCACTGGATAGCCGTGTGTTCTTCTCTGAAAATGTGAGATTCTCTGTGCCACGTAACTACTTTACACCAAGTTTCATCAGAGGTGATTTGGTCTTCAGTTCTTATTGGAGGTGATCGGTGTTTCATTTTAGTCTTAACTTCTCTGACTGTTAAGGGTGCTATGCATCCTCTTATGTGTGTATTTCTTCTCCTTTGACTTGTTTGCTGGTGTTGTTTTCACATATATATTTTTGAATTTTATACTTTTTCTTCGCAATTCATAAGTACTCTTGTGAATTTTCTTAGCAATTCATAAGCACCCAAGTGTAGAATATTTGGGGCATACAGAAAAGTAATACATTTAAAGTTCCTTTATAACGTTCCCTGATCCCACTTCCCGCCCCTCATTTACAGTTCCCATATATCTCTCCCTTCCACGTTTTTCGTGTTTTTGCTCATCACACATATATGTACACAGAGACCGACATGTGAGTTTTTAAATATTATTTGACAAATAGTAGTCTAAACTTAGCATTCTGCATCTTGGCCTTCTTAGACTCAGTGTTATATATTTTGGCATAGCACAAGATCCAATTCATTCATTTTAGTGGCTAAATTGAATTCCACTGTATGAATATACCACAAGTTATTTTTCCACTCTGAGGCAGCCCTTTATATGATCATATGTATTAATGCTTCCGAGTTGGGGGATGAGTATGCCCGCTTTTACTACAAATTCATATTCAGCGTATAGTGTTCAGCTGTGTCCCCCCAGGTTTGTCACTGCTGCTTTTGTTTTTGTTTTCAGTTCTGGGAAGGGTACCCAGGGCCTCACAGTGTGCTCCACTGAGCCACACACCCAGCCCTGTTTCCCCCGTTTTCACACTCTCGAAACTGTGTATCATTCTTGTTTGTTCATTTTTATTTGGCTCGGTTCCAGAATTGTGTTTGCTTCGTAAAGTATTCTGGGTAGCTCTACCCCCATGTAGAGGGGCACCATCTGCCAACTGCCTTCCCTCATCCGTGAGTTGGGGTGCAGCGCGCCCCACCTCCTGTCCCTCTCCTGGGAGCCAGCCCGCCCACAGGGAACATGCTTTCTGGTCTGGAGGTCTGGGCCATGCGTGCCACAGGGCCAATCTCCATGTGGGGAGAACGTGGTTGTTCCATGCTGCCTGCGGCAGGGGGTGTGGGAAATTCTAATGGAGGATTTAGTTGTGAGAGATCTGTGGTTGCCACCCATCTAAGCCACATCCTAAAATCCAGCATTTATTAGCAAGAAAGCTGTTCTTTTTATTTCCATCTGTCTAATTTCCTTAAATTAAAATTTTAATTTATTTTGATTTTCCTTTAACTCTCCATTAATTTTGACTTTCAATAAAGAAAAAATGGTGTTAAGTGTTAGGCTTCTACAAACTTCAACAGTTCAACACATGTTTAAAAGGACTGCCAGAAAGAGAGAATACAATTAATGGTAGAAAACAATACTCAAAAGATCATGTCAGGCATGGTAGTACATGCTTATAATCCCAACACTTGGGAGGTTGAGTCAGGCAGATGGCCACAAATTCAAGGCCAGTATGGGCTACATAGAGAGTTCAAGACCAGCCTGCACTACATAGTGAGACCCTGTCTAAAAAAAAGATAATGGATGGGGCTGGGGATGGAGCTCCATGATAGAGCACTTGCCAAACATACATGAGGCCTTGGGCTCCATACCCAGTACTGCAAAGCAAAGAAAAAGATAATCAGGGGCAATAGTTGTACAACTCTGGGAACATCCTAAAACCATTACAGGGAGTGTTTTGAATGGTTGAACCTTATGGTATGTGGAATATATCTCAATAAAAAGGTTTTTTGTTTTAAAAAAAAGCTGAAAAGTTTTCAGAAATAATGAAAATCACTAATTATTTTAGAAATTACAAAATAAATCAAAAGTAAGACATTCCCAGGGATAGCACAGTGAAAGTGGAAAACCTTAAGACAGAGAAAAGATCTCACATCTTTATTTAAAAATGGTAATTTTGTTAACAGACTTTGCAATAGCATAAGAGGAGAAGATAATGGAATAGTATCTTCATTGTGTTGACTACTGAAATCCTACACCCAGCTAAACTATCAGGTCAAAAGTCAGGGTGAAATAAAGACCTTCTCAGAATTTGAGATAATTTACCATTATTACACCCTCGCTGAATAAATATAAAGAAAGTAGAAAGATGGAAATAATAACACAAGAGCAGAGATAGATGAAAGAAATAGATTGAAAGTCAAATTTAAAGAGAATCATTAAAGCCAAAAATAGTTTCTTTGAAAAAAAAAACCAACGGGCAAACTTTCAAGATTGATCAAAAAAGAGAGAGAAAATCCACAAATAAAAAATTTGAGGATGAAAACAAGACATTTAAAGGAAATATTTTTGAAATTATAATTTTAACAAGTTCATGCCACTAAATTTGAAATTTACAACAAAATGGTCATTAATCCTAGGAAAATATAGATTGTCCAAGCTAGTGATGAATGTTTTTAGAACCCGAATAGCTTATCAACCTTTAAAAAGTGAAATCTTCCAATCATTAAAGAAACTAGCCGTCAGAGTACTACACCAACTGTTCCACAAACTGTTCAAAAGGAAAGAGCGGAACCCCACGTTATTTAACTTTTGGCTCCTGGTCCTCACTCTCATTTCTTGGCTATTCTGGCTCATGCCTCACTATCTCTCTTTCCAATCTTTGTCCCTCCTAACTCTCAGGAACTACAGCGCACACTAGGGGACCCACCCTACGACCTAGCCTCTCCTCAGTGATCCTGCCTTCCACCCCCTCTCAGCGACTCACCCCTACCTGGAGTTCTCCGCCACCTCAATTCGCATGGCCGATTCACCTCCTCTCCCCTGTCCAGCTCCTTCTTTCTAGTACAGTGAATTCAACACATCCTTGGCCCAAAGAACCCCCATTTCATTCATTCAACCACAACCTCAACACCACCCTCATATGCCCCAGGGTTCTTGTTTCTCACCTTTCCTGGCTGAAATTCCTCAGTGTCTTTGCCCCTTTCTCCTTCAGTCATGTGGTCTTGGCAAATCCATGATCCTGTTTATATCCAACTTTCCATCTACTTCAAACCTGCAGAAGAAAAACATGCAAATCAATCTGGCTGCTGCATTTTAAATTCAGGATCATGAGCCTCAGCCAAGCCCTTAATGCTCCCTGGCGGACACACTCTATTTCCCACTCCATTCGTCTCCTGCACAGCTATTTCATACCTTTTCCTTTATTCTCACATCCTCACTGCTGAAAGCCCTGCTTCCCACCTCACTGAGAAAATCAAAACCATCAGAAGGGAATTTCCAGATTCCTGCTACTCCCTCTGCTCTCTTCCTAATACACAGGCCCACAAATTGTCTAATTCAGAGTTACTATAAATTAATGAACTACTGGGTTTCTATCTGAGGGCAACCTCTCCATTTCAGAATTAGAAAGTACCTCCTCTTATTTATCTAAGGGCTGGTAAAAAAAAAAAAAAAAAAAAAAAAAAAACACAAAAAACCTCTCCAGTCTGTCTGTCTCTCTCTCTCATTGACTTTCTCAAACTGGGTTATTTCCACTAGCATATAAACATACTTGCTTCTTTCTTAAAAGAAACTTTCTCTTTTTAACAATATTTTATTTTTAAAGTTTTTGTGCTAGCGAGCATTGGAAGTTATCCCTCTTATCCAACTGTGCCCTGAGCCCACCCCCAATTAACTGTCCTCTCTACACCCCACCTTCACCCCCTTAGCTTCTGATAATCAGTATTCTACACACCACTTTTATGAGATCAACTTTTTAGTCTCCATGTCAGTGGGAATCATAGTATTTGTCTTTCGGTGTGTGACTTCACTTATTGATCACACGTCTCTTATCAATTCCACCCAGTTTCTCTGCCCAATTTTATAGCAAAATTCCTTGGAAAAAGTTGTCTAGACTCACCCAGTTCCTTTCCTCCCAATTCTCTTTGAAATGGAGATTTCTATCAAGCTTTCGCCTGCTCCACTCCACTGAAAACCCCTCTTCTAGTCCTCCAAATTGCTCATTTCAGTGGATTTGTTCTTGCTTTCTCGGCAGCATTTAAACAGGCAACCCCTCCATCCTCCCTGATACTGTTTCTTCCCTTGGCTTCTAGCACACAGCACCCTCTTGATTTCCATAGTCTCCTCATCCGCTTCATCCTCTCCCTGACATCTCAGTGTTGGAGAGCGCTCCACTCTTCAACAGGCAACGATTGCCAAATTTCCTTGTCCTCTCTGGCCCAGCCTCCTGTACTCAACTGCCTAGCAGTCCTTTCCACGTGGGCAGCCCATAGCAACCTCAACTGAACATACCCCAAACCGAGCTCCCAACCTTTTCCCACTGGTTTCCCCATCCCCGTTGAAAGCAACATCATCTTTCTAAGCCCTGTAGTCTAGAACTCTTTTCCTCCCAACTTCCACATCCCTTTCATCAGGAAATTATTTGAGCTGGACTCTCAAAATACACTTAAAACCTGGCCACTCTTGATGCTGCTGCCTACTCTAAGCTTCTGCCTCTTGCCTCAACCCCTACAACAGCGGGCTGACTGGTCTCCGAGTCACTTAGCCTTTAAGTAAGTAAGTAAGACAGGCACGTGTTTTCCTCTAGGTAAACCTCACAGGCCCTCAGGGCAAAAGGCTCATCAAGACTCCTTATCTTTTTGACAATAGCCAGTCTAACGGTTTTCTCATATGTCTGTTGGCCATTGATTTGTATGTCTTCTTTGGCAAAATGTCCTTTGCCCATTTTTAATTGGGTTCTTTGTTTTCTTATTTTTGAGTACTTTCTGTTCCTTGTATATTTTTTATACTAGCCCCTTATCTAATGTATGAGTGCAAATATTTTCTCACCATCAATTTGTCATCCTGCCTCTGTTACTTGTTTCCTTTGCTGTGCAGAAGCTTTTCTTTCTATTGAATGTGATCCTATTTATCTATTTTCGTTTTCATTACCTATGAGAATTCAAAAATTTTTATAAAATGTCACCAGTGACATAAATTAAGATTACCAAAATATCCATGTGTCCCTTAGAAATAAGGGGGAAGAAAGGGGAGAAGAGTGGGAATTAGGAGAAGCTGCTGCTACTTAGCCAGCTACCAGGAGACACAGAGCCAAAGATTTTACACCAATGTACAACAAGAAGTCATAGCTGATTTTGCTTTCTAAAAGGCCACTCATAGCTCATTAACTACTAAAAAAAAAGAAGCAGAAAAATAAGGGGTCAGAATACCCTTTTGGAAGCCAGGAGACAAAACAGGTGTCAACTTGGCAATGAGTTTTGTTGTAACTTGGGCAGATTTGCCGGCAGGCTATTTGGGTTTCAGAGTGGCTAGACTCAGGAGGGCACAGGTGGGGCACTAATAGCCTAGAGGCCTTAGCAACGCAGGACTGTAGTGAACCTAGGCAGCAGATGGTGGCCCAAGGGCCCAGTTAGAGTTAGGAAGTCAGCTCTTCCAATGACCAGTCCATTCCCAGCAGGGCCCCAGCCATTGGCCAAAGAACAGGATACCATTGCACCTCTGTGCCACTCCCCAAGGGGATAGCAGAAACCAGGCCAGGATGTCAGACCAGCCAGATGGCAGGGCTGGGTTCCAGTCCTGCAGGTGAGGAGTAGCGCTGGGGGAGGGGCATGAAGGTCTGGACAGCCATGAAGCCTGGCTGTGGAAATTGACCAATATAGTGTGGTAGGAGCCTATGGGACATATGCGGAGGAGAAGAGGACAGGAACGGTGCAGTGATTCGATTCACTTATTTGACAATTTTTAATACTTCGGTCTCTCTGGTCTCTGTGGGACATTTTTTAGCCCCTATAGGAATTTTTTAGTCTCTGCTCAAATTTTGCATTTCCCACTGCACTCAAACAGGCCTCTACAGGCTGTCCCATACTCTTTTGCAGTTTATAAAACTGGACCTAATTCCCAGCATTAAAAAAAAAAAAAAAAAAAAACCTCTGAAATCCAAAATTTACATCCAAGCAAATCTTCCCAACACTTGCGTTCTGTCATTGGAGAGCCCCGGATCACCCCCAGGGCGAAGCTGTGAGATTCTAGGACATCCGAACTCTGCCTGCAACACTGTTTAACCCTAGGGCTCCCCCTCTGACTCCCCTGACCTTTGGGGGGTGGAGGAGGCAAGAAAATCACCCTTCTGTTCTCCTAGTTATCCCACCCTGTCACCTCTGTTTTCTACAAAACACATGTAGGTGAGGGGATATAAAGGCTTTCATCTGGGACCTGTTTTCTTACCAGAGGACGTGTGTGTTAGAGACGGGGCGGGGAAAGGGTACCAAGGTGCCCAGAAACGCGAGCACCTACAAAACCAGTCCTCACGGGCTGGGGCACAGGGGGAAATCCGGCTGAGGAAAGTGATTTGCAGCTCCGGGAGGCCAGGCCGCTCGCCTAGGGCAGTCTTGGGCGAGGCGGGCGGAGGGATGAAGGGGAAAGAGGTGAAGAGGGGGAAGGGTCGGGAGGGGGAAGGGTGGTCCCCAGCAATTCAATGCGCTTTGATTTAACAACTCCAAGCCCTTTGAAAACATTTTGCCAAGAAAAGCTTGCCATCAACACGTATAATCTCTTATCAGAGGCCCCTGAAAGCCCGGGCCTCGGGGTTAATTCCCCCATCGCAATGAGTCTGAATCAGCTCTAAACCCGCAGCGACATGAAAGGGCCCGAGCCTCCGGCCGCACAGAACCCACTGAGACCCGCCGACCGGGGAGGATTACGGGGCCTGTTCCGCGGCGGGCTCGCCGGCGGGACGGGCAGGCTCAAAAGAAGAAGAATAATTAGGGATAATTGCTTGTGTCCAAACACAAGCATTAAGGCCCCCTGTTCCCCTTTGGGACTTTATGAGCCAGAATGAAAGAGACACCCCCTGTTTTGACAGCTGGACCAGCGGCCTGGATTGGTGACCGAGGGAGGAAGCGCTCCCGGCTGCTGGGAATGTGGCCTAGCTCGGCCGCGGGTGGGCAGGGACCGGCGGGGTCCACGGCGGCCCCGCGCGCTTGGGAAGGCGGCCGTGGCCGGGGCCGGTGCGTGCGGCGGGCGGCGAGGCCCGCGCTCCGGCGGAGCGCGACGTGGCCAGGCCCCGAGCCCCCTGAGAGCCAAGCCAGGGAAGGCCTGGGAGCCCGCAGAGCTCCGGTCCTTACGCCACACAATTCCACACACCCAGCCGCGTGCGATCGCTTCGGGAATCGGGTCCCAGCTCGCTCGGCGTGGGGAGGCCTGCGCCACATCTGGAGACACGCGAGCCCCAGCGTGGGCCCAGCCACATCCGGCTGCGCCCGTGGAGGCCTGCGTAGGAAGCCTCCCTTCGCGGCTCCGAAGCGACTGGAGCATTGAACCCAACTAGGAAATCGGACTTAATGTACCCCACTGGTTCTGGTCTCGCCGCGCAGCCCGAAATCCCGAGGCTGGCTCAGTGTTGCGCACTGGGGCCGGGGGGCTCTGGAGAGGAGGCTGCACAGGCCAGTCCGGGAGCTGGCTCCTTGGCCCTGCCTGGTCCAGGAAGCCAGAGTGTGGGGCGAGGCCAAGCCAGGCCTGGAGAGACTTAGGGAGGACGGCGGGGGAGAAATGGGGGGGCAAAGATGTCTCCTGCCAGCGGGGTGCCAGCTCCTGAGGTGGGCCGGGCGGAGAAGGGAGGAAACAGGTCCTCGGGACCACCCCGAACACCTGGACCACCCAGGCGGCAGCCTGGGACTGCGGGGCCTCGCAGCCCGGCCGGAGCGCCTGGAAAGGGGCCGTGGGTCTCCCAGAGGCCGATCTCGCCAGGCACCGCCGCCTGTGTCTCCCGGTGCCATCCTGCAGCCCCGCGCCGCTGGCGGAGTCCACACCCGCGCCGTCCCCAGCTGCTCCGCCTGCGCTCGGGCTTCCAAATACAGATCATATGTGGGGCTGGAGGATGAGTGCGGAAGCGGCGCGGCGGACACGTGGGCATGAGTGATTAATTAAAGGGAAACCACATCCGACAAGAAAAGAGTTTTCTGAAAGGAGCCAAGTCCGAGAGGAGCTCCCGATCCTGCAGCTGCGGCCCAGACGCCGGGCCCTCCCCACGCAGCCTAGGGCGCACACGGGGGCCGCCGGCCTGGGGCTGGGGACCGAGTTTCCACCTTAGATAAAGCTCCTGGTGGCGAATTCTCCCCACGGATCCCGGGAGGACTCTGGGCTCCCACTGGCTGGCTAGCTGGGCCCTGCCGACTGTCGCACAGAGGCCTTAGCTAAAGCGCCTGCCCGGCTTGGGAGTAGCCTAAACTCAGCCCGGGTTCTGAGTCTATACAGAGCAGAAACCCGGATTAGTAAATCTAGCAAAACGACCTTGGGTTCACTAGACTAGTCTATGGTGGTGACGAAGGTCTGAGACTGAAATCTTGGACCCTGGCAAAAGCACAGACGGCCACATTTCTCTCTCCTTGGTTCCCACCCTTGTGATTTTGGGGGGAAATCAGTGGCACAATATTGCCACGAAGTAGCAAAAAAGAATGATTATTTGCTGGTATTTCTTTTCATATTATATCAGTGATTATTCAAACATTCTCGGCCTGTCCAGTATTAAAATTCAAAATAAAGTGTATAAGTGTAGGTGGATTTTAAATTTTTTTTTTAATTGCGGACTACAACTAATTTCTTCATCGGAGAATAGTTGGGAAGATTCTGGATGAGAGAAAAATATTATTTCTCTGCCATAATAAGAATGATCTCTTCCATCTCCCTCCTGGGGGTATAAATTTCAGGAAATTATGAAGTGTGGATTTTCAAAGTAAGGAACTGTTTCCTAGGACAGAAATGGGCGGTGCTCTGAATCTGCAGATTGCATCACACTTCTCAGGTTCTGCCCGAGGTTTAGAGGAAATCAAGACTTTATTTATTTGTTCTAAAAGGCATGGATGGGGAAGAGAATATTCTGATGACAGCTAGGGAGACCTTCGTGCTGTTTCCCTCGATCCCCCCCATCCCCCCCTTCTCTCTCCAGTTTTGTTAATCAGGCTGCCCTAAAGAGAGGGCTTTGGTTTGGGGTTTTGGCTTTGTTTTGTTTCTGAGATTTAACACTGCATATATTTCATCGCACCGCAGTGGTTTCAACATATAAAAGCCATGAAATTTGACTTTCAACTTCAGACCCTTGGCCAAGAGATGCAAATGCAGCATTCATTTTCAAGGACTTGGCCAAGAGATGAAATTATTAGACCAACGTTGGGCGATACGCTCAAGAGAGTGAGAGCTTCCATTGACTCTATACTACATCAGGATTATAACATTTTTGCTCGAGCTGCTGTGTGGGCCTGTTGCCACGATGGGCTCAGGAACAGGCGAGATAATCCCAAAAGCGAGATGTGCAGTGAGGGAAGCAGTCTGAATCCGTGCCCCGCAAAGAGCAAGCTTGGTGCCTTGCCGCATGGCTAGGCCTTGGCCGCACCCCATACAGGTTGGGGACCAGGGAGCGCCCCGAAAGAGGGCGGCGGGCGGGCCTGCGGGGTTGCTCGGAGTCAGTGCAGTCCTGGGCGAGGTTTTCACATGCAGATCACACAATCAGGAATCTGAAATTGCTAGCACCTTTCCCGGGGTTTTGCAAAAGGTCGTGCCATGAGGACCCGGAAACTTAAGCTTCGCGAGTTTCACAATAAATTCATCTTGAGGTAAAAACCAAAACCAAAACCAAAACCAAACAAACAAACAAACACGGGTTTTGCGCCACAAGTGGGTGTTACGGCAGCCACCAAACCTCTCTGGTTGGCCGTGGAAAAGGCTGGTTCTACGAGGCATGGAGTCCGCGTGGACGCGGCCGTTGAGAATCGAGGAGCACTTGGAGAATCACGACGTTCCCCGAAGAGTGTAGGGCTTTTTAAGGCGCTCTCCCCGTTAGGTCTGCTGGGAACATCGGGTGTGATGGCCTCCAGCCCCGAGCTCCAGGGTGCGCCAGGTCCCCTCTGCGCTCCGGCCCAGTCGCCAGGAGAGCTGGGCCGCCTGTCCCGGGGGCTGTGCGGAGGGCCCAGCGCGGTTCCGTCCCCGCTCTGGCGGCTGTCGTGCCCTAGCGAGTCGCAACGACAAGGACGCAGCTCCGAAATGGCCCCTCCCGAGAGTGGGCGCCGAGGGCCTGCTCTGCCTCCCACCCCCGGCGCCGGCCAGCACCCCGGGCCAGAGCGCACCTCGCCTCGGCATCCGCGCGCCTGGGGTGGCCCCGGGGTTTGGCGGGGGAAAGCTGCAAACGAGACGTCCTGGGAACCGGAGGCCGCCCACCGACCCAGGCCAGGTACTCAGGTAAGGTAACCTCTCCTGGGAACGGGCCCCTAGGGACATCATCGCTGACGCTGGCCAGCTCGGACTAATGGAGTGAGTTCAGTTGTAGAACAAATCCGAAGATCCGTTGTTTACCTGATAAACTCAGCATTTACTTTAGAGAAGCTATTCAAACTTCAGATGGAAAAAGTTAAAAGATGCTCCCTGGCTGGAGTCTCCCTTTCTCCAAAGATCCGCACATCCCTACCCTGTCCCCTTCCTTCACAGCTGCCTGCGCCACTACAGCAGCGAAAAGTTCAAAATGTCACAATAAACAGCAGTGAAGGCTATGACACATGCTTCACCGGTGCCACTATGCCGTGTGTCTATGCATACAAAATAAACACAGTATGTGTATAGAGAGATACTATTTATTTGTGGAGTATGCATTGTGGATTTAAATTTGCATTCTAAAACTCTGTAAAAGTACAGTTTTATATCACAATCACAAATGCCAAGCTTCAGCATGAATGGTCTTTTAAAAGGATAACTAAAATGCTATTTTTATTTTTATTTAGGACTTCTAAAACAGGAGCCCTGGACTTTTAGAATGAAGCCACGCTACCTGTGAAAAGATGGCACGCATAAATTGTATTTGCAATGGAATGTTTAGCATTCATTTCTTTCTCTAATGCAATCTGACTTCAGGAGATGGGAGTTTCCACTTCTTGAGGGAGCCTCTTGGCAAAATTAGATCTTGGCACCACGGCCTGGTGCTGTAAAACACTAAATCTGGACAGATTTACACAGAACAGAAGCTTTAATTTCATCCTTTGAATTCCAGCCAAGCAGCTTTGGGGACTTTTCTAGGTTCCAAGCTCCCTGAATGGTTTTCCAGGTTTCAAATTCAGCCAAAATCATGACATTATCAGATACACTAATTAGAACTGTGTTATTATGTATTTTTTTATTGTGTCCACATTGTGGGGCAAATACTCTGCATTTTAAGGGTACAACTACTGTAACATTGTATCTATATGATAGTATAAAAATTTGGAAGCAGGTTTTATATGTCAGAAATATATATATTGTTTTCCTTAAAGTCCTTTATTGAAACTGTCTTCACAGTGGTTTTACTTTTTTCTGAACAATATTTTTGTAAGGACAAATGTTAATAAGGAAGGCTTTCAAGGCTTTTTTTTTTTTTTTCAGATACCACATGAATGAAACTAACTTCTTCCCACTAAGACAGGCATGGATTTTCCTCTACCTTTAAAATATACAACTACAACTTGATTGGTGATGATATCACTCAGGAAGTTGTTTTATTCTACTTCTACTCCCTGAATGAAACTTGGGAGTTCTTTAACTGGACTGCCAGGTGATACATCTGGCATTCGAATGTGGCGGGGGTTTGTTTGTTTGTGTGTTTGTTTTTTGGGGGGCTTTCCCCTGTAAGTCCCTGGATGTGCTGCTACAGTGTTATACTTTCATGATGGCTATAACTTAACATGAATGCAATTCAGGATATATATTGTGAAAAAAGATGCAAATACACATTTACAATTTCTAAAAGCAAAGCATTTATGTACATTCTACATTTATTTACATTCTCTAAAAGCAAGGCATTATCAATTAAGACAGAAAACAGATAGAGAATGTTTCTCCCTGGTGTTAAATCCATTCATAACTAGTAAGATAATTAAGGACTTTTTCCCACATAAATTTAGTAACACACCTTTGAAGCTTGGTGCAACCATGATATGTAACCCATACTCTGCACCACCCCCTCCAAATCACCCCAATAAAGCTTGAAATACCGAAGGCACTCGCTATAGCTTCCTTCTCTTTAGACCCTTCTTGTGGGGAATTGTACTTTAGTACAATGTACTGAGTTAAACAAATATTTAACTTGTTCCATGCTCAAGGAAATCAGCTTTCAGGCCAACATATGGGCTCCAGGTCAGGGCTCAAGTACATGGCTCAGGCCAGGTCTGGGAGAGAATGATGTGTGTGGTCGTCGTCAAAGGCTCTGGCTGGCCCAGGCAGCCTCTAAGTCCCATTTTCCCAAGGACTGTGGAAAGACTGGGCTTTGCTTTATCCCAGGAGCCATCCCAGGGTAGATGGGAACCACCCCAAGGTGAGTCCAGCATGGCTATAATCTGAAGGTAACGTCTTATTTGCCTGAGTTCCGTTAGTACAGGCACCAAGGTTTATAGCTTGTGAGTTCCCCACCTTGAGCACTGTGCCTGGGATGTGGTCAGCACTCGGCATATCTGATAAATCATTTAATCCTTTAGGGTCCTGGTGAAGGAGCCCCCTTAGTCAGGGTTTTGGGGCCTTCAGGTGGCCGTGAACTATCCAGATGCGTGCTGTGCTGTAGTAGTCACCAGCCACCTGCCGTACTGATGCTTGGCGTGTGGCTGGTCCAAGTCCACATGGGTTATCAGTATGAAATACGTATTGGACTTGGAAGCCTGTGATTGTCTGGGCTGCTATAACCAGTACCATACACTGGGTGACTTAAGCAATAAACATTTATTTCTCATAGTTGTAAAGTCCAAAGTCCAAAATCAGAGTGCCAGCATGGGCTTGGTGAGAGCCTCTCTCTTGATTGTGCCCCCACATCGCCTGTCCCTGGTGTTTGCAAGCGGCGAGGGTGGCACGATTCATGTCTCTTCCTCGTCTCATGAGGGCATTAATCCCATCATCAAGGCTCCACCCTCTGACTTCACCTAACCCTAATCACCTCCAAAGCCTCTGGCTCCAAATACCATCACGCTGGGGGTTAGGGCTTTGATATATGAATTTGGGGGTGAGGAAAACATTTAATATATAGCAAGGACAATATGAAAAAATGTGAAGTATCTAATAATTTTATACTGATTATATATTAAGTAATGCTTTGGATATATTAGGTTAGATAAGATATATTTGTGGTAGGCAGCCTCTAAGGTGGCTCCCACCAATCTGGACTTCCTGGCATTCATGAGCATATGTAATTCCCTCCCCCTGGAATATAGACTGGACTTAATGGCTCAATTCTAACAAATATAATATGGCAAAAGTGCTGAGCTATAGCTTCCAAAAAGGTTATAAAAAGACTGCAGCTTCTATCTTGGGTGCTCCCTCTTTCACTCATTAGCTTACTTCCTGGCAGTTTCTCTTTTTATCTTGGATCTTTGACAGGACAAAAGAACAGGTTGCCACATTGAAGACACCAATGGAAAGGAGAGGCTGCTATAGTTTGGAAATGGCTTGTCCCTCAAAGACTCATGTGCTGTAGGCTTAACCCCAATACATGGTACTGAGTTTGTAGACCTTAACAGAAATAATTAGGTCATGGAACACACCCTCAGAAATATTAATGCCTGTCAAAGAGTGTGGGTTAGGTCTCAAGGAACTGGGTTGGTCACCAAGAGAGCTGGTTGTTGCACAGTGAGGTTGCCGCTCTCAGCTCAGCTCACTCTCTGGCTTCCTGTGTTGCTGAGTGATTCTTTCTCTTCGCTCCCTTCCATCCTCTCATGCCATCCACGTTGTAGGGGAGCCAGCAGGCCCTTGTCAAATAGTGGTGCCATGCAGATGCTGTTTGGACCTTCCAGCCCTCAGAACCATGAACCAAATAAATCCCCTTTCTTTCTATATTATTCAGTGTCTGGTATTTTGTTGTAGCAATGCAAAACAGATGAACACAGAGACCCTCAAGCTGAGAGGCCACATGGAACAAACCCGAGGCATCTGGGCCAAGAGCCAGTACCAAATGCAAGCTATGGTGCAAGGCTTCATGGGAGCGAGGCTTTTTTTTTTTGAGACTGGGGTCTCACTATGTCGTACAGGTTGGCCTTGAACTTGCTTATGTAGCCCAGGCTGGCCTTGAACTCACCGAGATCCTCCTGCCTCAGACTCCCAAGTGCTGGGATGACAGGTGCTTGCCACCACTCCCGGCTAATTAGCAAGGCTTTCTGGAAGCAGACCATCCTGCCCCCAGGCAGTGCTCCAGATGGTGAGACCTTGCCCAGGGCTTGACTGCAGAATCAAGAAACTGGAGCCAGAATTGTCCAGCTGAGCTACTCATTCATGCATTCGGAACACAGGCACCTGTGAAATCATAGATGTCTGATAAGCTAAGTTTTGGATAATTTGTTACGCAGCAAAAAATAACCAATGCACTATTACTAAAATTAAGTTCACCTGTTTCTTTTTAGTTTTTTTTTTTTTTTTGTGGTTACCGGGGGGTCAACCTCAGGACCTCGCGCGCCAGCAGGCGCCCGTGCCGCTGAGCGATATCACCGGCCCCTTTTCCGTATGTGGGATCCGGGAGTCGAACTCGGGCCCTCGCGCTTGCAAGGCAGGCGCTTAAGCCGCTGAGCCATCTCACCGGCCCTCTTTTTAGTTTTTTGAATGTGGCTACTAGAAACATTTTAAAGTGTATGTGTGGCTCGCAGGATTGGACAGCACTAGTCTCTGATTCAGATGACACAAAAGTGATCCAGGTGAATTTGGGACTCAAGGGAGATGGACTCGAATTTATGACATATAAAATGAAAAACTTAGATATCAGCCTTCCAGAACGAGTTACTGGCCGCATAACCCTAAAGCCTCAAAGGCTCAGGGTATTGTGGAAGAGGAGGGCACATGAGATCGTAAGAGCCTGTTCCGAGGGAAGGAAGGACAGATTCTGGTTGATGTGACTGACGCCATTTTGAGGCATAACTGCCATTATTGCCCCAGAGGAACCGTAGTTGGTTTTTGCTGCCTCGTTTACCAGCCAACTCTAAATAAACCAAAAGAGTGTCTGAACCAAGTTGTGGGGCCTGAACCGGTCTCTCGGCCACCCAGGACCATGCCCCTGTCAGCATGTCCCCCAATAAATTTCACTCTGTACAGTCCAAAAAAATTAACAAAATACATTATAATATATAATCTTTTGGCTAAACCACTTCCTGATATTTGCATTTAAGCAGCTGTGGGTTGAGAATTAAGTTACTCTATTCCTGGGGTAGCCCCAGAGAGACCAACTGTTTTTGGTTTGTACTGGGAATCAAATGCAGGGCCTCACCCTTGCTCTACCACTGGGCTATCCTCCAGCCCCTTTTATTTACTTATTTTATTTTGAGAGAGGGTTTTGTTAAATTGCCCAAATTGGGCTTGACCTTGCAATCCTCCTGCATAGCCCCCCAACTAGCCAGGATTACAGGTTTGCACCACTGTGCTCAGTTACCGGAGACCACTCTTCATGCCCTTCCATTCTTACACTTCACGATTCAACCATAGCTCATTTCGCCATTCACTTGCTACAAAGGAGTAACAGCGGCAATGGTAAGGGTTGGTTCAGTGTTTAACAATGAACCCAACGTTTAGCAGCTTCGCTTCTCCAAAATGGTCCTTTACAAGCAGTGGTGAGTACCTCGGGTGAGGACAGACAGCCTAGGATGGAGGAGAACTCTCCAGCACTCCCCAGATTGCTCTCCAAACCCTCTTTGATGCTCTGCAGTCGCTCTGGAAATTCTTGCATCGCTCTTCTTCACCACGGCTGACATCTCAGAACTCCAGAAAACTGTGTTCTCATTTAGGAGTGTTTGTAGCTACATTTGAAGTTGGGCAGAAATGAAGGGCTTAGCTTTCTATTTATTTGTATTTGCAGAACTACAGAGAGCCAAGGTGATAATTAGAAAAATATTGCAGAAAACTATTTTTGATTGCATTTTATTTTTCTTGCACAGTGACAAGTTCTCTTAAGTTTTGAATAGCTAAACATGTCTCAGAGTCTCCATAATTTGGCTGGAAAGCTGCTGAGTTGAGTCTTCTTTGTTCTGGTATTTATTTATGCTGTGTCACAAGAATGAACACTGTCTTCCATGCTATGTTTCTGTATTTAATTAAGAAAATTATCTTCTTTACATGTCCTAAATGCATTTTAATTTGACACTGTAATGGCAGCTGTAATAAATGCCACTTCAAAGGGGGCCAACATTGATAGTAATCGTTGACCAAAAGTAGATAGTCCATTAAAAGGCTGCTATCGATAGTTCCAATCCCTTAAAAATGAGCCTTGATAAGCATCGCTCAAAACATCCCTGCTTGGCACATGTTGGCGATTCAGAGAGAGGTGAAGATTGTGACACAAGTCATCATTCCATAAAGGTTAGTGGATAGTGGCTTCTTTGAAATTTTTGTATTAAGAAGGCTAAACATTAATATAAATTAACATTATTTTGGCAGATAGCATTTATCGTTTCATTACACTTTTTCTATTAATTTTAAAATTTCAGCCATTATAACAATATTTTAGAAGATTTCAGATTTTGCATGAGATACGAGGTTTAGAAAACTCTTGTGAGAGATGTGGGGTGGGGGGGTATAAAAAGAATTAAGATGCGCTATGTACATGTACCAACTCCCCATGATGAATGTAATCATTATGTATTACAAACATGTACTGATAAAAATAAAAAATGAGTTAAAAAAATTGCAAAACTGTAGGGGCAACCTACGAGAGAATAAACAGTAAAGGCTGGGTCCCTTATATTGATGGAGACAACAATTACAAATTAGAGCTGTACTAAGTGATGATTTTAACTCTGGATTTTGATTTTCAGTGCTGGAATCAACATAATTTCTCCTCAGTCAAGCCATTTGGGTTCATCTAAGTATGCAAAATAAGTTCATGAATCCACTTATATGATAGCAAAGCTTTGCCACATTTTCAAAATGATGCCAGTAAAGTACTATGCTCACTCTTCTGTTTTCCACAGGTATTAACACCAGACATCGCCTTACAGAGTTAAGCAAGCTAGTTTTCAAAAATATCTTCAGTTTACGGTTCTGGTGCCTTCCCGGAACAAGTACGGAATGGCACAGTGTGTTAGAGCACGCTTATTTAAATTAGTGACCAAGAAGTGATGGTTCTTACCTTCTAATTGTTAGTCTCATTCTGAAGCCAGCTTTCTTTGCTTTAGCATTCAACATTAAACAATATTCATCCTAACTTTGGAGAGCTTATTTTTATTCCCACATTTGCAGGTACAACATAAATTTTTTTAAAATAAAGAAAGTCATCAGTTTACCAGTGAAATTATATTAGTTTCTTCGGGGAATGATAATTTATATCATAAAGGTTTGGAACATAGAATTTGTAACTTCAGCTCTTGGAATGCAAGCAAACCATTCTCAGGCCTTTGTCTCCTCTTTAATCCTCCTTCTCCATCTTTCTCCTCCTCCTATTCTCCCTCTTCCTGGGTTGTCCATCTTGCACCCTTCCCCATCCCCACAATTCCATTATTCTTAGCCCTGAAAGTCACTGTCCTTATCTCTCTCTCCTAGTTGGGCCCCCCCAACTTCAGGGGTCTTCAAGCATCAACAGACCCTTTCTGGTTCCTCAGCCTTACACTAATCCAGCCATGGTGAATAATTCTGTTCTTTCTTCTACTGGTCCCACTCCTCCTCCATAGCCACTGCACAGATGTGGCAAAAGGCAGAATGTGTGCGCTCTTCTCCCAGCCGACCCAAGGACTCCCCAAAAGCTTGCCAGATAGATGAGCTTCAGCAAAGGAAAGCACTCACGGGGCCCTACCAGGACTCATATGAGCAGGAACATCCACCACTCCCCGTCCCCTCCAGGTACACCCCCCCAACCCACTGTTACCAGCCATGCAAATATTTTTCTAACCCACAATCCATACTCCTCCTCGCAAACAAGTGCCTTTTCACACAGACAGGATAAACTACACATGTGGCTATTATTTTGTGGCTTTTAAAAGCCGATGAAGGCATAAAGGATCATCAGGCCAGGCCCTCCCCGGGTAATTTGCCCTGAAACCTCTGTATGCATCCAGGCCCTCCCTTTGTTTGCAGTATAGCTTGTGATTCCTGAGGGTGACTGACAAGGACAGACTCGAACAACATTATTTCAGGAGCATAATAACCAGCCATCATAAATTCCTTCTTTAATAGTTTATTGCAGGTTGTAGTCTATTGACAATGACTTTATTTTACAGCACGAAGGAAAATAGCTCCTTGTTGCTCCTAGTCTCTAAAAACCACTTCAGGACTTTTTAGTACCCTCAGGGAAAGCCTACCCTTTCATGAAATGAATCATAAATAGTTCAGTTCAAGCCGCTGTTACATAGGAAGAGGAGGGAAGGGAAAGAAGAAATATCTGCCTCAGCTACAAAAGCGATACTCTGGGAGTATCTTCCATGGGAATAAAATTTTAATGAAACTTTCAGGACTGTTCTTCCATGTCTTTCTTTCCTCCACAATCAAAGAAGTTGAAGAAATATTTAAAAAGCCTTTAGGATAACCACACAGAGAAATGAAAATTAGTGAGAAAGTAGCTCACGCTGAAACTGGACAGAGGGACTCTGGGTTTCATTTCATTACTTACTTGGCCTAGAGCACATCATTTCATAATTCCTTTCTGTGAAGCAGAAATATTACCGTTTTCATCAAAACTCATGTTTTGTTAGGATTTCTACATCTTGACTTCAAATCATAAAGCAAGATTTTTTACCATTGTCAGTTCTTCTAATTTTATAACCACATCCCAGTACTATGCTGAAAATAGCCAGCATGAAATAGAAACTAGTTTTATGACTACTTAATTAGAGAAGAGAGTTTATAAGAGTATATCTTTTTTTCTTTTCCTTTAAAAACGAGCTGTCTTTCATTGGAAAATATATAAGCCCCAAAATATCTTCTTAAAAAGCAATTCCTATAACATGTCTAGAGTTGAACCATACAAGCCAAATACATATGTGGCTAATCATATTTCTGGTATATCTCTCTTCCTAATCATTAACTTTAAGTGCCATATAAGAATTTGTAGGGCCGGTGAGATGGCTCAGTGGCTTAAGCGCCTGCCCGGCAAGCACAAGGGCCCGAGTTCGACTCCCGGATCCCACATACGAAAAAGGGGCCGGTGATATCGCTCAGCGGCACGGGCGCCTGCTGGCGCGCGAGGTCCTGAGGTCGACCCCCGGTACTCACAAAAAAAAAAAAAAAAAAAAAGAATTTGTAATCCACCATAAATTATTTCATAGAAATAATTTAAGAAGGCTGCTGTCTAATATGAAACATTCTAGTTTCCACCAAGTTGGCTGCCAAGCGTTGTAGGGGGGGAAAAGCCCCAGATATAAGTTGACATAAATTATAGTGAATATAAATCTCTAATGATCAAGCAGTGGTTAGAGATTATTGCATTTAGAAGATGGGTAACAAACGTATTAAACACTGCGAAGTCATTTCAGGTTCCACTCTGTGTATTAAGAAACTGGAGCTTTCAAAATCTCCTCAAAACCTTTAACTTCTCTGTTTAATGTCCCTGTCTCTAATCCTACATTTCACAATATATTATAGTAGAGTTTATTGGGCATAGAAAAATAGAGGGAAAATCATATTTTAATTATGAGAGGCTGCCTAAGTGCTATTTTTAAAATGTAAATTAGAAAACTGGCTTTTCAAGTAAGACTCCTGGCATTTTTCAAATGTTCTTCTTGGAGTACACTTTTTGCAGGAAACCAGAATAACTCCAAGTGAAAATTATTAAAATAGTAATTATGAAGGAGTCCCCCTACTTGAAATTCTTATGTTTTGTGCAAAGCTGGAAACACTGCAGTGGAAATAGTGTTCAGATTCTAAACAGTGGGAGTCCATGAGTGAAATCAGGCAGAGATTTCCTGACGGGAGTCATAAGCCAGATACAGCCACGCGCGATCTCAAAAGCAGCAGCATTATTCAGGTAGAGTTCATGATTAGCATTTTTTTAGTTTAAAGGAGTACCATAAACTACAGGGGAAAATAATAAGCCTGGCTGAGAAAATTAATTCCCTTGTCAAATCTTTATCCTTTCCTTCAAGATGTGTCTCCAAAGAAAGACAATTACGTCAAAGAAGGTTAGGGGTCTCGCTCTGAACGCTGTCTTTCAAGCACATTCTAGAGGCCTATTAGACGTCATGTAAACTGTAGGCAGCAGCGTTTCCACCACTCCAGTACTTCACATCTGCACGCCAGCTTCTTGGGAGCAGAAACGGAGACATGTGCATTTTAACATATTCCAAGAATAAAGTCTCAGGGGAAAATCTACCTTTCACCATATATGGCTATTGTGCAATTCTATCCAAGAACTCAGTGCAGATATTTACATAATATCGCCACTCCTCACCCCCAGCTTCAGGCTGGCAGAGTTGAAGAAAATACTTCAGGGAGGCCTCTACGGCGTGGGTATTCTAAAATGTGAATGGTGCTGATGGAACAGGCTGAAATGTTTTTGTTTTGTTTTGTTTTGTTTTGTTTTGTTTTGTTTTGTTTTGAGCATGGATTGGACTATAGGCATGTGGGTTATGTAAGAGCATTTTTTAAATTAATCTTTCTACAAGTATCGATGGAGATACAGTTTGCAGTTATTACACACATTAGACATTTTATTTATGGTTGGGTTAGTTTACTGAGCTAGGATCTTGATGTAGATCTTTGAGAAATATTCCAGTATCCGCTCAGATTCGAGGAGTGGAAAAGAAGGTCCATGGGATAAAGTGATGTTTCATAAGTGATTTTAAGAAATTGCTCAACACAGTTAGATTAAAACCTAATTAAAACCTAGATTAAAACCTAGAAGAATACAACTAATAAGTAGAATTGCAATAATGGAATTCCAAAGAAAAAACAGTATTTAAATGAGACTTAAACATTTTTCCTGAGTATGATTTGCACAATTACATCAGTGCAAGATTAACTTCTTCAAGTGTAAAAGCTGCCAGGCGTGGTGGCGCATGCCTGTAATCCCAGCACTCAGGAGGCTGAGGCAGGAGGATCGCTGCAAGTCCAAGGCCAGCCTGGGCTACATAGTAAGTTCAAGGCCAGCCTGGGCTATACAGTGAGACCTTGTTCAAGAAAAATAAATAAATAAATAAATAAATAAATAAATAAATAAATAAAATATTTTTTAAAAAATCAAGTGTGATAGCTACTTGTAGAACACATAGCAGGCACAATAATGTAGTCAAATAAGAAACTATGATGTAGCAAGACTCTAACGGCTTGTGGAGGAGAGGGTCCGAAAGCCTGGATTCTGCTCTGTTCTTACTAGCTTCCTGACTGGGGCTCAGTCTCCTCAGCAGAAAGAAATAGAGACAAAAATATTTGTCTTCCCACCCCATGGTCACTATGAAGATCAAATAAGGGAACAAATACAAAATTGCTTTGGAAACTGTTAAATACTGCGGAAGCACAGACCCCTGTTACCACCACATTCTCCACCATCCTGCCTGAATTTGGTGTTATTTTCACAACAGTGCTAACGGGGGGCTCCCACTGGGGAGAGGATGCTGAAAGAATGGCACTGTGTCTTTGCACTCAGGCCCTCTGGAAGTAGCACTCTGGGCCTCCCGCGAGGGTGGCCTCCTCCTCTAAAGCATCACCCAGCTCTAAAGCATCATTCCGGCTCAGTGGGCCTTCCTTTGAGAACCTCCCTCTGCCTGGGGATTCCCACGCGTGTCAACAGGGCTTTTCTCTCCGCCTCCAGAATCAGAATATACCTTTGGAGACCAGAGAAGTTTCACAACTCCAGTGCTGCACCACCGATTCCCTGTCCATGCAGCAGTGCTTCTTTCCCTCTCTTGCTCAGTTTATCCCGTCCTGAAAAATATGTTATATTTCAAATGTATTCAAAGAACTATTACCTAGGGGTGGTGGTAGCCCCACAGGTGGGGTGGAGGGTGGGAAAGACCCTAAAAATGTTAATTATCTGGAGCATACAGCTTAACATTCTGGTCTCCAAGATGGTATTTAAGCCTATTTAGATTTTTCTGTAAATTCTTCGAGACTAATGCAACTTCTGAATGTGACTAATAACCTCTAATTACTTGTGGAAATGGTAGATGTGAGACCAGATTAAATCCACCAATAATCCCAAAATCTCATTTTAGCCCGTACCACTGCTCTTTTCCCACCAAACCCAGCCCTAGAAATAACAACAGTAAGAACCGCAAGGCCAGCTCGAGTTCCAAGCTTTTCCTTCCCCTGCCCACCCTCTGGTGGAGATGTTAATGAACTGCCAAACTTCCAAGGGGAAAAAAAGAAAGCCAGCAGAAAGGAAAATGGAAAATTGGTGACCTGGGCTACTGCCCAGCTAGACAAACAGATGCTGAATAACAGGAGGCCCAGAGTCTTGGCATAAAGGAACAAACCACAAGCCTAAGCCTTAGGCGCTTGGTGACGGTTTCCAGAAGGAGCAGGGCTGTCCCCTTTTTTCTGACATTGATACACTTAGACGATCCCTCTCCGCCCACTTGGACCAGCTTCCAAGGGCACAGCAAAGTTGTAGCTTGGAGCCTCCTCTCCTGGCTCCTCACACTAGACAAGACCAGGTCTGAGACTGGTCTGGCTGCTCCCTTCCATTAAGAATTGATATGTGAGGGGCTGGGGATTTAGCTCAGTGGCCCAGCACCTGCCTGGCAAGCGTGAAGTCCTGAGTTCGATTCCCGGTACACCCCCGCCAAAAAAGAATTGATGTATGAGCCTACCATGGTGGCACATGCCTGTAGTCCCAGCGCCCTGGGAGGCTGAAACAGGAAGATGAGAAGTTTGAGCCCAGACTGTGCAACATAGCAACTTAGGGAGACCTTGTTTCAAAACAAAAAGTAAAAGTGAAGCTAGGAATGTAGCTCAGTGCAGAGGCCCTGGGTTCAATTCCCTATAGTGTAAAAAAAAAAAAAAAGAATTGTTATACTAATAAGACAAAGGAAAGGACTTGTTTTTAGAACTACTCTTGGTTCCCACTAGCCTGGCTTCAGTGCTGTCCCCTGTTCATGCATTTTATTTTTTTCTAACTTGACAGTTTATTAACATTAGAACAGCAGTTTCACAATCCTTTTGAGCCCGTCTAGTTTGACAGAACATAAACATTTTATATCGCCTGTAATTTGAAATTTGAAATTTCAAAATAAATATCATCAGCGAAACAAATCGTGCAAATCACTTCAGACCAAGGGTCTCCCTGCCCCAGACTGAAGAATATTTTATTAAACAATGACATGTCACTCTTGATAACAACACATGGAGATGTGGTTGATTTCTTTTTTTTTTTTTTTTTGTGGTTGATTTCTGATGGGTGCGTTTCTACGTTTATGTCCCTCTGGCTAGAACCTTTGGCTACCCTGGTTCACATGCATCAGAATTAAATTTGGGAGCCAAGAGGAGAAATTAAGAGAACCAGGTGAAGTGTAACCCCAGGGCGGAATGATAGAGATGTGCCGAAGTCAGTGGGCAGAGGGAAGAAAACAGAAAGAGGGGAGGTGTCCATCTAACCAGATATCAAAGGCTGCTCCTGAATTTAAATTTCTGTGGTTCACCCCCAAGTCAGGACCAGCACAATCACTTTATGTTCCCAGTGGTATCTTCTAGGCTTGCAGCACCCCAGTATCTGCAAAAGGGTGAGGAGGTGACAGGGTCTCTAGCCGCGGGAAGGAGGGCTGAGGAGGGACAGGAGCTCGCCACCCTTCTTCCCAGGGCGCCAGGCAAATGGGTGTCCTTAGGGATTTTCCCTGGGGCGCGGTGGCGGCCACCTCCGGGGCCCTGTCCCCAGGCGCCGCGGCGGCAGGGCAGAGCCGGCGGCCTCCGACCCTCTTTTCCGCCCCCCTGCGGCCATCGGGGGAAACAGCGGGCCCCATCCGCTCGGGTCGCCGCCGAGCCCAAGGTGGGCACCCGGCTGGGGCGAGGGCGCCGCGCTCCGTGGGGACCAGCGCCGATTCTGCGGTCCGAGGCCCCTGGGGTCCTCCCGATGGCTCGGGCAGCTCTGCCCCGCCTCCGCAACCCTCTCGCCCCCAAAACTGGACATCCGAGGCTTTTTACCTAGAACCTGCAGGAAACCCTCTCCCAGCGGCTGGCCGCTTCCTGACAAAGCTGTGGTCGCCTGTGCCGGGAGGCAGGGGACCCGCGGCCCAGGCCTCCAGGCTTAGGTGACTCATCTGGAGTCGCCCCTTCTGCGCGCCTAGCGGGACTTGAAGTGACGTCCGCATGCGGCCTCGCCTGGGTGCACGGCCTCTCCCTTAGCCAACCCAGCTGGCGAGTTTCAGAGGCCAGAAAATGTGTTTTCTAGCCCACATTTCTCACACAAGGACAAAATATAATGCATCTAAATGATGCGCCTCCCGGCTCCGCTTCCCTCTCCCATCCTGGTTAGGATTAAGGCTCGAGGAAAAAAGATGAGTTGGAAACCTATTTTCCCTCGGCAATCCCAGATTTCTGCCGGTTCGGGGTCTCGCGTCAGGTGAAAAATTATTCATGAGGCTCTGAGCAGAGCTGATAAGTTTTACTCCTTCTCCCTAGAAATTCCAACTGGATTTAAATCACTCCCCAGTTGCTGCAGAATCTGTGTTTTATGGGTGTTCTCTGGTGGGCTTTGAAGTATTAGCTTTCCAAATCTGTTTCTCAGCTTCCAGCTCCTGAGTAAATTACCCACCCCCTTTCTGCTGCCACTCGCCCGACCCCCTCAAGTGTAAACAGTGGAGAAGTTTCTCCCACAATATCTTCCACAAGCGCTGTGGGACTTATCGGTCATTGCCATTCCTGGGACACCCATTTGCTGTGTGGCTGACTGAGACATTTTGCAGTCGAATGGAATAAACTGTGAATTGGGGCCCCTGGAAATTATTCAGGTGATAGATTTATCCCTTGATCACAGGATCGCTTCAAAGTGTCACCATTTACTATTTATTTATTTATTTATTTTGGTACTGGAATTGAATCCTGGGCCTTCCCTACATCTCCAGCTCTTTATTATTATTATTATTTTTAAATTTTGAAGCAAGGTCTTGCTAAGTTGCCCAGGCTGGCTTGAACTTGCTATCCTCCTGCCTCAGCCTCCCAGAGTGCAGGGATTACCAGGCACGTGCCACCACACCTGGCTACCATCTACTACCGTGACTCTGATTGTCTGCTCAGGAAAACGGTCATTAGAATACTCATTTAGCGAACCCAGGACTGTAATTTCCTTGGGCTGAAAACTTCTTAAGAGCTTTTTTAAGGATTGCCACTTGTCAGAGAGGCTAGCACTAACTGATGACAGGCAGGTCTGTGGCGAAGACCGTAGGTAGACTTCTATTTATTTTGTTCTTTGCTCTTCTGTTTATTTTTGTTCTGTGTATTTTGTATAAAGGCTAATGAGTGTAAAGGAAAATGGGCAGCGAAGCCCCTTCCCTGAGCCAAGAGGCATTTCTGGTTACCTGCTAAGCTGCGTAAACTGTGCTGCGGCCCAGCCTTGTGTGTGAACAGGGCAGGCGTGCGTAAGTCGTCCATTACGAGGCCTAACTGGAAGGTGCTTCTCTTTCCATTCCCAATGCCTGAGACACAGCTGGAATCATCATTTCCCTGGCGTGTGCAATGTACTGAGGTCATTAAGGACTCCTCAAGGAACTCCAGAGCAGCCACTCCTGGGGTCCCGACTTATCATATATCCATGTTCACCTCACCAGGGGCCTGAGCAGCACCAGGACTTCTCAATTCTCCAGCTGGCCCTTCCCAGGCAAGGACAAGGGCCCTGCTACCCAAGTTTTACTAAAACATCAACAACATCGCCAACAACAACAACAACAACAAAAATGAAAATATGTAAAAACACAGGCATCTAGCATGTTTACAAAGCACAGATTTCTTACCCTAGAATAATTAAAGCCTGTCATTGGTTTGGCTGATCCTGCCTCTGGCTGGGCTCATGGCTTCAGATTCCTGGTCGACCTCATCACCGCTCCTCCATCGCACCATTCTGCTCCCTGGTCTTCTTTGTCAGGAGCTTCCGGCTTGGCTGGACTCCTGCTTTTGTGGGTTCCCCAAGCCAGGGCCTCTGAGCTGAGCATTGGTACTCTGGCAGTGAAGAAAACCCTTTCCCCGTGGGGTCTCCAGTTTCCTCCCTGGGCCTCCCGGTGGTCCCAGTCTCTCCCTAGCAGCATGCAGGGGGGCACCGACCCTCAGCTGTCACTCCACCCTCACGCAGCAGCCCAGGCAGCAGACACCAGCCCCATCCCCAGCAGTGGCGCAGAAGCCTCCCTACTCTCTACTTCCTCCTCCCCTCCAGCCAGCGCCACTGAAAACCACCTGTTTTGTGTTTTGAAAGCTTGAAAGCACCCCCATCCTCCACCCTCAAAGACCTCCCACCGAGTTCCAGTTTCCATCCAAAGTCCAGATTGGAGTTCTTGACTCATTTGAAGAACATTTTTAAAAAGTCACATACTCTCAACTCGCTTGCATAGTCCAGTCTTTTCTTCGTGGCTCGGGTTGCCCATGCAGCACTCGTGGTCTTGTAAAATCCTAAGCCTGGCAGCCCCCAGCTGTGGTCATCAGACTTGTCAGAGATCAGAGTACCTGCAGAAGTCAGAGTTACTTCTACAGGACTCCACATAACCCCTTAGCCCCTGCAAACATGCTAGAAACAATTTTACAAGCAAAAACTATGACCCTGTTATGTCACCTACTATAAAATCACAACCACAAGTAAACAGGCTCACACATCCATACATCCATGAAGGAAACTACCTGAGTGGCAGTTTCTAAGTGCTCTGGTGATAGTAATCTGTTCAGTATCTTTTCAAGCCTTCTGCCAGCATTTGCTACTAGGCAAGTGGGTACAGTATCAAAGGTTAGAGAAGAACTTTTGGAAGATTAAAAAGTTTAAAGCCATTAAGCTCTCCCACAGTAGGAAGCAGAATAATGACCGCTCCGAAATGTGCATTTCCTAATACGGGGGGCTGTGAAGATGTTACCTGAGGTGGTGAGGAGGTCTCTGCAGACGTGGTGAAGTTGAGGACCCTAAGACGGAGAGATTTCCCTGGAATATCTGAATCACGAGCATCTTTACAAGTGAAAGAGAGAGTCAGGAGAGTTTGAGACAGAGAAAGAAGTGAAGATGCCAAATTGCTGGGGTTTTTTTTGGTTTGTTTTTTGTTTTTTCTTTCTTTCTTTTTTTTTTTTTTTTTTTTTTGCGGGTACCGGGGGTCGACCTCAGGACGTTGCGCGCCAGCAGGCGCCCGTGCCGCTGAGCGATATCACTGGCCCCTTTTCTCATATGTGGGTTTCGGGAGTCGAACTCGGGCCCTCGCACTTGCCAGGCATGCGCTTATGCCGCTGAGCCATCTCACCGGCCCCGTGTTTTTTGTTTTTCTAATGTGGTTACCGGGGGTTGAACTCAGGAACTCGCGCTTGCCAGGCAGGCGCTTACGCTGCTGAGCCATCTCACCGGCCCCAAATTGCTAGTTTTGAGAATGAAGGGAGAGGCTGTCCACTAAAGAATTCAGGAGACCTTTAGAAACTGGAAAAGTCAAAAGAATGAATTCTCCCGAGCCTCCAGCAGGAATAAGCCCTGCCAACATCTTGATTTTAATCCTGTGAGACCTATTTCAGACTTCTGACCTCCAGCACTGTGATATAAAAAACGTGCATTATTTTAAGCCAGTACATTTGTGGTAATTTATTACAACAATGGAAATCAACACTCTCCATGAACTTAGTTGTTTGAGAAAAGAACACCTTCTTTTGGATTCGATGGGAACACTCCAGAACAACATGAAGAATAAAACAGTGTTCCCATTCATCTGTTTCAAGAGCTGTCATTTGTCACATCTCTCACCACCTTCACTAAGCCAGGACCTGTACCGTTAGATAGACTGGCAGGAACCTTCTGGGAGAGGTAGTATTTGTATGCACTCGTTAAGGAGGAGGAAACAGAGGCTCAGAACTGTTCAGTAAATTCCTCAAAGTCATACATTTGTAGCTGGTAAGTGGAGACAAAAGATACAAATCTGATTTTAGCTGACTGCTAAACCCGTGCTCTCTCTTCCAACACATCTCCACGCCCGTCTCGTGTGTTCTTCAGCTGCACCCCAATCTTGTGCACCCAGGGGAGCTCTGACTCACACAAAACTGCCTTTTCGTGGGGATTTCTCCATTGAAAGTGACTGGTCACAGTCACCACTGCTGCTTGGAAAGCTCCTTTTGGTGCCAGAAAAAGGTTTATGTGGAAAGTCCCTAAGCCACTAGTTTCATCAGAAATCCTCTTCTTGCTAACTGGCTTTAGGTGCACCTGTCAGGGGCCAGCCCCTGAAGCGGCCCGTGAACCCGCCCTCCGTGCAGACGGAGCCCAGGCGCCAACCCCTGTGCAGTCTTCCCCGCGGCTGCCGTGGCTGAGTGCTTGTGTGTGTCTGGGAGGCTCACCCAGAAACGGTGGGGACCTGTCACAGTGCCTGAGTGCCACTCCCAAAAGAGCCCAGTGCATGAAAACCCCACTCATGACACTGCGTGCTGATAAAGACGTCATATGTCTTCTTGGCTGGATTTCAGGGTGACCAGTATCTCAGGTTGCCCAGGACCCTGCAGGTGAGGGTTCCTAGGCAGTAAGACTTTGGCGTGCTAAAATTGGGAAGGTCCCAGGCATCTTGATAGGGAACTGGGGTCCATGGAAATAAACTCATGGCTGAGTGGCAGTGCCTAGGCCTCAGAGGACTGGGATCAGGGGTGAGTCTGTGTGTGTGTGTGTGTGAGTTGTGTAAATATGTGCATACATGAGTGTGAGAGAGTACTTACTAAGTTCATGTGTGCACGAAAGCATGTGCACGGATGAATGCAAGGTGCACAAATGTGCATGTGTGTGGGAGTTTGTCTGTGAGACAGTGTGTTGAGTGAATAGATGTGAGAATTGTGCATTACCGTGTGAGAGTGTATGCATGTGTGTGCACATACACGCCAGTGGTGGATGTGTGTGTGTGTGTAGGCATTCTGGGGAGGGCAAGCCTTCACATCCCAGAATCACCCGACTGCAGTGGCCTCTAAATGTCAGTGGCACACGCCACCCAGGCTGCCCGTGAGTCCTGCAAAGAGAAGCTCTGAGGAAAGTTTACCCTGCTAGTTCATTGAACTCAGGGGTAGAGATTGTACATTTATTTTGCGCTATGACAGTATAATTAGCTTCCCCTCCAGTGAGGAATGAAAGGGCCGTGTGCTCCTGACAGCTGTGGGAGCTGCCTTCCTGCCCCGATAAATCTGGTCTTCACAGTACCGTTACACCTGTTTAAACAAGGAACAGGATAGGTATTTATTTGAAGTTCAAGAGGCCATAGGAACCCTGGTCTAAAACTAGGCCTGGATATAATTAGAAAGATACTTAATTCTTTGTTCTGAAAGATTCTGCAGCCCACGGTTTCCTCAAAGCTTGGGCAGTTTGCTTAAATTCCCAGAATGTGTCCCTCCCAGAACGGGTAAAGGCAGGGCGAAGACGCGTCCTCGAGGGCTGGGAGAGAGGAGCCAGGGCAGCAGGTCCCCGGGGTGGCAGCTGCCAGACCTTGTAATGGCAGAAGCCTGAGCCCCAGGAGGACTCCTTGGCCCTGCAGCCGGGCCTTCCCAAACTAGGACAAGGACCTTGTTCCCTTTCTTTATTTAAAGTTTCACAACACTTTAACACCACACAACAACACAACCACACAACAACAGTTATGCAACTTATAAAAATACGAATTTCTAGCTCCGCATAAGTGGTGCGGTGCCCAAGGAACCTCTGTCTGTTTATCTTCAGGACTGCAGCTCACCTCACTTGCAGATTGCGTTGGAAGCCAAACTGCAAGCTCTTTGTGAAAGTGGGGTTGGGGCAAACGCCCTCCTGAGACCCTGCATTTCTCTGCGGGTGACACCGGCCTGTGTCGCGGCTGGAGGATTGCGCGGGGCCGGGTCTGTCCGGTCCGGAGTGGAGGGGACCCGCGACCCCGCCGAGATGCCCCGCTCCGTCCTGTAGGGGGAGCCGCTGCAGTTCTGAGTCCCCGCAGGGCGCTGGGCGGAGGCCTCGGGTGCGGGACAATCCGGAGGCCGAGACCGGCCAGTAAAGGACCGCGGATGGTCAGAAGCGAGGAGAGTCTGCACGGGGCCAGGAGCGCAGATCCCGCGAAGGAGGAGTCTCCAGCCCGAGGGACCTGGCGGGGAGACAGGGCCAAGCAGGAGGCAGGGAGGTCGGCGCCCTGGGCATCTCCCCGAGCCGGTGGCCGTGTGTCCCGGGAGCTGGCTCTGTACAGGACGAACGTCCGGACAGGCACGGTATCATTCTCTGATCCGAGAGGTATTCATATTCTGGGGAGCCCCCGCTGTTTTCAGCCAGGGAGGTCCTTCCTTTTGCTCTGCCCGGGATATGACACCCTAATGGGAGACTTGGGTTCTCAAAATAAAGTTCCAGCAACTCCAGGCCAAGGCGCCTGACAGATGTACAGAGGATGTTTCACCTCAACACCTAAACGTGTGAAAGTTGATAATAAAAAGTCAAGCCAAGAGTGAATCTGAAATGTTACGTGTCGGCGGAAATAGGGAATGGGCCGGCTGGAACGGACCTTTGCTTTTCAGGACCAGCAGGGATGAACACTCTGGAAAGCTGACGTGGAAGAAGGAGGGTGTGGAACCAGATCTTCCCGCTGTGGTCCCTCGTCCCGGCTTGCTGCGTATCTCAGAAATGCGCATTGCCACTGTCTGGGAGTAACATGAGTTCTTAGGCAAATAAAGTCGTTTCCTATTTCTGAATGTAATTTCTTGCATAACAATGAATTTACTAAACAGACCCAGAAATTATTACAAGATCCTATAACCCACTTCTAAAACAATTAAAAACATACTGCAAACCTACATGGAACCACTTTTAAAGAACAATAACATCATGAAGGTACATTTAGCTCTATTCCCGTGCAAAAGGAAGCTTGTTTTTGTGTGTGTGTGTGTGTGTGTGTGTGGGTACCGGGGGTCGACCTCAGGACCTTGCACGCCAGCAGGCGCCCGTGCCACTAAGCGATATCACCGGCCTTTGTTATTTTAATTAATGGGAAACTTCATTACTGGACTTCATTCCTTGTTTTGCATGAAGTCCCTTAATCCTCGGAAGGATGACATTTCAATTCTATGCTTTTGTATTCACTGGTGAAAAGAAGCAAACTCCATCCTGCCTCTTCTAAAGTAACTTAAAAAAAAAAAATGATGCAGTCATCTTCAGTTCTCTTTCATTGTAAGTTTTGTTCCAAAATGAAAGGTCCGCTGGCCTCTGCTGTGATCTTTGTGATGGAGACACTGAGCACTTCTGGCACGTTGGGCCCGCTCTGAGCTGTGTACAGTCACAGGCCACTTAATGACAGGGCTAGTTCCAAGAGATGTGTCATTAGGCAATTTGATCACTGTAAAAACATCATAAAGTGCACTTATACAGCCTAAATGGCATGGAGCAGTCATGTGACATGGCCTCTTGGTACAATCAGGAGAGATGGTAAGCAGAAAATGTACAAGGCTGCTGCCAGCAGAACATGGCCCATGTTTCATGAATCATTTTTTCCTAGGCAGGAGCACACTCCAAAATAACTATAAAAAGTAAATCATATACTAGTATACATTAACCAGTAACACAGTTGTTTATCACTATGAAGTACTATGTACTATATATAATTATATGCACAATGCTTTTGTACAACTGGCAGCACAGTAAGATTATTATACCAGCATCGCTTCAAACTTGCGAGTTATGCTTTGCACTACAACATTTTGATGGCTTTGATGTCACTGGGTGATAGGAATTTCCAGCCCCATTATCACCTTATGGGACCACCATACTGTATGTAGTACCTGTGGTCTACTATGGAGTGGAACACTGGTGGTATGTGACTGTGTATTAATTCCTTTAATCCTCAAAACAACACTTTGAGGTGGATGTATTATTACACTGTTTATAGATGAGGAAACTGAGGCAAGAGTATAGTGCCTAAAATTACCAAGTCAGGAACTGGCAGACTAACACTGGAGTCAGACAGCCTGACTCCCACACCCACGTTCTTACCTGCTCTGCTGGTTTCTCATTCACACATCCTGGCGAAAAAGACCCACGCGCCATCCTGTCTCCTCTAGACCAACTCAAAACGATCTTTGGTCACCTTCCGCTAACTTCCATAGCAAGTTTTGCTCAGAAATGAGAGGTGTGTCGGAGCCTGCTGCAATCGTGACAGCTCCGCTGGGCTCCTTGAAATCTGCCCTATCACTCCCGACCCCAGGAGGCATCCTTTGTGTGGCGGAGCACAGGGGCTCTGAGCTGTAAGATTTTCAGCTGATTAAATCTCAGCGTCTGCCCACGGGTTAACAGATTTTCTTTGTAGTGTGTGGGAGCTTTGAAGCCAATAAAGCCATCACCTGGTATACAAGTGACAATCACAGCAAGGCATGTGTAACTGGTAGGTCTGTTGTGTTTCTCAGAAAGGGGTCTGTTGATATTTTTTCATTAAATGTCCTTGAACATCATACTCTGTATCAAATATAGGAATCATTGTTCATTTTAGGAGTGAGAACAGCTAGCTTAGAACAAGAAAGTCAAGATGAAGCTTCTCTGATTGAAGGTGACAAGAGCCTCCCAAAGCCTGGGGCCTACCTAGGCTGACGAGAGCAATTTACTTACTGGGTGGCCTCAGCTCCCTTCCTGCAGGAGACTCCTGCTTCCGCATATCCTGCAGGAGACCTGTGCGCTCCTTCCTGAGTGCACGGTAGCTTCCATTTCTCAGACCCCCTGCAGTTGGACACAGGTATGGGAACAGTCCTGTCCAATAAGACGTGGGTGAAAATGGCACACACTCCTTCTGGGATGAGGCGGTGAAAGCCTGCGTGCGGTTTCCCAGCTTCTCTCCCCTCCTGTTGCAGCCAGTGGAGGCCCTGAGTTGAGACCGTGGACTCTCAGAGTGAATGTGGTCTGAGTCACATGGCGGCCAGCGGCCAGACGTGGAGGGGCCTCGGGTGAATGGAAAAAATATGCATTTGTTGTATTACAACACTGAAATTCAGGCGTTGTTTGTTATTGCAACAAAACCTAACCTACCTTAACTGATACACTCACCTTTCCTAGTCTTCTAGGTTTCCTTTTCTTGTACAGGTAATTTACCAACCCCCTATATTTTTCAATACAGAATTTTAAAAATCCCACTTTCTCCACATCCCTATCATGAATTTTTCCTTGGGACCTAACAGACATGTGGATATATGATTGCATATGACTGGCATGTATATAATATTTGCCAAAACTATTCTAATCTGCCCTCTGCCACTTCTTCCTTTTTAAGAAAATCTACAAAAGGACCCAAATAAACATAGATACCCCAGCTCCCACCTACCCCGGATTCGCAGTTCTTGAAAATTTTTCACTTCTGCTTCAGAGTTTTTTTTTACATACTAAATAAAGTGTTGTGGCCACAGTTGGGGCCCAACTCCCACCACCTCCTTGGGGCTGTTTGTGTCACACACAAGCCCAGGCCTCATGTCCTGGGGTAACTGGAATAGGACTGTGGGGTGTTCTCATGGAATATTTTTGTGCTTACACACACACACACACACACACACACACAACATCATGGTCCATATTTTAAATATATGTACAGAATAGCTGAACTTGATTGACTCAGTAAAATGTTGAGATTTGTCACAGGGAAATAGGACAAGAGAGAGAACTGGCATACAGAATATGGATTTTTAGTTTTGCCTGCTATCGCCAAATAATTCTTGATGAGGTGGTCTAGTTTACACGGATGGCAGGTATTTCGAAGCTTTCGTTCTGCACTCACATCCTTACCCTGTGGCCTGAGACAGAGCGGGTTGTGTATTTGACCTTCAGGAAGTCTTCCTAGATAACCACTCTTAACTAGATGATTGTATTTGTTGAAAAACACATATTCATTTAAAAAACATTAAACAATTCATAAAGGCATAAAGAACAAGGTAGCAATTGCCTGAAATCTGACCATCCAGGGAAAACCATTAACATTTTGGTAAATAGCCTTGCAAACATTCCTAACAGCAGTGGCTAAGAGTACAATCAAGTGCATGGGGTCAGGCTAAGCTCATCTATTGCTTGCCTTTTTGTCTGACAGTAAATGTTACGGACACTTTGAGACAGTTTTCCAAAACCACAAGACCTCTCTGATTTTCTTTGACTTGGAGTAGTGTCCAGGGTTAAAACTGAGAGGCGGGGAAGAGAGGAGGGTACACAGGGGTCGGCACAAGCTCCGTGTGATTTTCCCCTGGGAGGAAAGTGCTGCAGCCCATCGCACATTAAGGTCACAGGAAGAGAGGTCTGCGGAATTCAGGAAGGTCCCTGGCTTACTCCACAGTAGTCACCTCCCTGCACCACCCACCTTCTGCTGAGCTGCCCTCCCCACATCCTCCGTGGGATGCAGAGTGAAGAGGATCTGAACACGTAGGAGACAGGAGGCCCCAGCCTCACCACCCGTGTGGCAAGAATATGAAAAATCTGCTGACGTGGGTGTTTGCTTTTCCATCTCCCAGCTCAGGGAAGAGGGCAGTGGTGTCTTTCTGAAGCCCTCTGACTGGGGGTTGCTGTTATAGTGACTCCTGCTCATAGGTGGGGATTTGTAAGGTGATTGGACAATGAGGGCACCATAATTGCTGTAACCATAGGAGGTGAGGCCTGGTCAGAAAGAGCAGGTTGCTGGAGGCGTGGCCTGGAAGGGTGTATTTCCCTTCCCGATTCCCCGCTTGTGTCTCTGCTTCCTGCCTACCATGAGGTGAACAGCTTTCCTCTGCCCAGGCCCTTCCACCATGCCACTTCCGCTTGGGGCCAATTAACCATGCAAAGACTGAAACTTCTAAAACATGAGCCGAGGTCAACTTCTCCACCTTTAAATTGCTGGTGTCGGGTATTGTGTCTCAGCTATGAAGAAAGTAAGACAGGGACCAAGCTCTCCAGCACGTAAAACTTTGGGGGACAAACCACAGCAATAGTAAAGAAGGTATTTCCCAGGTCAAACACATGGCCTCTCTTCACCCCTGAGATAGTCTTGCCCAGACACGACCCCAGGATTTGGGGAGGAAACACCTTATTTTTTTTGGAAGCTAAATTTTGTTTTCAAGAAACAAAAGAATATGAAATTTCTTGAATTTGATGTTGTGGCTTAAAGTGAAGAGTTGGTTACATGGTCAGGAGACCTGGGCAGTCACACAGCATCAGGCCCTGAGGAGAGCCCTCACTGGTTTCTCACTGCTGGCACCATCCTGAATCTCTTCATAATTTTTAAAAAAGGAGTCCCACATTTTCATTTTGCTTTTATGTGTAAATTGTGTAACTCATCCTACTACCATGCATACCTCCTATATCCTCTCATGGCATAAGTTTGAAGACTTTTCTATTTTTGGGAAAAATCCTCACTGACAGAGCCTGAGCAGTTAATGAGAACATTAGCCACTGGCCAAGCCATGTGCACCATGACTGCCTTGGTTCGTTTACGCTATTATATTTGCGTGATGCTCCTTCACCAAGGAGGTTGTTACATACATCTTTGTTTTTATGAAAATAGAGCCAAATATAAATTTAATATGGTTTAAGGTGAAATGAAATATGAAACCCATAGTGGCAGATAGTACAGTTAGCTGAGATGAAAAGGAGGCTGCTCATGGAGCCACGTTCGGGTGGATTTCAGTGGAGAAGACTCGAAAACTCCTGGGAGGTCTGTGAGTCACAGCCTTCCTGGCCTCCTCCCAGTGACACATTCTTGCCCAGCACTGGCAGCTCAGTGCATTTCTCCCGCAGAGTCAGCCCCTGCTTGTTCCTTGGCCTTTCATTTGGAGGGATCTTCAGAAGTCATCAATCAGTCTGGTACCTTTGTATATATTTGGAACTGAATAGTTTGCTTTCAAAGTTGTCAGATCCTGACATTTGTGTTGCCTTTGCAGTTTGCTCCTAGGTTCTTTGTGCTCATAAAGACTCCTTTATACAGGAAGGACACTTTTTTTCCAAGGTTCTGAAACTCGCTCACTTTTGGCGTGAGGCTGCCAGAGGCACAGTGCATGCTGGCCATGCACTCACCCAAGGATGTCAAGGGTACAAGCATGACCAGGAGCCAGGAGACTGAGGCACGTTCTCCCCCCTGCTCGGTCTCCTCTATGCCCACAGCCACTCACATTCCATTAGCTACAGTCTTCTTTCTCTGTCATTCAGTACAGTCATCACACAGCCAGAGAGTGTGTCCAGACACAGGGCACGGGGCCTGCTGAGCGGGACAAGCCAGCTGCCCTTGCACCTGCAAGGAACTGCAACCTATAACAGTAGCTAGATTTGATTAAGTGCTTCTGGGTGTGCTTTCTAATTGTCCGACAGTAAGTGTGTATTACTTCTGTAACATCTTTTTAGAGGACAAGGAATAAGGACTGTCATAAGTGCCATAAATGTGTAAGATGCTCCGTGTACAAACCCATACTTGTTAGAGTTCTGTGGTGGATTGACAATTGGCGGTCAACTTGTAACACTCAGCTGAACTGAATCAGTGTGGCACTGGGTGTGGAGGGCCCACCTGAGGACTGTTGCCAACAACAGAAAAAGAAGAACTGGAGAGGAAGAGGTGGTGCTGTTGGTTCTCCTGGAGGAGCTTGTCACGCTGTCTTTCCTGATATGAGCTTGGCTGTTCTCATCGTTGGAGAAGCTCGGGACGTCATTGTTGCTGAGAATGGCTGCAGTTCACTTTGGGGGAGCTCTGGTCCTTACCTTGAGCATCACTTCCTGGCTCTGGAGGGGAAGGTGGTGTGCTGTTGTCTGGAGAAGTTGTGGCACTGGCTTTCCTGATATTAACTCGACTGTTCTCATCATCAGAGGAGCTCGGGACCTCGTTGTCACTGAGGATGGCTGTAGTACTTTTCAGGGGAGCTCTGGTCCTTACTTTGAGCATCGCTTCCTGGCTCCAGTGCAGATCCCTCAGCCTGCTGGCACAGACCCTTCATCCCACTGGCGCAGACTTTCTACCTTCCACCACTGACAGATCTGTGGAAGAGACTTGCATGAGACATTGTCATGGGCTCTGGGCCTCCAGTTGGACTCATGGGGCCATTGCTGTGGGCTCTAGGTCTTCACCTGGACTCATGCAGGACACTGGATTCTTTGGGTCTTTAATGTGTGAGCAGATTTCCTGCACTCTTTTTGTATTTGACTTTTTGAGTGACTATTATAAAATAATCCTATAAATTATGTGTCCTGTATTAATTCCTTTCCCTTGCAAACCCTGACTACAACAAATTCCTTCAAGGTATTAAAGAAATAGCAATCTCCACTAGATGTCTGCTCCTCCTAGCACACATTCCTACCTCTTAGGATGGGGTGTGTGTGTGTGTTCTCAGTACTGGGGATTGAACCAAGGGGCTTCACACTGAGCTATATCCCCAACCCTTTTTATTTTGAGACAGGGTCTCACCAAGTTGCTAAATTGCAAAGGCTGGGCTCAAACTTGCAATCCTCCTGCTTCAGCCTTCCAGAGTGCTGGGAGGTGTGTACCACTGCAGCTGGCTCTTCTGAAGCTCTTTTTGAGGATTCAGTGAGTGCCACTGGTGCACATTCACCAACGTTAGCTATTATTGTGGGTCCCTCTCTTTCTCCTTCCCTCGCCCTCTCCTTTCCCCCTCTTCATCAACACCACCTGCATCCTCCAGAACCTCATGGTAAGTCCCCGGTGTAGGAACATTGGCGTTGCGAACTTTCACAGGTGTACTGTGTTAAGACTCATTTTGGCAGCTTACAAACCAATCCAACTTATGAACAGTTCTCCCGGAACTGAATCGGTTTGTAAGCTGGGGACTTACTGTGTTTGAACACGGCTGCCAGCCACATGTGCTGAGACCAGCCAGGGTTTCTCAAACTTTAAGTGACCCGTGGAGCTTATCAAACTGCAGGCCCTGCTTCAGAGGTCTGAGTGGAGACTGCGACTCCGCATTTCTAACAAGCTTCTGAACCACACTTTGAGACAAGAGAGTGAGGTTGAGTTAATGTCCTTTGAGGATTTCCAGGAACGAAATGCCCTGAGATGTGTTCAGATGTAACCTCTCCTGTGGATTCTCCTCTTTCTTGGGTAGAATTATGTCATCAGTAAACATAATCACCTATTTCAATATGTAAGACCCTGCGCTGCTTCTGGAATATCAAGGCATTTGTCACAATACAAGGCCTCTACCCAGAAGGAGCTTCTATTTAACGTGTCGGTTTACAAATACAGGCGGCCACACAGAGCCTATCCTCAGTGCTGAATGAGGACTGCAGACAACAAAGGAGAGCAAGACTCCAGGCTCTATTTTAAATTCTGCGAGGAACTAAAGCCTAAATACTTACTTTGAAATGTCGAGGACAAACATGTGCCCCAGATGCAGGATTGCACTCATCAGCCTTAACTTTTAATGCGAGAGTTGTGTCTCTGTGTATAAATATATACTCCCCCAGGATAAATGATGTCCCAGGGTGTTGTCAAGTGTTCACAGTTACGAGTTTTTCTCACTACTCAGGAGGGGAGGAACCACGGGTTGAGATACAGGAGTCATCTGGGACATAAATACACAGGCTGGAGGCTACACCACACCATTGTTTAGGGAATATATTTATCTCATCTGACTGCATTTTGTGGGGCTTTCGATTCCTGCTTTACTCCATTTGAAGATTATTATTTGCTATGGAAACAGTGGTGTCAAATTGATGCAGGTGGGGCACAGGGCCATGCATAAACACAAAATAGTTCATCCCTAAGAGTGCAAGTTATTACTAGGTTGAGGAGCTGCCGGCTGAGGGGGTCGCGCCTCCCCAGCCCCGTGTTTCAGATGAAGCAGTGTGGCAGGCTGGGGGGGCACACTTAGGAGAAAGTGTCTGGTTTGATTAGCACGAGTGTCTGGGATAGGTGTATTGGCCCTGCCTAAACGGGATGTGATTTGATGGGGATGGTGGAGGAGGGAACCACATTAGTGATCAAGTGTTAATTTCATGAATGACTATTGCCCTAGGAAGCAAGAACTCTTTGGGGGAGCTCCTATTAAGTGGGGACACTTTGGAATGGGTACCCCTGGAAAATGGGACTTTCTGGAAGTTATCAGGGCTGAGCTGAAATTGACCAAGCTTCCGTGGAAAGCCATGGGGCAAAATGAGAGCCTTCAGGCCCAGCTCCTGAGATGTAAATAGCTCTGCCCAGTGCTATCAGCTGTCTCATTAGCACTGTCAGGTGCTGACTCCCTTCCAGGCAGTCCAGCCGGTGAATCCCCCAATAAACTGTCAGTCCCCTCACAGCTGTAGAAAGAGATTGAAGGTTGGCACGCCCTGGCCCAAGGCCACTGCAGAGTGATAGAGAAAGAACTTGAGCCCATTTTGACTCCAGAATCTACTTTCTTAGCTACCATATTGTGCCATTAAAGAAAAATATTGAACTGGAACTTTATGGTTCAAGTCTATGGGGCTATAAGTGCTTGATATCACTAGATCCATGAATCATCCTGGCCTGGTGGCAGACACCACCTCAATCTCTAATCAGGGCCCCTGGGCAGGAGAGAGATCAGGCTCCCTCTGCTGGTTTTCACTGGTGACAGCAGTAAAATCGGAGAGCAGTGTGTGCAATGATTCTATTGCCACCATTTATAGGGCGTCTCCTAAGGTTCCCGGCCTGTGCTAGACACCAAGCTGGACCTCAGCTTCACTAAGACGCTGAGAGTACTGAGCCAACTGACAGATCAAGGGGACAGAGACATGGCAGTTTCCAGGGATGTGCTCCAAGTCACTCAGCTGTAAGGTGCCAAGTCCCTTGGCCATCAGAAGTTAGGTCTTGCCTACTCTGCTCCACTTCATGTGACAGCAGGTGAGTGTGAGGCCAAGGACTGAGCCTTCCAGGACAGTGTCAGGAGGCCTTTGACTATTGCCTCAAGGCGAGGCAAGCTCCATTCTTCTCCATGGCCATGGTCTTCCTCTCAGCACCCAGAACCTCCCTTCTGACCAGGGGCCCCCCAGTGTGACTTGCCCATGAATACATCATTTGCCTCTGCATTCGTTCCACAAAGCATCACTGTCTCCCTTGTACCAAACTTGGGACCTTTGGTGAGGGTCAGCAGGGCCATCTACCTGAGTACCCCTAAAGGGTGAGGTCTGGAAAGGAAGATGTCACATCACAAATGCTGGCTTAACCCAAATCTTTCTGGAGGGATGAAAAATTCAAAACAGGAAAAAGAATTCAGAACAGACACCATGGTTGGAAAACCTCCATGTAGAAACTCATGGTCCTCCAGTTCTAATGGCATCTGGATCCGAGAGGGAAGGGAGAATGGGCCCCATAGCTGCAAATCCAAGTGATGCTTGGTTGCTATTTCAGTTACATAAAGTACCTATATTAGAAAACATCCAAGAAATAAAACTCAGGAACTGGAGCAGAGTAAGAGGGGAGAAATTTAATTTTTCAGACAGTCTTTAGGCATCCCTAGTCACAGGATGTCGGTATGAGACCCAATTTCTAGATTTCCTTCTGACATTTTCTTTCTAAAAGGCATACCTATCTGCTGCCATGCTCTGCCAGCTCCTCGCTTCCCCCTCCTGGGGCTGCACATACATTGGTACAGGCTGTACCCAGCACAACTGCAGGAGGCGCCATTCACATCAAAGGCCTTGTGAATCCAACTGTTGATTCTTAACCTGGGCCACACGTTGGAGACTTTTAAGGAAACTTTACATATTATTAATGTTTTAGAATATCTTCTAGATAGTCTGTTTTAATTGGTCTAAATAGCAACCTGTTGAAATTTTTAAGCTGCCCAGATGATTCTAATATGCCTTTATGTTATTCTAATATGTTTGAGAACCATTGAGTCAGATTACGCTGCTGTGAATGGTCCCCCCGGGGACATGTGGAATATAACCTGCCTCACCCTTCAAATTGGCCCTGCCCACCCCAGTTGGCCCTATAGAATCCCCAAAGACCCAAACAAGCTGGTAGGAGTCTAAATACATAATGTTCTGCCTTCGATGTCGTATTTTCCCTTGGATTGGGATTGGGGTTTACAGGAATGTAGGGACTGAACCCTGATCCTTTAAAATATCTCACACTTCCTGCTTCTTTCTAAGAAATGAGGGAGCAGCAAGGGTCTAATCCTATTGAAAATTGGTAATTTTTTCAAACCCAGTCTTGGAGGCTGCCCAACTCTGGTGCTCTGCCTGGGGTGAGCATGCTGTTTTGATCGTCCAACTGAGAGAGTGATTTAGGCTTGTGGAAGAATCTGGCTCATTTCCCTCAGTACCTAGGTCATTCCCTGCTTATAAATCAGCCACCGTTAGCAGTTGCATTTTCCTCTCTCAGCCCACAAGGGAACTGTGTCGTTTTTAGTGAATTAGCAACTTAATTGCACCAAACATAGCTTTAATGCCCCAAAGATGTTGTGGCAGCTCCCCAAGGTGTCTGGCTTCCCTTCTTCCACTCCGTCCAATCCTCCCAAGCCCAGGGAGTAAGTTAAACTCTGGAAAATTCGAGCTCATTAAATCACAGCCCTTGGAATGAACTTACTTTATTTTGCACAAGTCAATACCATCGAATCCTGCCATATGAATTCAATGTCACCAATTTTCTAACAACTAATGGCCTTCAAATGATGGCAGAGACCAAAAATCCCACAAAAATCCAGTGAAATGAGACAACTATGTGACATAAACAAGTCCTCGATGTTGTGGTTTGGTCAAAAGCTGGCCTATTTTACAACTGAGATGCTCTATAACTCACTGCTGCTCTCCTGCCGATAACTACATTTGTCATTCTAAGAGTACAGGTCAAACCTCTTTGGCTAAAGCCTTGCATCTGGCATGTATATTTATACGTGACATTTCAAAGTTAATATTTTTGCTTCAGCAGAGGGATTCAAAACTTAACATTTGTTAAGTTCCAAATTCTTGAGCAGATATTCGAATCCAGACTGAAGTAAGAGGAGAAAGAAGAGGAAGAGGAAGAGAGACAGACAGACAGACTGATGAGTGCTGAACACACTGTGAGTTGCCTACCCAATACCTAGTCTATCCTCTGCCCTTTGAAACAGAACAGCAACAAAAGGTATTTTCCAGACTCCTTCGCAGCTTGATAAGGCTAGACCAAATTCCGGCCGGTGAGGTAGAAGTAGAAATACAGTCAGGTCTTAATATCCATACAGGAAAGGTTCCATGACCCCAACAGTTACACAAACCCATGATGCTTAAACCCCTTTTATTTTTGTACTCAATAAAGTTAAGCAACTTGCATAAAGTCACCCAGTTAATAGGTGGTAGAGCTAATACCCTAATTCAGCCTATGCTTTTGTTTGAATCTTTTGCTATCAAAAGAGCAGGAATTAGTAACTGCAGTTGGCATGCATATAGATCTGCAGAATTTGCAGTTTTGGATTAACGTGCTGTGTTTAAACCTCTTGAGGCTGTGTAATGGTCAGGTCTGGCCTGAATCCACCCTAGACCCAAGGCATCCGGTAGACAATTGCTTACTCTGGGGATGTTGCCCCTTCCAGAATTGACTTGACCCTTGTGAGTAAGGCTTCTGGATAGCTCTCCCTCATCCACCCCTCCGCCATCATGCTCTCGGTAAGCAGTCATAGATTCTCAGGTTCCACAGAACTTACTTTTGCTTAGAGGATGGTAGTGACAGGGTGGCTCCATGGACAATGTTTGCTGACTTTCTATCACTATACTTTCAAATCCAGCCAGTTACTACATACAGTACCAGTAACAGTAGCATAAAAGACGTGACAGAGAAATCAACAACCCACATGGCCCAGCGAAGAAATTATCGATGCCGACCCACCCAATCAGCAGGGAAGCCTCTTCATTTGCCTAGGCCATCCTGGTGTATGGACTGTAGGCAACAGTGAAATTTACTCAAGAGAATTTGCAGGGAAGAAGTGCTGGGATTGAAACTAGGGCCTCACACATGCTAAGCACGTGCCCTGTCACACTGAGCTACACCCCAGCCCAAGAAAATTTTAAGTTCTGACCCAGAAACACCATTGAAGTGGCAAATCTGTCTGGCCATGCTGTAGATGGTCTCGTCCTGTGGTGGAGCCTGCAGCAGAGCCGTGGGGACCTCACTGGGCCTTGGAGAGAGGTGGTTTCCTTCACGGACACATGGAAGGGCACATGCGCCCAGAGCCTGCTTGGAGTCACTAAATGTTTGCTTTTCCAAACAGTGGAATAAATTTCTGAGTACCTCTAACGGAAATCCTGAAAACATTTTTTTTTTAGCATAACACATTAAGACAACGGTTGCCATGGGAATAAAATCCAATCTTAAAAATACATAAGCAGTAATTATGTAATATATATAAAGCTAGGTCCTTTGGAGTTAGTCTTAGCTCATTGTCACATTTAAGGGAAAGAATAAAAGTAGGTTCTGCTACATGTGACAGAAAAAGCAAAATAATAGTGGCTTAAACAAGATTTAAAAGTTTGTTTCTCTTTCATTTAAAAGAAGCCTAGGGGCCGGTGAGATGGCTCAGTGGTGTGCGTGTCTGCCTGGCAAGCGCGAGGGCGCGAGTTCGACTCCCGGAACCCATATACGAGAAAAGGGCCGGTGATATTGCTCAGCAGCACGGGCGCCTGCTGGCACGTGAGGTCCTGAGATCGACCCCCGATACCCACAAAAAAAAAAAGAAGCCTAGAGAAGATAATCAAGTAGCATGATAATTATTTGGGCTCCAGCCTCCCTTCACTTTTAAAAAAAAAATTTGCCCCATCTTGATAACAAGTGTCCTCTATTGTCAAGGTCATTTCATGGTTCAAGGGGCTGTGATCACATACAAGTTGTATTCTTCAAGAATGAGTTAAACCAGAAAGAAAGCAAAATTCCCCAGCTATTTGCTTTCCAGGTAGATATTCACAAATCTCTGAAACTTCTGTTTATATCTGGTTTCACCAGAACTAATTACATGGCCAAATTTAGCTGTAAAGGCAGCTGGGAAATGTAGTCTTTTAACTGGCACCCCCACCATGAGATAGGCTAGCAGTTCTCAACTTTTAGAAGACCCTTTATATCTTTCAAAAAGTATTGAAGACCCCAAGGAGCTTTTATTTATATAGTATCTATTAGTAGTTACCATATTAGGATTTAAAGCCACCAAATGAAGAAGTATTTTTATTCATTAAAAAGCACAGTTACAAGCCATTTGCTTGTTAAATAAGGTGTATTTTCCAAAGCAAAAATAAAAAAGTGAGTGATATAGTTTTACACTTTTGCAATTTTTTAATGTGTGATTTGAAAGGAGATGACCGAACTCTGACATCTGTTTCTGCATTGAATATGTTGTAATACATTGCTTTGGTTGCATTACATGAAGAAAATCTGACCCCATACAAACATGTAGTTGGAAAATATGAGCTTTCCAGATAATTGTGGATAATCTTCTTCAATTTGATATCAACATTTATGTGGTAGCTTTTAAAAGGTTAGTTACAACGTGGAACCATATTAATAAATATTTTATGCTGTGTCACAATGAAATTCACTGGTCTATCTTACACATCGAATGAATTTTTTATCCAGGCATGTTATAGTAGTCATGTAGAAAAAATTTGTGCACTGATTTATGCGGATCTCTCAAATGTTAACACATTTCATGATATGTTTTCTTAAAATATCACTACTCATCTTAAAAAGAAAATTCTACTTTTGGGAAGTTGTCAAGCTCACTATGACAAATGCAAGTTTTCAAAACTTTGTATTTTCACTTGAAAGGTTGAGTGTTATCATTGGCAGCTAACGCTCCCAGTTATTTCCCATGAAGGGGAGGTTCATTTGTTCAGTTGTGAGGAAATGTCTGCCAAATATGCAAGTCTGAATAACCAGTGTGCATCTGCCAGTCATTCTTGCAAGTAAAAATGGTGTTCATGAAAAATGCATGTAGTTCCGCTTACAACTCAATTGTAAAAGTGCTTTTCCTCTGAACAGCCATCATGGTTATGCATGCAGCAGAGTATGCTGTGAATGTTACCAATTCCCCAGACTGTGAAAAAGACACACACTCAGGGGCTGAGATTTAGTCTATTCATGATTTTTACTGTCTTGGTAAGTTTTTTTTTTGGTACCAGGAATCGAACTCAGGGCCTTGAGATTGCCAGGCAGGCGCTGTGCCGCTGAGCTACATCCCAGGGCCCCTTGATAAGTATTTTAAAGTGAAACTGGCAGTTTTTATTTTTATCTATGTTTTTATTGTAAGTAAGTGGTGGTGAAGAATAAAATTACTGTTAGACCGTGTGGCACTTGTATTGGTTTTCTATGGCCCTTGTAACACATTGCCACAAACTGGGTAACTTAGAAACAACAGAAATGTATTCTCCCATAGTCTGGAGGCCAGAAGCCTCAAATCAGAAGGATGGCAGGGCCACACTCCCTCTGGATGTCTGTCCCTTGTCTCTTTCAGCTCTGGTGGCTGCTGGCATTACTTAGTTGGTGGCTGCCAATGCTCCAATCTCTGTCTTCACGTGGTCTTCTCTCTCCTGTCTATAAAGTACCCCTCTGTCTCTCTCGTGAGGAGATATGTGGTCACCTTTACAGCCCACAAGGACGATCCTGGTTAATCACCCCATCTCAAGATGCTTTAATTAATCACATTGGTAAAGGCCCTTTTCCCACATGAGGTAACATTAACAGGTTCCGGCATTAGGGCCCGGGATCTCTGGGAGCAGGGCATTGTACTATTGCTTGCTGCAAGCCGTCAGCAGATTGATGCACTATTGCTTTTGCACCATCAGTGCAAATGTCCACAGAATTAAAAAGGTGAATGATGTTTTAGAATTATTATTGCATTAACTTTGACCTTGCAACTCCCCCCACCCCCACTCCAGGACACGTGGACCATACTTTGACAACTACGAAAATTAGTGAGTAAATGTGAGCTGTGCAAATAGAATTCCCTGCCACAACAGCCCCGGAAGAGAAGCTAGTCTTTTAAGCCCAGGGAATGGGTTCTCTTTGGGGCGAGGGAAAGGGAGATGTGAGGCCCCACTGGCTGCATCGTCCTTTGGAGAAGAGGTTTCTATGAGAATCTGCCTTAGACCCACAGAGCCCCCGACTTGATGGGGCGTGCACAGTTCTGGGGAGAGATCAGATCAGAGTCCCCTGGTCCTCCCAGGAGGAAAGAACCAACCGCCAGGGTGGAAGAAAGAACTAACCGCCAGGGTGGAGAGAAGCGCCGGGCCTAGCAGAACCGAGAGAACTGATCAGCTGGAGACCTGAAGCCAGGCAAGGAGCGAGAGAAGGACCTGCGCGCGGGAGGGAGGGGACAGACAATAGGCCAGCGCGTTTCTGTGAGTCCTGCTCAGGCTGTGGAGGGATCAGAGACCCCCAGGAGTCCAAGCCAGAGTCGGGGAGGACCCGGGGCAAAGGGGCGACAGATTCCCGGACCCGACGCCCCCTTTCGGCGGCGCCCGGCTCGTCCCGGCTGCTCCTGCAACTCAGGATCCGGTCGCTCGGGCTCCCCCGCGGCTCCGCCCAGGTACAAAGGTGGGGGCGGTCGTGACCGCGAATTACCGTGAACGGCTTTCCAAGGCGTGGCCGTGGGGCGGGGCGGGGTTGGGTGGCTCTCAAAGCCAGGCCCGGGGGGTAACCCGACCCAGGACTTGGAGGGTGTGGGCTGTCACCCTGGACCTTGTCCCCGGGGACCTTGAGCAACAGCACCTGAGAGCCTTTCCTGCACGCGACCGCTCTGTTCCTGCTCCCGAGACTTCGTGCGTCTGTAACCGCGTGGAGTGTCGCTCAGATTCTATCATATTCCATAACAAGGGCGTGTAGGTGAATACACATGTGTGCACACACTTTACACGTTTCCAACTTCGAAGGAAGAGCGGTAGGCATGTCCAGTGTCTGCACACGCAGATGCACACGGACACGTCCCTTCGTGTCTCCGTGTCTTGTGTGTTCATCTGTGCACATAGAACAGCAGGGGCAATGAAAATTATTTACTCGAGGACTCAAGATGAGGTTGACTCAAGAAAATGAGCTGAACAGAAGTGCAGGGAGAGAGATCATTTCCTTCTCTTCCTCCTGTATTCCAAAAATAATATTATGAATAGGTAATATATACATCGGGTATAAAAACTTCATTAATCACGGATTAAAGTGAGAGATGAGTCACCAATCCTCCACCCCGAAATAATTCTTACCGATTTTATGTACTCTTTAAGAAACTTTTCATGCACAAAAACGAATACATACATGAATAGGTATATCCACTTTTTAAATTATGTTCTTTTAAACCCATGAATGCCGGGGTTAGTACAGGACGGTCTGTATCTTCTTACACCTGAGTACAGAGCACATTTTTTGTGTCTATAATTTTCACACGTGTAAGTTTTGCAACACTGGGCAAATTCTTTGTTATAAGAAAACTTCTCGATCCTAGGAAATGGATTTCCTTCATCTTGTAATTCATCTTCTTAAAAGCTCAAAGCAAACAAAATTCCCCGAGACCTTTTCGGCTTTCCAGAAGTGGGTGAGAATTGTTTCTGAGGAGTTGTCTTCGCTTTCAGAATGTCATCAATTCTTTAAGAGCCAGCCAGTAAAGGTTTATTTAGTACAGCTTTCTACTGATTTTATAACCAACTGCTGACTGCTTGAGACATAAAAATCTTGATGATTTACAAGTAGAAAGTGGGGAAGAAATCCATAAATCATATCCTATAATAAGAGCGTGTAGGTGAGTACACATGTGTGCACACACTTTACACATTTCCAACTTCAAAGGAAGAGCAGTAGGCATGTCCAGAAAATATATTCTTTTCTAATTTGAGGAGCGTTGAGAATTCTTTGGTAAGAGGCCCACAGTCCATAACCTCTGAGAGTTAAATTGTACCAAGTAATATTTTAATGCAGAGCAAGAGGCTTTGCTTTTTTATTTCTTAAAGATGAGATCTGGTTGCTGCTTTTGAGATTTTCAAAGGAGGTTTTATAATCCCTGAAGGAAAAACATTTTCCTATTAAAAGCTTTACCAACTAAGCCAAAAATGCTGAAGGTTGTCAAGGTCTTCTGATATTCTTGAAGCTATTTTGTAATCAAAAATTCTCAACTAAACACAAAGATCTTTCTTTCTTCATGTATTTTTTTTAATATGGGTACCAGGAGTCGAACTCAGGACCTCGCGCTTGCCAGCAGGTGCTTGTGCCACTGAGCGATATCACCGGCCCTTTTTTCCTTTATGTGGGTTCCGGGAGTCGAACTCAGGACCTTGTGCTTGCCAGGCAGGCACTTATGCCACTGAGCTATCTCACTGAACCCTTGTGTATTTTTTTAAGCCTGTGTTTAGGAAAAAAAAAATTCTAGTAATATTCTAATAGTGGAAAAGAATCCAATTGTAGGGGTGGGTAATCCTAGACTTTCATAAAGTGGGTAGAGGAAATATAAAGGAAATAATATTAAATTTAATAAATATGAATCTACTGTCATGAATTTGCAAACTGCCTCCCCAAATGGAGTATAAAACAGCTAGAAATTTAGGGTGCATTTAGCAAAAATCTGATCTTGTTTGGATCTTGTTCCAAACCAAACAAAGAGGAAAAAATAAGAGACAAAAAGATGGGGGAAATTGAATACTGGCTAAAAATCTGATGGCATTAAAGTTATTGTAAATTTTTAGGTGGGATAACTGTGTTGTGATTGTTTTTGAGTCTTCATATTTTAAAGCTATACTATTAAATATTTTAGGATAAAATAATTTGATGGCTTGGATTTGCTTTATAAAATTTAATTGATAGTGGGTGGGGCTACAAATTGATAGTCACTGAAGTTGGACAGTGGCTACATAGGGTTTCATATACTGTTCTGTTTTCATATTTGAAATTTTTAATAACATTAAAAACAATAGAATGGCTAACAAGTGGGATTAGTCATTTATTATCTGTTTGGAAAGTTCTTCATTTATCCACTTCACATTTCTTGTTCAGCAGGGATGGAGTTCAGTGTGTTGTGTGCAGAGCCCTGCATGATTCCCTTTGTGGATTCGGTGTTGTGAGCACAGTCACTCAGCCCCCGGGGACAGGGAGGGACACCGCTGAGCTCTGGACCGCGCCAACCTCTGTGACATATTTGGGAACCTCTCTTCTCCCTGTTGGTAGGAAGATGTCTACCCCTGGTTATGGCAAGGAACTTCTGCTTGGGAGAGAGCCACCCCACAATATTTGACTTCAGCAAAATCTCACCCCACCCAGGGGAGCCCCAGAAGTCTGAACTTGAAAACAGACACCCCAGGTTAGTGTCAATAAATAAAAGGCTTTATTTTTATGCAGAGAGAGAGAGAGAGAGAAAGAGAGAGAGAGGAAGGAGAGTATTGAAAGGGCTGGTTTTGTAGTACAGAACCACATGGTGAATAGAAACTCAAACCCATTCCAGCTCAGTGGGGTTAAAAGGTAAGAGAGGGGAGTCTCTGGGGAGCCTCCACCCGCAAAGTACAAGCCCAGGCCCAGGTTCCAGAAGAGATTAGCGCCTCCAATGACCCCAAGGGGAAAAAGAAATGTCCCAAGCACTCTGTGAAAATGTCTTCCACTGGCACTCAGGCCTCATTTCTCAAATCTGAATGACCTCTTTCCTGCCCCTTCCAAATCATCAGTTGTTATCAGTCTTGCCAGCCAAAAGCCCTGCCCCAGTCAGGTCCTGGAAGATATGTGAAGTTCTTTAAAAAGTCATTTCCTGTCCAGATGTGGTGGCGCATAGCTGTAATCCCAGCACTCGGGAGGCTGAGGCAGGAGGATCACCCTGAGTTTGAGGCCATCCTGGGCTACATAGTGAATTCAAAGCCAGCCTGAGCTACACAGAGAGACCCTGTCTCAAAAAACAAACAAACAAAAAAAGTCATTTCCGTTGATTAATAGACCTTTTAGCATGATTCCGAATTCTCTGTAGATTGTTCACCCACACAGCCACACTGGAGGACAAGAGTGCAGGGGAGCAAGGGCTGGCTCCTGGGCATGTTCTGGTCACTTAGTTCTGAATTCACCCAGCAAGGTTGCTGTCCCACCCACATATGCCCTCTGAGAGCTGCTCTAACAGGAAGTATCCAGAACCCGGTGGTAGCCGCTTCTTCATCAAACACACCTATCTGTGGCTTCCCAGCTGCTCTTCAGACAAAGCCTAAAATGTCTGACAAGACAGACTCTGTCTGCAGACCCCACAGACCCAGGCATCTGCTCCAGGCCGGCGCCACTCCTCTCTAATCTTGGACAGCGGACCCAGAGACTGGCCGCAGCTCACTGTCCCCATCACGGTGTCACACTCCACACCCCACAAGGCACTGGGAGAGTGATCAGAGGCAGCTATCTGGATGACGAGACCGAAATTCGTTGGGAACATGATCCTGCTAGTCGGGACACCAAGTGGAGCCCTGCAGTGGGTTTCCATGTCAGCTCCTGAAACCCCAAATAAAGACACAATGGCGGGGTTGAAAGCCGGTGGGTGTGACTTTCAGGTGCTGGATGCATTCTGTGTGAGGGCGGTGGCAGCAGGGAAATAAGGTTTGTACAACCCACAAGGCGCCTTCTCCTGCTGCCTCCTGTGGTGCTTTGCCAGACCTCTCTGCCCACGAGTGCTGCCCTCTCCTCCTGGCCTAGCAGGCAGCCTCGGGTCCTCCAGGCCCCAGGGTGGTCTTTACAGCCCGACTGACCCCAGCCCCTTGACTGTCCCCGTGAACAGCACTCCCTGGGGTTACCAAGGCAATGTCAGGACCCCTCGTGGGTACCAGAGACTAATTAATAGATGATCCAGATAATTAATCAGTCTCTGCTCCCCTTCCTAGAGTAGAAGTTCTGTGGGCAGAGCCGTATCCACTATTTTGTTGGTTTGATCTGTCATGGCCGTATTCCTGACACAGACTGGCGCCGCCAGTCCTGGCACAGACTAGATGCTCAGTAAATAGATGTGAAACGCATGCGCAGATTCCTTTTGCTGATCTAGCTGTTGCAGGGCCCACTTGCACCATGAGCTGAGGAGACTGCAGCGCTGTTTATAGGAGCATAAATGACTTCTGTGGTGGCACCAGGGACAGGAACAGTGGAGCCCACACCTCTGCTGCTTGCAGCTCAAAACCCCCAGGGCCACTTCCCTGCGCAGCCGACTTTGTCCCAGCCCACACCCCCAGCCTCGCCAAGACAAATTGGCTGCCCCGCAGTCCCCTGCTTCCACACGCGGTGCCCTTTATAAATACATTCTTCTCTTCTGAGCTGCTTTTGATGTTTACTATGACTTAAATCTTTAAGCACAAGGGGTGATCAAAAGATGTAGTGAATGTTTAAATTTTTTTAAAAACCTATTACAATAAAAGGCACATTGCCAAGAACGATGGGGTAAGTGTGTTTAAAGTGAGGGGGAAAATTTGGGGTACTTTGAGGGCATTCAGTGACAATGTGTAATAAGTGCTTTAATAAATGCTTTAATTTAAACATTCACCATATTTTATGATCAGCCCTCATTGATCCATCATTTAGGACAATTTCTGTCAAAATAAAACATTACAATGTGTCATCCACCTTATTCAGCAGATCTGGCACCATGCGACTTTTTGCTCTTCCCCGAAGTCAAAATGACTCTCAAAGGTAAAAGTTTTTAATCGATTTAGGACCTCAAGGCAGCCACAACTATGCAGCTGAGGACATGAAAGAGGACTCCAGAGTTGCCTCGGAAGGTGGCAAGAATGATGGGATAAGTGTGTTTGAAGTGAGGGAAGGACTTTGAGGGGGATTAATCCCAATGTGTCTTTTACTGTAATAAATTTTTAAAAATCTAAACACTGCCCATATTTTAAAAATCACACTATATATAAAAATCATGGGGTAGGTGGGGATGGAGGGAAATGGTGAGTGAGGCAGGCCTGTGGGACCCGAGTCATGGATTTACCTGTCAGAGTGCCACTAGGAATGCTCAGTCAAGTCCTTGTCACCTGACTTCCTCCCTGGAGCCCTCAGCTAGGTACCCGAGGTCCCAAGCACACGTGGAGGGTAGAACTAATAAACTGAATCTATAAATGGAATCACATTTTTCTATCACCTGTCATCAAACTCGAAAATGAATATAAAAAGGTTTGTCCCTAATGTATAAAATAAATCAAAACAATAATATACCAAGCCTGTATCACCCATATTCTTGACAAACTAATAATTCCAATAGAAAGTACAAATCACTCCATATACAAACTCAGTGCCAAAACTTTAAAGAATTGCTAAATCCTGTATCTTTGGGGTGAGATACCCTTCGCTGAGTGACCTTATCTTTTTAGCCTAAGGAAAATGTTTTATCTTGAAACCAAATGGTTTTAAACTGTCTCTTCTAAAGTCGGTGGGTCTGTTACAGTTGTTTATTATACAGTTCAGATTCAAGGAGATTAAGGACATCCGTCTTTTTATGAGGAGGGTGAGTTCATCTTAGCCATTAAGATTGTTTCTGTAATGCGCGACTTTCCAGGGTTGACGCAGCAGCTCTGCTTTCACTTCACGGATCTCCGGGCATCTGTCTGCCACTGGGCCGAGTTCATGCCCAGCACAGACCCTGGACTGGGGTAGACCAAGAGCCCATTCATAGGCATCACACGTGAAGCTTCAGGCTTGCTGAAGAAATCATCAGTGATTTTATTCATGGATCCAGAACGTTTACCGAGAGCATATTAGATTTATTCACGTCATTATTCTGTCATTACTTCTTCCATAGGGTTTAGTCAGGTATCCAATACTATTCCAGCAGGAGACATGACTCTCTTACTGTATTTATTCACTTATTTTGCAGCCTTTAAGATATCAAGAGTCCCCGCAGAACACCGCATGGCGGTCAAGCTGTTTGGGATACGCAAGCTTGCTTTGGGACCCAGGATGGGCACTGGGCGATCCCTGCTTGAGCCTGCTTTCTCATCCCTGCTTCCTTCCCACCCCTTCTGTCACCTGGAAGCTCCTAGCTCTCAGAAGTCGGAATTTTCCCTTGGCTGCTGGAGTTAAGACTGAGACACCAATGCCTTCCCACAGGGAGAAGGTGGGCGTTAAGGGAAAGGGAAAATTCTTGCTCTTGCACCTTACACAGAGGATTTCTTACCTGAGAATTTGCCACTGTATCTAAAGGAACTTTTCCTACCCAGCCTAATCTTTACCAGTCTGAAACATTCTACTTGCTGCTTCCTTTCCCTTTCCCACCGTGGAGGATGTCTGTGAGGCTGCCTGGGCTGCTCTGCTCTGACTTCTGAAGATGATAGTACAGGGTGTTCCAGTTGCCAGGTCACAACGACTTCAGTGCTCATTCCCTTAGCAACAGAGACTGTAGCGAGGGAGGGCATAGATTTCCTCGTAGGGAGGAGGAGAGAAGAAGCAGGCATGATCCTCCTCTCCCAGCTGCGTCTCTCCTAGCCCGTCAGCACCAGGGCTGGACCTGAAACATGAGCAGAAAACCCAGGTGCATTACAACAACCCAAAGCACCATTGGCAGAACCGGTGTCCCCATCCTGAGCAGCAGGCCACACTCACCGCCACCTGCCCCAGAGACCAAACACAGACACAGAGCACAGCTGGGACAGCAGGAAGGGGAGAGGCCCCGCTATGCACACCATACCTGCCATTCCCACCATCCGGGACAGAAGAGGAGTCGTCACCCTCCACAAATGCAGCATTATCTTGGGGGCAGATGGTGCAGTACTGAGGAGGACTCGGCATGGCACCTGCTGCCCCTCCGGGGGGCAGGAGACCGCAAGGGTTCACCATGGACTGCAGGTAGGCGGTGTTCATCCCCATCGGCTCTGGAGACCCATAAGGAGGAGGAATGTACTGCACCACGGTGGCTCCGTGGAAGGTGATGGGTTGGTTGATACCAGTGAAAACGAACGATTGTCCTCCTGACGTCTGCTCCGAGTCCGGGACCCTTTCCTCACTCTCTTTGCATAGCTGGCAGGAGAGCATTTTGAACTTGCACACAGCAATCAGGATGAACGTCACCCCGACTGACAGCAGGATGGGTCCAAGGAGCTGGGTCCACTCAAAGTGGGAGACACCTTGGTATTTGATCCAGCCCATGACCGTGAACGTGATCCCTACCAGTCCCAGAAAAATGCCTGAGAAGAGCAAGGTGGCTCCTGCCTTGTCATCATCAGACACCTGGATGTCAGCGGTGCTGGGGGTGTAAGGAGTAAGCGAAAACACATTGAGAGGGAAGTCATCCGGGTGGCTGTTGCTGGGATCCATGGCCGCTTGTGCAGCAGCTGTGTCTGAGAGGGGAAAGGGATGGTAGAGGCCGGGAACTGCAGGCTCAGTCTAGTTATAAAACAACTTTGGGCTCCTGTGCTTAACAGAGTATAACACACAGAGGGCTGAACTTTGTGTGGAAGAGTAAAGGTCTGAGAAATGAAGCCCGAAGTTTGGTCAGATTGCCAGCAAGTGGAGGTCTCTGCATTGCAAGTCAATGGTAGGTTGTTTCTCTAAGTCACATTCATTCATTCACCCATTCAAAAGACACTTCTCAAGCTTCTCTAATGCCAGGAGCCGCTTTGCTAGAGCCACTTGCGGCTCTGTTGTGTGGCCCTGTTTTGCCCTACCAAAGCCAGGTTTGTAGAATGGCAAAGCCATCTCCAGCAGTGGAGGGGGGCATTGATGTATCTACCACATGCTCTAGAGCCTAACCTAACTTTGCTCCTGGATCACCGCAGTAGAAATAGGTGGACACCTACTGTTTAACTGTATGTATATTCCCATCCACATCAGGAATCTCTAGTTATGGTGATACTTGTCTAAATCTGTTTTCTGTTGCTCTAACAGAATACCACAAAGTGGGTAATTTGTAAAGAACAGTTTATTTCACATAGTTTTAAAGGCAGGCAAGCCTAATATCAAAGTGCCAAAATTTGGTGAGAGTCTTCTTGCTGCATTTAACACGGCAGAAGGTGTCACATGGTGACAACAAGGGAGTGTGTCAACTCAGGAATCTCTTCTGCTTCTTATAAAGTCACTAATCCCATCATGGAGCCCCACCCTGATGACCTCATCTATCCCCAATTATCCTGCGCAGGCCATAACTCCAAATGCCATCAACATATGAATTTAAGGATTATGAATTGGGGATGGGAGAGACACATTCAAATCACACCAATACTTAAGCTTTAATAACAATTCTCACCACGCTCTGAGGTCCTGTTCTGTCCTGGCCAGCCCCATGTGCTTTTTGCTTTCTACATGTGGGGAGCAGCCCCAACTGTGGGAAAGGAAAGATGCCACAGGAGACAGTCCTCTGCCCCACATTCCCTAAGCATCAGGAGTGACGTGGCATTGCTGGGACACATGCTCAGACCCTCTCTGCATGGTGACTGCACAGCTCCTGGTCTCTAAGCTGAGGCAAACAGTTGTATTCTTGAGCCTGCTCTGTTTTGCAGCTAAACCCCAACTGATTTAGCACAAGACAGCTTGATCTCCAATGACATGTTCTGTCATTCGTGACTACAGAACTTCCAAATGGCCCCACAAATTTTCTCCCTCACATAATACTAACTGTAAGCTTCTTCCTTTCTTGGACAGAACTTATCGAAGCAGGTATTTCTCTTCCATGATTAAATGTTATCTCAGCTTCCTTTCCCAGGAGGCAAGAGTTACACTCTTGTCCAAGGATGGGCTTCCTAAATGCCCCCTGATAATGAAACTCAGCAAGGCCATTCTCACCCACCCATCCCCACCCCCACCCAGGAAGGCAATCAGCATTATGGAGGAAAAAATACAAGGGCTCCTGGAACCTTGTATCTCCCATTTCAGGAAGAGAAAGAGAGGATCATATTTTGTGCCACAAACAGTGTCATCTTGTTATGCAAAAGTATGTTGCAGTTTGTTCTTGTGTACAAGTACACCTATGTATAAGAGAGTCTGTACAGATGCTAAATAACAAAAGGGGTGGACGATAGAGGCTACTAACTATTGTTCCTCAGGTTCAAGTTGACCTATCTGTACACTGCTTTTTAGGGGTGGGACTAAGATTCTGAGAGCCACATTTCTGCTGACAGCTGGCTTGCCATTAAGCATTGCCATAGGTGATATTTCAGGGAGGCTTCAGGGTAGAAGGAGGGAGAGGGATTTTCTCCTTGTTTTACTTGCTATTTCTCTTTTGTCACCCAGCAATGTTCCTATGACAGTGACAGTTGGTCCCAATTTCCAGTTCTTTTCCCTCCTCCCAGTCTAATCAGACCCCTCAGAGGTGCTAGTACCAGCTGGAAAGGGCCCCCAAAGATGTCAAGGTTTCAGCTCCGTGACCATCTCCTCCAAGCTCTCAGCTCAGAAAACCCAATTGCTTCCCAACCCTAGAAGTGGTAGTGTCTTCCTTTTACCCCAGCGTTTTCCTTTTAACTTTTTAATCTTCTGATACCTGCTTAACCAGTTCCCTAGATTAGTTCCTCTTTGTTAGAGATCGTGGATACGTTTCTGTTTTCTCGAGTGGGTCCTCTGAAGCAGAAAAGGAGGAGGCAGAGTTAGTGAGTAGCAGAGCTGAGACGGGGCCTGGACTGTGACAGAGTCCTGTGGTAACTTTGTTCTCTAAAACAGTGGAATCTCCAGTGCTGTCCCTCCCTATATATGATGCCACTGAAGACATTACCTAATTGTTCAGATTACTGGGCGTCCGAATTTGAAAACCACTATCAGCTTGACATATTGTGGGTTTTTTTTTTCCCTGAAAGCTTACTTGAATTTTTCATTACTTTTAATTTTTAAAATGTGAAAATTATCTATTGCCATGAAAAAAGTGAATTTTCTGTCTGACCAGTGCAACGTTTTCTACATCCTAGCAATGTAGAGAGTTCTTCTTAGCATGCAGATTCCCAGGCTCCAGGGGACATTAGTGAATCAGAAACCCTGCGTGTGGGGCCACAAATCTGCGTGTGTTTTACAAGTGTCTCAGGGGACTGTTAGGTTTATTGAAGAGTGAGGGCCCCTGAGGTTATGGTGAGATGCTATGCATTGAATATACCAACTCAGGAAACTTGTCCATTGGCCACGAAATTTCTCTCTGTCTGATATCACAATATTTTTAGAACCAAAACTCCCATAAAATGAAGTAGTTTTGCATTGTTTTGATAGCTACTATAGGCTAATACCAGTAGAGATGACCAGACATGCTGAAGAGGCAGAATGGCACCATTGTCATATGATCATTATTAAGCATTTGTAAAAGAGTAACTTCTCACCAAGAAGCCAAGTCCCTGTTTTCACTTAGCAAGCCTCAAGTTCTCTCTGATCTTTGAGTCAGTCTCTCTTAAATATTCAGAAATATTCATGCACTGGGATTTTTTTTATGAGACAGTATCTTGCTATGTAGCTCAGGCTGGCCTTGACCTCACTATGTAGCCCAGGCTGGCCTCGAACTCATGGCAATCCTCCTGCCTCAGCCTCCCAAGTGCTGGGATTATAGGCATACACCACCACACTTGGTGATGCACTGGGAATTTTGATAAGTACTGTGAGAGATTGTAGCCAGGGACCAATAAACACCCAAGTTATGCTGCCCACCTTCCTATCCCTCCCCATTACTTCCCCATAGGAGACATGGAACAACTTTACTGCTGTAGGGTTTGAGCTACAGAGAATCCCCAAAGCAGAGAATTCAAGTACACTTGACTGGAGCACATGGTCAAGACTGGAGGCCTCCCTTAAACTTGAACTTGACCACAAGAAAGCATAAGAAAACTGATAAGCAAAGAGGGACAGTGCCGGCTGGCCCTGTGAGGTCAGAAATATATGAAGGAGGGCTGGTGATATAGCTGGGCCAGTGATATAGCTCAGTGGCATAAGCACCTTCCTGACAAGCACGAGGTCCTGAGTTCGACTCCTGATACCTGCATATAAAAAAAAAAGAAAGAAAGAAATATATGGAGGAAAGTTAGTGAGTCCATGAGAAATGGTTGTTTATCTATCTGCCTAAAGGCTTAGCCCCTTGCCATGGAAAAGAGGGAAGTAGGAAAAAGATGCACTCACGTAAGTCATCTTTTAGATCACATACCTAATTTCCAAACAGGGTAAATCTAGAATCTAAACAAAGACATCTATAACTACTCCTTCCAGAGAAAAGCTTAAGATAGAAGCCTATCTCATCCAAGTATATCTTTGGTTAAAAAATAATGAATTCTGGTTAAAAAATAATGAATTCTTTTTCCATGGCAAAGTTTTTATTAGATTCAATACACTGTCTCAAATCACTTATAGTATCCATGATCAAGTGAGTCTCTCTATTCAATTTTCAATAATTTTTATTGTAGGAATATCACATATAATGAAAATATCCAGTTTTCCTTTGCAGTTGTTGTTTGAGAATATTTAGCATTGAAACTTGAAAAATATTTGTTAACTAAGCCAGTTTGTGAACAACCTTTGTTACTAAGCCGAGTGATTCAATTTCCTTTATCCAGAATTTGATCCTCTGTAGTGGTGGGATAATTCTTCAATATATGAAAATAATAATCAACCATGAATTCATTAAATTTGGCTAAGTTTTCAAAGTTATTAGTTATCCACTTTACATTTGTTGAAAGCACATATACTCAACACTCTATTTCCTCTTCAACAACACTTACTATTTAATTCTCTTAAACAAGAAAATCCAGTGGCAAATATTTTGAGGTGGTGTTATCAATGAATGAAGTAGATGCTGAAGAAATCTCAGGACCTTGTCTTATTCCAAATGTCTGTACCAGTTAATAACCAGGACTGTCTTTAAATAAAACATTACACAAGGCAGTTGCTCCCATTATAAATGGGCTCCTCTCTGTCTCCAGCTGCAGCAGATCTGGAACTAAGTAAGTTAGAGATAAAATGACAATCTTTAAGATGCAGTTACAATGACAAATGAAAACTAGTCAACTAAAAGCAAATGCTTAGAAATACAGTTAAGTCTGCTGAACTGTCATTTAGTATATTAGTTATTCAATGAGTTGATCTAGATCCATTTTACATGAATAAGCAAACACCTGTAAAACAGCTATTTCACTAACATCTGAGCTTTTGTCGAGGTGTTAAAAGTTAATCTCAGTCTCTCACAGATTGTTCAAAATGAATTTTTAGCACATTAAACCATATCTTTGGATAAGAGTACCCTTTTTGCTTTGGCTTCCTCTTTTGACCTAAGTTTTTCTTCAGCCATGTGTAGAGAGCCACACCTTGCCAAATTCCAGGTAGTGTTTAATTGCTGGATTGACTGTGGTTTAACTTTAGGACGGATCTAGATTTTTATTAACACTTCAAATGTCTACTTCCAGACATTTTCCTTTGTGTAAGCTTGCACATTTCATAAAAATAGAATCACATTAAAGTTTATTTTTCTTCAACTATCCTTCTTACCTCACACCATCCTCCCCAAATCCATACAATATAATTTTTCTAACAAGAATGATTGATGCAATGAACGATGGATGCAATGACTGGCAAACTATCAGGGTATGAGCTAGTTATCAAGGATTTAGTTCCTTTGTTTTTCCACAATAATAAAATCTGTAATTTGAATAAAAATTCAGAATAAATAAATTTTTTAACTTTGGTATGGCAATGTTTTGGCAAGTATGTGGGAAAACACAGATACTTAAATATGAGTGGAGAAAATACAACTTCTGATCTCTTGGGGGGAGCAATTTAGCAATTTCATCTACAGTTTACAATGCAAAAATAATTGAATTAAAGAAGGTACAAATATTTTCCCTAGGAATCTCTGTATATAGGTAGAATAGCAGTGAATCACTGTACTAACAAAGCATAGGGTGAGGAGGGAGAATCCTAAATATCCCCTAACTTTGGACTGGTTCAACAAATTCTGGTTATAAATGACGAGGTAATGAAAGTAGATTTGCACCAGCAAATCCAAGGAGCTGGAAGCCTCAGAACAACAGGAAGAGATGATACAGCCCAAGACCAAGACTGAAGGCATGAAAGCCTCCTGGAGAGCCGCTAGTGCAAATCTACTTCCAAATACTGAAGGATCTGGGGTCTGATGCCTAAGGGCAACAGCAGCGGCAAAAAAATGCACCTGCTCAACAAGGACTGAGTATGGGCAGGCACAAGCTTCCCCTTCCTCTGCTGTTTGTTACATCTGGGTCCCCAGCCTATTGGCCAGTGCCACCCACAGCCGCGACAGGACTTGTGTATTCTGTTCAGGGACCTGCACACCAAACTTCTCTGGAAACGCCCTCTCAGACACACCCAGAAATAGGCTTTGCCCATTTTCTAAGCACCCCTCAGTCCAAAGCAAGTTGACAGACAGAATTAACCATCATAAGCAATTCTATTACTGTTCAAGAGCAGGTCAGATCTGGATAAAGAGGTGAGGAATAATCTCCCAAACAGATTGTTGACTGTTAAAAAAAAAAAAAAAGTGAGTGAATAGAGTATTTCCTATGCTACCATTTGCAAGGGGAAGAGGTGCACTTGTACGTATTCCTTGCTAATCAGCTGAGGGTTCTTTTTGCTCAACTCAGAAATTGAATCAGCAAAGTACAGCTCTGCTAGCAGCCCTTATGGCCCCCTAGTCAAAACTGGTTAATGCTGGATGCCATCGGCTGACACTGCTGGCTGTTGGTCTCAGCCTCTGCCAGCCACTGCTGTTCAAGACCAGCCTGTGCCCACCCTTCCAGGAAGTGAATCGTGAGCAGATCTGCAGGACCACCAGAGCAAGGCTTTCTTTTAATAGGACCTATATGGCAGCACAGGGTGGCGGTGCACCAGAGGACCCCTCCTAGACTAACCCAAGAAGTGTGAGGGGAGTGCTGCTCACACTCACAATCTTGATGGTCCAAGTGTAAGCCTGTGGCTGCTTCAGGTTTGGACCTGCTGATTGGTCCAAGTGCAGCTGTGTGATTGGTTCAAGTGAGCGCAGGACTTCCAGGACAGCTGCAGTTGTCCTGGCTGCAGTCCAGGGAAAGGGTGGGGAGGCAGGAGCTGTTTGATTGACAGCTGTCACATCTTTGCAAAATGGTGGGGACCAAACTGGGCAAACTTCCAGAGGGCTAGCTGTGTTCAGCACAACTTATTGGGCTTGAAGAGGTTGGGGATGCTAATACCTGGCCCAGATCCTCCATTCCTGGTCTTATCCACTTCAGGGTGCCTCCCCGCATCCCTCAAGAACAGCAGCAGCCTCGTCTGGAGAGGTGGGAATGGGGGAGGGACACTGTGGCTGATAGCTAAGCTGCACCTCCTGTCAGAGCATCCTGTAGGAGAGTGGCCTCTAAATAATCAGGGAGGACACCATGGCAAGTTCTCACAGCCCATCCTGGGGGTGGGGACCAAGCAGGAGTGAAGGGATGCTTGGTGGAGTGGCTTCACAGCCAAACCAAGCCCCCCAGCTGTCCTAGGAAAAAGGGGAGAAGGTCAGACGCTTCTGATCTATCTCATATGTGTGTAAAGTATGATGAAAGATACACAATCAACTGGAAGAGGGAACTGGGAGGGTGTTCCAGTTACCTGTGACCATATGAGAAACCACAGAAACTTCGTGTCTTAGATCAGAGCTCTGTGATGGGCTGCATTTCCTGGCCCGTCAGCTGGAGCTGCAGACCTCTGCAGGCTCAGTGGGCTTGGGCCAAGAAGATTCACTCACACACCCGACAGTAGGCGCTCGAGCTCAGCTGGGTTATCAACCGAAGCACCCACGCGAGCTTTCCTGCGAGGCTTCTCCAGGACGGGACTGAGTTTCAAGAGGTTGTGTTCTGGGTGTCGAGGGTGGAAGCTGTGAGATGTCTAGCCCTGCAAGTTCATTTCATTTTATGCCTCCAGTAAGTGACTGTGCCAACCCAGATACAGAGGAAGGGAAGTAGATTCTTGCTCTTTATGGGAGGAATGTCAAGGTCGTGTTGCAGACAAAGACATGGGACAGGAGATATCATTGCCTCTTGGCAAAATACAATTTTTCACAGGAGGATATTTACTTTCCATTGTTTAGTCTGTGGTAGTGCTTGGACTTCCTGTCTATGTTGACATCCACATGTTTCCGAGGAGTTCAGATCCACCATATTTAGATACTCATTCACTTGCTGTTGGTTGGTTACCTCGCCTCCATCAATAATACCCAATTCTGAATTTCCCTGACTTTCTTGCGTATTTTCACTGCTTTTTAGACTTAACACATCACACTGCCTGTTTTTAACTACCAACCCACATCTCTAGTTAAAAATTATAATGTTGAAATGATGATAGTTTCAAGAGATGGGTGAAGAAAGGCAGTAAAACCACAAAAGCAGAGTTTTCCGAGATTTATCAGAGAACTGTGGTGGGAGTGAAACTAAGGACGGTCGTGTCTTTCTAAACAAAACATTTGCTTGGGCACAATGTGGTGAGAACGGCTGTGGGGAAGCTGTGTGTGGCTGTGTGTGTATTCAAAACTAGCTTCTCAGGCCGTCAGCCTTCAGTGACACTGTTTCTGCAACAGTGTGGGTCATATTCACTTCGATCTGACTCCAGGTGGAAAGAAAGCACCAAATATTTAAACCAAACAAGAAGCAAAACAAACAAAACAAAGCCATGAGCTTGGGTGATGTGGAAAAACAGGGAATCTGCTCGTTTTTAAAAAGTGTCTTCCCAAACACTTGGATAAAGATGGCACTGTGTGTCACTTCCCCTATCTGCACCATGGCCGGTGGGGGCGGGGATGGGGAGCAGCAAGGGCCTGATGCTCTCTGCCCTGCATAGCGGCTCAATCAGGGTCCTGAGGACATGGATCTGTAGGCTCAGCTCTGCCCCAGGCGTTAATGTGAGAGGAACACAGTGAGAAATCTGCTCAGAAACCGGGAACTAGACCTGTCCCAGTGTTCCCTACAAGGCAGGTACTTCCTCCATGACACGTCTGGTTGTTAGGGCGACAGTGGAGAAAGCAGGCAGAGATGTTGGACAGGGTGACTCGGGTCAGCCAGCCATGCCCTGCCCTGTTCTGTGCCTTCGGGGGGCCAGAGCTGAAGATCTGCAGGGAGCATGAGCAAAGATGGGGGTGATCTGTGTTACTTGGCTCTGCCCCTTTGGAGAAGCAAGAGAATTAATACATAGTAATGGCGCAGGATGGAGAAGGTGTGGAACCCCAACTCTAAGAGCTGGGTCTCCACTTAAATGAATGTCAAATGTCTATAATCATTGAAGAGGAAATGTCTGGGGGAAATCTCGATAGTGACCTGTTTTATTTATTTGAATCGTAACTGACTACAGCAGCAGATGGACATATTCACCTTTTACAATAGAAGGAGAGGTTGGATCACAGCTACACTACTGTAGTTGTACTGTTGTCACGTTGAAAGTCAAAACTATGCCTCCCCATTTTACATTTGACTTTGTTTCAAGGATGACATGAATATTTGGGGTGGGGGGGTCACTGTTGCATGGATTCTGTGCCTTTATACCTTCCTCTAGCTTGAGCTTGCCAGTATCCTGGTGAGGGGAAGGACCTCTGGGTTATTGCTGATTAATCTCGAAAGCAAGAAAGTGGGGTTTGACTTACTAGCAGCCCAGAAGGACACTGTTTTGCTAACATGCTTGTAAACTGCTCTTCCATGAAGGGCATGTGCTTGTTGACAAAGGATCTGCCTGTGATTGTGAGTGAGGCTGGTGTCTGCTGATGGGGCTGGCAGGCCATTTTCAGAGTGCTCCAGCAACCTTTAGATTTGTTTTCCCCTACTGAACTGAACATTACCTTGATGGGAATGGAATTTAGGTCACAGCCGCTGCCATTTCCAGAAAATGATGAGCTGAGCATCCCTGAGACGCAGCTCTTAGTTTAAGGCCTTTGAGGATCCGGTAGGTCTGTGCTGGAAAGTAGCCTACTTCTGAACTCAGGAGTTTATGTCCTTGTGTATTAGCTTTTCTACTGCAGTATGGCCATAGAGAGAGACTTAAAACTACAATCATTCATTTGCTCACGGTTCTGTGGGTCAGACATTCATCTGCAGTTTCTGGAGGCTCAGGGAGGAATCTGTTTCCAACTCACTCAGGCTGTTGGCAGAATTGATCCCTGTGCACACGTGGGGCTGAGTCCCTCTTCCTTGTCTGAGGTCACTTTCTGCTCTTAGAAGCCGTCAACATTCTTTTGGCCATGGCTCTCTCCAGCACAAGGCCAGCAGCAACCATTACAGGCAGTTGAAGTCTTTCAAGCTTCAGATCTCTAGAGCTTCCCCTTTGTACCTTCCTCTTCTGCCTCAGCAGCCATAGAAAGACCTCTGGTTTTAAAGACTCGTGTGATTAAATTGCGCCTGCCTGGATTATCCCTTTTCAGGTCGATTGTGCTATATAACTTTTGAATCCATGTAGAAGTGATCCCCACCCCCAAAATTCATGCTATCTTCAAAATAAAGTAAAATGTAAAATATAAAGGGATGGTTTTGATTCTCATCATGACCACAGTAGAGCTAGCCATTCAACTATTCTTTTTATGACAAAGAGAAAATATAACCATCTGCTTCCGTAGTCAGATACAATTCTGGCTGGTCCTTCTCTCAGGTCAACCATGATATATATATGTATCAGCCTCAGTCACATTTACGAGTACAGTTCCTATCTCATAAGGAACTTATGAGGGTCAAGTGAGAGGACACAGAAAAGATGGAAAGACACTTAGCACCCATTGTCCAGTTGTGAGAAACAGCAGGCTGTGGGATCTTTCATGGAGGAGGGCATTTTTAAAATTCTGCCCTCTGCATCCTGGCTGTGTTGTTGGGAGCCAAAGAGTTACTGCAAGTGATTCCACTGGACATGTCTGTCCAGGCTTCATCAATATTGCTTTGACTGTGTAATGACATGGCAGTGGGTCTGATGAGCCTTAGTGTCCAGTTTGTACTAGGCAGTGGGTCTCTGTTATGGTTTGGCTATACAGTTTGACAGTGTCCCCAAAAGGTCTATGTATTGGAGACAAGTCCTGTGTGGTGATGTGGAACCCTTAAGAAGTGGGGTGGGGGGGTGATTAGGTCATTGGTGCTGTCACCCTTGAAAGTGCGTCTGTGTGCTCAAGTCTGTAATCCCAGCACTTGGAATCATGTGCAAAGGTAAACCCACCGTAGTACAACAGACTTCTCAACACAAACCTTAAAAGCCAAAAGAGCTGGGAGTAAAGTGTGTCAAGCCCTAAAAGAAAAAACTTCCAACCTAGACTGATATATTTTGCAAAACTATCTTTCAAAATTGGTAGAGAAATAAGGTCTTTCCATGAAAAAGAGCATCTTAAGAATTTATGATCACCAAACCAGCATTCAAAAAAATTCCCAAGCATATCCCAGAAAGAGGCAATGAAGCCAACAGTGCCAAAAAGTCTAATAGAATGAATACACCAGGCAGGGTGACAAGGTAAGCAGAAGGGATAAACGGAGAACCAGCAACAGGAAAATGACGCACTGACAGGAATAAATCAGTGCCCTTCAGTAAGAGCTCTCAATGTGAATCGCCTCAATTCCTCAACCGAACTACATAGACTGGCAGAATGGATTAAGAAACAAAACTCAATGGTATGCTGTATACAAGAAACACATTTAACCCCAAAAGAAATCTGTAAGTAAGAATCAAAGAATGGAAAACAGTATTTCATGTAATGAGAAACTGAAAACAAGCCAGAGTAGCTACCCTATTTTCAGACAAAGAGGACTTCCAGCCAAAACTGATCAGAAGAGGCAAAGGCAAGGTTACTGCATATTGGTTAAGGGAACAATTGAGCAGGAACAGATGACAGCTGTAAACATATAAGCACCAAACCTCAGCTCACCCAACTTCATAAAACAAACACGACTGAAAATAAAACATCAGATAAACATCAAAACAATTATAGTGCGGGAACCTCAATACACCACTGTCACAAATAGATCAACTAGACAAAAAAAAATCAACATGGAAATATCAGAGATGAATCATACTTGCAAACAAATCGACTTCTTAGATATCTACAGAGTGTTCTACCCAACAACAACACAACATATATTCTTCTCAGCAACACATGGAATTTTTTCCAAAATAGAACACACAGCATGGTTAAGTAAATGCAAAGGAATCAGAATTATCCCATGGATGTCATCAGATCATAATGCAATGAATCTAGATATCAATAGCAAAGAAACCACAGAAATTATGGAAATTATACAATACTCTTGAATAGTCAATGGGTCACAAAAAAAAATCAAGAAAAAAATTAAACAGTTCTTAGAATCAAACAATAATGCCGTACAACATACCAGAGCTTCAGGGACACAATGAAAGCAGTCCTAAGAGAGAGACAAACGGAGGGTCGGGCGGGGACAGAAGGAGAGAGACAGAAATTATAGCTGTGAATGCTCACATCAGAAAAATAGAATGAGCTCAAATAAATAAACTAATGATGCACCTCAAGGTCCTAGAAAAACAAGAACAAGCCACACCCAAAGCTACTACAAAGAAGGAAATTACTATAAAGATCAGAGCAGAAATGAATGAAAATGAGTCCAAAAAACAATACCAAAAATCACTGAATCAAAGAGCTGGGTCTTCAAAAGAATAAAAAATAGATGTAAACCCTTACCCAATCTTACCCAAAAAAAGGAAAGACCCAAATTAATGTAATTAGTTATGAAAAAGCTGAAGTCACAATAGACCCTGCTGAAATCCAGAAAATTATGAGTAACTACTTTGAACACCTGCACTCTTAATAAGTTGGAGAATACAGAAGAAATGAATAGATTTTTAGATACATACAAATTATCAAAACTTAATTAAGAATATATTAAAACCCTGAATAATTCAATTATAGCCAATGAAACTGAAGAAATAATAAAAAACCCACCACTAAGACAAGGCTAGGACCCAATGGATTCACTACCGAATTCTACAAGAAATTCAGGAAAGATCTAACTCCAATACTCCTCAAATTCTTTAATGATTTTAAAAGGAAGGAGTATTCCCAAAGTCATTCCTGGAAGCTACCATTATCCTGATTCCAAATCCACAGTAGGACCAAATGAAAAAGAGCATTACAGTCCCATCCCTTTAAGAAACATAGATGCAAAACTCCTCAATGAGATATAGGCAAACAGAATGCAACAAATCATCAAAAAAGATCATACATTGTGACCAAGTAGGCTTTATCCCAGGGATGCAGGGATCCTCAACATATACAAATTAATAAATGTAACACATCACATAAATAGAAACAAGGACAAAGGTCACATGATCATCTTAATAGATGAAGAAAAAGCCCACACCAAAATCCAACATATATTCATGATTAAAAAAAAAAACCTAAGCAAATAAGAATAGAAGAACCTAATCTCAATCTGATAAAAGCCATTTATGACAAACCTCCTGCCAATATCATGTTAAATAAAGAGAAGCTGCCGGGGATACAGCTCAGTGGCACAAGCGCCTGCCTGGCAAGCACAAGGTCCTAAGTTTGATTTTGGGTACCAAAAAAAAAGAAAAAAAGAGAGAGAGAGAGAAGTTGAAAGCTTTTCCTCTAAATTCAGGAATAAGACAAAGATGTCCACTATCACCACTCCTGTTGAATATAATGCTTGAAATATTAGCCAGAACAATTAAGCAAGAAAAAGAAAGAAAAGGCATATATATAGGAAAAGAAGAAGCCAAACTATCATTATTTGTAGATGACATAGTCCTTTACATAGAAAACTCAAAGTATTTCACCAAAAGACTCCTAGAATTAATAACCAAATTCAATAATGTAGCAGGATACAAAATCAACACACAAAAATCAATAGTGTTCCTAAACACCAATAATAAACTCACCAAAAAAAATAGGAAAATAATGTCATTCATAATAGCATCGAGAAAAATAAATACTTAGAAATTAACCTAACCAAGGAAGTGAAAGACCTCTAAAACAAAAACTATAGTCCTCTGAAAATGGAGATCGAAGAGGACATCAGAAAATGGAACAGTATCTCCTGTTCCTGGATAGATGGAAACAATATTGTCAAAATGGCCATATTTCCAAAACTGATATACCAATTCAACACAATTACAATCCAAATACCAATAGAATCCTCACAGAACTAGAGAAAACAAGCCTAAAATTCATATAGAGCCAGAAGAGGCCCAGTGTAGCAAAAGCAATCCTGGGCAACAAGAGCAAATCAGGAGGCTTCCAATCCTGGACTTCAAGTTATACTACAAAGCTACAGTGATAGAAACAGCATGGTATCAACACAAAACAGACATGTGGATCAATGGAACAGAAAAGAGGATGCAGAAACAACCCCAGGCACATTCAACTATCTGGTCTTTGATGAAGGGGCCAAAAACATACCCTGGCGGAAAGATAGTCTCTTTAATAATTGGTATTGGGAAAACTGGCTGTCCACACCCAGAAGATTGAATCTAGGCCTATATCTCTCACCACATACTAAAGTAAAATCAAAATGGATCAAAGATCCAAATGTTAAAACAGAAACAATCTACTGGAAGATAAAATAACTAAAACTCTTGAAGACATAAGTATAGGCAAGGATTTTCTGAACAGAACCCCAATTGCACAAGAAATACTACCAAGAATCAACAAATAGGACCATATCAAATTAAAAAGTTTCTGCACACCAAAGGATACACCCAATAAAGAGACAACAAACAGCATGGGAAAAAATTTGCCAGCTATTCCTCAGACAGAGGACTAGTATCTAGAATATATAAAAAACTCAAGAAATTAGCCCTCCCCCAAATAAAAGACCAAATCAAAACTGGGCAACTGAAATGATAAGACACTTCTCAGAAGAAGTACAAACTGCCAATAAATACATGAAAAAAAAAATGTTCAACATCTTTGGCTATTTAAGAAATACAGATTAAAACAACACCAAGATTCCATCTTACTTCAGAAAGAATGTTGCCATCAAGAAATCAAATAATAACAAATGCTGGTGAGGCTCTGGGGGGGAAGGAACCCTACTCCATTGCTGGTGGAAATGTAAATGAGTACTACTGTGGAAATCAATATGGAGACTCCTCAGAAAACTAAAACTAGAAATTCAATTTGACCCAATTGTTTCTCTTCTAGATATCTTCCCCAAAGGGTTAAAGACATCGTATTACACTAATACATGCCCACCCATGTTTATAGCAGCACAAATCATAATAGCTCAATATTGGAAGCAGCCTATTGTCCATCAACAGATGGATTAAAAAAAAATGTGGTACTACTCTGCCATAAAGAAGGATAAACTTGAGTAATTTGTAGGGAAATAAATGCACCCTGACCATATAATTAGGTGAAATAAGTCAGACACACAAGCTTAAATGTCACATGGTTTCTCTTATATGATATACCCAAAATATAAAGAGCAAAATAAAAGATAGATAATAGGCAATAGGGAGATAGATCTTTTGCAAAAGGAAAGGGAACCAAGAGATGGCAGAAAGAGGGAAGAGAGGAGAAGAAGATGAAAAAAGAATTAAGATGTATTATGTACACATACCAACTTCCCACGAGGAATGTAATCATTATGTACTGTGAAGATACAGAAACAAAAACAAAAATTTGATTTTAAAGAGACCAAAAAAATCACAGATTTTGGAATCTTTTCTGCAGTGAAATCCTGGCCCACCAATTACTAGCAGTAGAATGAGTCAGCTGCTAGGGCGTTCTCAGCCTTGATTTCCTTATTTATGAATACAGCACCAAAAATATGAAATTTATGTAGATTAAGTGAGAGGACACAGAGAAGACACTTAGCAGAGTAAACTCAGTGGCCATCAGCTGTAATTATTTTATCTTGCTAAACTTTTTGAAACTTTCTCCTTAGGTATTTGAGAAGCCAAGTTCATGGGGGGCCTGGCCGCATCAGGAGGCCCTGAAATTCACAGCTTTGTGAGGCATCACGTGGGAACTGGGGATTCGCTGCTTCCAGGGCCCCAGGCAAAGGTGAACCTCTCGGATCCTTAGCGCTGCCTAAGTCCTTGAGTGTGAAGGAAAACACGTGTGAGTCATCCCCGAGCTCTGCTCTTCTCCTCCCATGAGAAGCTCAAAGTACAGAGGCACAATGTTACACTGAATGGGAAAAACCAAAAAACGTTTCCTCTAAAATTAGGAGCAAAACAAGGATGGCCACTTCCACCATTCCTGTTCACTACTGTACTTGACGTTTTGCCCAGAGCAATCAGGCAAGCAAAAGAAACAGGGTGAAAATAGGACAGGAAGAAGTCAAAGTATCCTTGTAGATGATATGATCCGATACTTACAAGACCCTAAAGACTCTGCCAAAACTCCTTTAGATCTGAAAAACAAATTTAGCAAAGTAGCAGGATACAAAATCAACATTAAAAAATCAATCGTTTTTCTATACACAAATTTTCTTAGCTGAGAACAATTCCATTCATAATGGCTTCAAAAAAATCAATTAAATACCTAGAAATCACCTTAACCAAAGAGCCGAAAGACTTCTGTAATGAAAATCACAGAACATTGATAAAATTGAAGAAGACACCAGCAGATGGAAAGACCTCCCATTTCATGGGTCAGCAGAATTAATATTGTCAAAATTATCATATTACCGAAAGCAATCTCCAGATTTAATGCAACCCCATCAAAATTCCAATGATATTTTTCACAGAACTGAAAACAAAAAACAATCCTAGAATTCATATGGAAACACAAAAGACCCAGAATAGCCAAAGTAATCCTGAGCAAAAGGAGCAATACTGGAGGCATCACAATACCTGCTTGCAAATTATACTACAAAGGCGTAGTAATAAAACCAACATGGCCTGGGCGTAGTGGTGCATGCCTGTAATCCCAGCACTCGGGAGGCTGAGGCAGGAGGATCAACATGAGTTTGAGGCCAGCCTGGGCTACATAAGTGAGTTCAAGGCCAGCCTGAACTACACAGTGAGACCCTGCCTCAAAAAAAAAAAAAAAAAAAAAGAAAGAAAAGGAAAGAAAGGAATAAGGGGCAAGAGGAGATGGTGTGAGGGAGGGTTAAATGGTGGTGGGTATGAGCAAAATATTTTATGTATAAAAATGCCACACTGAAATCCAGTGTTTCATAAAATTAATATGCACTCATAAAATATATTTTTAAGAAAAGAAAAGAACACAAGGGAGAGACTGCACATCTGAACACCAAGTCAGCCGAGACGTGGAGAGGGGACTAGAAGCGTTCAGGAGGCCTTTGCTTGTTTGTTATCTAGGGGTTCTACATTTTATCAGTGCTTTTGCTTGTTTTGCATCTTCAAAGGACCAGGCTAGTGGGAGCCTGGAATAGAGTTAAGATGAGCCTCCACAGTTCAGCGAGGAAGTATGTCAGTCGGGGGACATCAGCACCCCGCCCTCCCGCCCTGACATCACAGGCCTCGCCAGTCAGGCCGCAAGGTCTTGCCGGAGCTGGCAGAGAGGTCTGAGTGGGCCCTGCTGAGCCAGGGACTGCAGAGAAGAGGACGGCTGCTCCCTCCAAAGCCTGCTTCCTCCAAAGACAGCTCCGCTGTCCTCGGCCTCTGGTCTGCGGCTCTGACGTGGGAGGCGAAGCGGAGGCCACCCAGCGCGGGTCGCTGCTGCCTGGAGTGGAACCCACCCAGCCATCGGCAGGCAGTGACAGAGGGCTCAGCCCCACAGCTACGCCCCACCCACCGCCCTGTTCCCAGGCTCCACATGGCTCCGAAGCCTCAGTGCCACCAAGAGAGCTGCTAGGCCTGGAGACACCGCTCAGAGGACAACCACGGCAGCTGTCCAGGCAGACGCCGGCCAGTCTGCTTCTCCCGCTGGCCGCCCAGCCGCGCAGACGCATGCATGATTTGAGGTTGGTGTCTGGCTGAGGTCTCAAGCAGCTGCCAGACTTGTCAGTGCCTGATGAAATATGAGTGAGAGCCAGGGCCGCCTTCTTCCGCTCCCCTTGGAGAATGTCTCCAGCTTCACCAGGCGGAGTCCCCCCAGCAAGAGCCGAGCACGTAGGACCGAACATCTGGCAGGCTTTTGGAAGGCTTCCTGGTTCAGAGTCGGAGGCCCCACCAGGCACTCCCAACTGCTCTTGCCAACCAATGCTTTATTATTCCTCGAGTGTCTTCTACCTAGGAATCCATTTGAGCCCCCTCATGCAGACCAACATCCGTAGAATGTCGTGGTGCAAGGAGTCCTCAAGACCAACAGCCAGCACCACCAGAGATACTCTTAAATGGTGCTGAGTAAAAACTGTTGGGAGCCAAATGGGGACTATATGATGTACCTACATTTAAAATGCACACATGTTATGGCTTATATCTAGATGTCCCCTACAGCCTCACAGGGGAGTCTTTTAGGAGTGACTGGATCACTGTGGCCTCAGCCTTCTTCTGTGGCCTGTGTGTCCCCCTCACAACAAGCTTCTCTTTGTGGAGTCGCCCTCACTGCTTTCTTCCCTTGTACCCAAATGACGCTGACCAGCATGATCATATTTTAGGAAAACTGGCTTTCAGTAGCTTCTTCCTGAAAACCACCATGGCCAATTCCAGATCCTTGCAGACGCTCTTCCCAGATGTTCCTATTTGCTGCCTCCTCCGCTTTCACTGCCAAGGAGAAGGTCAGAGCAGAAGGCTCTTCTCTTCTGGAATAAAGCTGGTTCTCTCGAAATCAATGCTTCTTATTTTCCCAATTAAAAAGAAATGGGCAAAATCCAGTGCACTTAGGAATTTTAAGTTGGAAAACCCAAGAACGACCCTTAAAGATTTATTTCCACTTCCCATTTTTTGGAGCCCGTGACGCTCTTAATTGGCCAAAGCTGGTGCAGCAGATTGTTCTTTCCAAGATAGCCGTGATACTGCCATTTCGCAATCTCTTCTTACCGTGTCACTTTGACTCTGCTGTTATTAAGAGGTGTGGGGGGCACATCCCCTGCCTTTGAAACTGGTTGGCTTTTTGTGACTGTCTCACAGAGTACAGTGGTGCAGCACCGTATGACCTCCAAGTGTAAGTCATAAAACAAATTTCTGCGCTGTTTCCTAGGACACGTGCTTTGGCAGCGTTTGGTTGTCATGTGAGGAGTCTGCCTGCCCTGGGCCGCCATACTGTGAGGAAGCCCCAGCTGCTGCATCTGGAGAAACACAATGAAGGGCACCTGTGTTCCCTGGCATTCCTAAAAAATTGTTCTGTCTCCTCACAGTAAATTTGCTCATCTCTCTTCCATCCATTACCTGTTGATTTTGTATGGTTGGCTTTGGGTTTTTGGTGGTGGTGGTGATGCTGCTTGGTTATTTGTTTGTTGCCTTTTGCTTTTTTTTTAGACAGAGCTCTTGCTAAGTTGCCTCCTAGGCTGGGTCTGAACTTTCATTCAGTCCTTTTGCCTCAGCCTCCCAGAGTGCTGGAATTACAAGCATGCACCCTCATATCTGGCTTTGTGTTGATACTTTTTAGGTTTAAGTCTCACTTTCCCGTCCATGTATTTCTCGAAGGAAGCCATATTACACCACAAGTATTGGTAACACAAACTGTTCAGTGTTACCTATGGCAACCACCAATAGGACATGCTACTAGTACATAGCTGTAGAAATGACTGGCCTCTTCAGACTTAAATTAGCACCATCTCCAGACAGGAACAGCCACTGTCTAGGGTCCACATTAAAGTAACTCTTTCAGGTCATCACTACCACTGTGCAGCTTGGCGTGTTAATTTTCCATAGCTGTGACAAAATACCTGAGATAATCAACTTAAAGGGAGTAAAGACTTATTCTAGCTCATGGTTTCAGTCCATGGTCTCTTGGCTACATTGCTTTTGAGTCTTTGGCAAGAAAGAACATCATGGTGGAAGTGCATGATGAAGGAGCTGCTCAACTCATGGCAGCCAGGAAGCAAAGAAAAAGACAAGAAGTGTCCAGGGCCTCAAGGGCATGCCTCCAAAGACCTAACATCTCCCTATAGGCCTCACCTCCTAAAAACTCCACCACCTCCCAATAGTGGCACAGGCTGGCAAACAGCCTTCAACTCTTGGCCTTTGGGGACATTTAAGATCCAACCCATATCACTTGGACAGGCCTTTGAGTGTATTGGCCACACTTCCACATACAGGCCTGCTACCCTCACCTTCACAGCCCATGGCGTCCCGTACCATTTCACCCAGGGACAGTTTCCCATCCATCTTCGCTTCTCTGTGGGCACCGAGATGACACCTCGCATGTGGGAGGCCAGTAAATGTTTACAAAACCAAACTTGCTCCACCTCTCTTGCTACTCTCTTCCCAACAAGAATGGATCCAAGTCAAGTTAGAAACATATGTTTAAAGCAGAGGTACAGAACTGAAACATGCTTGTTAGCCATAATGGCTACAGGCCACGTGACTTTTTCCCAGCAATACGAAGAGCAACAACAATAAACTCAAAAGGCCCAAAAGGGGTTGCGAACCTAGGAAAGTCAGTTACTCACCCAGAGGAATCCATGTGTTTTGCCAAGAGGGGTCTGGGACCTTAACTGTCCATCGCATGGTGGGCTGTTACATTTTTTTCTTTGTATCATTCTATGCTGTGCTACTTTTTCCAGATCTTTTGATCCCTCCAGGCTTCAGTTCCTCCTCCTCTCAGCCAATCCCATCCATTTCTTCATTCCCTCCTGTCCGACTTTCTCCCCAAATGCATGGACTCTAACTAGAAGTCTGTGTAGATTACACTACACATAACAAGAGGTTTATGTCTTCTGTTCTTATTTCTAACCATGTGTGATGACAATGGGTGGCATTGGAGTCCCACTAGGAGTTCCCACTGTGGAACTCAAAACATCGCATCTCCATGTCTTTGCCTCTCCTCTCTCCTTCCCTCACATCTCAGATCTCTTGGTGCTGAGTCACTTTCCACATGGGTGCCAATAGCCCTTCCTTTCCTGATTTCTTAGTGATGCTGTCATCTCCATCCCTGCCTCTCTACTCAGCCTCCAAGGACACTTGGATCTCTAGACAAGAAAACCTCTCTTCCACAGCCATCTTGGTACTGCACCAAACTTGGCAAATTCTTTGCAGCTGTTCCTTCATGACCTCCCTTCCTAGGCAATCCCTAAGCCCTTCCCTTCCATCTTCCTGGCCCTTGGAATGACTCTGGCTCTGTTTCTCAAGACCCACCAAGTGGCTAGAACCCATGACCTTTTCCTTCCCTTAACCTCAGGGCATTTCTGTAACATCTCCTGCTGGCTGCCACACATTCAACTTGAACTCAGCTCCCTCGCCTTCAAGGTGTGACCTCATCCTCGACCTCCCTGCTTCTCTCTTTGCCCCAGCAGACTCATTCCCTCCCTTTCACTGGCGGCCCTTCCCTACCTGCTCAGTGTGCACCTGCTTCACAAAGCTCCTCTGGACCTCTGACCCTGCCCTCTTTAGCTTGGAGACACCAGCTGGCCAAGGCTCTGGGCAGTCTCCATTAGACGTGCATCTGAGTTCTTTGGGGAGGCACATTTGCATGTGTGCGTACTCTTTGTAAAGCACCTGTGTGAACTTAGTTTTCACTGTTTAATGGTTCACCTGGGCCCTGTTTGTCCCTTGACTTTGCTGTGAGACTTTTAGCTCAGCTGGCAAAATTCAGGCAGGAGAAACCTATGCAGGCACAGAGGGCTCAGGAATGCCAGGGGTGGAGGACGGGTTAACCATTCACTTTCCTCCCATGAAGAACAGCAAGAAGCGGCCCCAACACTACCCACAGCCCTGCTGTTCCTGACCCAACACGGCAAGGCTCTCCCTGTCCCGATGACCAACCAAGGAGGACAGGAGGCCAACCGAGCTCCAGCCAGGATGTTCCATTACAGCAAAACATTACTGCAGTCATTCCCAGTGCTGGTCGTCCCTGGAAGCCCCTTCACAAATGTGTCTGAGAGGATCTGGAGGAAATTCTGCCTCTAGCCATGTCTTCAGAGGTACCATCTTCTAAGAAAGGGTAAGCCTTAACACCTCCACAGTTTCCTCCTCCAGTTTTCATTGTTAGTGTGGCAGATTGAGAAAATATCTTCTGAAAAATCAGAAGAGTTGAAAGTACAGTGAAAGTCTATCTACCACTTTCTTCCACAATTGTAATATTTGCCAGATATATTTCACTACTCTGTGTATATTTGTGTATTCTTGGTTTTGTACCATTTTTGTTGTTACTAAGCCATTTAAAAGTAAGTTCCAGGCATCTTGGTATTTTATTCCTAAGAACAAGAACTTAGATGGTTTTATTTAACCCCACTATTATTATACCTAATAAGATTAACAATAATTCATATTTAAGCCATATTTAAAATTGCTCAGTCATCCTAAAAATATCTTTTATAGCTTTGTTTTTGCTAAATCAACATCCAGTTGAGGATCACACATTGCATTTGGTTATTACTTCTCTTTTGTCTATTTTTAATTAAATATATTTAATGTTCAGTGTAATTAATTCATTTTAAATCTACTATTTAATGAATTTTTTAAATATATCTACCCTTATATAACTACAATATATAACTTCAATCAAAGTGTGAAAAAGTTCACTCATTCTCCCTTCATAGCCTCTTACCTCCCAGCCTTCCCCCAAACCCCCACCCCCATCAACCACTGATCTGATTTTTACCATTATAGCTTTGCCAGCTCAGAAACTTTATAAATACAATAATATACAGCTTCAACCTTTCTGCATCTTGCTTCTTTCACTCGGTATGTATTTTTGAGAGCCATCCATGTTGTTGTACACGTGAATAGTTTGTTCTTTCTATTGCTGAGGAGAGAGTCGCTGTATGAACATACTACAGTTTGCTTTTCCATCACCCATGATGGACACTGGGATTGCTTCCAGTTTTAAGCTATTATGCTGAAAAAGCTCTGATGAAAATTCTTGTACAACTCTTTTTGTAAACACATGCTTTCATTTCTCTTGGGTAAAAATCTGTAACTAGGATTTCTGGATCACAGAAGTATATATTTAATTTTATAAGAAATGGCCAAACTGTTTCTACAGTGTTTACAATATTTTATGTGCCTACAAGCACTATATGAGAGTTTTAGTTTCTCTGTATCCTCAGCAATGCTTGATATGACCAATCCCTTCCTTTTTGCCCACTGTGTGGATGTATAGTACCTCTCCGTGGTTTTAATTTCATGCCCCTTATAACTGGAGATGATATGCATGAGATGTTCTTTTCACTTGCCTACTGGCCAATTGTGTTTATATTCTTTTTGTTTTATTATTTGGGGGCGGGGCAGTGCTGAGGATTAAACCCAGGGCCTTGCACATGCTTGGCAAGTGCTTTACCAACTGAGTTACATCCCTAGAGTTACATCTATACTCTTTCGGTAGTGTGTCTGTCCAAATATTTTGCCCTTTTAAAAAGTAGATTGTGTTTTTGTTACTGAGATTTTCATGTGAGTCCGTTGCCAAGTTTGTATATTACAGATAAATTCTTCCAGTCATTGATTTGATTTTTTTTCATTTTCTCAATATTGTCTTTTAATGAACCGATGTTTTTATTTTGATAAAGCCCAATTTACCAATTTTTATGGTTGGTGCTTTCCCTTATCTTGCCTAAGAAATATTTGCCTACCCCAAGTTTACAAAGATTTTCTTCTATTTTTATTCTAAAAGTTCTGCAGTTTTAGTTTTTGCATTCAGGCCTGTAATCCATTTAGGGTTATTTTTTCGAATGTGGAGAGTTTGCTTTGTTACTTATACCCAGCTGTTCCAGGAACATTTGTTGAAAAGACTCTATTTTTCCAAATGAATTATTTTTGCAGCTTTGTTTTTAAAAATTAAATTACAAAACAACCAGAGTCAACTGACCAAATACACGTAAGGGTCTCTCCCTGAACTCTCTATTCCACTCCATTAATTTATATGCCTACACCTGCATGCAGTGTCTTGATTACTCTAGCTTACAGTAAACTTCAAAAAATAAAAAATCAGTTACGTAAATTGTCCAAATTATTCTTCTTTTCCAAAATTATTTTGGCTCTTCTGCTCTTTTGCATCCATTTAGAGCTTGTTTAATTTTTTGAGAAATGTTTTATATTTCAAACATAAATACATAGTCTGTATTATACCATATCATATATTATATAATAATAAATATATATACACATGTATGTGTTTATATGTTAAAGGCATTTATATTTTCTTTCTTTAAAGACTACTGAGTTTTGTGTTGAAAGCAACTAATTTTCTGGTGGACTGACTCATCCTTGGTGGGGTGGATATAGAATTGCCTTTATTCTTGCCCAGTCTGGTCCTGCTCCTGAAGTGCTGCCTTTCTGATCGTCCACTCAAAGCCCTCGATGTTCATCCCTGGTGGTCAGAATCCAAGCATCTCCCAGTTCTGGCAGCTCCAGCAGTTGTTCAGTTTCCAGCTCACCATTGTCCTTCTTACCCTGGGGATTGAGATTTGACTGCCCTTTTGCAGTCCCCCCTACACGCATGCAGCTTGTATTTAGCCAAGGATTGAAGGTGTGTCCGTCAGCTTTTCATTGCTATGACCAAATAGCTGAGAATATCAATTTAAAGGAGGAAAGATTTATTTTGGATCATGGTTTCAGAGGTTTCAGTCCATGGTTGGCTGGCTCCACTGTTGTGGGCCTGTGGTGAGAGAGAACAGCATGGCCAAAGAGCATGACAGAGGACGGCTGCACACCTCAGAACAGCCAGGAAGCAGAGAGAGAAGGACTGGCTGGGAATAGACATAGCCCCAAGATCACACCTCCATGATCCACTACCTTCAACTGGAACCACCTCCTGTTTCCATCACCTCCCAATAATGCCATCAGATTCGAATCCCATTAGGTGGTTAATCCACTGATCACATCAAAGCTCTCAATACATGAGCTTTAGTGGGGCATTTCATATTGACACCATAACACAAGAGAAATCATTTGGCCTAGACATTTTTCTCTATGTACTTTCTTCCCTTCAGTGCTCTGCCTTGACCTCCCTAACTCCAACATCGGTGTCTTCAGCACAGTGAAGCTTCTGCATTTTCTTCTGATTCACCCTCTCTGTGCTGGGGTGAGCAGATAGCTCTGGCAGGAATCTGGATGATTGTAAAGCTCACCTGGTTGGTTTCTTTTCTCTTGGAGCATTTAGTCTGTTGCAACCTAATATCTCATGTCTGAAAGCAGTTATTTAATATATTTTATTTAGTCTTTAAAATAAAATTGTGTGGCAAGAGGACTAGCCAGTACTACTTACTCCGTTATGGATAGAAGTAGAAGAGTAGTCAAGCTCTCTTAATCTAAAACAGGGCTTAGAAAAGCCTTTTTTTTTTAAGGTCCAAGTAGTAAATATTTTAGGTTTTCAGGCAATACTGTTCTGTTGTAATCTCTCCACTATTACATTATACTACAAATGAGCATGACTATGTTTAAATAAAACTTTATTTACAAAACAGGCAAGCAACCTGAAGGCCAAAGATCACCAGTCCTTGATCAAGAACAATACCCCTGCCCTTTTTTCTCCCATGACATTGACTTTGTCAAGACTCCAGGCCAGTATCGTGCTTCCCCAAATATAAGAGCTGTTTGGAAAATAACCAGCCTTGAAAACGAGAGCTCAAAAATGCCAGCCCCAGTCAGCCTATCCTTGCCTTACCTGCCTTCCAGGGTAGCCACCGCGCAAGAGAATAGTGATGGCATTGACACAAATTCTGTATTCATTTTATTATTTTCTGAAGATATCACATAACATATTCTTTATCCTCTGTATTTTCTACAAATTGTTAGTTAGGTTAAGAGGCTTCATGAAAACCAGGTTTTACAAAATTTTGGCAAGAATAGCATGTTAGGTAATATTGGGAATGAGACCCCCTGAGGAATCTGAGCTAAAGAACACAGGCCCCAGCCCTGTGGCCGGAGGCCAGGCCCAGCAGGAACTGCTCTGCATTTGCAAATCATGGCACTGGCGCCTTGCTGTACTCTTCCGACCGCTGGAGCCTGCATCCGGCATGGGCCTGGGTCTGGCTGCTTCTTTATCTGCCAGGGTGAGCAGGGACTTGTCTAGACTGGGACACTGCCCCGGAATTGTGGGTCCCAGAAGAAAACCGCACATTCGAAATCACAGAGAAATTCCGTGTGTGTGTGTGTGTGTGTGTTGTTGTTGTTGTTATTGTTTTATTTGTTTTGGGCTTTTTTTCTTTTTTCTTCTTTCCTTCCTCTTTCTTCTTCACCAGATCATTGCAATTTGGGGGATTTTCCTTTGTCCTTTTTCCTTGGTTATTATCTCTTTTTCTTACTTCTTTTTTTAAAAATTTTTACCTCTTCTCCCTTTTTTTTTCTCTCTTTAACTTTTTCTCACTTTACTCCCTATATAATTTCTATTTTTCTCCCTTTTTTTCTTTTATCTTCTATTTCTTGTGAGGTTTTTTCTCTTACCTTTACCTAATTCTGTAAACATCCTTCTACTTTCAATAGAATCCTTTGTACCACTTCCTTCTCTTCCTTATATCATATAGTTTAAGATTTCAAATCTTTCCTCTTGCATTCATCCATTCCCAGCCCCCTGTATCTTTATTAGTATAACCATAAAGCTTTATTAACCTTAGAGTTAGTTAACTCTATAAAATTACTGTTGAACTCTTTTCTACCATTAGTGGAGAGATAGCCATTGCATTTAGCACATATTAGCTGTGAGGTAATACCTGGGTTGTCTTAATATTTATACTAAAATTGTGGATTTCTTCTCTCAAGTTAAGGGTGGTGCATAATTGTTTCTTATGGTATGTTATATCCAATTGGTCTTGAACTACTATAGCCAATTTGGTTGATACTAGCAGGGTTGCATAATTGTTGCTATTAATGGGTTTTCTCTGTAAGCCAACACCTAGTTTGCCTTTGTGACACTAACAATACTATAGTACATTCCCAGAGAACTTGGTTTTGGGCCAATTATACTGTATCCTCCCCTCCCAAATTAACCAAGATAGTCAAATCTTGGAGCTGAAGCAAAGGACTATGGTTAGCCATGCCCAAAATTCTGAAGACACTGAAGAGTGTCTAACCAAAGGGACCTCTATACTAGCAACAAAGTCTTTACACTATAAACATCCACAAACTCCAGCACAAAACAAAACAAAACAAAGCAAGCAAACAAACAAACAAACAAACCAATAGAAACATGAGAAGACAAGGCAACAAAATGCTGCCCAAAACTCCCAACTCCCCTGAAGCCAACCCATGGGCTCCAAGGTGGAATAGCATAAGCCACACCCCCAGATCACTGGAAAGGATAAAAGAGGAGGTTAGAAAACAGATCTAAAAAGTACTCAGCAGGATCACAGGAGATATAACTAAATAGATGATGCAAGTAATAACCAAAATGATTCAGGAGCTTTCAGAGTATACTAATAAAAAGCTAGCTGGGCTAACCAAACTGATATAAAACATAAATGACGGTTTAGCAAAGACTTACAGTCTATGAAAAGGTTTCAGTCAGAAATCCAGGAGATTAAAAATTACGCTGAAAGTATGGGCAGCAGAAGTGACCACTATGAGGACAGAATCTCAGAACCGGAAGATCTTGCCTTTGAAGACCGAATACTCAGAGACCTACCATAAAAGCAACAAGAGAAGATGAAAAATGGATCCAACAGCCATTAGATGATGCAAAGAAGACAAATCTAAGATTAATTGGAATAAGTGAAAAATCAGAAGATATGGCCACAGAAATAATGGCAGAAAACTTCCCAAATATAGGGGAAGAAATAAACATACAGATGAGCAAGGCATATAGAACCCCAAATAGCCGTGGCCAAAAGAGACTCTCTATGCCACATTATATTCAAAGAACCAGAAGTCCAACACAAAGACTGAATCTTAAAAGCTGTTAGAAAAAAGCAATGAATCACTTATAACGGTAAAACCCATTAGAATCACAGCAGACTTCTCAATACAAACCTTAAAGGGCAGGAGGGCTTGGAGTGAAGCATTTCAAAACCTAAAAGACAACAACTTGCAATCCCAACTTATGTCCTGAAAAGCTTTCCTGCAAAATCATGGAGAAATAAGATATTTCCATGACAAGGGGCACCTCAAGAAATTCATGACCACCAAGCCAGCATTACAAAAGATTCAAGGATATCCTAGAAAGAGACAATGAAGCCAACTGTGCCAATAAATCAAAATGAATGAAAACACCTGCTGGGATGAGCAGCTAAGCAAAAGGAAAAGAACAAAAATAAAGAAATCAGTACCAGAAAAATAAAGCAATGAGTGGAATAAGTCAATACCTCTTACTAATAACCCTCAACGTGAATGGTCTCAATTCCCCAATCAAAAGACACCAATTGGCAGAATGGATCAAGAAACAAAATCCAATGATATGCAGTATACAAGAAACATATTTCATTCAAAAAGAAATTCACAGAGTAAAAACCAAAGGGTGGAAAACAATATCCCATTGTTGGGAGCCTTTTTCTTACTGCGCCACCAACATGGCGCGGATAGCCTGCTTCCTATCAGCTGATCAGCCTATGTTCCGCATTTCTATGTTCCCTTATTAGGGAAGGTTTTGGGCAGCGGGCGGATCCCTGCGGTGGCGCCCAATGGGTGTGCTATTCGTGGCAGAGGGTGATTGGAGATGGATTCCTATATAGGAGAGTGCCCGGGGGAAAAGGAGAAGGAAGAAGCTGGAAGAAGCTAGCTTAGCTTGAGAACCGGCTTGGGTGCGACTTCGGTCCCTGTACAGCATTAATAAATTGTTAATAACAAGTTCCACTTTCGTGTGTTCCTTGCTGGCAAGGGCGTGCAACAAGTGGTGGCCCGTACGGGAACCGAACTCGCAACCTTGGCGTTATCAGCACCAAGGTAGGTTTCGTTTTTACTCAGCCGATTCTCCCCAGTGAGGGAGGCCGCCGATAGAGCGGGATTCTCCCCAGTGAGGGAGGCCGCCGATAGAGCGGGATTCTCCCCAGTGAGGGAGGCCGCCGATAGAGCGGGATTCTCCCCAGTGAGGGAGGCCGCCGATAGAGCGGGATTCTCCCCAGTGAGGGAGGCCGCCGATAGAGCGGGAGTGGATCCACTAAACCTCCGGTAAGAGAGGGGCCGCGGGTGTGCGGGGAATTGCTGTGAAGATACTGCACTCGACGCAGGTTTCGTTTTTACTGGCCCGGCGCAACTTAAGCGCCGGCCAAGTTTGAGGAAGTATATCTGCCTAAGCTCTGTAATGGGTGCTGCCTCGTCTTGCCAGTCAGTTTTGTGCACGCATGCAGGTACACCTTTCTCATGGCTTGCCATACAATCCACAAGGCCAGGGCATCATCGAGCGTGCTCATCGCACGCTCAAGGACTATTTACAAAAACAAAAAGGGGGAATCTTAACCACCCCTAAGGAGCGTTTATCCATGGCTCTCTTTACCCTCAATTTTTTGACCTTGGACGCTCGGGGGGCCTCTGCCGCCGATCGACATGTAGGCGCTCCGATGGCCTCCAAAGGATTGGTCTGGTGGAAAGATGTATTAACGGGGCAATGGCGTGGCCCCGATCCCGTGCTGGTATGGGCACGAGGTTCAGTCTGTGTTTTTCCACAGGAACAAAATGCAGAGCCGGTGTGGGTTCCCGAACGTCTTGTGAGACTCAGTACAACCCAGACTCAGTCCATTGACTCATCATCGGTGGAAGTAAGCGACACGCAAGGACAAAATGATTAAGGGAGTGATTGCTCTGACTCTAGCCCTTTCATTCTTACTTAACCGCTTCAGCATAAGTATGTTGTCAAGTAATGGCTTGCATACTATGGCTGACAACCCTACGTCTAGCAGAGATTTAAGGCTTCCCCCTATTTCTGAGCTCTCAGGAGACAGACTGCATTGGCTGCTGGATCCCAGGTAGTATATTGTGCTTTGGCAGGAAGTTGTTCTGCAATTTGCTTGTGTTTAGAGATATCATCTGGGTGGCAGAAAATTTTCAATGTTGTCTACTGTTGGGATGGTGGCATGGTTACTGTTGAAAGCTTTTGGCCAGATCTATGTTTAAAATTAAGAGTAAAGAGCCAACAAGGTGATTTGAAGCATTTGGCCAGAGGGAAGGCTCCATGGAACTGTGGGTTGCAAGGTTAAAAAAGAGAAAAACATGGTTGTTGGAAAATGAAATAAAAAACAGGACAATGGAAAAATGAACTGAAACCTTTCACCTGAAGATAAGAGTGTATTTAAATTGCAGGAGATCCCCATTTTTTAGTCTTGCCATGCCATGTAGTTAAAAGTTAATGGATGCAAGGACTGTGATTGTAATAGTTCTTTCAATTTGATTTTAATGTAGTTTTTAGATATGTTTGTAATCAGGTTAATTTGTCAAAGTATTGTCGTTTTAACTTTGAGTTTTGATCACCCTTTGTATATTTTGTTTTTGGTGCAGAAATGAGTGCAATAAGAATTGTATATGTGTAATTGTTATATTAATGTAAATCTGAATAGATCAACACATGTTAGCTTTTCACAAATCTGCCACTAGAGACCATTGGTTTAAGGAAATGTGTGTGATTATCAAGTTGACCAGGGGTGGATTGTGGTGGATTGACAATTGGTGGTCAACTTGTAAAACCCAGCTGAATTGAATCAGTGTGGTGCCTGGTGTGGAGGGCCCACCTGAGGACTGTTGCCAACAACATAAAAAGGAGAACTGGTGAGGAAGAGTTGCTGCTGTCGGTTCTCCTTGAGGAGCTTGTCACGCTGGCTTTCCTGATAGGAACTTGGCTGTTCTCATCGTCGGAGGAGCTCGGGACCTCGTTGTCGCTGAGGATGACTGTGGTGACTTTTGGGGGAGCTCTGGTCCTTACTCTGAGCGTTGCTTCCTGGCTCCAGGGTAGATCCCTCAGCCTGCTGGCACAGATCCTTCATCCCGCTGGTGCAGACTTTCTAGCTTCCACTACTGACCTTTGGGCCTTCCCGGTGCAGATCCGTGAAATATCCTTGCATGAGACATTGTTGTGGGCTCTGGGCCTCTATACTTGGCCGGTCCCTGGAATGCTACCTTTGTCAACTATACTCGGCAACTGGCGCTTCAGATCGCACAGATCAATGCTACCAGAGTCACACCTGTTACCGCGCAAAGTTTATGGACTGCTATAACAAGATGGTCTGGATGGGTACAACGATGGGCGGGCTCTATGTCTCTCCTGGGAATTGTGGCTTTGAGTGCCGCCTTCTGCCTCTGGTGTTTGTGCCGCCTGCGGCGACGCCGCTGTAGGGATGTCGCCATGCTCGCTCAGGCCATTACAGCTGTGGATGCTGGTACATCTCCCCAAGTATGGCTGGCTGCCGTTCATTCGTAGCCTATGCAGGATGTAAGGCTAGCCGCACTGCACAGCAGTTGCCCTCGGGGTTGAGGGGACTGCTGGAATGCACGCTCGTATGCATGTGGGTCTGCTCCAAAGCCCCACCCCTGTGAAAAGGGAGCATTGCCAATAGGGATGAAGTAGTATGAGCCTGGCCATCTCATGCTATGTTAATCCGCTTGGCGTTTGCACAACAGGGTACGGGCCTCTACATTCTCCTGCTGTTGTGCCATTTAAAATTAATTAATTAGGGGGAGATGTTGGGAGCCTTTTTCTTACTGTGCCACCAACATGGCGCCGATAGCCTGCTTCCTATCAGCTGATCAGCCTATGTTCCGCATTTCTATGTTCCCTTATTAGGGAAGGTTTTGGGCAGCGGGCGGATCCCTGAGGCGGCACCCAATGGGTGTGCTATTCGTGGCAGAGGGTGATTGGAGATGGATTCCTATATAGGAGAGTGCCCGGGGGAAAAGGAGAAGGAAGAAGCTGGAAGAAGCTAGCTTAGCTTGAGAACCGGCTTGGGTGCGACTTCGGTCCCTGTACAGCGTTAATAAATTGTTAATAACAAGTTCCACTTTCGTGTGTTCCTTGCTGGCAAGGGTGCGCAACATCCCATGTAATAGGAAATTGGAAAAAAGCTATCATAATTTCAAACAAAGTAGATTTCAAACCAAAACTGTTCAGAGGAGACAAGGTCACTATACATTGGGTAAGGGAAGAATTCAACAGGAAGCGATAACAATTATAAACATATACACACCAAATATCAGCATGCCCAAATTCATAAAACAGACACTAATGGACATGAAAAATCAGATAAACACCAATATAATAGTTATGTCAGACTTCAATACCCCAGTGCCACAGACAGATAAACTAGACAAGAATTCAACAAAGAAACATCAGAATTGAACCAAGCCGTCAAACAAATGGACTTAACAGATATCTACAGAGTGCTCCACCTAACAACAACAGAATACACTTTCTTCTCAGCAGCAGATGAGACTTTTTCCAAAATAGACCACATACTAGCCTATAAAGCATGTTTAAGTAAATGCAAAAGAATCAAAAGTATCCCATGTATATTATCATATCATAGTGCAATGAAACTAGAAATCAATGGCAAAGAAACCACAGACTATGCAAAAACATGGAAATTAAACAATACCCTCTTAAATAAGCAATGGATCACAGAGGAAATTGAAGAAGAAATTATTAGTTCCTACAATCAAATGATAATGCTAGTATGACATATCAGAACCTATGGAACACAATGAAAGCAGTCCTAAGAGGGAAATTTACAGTGGTGAATTCCCACATCAGAAAGACAGACAGAGCTCAAATAAATAACCTAGTCATGCCTCCAGAGGGCCTAAAAAAATAAGAACACTCCAAATCCAAAATTAGTACAAGGAAGGAAATTATAAAGATCAAAGCATAAATTAATGAAAATGAAACTAAAAATAATACAAAGAATGAATGAAAGAGTTGGTTCTCTGAAAGAATAAACAAAATAGACAAACACTTAGCCAATCATACCACAATAAGGAGAGAAGAGGCCCAAATCCATGCAATTATAAATGAAACAGGCAAAATCACAATAGATTCTGCTGGAATCCAGGAGATCATTGATAACTATTTTGAGAATTTGTACTCTAATAAAGAAAATTCAGAAGAAATTCCTAGATACATATGAACTACCAAAGGTGAACCGAGAAGATATAAAAATCCTGAATAATCCAATAACAGTTAATGAAATTGAAGAAGTTAAAAAAAAAAAAAGCCTACCAACTAAAAAAAGCCCAGATCCTAACAGATTCACTACTGAATTCTATGAGAACTTTAGAGAAAATGTAATGCCAAAACTTCTCAAACTCTTTAATGAAATAAAAGAGGAAGTAGTACTCCCAAAGTCATTCTTGGAAGCAAGAATTACCCTGATTCCAAAACCAGGAAAGGATCCAACCAAAAAAGAGAACTACACCCCAATGTTCTCTTTAATGAACATAGAAGCAAAAAACCTCAATATAATAATGGCAAACAGAACACAGCAAATCATCAAAAAGATCACACTTCATAACCAAGTAAGATTCATCCCATGGTTGTGGAAATGGTTCAACATATGAAACTCAATACACAATACACCACATAAACAGAAGCAAGGACGAAAATCACATGGTTACCTCAATAGACAAACACAGAAAAGCATTTGACAAACACCAACATCCATTCATGATAAAAACCCTGAAGAACATAGGTATAGAGGCTCTTTATCATAATCCGATAAAAGCCACCTATGACAAACCAACGGCAAACATATTACACGGAGAGAAGCTGAAAACTTTCCCTTTAAAATCAGGAATCCAGCTATTCTCTTTCTAGGTATCATCCCCAAAAGGGTTACAGTCATCATATTACACTGATACATGCATACCCATGTTTATAGCAGCAAAATTCATAACAGCTAAATCTTGGAACAAGCCTGTATGTCCATCGACAGATGAATAAATAAAGAAAATGTGGTATTTACACACAGTGAAGTACTATTCTGCCATAAAGAAAGATAAACTTGAGTCATTTGTAGGAAAATGGGTGCACCTTGAGACCATAATATTAAATGAAGTAAATCAAACACACAAGCTTAAATATCACATGGTTTCTTTTTATATGAGAAACCCAATATAGAAACAAAAGTCCAAAATAAAAGACAGACAATAGGAAAAAAAGAAGAAAAAAGATATTGTAATCCATCATGGCCAATGTATCTAAAAATGCACCTTGATTAACTTGACAAAGACTTAAATAATAAATAGATCTGATGCTGGCAAAAAAAAAAAAATGTGAAAAAAAATTTTAAATGGAGGTGGAGCCAGGGCATAGTTATGTATGCCTATAATCCCAGTACTCAGGAGGCTGAGGCAGGAGGATCGCCACAAGTTCAAGGCCAGCCTGAACTACATAGTGAGTTCAAGACCAGCCTGGACTTTACACTGAGACCCTGTCTCAAAAAAAAAAAAAAGAAAAAAGAAAATAAAAAAAAATAAAATTGGGGTGGAGGGGAAGGAAAAATAAAAAGAATTGAGATATGTTATGCACATGTACTAATTCCCCACAATGAATGTAATCATTATGTACTGCAAGCATATACTAATAAACATTTTCAAATTTTAACAGAATGAAAGAAAGCTTCATGAGCCTCAGTGCAACTGCACTCTGATCACGAAGCTTTCACCCACCTATCCATCCTGCATCCATTGAGACGTTATGATACCCTTACACCGGGTTGCTTCCTGTCTCCCAGATGGCCGACTTCTTCCATTCCTCAAATGGTAGAAGGGTGAGGGACCTCCCTAGGGTCTCGAAAGGGCACCAGGCCCATTCCTAAAGGCTCTGCCCTCATGACCCGATCACTTCCCGAGGGTCCCACCTCCAAATAGCATCCCATTGTGGGTTAGAATTCAACATGTGGATCGAGAGGGTCACAACCATTCAGTCCATAGCCATGGCTATCGTGGAATTTGGCTCTCTGGCCCAAATCACATTTTCAGAGGACCTTAGCCTTGGCTGTCATCTTGACCTCAGTCTCATGAGAAAACCACCCAGGGAAGCAGTTCCTGAGTTTCTGAAATATGTGAGGTAACATGTGTCTAGTGTTCCTTTCAGCCTTTGAGGAGTAGATTTCTTATGCAACATAGGGACTCTGCACACGGTTTTAGGACTACTGCTGGGACCACACGCGTGGGTTCACCAATGCTTTTTGATTGGAGTGACTTTAGGAGTGAGAGAACAAAGCACAACATTGTGATATTTCCTCACTGGTTTCATTTTGTATTTTATGTATCAGTCTCTTTAGTAGAATTAAGTTAAAAAGGACTTTGCATCAGGAAAGAGTTGAGGTAAGCTCTTAAAAATTAGTCTACAATCTAGTAAATAATGGGCAAAACTATAAACAGTTCACAGAGAAGAAGGTTCAGAAGTTTTTAAACAGAGCCTGTCATGGTGGCATCCACATGCCCATAATCCCAGCACTCGAAAGCCTGAGGCAGGAGGGTCACCAGTTTGAGGCCAGCCTGGGCTACACATTGAGACCCTGCCTCAAAAAACCAGCAAACAAAATAAGGCTTTCAACATTTGAAAAGATGTTCAGTTCATGCAGAGTTAGAGAAATGTAAGTTAAAACTGTCCTGAAACATGATCTCTTGTCTATACAGTTGGCAGGAATTCAAAAGTTAGATTTGGGGCCGGTGAGATAGCTCAGTGGCATAAGCGCCTGCCTGGCAAGCGAGGGGTCCTGAGTTCGACTCCCGGTACCCACATAAAGGAAAAAAAAGGGCTGGTGATATCGCTCAGCCACATGGGCGCCTGCTGGCAAGTGCAAGGTCCTGAGGTCGACTCCCGGTACCCACGTTAAAAAAAAAAATATTGGCCAAATTTGGAACTATTTGAGTAGAAAAATAAAACAATTACAATACATAAGCTGATAGTGGGATGGGAAGAGAAGGATGAGGGCCTCACCTGCCATTCGTGAAGGAATTTACACACCAGCTCCTTCATTTGTGCTGTGAGCTGAATTTGTCCCCCCAAAATCTATAGGTTGAAGCCTTATTCCCCATGTGACTGTGTTTGGAGACAGGGCCTTTAAGGAGGTGAAGAAGGTTATATGAGGTCCTGAGGGTGAGGTCCTAAAGCAGTAGGACCGGCGTCCTTACAGGAAGAGGTGGAGACCCCAGGATGTGCATGGAGAAGGGGCCACGTGAGGACGTTGTGAGAAGCCACATCTGCCGCTGGAAGGGAGGCATCGCCAGACCCCAGCCCTGCTGGCTCCTTTGATCTGGGACTTCCAGATTCTGGTGGAAGGAATTTCTGTTAAGAACCCACTCTAGCATTTGCTGCATCCCTAGCAGACCAATATGCTTTGAAAATTGGAAACTGAAAGTAAAGAAGCAATGCTTTATCCTTTATCTTGCCTTTAGGAGCCACCGCAACCCATCCCAGGTGGGCGAGGGAATGCTCGCTTTTATTCACAGAAGGATGCCATGAAATCATTGAGTGCAGGAAGCAAGGATCACCCATGGAGCCATTAGCTATAGACTTGCTGGGGAACAAGCAGAGATTTGCATTGTCACAAAATATGACCTCCAAGATATGGTAAGCACCACCTTCAAGTTCACACTTAGCATCCCACAGTGTGGGCAGCCTTCCATTAGGTGACTTTGGATGTGATGTAGTGTGAGGGACACAGCATTCTAGAGGAGCTTTTAGATCTAATTTTTCATTTCCAGGAGACAGAGGAAGAGAGGACCAGAATGCAAGACATCGTACCACTGGCCAGTTGTGAAATGAAAATTGACTAAAGTAGTAGACTGTATTAATTTTTTTAAAAAAACCTAACTTTAAAAAAGAATGATATGAATATGGACCACATATTAGAAAATAAAACATCAATGTTCCTGAATTTTATAATTGTCCTACTAGCTTTTTAAGGAATACCCTTATTTTTAGGAGATAAATGATGAAATATTTGGGAATAAAGAGTTGTATCAACAGTTTACTCTCAAATAATTCAATATTAAAACAATAATACTATATTAGTTACTACTCTCCTGAGAAACAGAACCAATAGAAGATGCATGTGTGAAAAGAGAGAGAATATGTTAATCACCTTTATGTCATGATGACATTTATCTGAGATGATCAACTTAATAAGGAAAAAATGCTTCTTTTTGTTCCCAGTTTCACAGGGTTCAGTCCATGGTCCCTTTGCCTTGTTTCTTTGGGCCTGATGGCACAGGACATCATGACAGGAACTTGTGGTGGTGAAGGCCTGTTCAACTCATGCATCCAAGAAGCAGAAAGAGAGAGGAAGAGAGGCCAGGGGCATACATCCCCTTCCATATATTCCCTTCTAGGCCATGTCCCATGACCTCACTTCCTCCCATGGGCCCCCACCTCCTAAAAGCTCTACCACTTCCCAATAGTGCCACAGGCTAGAGTTCAAGCCTCCAACATATGGGCCTTTGGGGGACACTTAAGATCTAAGTGATAGTAGGGACTTATTATAGGATTTGGTGCACATAATTATGGAGGCCAAAAAAGTCCCACAGTCTGCAGTCTTCATGCTGGAGAAGAAGGGAAGCTAGTGGTTTAATTCAGTCTGAATCAGAGAGTCTAAGAAACAGTGTGGGAGGTAGACCTCCCCTGAGTCCTGGTGCACTGAGGCCCAAGAACCAGGCACTCCAGTGCCTGAGGACAGAAGATGGATGTCCCAGTTCACGAGGAGAGGTGAATCCATCCTTCTTCTTTTTTGCTCTACCAAGGCCCTCAACAGACTTTGGGCAATGCCACTCATGTCACGGAGGCCAGATCTGCTTTACTCAATCCCCTGATTTAAATGACCAAGTTAACCTTGCTGATCTCTTATTATTAATGCCATATGTATTTTCTACTTGCTATAGCAAGAAGAGTTATAAGAAGGTCAGGCTGCAAGGACAGGTGAATTCACTCCTCTTAGGTAAAGAACCCAGCTGTGAGAACTCACAGATTCCCTTCCTCCTTCCTGCTGCTTCTTTATGGGAAACAACCTAAATATTCATAAATAGGTGAATGGTTAGCAGAAGAGGTTAAAAATGGTGGAGTAAGGACTACAGCAAAATACATCCTCTTCGAGCCCTGGAATCTAGACTTTGGAAAACAACAACTTAGCAAAGAAAAAAGGTAGAGCTCTAGGAACCAAGAGAGAGCTGACAGGAAAACTGGAAACTACAGAGAAGTTGAAAACAAGGCAGAGAAAAGAATGAAGCAGTCTGAAACACTGCCCTGGGCTCCCAGGGAGGAGGTCCTGCCTGCAAACAGTAGTAGGGGAGAAACTACTCCATATCTCCAGGGAGAAACTACAGCTAGCAGCTCTAGCCCCAGAAAATCCCACAGTTATTGTAAGCTGCAAATACAGGGTGGGGCTTTACTCCGAAGTGACTCTTTCTGCATGGTAGGCTACAGTTGGAGAAGAAATTCACTCTAGCCCCTGCCATACTTGGAAGCAATGTAATCAGAGGCCAGTTCGGGGAAGGGTTCATTGTTTAAGACTTAGACATTCTGGGAGTTGGAAGCCAGAGAACAACTTCACTTCAGGATCTCTAGGGTCATCCTACCACAGTGACTGGGTGGGAGATGGCCTCAGAAGGTAGTCACAGAGAAGAGGCAGGCTAGATGCAGATCCCCTGAGAAGTTTAAGCAGCAGCTAGCTCTGTGGTGAGCAGCCAGATGGCCATGTGGTTTTCTGAGGAGGCTGGGTCTGAAAGTGCTGGCATTAGGTCCAGGAGACTGCTTGGCAGCCCTCACTGTCCAGCACACAGCTTGCTGGACCACTTGCTTTTCCCACCTGCCAACATGGTCAGGGATCCATCATAGCTTGGATGGTTGTCACATCTTGGGGTGTACGAACAGAGGACCCTCTGGAGCAAGGGGGCACCTCATGAGCCCATGGAACATAATGCCAGTCTGAGATAGCAGTGACTTGGGACACACAGAAGGGAACAAACACTAAGAGCCACTTAGAATGAGTCCAGCCCTGAAGCAGTCACCACACCACTGACGGACCACACCCAACAGGAAAGGCAGGGCAGGACTCAGCGTCCACACAGCAAGAAGTGGGCATGGGACAGAGTCAGCTCCAGGTGTGACTCACTGCCCCCACCATAGCTGCTGGACTTCAGTACCACGGGGCCTGAAAAGAAACCACTCACCCAAACATACAGAGGGATTTTTGGGATTCCTTTCTCTTTAGTTTTTTTGCTTGTTTCTATCTTTGGTTTTTGTTTGTTTTTATTCTTTTTTCTCACTTTTTTTTTTTTTGTCTTTTTCTGCAACTTTTACTTGATCCTATTAACTACCTTTTAGTCTTTTGTTGGATTTTTAATCTCTTTTCCTTTTCATCTTCCTTTTTCTTTTTCAAATTTTACTTCTTTCCTTTTCCCCTAACCCCACTCCCTCTATTTTATTATTATTACTATTAAGCTTTATTAATTTTTAGTTATTTAGTTGACTCTATGCTATTATTGCTGAATTCTTTTCTATTGCTAATGGCAGTAGAGTTGTTGCTTTTAGTAGATATTTGACTCTATTATTATCACTTTTTTCTATTGTTAATGGTTGTACGGTTGTTTTTAGTTGGTTCTTACTATATACCAATATCTGGCCTTTGTGTCATCAACATAACTGTGGTTTGTTTGCTCCTCTGTGAAGTGGTGCTGGAGATCAAACCCCCAGAAGAAGGCTGGACGCTAAGAAGACCTTGAATGTTACTCTGAATAGGTTGAAGAGGAATATAAACACCAAAACATAACCAAACCCAAGGACACATCACAGGCAGATGGAATCTAATTAAAGAGATCTCCACAGTAGTGACAGAGTTTCCCTACCCTAACTTATCTTCAACCTACAGCACAAAAACAATAGAAACATGAAAAATAAGGCAACAGCTTGCCCCCACACAAGCCTCTAACTCCCCAAAAACTGATCTCATAGACACCAAAGTAGAGGAAATAATAGGCAAAACCCCTCAAAAACCAAAAGGTTAGAATGTTTGAAGAGATGAAGGAATAAATATATAAGCAAAGGCATAAGATGTTTAATGAGCTCAAAGAGGATTTAAACAGATGAATTTTACCAGTAAGATATTCAATGAGCTTAAAGAAGAAATAAACAGTAAACTAATTGAGTTAAGCAAAATGATACAAGACATGAATCACCATTTCAGGAAAGAACTAGGAAGAATGAAAAACAGAAAAGCAAGCAGAGGTAAAGAATCTGAAAATTTCACTGGAAAGCAGGGGTATCAGACTTGACCAGTGTGAGAACAGAATGTCAGAAATAAAGACAAGATAGATATAGTAGATCAAACCTCAGTGACACCCTAAAAATGACAAGACACCATGCAAGCTGGACCCATCAGCTAGTACATGACTCAAAAAAATAACAAACTCAGAATTATAGGAATAAAAAAATTACAAGACAACTCAAAAGTTATAATAACGTATTCACTAAAATCATAGGAAATTTTCCAAATCCAATGGAAGAAGTCCAGTACCAGAAGTATATAGAAACCCAAATAGCCATGACCAGAGAAGACCTTCACCACAATGCATCATAATCAAAGTCCTAGAAATTCAGCCAAAGGAGAGAGCACTAAAAGCTATTAGAGAAAAACAGCAAGTAGCCTACAAAAACAAGCCCACCAGAATAACTGCAGATTTCTCAGGACAAACCTTAAAGGCCAGGACAGCTTGGCATGAGGATTTTCAAGCCTTAAAAGAAAGCAATTGTCAATCCAGACTTTTATACCCTGCAAAATTAGCCTTTAAAATTGATGGAGAAGTAAAGATTTTCCACAACCAAGAAATCCTAAAGAAATACATGATCGTTAAACCAGCATTGCAGAAAGTACTCAAGGGAAGCCTAGATAGGGACAGGGAGGCCACTGGCATCAAAGAGTCCAAAAGAGAGCATACATCTAACTGGAAGCGTAGTTAAAAGGAAAAAATAAAAGAATCAGCCCTGAAAAAATAACACAATGCCAAGATTCAATAAACATCTTACAGTAATAACTCTCAATGTCAATGGTCTCAACTCTCCAGTCAAAAGACACAGACTGGCAGACTGGATTAAAAAGAAAACATGCACAATGCCACCAACTACTGCCTACAGGAGACACATTTATCCAAAAGGAAATACATAGACTGAAAGGGAAAGCATGGAAAAGGATACTCCATTCAGCTGGAGCCTGAATCAAGCAGGAATAGCGATCTTATTTATAGACACAGAAAACTCCAAACCAAAACTGATCAGAAAAGAAAAAGATTCCCATTACATACTGGCGGAGGAAGCAATTCAACAGGAAGAGAGAACAAGTGTATCTATTCACCCAGTGCCAGAGGAGTCAATTTTATAAAACCAAAACTGCTGGACTTAAAGGAAGATAGACACCAATATAATCATAGTGAAGGACTCCAACACCCCACTCTCACAATTAGGTCAGCAGACCAAAAAAAAAAAAAACAAAAAAACAAAACCAAAAACCAACAACAACAGCAGCAAAGAACAAAACCATCGAACAAATGGATTTAACTCTACAGAGGGTTTCATCTAAGAACAACAGAATACACATTTTTCTCAACAGCACGTGGAACTTTTCCCAAAATTGACCATATCTTAGGCCATAAAGAATGCTTAATAAATACAAAATAACTGACATAATCTCATGCATATTATTAGCAGGATAAAGCTAGAAATCAACAGCAAAAAAAATAATAATAATAAAGCCACTGAATCTACACAAACACATGGACATTAAATGATATGTTATTGAATAATAAATGGTTCACAGAAGAAATCAGGGAAGAAATAAAAGAAGTTCCTAGAATCAAATGACAATGGAAGTGGTTCACACCAAAACATAGGGACCCAGTGCGGGTAGTTGCAAGGGGGAGGTGATTCCTGTGTGAGAACACATGAAAAGAACAGAACAATCCCAAATAAATAAACTAATGGATCTGAAAGTCCTAGAAAGACAAGAATAATCCAAATCTGAAATTAGTAAGAGGAAAGAAATTATGAAGATCAGACCGAAAATTAGTGAAATTGACACTAAAACAACAATACAAAGAATCAATGAATCAAAGAGTTGGTTTCTTGAAAGTGTGGGAAGGGGCCGTGGGGATGAGGGAGAGGGGAAGGAGGTAGAAAGGATCAGGATGTAATATGTATATCTACCAATTTTCCCACAATGAATCTATTTACTGTGCATCTCAAACATGTACTAGTGAAAAGGGAGAAAGAAAAAACAAGCAAAAAAGAGATGGACAGTTAAATCACTAGTTATACAAATCTTAAATACCACAAATATGTCGGGGGGTAGCTTTTGGAAATTTGGTATTATTTTGAGAAACAATCATTTTAATTGACTGACATTTAAATAAACTTTCCTCCTTTCTGATTCTAGTAGAAAGTCAGTCCCAGCAAGGTCCAGGGCTGACCGACAGGAGGGGGTAGGTGAGGTGCCCCTGCCGAGCAGCTGGGCTTCCACCCGCCCCCTCTCTACCCGGCTCCACTCCGTGTCCACCCTGTCTAGGCGGCTCGCGCAGGCTCTGCCCTGGGCAGCCAGCACTGCAGATTCCCCAGCTAACTCCAGGGGCTTTGCAGTCAACTCCTTCTCACGTGGGCCCCTGTACGCAGGCCATCAGCCCAGCCCACCTTTCCTGCTGTGCCCATGATGTCTGCTTAACTCTTCCTTGCTGCTGCCCCCAGTGACTGGGGCAAGAGGTGTTTCCAAGGGGAGTGACAAATGTTGAGATTATTGCTCTTTCCAGGTTGGGGACCCAAATGTCCTTTCCAGTAGCAAAAGGCATGCTGCTCCTGGCTCATCGGAAGGCCTTTTACTGAACTTGAGGCCTCCCTTGGAACCCTTGACACACATGTTGCCCTCGCTAATTAGCTGGGCACCCCCAGAGCCCAGCCTGGCAGGGTTCCAGAGGGAAAGTTCCCAAAGCCAGCAGCTGACTGTGGAAGGAGACCTTACAGGAGCTGGACTGCAATTCTAGTTCCTGTCCAGAGTCAAAGGGTCCCCCAGAGATGGGCAGGGTGGAAGAGGGGCATTTGCCTGACCACAGCTGCGTGTACGGGGCAGAGGTCTCTTCCTGCGTCCAGCCTGGGGCACGCAGCCATGGGGTCAGGCAGACTGCAGGCAGGCTGCTAACGCATTCCTCTTCAAGGGAGGCTGGTGCCGAGCCTGTACCTGTAAGGCTGCCCTGCCCTGCCCTGCCCTACCAGGCTGCTGGGGTAAAGTCCAGCTGAGATATCGGCAAGGTGGCCCCGAGCACCGAAGGGGAGGCACAAAGCTCCAGGGCCCCATGCGGGAACTTTCGGAGGCAATACCTAGGGTCTCAGGGAAAGCAAAAGGACTACTAATGTACCTGGAGGCCCTAGGAGATGGGACAGACAGAAATGCCACTTCCTGGGCAGGGTCTGGGGCACCAGCAAGGCTCTGAGTTTAAGGAAGAACCACACCCCACAGGGGCTGGCCCAGGACCTCCCCAAACTGCTCCATATGCTGGCTCCTGCCCCTCAGTCCAGTCTGTCTTCCTCTTTTGTGTTAAGCCCTAATAAATGAGCCATTGCATACATCTGGTGCCAGTCAGCAGGAAGGACTTTAAGGAAATGTCTTGTGAGTGGCTTGACACAGGACAGCTGCAGTGGCTCATCCACCCTCATCACCCAGCCTGCCCAGCTTCCAACCCCTTCAGGCCCTGGACAGCCTGAGAACACAGGAGCTAAAGGACCACCCACCCACCACCCTCTCCCAGTCCTCTGACTGCCACCGACCTCCCCAGGGATGAAGTCACACTGCACTCCAGCCCTGGCTCCACCTCTGGCTCTGGCTGAGGTCACTGCACAGGGACAAGCAGGATTTTCAAGCAGCTACATGCAGCCCCCCAGCCAGAAACACACACACACACACACAGAGCATTCCTTATTAGGAAATCTGCATCAGCCCTCCACCTTGTTCCTCTTGGAGTTCTTGGACCAGTGGCAGTAGGCATGATACCCCAGGAATCTCAGGTATGCATGATCCCAGGAGGGCTGGTGGCCGGTCATGCATGGCTCCCCTTCAAGTCAGCGGTTGTCTCTTGCAGGCCTGGCGCCCCCACAACACGCTTCCTCACTTTCTCTCCTCTGGTAATGCTCCTACATGAGTGGCCCAAGCATCAGGGTTCCTGGGCCAGGGTGCAGCTTCTTGACCAGGGAGCTTGATTCACCAGGGACAGAGAGGCACCAGCAGGCTGGAACCCTGGCCGGGGCAGTGTCTGGGCTACTTCCCACTTGCACAATCCCAAGCAGTTTCCATTTTGCCGTCCATCTCTGTGTGCTTTGACAAACATTGCTGGTGCTCCCACTAGGCTCAGTCTTGGCCTCTTGCAAGACAAAGAAGCAAGATAAAACCATGCACACCTTCCTTAATAAATGAGTCTAATATCTGTCCACCTGGAAATGGAGGTGGACTGCCCATGTGGGAGAGGAGCAGGCAGGTGACATGAGCCTGGCTTTGTTTCCCTACTCCCCTGGGGCTTGCCATGGGTCATGCGCACAGCTGCCTAGAAGGCTGGGCCCCCATCAACACTTGGGACCAACTACAAACCCACAGCCTTCCCCTCAAGTTCTCTTAGGACAGCCAGAACCTGTAAATGGAAGTCTCCAGAAGCCCAGAAGGCACTGGGGTCCTCAGGTATCCAGCTGCCTGTGAGGTTTCCCTGTGCTGTCTCCCCAGGCAGCATCTCCCAGACCCGAGGATGCTAAACATTATTCCCCAGAGACTTGGGCTCAATGGACATGGAAATTTAACATCCTCAGCAATTATCACAGGCCGCTCCTAACGTCACGGAAGTTTGGGAAACCCTGCCAGCCATCTCCACCTGAGACGCCCCCAGCCCCGAGTACTGTATGTGCCCATGGCAGCTCCCTGCAGACCCAGAGGCCTCCCGTGCCCTCTCTGCTCTAGTTTGTGTCTCCCCTGCCACCCCTTTCCTGATACCCACCCTGGATCAACAGTGCCCTCTGAAGAGGAAGCCCCTCGGGGCCTCAGACCTCTGCACAACATCCATGTGAGCAGGCCAACAACTGCACCCACAGAGGAGGTCAGGGGGCCCCATCTCTAGCCCCACTGTAAAGCTCAGGTGGAAACTGGGTGAGTATCTGCCTGCCCGCCCTCTGCTGTCACTGTCTTAACACCCATGTTCCTCAGCTGCCCCGTTCCTTTGTCACTCATATGTTGACAAAGAAACACCCAAAGGACCTTCCTAGTCACAAATGCTTTAGGTTCCAGAGTTGGTTGGTTTAGTCCACTTACCTGATGCCAAGGGAGGACAAAGAATTCACAAGAAAGGGTTTCCACAGTGAGACCAGCAGCAAGATGGTACGTCCCCCCATGCGTGGGTCATCCCACCTGAATTTGCAGACCTCCTTACGATTTTATATAAGGTAGGGGACATCAGACCTCCCAATACCAGAAGAGGAAAGTATGAAGCAAGATCTGTGTGTTAGCTTTTCATTACTATAATAAAATACCTAAGGCAGCCTAGCTTATGAGGAAAAGAAGTTTGTTTAGCTCATAGGTTTGGAGGCTGGAAGTCCAAAGAGCATAGCACAGGCTCTGGTGAGGTCTACTCTTCACTAAATCACATCATGGTAGCAGCACATTTGTCTCTCTCCCTGCGTCTGTGCATCTGGTCTCTGACCTTCTTAGCCACCCACAATCATGGAGCTTAACTCTAATGGCCTTATTAAGCCTAACCCCATCCCAAAGGCCCCACCCATAAATGCTATGATTGCCCTCTTAACTTTGACTTTGGGGACTAGAGCTCTGCATGAATCTGGAGGGACAAACCATAGCAATCTAAGATTTTGTGCACCAGTGGTGATGTTTGGTGTCCAGAAACAAGCAATATCCACAACAAGACAGTCTATATCATTAGTTATTGGGGAAATTCAAGTCAAAACCACAATGGAATACTGTTTCTGATCAACTAGGAGAGCTGAAATAATTTTTAATGGAAAACAAATGTAGGTGAGGATGTGCAAAAACAGGAACTCTCATGCTTTGCAGGTAGGAATGTAAAATGATGCATCACTATGGAAAACCCTATAGAATCTCCTAAAAAAGTTAACCATAAGCTGGAGTTGGGGGCACACCCAACTGGGACGCTGAGGCAAGAAGTTTGCAAATTCGAGCCAGCTGGGGCAACTTAATCCTATCTCAAAATAAAAACTAAAGCCGTAAGTACAAAGTTGGCTTATGACCCACCCATACCACGGCTAGGTATAAAGCCCAAAATTTTTTTTAAAAAACAGGTACTGCAACAAATACTTGCACATAAATGTTCACAGCTGTGCTCTTCATAACAGCCAAAATGCAGGCACAATTCAAACTTCCATCCATGGATGAATGGGTAAATGCATCGTGGTACATTCATACCAGGGAACGTTTCTTGGCTCTGAAATGAATGAAGCGCTAATGTATGCCACAACATAGATAAACCTTGAAAACATGCCAAACAAGAGGACCTAGACTTAAAAAGCCACATAATGTGTGATCTACTCATACGGGCTACCCAGAAGAGGTAAATCCACAGCAGCACAAAGCAAACTGATGGTTGCCGGGGCTGGGACTGGTGGTTAGAGGGGGAGAATGGGGACTAACTGCTTAATAAGCGTGCGGATTCATTCTAGGGTGATGAGAATGTTTTGAAGCAAGTAGAGATCACAGTTTGCACAATGCTGTGAATGTACCAGTCACTGAACTATTCGCTTTAAAATGGTTCCTCTTGGGCTGGGGAGGTAATTCAGCGGCAGAGCGCTTGTACATGTGCAAGGCTGTGGGTTCGATCCCCAGCACTACCCACCCCCCAAAAAAGGATTGAGATGGTTAATTGTGTCACACAAATTTCACCTCAATAAAAAAGGAAAATTGACACGTATCTAAAGCAAGTTAGACTTCATTAAGTGGGTTCTCAGAAGATGTCACCCTCGTCTAGAACCTTGTCAGGCATCTCTGGTGCCCCTTTCACTGCTGGGGGGTTTCCCAAATTATGGCTTTGGTGCCCAGGAGGAAAATACTGCAAAGAGCTGTCGAGGCAGAATCGAATCCCCACCCCTGAGCATTGCTAACCGCCATTTAAGTTTATTAGCTGTAAAACACCCCATTACAAGCCCCAACTTTGAGCTACTGAAAAGGCTCTTGATTACTTATGAAAACTCATAAATGTTTAAAAGTAATTCTACCTAGAAGTTTCAGCTTGGTCACTTTGAACAAATAAACAGCAGAAGGAAGTAGCAGTAATCTTTGTTCTAATTTTAAAATGTGAATAATTAACCTTCCAGGAAGAAAAAAAAGGCAGAATTTTAAGAGCAGTTCCATCCAGTAAACGTCCAATTTAAAAATGGACTAGGACTGCTGACAGAGATGGCCATCCCTGATTTACAGCAGTGGCAACTCACATAAAACCGCTTGTCACTTCAGCTAAACCTCTGCTCTTTCACACCCGCGGTTCTGCTCTCAGGTGCTTGAGCAGGGCCTAATCCTTGACTTTGGTGGGGATTTCAGTTTGTGGAAAAGGCATAAAAAACTGGCAATTTTGTTACACCCAACTTTGCAACCAAAAATGAAATGAAAATGCCAAGTAACTACAGATTTCATATTCTAAAAATCAGTCTCTCCCAGGTAGAAATACTAACAAGTCGTATTTCTTAAGATTTATATCTAGAATTAAATATATTACTATACCCACTATAAAAGCTTTTGTTTAGCAGTATTCTTTTAAGAATAAAAGTCAAGTGTTCAGACTATCTCGTACCAATACTTTACTACCCAGAAAGGCAAATCCTTCCTGGACCCCTCAAGAGGAATCCAGTTGGAAAGTATCCGAAGAAAGTCCTCAAGGAATTTCACTGTACTGCCGAGACCCCCAGGTATCAGTATGCTTGTAACTGTCCCTGTGTACAGGCTCCCTAAAGCAAGAAGGGGGAACAGGAAGGGAGAAAAAATTAGGGCAATATTGATGTTCCTCGCTTAACGACCTAACTGTTTAATGACTATGTGGACTTAAGACCAAGGTGCACTGTTTGGACTTACAACATGTCTCTTCTTTTTGTGCACTTCTGTACATCTTGTTTATAGAGCCTCGATGTCCTTTTTTGTACAGTACACCTTGTTTATACAGTACTGTAATTTCTGCTGGCTATACTGTACAGCACTGTCCTTTTATGTTCTGTTATACATTATAGTACTCGGTGTAAAAGTTAAACAAATAGAAGCAAAGTCATCAAGTTGGAGTTTTCTTTGTTCTAATATTGTAATATACACACTTTATACAATTCCTCATTTAGCAACCAATTCATGTACTGACGTAGTCGCAGGAACAGAACTTGGTTGTTAAACGAGGAATGTCTATAATCTTGTTTCTCTGTTCCAAAAGCAAGTAACACTGGAGCCAGAATGCAGCAAGCTAGACATTCACAACTGCTTCTGTTAGCCTCTGACAGCACGAAGTAGTGACAAAAGCCTGACTTTTAGAAAAGAGCTGGATGGGTTCAAAACCCAATCTCATCATGTAGAAGCTGTGTGACCCTGAAGAAGTCAATTAGCCTCTCTGAGCCTTTGTTTCTTTATCCACCCATGAAAATAGCCCTACCTACCTCCCAGGACTAAATGGGAAGACAGTGTGGCATACCTGGCCAGCAGGGATAATGCTTTTCCCACAATCTGGAATCTAACCTGGAAGGTTGGTTACTCCTGCTGACACTACCAGAAAAATGGGAACACAGCCAAAGCTATCATATTTTTTTTATTAAAAAACAAGTTAAATAAAATAGTGTCCCATGATATATAAAACTGTGCTGTAGTCCAAAATTCATGGTGCAGAAGGTTCAGAAGATGGAGACAAAGAAGTGGCTGTGGTGTTCTCTTTTTCTTCGTATCTCGGGGGCGATTCCAGTGAAACACGCAGCGTGTGAGAGATCTCCGAAGGAGGGTGAGTCCCAGAAATGGTGTATACAAATTCACACCCTTGCTCGCAGGCAGCGCCCTGGCTCTCAGGAGCTGAGGTCCCGCTGGAAAGGAGGACAGGGACCAAGAAGGGGAGAAGATGAAAACAGTAACACCCTTAAGCACTAGGTTCCTTTCAAAAGTTTAATGACAGGCATTTAGGAGCATCTGCCCAGGCCTAAGGGGTAATTTCTTCCACACTGGACTTTTTATAGATGTTTCATTCCTCACCCTTACTTTTCTTAGAGCTGATTGTAACAGTAAGACAGCCTCGCTGCTGTTGTCACTCTCTGTCGCTGAAAAGGCAGAGCTCAAAAGCGTAGATGCCATCCAAATATAACGAATGTGTGCATCTGTGCATACACACACACACACATGTGCACAAGCTGAGCTCCTGTCCTCTGTATAGCAGTAGCAGTTTATTTTATGTTAGTAGACATCTATTTTAGGGTTTGGGGAGTTTGTCATTGGAAGGGAAAAAATAAAAAATTCATTACTAGAATTCTCAAATGTCCAGCCACTTCCTGCCCTTTCCTTCCACATGGTGACTCCTCCACTCGCTTACTGCCCACCGACGTGAAGTTTGTACACCTCCTCTGTCCTCACTGGCCACCTGTCTCCCTGACTCATCAGATAATTGGCCCCCCACTTTTTTGGAAAAAGGGTCTCTACACAGCTCCACCCCCTCCAGGACCTCGAGGAAAGACAGATGTCCCCCAGCCCGTGGCTCTAGGTCCCACACACCTTGGCCTGCTCTATCTGAGGGAGGAGGTGGAGCAGAGAGCTCCTGACTCCACAGGGTGTGTCACAGGTTGAGGAGATGGAACATGGGCCTTCAACATGAAGAACTGGGCAGTACCTGTCCCCAGAAGTGGCCACCAGGGCCTGTAGATCTCACTCCTCTTGCTGTCAAAACAGCACCATTTCCTGGTCAGGAAAGCCTATCTCACCAAGTCCTGCCTGCCCCTTCTTCTTTGTCCTGGGACCAGTCCCAACAATGATTCCCTCCCTTCTTCTGCCCTGGCTTCCCCTCTGGGAAGATGTCCCCAGCGCCACATATATGGGGGTTGCACAAGCCCTCCCCTGCCTGGCACACCTGCCTCCCCCCACCATCTGTAGCACTCTCTGTGCTCTCCTGGTTTGCACAACACCTCTGGCACCTCCACTTTCATAAGACCCAGCCCTATCCAGTCTCCCTCTAACACCCCCCTCACTGTCCCTCGACCTCCAGCCAGCCCAGCACCCTCCCAGCCTACAGCAAGCTGGTCTTTCACAGTTGGGCACCTTCCCGCTTCCCGCAGCTCACTCTGGAGAGCACTATTCTCACCCTCTCTTCCTCAGCACCAGCCTGCAGGCCGCCCTCATGCTGCCCCAGCCTCGCAAGGCCTCAGGCCTGCCCCATTTGAGTGGGGTGGGGTGTGGACCTTGGCCTTCTCCTTGGTCAACCTGCAAAGGCTCAGAGACCCAGGGAATGACTGCCTGTGGAGAGGGAGGGGACCAGCTGGGACAGGTCTGGTGTGTGCTGACTTCAGCCAGTCACCCAAGCATCCTCCATTAACTGAAATTTTTTCTACCAGCTGGGGGGTCCTGAACATCCCCACAATCTGAAGCAGTGAACACTACCATGGCAGGGTCCCTCAGCCTGTGCTGCAGGGCTGTCTGATTGAGCCATTTTGAGGGCCACACCTGCTAGAAGCGCAAAAAGACACTGGAAAAGGAGTCCTATTTCCCCAGCTTAACCACTCTATCATTTTTAACTTAGTGCTGCCCGAAGTTTCCTGATATGTACTGTTAATGTCAAGGCAATAATCCTGAGATAACACCAGCAAATGAGATACTCAATAGCCTAATACTTACTGTTGTACCACAGCCTTAAAGCTAGTTGGGTCCGAGTTCAGGCTTAGGCCTGAAAAGTTCACACAAGCCCACTCTGAAGTCCCAGTGGGAAGTCTTACCCATGGCTGAAAAGGCTGTAATAGGGAGGCGGGTTGTCAGTGGGAAGCAAGCTGTTGGTCCCAGGACTTCCACCACCTGCAGATGCAGAAGACGCAGAAAAGTACGGCGGGGGCGGGGGCGGGAAAATTATCACCGAGTCACCTGGGGAAACACAAAATATTTGGTTGAAGACAGAGGGGTAATAAATGGAGGCAAATTACCTGGAGCAAAATAAATTGATTCTAACATTAGTTCCATCTACATTCCATAAAGCATCCAAACAGCTGCTGCTCATACCAGAATTAAAAAGTAAGCCTGCCCAGGTTATATGTAAAGTAGAACAGGTTCCCAGGGGCTGGGACGAGGCTGGAGAGGGGAAGGGAAGGGGGAATTTCGGTCTGAGAGGATGGAAACATCCTGCAAATGGACAGGGATGACGGTTGTGTAGCTGTGAATGTATTTAATGCCGCTGAATCGTACATTTGAAAATTAAATGTAAATGTTAAAATGGTAAATTTCATGTTACGTATATTTTACTGCAAATTTTAAAACATGAAATATTTTTTTTTTTTTTTTGTGGGTACCGGGGGGTCGACCCCAGGACCTCACGCACCAGCAGGCGCCCGTGCCACTGAGCGATATCACCGGCCCCTTTTTCGTATGTGGGATCCGGGAGTCGAACTCGGGCCCTCGCGCTTGCCAGGCAGGCGCTTAAGCCGCTGAGCCATCTCACCGGCCCAACATGAAATATTTTTAAAATATTTCAGAGCCCGAGGGCTCCCCATCACGGTATGGACAAGGCCTCTCTTTCCAGGCAAGTGTGAGTTAAAGCACTTGCGCTCGGTGCTTGCTAACACGCTCTCACCTTTTGAAGGAAATGTTTACTGCTGGGACAGCTCTCCTCATGCGCACCTGATGGTTTTAATCCAAAGCCAGTTGCTAGGGAAAGGGTCAGTTCCTCAAATGTAGTTCCAGCCTCTGGACATGACAATAAGCCACGCTCTGCCAGCCAGTGGTATCCACCAAAACTTACCCAAGTGTACAGATGAAGGTCAAACTCAAAGCAAAGCTGGGTCTTTGTATTTCTGTTGCTACTGTTAGCTCCAGAACACATCCTTGTGTTTTCAGGAGAAACTAGGGACCAAGCTCTAACTTGTACTTCCACTCTAGTATGCTGGGATTCCAATGTGCTGCACCAAAGGAGTTGCCCAGAACATTCTAGGTATGCAGCAGCCCCACTACTGCAGGTTCAAGGAAGGCCTCTGCTAAGTCGGCCTCACCAGGAAGAATGGTGGAGGAGAGAGAGCTTTATTTCCCTGTGCGGAGAAGACTGGTTGGTACTGGTGGCAAATCTGATGGGATTCTTTAAAGACACAGGTGTTCCATTTGTCAGTGACCAACCCAGCAAGGCCCTGAACAAGCTCTCTGACCTCTCCGTGCCTCAGCCGCCACAGCTGTCACCAGCGGCAGAACAGTCCCTGCCTCAGAGCACACAGGGAAGTACTACACTCCCAAGGCGGTCTCTAGCCTGAAGCCTCAAAGTCTCCACAGATAACCCAGCCTTTCAGAAAATACATTAACTCCACCTCTCCTCACAGTCTGAAAGGAAATAGCAATTACAGTTTAAAATAAGCTCTCTAATGTCCACTTGATACAGCCCAAGGGCTCTCTTGGGACTCTCCTTTGAGCTTCTAGAAGGTCTCAGTAGGTCAGAGGAACCCGGCTGTGGGCTGCATGCACCGGGTTCACTTTAGTTACACAAGGCAGAATACAGGATGTGTGAAACCAGCCTCCAGGGCAGGCCATCACCTGTCAAAAACAAACAAGGAAGTGCTGGAGTGGCCCTGTTATCTCCAAGGGCAGCCATCCCTCTGCCCCATCAGCAGGCCGTGCACATCTTGCCATCTCCTCTCCCTCAGGCTTCCCTTTTCACTATCCCCTTCACAACCTGTTGTCTTCTGAGCCGGGACACCATCCACCTCTGCAGGAGGCAGCTGTCTCATACACCTGCTGGTGTGTCCGAGATCTGGCACTGAGCACGCCCCCGTGGAGAGAGCACCGGAACACATGAACTGTCTCCCACAGCCTCCATGGGGAGAAGAGCGATGGTGATGACATTTCCCAGACTTGATGAGACCCAAAGGGTTAAATGGAAAACGTTTTGCACTATCCCAGCCGGATTCAGGACACTGACACCTGCCCCACACCGGCCTGCTCTGCTCCCTTCCTGCACCGAATTCCAGCCACCAGGTGGGAGGCTGGTTGCTAGCAAACCCAAAGAGCTTCCTCCAAAGCTCCAACAGGTGAGCACCCCAGGAATGCACTGCTTTGTGCCCCGTGTGCGTGTGCTCCCCCAAAGGGCTGAGAACACTTGTAGCACCAGGAGAGCCTTTTTCTCGTGTAATAAGTACTCAAAGCACCTGGGGAAGAATGACCTGTAGTCACACCCCAGTGCCCGCGGGAGGGTGCAGTGCAAGGCTGCATTGTGCACCGTCCACCCCCTGGCTTTGGATGCTGCTCTGCCATTGCTCGTTGGTGACCTTGGGCCAGTTATTTGCTATCCCCATCCCTCCCTCTCTTCAAACCCAACCCGAGGTACTAAGTCGGCCTCACTGGTCTGCTGTAGGTGTGACTGGTTTAGCACAGTGGGCCCCTGAAAACACCTAGAGGGCATCCGGCCCAGGAACAGACCCTCTGTAATTAAGATTTCTGCTGTCGCCATAAACATACATGCATGAGGAAGTAAACTGGGACCATCTGCTCTGGCTCAAATCCAAGTGTCCTCCCTTCCAAGGCTGCTGTCATGCCAGGCCAGCAGTGGCTCCTTCCCTCCATGCTGCAGTCAGCCAGTGAGTGCCAGGGTCCAGCAGAAAGCCCCAGCCCAGGACCCCTCACCTGTGGCACTTCTCTGGCCCTTCTACCATTTCTGCCCTGGAGTCCTTTTAAGCCAGCCTTTTAAATACCAAGGCTGTGACATCAGAGCTTTAGCCTTTCCAAAGCAGTAGCTGAAGTGATGTCAAAGCCAGCCCTAGAGCTGGAGGAGGACCTCTGGGAAATGGGGAGCCACCCCTTCTGCAGAATCCAGGGACCCAAAGGAAATTCTAGGCATTCCATGGAAGAAAGAAGTGCTGCGGCACCTCATCTCAGTCTGTGACATTGCTTCCAAACCTTGCCCAACCCTGCAGCCAACGATGAAGTTACAGATAATGAAGAACAGACTGGAAAGTAATAGAGGTCCCCCTCCCCGCCAAACCATCTGAAGACTGACAGACTTGGGACAGAGTTGGACTCCTAGGATGCTCGTGCTGGAAGGAATTCAAAAAATGCAATGCTCATTTTCACGGATACATAAACTAAGGCAGGGGAGGTTAAGGATTTACCAAGGACAGCGAGCCAGTGATGGCCAGCATTTTCCCATAACAGGGTGCTACAAGCTTCAGCATGAGAATGACAGGGAAATAGGGGTCACTCGGTGTGACAGAAGGCGCGAAGGCTGTGCTCATGGTTCTTCTTACGTCCCTCTTAGTTTGCTTTATGACCTCAAGGTCACCAGTTAGATGTCCCATTCCTTCTGCTAAATAACTGGGTTGCTGGGAGGAAATGATGTGCACAAGGATTCCTGCGGGGCTTCCTATGTGTGCACGAAGGGTGGGGGGTGCACATGGGAGAGAGGAAGGGAGACAGAATGCCTAGACCAGACCCCAGTGCAGCCCAGGGAAGGCCTGAAGCAACAGCTGCACCGATATGAGCAAGTGCAGGAACGAACGCCACTCACCCACAGTGACCTGGACAGGCTCCGCGCTGGGGGCGTGTCCCTCTTCACCTTCAGAGGCATCCTGGCTCGCGCTCAAGTTGTTTTTCTTCTTAACATGGGCAACCACAAAGAAACACAATCCCACGAGCACAACCAAAGGCCCCATGATCTGCAGGGAAAGGAGCCCACAGATCTGGGGCTCTGCACTGGTAGTGTCCGTCTCGTTCACCAGGTCCTGTGCCCAGGCTGAGCTACATCCGGGGACCCAAATGCCCAGGATGCTGATGAGCAGGCCACTTGTCAAGAACAGAAACCCAAAAATCAGGCACTGGGCAAACTGGCGGCTCTCTCCACAGAGGAAAGCTTGGTCAGAGTCGGCCTGGTCGCCTCGCTGCCTTCCTGCCAGGAGCTGAAGTCGTGCCCGGGAGCGGGCCAGGATCACGGCACCAAGCCCAACCACGGCACATGAGGGCCCAGCAACCTTCAGCAACATGCTGCAGTGTGGGAGAGGTTCATATTGGCAGGCTTGGTACCCAAAGATGGAGAGCAGGACTCCCACACACAACAGGACAGCGCCGAAGACAAAGAGGAAGAAAACAAGCTTGCTGGCCCGCCTGTCCCACTGGTCCCCATCTGGCTCAGCAATAGCTGTGGAAGACATGGCCAGAAAAGGCTGTTTCCCCGAGGTGAGATGGGACAGGTTTCCTTCCCTCCGACAGGCTTCAGAGCTCTGCAAACAGAAACAAATGCCTCACTAAAGCGGTCACGCGTGTTTCTGACCAGCCCTGTTCTTTTGCTGGCCATTTCAGTAATTGCCCTAGGATGAAATCGTACACTGCAGAACAATGAGTTGGTTTCTGAGTCAGAAGCACTGGCACTCAGAAACTCTTAAATGTGCAATTTTATGGAGATACTCAAAAAAAGAAGAAATTCAATTACCATGCATCTGAGATAAAAGTATTGTAAAAAAATAAAATAAAACTGGGTGTGGCTTTTCCTGTTCAGGAGTCTTACAAACTCACTTTCCCCAGGCAAAAATAAAACAATAGGGAAAGAGAGAAGAACCACAGGGGCTGCTGTTTTGCCAATGTCCCGCACTTCATCAAAGCTGTTCTGAGCATTTCCAAGTCAGTAAATTTTTGTTCAGTTCCATCTCCTGTTTTAGGCTTCGGCAGCTTTTCATTTCATGCATTACTCTAAGGCTCCATCTACAGAAGACCCAAGTCAAGCAGTTTCAATGGAGGGAGACAGTTCAAAAACAAAGTGGGGTTATATGCTTTCAAGTTAATTATATTAAAAATGTGATTCCCAGGCTCACACTGGGGTTGCCCTGACCCCATACACTCTCTCTCCCTCTCTCCTCCTTCTCCCCCCACCTCTGGTGGCCTAGCTGCTGGGGCCTGGGATGACCCCAGAAAGCAAGTGGATCTTCAAGTCCATCTTCAAGACAGCAAGTACCTTAAAGCAGGTGGCTGCTACTAACCCTCCTCCACAGTGCCACCCACATCCACAGAGAGGTCACACTCAGTGAAAATAAGCAGCCAACAAAATCACCATATACGAAGCACTGAAAAGGCAGCAGAACTTGACTCGGAAAGAATATTTGCTGGACCAACTGGAAAAGCACGTTCACAAAATCACCAGAGCCCTGTGCTTCAAGGTTATTATATTTATATTTACCAAATAGTTGGTCAAGAGCTGTCTAGTTTACACAGCACGGACTCTCCCATCCAGTTATCTTAGAGCTTTTAAGTGGGGCACTCGCAAAGACAAGCCACCTTGCGTAAGGAAAGAAATTTTGTAAAAATATCTGTGCCTCCCCAATCCATGATCACACACTGAGGAGTTCAAGACTGAGGCACTATGGCCAAGACCATCTTGACAAACCAGTACCGCGCAGGAGGAAGGAAGGAAGGAAGGAAGGTCAGATTAGGTAAAGAAGGCAGCCAACTGATCATATCGCAGCAAGTACTTTTCCAGGGAAAAGTATGATAGAATCAGAAGGAAGTCAGGGAATAAAAGGAAATATAGGAGACAAATAAGCTTTCACCTCACACTTGAAAAAAGCACGTTTTATGAAGATGCTATTACGCTGAAAGAAAGACTTAAAAGTAGTGCACTAGTGTAAAAACTTTTTTCCCTTGAATCCTATACTCTCCTTTTGCTGGTTTGGGAGATTCTCGGCTACAAAGTCCTATCTGAAATTCACTGTATTCCTGGTATCTTAACTTTGCAGTGAGTCATCAGCCTTCAACTGTAGGAAGGCAAATTCTCAAACACGAATAAAATAAACAGATGCCCAAACTGGATTTGTACCTTCTCGCTGGTCTAGCGGAGAGAACACCTGATCCAAAAGTGTTGTGCTAGCTTCAGGGCCCGTCACCTGGTACCACCCCACGCACTCACAAACGGACACACGGAGACAGCCACACTGATATAAGATTAAACCGTTTCCAAACACCAATCTACATTTAAATTTTCTCAAAGCCTAATGCCCCTCGCCAGAGCCAAATTTTCAAAAGACATTTCTAAGTCAACAGCATCTCTCCAGGTCCAAAGTTCTGGTGGGTCTGGCGAGCCTGGCAAAGAGAGACAAGGATCTTTCTTTCGCAGGAAAGAGTTCTGTGGTTTGGGGGCATCCGCGAGGGGCTGGACGCGCGGTTCCCGGGACGCGGGTGGGGCGCAGGGTCCCGGGCAACCCCGCGCCGCCGCCCCGAGCGCAGGAACCGCAGGCCCGCGGCCGCTTACCTGAGCCGGGACCGCCTGCGCTCGGCGCGGCCGCGCTGCTGTGCGCACGGTGCAGGGCGCGGCGCCGCCTCCGCACGCGGCCTCCCGGCGCCCGCCGACCCGCACACGTCCCCCTGCGCGCCGGGCGTGGGCACAGGGAGGCGGTGCTAAGCGGGCGCGGGGGCCCGGCAGGGTGGGGCGGGCCGGCGGGCGCTGGCCGACGCCGGGCGCCGCGCCTGGGGGCCCGGGGAGCGCCCTGCGCCGGGGCTGCTTCCGCGCCCGTGACTGCGCGCGAGGAATCCGGGGGGAGGCGGGCACGCTCAGCGCCTCCCGGGCCCGCAGGCCAAGCGGGGGGCACCGGCGCGAAGAGATTGTCCTCTTGGCCGCCCGATCTGCGCGCGGCGCCGGCCGGGAAACGAACGACTGGAAGGGCAGCCTGTCCCCTCCAAGGTCCCCTTCAAGGACCAGAGCGCAGAACTCCGGGAGGCGGGAGAGAGCGGCGGGAGGGGGAGGGAAAGGGAAAGCGCGGCCCCCCCGCGGGCGTGGTCGCGGCCCTGCGGAGTCGAGGCCCGGCGCTCCCGCCGCCAAAGCCAGGGCCACCGCGCAGTCTGCTACTCTGGAGACCTTGACTGGGGTCACCGGCGCAAGCGCCCCGCTGTGAGCTCCCTATGAACAGGACATGGAGACACCAGGGTCCCATCACGATGTGAGACAGGGGTCTTTGTACCTGATCCATTCAAGCCTGATGTCTCAGCTCCGAAACTGAAGCAGGCCCTGTGTCTGGTCCCCTCGGTCCCTTCCGCACTGGCACCTAGGCGCACTTCTTCCTGGTGCTCTGCCGCCAGTGAGTTGACAGAATCAAACTGGTAACTTTCCCTGCCCTTGAACCCATAGTTTGGGGATGGGTTTGCTAATCCCCGTGCTATTTGTAACCTGCCCCGTGACACGGGTCCACCCGTACCGGTTTCCACACTAGAGGTCAAGGTGCTGCCAGAGGTGAGTCAGGTCAGCGGCGCCCCGAGCCCTGGGGACTTCCCAGCCCAGGCCTTTTCTCTCTCGCTTCCTGTCCACCTCCTTAACATCCTCTCCAGAGTTACGCCCGTTGGATTAGCCTATTTTTATTACCTACCTGATACAGCAAGTTATTTGCAGTCCTTGTCTCTGAGGGTAAAGTATGAGTTAGACTTAGCTAATTACCAGAGGTAAGAGACTAGTAAAGAAGGGGTGAGAGGGAGAGGCTGGATTGGGGAGTTGGGATTCACCCCAGTGGCATACTGGACAATTCCAGCCATGGGAATGTGGTGGGGCACCTGCCTGGGGGACCAGAAGTGGACTTTCTCACAGCCAGGGTGCCCTGGGCCGCTGGGAATCCCTGCCTTAACTAAACAACAGCTGATGACTAGCATAACAAATAATATTAACATTCAACAGCTCTGGCCTTGAATAGGTTCTGCGTTCGAGCTTCGGCCCATGGTTCTTTTCTTAGCGTTTCCAGCTCAGAAAAGATTGGAACCAGGGGAGGGGGGAGCTAGGACACCAGTCATTTTTCCGTTGAGGACAGAGGCCTGGAGAGGGGAGGCGCGCTCTGCAGCTGGTTGGTGTGGAGCAAGGCCTGGGCGGGAGTTCCCGACTGCCCGGTTTTCCTCCCTGAGTTCACCTGTCACCCAAAGGACGTGCAGCGCAGCGAATTCCGAAACCACCTTTTTATTACATGGTGTTGTGCTGCCACGTGGGGAATCAGCGTAGACCATCATGACAATGCAGACGCTGGGTCCCAGGACACTGCAGTCATCCACGCCTGGGGTGGAGGCGTCCTGGTCAAAGGGTCAAGCTCTACCACCTTTTGGAAGGGCACCAAGGTATGTATGCCCAGCTAATGAGCAAACAACCAGCAGTGGCGATTGCACAACCTGAGCAGGCTTCTGAGAACTCAGGCCATCATTATAGGATTTGTCCCCTCAGACCCAGGGCTGCCAGCAGCTCTTCATTGTACAAAAGAGTTCCCAGTTCCTTTCCCCACTGGTTCTTCTTTCTCCCTTATTTGAAAGTCAATCTCTGGCTATGTTCTGTGCGGACCTGCAAGAGAGCTGTTGATACAGCTGCCCCTGTGGTACCACATGACTGCGGGCTCGCCACCCATGACAGGCTTGAATGTCCCAGCACCAAGGGCAGTCAGATGAGCCCTCCTTGGGACATCTGCTGCGGGGACTGTTTGTGTCTTTTGGAGCCCATTTGACTAGATTCAATGCCTTGGAAACTGGTCATCAGTCAAATACAAAAGACATAGCCCACTGGGCTTCAAGGTGCTTGTCCTCATTGCAAACCTAGTCTTAGGAAAGAAGCCGAATGAGCTTGTCAGTGTCCCAAACCCACCTGTGTGGCAGTGGAGGGGGAAAAAAAGCCCCGAGTGAATCCTTAGAAAAGTATCACCTCTATACTGATTTCCATAGGGGTTGTAGGTATCTTCCCAAAAGAGTTAAAGACATCATATTATACCAATAGATGCATACCCATGTTTATAGCAGCACAACTCATAATAGCTCTGAGCCATCCTGGTGCCTAACTCTGAGAAGGGTGCAGTCAACATCCCTGGGATATTCTCCTCCTCCCCAGCCTGTATGTTGGACTTAGCCCCAGGAGCCTGAGAGATGTGTCAGGATAGGAGTGGAGGTTGACCTAGTTGGCAAGATAGAGTTGAAGGTTGGGATGGAGCCCCTTAATTGACCCCCGTGCAAAGGCTAATCTCTTTATGGCCTTTGCTGGTGCTGTTGATTTCCCATGGTTGGTAACAGTGCAGCCTGAGCCAGGGGTGTGGAATGCAAGCGCTTGTTTCAGGAAGAGCCAATTTGCCTCATGGAGGAGGCTCCTGCCTTCTGAGGGTGAGGGACTCCTCTACAGTGGCCACTGCCTCTGGTCAGCAGGTTAGAGGAGACCAGGGTGTTGACAGGAAGATTTTTAAGGAAAAATAATGCTCTCCTGGCATCTTTTATTGCTCCATCAAATACCCACCACCCACTAGATCCCAAAGAATAAATTACTCTTCCCCATCATGTAAAAAGGGGGTGGGTTTAGATCTTGGTTTTGCCACTTACCAGCTGGGTGACCCTGGCCAAGTAAACGACTTCTCTGTGCTTCACAGTCTCCATCTATAATATGGAAATAAGCAGACTTACTTCAAAGGACGTCTTGCATGAAGAGGACATGTAGGGTACATGGAAGGTCATCAATAAGTGTGTTTATCACTACTTGCCTCATCTTCCACCTATAGCTCCTCCCCCCAGACCTCAGGAAGGCTGAGCCGAGGGACTCATGCACACTGGACGTGATAGCACAGGAGGGCAGTCAGGGTGCCTAAAGGGAGAGCACACTGAGGCTGCGTTCCTCCTGATGCTGGAGTTCACTGTCCTTCCTGTAGTTCCTCTCCTAGCTGTGCCTCACTGTCCACATGTTCACCTGTATCACCCATCCTGCTGTTCTTTGTCCCCAAAGCTTCTGGATGGTGCCTTGCTGCTGCTCGTATCCCTGGAGGACGGCAGGCCTGATCTTCTAGCCTATCCAGGCCGGGGCTCAGGTTCCACTGCCTCCCATCTCCCCGCGCCGTCTGCGCTGTGTCTCAGCCCAGTCACCACCCGCGTGGTCCTGGTTCCTCCACTTCCTGGTTGTCACTAGTGATTCCAAAATGGATTCAAATCAGCTTACTGTACTGCAAAAATAGAGCATGGGGAAATAAATATGAAAATAAATGAGCGAGGGTTTACTGTTTCCTGTCTCTTTCAGACAGCTCACTGGTGATGGGGGGGGTCCTTCTGATGTCCTCATATAGGTAAGGCACCTCCGTCAGGTTCACGTATGGAAACTTGACCGCCACCCACAGGGCCTGACCTACAGACTGGAGAGCCTTCTGTCCTTAGGAGCTGCGTTCAGAGGCCATGGCACCCTGCTAAGGCTCCAATGGGCAAGGGGCCCCCGGGTGTGGCTGGGCATCTCACATTCTCACACTTGAACCCTTGTTTTCTCTCACAGCGACTTCTGGCCTAAAAAAGTGAAGCAATAAAGATCTGAACACCTGAGAGCGGAGAGGCTTTGATAAATTAAAAGGCAGTTTGGCAGGAAGCCAGCCCCTGAGTGCCCCACATTTTAACAAAAGGCTCTTTGTGGAAGCCACGGAATGCAGGGAAAGCCAGGGCATGAGGCCTGTTGATTGAGAAAGAAGGAAAAGAAAACTCTTCAGAGGGTTTTTCTTTTAAATTTGTCTCATAAGATTGTTGAAAGGATTAAAAGAGTAGAGGGAGAGACTTGCTGTCTTTTTTGTTCAGATGTCATACGAGGGGAAATCTCTCCCCCTAAATAACCATCACCATTATTCCCCCATGTGGTGGCTCTGGTTGGTGGCGCTGTCCCAAGCACCAGGCAGGTGGTCCCTTTGTCCCCGGCTGTGCAGGCGCAGAGAGGCCGGCGTCCCCGACTCACCTGGTGGCAGCCACAGCGCTGCTGTGGCACCTGCCCTTCTGCTTGCGCAGCGCCCTTCCTCCTCCCGTCTGGCTGGGAGCTATGTCTACTTTGCAATGCCAGTTTTGAACCAGTCAAGGCCAAACAAAAACATTTTTCATTTGTTTGGTGCTGGGGACAGAACCCAGGGTCTTCGCACTGAGCTACATACCCAGCCCTATTTTATTTTATTTTATTTTATTTTATTTTATTTTTATTTTGATTCAGGGTCTCTAAGTCACTGAGTTGCCCAGGCTGGACTTGAATTTGTGATCCTCTTGCCTCAGCCTCCCAGTGGTGTACAACTCCCCCGTGCCCAGCTTCTCATTTATTCTCTATCCCTCAATGAAATGCTGTTTTTCCAGCGAGGCTCCCTTGACCAACTCATGTAAATGAACCTGGGCCCTCACCATCCCTTAGTATTTTCTGAGGATCTGTTTTGTTTTGTTTTGGTTTGGTTTGGTTTTCACAACCATGGTTGTGCTGTTTTTATCACAACCATGGTTATTTATTTTCCTTCCAGGCCACTTTTCTCCCATCCTGTGCTGTTCAAACTGTGTGTGTCGCCCTCTGCCCTTCATCGTGGCATTCCCAGAGCTTCTGTGGTTCAGCTCAGGCTTTGGCGCCTGGTCTCTGCCTCCTCACATCCCGGATTCGTCCTGCATGATTTTAACCTCCATATGACCCATCGGATTCCCAATTCTCACCCCCACATACTTGCCCATGCACCTCTGCTGCCAACCCGGCGGGCCCAGCCTGCACCAGCGATTGGTGAAATAGCTCCTCCTACAAAACCAGGAGCCGAGTGTCTGCTTCCACCCTGCTGTCCTACCCTCCTGCCACAAGTGTTCCCACACCAAACCTGTGCCAATCGGCTCTCTTCCCCTTTCTTTGCTTATTCCTTGTGTAGTATAGATTCTATAGCCTATAAATTCAATAGGACTCTGATACCTTAGAGTTCCAGCCCCCCCCATGTCTTCTCACATCCATCTGGCAACACAACCATTACCCACTATCTTATTCAGCTTTCCATCCCTGTCACAAAATACTTGAAATAAACAATTTTTTTTCGGTGTGGTGGTAGTGGTGGTACAGGGATTAAACCAAGGACCTTTTCACTGAGCTACATCCCCAGCCCTTTTTGTTTTGTTTCGTTTTGTTTTTTTCGTTTTCCTTTTTGAGATGGGTTCTCACTGAGTCACTAAGTAGCGAAGGCTAAGCTCAAACTGATCTTCCTGCTTCTGCTTCCCAGAGTGCTAGGATTACAGATGCAAGCTGCTACACCCAGCCCAGGATAAACTTACAAAGAGGAATGACTTGTATCTGACTCATGGTTTCAGAGGCTTCAGTGCATGGTTGCTTGGCCCCATGGTTTGGGGCATGTGGCAAAGCAGAACATGATGGCAAAGAACATGTGAGCAACCAATGTGTTCACTTCATGGCAGTCAGAAGTGAAGGGAGGAGGGCCTGAGATTCCAATATTCCCTTCAAGAACATTCCCCCAGGGACCTCTCTTCCTTCCACTAGGCTCTACCCACCAAAGGCTCTACCACCTCCCAAGAGTACCACAAGCTACAAACCAAACCCTTAGCATAAGGCCTTTGGGGTACCTTTAATACCCACTTTTCTGAGCCTGTTCCTGAGGCCCTCAACAGTACCCAGAAATGCAACCCCATTTTGCTCCAGTACTCCCTTTCCACATGGTTATTTCAAAGCACAAAGTCCAGTGAGCACTTTCTCCTGCTCAGGCGACACCTCTGAGTTCAGATCCTTTCCTAGGCAACAGGTTTCTTCAGGGAAGATAAAAAGCAAGGGTAAATAAACCCTTGGCCTTATTCCCTCTACCTATAATGCTCCTGGCTTGGGGCCTCAGGTTGCTCTTCAGTTTGCTCCCACATGATTGGATCCTAAAGAATAATGGCTTCTAGCGTGGGTCACAGGCTTCACGTCTTAGTTTCCTTCTGTGCTAACACTGGGTCTCCCTTCCTGGTGACTTTGCTGTGGCACTGGACCCAGGTCAACGTTCTAGGCTTCCTTCCCCTGTGATGAGTTCTTCCTGGAAAGCCCTAAATATTTCTTGCCTTCTCCATCCATGAGTAAGGCTTAAACAGGTTGGCGAACTTTTTAGTAATGGGTCAAATAGGAAATATTTTAGGTTCTGTAGAACATTTGGTCTCTATTACAGCTTTTCTTTTGACTCATTTTCATAGCTGGAGAGTGGCCTTGGACATAGAAAGTGCATTAGCAAATAAGCATGCCGATGGTCCCATAAAACTCTACTTATGGACGCTGAAATGTGAATTTCATATAATTTTCACATTAACCACTTCAAGTGTGAAGTTTTTCTTAGTTTCCTGGCCATACAAAAATAGGAGGCAGCCAGGTTTGGCCCTTTGGCTGTAGTTTGCACTAATGTGTTGAACTTTAGCAAGAAAAGGGTAGGTGTAGGAAGATGGCGAGTAGGAAGTACCAGGAATCTAGATAGCAGTTGCGCCAGCAGAATCTGTCTGTCTGAAGTAGCTGGTTGGAATGCCACTCTAGTGAAGGCTTCCAGCTTCCAGGCTGGGACAGTACACTGCAGTTGTTCTTGGCCAGTCTCAGCTCCGAGCACAGGAGCAGCCATGTGGCCCCCTCTCCTCAGCCACATGGTGGCAGCTAAGTAGTATTCTTGGAGCAATCCATGCGCAGCTTGTGGGCAGTCAGGGTGGGCAAAAAGGCTCTGTCCTCCAAATATCGAGGATCTGTGCCCTCACTGCTGCTTCTGATGAGAGGTATGAAGTGTCCATTGTTTCACTTCCTCCAACTGAAGGGGCTGGTGCTCTTTTCCATGTCTTCATTTTTTTCTTTTTCCCCTTTTGGGAGCTAGACAGTAAGGACTAAGACATTGAAAAACAATAACATACACAGGGGCGATTAGAAAGTGACTATGCATCCACAGGTAAAAGACTAAAAACTCGTAAGTTTACACCTCAGTCCGATCCTCAGGACAAACACAGCTGCAACAATAAAAACAAGTCCTAGGGAAAGAAGACAATCGTTTAAATGACCAGTTTTCAACAACAACAACAATAACCATAAGGCATACAAAGAAAGAAAAAAGTATGGGCCATTCAAAGAAAAAAAAAATCAACAGAAACCATCCCTGAAAAAGACCTGATGGCAGACAGATTAAAGATCCTTAAAGGGTTAAAGGAAGATGTGTAATAAAGATTTAAAAAACAATGCATGAACAAAATAGAAATATCCATGAACGGGTAGAAAGCCTAAAAGGAAACCAGGAAGAAATTAGGGAACTGAAAAGTAGAATAACTGAAACGAACATTTTACTGGAGGGAATCAAAGTCAGATTGGAGCAGGTAAAAGAACGAATGAGAGACTTTGAAGATACAACGGTGGACATTATCCTGGGTAACAAGAAGAAGGAAGATTGAAGAAAAGTGAATAAGTCTAAGGGGTTGCGGGACATCACCAAGCAGACCAGCACACACTTGGCGGGAGGCTCAGGAGGAAGAGAGAAAGCAGCACTACTGGAGGGAATAATGGCTAACCCCCCCCATTTGATGAAAGCTGTGAATAAAACCACCCAGTAAGTTCAGCAAACCCCAAGTCAGATGAATTCAGAGACCTACACTGAGACACAACATAATTAAACTTTTGAAAGACAGAGAATCTTGACAGCAGGAAGGTATGTGACTCACCACACACAACAATCCTTAATAAGATTGCCCACAGATTTCTCATCCGAAACGGGAGGGAAGAGGCAGGAAATCAACGACATATTCAAAGTATTAAAGAAAAAACTGTTAACCAAGAACCTTATATCCAGAAAAACCATACGTCAGAGTGGGGGACAAATTTAAATATTCCCAGATAAAAGCTGAAGGAGTGTATTACCATTTGGTTTACTCAATAAGAAATTTTTAAAAGAATGCTGGAGGAAGGGAAAGGGGGAGTAAAAAGAAGTATTGTGATATGTGTATGTACCAACTCCCTAAGATGACTGTAATCATTATGTGTTGCAACATATACTAATAAAAAATGAAAAGAACATTGCAATAAAAGGATTCTAGACAATATTTCCAAGTCGTATGAAGAAATAAGAGATCTCAATAAAAGCAAATACATGTGCAATTATAAAATCTAATACAACAACTTGTACCTAAAGGTACAAGTAAAAATTTTTTTTGAGACAGGTCTTGCTATGTAGCCCAGACTGGCCTCAAACTTGTGGCAATCCTCCTGCCTCAGCCTCCCAAATGCTGGGATTACAAGCACGTGCCGCCGTGCCTGACTGTACCTTTGCTTTTTATATTCTACATTATTTGAAAGACTAACACTTAAAAATAATTATTAATTTAAAATCCAGTATTGTTAACTTTGGTTTGTAGATCCACATTTTGCTTTCTATACAATTTGAGAGACTAATGAATTTAAAAGAATTAATAGTTCATGTTTTGGGCACACAATATATAAAGATGTAATTTATGACAGCAACAACTGGAATTGTAAAAGAGCAGAGTTTTGTATGCTATTGAAATTGAGCTCATATAAATTCAAATTAAAGTGTTATAACTGTAGGATATTAAATATAATCCCTATGGTAACCACAAAGAAAACAGCCATAGCATATACACAAAAGGAAATGAGAACAGAATTTAAACATTTTGCTATCAAAAAAGGACAGTAATACAGGAAATGAGGGACAGAGTACTATGAGGCATATAGAAAACAAATACCAAAATGACAAATATAAGTCCCTCCTTATCAGTAATTACTTTAAATGTAAGATTAAGCACCTAAAGACAGAGATCAGCAGAACAGATTTTTTTTTTTTTTTTGTGGGTACCGGGGGGTCGACCTCAGGACCTCGCGCACCAGCAGGCGCCCGTGCCGCTGAGCGATATCACCGGCCCCTTTTTCGTATGTGGGATCCGGGAGTCGAACTCGGGCCCTCGCGCTTGCCGGGCAGGCGCTTAAGCCACTGAGCCATCTCACCGGCCCAGCAGAACAGATTTTAAAAAGCAAATCCAAGATCCAACTATGTGTTGGATCATGAAACTCACTTCAGATCCAAAGACACAAATAAGTTGTAATGAAAGGATAGAAAAGACATTCCATTAAAATAGTAACTAAAAGAGAGCAGGGATAGTTATACTAATATTAGATAAAATATGTCTTTTGTTTGCAGTGCTGGAGATTATACACAGAGCCTCTGCATTGAAACACATCCCTGGCCCCTTTTTTATTTTAAGAAAGTTCTCACGAAGTTGCTAAGTTGCCCAAGCTGGGCTTGAACTTGCAATCTTCTTGCCTTAGCCTCCCCAGTGCTGGGATTACAGGCATGTATCACCACATTCAGCTGATTTTTTTTTTTAATGTGGGTACCGGGAGTTGAACTCAGGAACTTGCAGGCACTTGTGCCACTGAGCAATATCACCAGCCTTTTTTTCCTTTATGTGGATACTAGGAGTCGAACTCAGGACCTCGCACATGCCAGGCAGGCGCTTATGCTGCTGAGCTATCTCACTGGCCCTCAGCTGATTTTTTAAATCAGAAAAAGTTATGAGAAAAAGAAAGACATTATATATTATGAAAGTTCAATGCAGAAAGAAGATATAATGTGACAAATGTTTCTGTACCTAATGACAGGCCATCAAAATATACGTAGCAAAAACTCATAGAACTGAAGGCAGAAATAGTTCTATAAGAGTAATTCGAGACTTCGACATCTCTCAGTAATGGATAGAACCACTACACAAGACAAATAAGGAAATGGAGAACTTAAACAATATAATAAACCAACTAGATCTGTCAGACACATATAGAACACTCCCCAGCAACAGCAGCATACACGTTCTTCCCAAGTGCACGAGACGTGTCCCACGTAGGACATATGTTGCACCACAAGTGACATCTCAGTAGATTTAAAAAGACACACATCAAAGAAAGTATAGTTTCCAGTCACCGTGGATGAAGTTAGAAATCAGAAATTTTAAAGCAAATTAGAAAATATTAAAATATGAATGAAAAAAGCACAATACACTAAAACTTATGGCATATAACAAAAGCAGTGCTGAGGAGAAATTTATAGCTACATAAACATTTATATTTAGAAAGAAGAAAGATATCGAGTCAACAACCTAACTTTCTAATTTCTTTAGAAATTAGAAAACAGAGAACAGACTAAACTAAAGCTAGCAGGTGGAAGGAAATAATATAAAATGGAAATAAACAAAATACAGAATAGGATAAAATAGAGAAAATAAATAAGACCATAAATTGTTACTTGAAAAGATTAACAAAATTGACGAGCCTTCAGCTAGATGGACTATGAAAAAGGAGACAAGATTCAAATTACTAAAACCAGCAATGAAAGTTACTCTACAGAAATAACCAAGGATTATGAGAGTACAATTGTATAAACAATTGTATGCCAAAAATTGAGTAACCTAGATAAAATACTGGACACATTCCTGGAAACACAAAACCTACCAAGACTAAATCACAAAGAAACAGGAAATCAGGATAGACTTATAGCTAGTAAGGACTGAATCAGTAAACAGAAATCTCCAGAAAAGAGGAAGCTTAGACTTGATGACTTCACTGGTGAATTCCAGCAAACATTTAAAGGAGTCCAATACCAATTCTTCTCAAACTTCTCCAAGACTTAAAGAGGAGGGACCACTTTTTAACTCATTCTATGGGCCAGTGTGACCCTGATATCAAAGCCAGGCAAGGATACCACAAGAAAACTACTTACCAGTATCCCTCACGAATATCTATGCAAAAATACTAGCAAACCAAATTCAGCAGCATATTAAAAGGCTAATACACCATGACCAAGTGAGATTTATTTCCAAAATGCTCTTGGAAATGGTTCAACACTGAAACTCGACACAACACAATGCATCACAGAATTAAGAAAAAAACCACAGCTATCTCAACTGATGCAGACAAAAAGCATTTGAGGGCCAGGGATATAGTTCAGCAGCACAGCGCCTGCCTGGCAAGCAAAAAGTCCTGAGTTCGATTCCTGGTACCAAAAAAAAAAAAAAAGCATTTGAAAAATTCAACACCTTTTCATGATAACAACATTAAACAAACTAGGAGTAGATGGAAACTACCTCAACAACAAAAGTCATATATGAAAACCTGCAGAAAACCTCACAGTTAATGGTGAAAAACAGAAAGCTTTTCCTCAAAGGTCAGGAACAAGGCAAGGAAGTCAGCTTTCACCACCTTTTTTCACTTAGAGTTCTAGCCAGAGCAATCAGGCAAGGAAAAGAAATAACAGATACCCAAATTGGGAAGGAATAAGTAAAATTCTCTTTGTTCACAGATGATGTGGTCTCATATGTAGAAATCCTAAAGATCCCCCCCACCACCTCATACACACACACAAATTAGTACAGCTAGTAAATGAACTCTGTAAAGTAGCAGGACTCCAAATAGCCAAAATAAGTTTGAAAAGACCAAAGCTGAAGGACTCACACTTCCTGATTTCAGAACTTACTACAAAGCTGCGATAATCAAAACAGTATAGTGCTACTAGCATAAAGATTCTCATATAGACGAATGGAATAGAGGCTAAAAATAAACCTCACATACACAGTTAGGTGAGTTTCTGATATGAGTGCCATGATCATCCGGTGGGGAAAGGACAGTCTTTCCAACAAGGGTGATAGGAATACTGGCCATCCACATACCAAAGTATGAAATAGGACCTCTCACCTAACACTATATACAAAAATGAACCAAAAATGAACCAAAGACCTAACCTAAAATGTCAGACATAAAATCTCTAAAATCTAGAAAACATAAAGCAAAAGGTTCATGACATGGGATTTGGCAAAAATAATTCCTTGGATACAACACCAAAGGCAAAAACAACAAAATAGGCAAGAGTTCGTGAAAAAGTTTAAAATTATGTATCAAAAGACACTACCAACAGAGTAAAGAGGTGAACAATACGGCATGGGAGAAAACATTTGCAAATACATATCTGATAAGGCAGTAATATCCAGAATGCAGAAACTTCCTTAAATTCAATAAACCAAGTATAGTGTTACACGCCCGAAATCCCAGTACTCTGGGAGGCTGAGACAGGAGGATTGCAAATTTGGGCCCAGATTGTGCAACTTATCAAGACTCTGTGTCAAAATTTAAAAAAAATTTTTTTTAAAGGGCTGAGGATGTAGTTTAGTGGTAGAACATCCCTTGGTTCAAGCTCTAATACCGCAAAACAAAACAAAACAAAACAAAACAAAACAAAAGCACCTCAACAACAAAAGTTAACTCTTAAAAAGCAGGCAAAGGAGTTGACTAGATATTTATCCAAAGAAGATACATACATGGCCAACAAGCACATGAAAAGATGTTCAACTGGGAAGTCCCAGTTCGGTTCTGGCAGTCCTTGTTATGGGTACGTGTTCCTGAGGACAGGTGTGTGTGAAGATAAGGGATTAAATGTTTAATGAGTATAGAGTTTCAGTTTTCATCTCTTTTAAAATGAAAAAAGTGGGCCAGGGATATAGCTCAGAGGCACAATGACTGCCTGGCAAGCGCAAGGTCATGAGTTCGATTCCCGGAACCAAAAAAAAAAAAAAAGAAGAAAAAAGTTATGGAGATGGATAGTGATAACCATTGCACATTATGAATGCATTTCATGCCATTGAACTGTATACTTGAAAATAGTTATGATAAATTTTGCTATGTATGTTTTGCCATAACAATTTTTTTTTTTATTTGAAAAGGGAAAGCTGTGGCATTGCTGACCTGCCCCACCCCATCCTCTTTGCATGAGTCCAATTATCCTAGACAAGAATAACACAGAGAAGGATCTAAGCAGGAAGCCCCCTGCATGGCTCTGGGCTTAGACCATCTTACTGTAAGCACTCACAGAGAGCATCACTACCTTCCCCAGTCCATGGTCTCACAGTGGGGGCCTTTTACATACAGATCAAATGCATTCTCTCCGGCCCAAACTCCACTCCCACCCCATTTAGTCTGAGTCACAGATCCCACCTCCAAACTGACATTCAAGATGTAGCATAAACCAAGTCTTCAAACTGGGGTTTGGGGATCCCAGCGGGACTGAAGACTTCCCAAGGGCACCAGCTGCAGGTAGTTTCAGAGGAACTGATTTCTCTATCTTCTGTCCCTGGAGAGCTCTCTTAACTAGATCTGTCCTCAGGACTATCTGGCCCTGTTGCAGAACCCAGCACTGGACCGAAAGGAAGGTGCTCCGCATCAAGGAGTTGGAAGGCAACTTTTATTATGCTAGTGGGCTGGTGGGAACCAAGTCCAAATCACCAGCCCTGACTCAGAGCAAAACAGAACCTTATATATGTTTGTAAGCAGGAAGTACAGAGGCTGACAGCAGGTTATTTTATAATTGGTTACATAGGCTGGGTCATACGTTGTTAGGCAGATTTGTTCTGGGCAGGTTTAGTCAAAGAGCGTTGTTTATGATAAGGCGGGAGAGTCCAGGGAGGGAGCCGGGGCCGATGAGGTGGGTACAATCCAGCACGTCCTTGACTAGGCCGGTCTGTCTTGGGCAGAAAGTCCTTGAAACAGGCTAGCACGACAGGATATGTGATGGGTTTGGGAGTGCAGGCAGCGCGGCTGGGTGCAGTCAGACAGAGCCGGGTCAGACCGTCTCTGGGTTGCAGCTGCTGTGATCCGTCGAGGCTGAGTCTAACTGTGTGGTGGGCTGGGTGAGCATGTTCTGTCCCAATACGATATTAAACTGTTTGTTAGTTTGCTAAAATTCTAAAATTTACATTTTCTGTCACAGCCCAAAGCCTTCTCCTCACGACAGAGCTTGGTTGGACTTCACTGAAGCAAAGGCCTCAGTGTTGCAAACAAAGGATCAATTCTAAGTCCTGTGTGGAAATCCAGTCATTAAAGTACAGGGGATCTAATCCTTCTGAGAGTCCACTGGTGTCCAATTATTGGTCTGCATTGAAGTGAAGGACACGTGGTCAGCTGATAGGTTATTATAAATAACTTTTAATGAAAACATAATTATGTGATTTTTGGCAAAAAACTTGGAAAAATTCAAAGACTTAAGTGATCTTCCTATAACCAAGCTCACCATATTTGGCTGGGGTGTAGCTCAGTGGTAGAGCAACTGCCTAGAGTGCACCAGGCCCTGGTCCCATCCCCAGAATGGGTGTGTGTGTGGAGTGTCCTTCTATCTCCATGTACTTATTTAGGTGGACAAGAAGCTTTAATACTTACATCCACAATGTGAAAAGCAGAAATAGAACTGGTTCATTCTAGTAATAAGTAATAGTTATCCACTGATAGCCTTCATCTATTTCATTTGAATTTTTAAATCATGTAGTGCTGGGAATTGAACTCAGGGCATTGCACATGCTAGCAAGTGCTCTACCACTGAGCTACATCTCCAGCCCTAACAGATAAACTTTTAAGTAAAGTTTGCTTTTGTATTTAGTGGTTACCAGTATGTAAAATGTTTATGTTTGATTAATTAGTGCTAATAAGTAATTTATACTACTAATAAAAATATTTTAGTATTTAGAACCTTACAGTTATAGGAAATTTTTTTTTTTTTTTTGTGGGTACCAAGGGTCAACCTCAGGACCTCGCGCGCCAGCAGGCGCCCGTGCCGCTGAGCAATATCACCAGCCCTTTTTTTGTATGTAGGTTCTGGGAGTCGAACTCAGGCCCTCGCTCTTGCCAGGCAGGTGCTTACACCGCTGAGCCATCTCACCGGCCCAGTTATAGGTAAATTTAAAAATTACATAGATATGTAGATACAGGTATATTTTTGCAAAACAAAATATACCTCAAAGAATTATGTAATTAATGAGAAACATTTATAAAAATAACATATTTTGACAAAATTCTAGAGAAGTATATAGAAATGTTTACTATAGCAAAAATATATTATTATTTAAAACAAACTAATTAAAAATACATTATTATTAAAATCATGAGCTAAGCTAAACCAACTTAATCATATACACCTCTCAGGTGATCTTCAGCCACTAAAGATGATGTCTTGAGGTAACTCAGCCTGGCTATTCCACCATCTCACTGACAGGTACAAAAGGACATTTCAGATAAAATCCTGTTAAAGATATAGATCTGTATTAAATGTTCATTAATAAACAGCAAAAAAGGGCCAGTGAGAGAGCTCAGTGGCATAAGCGCCTACCTGGCAAGCGCGAGGTCCTGAGTTCGACTCCCAGAACCCACATAAAGGAAAAAAGGGCCGGTGATATCGCTCAGTGGCATAAGTGCCTGCTGGCAAGTGCAAGGTCCTGAGGTCGACTCCTGGTACCCACATTAAAAAAAAAAAAAAAAGCAGCTTATACATCAGCCCCATTCTGTGAGTTTGTGGACACTGGCTTGACTGGAGCCTTGCACTGGAATGTTCCAGGGCCAGAGATTTCCCCTGCTCCCTGCACATTAGGCCATCAGACATCTCTTCCTTTTTTGTTTTGGGGGTTGAGAAGGGATCTTGCTATGCTGCCCAGGCTGGCCTCAAATTCCTGGGCTCAGGTGACCCTCATGCCCGAATCTCCCGAATATCTGGGACTACAGGCGCACGCCACATGTGGAGCCCAGACATCTTTTAAAATCAATGCCTGAGAGAAAGAACTGCACAGCACCTTCTGGGTAAGAGATGTCTCTAGATCAATTAGCCAACCCACTTGTCTTGGTATCCGTAACTATCCGCCCAAAGTCCCGTGTTTTTGTTTTGTTTTGTTTTTGTTTTGAGACAGGGTTTCATTATGCAGTTCAGGCAGGCCTTGAACTCACTTTGTAGCCCAGGCTGGCCTCAAATTCACAGGGATCCTTCTGCCTCAGCCTCCTGAGTGCTGGGATTACAGGTGTGCGCCACCATGCCCAGCCCCAAAGTCCATTGTTAACATTTTTCATGTCATTTAACAAGCCACTGCTTTCAACAATAAAATTAGCAGAGCCTCAGGGTGACAGGAGCACCTGTGGACGCTGCTTCTGGCTGTGTCAGCCAGCATCCTGACGTCCCAGCTGACCTGGGTTACGCTTGTTTCACCTAAGCAGCCCACACACAGTATCAGACTGCAGCATTTTAAAGTGAATTAAGGACATTTAATAGTGAGTGTCAAGTCCCTGTCTATCCTACCAGGCTCTTTAAAAGTGATGTACATTTTATTGTAAAATGTCAGTATGCACAAAATGTCATAAATATACATCCTATTTGAATTTATGATGAAAACTTCGTTAAGTTTATTTTTATTTTTGTTGTTGTTTTTTGTTGTTTTTTGAGACAGGGTCTTGCTGTGTCGTTCAGGCTGGCCTTGAACTTGGGGCAAACCTGCCTCAGCCTCCTAAATGCTGGGATTACAGACGTGCATCACCATGCCTGGCACCTGTTAACTTTCAAGTGAGCAAAGGATATATAAATTTAAAAATTATTCTAAGCGGTCACTCATAACAGTAGAAACCTACTTAGCAGGGTCTTCTTGCAGGGTGAAGATGTCTCTTTGGGCTTTGTGCATGTTCTCGTGCAGCCTCCTCCCACAAGCCTTAGGAGCTCTGCTTTCTGGCTAGGCAGAGCGGCCTTCACAACACAGCCACATTCCTGTGACTTCTCCCAGGCTTTTGGCCTTACAATTTCTATAGCTAAGAGAGCTTCTCACGAGATTCTTCTAAAAAAATCCCCATTGTCATTTGCCACTGTTTGGGGGAAAATTGTGAAGGTAAGAGAGCGGCATTATTTGTACTCTATTTTAAAACAGGAATCTCCTTGCATAGGATTTTGAATGTCAATGATGAAGAGAGGCAGACATTTCAGGTAGAGGGAAGACCATGATGGGCAAAAATTGGAGCTGTGAAGAGTACTTTGGAATTAATGATCAGTCTGGCTTACACTAAAGTACTGGATTATATCACAGGAAATGTGAAAAATTTACTTGGAAAAATCAGACGGAGGATACTTAGAAATCCTTCAATGTCAGATTGTGGATGTTTTAATTCTTCAGGCAAAGAACAGCTTTTCAAAGTCTTTGTGCAGGGAACTGGCAAGGCCATAGCTTGCAGGATAGATTGAAGGAGGCAGCAAGGAGACCTGCGTGGAAGACGGTGCTGACACTCAGAAGAGGTGGGAAGGGACCAACCTTCGTGCCGCCACCCATCCAACATGCACACAACATACATACTCGCAGTTCCATTGATTTCTCCACACACTGTACACACTACCCAGAGAACACTGAAACTGCTTCGCAAAATACGTATAATCACGAGAGTAGACAATTGGATCTTTCGATCTGGAGATGCCTGCCAGAGGCAGGACTGGACCAAATACTGTAAACACATATATTCCTGTGTGGGCAGAGCTTTATGAGTGGGGGGGAGTTCAACTAAATTGGGGTTCAACTGAAGGAAGCCAGCAATGGTCTCTGACTCTATTCCATCAAAGGGGTCAGCAACTGGACACTCCATTTAAGAGAGGAACCGAGCTGCTCTCAGAACAAACACGAAGGTACATTTTTATTGACTTACTGGGGTGGGCTAAAGTCCAGTAATTTTCATTGGCCGTGACATGGTTCTAGAAGGTGTTTTTTCTTGTACAAAATTTGGACCACCAGATGATCACGGTCAACTCGTCCTAGGGGCTGTTGAAATTTTGTGTAGCTGGCACCATCATCCTGCACAAAACATCCTGGCCTTAGTAGGCTTGGGCCTTGGCACAGGGCTGAAGGATTTTAGGTGCTCGTGGCTATTTGAAGAAGCATAAAGATGGAACAGAAAACAGGAAGGAGAGAAAAAGAAAACATACCAGCTTCAACTGACAACAGGACAAGTTAATCCGATGTTATAGTCTTGGACAAAACATTTTTTAATAATCAACATGTCGATACATAGAGCTGAAAAGAACAGCATCGTAGGGCTACAGCAGAGGGTAAAGGCACAATTTGAAGACAGAAATACCAAGACTTTCATTTCACTTTAGTCACCCATCAGACATTGGTAGGTGCAAGCGAAAGGTGAGTGTTTTCAGCAAAAGTGGCCTTTGGGTCCCTGGGAAGTAACTGAGGCAACTGTTCTCATAACCCACACATTAGAAGTGTTACCTACACCAAAGCTAGTGGGAACTAATCATGTATTTCCTAGGCATGTGACTTCCAAAATCAATGATTTTTATATTGATTTATATTGTAAGAGAAAATAAAACTAGAGGTTTCATTTAGGTTTTTTGTTGGTAATAATCTCCCATTTTATGCAAACGTTCTGCTTTTGTGGTTTTATGAGACATGACAGGTCTGTTCAAAAAAACATTAAGAGTAAAGGAGTAACATGCCATGTTGTCCCAGCTTTCTGTCCCACCATGGTGATTCTTGTCTCAAGGGCTGGGGTGTAGCTCAGTGGTGGAGCATGTGTTCAGTATGCACAAGGTCCTGGGCATGATTCCCAGCACCACAAAACAAAACAAAAAACATGTAAACCAACTGTATAAAATGAAATAACAAATACTAGCTTAGCTTCACTCCCTGATCCTGAGTTCTTGGAAGGCCAAACAATGTGTTCTGTAAGTCTTCATCCTACCTGAGGAGGAGGTCTGAGAGGAGGCAAGAGAGGACTAGTAGTCTGCATGTCTTCTGAAATCCACTCTCAGACCCTGCAGCCCCCCGGCAGTCAGCTACGTACAGGTCTCCAGATGCTGGGGGACTGTGTCCACAGCTCCCCGGTATCTCTCAGGGATCCTGTGCTCCTGCTCAGCTTCGGCTGGCTCAGCGAGGAGACCTGACCAGGTAGAAAGTATAACACTTCTGTTAAGAACATACCCTGCTGATAGGCTGGCTATGTCTGTCACTTGTCTGGAGACAGAAAGATAAAAGCAGTTCGTATTTCTAATATTCCTGCCAGCCAACTGTGCAGTTTATGCCTACTAGAAGGACTTAAAAATGGAAAGAAAAGTATCTTGGAAATAACTGGACAATTTCACAGATCATTGGCAAACCTGACTTCCCATGACAAGACCCTGGAGTTGTAATACGAGTTTTATCTAATCTTTGTATATCATTCAAAAGAAAAATTTAACCCCGGTTTCTGTATTGTTAAAAGGTTCATTTCACTTCTGACACCCACTAATTGAGAGATACCAGAGAAAAGCATCCATTTAAAACACAAACCATAAATAAATTAGATATAGTAACCTAACAGACAACATATGTACATGTGAGGTGGGCTCTTCATGAGGTGATTTTTAGATACAGTAGCTAGACATTAGGTCATTCTTAGCTCATCATGCCTGTTAACCTGCAAGGCTGCTTCTTGGCATGGCCTCTAGAATACTCCCCTAGGACAGAGATTCACAAAAGGTGGACCTGTACAGTTTAGCACTTTAGACCCAAAGTTATAGTTGGTACTAAATACAGAAGGCAAGCAAAGGTGTTCTTAGATCCAAATCGGGAATAGGGCAACAACAGGCCAGACCCTCAGAGCTGACCATTCCCTAACTCTTACCAACTACCACGAGGATAAGCATGTTTCATCAAATGACCATTTTGCTAACTAGTCATCTCACCTAAATTTCCCAACTTAGATAGACCCGGTTTTCAGATAACTACTAACAAAGTCACATTTCTAGAACAATGAGGACATAGCTAAACATTAGACTGCTCCTGTCACCTTAACTCTTGGACAAGGAAGTGGCATTTCTTGCAATTAAAAGGAGTAACAGTGAGTGGTGGGTTTAAAGTTGCAAATTAACAGAGGATCATAAAAAGCTTACCTAGCTAGGAAGGTAGGACACACCAGGATTTTCAGTCAAAAATCTCCACAGAGGCTGGGCATGATGGCACACACCTTGTAATCTCAGCACTCGGGAGGCTGAGGCAGGAGGATCATTGCCAGTTTGAGGCCAGTCTGGGCTACACAGTGAGTTCAAGGCCACCCTGAACTACATGGCGAGAAAAAAAAAATTCACAGAGGGCTACAGTGTAGCTCAGGGTTTGATCCCCAGCACCCACCAAACAAAATTTCACAGGGCACTACTTGTCACTTACCTAGATGCTTAGGAAGCAGAAGTTCCTAAGCAATGGGAGTCAATCTCACTGGCTGGGTGTAAGGGAGGGGCAGTTTAACACCTCATTAGAGAAAACAGCTATTCTCCAGTTTCTTTTGGGAAGCTGACTTCAGAGATATCTAGGTATTTTTCCTTGACTGCTCTAATCAATTCTAGGTGATATAAAGGTTTTGCAGTTACTCACATGACAAAACAACCAGAAGTTGACATTTCTAGGACTTTTATAGCAAACTAGACAATATCTGGAAACTTTATTGAAGCCGTATAAAATATGCATGCCTTGGAATGTTTGTTAGGCTACAATATTACTTCTGGTTACTGAACTTGAAAATATTTGTATTTTAAAATCCCCACATATTTGTTGCCCAAAGATTTTAGGAAGCACAGAGAGATGTATTATCTAGCTTTTTCATAGTTTCCCTGCCAATCAAGCTCTTATTTTTTCAGAAGTTATAGCAACCTTCTACTTTACATATTTCATACAATGACTTCCCCTTTAGGAGAAATAAAATTTGTTCCTACATGAATCATTAGTAATGCTGCCTCGAAGCAGCAAGGGTTCCATGTTTGACTGCTAAGTTCCCTAATTTCTGAGAAAGTGGGCTAAAAAGAGGCCATTATTGATCATAATTGCCTTGTAGAGATGTGAAATATGTTAGATTTTGGGGGGAGGGTGGTTGAGACAAGATCTTGCTATGTAGTCCAGATGGCTTCAAACTTGTGGCGATCATGCTGCATCAGCCTCCTGAGTCCTGAGGTTACAGGCATGCCTCTACATGCCCAGCGGAAATATGTACATTTTGAAAAGCTTGCTGACTTCTTACGCAATGACATCTTGTGGGGATGCTGACTAATCTTCAGCTAGAGAACTGGCTGGGGTCTTTTTGTGCCCCTTGGGGTCTTTAAATATCGGGCTGCCATCAACTAAAGCAAGCAGCTGCAACTGTGCACGGGCAGTATTCTGATTCTACTGAATACAATCAATCACCAAGAGGCTTACAGGCTACCTCACTTAAGCAGCAGATGCAGTCTGAGTACTTAGGTCAATCTGAAATGTACTTGAGTAAGCCATTTCAACTGGCATGGAGATGGTTGCAAACTACATTTTTTCCACTTCTTGAAATTTTTGAAATTCGCTCAGGATTTCTAACTAATGAACTATTTGTTAACAGAAGGTAAATAAATAAATAAATAAAACCTAGGCCTTTTTTTTTTTTTTTTTTGGGCACAGTACTGGAGATTGAATCCAGGGAATTTGCACTGAACTGTCCTCAGCCTTCTATTTAATCTTTTATTTTGAGACAGTGTGTCTCTAAATCACAAATTGCCCGGCTGAGCTAGAACTTGTGATCCTCCTGCCTCAGCCTCCCAGGCACGTGATACTACTCAAGCTTGCAAGCTCACTCTTCAGGTCAGTATTGGGAATTTTGAAGGTGCAAACCAGTCACTATTTCATTAAGGTGACAGCATTAAGGTAGCTGAACTTTAAAGGCTCTCAATTTTTCCTAAAAGCTACCCTCTGTCCTTTCTCTGGATCATACTTTTTTTTTTTTTTTTTCCTTTTTGAAGAGAGTAATTTGGAGCTGGGTGTGGCGGTACACACCTGTAATCCCAGCACTCTGGGAGGCCGAGACAGGAGGATTGCAAATTCAAGCCCAGCTTGGGCAACTGTCTCAAAAAAGACAGGGTTGGGGATATAGCTCAGTATAAAGACCTTGGGTTCAACCCCCAGTACCACCCCTATCCCCCAAAAAAGGCATGTGGGCAGACTGGCAAAATGTATTCTCAGAATAAACAATCGGTTCTGTGTTCTTACATGAAATAAATTATGGCAGTTGCCCTTGAGATTGAAAAGAAAAGAAAAGAATAAAAAAAAAAAAAACAGAAAAAAAACCTTTCATACCTTAAAAACAAAACCCCTAAATTGTCACATGTAATATTGGAAGACCAAGTGGAAGGCTAAGGCAATGATCAAAATAAGGAAAGTCTTCATGTGACGAGATCTTTGTATACTGTTTATGTTAAAACAAAGTTCAATTCACTTTCTAAAACTTTTGAAATAGAAAGTTCTTGTAAATGTAATATGTACTGAAGAAAAATGAAATGAAATTTAGACACACCATTTATAGAAAATAAAAATCCCACTAACCTGAGACACAACAGCCTGATGTTTCTATAAAGATATATGCTCTTTATGTATGCACTTCTATAAATAAAAATGGCATATTACCTTTTAACTTTAACAATACTCTAGTAGTGCTTCAACATCAATGACTATAGATTATTTTAAGTATTCAACTCTTGCCAAATCTTTGTATACATGTTTACTAGTCATGTTATTTTCTTAGAATACATTCCCCAAAGAATTACTAGTTTAAAAGATACATAGATTTAAAAACAAAAAAGAGGCTTTAGAATCAAAACTGTTAAAAGGTTATGTCAATTATCCTAAAAATCAAAAAGCACAACACTTACTTTCAAATTCAACCTGCTCATTGCTAAGTTTACACTGTTAAAAAAAATACTAAAAAATTGTCTCTGTTTAAGCTTTTAGTTTTGTTTTCTGTTAATTGAAGTTAAAAACATTTCTGACAGACAAAACTCCATGTCAAAGATAAACAATAGTTTCTGTTATCACAAATGATTATTCAGAAATAACCATTAGAGGACGTATGGAAAAATTACACATTTGAAAACAGGGATAAAAAATGTACATATAACAAGAAAGTGTAAAAAAAACCTACAGAAAGCCACACACACCATTACATGCACATTTGAGGCAGGAACAGGGAAAGTAACAAAACAGTAGGGTATGTGGCAGAAGACTACTCTGTTTATCAAAATCCTGTTTTCTTTTCCTCTGGAGCACATAGCCAAACACTTCCCATCTTAGTATGCAGGTGACTGGAGCTACAAGCTCAAGTCCTGGCTCATGGCAAGTGGGTGGAAGTGATAATCCCAAAAAGCTACTCTTGCCCCACTGCTGACCAAATGGACAAAATCTGGTGTAGAATCAGGGAATGGGAGGAGCCCATTACTTTATGGAGCAGAGCATACTTAGGATTATGATGTAAGCAAAACAGTATTGTGATCAGCCCTTGAAACTGCAGGGTTATTACAGCAACTAGCACCCTTTCTTGTAATAGAAGTGAGAGTGGGGATAAGGAGAAAAGAGAGAAAAGTAGAAAACCATGATGGGGTACATGATATGAATAAGAGCACTACTTGGCCTTTCTAGAGAAATCTCAATTTGACCAAGATAACTGTTCCTATTTATGAGATTAGATAAAATTTTTAATATTTAGGATGAATAACTGTTTTTCCTTTTTTTTGCTTCCCTTTAAATCCACCATCCAGGCTTGATGGTCTTGACTACATCTTTGGAACATTATGATTTTTAAATTGTGTGAGACTGCCCCTGCGCAACTGGTCAAGAAAGTCTCTGCTAAAGCTTAACATCAATTTAAATACGTGTAGAAAAACCCCCTGGAAAATAATTTCGGCATTTTAAAAACATACTCCAATGAAGTTTTCTCTATGACCAATGAAAACTAAGTTAACAGTTCAATCTGTTACTGGTATAAAGTTCAAACCCAATTACTCATTCCTTGCCCAGACTGTACTGTCCTAAAGGCAACGACGTACATCGGCTATGAACAGGGATACAAGACACATAAGCCAAGTGATAAATTATATATTACATGTTTATTAGGGTACAACTTTTATGTAAAATTTACATTTTATGAAAAAAATCAAAAATATTTACAAAATTTTGGAAGATAGATGTGCATTGTTCTAATTACAACCCAGAGTAGTAAATAATCCTTAAAAACACTTGTTAAGAGTTTTGTGTTTACAAATTCCTGGTTAAAGAGACAGCTACAAAGTTTTATCACTATATATAAGCAAGAACCAGCTTGCTAGATACATTTCCCACTGAAAATCTACTGGTCTTTTTTACACCATTAGTGGATTTTTAAATGAAAAAAAAAATCAGTAAAACTCATATGGCTTCAAAACTGTAACCTGTATCCAATATAAATTTATGTATCAGCACTTGGTATGAAGACTGGTAATTAACAAAGTGCAAAAGTTTAACCATTTCACTAATTTGTACAATTTTAGGTAACACTTGATTAAAAAAAAAACATGATGAGTGTAATAGTGTCTGAGTTCCAAGAATAAAATATTAACTGCCCAACAAAAGCAGTGTGATTGCAAAGCAGATTTACAGTTAAAATTCCAGTAAAGCTTGTAATTGGCATTTAAAAGAGAATAATATAAGAGTTAGAAATTCTAATTTTGCTATTCAGCAAAGACTAACATTTTAGGAAATTGTCTTAGGTACTGCTTTAGTTAAATCTAAATTTAGAACTGGGCTAACACTGAATATATAAAAATACACATGCTGTGTTATATATTGCTAAGGAGTGAATTTTCTGCTATATTTAGTATAGCAAGACATTACATAAATGTCTAGGAATAGGGGTTTTATTTTCTGTAAAGCTCAACAGAACAATTAGTGGTTTATATAAATTATCTTATGTAACACAAGTTATCACTTCAACTATGCAAAATGAAGGAGACTAGAATTTATAATCATAAATAATTCCCACTTGTGGATTATGAAACTGCGTAAAGTATGTCATTTCTTCGATTAATCGGAATTTGCTACAAAGTTAGGCTTTGCACTATTAGGATGTGCAGCCCATTTCAAGAAATGATTAGCTCAATCCATCACTTTAAATAATTTACCTATTTTTATCATGTGTGAATTGAAAAACAATAAAAACCTACAAATTGGTAATTTCTCTAACTGTTGAAATGAAACAAGTAACAGTACTAACCCCATTGCTAAAATTCATCTTTTTAAAAATGTATTCCTCATAAAATACTACAGAACTCATGTTTCATAATGTAATTAGTAAATAAATGTGTAAATTTTCAATGGTAAACAGAGACAAGGGAAATGCTAAATTGAGAGTTAAAATACCAGTTACCAATTTGCCATCACAGTTTTTCAGAATTTGTCTGTTTCACTTACTTTTGATGAGGTTAATGTCAAATATCTGAAGGTAATTTTTTTCACCAGTAAACATACCCCATTAAGCTTATTTCTCTTTTTAGTGGCTACGCTGCATCACTGAGGAAGTGAGTCGTGGTTCTTAAATACAAATTATCCTTTAGTTATTCTCAATTCCCTTCCCAATTGCAGGCCAAAAGTATTCACAAAAATTGCAAATATCCCGCAAAAACTATTTGACCACTGTAAGATTCTGAAGAGAAGATGCAGACTATGAGAAAAAAAATGAGGCACATTAATGAACACAAACAAGACAGGCACATTTCTGGCTTTTGTTATTGTTTAAAAGGCACATATTATGCAATCCATATAAAAATAAATTAAATCTACAGCATTAATTCATCAAAACAATCACAACTTCTATAAAGTTAATTAACTGCAGAAGTAAATTCTCTGCTGTCTTTTGCAAGCTTATTTTAAAACACATTGCACTTGAGAATTTTTTTAAAAAATCATATAAAACACCATTTACACTTTATTAATATGTTTAAGAGAATCAAATTATATATTTTTTGCATACCACATGGACTCTGTTCTGATTAACTTATGGCACATAACTCAATCTGATTGAGTGCTTTGAGTTAACATTATCTAAAACTTAGAATTCACATTGTTTGTAACCATTCAATACCAAACTTATGAAATCTCAAAGCTATTTCTGACTAAAAATTTATGGAAAGCTAAATAATTTTATGCTTGCTCTCCTGAAATTTTAGGTTTGATATTACACTTTAAGCCCCTTTCTTCAATATAGACACTGAAGATAATTTAAAATTTCAGCCTATGAAAACTTCGTTTTGAGAATATGAAAAAATGTGCTTCCTGAATGTTGCATTTGATCATTTGCAGTGTAAAAATCATTTCAGTGCTATTTCTTTCAATGACTCACTTTAAAAGTGCGATTTAATGTTTGTAGTCAGTTCTCAAATATATCTAAGTTTGAAAGACAACATACAAGTTAGAATAGTGTTTGGAAAGAACAGGTAATGCAGAATGGCAGGTTTGTACTACTCCCTTGAGCGACCACTTTCCCAGGTTGATCAACAATCTGCCAAGTATCGTCCTGAAAAACACCAAGAAGACCTTTTGTAATTACTGTTTCAAATACACATTTCTCATTTCAATCACAGAGAACCCTTGTTCCCACCTGCTGTTTACAACACATTAGAATCATATCACAGGTGTTTGCCTATGATGACCATGGGAATTCCCCCTACCAAGGGTCTCTCTAATTTGGCACTTTATATCAAGAGTCAAAAAATTCTTTGCCATGCCTTTAGATTATGAACTGTGGGACAATTGTTTAGTAACTGTTAGAATACAAATGTTTCCTACGTACATTAAAAAGTTCAAAACCTCCCGGCTTACCAGTGGCAAACCGCTTCTTTACTAAGGAAAGCCTATAGCCGGTGCCAACAAGTTCAATATCGACTCCTGAGAGGGTACTTCCCTCGCTGAGGAATTGTACTGCAAGTGTTGTGGGTTTACTGGGGCCTTCTGAGAGATCAAATTTTGCTCTGAGGGATCCAGAACCTACAAGGAAAAGAATAAAGAACTTACATAGGGGTAAATATATTGCATACCAAATAAAATCAAATAAGCACAGACACTCTATCAGTCAACATGCTAACTCATGAGATGTGTACAGTAAACAGTCTATTTCAAAATCAGATTTTATTCAGTGAATCTACATTTTCATTAAGTGTATAATCTTAATTCTTAATCCTTCCTTTTCTTTTACTTAACAGTAATCTTCAGAGATCTTTACTTTTGTGACTCTGCATGTTTAAGTGGATTACCAAAGAAAAAAGTAATTGATGAGAGGGAAATCCTGGAAGGGATACAGCCAGGACAGAGTACAAAAGAAGTAACTGCCGAGTACCAGATCATGGGGAACAGACAGGCAAAGAAGAAGTGGCTACTGTTAGGAAGAGCTGGTTAACATTACTCATTTTCTATTTGCTTTTCTTTTTAAAATTTGAGTTGCCTGACATTATGCCTTACATATTTCAGCAGTCCTTTCTTTTTGATATAAACATTTAGTGAGCACACCTCAGTCTAAGAGCATGGCATAAACAGTAAAATAATAAAAATGAGTATGATAAATGCTGTGAAGGAGCTCTCAGGAGCTGCAGACACAAAAGCACGGATCTCTGCTGGGAGCTGTAAGTGGTGCTGCTGATGATGGTGTGTATTTAAGGAACAAGTAATGATAGACACAGAGACTAAGGACTTACGCCACCACGACACATTTACAACTCCATCTATACCAGAATAGCTGGACAACGGACACAAGTGGAGAACAGCAGCAGAAGAGAACAGCAACAAGGACCAGGCCATGTTAATAAATTTACAATATAAGTACAGGGAATCGCCCAAGATACAGAAGATGAGAATCCCTCAGATTACTGTCCTAGAAGGGAGGGGAGGGGCAAGATGAAATCAGGAGTCAAACTGCAAGTCAGTGAAGCAGTTTACATCTCTAGGTGACAGAAGAAGGGGACCTGAACTAGGGCCAGGGAAAGGGAAGAATTCAATGCATTGAAAGATAGCTAGGAGTTGGAATCAAGAGGTGAGAAAGTAGTAGGAGTCCAGGTTTCTGGTCAGGGCGAGTGGGCAGAATTGCTGGGTAACAAGAGAAAGGTCTTGTGAACTCCTACAGAGAAGTCTGACACTAACTCCAATCCGCCCTGTACTACTGTGCCTGGTGGCATACATCAGAGTGGAGAGGAAGCACTGCTTAGTTCTTAACCACTGTCCACTGTTAGTAAGCAATCCAGTCCTGTCAAAGTTTTACCATGTGCATAAAGCAGCCACCTTGGCAATCCTTAAACTTTGGAATTATTTCCTGTCCCTTTTCTGGGAATAGCACCAGAATAAAAAACAGATTTCCATTTTACAGTATTTGAAGTTGGATTTTTTTTTTTTTTTTGCAAAGCTCGACTAAACATACCAAAACCATATTTGTAAGATGTTTCCATTTCCTCGCACAGACATGTCTCATACCTGAACAATAGAGGGAAACTATTAAAAAGTCTGGTTAGAAAATTCAGGTCTTATTTTTGAGAGAACAAGTCCCTTTCTTGGTTAAGAATTTATAATTACAGTATAGTTTCATTAAATAGGGAAACATTCTCTTCCTTGCTAGCTGGTTGTAAGCTGTCAATGCAAGTAAGATTTCTGATTTACTTCCAGTTTAAACTCAGAATTTCAGCATGGTTTCCACAAAGCCATATTGCTAGGGTATAAATCAATATATCTGACCACCTAAAAACTAGTAACCTTTTAGTACCAAAGAGCAAAAAGAAACTGCAGATTAGCTTGGTTATTTCACCCAAATTATGTCTGATAGTAAAAGTCTGACTCTGCACAATAGATATAAATGCAGACAGGGCCGGAGATACAGCTCAGCGGCATACCACCTGCCTGGCAAGAGTAAGATCCTGAGTTCGATTCCCGGTACAAAAAAAAAAAAAAAAAAAAAAAAAAAAAGGCAGATACATTCGTGATTCTTTACACATAAATATTAGGAAAAACTACCAATACTATGCTCAAAGTGTTCAAAAAGAAATAGCCGAAAAGCAAAAACAAACAAAAAACCCTACTTGATAGAAATCGCTGGAGGTGAATAAGGCATTCAAAAGGACTCCAGAGATTTCTCTTTTAATTAAGAGAAAATAAGATTGTCTACTGTTAAAGACTTAACTGTCCTGGGAATTATGTCCTAATTTTAAGTCGAGTAAGAGGAGATACCAGGGGTAATCAGCTAGCAGAGACTTTTCTTTTGGATTGTGAACATAAAAAAAAAAAAAATGCAGGCTTCATAGCAAGAGGCAATTAACTTGCTTCTCCTTAAAATATAATCATAGAATTGAAGGCTCTTAACGTTAGTTCCAATGGGGGAAATGACCAGAGGGTCCTCTTAACAAGATGTGAGTAGGCAGGAGGCTTTTTAAAGCCTGGAATTGTCTACAACATAGTCTCTTAGGGGCCAGGAGGACATCACTAACAGAATGAATTAAACAGTGTATTAAATCAGTTTCAATTAGTTATGAGGTTACCTACTTGGGATAGATAATTCTACTAGTCTACTTTATTAGGTATTTTTCTTAATGTTGGTACTTAAATATAAGAAGCATTTATATAACATTTATAAAATAATAAGTTCTCTGTCTTGCAAAGAAAGCATTTTCGATCTAGGAGAGGAAAAAGTCTGAATTTTAGCTGGTTCATTCTTTTATAAGGTTTAACTTCCACCTAGTGGTCAGTTCTAGAACTGAAGGCATGAAGTTGTAGGAAGAAACTTTCCATAAAAACGCTGTTTGCAGAAGAGTGAAGCCAGACTCTCTCTCTCACCACGTACAAAATAAAAATAAAAAGAAACTCTGATTGAAAACAATAAATTAATTAAAATAAAAATGGATCAAAGATCAAAACTTAAAAACAAAAATATTAAACCTGTGGGAAGACAAAACAGGTGAAACACTTGAAAACATAGGTGTAGGAAAGGATTTTCTAAACAGAACCTCAAATGCACAAGAAATAACAGCAAGAATTGACAAATGGGATTACATCATTAAACTATCATTAAACTAAAAAGCTTCTGTACAGCGAAAGAATCAGTAAGTAGAGTGATGAAACAACCTACCGAATGGGAAAAAGAATTTGCCAGCTACTCCTCAGATAAAAGACTAATATCTAGAATATATAAAGAAGTGAAAAAAAAAAAAAGATCACCTAAAATTAAAGACCCAGTCAAGAAATGGGCAAGTGAAATTAACAAACACTTCACAGATGAAGAAGTATAAATGGCCAACGATTATGTGAAAAAAATGTTCAACACCTCTGGCCACTGGAGAGATGCAAATTAAAACACCACTGAAATTCCATCTCACTCCAGAAAGAATGGCAATCATCAGGAAATCAAAAAATAATAAATGCTGACATGGCTGTGGTGAAAAATGAACCCTCCTGTGTTGGTGGGAATGTAAACCAGTACAACTATTTATATAGATTTCTCAAATAACTAAAGTTAGAAATACCGTATCACCCAGCTATTCCCTATTCTAAGTATCTTCGCCAAAGAACTTAAGACATCATACTACAGAGATATATGCATTCAAATGTTTATAACAACAAAATTTTAAATAACATGTAATAAATTGCCAACATGGTTCTAAAAAAAATGCCTTAAAAAAGCAATCAGGCTGTGGGTATAGCTAAGTGGTAGAGTGCTTGCATAGCATGTAAGAGGCACTGGGTTTGATACCCAGCGCAGAGGCAAGGGGAGGTGAGAGGAGGGGAGGGGAGGGGATATAAGGGGAAGGGTAGGGAAGGGGAGAGAAGGAGAAAGAAGGGAGAGAGGGGAAGGAAAAGGAAAGAGAAATTCATTATCAGTGATACCACATTGTAAATAAAAATGCATGTATACACTTACCTCCATTTTCTGATTTTTCTGAAATACCAGACAATTTCCAAAAGGCTTTCATTTGTTCTGCTTTCCTGTAATAACAAGTATCTTCAGATTAAGTGTCTAATATAGTAATTTAGACATGGATGAACACTCCCAAAATAAATGCATTTAAAATATTTTCACTGCCACTACAGTGCTCAGTTTAAATAGTGTGACCTGGTAAAAATGTGTTTGATATCGTATTAAGTAAAATGCTGTATTTTTCTCAGTTAATGAAAGTTTTACCAAATTATAGGACTCTTCTCATTTCTACTGGTCAGGAAAAGAAAAACAACATGTATACATGGATCAGTATCTTAATTAGTCAAGAAAAGCACTGTCATGAAATGGTGGAGCAAATACAAAGAGTTGTTAGAGTATATACTAGCATTACTAGAGGGAACAAGAGAGGCGTTAAAGAGATGAGAGTACTAACACTATTGAACTCTAACAGGCACGCCCACAAATAATGCCAGATGCTATATTTAACCCTGTAAAAATAATTATTATCATTAGTTTTAAGAGGTTAAGCAATTTGTTTAAGGGAAAGTTAGTAAAGAACCATTCAACTATAGTGCTATTTACAGTAAAACTAGTTTTGTTTACTGTGGATTGAGGCTTATTGTGGCTTGACTAGTAAAATGAATAACATCTTTTATAGCATGGCTTCTATGGGAAAGTGCACTAAAACTTCTCAAAATTACAACTTTTAGAACTTGGGTTTTAAAAGTTGGGGAATGAAATAGAAATGTAGCATGAATTCATAAATGTATTTACCACACTGCAGGGGGAAGGGACTGCATGTGCGTGACTCCTCCACCCACGGGAACGACCACCTGGACATGGGAAAGCACACTAGGAGCCACCATGGCTTCGGGGTTATACTTATAATCCACCCTAAGATCTGTGCTGCTGGCACTACATTTCCAATACGTTGCAAGATTCAAAGGAGTGGACTGAATGCCATTTGATGATACCTTTAAAGAGAAGAAACAAAAAATTGTCTTTGGTTTGAAGAGTAAAAAAGTCATGTTTACGACATAGATACTTGGACATAAGAATTTACAGAATCAAAACTATCTAACAGGATTATCTGTTGCTAGGCAGAATAAAGCAGACTCATCTCAAAGGAGTAAGGGTCACCTCAGTGTGTGCACCTGGGAAGACTACATCAAAACTGCCACGGCGCTTGTTCATGATGTGTGTTCCATGGGATCCAACAGGAGAAAATCTGATTCAACAGCTGACTGACAGTGCCCAGAAACTGGCATGTTATCTGATGACTCTTTTTTATTTGTGCAATGTCTGAGAACCTCTCAATATTCAACATAGTATTCTAAGACTGTTTATAAATTATAACAATTTAGATTTAAAACAATAAGAAAAAAAGGAAGATTCACCATAGTTCCACAAGTCTGGAATTAGAATATTTCACATCTTTAATCATATGACCCCTGGTAAATAAAATAATTCCTTCCATTTCTTCAGCTCCTTGCTCAAATGGCTCCTTTTCCACCCATTTCAAAGGCCACCCTGACCATCCTGGTTTAACCTTTCACTGAAAAAACAATCAGATGTTCAATATTCCTCACCTTACTTTTTACCACTTACTTACTAACATACAACATTAATATTTTTACTGCCTTCCTGTCCTACCCCCAGCAATTAGGAAGCAATGAATAATGTATGTCCGCTCAATGAAGGAATAAATGAATTCCTTGTAATAAGCTTAAAGTCAACTTACATGACAATGTTCTTTACTCTTTAAGTACAGTATTTATTTTCTAGAGATATGCTATTTTAATTCAATTACCCTACTAAAAGTTCAAACAGTGAAGAAGTATGGAAAACAGGAAATTTATCTCTTGGTACTTTTTTTTTTTAAATGGTGCTGGGGATTGAAATAGGGTCTTGGTCATTAGGCAAGCCCATCCCTTCTCACTGTACACACAGTGGGAACATATCCTTCCTCACTGCTCAGGTATACACAAACATGAATCCACCTCATTCTTTTTAATGGCTGTAACACTTCATTTAATCAAGTCCTTCCTCTGCTGATGTGTACTTAGTTGGTTCCTAAACAATGCTGCACTGAATATCCTTTCTGCTTTATCTTTGCCCATTTATGTCATTTCTGAGGAATAGATTCTTGGAGTGGAAGTGTCGAATTAAAGGTTACATTTATCCAACAATCTAATACAACTGCCTTTGTGTGGATTTTGAGTTAGGGATTGAGCTTAATTTCTTTCCCAAAATATCTGAAACATTCTGTTAATTCATACTGCAATTTTTCATTTCTGTGATATGATGGGCTAAAACTAACTACCTCATATTCATTGTTCAGTGACACAGAGCATCTTGCCATAAGTTACCTGTCTACTGAGTTATTCATCTTTTACTTACTAATTTATAAGGGCTCTTTGGAATAATTCCTTTAGTCTGTCCTATATACTGCAAAAACCTTTCCTTCAGAATATTGATTTAAGGGTTTTTAAAAACAAGTATTTTATGCACACACACATTCATTATCTCACTCTCTTCTCACATACCTTTTAGTTTTTAGATTATACTTAGGGCTTCTACACGTCAAGATTAAAACATATACTAAATATACAGTATACACACACATATACAGAGACAATCCTTGTTTAACCACCACATTCTGTTCCTGCAGCTAGGGCGCTAAATGAATTGATGCTAAATGAGGAACTGTATATAATATAAACATTATAATGTTCAGAAAAAGAACAAAGAAAACTCCAACTTGATGACTTTGCTTTTATTTGCATAACTCTTACATGCAGTACTGTAGTGTATAACAGAACATAAAACTGCAGTACTGTACAGTACAATCAGCAAAAATTACAGTGCTATATAAACAAGGTGTACTGTACAAGAAAAGGACATTGAGGGTCTACAAACAAGATTTACAGAACTGTACCAAAAAAAAAAGACGTGTCCTAAGTCCGAGCAGCAGGTTGTAAATCGGAACAGTGTGCCTCGGTCAAAGTCATAAGCCTGAACAGTTGCTTAACAGGTCATTAAACAAGAAGTATGTATACCTATCCCCATCTCTATATCTCTATCTCTGTATCTATCTATAGATATATCTATACAGATAAATATACATACTCATATATGTTCATCCATGATTTTAGTCCTTTCATGATTTCATTTATTGTTACTAAACCTTTGGTACATAAGGATTTTATTTTGAAGTAGGGATTTTCCCCCCCCAAATATCTAGCTTGCTGTACACATATCATTTATTGAAAAATTCATTATTTCCATATTGTCTTGAAATGCTACTTTGTCATATAAACCATTTTCTATTTATTATTAGATCTATTTCTGGATACTTTAATCTGTTCCATTCATCTGGCCAGCTATTGTTGTACCAGATCTAAACTAGTCTCAATACTATCACCTTATAATGAGCTCCCATTAAAGCTAAAATGTTATTCCATTTTACTGTTTGAAACATTTCTTTTTGTTTGTTTTTTGAGACAGGGTCTCACTAGGTAATTCAGGACTGGCTTGAAGTCACTATGTAGCCCAGGCTGGCCTTGAACTCGCAGGGATATTCCTGCCTCAGCCTCCTGGAATGCAGGGATTACAGGCATGTTGCCACCACACTGGGATACTTTTTTTTTTTTGAGAAAGGGTGCAGTCTCTGTAGTAGTTCAGGTTGGCTTTGAACCCCCTATGTAGCTCAGGCTGGCCTCAAATGCACAGCGATCCTCCTGCCTCAGCCTCCCGAGTGCTGGGGATTACAGGCATGTACCATGCCAGGCTGGGCTACATTTCTTGACTTACTTTTCTAAGCTTTATTCTTCCAGAGAACGTGAAAATGATTATCAAGTCTCCAAACACAAACACAGATATACTTCTACCGTATTTCTGATCCAGATTACATAAAATTTATAAGTAAATTTAGAAACAGCTACACTTTTGCAACATGAATTTTTTAAATGGATATATTTCTTTTGAAATATATCAATATATTAAATGAATATATTACTTTCCAAATATATTCAAGTCAAGAGATTGTCTTACAGTGATGCCTCAGTTTATGAACTCAATTCTCTTCACAATTCTGGTTGCAAATTGAACTGGATGAGAACATAATCAAATTTCCCCATAAGGTCAACAATGAACCTCACCACTGAATTTGATTCGGTTCTTGTCCAACTTGGTTTGCAACCGGAATCATGGGAAGAATCAAGTTTGTGAACCAAGGCACACTGTGTATTTCTTTCTGTTTTTTATTCTGAGTATTTTTCTCTATTTTCTGTTTTAAAAGTAATTTTCATACTAATTTTTAAACTGGCTACTTTTACTAAATTCCCCTATATCACAATAGTTTTTCAGTTGGCCCTGAGTTTTCCAGAAATATACCTCCTGGAAGTGATAATTTTGGGTCCTTTTTTCCAAAGTTTATCACCATTTATTTTATTCTCTTACCTAACTATACTGCTAACACATCTGGAAAAATCTTCAATCCTGTTAGTATTAAAGGAATAATGAGTGTCTTTGCTTTATCTGACTTTAATTGACTGCTTTAGGTGTTTTGTTATTAAGACTAATGTTGCAGGCATTTTGGGGTTATGCTAAATATAAATTAACGTATTTATATTTACCCAGTATTTTCTTTTTTTAATATGCGGGTACCGGAAGTCAAACTCAGGACCTCGTGCTTGCCAGGCAGGCGCTTATGCCGCTGAGCTATATAACCGGCCCTTACCCAGTATTTTAATCATAAATAGATAGTAAAAATTTTTTTTAAGCTGGTTAAAATATCTACTCAATTATTAACAGATTTTCTAATTCTTTAAAATCCCTGAACTCCTGGGATGAACCTCGTTTGGCTGTGACATATTTGTTCATTTAGTGATATGCTAGCTCCCATTTGTTAATGTTTTAATTTAGGATTTCACAACAACATGACACTCACCTGATACTTTAATACATCTACATTATAATATGAGGCAGCTGGATTTTGCTCCGATAGCTTCTTGAGGTAGAGAGTAACAGCTTGCATGTTCATCCAAAAATCTTTTGTGTTGGAATCACACTGTGATGGATCACTGCATGTGTGAGAAACATTTTTGTTATTTTACCTGACTTGTCCTTTTTCCTCTGCCTCTATGTAATAATTGAAGGTGATTTGAAAAAGATTAGTAGAAATGAACCAAAAGAAGGATAACGAAAAACTAAGATTAGAGGATAAAAAATGGAACACAGCAAAAGCTTGCCTGAAAGATAAAGACAGTGATACGAAATGGTTTAAAACTAACAATCACATCAAAAACAAAAAGACAGCAGAATGCTGTTTAATAACAATAATAATAATGATAATAATAAAAAAATAATTTTGGTATTATCTCCAGTTGAATATTATTGTTTCAAAGAAAGAAAACATTTACACAAACCTGAACACAAGTTGTGCATTTGGAAGAATTTGCTCAAGTCTGCTGATATTTTTCACCCTGAAGCATAGCACAGCTGGGGAGGGATTGCTGGTGAAGACTTTAATAATTCCACTTGGAAATGATATTGTCACATCACCAGTGATCTTCACAATACACCTGAAATTAAGATGTTGACAAGTTACTAAATAGGATGCTTTAATCTCCACTTAAAGCATATTTAAACAAAATTATGATATACACATATACACATATATTTATTCTACTTATTTCTACAATTTGATTATAAAAAGTGATTCTGCACAAAATGGCACACTCATCTAGCATCATCTTTTCCTGGAATTAAACTCCAAACATGAACACAAGCACACTGATAATGTTCCTTCACTTTTTTGCGATACCCATTTCCTGCGTGGCCATTTCCAGCACCAACTGGGGCTGATGGTGGTGGTGTGGATGTCTCCCTTATTCCTCACTGCCTCTTCTAGCCCACTATTTCTTCTTCCTTCGAAACTAGTGTATCAGACCATGCTACTCGTGGTCTGGAGATGTAGCTCAGTGGTTGAGTGAGTGCTTAGCATGCCTGAGGCCCTGATTTCAATTCCTAGCACCACAAAGAAACCGGCCAACAAACCCCTAAAACAACCAAATACTACTCACTACCCCATTCAACTCATCTTCAACACTCACTTTAGCTCCCAGGTTACTGCCAGTCTGTCTCTGCTCCACTGCTCCTATCATAACGTTTAGTGATTTCAACAGATAGTCCTTTCAATACTTGATCACTTAGTTTTTCAGCCTCTTCCCTCTAATTTCTTGTCTTTTGGCCTATCTCAGCCATGCTGCAGCCCCTCCATAATCTCAATTTCACACTCCCAATTCATCTACTCACCACTTGTGATTTTTGTAACTCATTCTGCCTAGTAGTGTATCTTTAATAATTCTCTAACTTCATCAAAATCTCCACAATCCACTGTTCTTATCACCTTTTTCATTATTCTTCACTCAACCATCAAATCCTCATTTCCTCCTATCTTTGGACTCCCAGGTTCAATCGTTAGACATTCTCCTCTGCATAAATCCCCCACTGCTCTTCTTCCACTGTGTGTGACTAAACACAGTCTTAGCTAAATCCAGCTCCCTACCCACCTCTGTAGAGCTGAATGTACTAGAGAAAACACAACTGCACAGCCCAAACTCTTTTAAACAGCCCCTGTAGTGTGACCTGGTAATCCAACATGTTCTTTTCTAATCACTCTTCTGCTTTTTTCATAGCTTCTCTTCGTCTTCTAACCTGCAATACCCTCTACTCTCTCTTACCTGGTGACTTTGCTTTTAATTTTATTGCAGAAGTAAGATGAGAAAAAAACCTTCAGCTCTACTAAACTCCCAATCTACCTAACTCTTCATCTGTATTTTCTGCCTTCCTTCCTGTTTCGACAGATGACTGGTTTCTGTACCTATAGCTGATCGCACTGAGTGTGCCCTGGAGGTCACCTCTCATCACGTACCCAAGGCCTCCTTACTCATGCACTGTCTGTTCTCCTTTCTGTAGGTAGCACTTTCCCTATAAATACTAAGTATTTCTCATTAGCATACAGACATGCTGAGACATATATCATTTGTACAAAAGCTGAAATGAAATCCTCCTCTGTTTCTGCTATCTCACTCCTGCTACCATTTCATTTCTCTGCTTTCTTAGAGCAGACATCCAAAGAATTACCTACATTTGTTCTTTCCAAATATAGTTGTCTAAGTCTGTATCACCTGCTCCCTTACTCCCTCCAAGCAAGCAAGCTCTCGTCTCCACTGCACTCATACAATTGCTCTTGTGAAGTTTACCAATGACTTCATATTGTCAATGGCCAATTTTTCCTGACCTGTTGGAAGCATCAGATATAGGTGCACAACTCCCTTGATGAAATGATTTATTCATTTAACCTCTGGATAGCGCTGTATTGGTTCTTTCCTTCTATCTCTTGCTGCTAACTGTCTCAAACTCCTTTGCTGGGTCATCCCTATCTTTCTGTTTTCAGCACTGGAGGGGCAAAGCCTTAGTTCTCCAATCCCTTTTCTATTTACTCCTTAAGGACCAACTTTAAGTATATTTTATCTCTACTGACCGAACTCCAGAATTACGTATACAACTATCTACTCAACATCTCCACTAACATCACTTAACAATTACTTCAACTTAGCATTCTAAAAAAAAAAAAAAAGAAAAAGAAACAACATTCTACTCTCTTAGCAAATCTTGATAACTTTTCAAAACATATTCAGAATCCCATTCCTACTCACCACTTCCTCTGCTAATGCCCTTACTGAAAGCAACAACACCTCTCACCTGGACTTCGGTAGCCAGTTCTCTAACGCTCTGCATCTGCTCTGGGTCCTTCCAGTTTATTCTCCACACATGGCCAGAATACGCCTTCAAAACACAAATCATCTCAACACTCCTCTGCTCAAAGCCTCCACTGGCTTCCCACCTTACTCAAACTAAATTCCAAGCTCCTTATCATGACCCACAATGCGCAACCTGATCTGGTGTCGCTCTGCATGCTCTTCAACCACTCTCCCTCCTTTTCACTCCTGTTCGGTGACATGGCTCTCTCCATGCTGTGTCCTGGAGAGCCAAGCATGCTTTTATCTCAGACCCTTCCACTTACTGGTTCCTTCTTTCCTGGAATGTTACTCCAGATTTGCATGGCTGGCTCCTATATATCTTTCAAATATTTGGTTAAATTAACCTCAAAAAAGTTTTCCCTGTCATTCTGTCTAAAATAGTAGCACCCTACCATTATTCTCTGCCTTCTTACTCTGGTTTATTTTCCTGTCAATACCCAAACATACAGGTATCTGTTTGAGTATTCCTTTTTCTTACTATAATACACACTCAGCAGAAGCTTTGTTTTGTTTTGAAGAATCTTCAGCACTTATCACACAGTCTTACACATAGTAGGTGCTCAAGTATTTAATGAACAAATACATATGGGATGAATATTATTATGCAGGAAAAACATTCACCCAAATATGATTTGCTTAAAAGCAAGAGATGAAATCACCTCTGCAAGTCACACATTACTTTCTAGATCTTTCTAGGAAATGTCACACTTTCATCAAATGCATCACAATGGTCAAAAAGCCTGGGCAGTAGTGTAAACACACTGGGGGAAAAGCCATCATTTATTGCCAATTAGTGATTTTTTTAAAATCTGAAAGACAATCCTTAAATGACTAAACAAAAAAGCAAAAAGCAGGTAAATAACAAAGAAAACCCTAATCTACAATAAATCAAAATATAACTCTTAAAATTTACCACCAAGTCCCTTCTCCCAGGCCAAAGCATATATTACACATATATATTTAAAAAACTAACTTGCTGGGATCTGCTCCTTTAAAGTAGGCATTAACGGATTCTGTGAGGGCAATTGCCACAGGTAAGGTATCCTGATTTCCAAGGCTGACAGGGCTGGGACCTCGTGACACACCTAGAATACATACAATTCATTTGTTAAATCCTTCAGAAAGATAGATATTGAATACAGGTTCACACTGTTAGGTTGTCACAAATGTCCCTATTACAAGTTTCGAATAGTATGACCCAAGCAGAAACCTGGAGATTAAGAAATACAGCACAAAACAAATTGAAACATAATATAAAGGGAAACAGAAATCGAGAGGACATATCATACTGACTTAAATGGAAAGACACAGGATGGTTAAGGAACATCAGAAGGAAAAAGCCTTTGATTTACAGTTAAAATTACTACTATGACTTTCAAAACTTTCAAATATCAAATTCTTTCTGATTATATTAATCACATACTTCAGGGTATTAAATTGGATTTTTTGCATGTAAGTTATTTCTGTCCCAACAGCCATATTTCTTATGGTACTCACTACTATAAAAATTTCCTTAAACTTGTCTTTGATGCTTCCACAGCCTGAGTATTCTTTATCTGAAACACTCTGCATCAGGTGTATTTCGGATTTTGCAGTTCTTCAGATTTTGGAATATTTACATAGAATTTACCAACTGAGCATCCTTAATCTTAAAATTCAAAATCTGAAACTCTGAATGCTGCAACATTCAAAAAGTTTCTGATTTTGGAATATTTCAGACTTTAAATTTCCAAATTAGAAATGCTCAGTAAGTATTATAACCCCACATTACCTTTCCTCAGTAATACTTGGTTAATTCCATATACCATTTAAAAAATTACATCACTATTATTAGACAATATTATGGTTTGGATCTGGACTATCACCCCAAAGGCTCAATATGCTCAGAGGTGAGGCTTATGGAGAATGATTAGATTATAGGGGCAATATAGCTGCCCTGCTGTTAGGAGGTGGGGTCTGGTCTGTAGAGGTGGGCCCCTGAGGGTGTGACCTGAAAGACATACTCTCTTTCTGTTTCCTGTCCACCAAGACCTCAGCAGCTCCTCTGACCAAGCCCTTACAGCCTTAGAGCCAGCGGACTATAGACTGAAAACATAAACCAAAACAAAGTTCTCCTCCTCTAAGTTGCAGGTATCAGGTATTGTGTCTCCGTGATAAGAAAGTAACTAAGACAAATAGCAAAAGGGAGTAAGGGGGGGCATATGGGGGGAATGGATGTGATTTTTCAAAAATTTAAAAGCTACATCCCTGACATAAAAGTTCACTCAGATAAGGTGCCTTTAGAGTCAAATAAAAATATCAGTATTATTAAAACATAATAAAGTGAGAACAAATTTCATCTATGCATTCGTTCAGTGTTTGTTAAACTAGACAAATACCTCTCACAAAAGTGCACTGCCTTTGTCTTCACAAATGCACTCTCCCCATGTATGTGTCATGACTCTACTCATTTTCCCAAGCAGAGCATTTCATCTAATACACATACAATATATGAGCAATTTTGTAAAGTAAGTCAATAGGAGAGTTTTAAAATATAATTATTCATTCTTAAAGAAAATAACTTAGGTCAACACATATATCTGAAATGTGAATATTTCCTTTTCTATACAGATGTTATATAATGTTCATGTCATTAGACATGACTATCATGAAGGAATAAAATTACTTTTAAGAAAGACACATGGTGCTCTGGTTTGGATGTGGTCTGTCCCCCAAGGTTTTATACATTGTTAAACATGTGATCTCCAAGGTGGCAGTGCTGAGGTGGTGGAGCCTTTTAAGGGGTAGAGACAACACCAAGGGGTTTAAGTCAATGAGGAGACTGCTCTCTAAGTCTGGTCTCCAAGAATGAGTTCCCCTGACAGCAAGCTGTTATAAAAGTGCATGCCTTGTCCCTGAATCCCTCTCTGGTTTCCTGTCTCACCATATCATCACTCTGATACATGCTCCTGGCCATTCTGATGCCAGTTGCCAGGAGGTCCGCATCACAGACCAATCCAATGAGGTCACCAGATTTCGGACTTCCGGGCTCCAAAACTGTAAGCTAAATGAATTCTTCTTTATAAAGTACCCAGTCACCTGTATTTTGTTACGGTAACAAAAAAACAGACTAGTCCACCTGGTGTACTGATGAAAATCATTACAAGCTGACATCCTACAAATAGTTATAAAAGATATTTCATTAGCTTGAGAGGTCAGGAAGATTTCATAGTATTACAGATCTTGAAAGAATTTTTATTCAGAAGGTTATTTATAGTTAGAAAAAAATAGCTCACTGATGAAAAATGCGTGGAGACATTTTGGGTCAGGGATATTCAACTAGGGAGACATGAATCCCAAGTTTTGCAAAGCAGAAACATGTTCATGATTGAGGGATGGGATAGAATGATGAAAAACCGTAAAGATGAGGATGCAGAAGTTGTTTGTGATCAGATCAAGGCATGTAAGACCTTTAATTTTGTCCTTTTAGCACAAAAAATCACTGATAACATTTAAAAGAAACTATCAGGTTTTTAAAAAATTTTAGTAATATCACTCTGAATACAGAGTGGACTGAAGAGAAAAATGAATGCTGGCAGTTTTCTTTTAGATCAGGTGAGAGTGATCAGGTAGAAGATAAAGGCCTGATCAGGAAACACTAGTTTTAGGGTACAAGTATGAAAACGTTAAGAAAAAAAGTAGACTACTTATAAGTTCACTGATTACACTACACAAATATACATTTATGTACTAGAAAAATTTCACTGTAAACCTAGAGGGTCATCAGAAATTCAAGAAAGCAGTTTCAGACAAAGATGGAGGCTACAATAATCTTTTTCTCTTAATTCTTTTCTTTCAGACAGGGTCTTGCTATGTAGTTCAGGCTGGCCTTGAACTCATGGCACTCCTCTGGCTTCAGCCTCCCAAGTGCTACAACTACAGGCGTGTGCCACCATGCCCAGCTAATTTTTTTTACTGTGGCAAAATACACATAAAATTTAGGATGTTAACCATTTTTGAGTGTACAATTCAGTGGTGTGAAATACATTCATAATGCTCTCCAATTATCACCACCACCTTATAAAACTAAAATTCATCTTATAAAACTGAGACTCTTATGTCCACTAAACGACCCCCTTCTCCCAGTCTTCTGTTTCTATCAGTTTAACTACTCTAAGTACCTCATATAAGTGAAGTCAAACTGTGTTTGACAGCACAATGTTCTTAAGGTTCATTCATGTTGTAACATGTATCAGAATATCCTTCTTTTCTGAAGCTAAATAATATCCTATTGTATGTGTGTGTTTATACTTATACATAATATTCTGCTATCTATTTGTGACCATTAAGCACATAACTGTCAAACTCGATTGGCTTGGGAGCTGCCTAGGAATTTAGCTTGGGAGCTGCCTAGGAGATTAGTAAAGTGCACTTCTGGGTGTGTCTGGGTGGGTCATGGAGGTGTGTCCTTGGTGTCTATATCTGGTCCCTGGCCCCTTCCTCTCTGGCACTCTTCCCTGGTGCTCTGCTTCCAGTCACCATGAAATGAGTATCTTTGCTCCATTACACCTTTCTGCAATGCTATTTCTGTTTTGGAGCCAGTCAACCAAGGACTGAATCCACTGAAACCAGAAGCCAAAAATAAACCCCTCTCCCTTTAAATTACAGATGTTGGGTAGTTAGTCTCAGCAATGGGAAAGGTGACTAATACATTACTCACCTATCAATGAACACTCAGGTTGCTTCTATCTACTGGCCACTGTGACTAAATACTACTATGACACACAGGTGTAAAACTTTCTCTTTGAGACCTTGCTTTCAATTCTTTTGGGTATATCCCCACAAGTGGAATTCCTAAATTATCTGCAATTTTATTTATAATTTTTTGAGGAACAGCCATACTTTTTTTTTTTTCCCACAGAAGCTGTACCATTTTACATTCTCACCAACAGTGCATAAAAGTTCCCAATTTCCTCCCATCCTTGCCAACACCAATAATTAGAAAAATTTTGGGTCCCCTCTCCCCATTACTGGGTATCAAATCCAGAGCCTCATGCGTGCTAGGCAAGAATTCTACCACTAAGCAATAACCTCAGCCGATAAATCTTTTTATTAAAGAAATATAGAGTTGGCCCTCCGTATACTACACAAGGATTCCACATCTGCAGATTCAACTGTGGATTGAAAATATTTGGGGGGAAAATGGTATCCAATGTGTATGCATAGACTTTTTTCCTTGTCATTATTCCCTAAACAATATAGTAAGTATTTACATAGAATTTACACTGTGTTCTGTGTTACAAGTAATCTAAAGATGTTTAAAATGTACAGGACAATGTGTGCAGGCTATATGCAAATATTCTACCATTTTATATAAGGTACTTGAGCATCTATGGATTTTGGTATTGCTTAGGAGATCCTAAAAATCAATCTGCTGTAGATACTAAGGGCCACCTGTATTTTCTTAAATATAAAATTTGTATTTTCCCTTGAGTAACTCACACAAATGAAGGCCAACATTAATGTCTGCTGTGATTGTAGAAACGAAAAGAAACTGTAAGGGTGGGATAAAGCATAGTTGTAGAGCGCTTGCCTGGCATACATGAAGCCCTGGGTCTGGTTCCCAGTACTGTTAACAGAAGAATAAAAAGAAACCAATAGTTATTCTTCTAACCCTCCAATTTGGGCATATACAATGAGAATTCTTGAAACAGTTTCCCCTATAAACTTATCATGCCTGTTAAATACTGGCAAGTGAAGTCCTGGAAGAAACTAAAAATCTACTTAACAGTTGACATATCCACTTCTGTATTTTTCAGTTTTGTTTTCCTTTTGAGATCATATTTCACATGTAGTCTTGCAAAAATTGATTTAAATAGGAAATATTTACTCAAGTCCCTAAAAAACTAAATTCATACTATTCTAAGTAAGTAATTTTTTAAAAATGAAAAATGCTTTGTACTCTTAATGAAAACATTTGGCTCTAATTCTGGTTTAACTGCTGCATATTTAGATAACTGTATATTTTGAAAAGGCAGACAGCTTATAATGTGAGACAAATAAAGGCTACATTGGTGGTATTTATGTGAAATTCCTTTCAGCTCAAGAGTACCAACCATTTCCTCTGTCTGTGCTTTCTAACTTCGGCTCACTATCTGTATGATTTTCCTATGACAGCTTTTCCTCCAGTAGTTTAGATATTACAATTTTTTGAAGCTGATATATTCTTTCTGGTTCTTTACTAATCACATTTTTCTCTGATTCTGATAGCTTTAGAGTTCAGATATATTGATACTTCTTAATGTTGAAGCAAGGAGAAAGGCAAAAAAACTATTCTGTTTTTATAACTAGGAATTTGATATCAGTAGGTCTTGTTCATCAACGGGACATAATTAGCACAAAACTGAGACAGTTAATCTTAGCATTATTCTTTATTTCTGAGACACTATACATTGTGGAAAAGGAAAAACTAGGTAACAAAGCATTTTAGATACATTTGAGGATCATTAGTCAACACACACACGTGTCTGATACAATACCTGACGATGTCTCACAGTGCTTTTCGATTTGAGAGAGTGTCCCAATCAAATTATCATCTTCTATCATATTTAAATAAAACAAAATATTGCAGGAAAAGAAAATATTTTCAAGAAACAAAAAAAATATTTTAAACAGAGCTGACTAAACATTGTGACAAAAAGGAAAAACAAATTCTGGCAGTTCTGGAGACTGAACCCAGGGTCTTGGGCATGCTAGGCAAACACCCCCAGCCCTGAGCTCCACCCCCAGCTTTAAGATCATGACAAAAAGAGAACTTTCTAGATACAGTTAAAGAACCTCTGTTGTACAAAATTCACATCCACCTGCCTTGCCTGCTTCACCATTGTCACCTATTGCTAACATTGGCTGAAACCATAAATATGTGCCAACTCAGTCAAAATTCACTTAAAGCTTCTATCACAGACAGACAGAAAGCCTTCTGAATAATCTAGATAATGAAGAAGAACTAAAGCTTATTTTGGTTACCCAGACTACTTGCCTGATTTCAAAGAGGGTCCCTCTCACATGTTTATGACCAAAATATAGACACTAAGAGAATAAAAATTAACAATACCATACATACAAAAAAATCTATTAAACCAAATAAAAGGACAAACTTATTTATATATATTCAGTTTACATGAAAAGATGGTAAAGAATGTTATACATGAAGGTATGGAAAATAACACATTATTCTGTTTTAGCCTATGCTTCTTACATGCTATTTTGACAATGGCCACACAGACGAGATGCTTATGTCCTATGTGGGTTCTGACAAATTAAACTGGTATAATGCAATCAGCTTTAGGACTGTCACTCTCAAATTGGCATTCATCAGAATCCTCTGTAGCCCCCAGCTTGATAGCCTCCTCCCAGAATATCTGATTTTAAAGTCTGTGTTTCTAGTAAGTATGAGGTGATGCATCTGCTGCAGATTCAAGGACCACACTTTGAGCACTACTAAAATAGTGCTGCCAGTGCAAATCAGAGACTGGCATTACCAAGGCTAAAGCCATCACTACCTAGAACCAGCAACAAGAGGGCTTTACTGAGAAGTTGTTTGATGAGAAGTTAATTGCTGTTCCTAAAACACAGCTGCTGTGTTTAAGTGGCTTTGTGCTTTTATTACACTAACGAGCAGTGAGAAAAGTAATGAAAATCTGCAGAAAAAACTGAGCAAAGACATCTTGTAACAGAAAAACGAACAAAATCTAGATGTATAAAATACTGGATTTGTTTGCTGAGACTTAGGTTTATACAATTATACATTAATAGCTTTAAAAAACAATGTTGAGGGGCTGATGAGATAGCTCAGTGGCATAAGCGCCTGCCTGGCAAGCGCAAGGTCCTGAGTTCGAGTCCCGGAACCCACATACGAGAAAAGGGCCAGTGATATCGCTCAGCGGCACAGGTGCCTGCTGGCACGCAAGGTCCTGAGGTCGACCCCCGGTACCCACCAAAAAAAAAAAAAAAAAAAAAAATTTTTTTTGATTTAAATTGATGGAAAAATACACTCATTGAAGTATAAAACCCCTTCCTTTCATTAAATCAATTCTTTTCAAAACAGTTGTTTTTAAACACAAACTTTCTTAAGAATGCAGCTACCAGTTCACAGCAAAAAGAACTGCATTAAATATTTCCTTCAACTGTTTATACTGACAACTGTTATAAATTCGATTCATTCTTAATATTGCTAGCCACAGTTAAAATTCTATTGAGCTAATAAAGACTGAAACAGAAAAGGACGTAGGGCCAGTATGACATCAAATGTGTTTCTAGAAAAACAAAATTTCTAAGTTAAATTCTTCACTAGGCCATTTAAAAAAATACATAAGCCTGATTATAATTTGCTAAATTTCATAATCAATGCTAAACACTTACCTACTGTTGGAGTATTGGCAGCACTCAACGAAGCAGATGATGAGATAGAGGAAGAACTTTCTGCCCGGGCTAAAGGAGCAACTGGAGGTGGGCTGGTGCTGGAAGTTACAGGTGGGCTGAATGGTCTGGGCTTAAAAACAATTTCTTGTCAGAGATTTTTATATCAGGTAAGTTTAACTTTAATACACCAAACCAAATTTACTGTTTCTTGTAACTTAAACTCAGATATGCCATATGTTAAATCATTTTCAAAAATACACTGAAAGATGAAAGGCTATATTAAAATAATGTTGTCAAGAGGGTCTTTGTGCATAAAATATTTTCTGTGTTTCAAAAAGTATACTTAATATAGATTCTCAGAAGCTAAACTCCAAGTTTAAACAGTACGAAGGCTCTTCACATATACGTTAGGGAAGACCAAACGGCTTCCCAAAACAGTTATTCACTTTACTGTTATACACATAGGAAATTATTTCTCTAAACTTTGTCAGCAATGAGTCACAGAAGAAAAAAATGATAATTTAAAATTTTTCTAGTTAATTTGATAGATATAAATGTCTATTTTCACTTTTATGAATAGTCTGATGTGAAACTCTTTACTAATCCTTCACTTTATTTGTTACAAATATTTTCTTCTCCAAATACCACTTGCCTGTTACTTCTGATGTTTACAAATGTGTCCACATTTTCTTTTGTAATTCCTTCCAAGGCTCACCCCATATAGAGGTTTAAGAAAATATTAATTCAGTTGCCTATTTCACTTTTCTAGTTAAATATAAAAACAGATAGCAAAAATATCTCTAGTTCATTTATCTTTTACCTGTGAATGGATCTTTTATTTCCAAATTCTTAATTGTTCCAGTAACACATTAGCAACATTCCCTAAGATGTTTCACTTTTTTGAAAAAGGCATATTTACCTTAATTAAAAATAATTTTGTCCTACTTATAAAAGCAACAAATAGGGCCGGTGAGATGGCTCAGCGGCTTAAGCGCCTGCCCGGCAAGCACGAGGGCCCGAGTTCGACTCCCGGAACCCACATACGAAAAAGGGGCCGGTGATATCGCTCAGCGGCACGGGCGCCTGCTGGCGCGCGAGGTCCTGAGGTCGACCTCCGGTACCCACCAAAAAAAAAAAAAAAAAAAGCAACAAATAGTTATTTAGTGCCTTACTATATGGCAGCCCTTGGATTAGGTACTAGGAGTGAACAGAAAAGACTGTTCTTTCTTATATGAGACATGAAAAACAAACACATATAACCTTCTAAGTACTTCTACACTAAATCAATCAATTCTTCATTATATTAACAACTTATAGATACTTTTATAAAAAAATCAGATATTACACAAAGTTTTTTTACCATTTGTCACCCCACCCACCCATTTAACTATTTTTAAACAATTCTTTTCTAGAGTAGTTTTCTAATGACACCATTACAGACAACACATTAAAAATATAGCCAGGTGCTAAAAATGCAGCTGTATATTTATACAGACAAAAATGGTAAAGGGCAGAACAGATAGAGAATTCAATAGTTCATCTGAAACTTAAGCTTAGGAAAAAATCCTGAGATCAGTTACTGTGGGGGATTTTTCTCTTACTGAAACATGGCCAATATGATGTGGACACATTTTTATAATGCATTTTACAATTCAGGAAAAGTCAGAAATAGCTATTTTCCTAAGTGGTTTTATCCTATTTTTAGAGTTGTGCTGTCCAGTACAATTGCCAAAAGAACTTGAAATGTGGCTAATCAAAATTAAAATGTGTTTATAAGGCTATAAAATACAGAGTGAACTTGGAAGACTTAGCATATACATAAAAAGAATGTAAAATCTCATTTATTATGCTAAATATAATGTTTCTGATACATGGGGTAAATAAGACTGAATTTTGCTGTTTTTAAATGTGGCTACTAGAAAACTTAAAATTATATACGGTGCTTGCATTATATTTCTATTGGGCAGCACTGCTTTGAAACAGTGGTTCTCAAAGATTAGTGTGCATCAGAATCACTTAGAGGATTTTTTAATACACAATTGCCGGGCCCCTCCCCTGAATTTCTGATTTATGTGGGGTGGAGCCAGAGAGATTATTTCTATGAAGTTCTCAGGAGATGATAATTCTACTGGTCTGGGACTCCCCTCTGAGTGCACTTGCTCCAGAACAAAGAGGGGTTCCCTTAGTGGGTAGGGAGGGTGTGGCTCACTAGTAGACCATAAAGCAATAATTATCAAGAATCTTTAAAATGTACATACTATTTAGTTCATGAATTTCATTTTAAAAATCTTTTACTAAGGAAATAGTGTCTTTAAAGAAGTAAATGTAAGAACATTCATTAAAACATTATAACAATGAAAACTTAGAAATAAACTAAAGGTTAAATAAATTTCTGAAAACTTCTAGAAATTTAATTCTGACAACCATATAGAAGACAGAGCATTTATACAATGAAATACTCTATCCACTTCAAATGGTGCTTCCTGAAGCCCTCAGGTTAGAGTTAGAAAGATCTCAGGAAAGAGGGTTGCTAGGAAAGGAGGTTGATTGGATAATTCACCTGTAAAAGTCTGACTTTATTTTTATTTTATTTTGGAGAGGTGTGGTGAGACAGGATCTCGGTATGTAGTGCAGGCTGGCCTTGATCTTCCAATGATCCTCTTGCCTCAGCCAGCTGGAATTATAGGCTTGTCTCACCATGTCCACCTTGACTTTATTTATTTATTTATTTATTTATTTATTTATTTATTTATTTATTTTTGTGGGTACCAGGGATCAAACTTAGGACCAGTAGGCGCCTGTGCTGCTGAGCGATATTACCAGCCCTTTTTTTCGTATGTGGGTATCGGCAGTCGAACTCAGGACCTCGTGCTTGCCCAGGCAAGGAGCTTATGCCGCTGAGCCATCTCACCAGCCCTATTTATTTTAATACACTTATATGTGTAATTATTTGACAAAGGATTATCTTGAAAATCATGAAATTATAATTCATGATTTTTGTTTGTTGTTTTTTGTGTTTTTTTTTTGTGGGTACTGGGGGGTCAACCTCAGGACCTCGCGCGCCAGCAGGCGCCTGTGCCGCTGAGCGATATCACCGGCCCCTTTTTCGTATGTGGGTTCCGGGAGTCGAACTTGGGCCCATAGCGCTTGCAGGGCAGGCGCTTAAGCCGCTGAGCCATCTCACCGGCCCATGTTTTTTTTGTTTTTTTTTTTGAGACAGGGTCTCACTATGTAGTCCAGGCTGGCCTCAAACTCACTATGTAGCTCTGGCTGGCCTTGAACTCACAGTGATCCTCCTGCCTCAGCCTCCCAAGTGCTGGGATTACAGGCATGCGCCACTATGCCCAGCAGTAATTCGTGATTTAGAAAGCCATCCTCAACATATTTTCTAGTGAAAAATTAACTAGAAATATGAACAGTATAACTTTTTATTTAAAAATACGCACTTTTCTGACCATAATGTACTTGACAATGTCATGTTTGACACATATTAAGTCATTTAAGTTTCACAGCAACCTAGTATTATTATATGCATTTTACCCATGATGAAATGCAGACTCAATAAATAATATGCCTAATGTTGCTTGGCTAATATGTGCCTAATAAGTCTGTATTTTTATCAACTTCATCTCTGGACAAATACTTATGCATTAAGAATATAATGAAAAGAAATACATATCTAAGCATCTTAACAGTGTTATCTTTGGGTGGTAAGACAGGAAATTCTAAATGTTCTATGTTTTCTACATTTTCCAAATTTTACAACGTGATCAAGCACCGTGCTTTTGTAATCAGCATAATTTTGTATTAATCAACTTATGAAGATACAGTAATTCTTATGTTACTTAAATCACGGCCATCCTGGTAGCCTGCATCTTGCTTTTCATTTCACTTCCTGTAAGTCATTTCCCTCAGGGAAGTAAAAGAAAGATGACACCATTTATAACACGTGGTGCTCAAGCCTTTTCATTTCTTCACTGAACGTTTTCCTAACTATACCACGTGACAGGCATTACTCAAAATACTAAAGATATGAAATTGGCTACAGCAGGTCAGTAAGAGGAACCTAAAGAAAGTCAACCTAATGTGCTATGCACACTAGCAGAAATCTAAGTACATATACGGGAATAAGAGAATAATTAAATCTGCTGGAGGAGTGATGGAATGATCAAAGAGGGTTTTTTTTTTTTTTTTTTTTTTTTGTGGGTACCGGGGGGTCGACCTCAGGACCTCGTGCGCCAACAGGCACCCGTGCCACTGAGCGATATCACCGGCCCCTTTTTCGTATGTGGGATCCGGGAGTCGAACTCGGGCCCTTGCACTTGCAAGGCAGGCGCTTACGCCGCTGAGCCATCTCACCGGCCCTCAAAGAGGGTTTTATGTAGGTGACGTAGCTCAATAGCACAGGCCCTGGGTTCGATCCCCAGCACCCCCACAAAAAAGCATGACGTATTTGGGGAATACTGGAAAGTTTCAAGTGCAGGCACCTTGGCTGGAAACAGAAAGTTGGGCAGTTAGTCTGGTGATGCAGGTTGCTGAGCAACTTTACAGAGTCTTGTACATTCAGCTAAAATATTCACCCACTTGGATTATGGCAGCAATGGGAATACATATCAAGGAAAAAATAATATTTGACCTTTAGAAATTTAATTCTGGCAATTACACTAGCAATTAGTGTAGAAGATGAAGCAAAACAGAACAGATCAGAAGCAAAAAGGCTGGTATGGGAGGGCCTCACTCTGAATAGGGCCCACTGATATCCTCATTGTGATGACCAGCGCTCCCCATCCCCCCACCTACATATGTTCTTTTATGTCCATCAACAGATGTGGACTCCAGTTTCCTACATACAGAATATAGAAAGCTGAGAGACACACCAGGACCCCTCTGGCAGTATACTTCTAAGGCATAACACTACCATTTCTTCCTTAACACTCGACTTTAAGCAGAATTATATAAAAATTGCTTTGTTATTGTGAGACAATGGATACTGAATGGTACTTTTGTTACGTGCCAACTTTCTCAGAATCTCTTTCCTCCTGGACAGTGTGTGGGGTCACAGGTATGACTGATGAGGTTATAAGGAAGAGCAGAGGATGCATTTGTTGGGGAAATTTTTCTATATTTTGAGGACTCAAGTAGAAAACCAAGCATTTAACTGTACAGGAACATACAGAAAAATATCATTTATAACTTAAATCAAAACAGTTATAGAATTTTTAAAAACCACTTGAGTACATACTATTTCATTAATCCCACTGAGTTTGCCTGAAGTAAGCTTTGGTCTGGAAGCAGGCCTTGGAGGTGGGACAATGGTGCCTACAGAAAGAGGAGTTGTGGGCCTGGCTGGTGGGGAGGAGAAAGAGAATTTGAAGAAAACCATTAGTATATAACACTCCTTACAATAAAGACATTCTACTATAACAGAACTGTGAAGATTCATGTTCATTTTCCAGGAGATGTATGTTTGTTAAAATACTGGGAATCTACCCATCAAATATGCTTTTGTTAAAGCTACAATATTCCTGAAAAACAAAATCATTAACCTTTGAACGAAACTGACACACACACACACATTTCATTTGTTTCAATTATTTATACATATAAAATATTAAGTCTGATGAATTTGCTCATGAAAATAAACCAATTTTAGGCCAAAGGGCTTTAGTTTCTACCAATACATCTACTTGACAGACAGTAATAAGATCAAATTTTTATAATATGAATTCTACATAAAACATCTTAATTAAACTTCTTAATTTGACTTTTGAGTTGGACTACACTGTAACATTTTCAGGAATAATTAAAGCATTAAAAATATTCTATTAATTTCCCCAAATCACTATGATTATTTTGCTAAGTATTCATGATAATTTTATTTTTTCTTAAATCCTATACAAATTTAGTATTCAGTTTTTCGATGCCATTTACAAATTTAAAAATTTTAAAAAATCACTATTCCTAATTTTAAAAACTCATATAGAAATTACTGAATGGAAGCCAAGCTTACAGCATCAAAAGTCACAAATTTTTTAGTAGGAGTAAAGAATGGAGGTAAATATGCTTACATTATTTTTAAAGACATTAAAATGATTTCAAAACTGGACCATTCTAAAATATGGGCTATCATTCAGAAACTAAAAAATATAATGGGAAGAAATACATTCAGTAAGTTTACAGACATGCAACATGAAAAACATCTAAATGGTCCTAAATATATATATATAGGGAAACAAGCAGTGAAGCTGAAGGCCCCTGGAGGAACAAGGATGATGATGGAGATAACTGCAAGATGAAAGAGTAGTCAGGGGACTGGAAGGATGAATGGGAGGTGGAGGGATCTTTCTTTCTTTTTATTAGTACATGTTTACAGTACATGATTATATTCATTTTGGGGACTTCTATATACAGAACACATCTGAATTCTTTTTTTCATCTCCTTCTCCTACCCTACTCTCTCTCCCCCTCCCTCCATGTCTTGGTCCCTTCTCTTTCGGAAAAGTCCTATCTTCCTGTTTCCTATTATCTATCTTTTATTTTGCTTTTTAATTTATTTATATTGGGTTTCTCATACAAGAGAAATCATTCAATATTTAAGCTTATGTGTCTGATTTAACTCACTTAACCTTATGGTCTCAAGGTGCATCCACTGTCCTACAAATGACTCAGATTTGTCCTTCTTTACGGCAGATTAGTGTATACACACCACATTTTCTTTATCCATTCATCTGCTGATACACATATAGACCACTTCAAGACTTAACTACTGTATTATGAATTGTGCTGCTCTAAACATGAGTATGCATGTACCACTGTAATATGATACCTTTAATTCTTTGGGAAAGATACCTAGAAAAGGAATAATTTCTAGTTTTAGTTTTGTGAAGAATCTTCATACTGATTTCCATGGTGTATTAGTACACATTCCTATCAACAATGTAGAAGGGTTCCTTTTTTTGGGAGGTGGGGAATCATTGAGAAAGCATATCACAGCTGGGCATGATAGCCCACACCTGTAATCCCAGCCCTCACGAGGCTGAGGCAGGAGGACTGCCATGAGTTTGAGGCCAACCTGGGCTACATAGTAAGTCTGAGGCCAGCCTAGATTACATAGCAAGACCCTATTCCTTAAAAAGCTAGTAGGACAATTATAAAATTCAGGAACATTGATGTTTTATTTTTTAATATGTGGTCCATATTCAAATCATTCTTTCTTAAAGTTAGTTTTTTTAAAAAAAAATTAATACAGGGCCGGTGAGATGGCTCAGTGGCGCAAGCGCCTGCCTGGCAAGCGCGAGGGCCCGAGTTCGACTCCCGGAACTCACATACGAAAAAGGGGCCGGTGATATCGCTCAGCGGCACAGGCGCCTGCTGGCGTGCGAGGTCCTGAGGTCGACCCCCGGTACCCACACACACAAAAAAATAATAATAATTTTATTAGTGAATGTTTGCAGTATGTAACGATCACAGTCTTAAGTGTTATAGTGTATTTTGGTTTTTTTTTCGGTGGTGGAGCTCACTGCTACAAATGTCTTGAAGTGTTTCAAGAAAAAGGAAATGCCCTATAAAATATAAAAACATAGGTGATAAGAGCTAATCTTTACCTGCTCACAGATATTACCTAAGGGGAAAGATAACACGTTTGCCATGTCACTCTTCACCTGAACAAAGGAGAGACTAATCTAGATTCTAGAGCCAATGACAATGGTAACTAAAATGTGCATCTACATAGCCACATAATTCCCTTGTTTCAGTTTAATGTTATTTTAATTACCTGAAACTAGAAAAAATAATACATGGAACAGCATGAGCTCAAAAAAAAAAAAAAAAATTTTTTTTTGTGGGTACTGGGGGTCGACCTCAGGACCCTGCGCACCAGCAGGTGCCCATGCCACTGAGCGATTATCACCGGCCCTTTTTTTGTATGTGGGTTCTGGGAGTCGAACTCGGGCCTTCGCGCTTGCCAGGCAGGCGCTTACGCCGCTGAGCCATCTCACCGGCCCCCTCAAAAAAATTTTTTAACCGTAATTCTTTTTTTACAGAGCTGGAGATGGAACCTAGGGCATCATGCACGTTTGGCAAGTGCTCTACCACTGAGCTACATCCTCAAATTTTAAACTAACTGAAGGAAGTAAGTACGAACATAAGAAACTTAATGCATATTAAAAAACGAAATCCATATTTATATAAAATTGAAGGTCCAAAAACTACATAAAGTCAGAATTATTTCTGTTTTTCCAAAGGAACAAGGTAACCAGGTCTACAAAGTGAGAACTAGGTCTACAAAGATTTGACAAGGTGACAAAGTAATAATGCTTGTGTAATAATGGTACTCAACAAAATTCCTGATGAGTAATAAAATTGTCATAAATCAGCATTGGAATTATTAAAATGAGCTTAATATTTTAAAAAGATAATTTTTAAGGGTCTTAGCAGAGCACAAGAGCTCAATCCATGGGCAGAGAAGAATAATGGTCTAAGGGGTACTTATCAAAGGGAAGGTAGGTATGAAACATTATATTTAAAAATATACACAAATCTTGGTATATCGTTATGTTTGAAATAAATATGTGCTTACTTATAGTCTGTGTGGCACAAGATGCAACAGAAACTACTTCTCAACCAAGCTCTATGCAACCTTTTCAACCTTATTAACTGATGGAATTAAGATTCTGAAAGAGACAAAGGAGAGTAGGGAATAATCTCACAACCTGGACCTTGCTAAAATGTGAAAATGGGTACCTGAGCAGAGGATGTTAAGATGGGGGAGACATGCATTGCAAAAACTGGTGGACTTGGGCCGGTGAGATGGCTCAGCGGTTTAAGCGCCTGCCTTGCAAGCGTGAGGGCCCGAGTTCGACTCCCGGAACCCACATACAAAAAAGGGGCCGGTGATATCGCTCAGCGGCACGGGCGCCTGCTGGCGCGCGAGGTCCTGAGGTCGACCCCCCGGTACCCACAAAAAAAAACAAAAAAAAAAACAAAAAAAAAAAACTGGTGGACCAAAATTTGAGACAAATGTGTATTTCATAATTTTACTTAGGGCCAGTCTGTAAAATAATAGAATCACAATACCGTATCAGTCAGCTTGACCAATAAGTATATCCGTTCAAGTGAAGGCTTAATAATAATTATTATATAATACAATTATTATCTCTTTTTTTTCCTAAATCTTTTCATGGTATCTTTTTATTGGAGGGAATACTGAGGATTGAAGTGAAGGTCTAGCACATGCTAGGCAAGCACTGTTCCACTTAGCATCCTCAGTCTGATTATCTCTTTCAAGTACCACTAACATATTTTGAGGCACAAAATAATTAATTGCTATTTTTCATATCATACAGGAAGGTTTAAAAACACAACCAGTAGCAGGGCATGGTGGCACATGCCTGTAACCCCATCCACTTAGGAGCTACGGCAGGAGGATCACTGTGAGTTCAAGGCCATGCTGGGCTACCTGGAGAGTTCAGGGACAGCCCGAAGTATATAGTGAGACCCTGTTTTTAAAAAACAAACAAAAAGGGCCAGGCATAGTGGCACACACCTGTAATCCCACCACTTGGGAGGCTGAGACAGGAGGACTGCTGTGAGTTCAAGCCCAGCCTGAACTACACAGTGAGACCTTATCTCAAAGAAACAAAAACCAAAAACCAAAAACCTGAAACAAAACAAAACCAAACATAAATAAAAACACAGCCAGAAAAACATTAGTAAATTTACCATTTCCTAGCTACTAAACATCAAATGATAAAAATAAACTTTTTACATCAAGTGAAGGTAGTACGAGTAAAATGTTGTTTAGATGGGTAAACAAGGCAGAACTTTTAAAAAGATTATACTAAAAAAAAGCAAGAAACAATGAGAACTATGAAGAAACTGCTATAAAACTAAAGTCTCTGTGATACCAATTTGAAAATTTTCATTAAAGATTTTTAAGAAATAATTCATAAAAAGAGGTTAACAAATTTTTAAAATACTGCTTAGAACTGGGGATGGTAGCAGCATGCCTGTAATGCCAGCTATTCGGGAGGCTGAGGCAAGATGTTCACAAGTTCCTGGTTACCCAGGGCAACTTAGCAACACTCTGCCTCAAAAAATTAAAAAATCTGAAAAATGGGTTGAGGGGTATGGCTCAGTGCTATGCAGAGCCCTTGCCTAGCACGTGTGAGACCCTTGGTTCAATCCCTAGTAACTAACACACACACACTGCTTAGGACTCATTCTAAATACAAAACATCACTCTGACATTTTTACTAAACACAGAAGAGACCTCTGTAATTACTTCCCTTACACACTTGTAAAGTTAGTTTTGCAACACTAAATAGGAACAGATACCCACTGAGAAACACTATAATGTCAATTCAGGATATGTTCAACTAGCAATTGACCATTTTTTAAATGCTAGGTACCGATTACACTCCCTTCAAAATTCCAAATACTGTTTAGAATTAAGATATATAATGCACTTATAGTTCCTTTTTAAAATACTCTCTAAACAGTCTATTTTAAAATATAAATATTTTATTCTTAATTAAAAAATGTTTCAGCCTAGCCCTTTGTTGCTGTTAATCTGCTGGAATGCGACATATAGCACAATGATTTTAGAACTAGTAAAATCCAAGTTGAATCTTGTTCTCCTCATTTCCTAGCTATGTAATCTTGGAGAAGTTGCTCAGTACCTCTAAGCTTTACATTTTTCATCTATTAAATAGAGACAATAAAAAGGACTTCATGTAAGATATTAATGTGGGGCTGGTGAGATAGCTCAGCGGCATAAGCGCCTGGCTGGCAAGCACGAGGTCCTGAGTTCGACTCCCGGAACCCACATATGAAAAAAAGGGCCGGTGATATCGCTCAGCGGCATGGGCGCCTGCTGGCGTGCGGGGTCCTGAGTTCAAACCCCGGCACACACACACAAAAAAGATATTAATGTTAAGAAATTAAATGAGTAGCTCCTAGAAGACTGACATAGCATGATCACAACAAATTTAAGTTATATCCCTAAGATTCCAGTACTGTCTTAACCTGGCAATTCAAATCTCAGAGAAGAGAACAGTAAGTCAACTTAAAGTGATTTGATTTTCTTGTTCTGAACAATAAGTGGTTTTATATTACATGCATTTTTGATGCCTGCTTTGATTTTTGGCTTAAGGGAACTGTGTATTTCAAAGAAAAGAGGAACATGACATGTATTTTTGCCAACATGACAACTAAAAAGCATTCATCAAATTCTTTCATATATTGCTTGGGAAGTATTAAATCCTTTCTAAAAAGCAGTTTGGCAAAAAGTATCAATGAACATATCTTGTGACCCACGCATTTTATACTGATTATCATCACAAGTATATTATGAAATGTACACAAAATTTGTTATTTCCACTGATATATACAATGGAAAACAAAATAGAACTTGAATATCCATCAAGAAAGGACCAGTTACATTAATACCTGGCTATGCATTTGAATTATCTATAAACAAACATCATTATTATTTGGGTAATGATATGGAATGATGACCAGAGATAAATACATCAATTTTAAACCCTCTTGGTATTTGATGACTTTTTATTTTTTAAGCCGAAAGGTCTTCAAGCTAACAAAGCCAGTATAAAATTATTTTTATCTGCCAATATGATCAGAAGAAAAGTTAAAAAAAGTTTTATATCATTAAATACAATATACAAGTGGTGAATATATCAATTAGAAAAAAAGTAACTACTATATCCCTCAAGTTAAAAAATATATATGTATTTACCTGATGACGATGAAGTTAGTGAAGCTGAAGATGACGGATCAAGAGGTGGTCCAAACAGGGGATCCCAAGCAAGTAAATCACTGGTCCCTTTTCTACCATGCCATTAAAAAAAGAATTTTAACGAAAGAACATTTTATTAGTAGAAAATCTAGCCACCTATTTTTATTTCACAGAATTCTAACAGCTTAGTATACACAATTAAAAGGCTGGGTACACTGCCAATGGTTTATGCAAGTAACTTAACAGACTTAGCAGAACCTAAAATAACTCTGTATGATGTTGGCAGCGCAGAGCAGGGAATTATTCCCTAGATCCTATCTGGTTAGATTCTAACAACGCTGAGGTGCTGTCAAAATGGGAATAATGATTTTATCTTTACAAATGAAGAAAAGCAGCACAAAGAGTCTAAATGAGCTGTCCAAAGACACATAGCTAAATTGATTCTAAGACAGTCTCAGCTCTGCTGATTCATACCTACTACCCAGTCTGAGACAGAAAACTGAAGTGATGTGAAATCCATTAAGATTTCACAAAGCCACACTTATTTCAAAGATGGAGATGAAGGGCAAAGGATTTTTTCAAAGTCCTCTGAAGTGCAGAAAGATGGTTTGAATATTTTAATATGTTAAAACTGCCATTATTTTTAAAATATCTTAAGAAATCTTAAATAGAGGCTCACTGTAATGAAAATGTTACCATTATCTAAAAGTACCTATCTAGAATCTGAACACATACCTATGCACACTATAATTATATGATAAAGCCTAATACTGTAACTGCATAAAAATTCCTAAAAAAAAATTTTAAATGCTAAACAAGTTATCTTGCAAAACTATTCAATTAAGTCCACATTTTACTCATGTAAGAAACATGAACTCAAAGTGTTCTTACAAACAGAAGAACAGCGACTCACGCAACATTAGCTTAACATTTTTTATTCATTTTAAGAAGAGCTGGCAGCATGCCATTTGGCTCTCTGCCTTTTCATCTTGAGACACTTCCTCATTTTGGAGCTCAATACAGTCTATTTTATAAAGTTACAGGCAAAATTGAAGGAAGAAACAAGGAAATTTCCCTGAGAACAACTAGTTGAAATAAAGAATAAACTTAGAATATATCATTTAGAAGCACTGAGGCCACCATGGCCAACTGCACTTAAATGAATTAAAAAAAAAATCACTGTAAAAATATTATCAACTGAAAAATAAAACATCTAAAAACTCCAACATGACTTTTCATAATTTAGAAAACAGGATGATTAACATTTCAATAGCACTGAAGCTGCAGATGTAATTCTCTAGAAAACTCTCTGGAAAGAGGACAAAAGCAAGATACTTAAAATCTAAATGTGACAGCAAGAATGAGACAAGCAGAGAACAGAGAATGTTAAAATACTCTGTATGATGCTATAGTGGTGGATACATGTCATGGCATATTTGTCAAAACTCAGAATATGCAATGTCAAGATTGAGCCCGAATGTAAACTAAGACTGGGTAATTATGAGGCATCAAAGTGCAGATGCATCAGCTGTAACAAATGTACCACTCTGGTGGGGGATTTTGATAGGAAGGCTGGAAGGATATGGGATACCTCTGTGTCTTCCATTCGATTTTGCTCTGAACCTAACATCAGTCTAAAATATAGTCTATTTTTAAAAATGGAACTTACTCATTGGGTGGAGCAGATGGCTTTGATTTTGTTAACTCCTCATCTAATTAAAAAATTAAAATATTATCAGAAAATTCATAATCTGAGAAATACAATATTTTAGCAAAATAGGGAAATTACACACATATCCCAATGCTATGAACAATTTGAAAATTTTGGAAGTGATAATGTTAATATAAACAAAGAGAAAGTACACAGCTGAATTTCTGCTGAATCTTGATTTCTTCCAATAGCTTTAGTAAGAAATTACTCATTATCAACTAACCTACAATACTCATTAAAATAAAATTATTGTTTAAAGGAGAAAAATAAAGCCTGTAACTTTCAAAAATAGAAGAAAATGTTTAAAAAGATAAATTTTTCTCAAGAATTTTAATTGATGAATCATAAAAACATTTTCAAGTTCTAAGAATTTTTTTTTACATTCAAGAATCTTTATATTTATTAGTTTTGCTTCTGCTTTTTTCCCCATTTCCCTCCCCTTCCTTCAACCCCCTTGTCCCCTCCTTATTTACAAAAGCTTTATATTAATAATTATTACATTGGCCAAAAGTTATGATTAACTCTTGAAGGAAGTCTTATTTTGGAAAATTAAAATTTTTATAGCAACCTGGAACAATAGTCTGTTTTACTAACTTTTGCAATTGTGATGTCTCTCATTTCATAAGAAAGTGAGAAACAGGAATAGCATCAGTAATGCAAAAGTCATGCTGGTGTGTAAGCAACTTGCCCAGCACCTAACATTATGCATCACCAAGAAATAAATACTTTTTCACCCCACATTTTTCCATTGGCTGTTTGTGCTGCCTCAGAGTGCTTACTGTACTGTTCTCCATTTTTCTGTATTCTCCCTCATCTTCATAACTCAGGAGTCTCCATTCAAGCTACCACTCACCCTTCTTTTTAATGGAAACAGCTTCTATTTGATATTTATTATGAATTTAATAGGTCTTTTAAATTGTGTTTTAATGTCCATTAATATTGATGTACTTTTTCTCAGGTATTCTGTTTACAAATTTACATAGCTTTTGAGCTGGCTGTCTCAACTCTATTTTTCCAATAACCCTTATTATTTTTAGTGCGTAATTCTGCAAAAGGTGTTAACATCCTAAATTTTTTTATATTATTAAGCTACTGTTTTCAAAATCATACAATAGAAGTTGTAATTGCGATATAACTAAAAAATAGGTAAAGCTAAAGATCACTCATTTTATAAATGCTTTCTGATTCCTGCAACAGAGTATGCCAATGAAATATTTTAACATTCTTAGCCAGATATTTATCAAATACCATCTTAACATTTAGCTTTGTTAATTTCTGAATACTTGTATAGCTGTTTATTAAATTTAGGCATGCCTGTTAGTGCTCCAAGAAATTACATATGTTGTTTTATGTTTAAAGAAAATATCATTCTAGTTAACAGTTAACATTGGTAATGATGAAAAAAATCATTTATTTCTATAACTCCTAAGGCCAACAAATTGCCTGATACATTTTATTAGACAAAATAATAAATTCAAATGTCAGACTTACTAGAGGAATTTCGATTCATCTGTACCTAAAATAGAAATGCAAAAACTACCATTAAACAAATAATTTGGTAATAAAATATTTGGTAAAATGTAAATACTGAGAACCTAGTTTTAAGTTGTTTTTAATATATCTGCTCAATTTGGGGTGGGTGTTTTTGAAGTAAGGTCTCACTACGTAGTGCAGGCTGGCCTTGAACTCAGCAATCCTCCTGCCTCAGCCTTCCGACTGCTGAGATTACAGGCATACGCCACCACGCCTGGCATCTGCTCAATTTTAGGTTACATAAAATATGTAGGAAAAACTTTCGATAGCTTTTGTTTTACATTTAAAAATAATACATGTACATTTAATATCCAATGAAACATTGCTAAAATATTAAAACAGTACCTACAGCAAGATACTGTAACAAGCTAATCTAATAGCCTAGATTATTAGATTTTGAATTTTTTTTTTTTTTTTTTTTGTGGGTACTGGGGGTTGACCTCAGGACCTGGCGCGCCAGCAGGCGCCCGTGACGCTGAGCGATATCACCAGCCCTTTTTTTGTACGTGGGTTCCGGGAGTCGAACTCGGGCCCTCGTGCTTGCCAGGCAGGCGCTTACGCCGCTGAACCATCTCACTGGCCCAGATTTTGAATATTTTGAAAATCAATATTCAAACATTACAACTGCTTTTTCAAGACTCAGGCAAAAATATAAAATCTTTTACTTACTGGACTGTGTCTCTAGTAGTACATAGAAAGAAAAAGAGAAACAGTTTTCAGAACAGAATTTAAATTAACCTATTTTCCCATTCTAATAATTTGTCTATTTCCTTCTAAATCATACCTAAGATATATAGACCTTAAAACGCACGCACTGTTAGAGTAGAAAATGTTTGCTAAGCAAACTGGGCAACAAAATCTTTTCAAACCCCCAGATTAACTACTAAATTTTTTTCATTATTTTCAAAGTATGAAATTAATACACATTCATTTAAAAAACAGAAAGGACAAAAAATATTTATTTATTTTTGCTGCTCTGAAAAAAAATTTAAAACCACCCACACTCTCCAAAGAGAGATGCTTAACGCTTTGGCATATAGTCATTTCTCCAGGCTTCTATTTATATATACATTTCAAATTACTTAAGCTCTCATGCAGCAAAAATTTTTAATGGTTCAGTTTCCTACATTATATATACATCATGTTTGAAGCAACTGTCATTATAATTAGACATTAATCTTGATGCTTGCCTAAAAAGCACAAGGCCTGGGTCTGATTCCTAGCATCTTGAGGAAAATAGTAGTTTAAAATTACATTCTTGTATATATACCTGGAAGAAAAAATATTTTTCCTCAAAACAAATATACACAGACTACTTATAATACATGATTAGATAATATAAAATAGTGAAAACTTTATTATCCATTATCAAGAAAAACAAGCATCAATTATGGTAATGTATAGATATACTTAATTGTAGTTGAAAGATACATTTTTCCCATAATGTAGTATTTCTGAATTTAAAATATATTGATGCAAAGATTTATTAAAGTAATGTTTTTATTTCTCTCAAAAAGGCAAGTGTTACAATGACAGACTGAAAAAAAAGGCAAAGGGGTAGAGAGTATAGCTCAGTGGCAGAACATTAGCCAAGCATGTGCAAGGCCCTAGGTTCAATCCTCAGTACAACCAACAAAAAGAAAACAAAAGAAGCAAGAAAGCTAAGGGGGGGTCTGGGGGTATATCTCAGTGATACAGCACTTGCCTAGCATCCACCAAAGCCCTAGGTTCAAACCCCACCAACGCAAAGAAATAAAAGGCAAAGATATAATCTTTAAATTCATTTTCATGGAATTTTCTTTTATGTAAGGTTCAAAAGACATGGAAAAAAACATTTAAAATTAAATGAGGAAAAGAATAACACTGCCAGTTCACAAGATTCTGTCCAAGTCATACAGTACTGTTTATACAACAAATAACAGAAATAATTTTCTATATTTTCCCTTTCTTGTAAACTACTTTTAGCAAGCCAAACTAAGCTAAACTGACATATTTGTCTGTATACAAATCATAAACTAGCTAGCCATGGTGGCACATGCCTATAATCCCAGCACTAGGGAGGCTGAGGAAGGAGGATCTTGAGTTCGAGGTCAGTCTTGTCTATATAGCAAGACTCTGTCTCAGAAAACAAACAGGACAGCAAACCATGGCTGCCTAGCAGGCAACAGTAAGGGTAAGTCTCCAAATCAAGCACTGGAGGTAAGCAGTGACTAGGTCTACCCAAAAGTGGTAGATAGTATCTCTTGAGAAATAAAGCCAAGATCACATCATTGAAAAATAGAATCTAAAGAGATTTCATACCAACAATAAAACCTCTTCAATCTATGTGATCTTAACCCTCAGAATAAAGAAAAAAGAAAAAGAAAGAAAGAAAAGAAATATGAAAAAACAAGGCAACAAAATGCCTCCAAAAATTCCCAACTCCCCAAAGCAGATGCAAGAGGCACTGATGGACAGGAAACCAAGCACCAAATGCCATAACTGTACAAAATGATCCAACAAGAAGAAACCTGGAAAGCTCAAAGATAATATAACAAAAGATAAGAGAATTAATAAACAGACTAATCAATGCATTTAAAGAAGAGAGAGGGCCGGGGATATAGCTCAGTGACACAGCACCTGCCTGGCAAGCATGAGGTTGTGAATTCAATTCCCGGTGCCAAAAAAAAAAAAGAAAAAGAAAGAAAGAAAAAAAAAGAGAAATTAAAAAAATTTCCAAGTTTGGGAAAAGAACTCAACATAAAGGTAAGCGAGGCATACAGATCCCCAAATAATTATGAAGAGAGAAGAAAACTCCCCACAACACATCATAGTCAAAACCCAAAAGTCCAACACAAGAAAGTATCTTAAAAGCTGTCAGAGAAGAGTAAAACATCACTTAGGTAAGCCAGCATGTTAGGGTTACAACAGACTTTTCAACACCAATTTTAAAGGCCAGGAGAGCTTAGAGTAAACTGTCTCAAGCCCTAAGAGAAAACAACTTTCGACTCAGACTATAAAACTATCTTTGAAAACTGATGGAAAAAAAAGGACATTCCATGACAAAGGACACCTTAAGAAATCTATGAACACCAAACCAGCACTCTAAAAACTCTCAAGGATATCTCAGAGATAACAAAGTCAAAAATGCCTCAAACTCTGATGGATGAATATAACAAGCAGAATGAGCAGTAAACAAAAAGAAGAAATAAAAGAATCAACTGAAAAATAATGCAATGACAGGAACAAGGCAATATCTTTCAGTAACCCTCAATGTAAATAGCCTCAACTCCCCAACTAAAAGATAGTTTGGCAAAATGGATCAAAGAGCAAAATACAACAGTTTGCTGCATCAAAGAGATCCACCTACTCCAAGAAGAAATCCATACACTAAAAATCAAAGGATAGAGAACAACATTCCTCGCATCAGGACCTCAAAAGCAAGTGAGGTTGCAATTTTGATCGAAGTGGACTTCCATCTAAAACTGATCAGAAGAGGCAAAGAAGGTCACTACATATTAGTTTAAGGAACAATTCAAAAGGAAAAGGTAACAATTATAACTATATATGCACCGAATACCAGTGTGTCCAACTACATAAAAGAAACATGGGGCCGGTGAGATAGCTCAGTGGCATAAGTGCCTGCCTGGCAAGCGCAAGGTCCTGAGTTCGACTCCTGGTACCCACATACGAAAAAAGGGCCGGTGATATTGCTCAGCAGCATGGGCGCCTGCTGGCGCGCGAGGTCCTGAGTTCGACCCCCGGTACCTACAAAAAAACAAAAACAAAAAAACAAACACTACTGGGCATAGGAGATCAAATAAACACCAACACAAGCATAGTGGAAGACCTCGCAAACAGATCAACTAGACAAAAAAATCAACAAAGAAATATCAGAGCTGAATCACACCATCAAACAAATGGATTTAATAGACAGTGTTCTACTCTACCACAACAGAATATATTCTTCTCATCAGCACATGGAACTTTCTCCAAAACAGACCACATACTAGCCCATAAAACTTGCTTAAATAAACACACAGAAAACTGAATTTGTGTCATGTATACAGTACTATCAGATCACAGTGCACTGAAACTAGAAATCAATGCAAAAGAAACCAGAGACATTTTAATAAAAACCTGGATATTAAATAACAAAATGATGAATATCAATGGGTCACAGAAGAAATTAAGGAAGAAATTAAACAGTTCCTAGAATCAAACAATGCCAGTACACACTAGAATGCACTGGACACAATGAAAGCAACCCTATGAGATAAGTTTACTGCTATGAATGTCCACATTAGAAAAAACAGCTAGATCAAATAAATAGCCTAATGATAGATCTCAAGGTCTGAGAAAAACAAGAACAGTTTAAATCCAAACTAGTACAAGGAAGAAATTCATAAAGATCAGAACAAAAATTAATGAAATTGAGAAAAAAAAATACAAAGAATCAGTGAGTTGAAGAGCTGGTTTTTTGAAAAAAACAGAAATAGACAAACCCTTAGGCAATCTTACCAGAAGAAAAAAAAAAAAAAAAAACAAATCCATACAATTTGGAAAAAAAAGGCAAAATTACAGTGGACAGTGCTGAAATCCAGATTATTAGTAAATATGATGAAAACTTACACTCCAACGAATGGGAGAATCTGGAAGAAATGGACACATTCCTAGACACACATGAATTACCAATTCTGAACCAGGAAGATACAAAAGCAGTTGAATAACAAGCAATGAAATTGAGGCAGTAATAAAAATAACCTACCAACTAAAGTCGGGGCCCAATGGATTCGCTGCTGAATTCTATAAGAATTTCTGAAGAAATTCTGTAAGAATTTCAGGGAAGATCTAACAGCAATATTCCTAAAACTCGTTAATGAAACTGAAAGGGAGGAAGCATTTCCAAACATTCCTGGAAGCTAGTATTACCCTGGTTCCGAAACTAGACAAGGACCCAACTAAAACAAGAAAACAATAGGCCAATCTCTTTAATAAACATAGACAAAATCTCTTTAATAAACATGGACACAAATAAACATCCTCAACAAGATACTGACAAACAGAGTACAACAAATCATCAAAAAGATCATACAACATGACCAAGTAGATTTCATCCCAGAGATGCAAGGATGGTGCAAGATACGCAAATCAATAGATGTAATACAGCAAAAAAACAAGGAAGGACAAAAATCACATGATTATCTTAATAGACACAGAAAAAGCCTTTGACAAAATCCAATATCCATTCACAATTAAAAAAAAAAAAAACTCTGAAGAAAATAGGTACAGAAAGATTTTATCTTAATCTGATGAAAGCCATTTATCCCAAACTCATGGCCAACATCATATTAGATGGGGAAAACCTAAAAGCTTTCTCTCTAAAGTCAGGAACAAGACAAGTGTTATGGTTTGTGTCTGGATGTCCCCGCAAAGCCTCATGCGGACATGGGGGGGTGGCCTTTTGGAGTCAGCTGAATCTAGAGTTTGTGATTGGTTCATTGTCTAGTGTTGGGATTGGGAGTATGAGTGCTATACCCACTCTAGGCTGGGTAGCTTGCATACTAATATAAGGGAGGAAAAGAAGCTTGCTTCCCCCTTTTTGCTTTTGTTGCTTTTGCTGTCTTCCACCATCATGAACTGATGTCCCCTGCCATGCCACCCTGCCTTGGAGCCAGCTGATTATGGACTGAAATCTCCACAAACTGTGAGCTAAATAAACCTTTCCTTCCTTTATTTTGGGCATCAGGTATTCTGTTTCAGCAATGAGAAAAGTAACTAAGATAACAAGGATGTCCACTATCACCACTCCTATTCAATATAGTAGTCAAAACATCAGCCAGAGCAATCAGGCAACAGAAAGAAATAAAAGGGGTATGTATAGGAAAGAAAGAAGTCAAACTATCATCATTTGCAGATGACATGATCCTTTACGTAGAAGACTCAAAAAATTCCACCAAACGACACTTAAAACTAACAAATTTAGCAATATAGTGGCATATAAAATCAACTGCATTCCTGTACACCAATAATGAACTCACTGAGAAAGAAATTAGGAAAACAGTATCATTCACAATAGCATAAAAAAAAAAAAAAAAAAAAATTAAGGGCCAGTGAGATAGCTCAGCAGCATAAGCGCCTGCCTGGCAAGCGCGAGGTCCTGAGTTTGACTCCCGGTACCCACATATGAAAAAAGGGCCAGTGATATCACTCAGCGGCACGGGCGCCTGCTGGCATGCGAGGTCCTGAGTTCGACCCCCGGTACCCACAAAAAAAAAAAAAATTAAATATTTAGGAATTAACCTAACCAAAGAAGTGAAGATCTCTATAATGAAAAGTACAGTAGTAAGAAAGAGGAGATGGAGAATGACATCAGAAAACAGAACCATATCTTCTGTTCCTAGATGGGTAGAACCAGTATTGTCAAAATATTGACAATACAGATTTAATACAATCCCAATCAAAATGCCAACAGTATTCCTCACAGAACTAGAGAAAACAATCCTAAAATGTATGTGAAACCAGAAGAGACCCAGAATAGCAAAAGCAATCTTGGGCAACAAAAACAAGGCAGAAGGCATTACAATCCCAGATTTCAATTTACATTATAAAGCTGCAGTGATAGCAGCATGGTACTAGCACAAAAACAAGACACACAGATCAAAAGAAGACACAGAAATAACCCAAGGCACATTCAGTCATCTCAACTTTAACAAAGGAGCCAAAAGCACATACTGGAAGAAAGTTAGCATTTTTAACAAATGGTGGTGGGAAAACTGGTTACACACGTGCAGAAGACTGAATCTAGACCCATATCTACTTCCATGCACAAAAATAAAATCAACATGGGTCAAAAACCTAGATATGAAAACATGAACAATTTGCTGTAAGATAAAATAGGTAAAACCCTTAAAGACAGAGGCACAGGTAAGGACTTTCTAAACAGAAGCCCAATTACATAGGAAATAACTGAGATTATATCAAATCAAAAAGCTTCTGCACAGCAAAGGAAACAACCAACATAAGCGAAGAGACAACCTAAACAATGGGAAAAAACTTTGCCAGCTATTCCTTGGACAGAGGACTAGTACCTAGAATATATAAAGAACTCAAAAGAATTAGACCTCCCAGAATAAAACCCAATCAAAATGGGCAACTGAAATGAACAGATACTTCTCAGAAGTAGAAATGGCCAATAAATACATGAAAAAAATGCCTAGCATCTCTGGTCAGAGGAATGCAAATTAAAACAACACTGAGATTTCATCTTAATCCAGAAAGAATGGACGTCATCAAGAAATCCAACAATAACAAATACTGGCAAGATCACAGAGGGAAAAAAAGATGCCCTTCTACACTGTTGGTGGAAATGTAAACTAGTACAACCACTATGAAAATCACAATAGAGAATCCTCAAAAAACTAAAAACAAATTTCATTCAACCTGTCTATTCCCCTTCTAAGTATCTTCCTCAAAGAATTAAGGACGTTATAATAGGGTGATTCATCCATTCCTGTTTATAGCAGCACAACTCCTAATAGATTAATCTTGGAAGCAGCATGTATATCCATCAACAGATTAATGGATAAAGAAAATGTGGTATTTATACACAATGGAGTACTACTCTACCGTACAGAAGGACAAATCTGAGTCATCTGTAGGAAAATGAATACACCTTGACACCATAATGTTAAGTAAATCAGACACATAAACTAGCAAAAGAAAAGACAGACAACATGAAATAAAGAGATCTTTGGTAAACAGGGAGAGGATCTTGAGACAGAAGGAAAGGGAAGGGGAATATATGGAATTAAGATGTGTTATGTACGTGTACCTATTCCCCACAATGAATGTAATCATTATGCACTACAAACATGTACAAATAAAAAAGAGAACAAATTTTATATGTACTTATGAAATATTTTTCTCACCCAATGTGCTAAATGGTATTTTACTTATTAGTCTTGAAAGTAATCAGCTGTAGGTAGAAGACATAAATAAAGAGTATAAATTTGTTCATGTTCTTACTTACAGATATTGCTGGAGAGAGTGTTATATTTCCTATAGATACTTTTAATTCATCCAAAGAAGCCATTGTGTGATGTGAGTTATTTGGAAGTGCGGGCTTGATTTCTATCCGAATCTTCTTTGGTTCTTCATCTTCAGAGTCAGAATCACTAGATGAGTAGAAATGGTTCTCTTTGGTATGTGAGTCATCAGTTAAAGAATTGTGTCTTCTTATTACCTTACTATATAACCAGTTTTCCATGTACTTATAAAAAGGAACAAAAACTTTAAAGGTAAAACAAACTAAGAAATAATACCACTTTTATTAATAAAACCTCGTGCAATGAAAAAGTCACATTTTACTATAGCCAATTAAAATATGAAGAGGTTTTAAGTAATGCATTATTGTGTTTTAACTATCTACTTACATGTCAACACAATCACTAAGAATACACACAGAACAAAAGGATATCATTCTGATTTGCTTCCGGTTTAATACTATAGCCTTCTTCATCCACATCAGGAATGTTCTATGGGAAAAAGAAAAAAAAAATTACTGTAATGACAACTCCAATATACAAAAACTATTATAGATTAGCAAAACAACCTTAACTATTACTAAAGAACCAAATCATTTATCAAGTATCAACATGTTAAAATTGTTAGCACTGTGGAAAAATTGTATCTTTTTAGTTAATTAACTTCAAATCACACTCCGTTTTGGACATCTGAAGAAAAATCTGCAAAATGGACAGGAGAAACACAATCATAATTTCAGGGCAAAAAATTGATAAGATGAAGACCAATTCAGAATGCTCAAAATCTATACTTTCTAATGTGAATTGGAGAATATGTGATTTTAAAAAGTATCAAGGTAAATATTCTCAAAGGTACAAGAAGCTATATGGAAATAAAAGAGACAGTGCCCCTTTAAAGCAGTTTAAAGTCCGGGTGAACTATCTACGACAGTGCATCAATGTCTGCCCACAGCTCATGAAGAGTCGTCACGTGCCTCCTTAGAGAAGACCTAGCTAAAAAGATAAATAAATAAAACTTGCAAATGAACCAGATCATGCCTCTAGATCCAAATACCACTTTCCATAACATGGAAACATAAAACATAACACACTATGGAAATGCAATCAGGAAAATCCTGACTAAAGTGAGCTGCAAAACAAACCATTCAGTCTCTTCAAAAAATAAACAGAAAGAGAGATAATGACCAGTATACACCCAGAAAGGTTATCTGAAAATACTAAGGAGCTAAGGAGTGGTACTGTGAAAAATAAAACCACTGGAAGAATAATCTAAACACAATGAGGGTGTTTGTCTAACAAGAGAGGATAATGGAGTAGGAGAAATAAAGGAGAAAGAGACATTTCTCAGTATGCTTTTGTGGTTATTAAGGGAATATTCTTGTTTTTTTTTGGAAATATACACTTAAGTATTTAGGGATAAAACACTGTAATGTAGTACCTTACACTAAAACAGATTAGGCTGAGCATGGTGGTGCATACCTGTAGTCCCAGCACTCAGGAGGCTGAGGCAGGAGAATTGCCATAAGTTTGAGGCCAGCCTGTGCTACATACTGAGCTCAAGGCCAGCCTGAACTACAGGGAGAAACCCTGCCTCAAAAAACAAACAAACAGGGCTGGTGATATAGCTCAGTGGCATAAGCACCTGCCTGGCAAGAGTGAGGTCCTGAGTTCAGTTCCCGGTACCCACATAAAGAAAAACAAACAAATAAACAAAAAACACCAAGTACGGTAGTCCTTCTGCCATTCAATTCAGTTTTGCTTTTCACAATTTCAATTACCTGTGGCTAATGGCAGTCTGAAAATATTAAATTTAAAATTCCAGAAATCAAAAATTCATAAATTTGAAATAACTGTTATTACAGTATATTTTCATAACTTTTCTATCTTATTATTGTTAATCTCTTAATGTGTCTAATTCATTAAACTATCGTAGATATATATATGTAGGAAAAAACATACATACATACATGTGCATGCACATAAGAGGAATCTTAAGAATATATACCCCTCAGATAAGAGGGAACTACCATATTTAGTCTCCTGGAGGTTCTATCTGGAATTTGGTAACTGACACTACTTTAAATTTGCTTACAATGGACTACATAGTACAATGTAATAATTTAAAATGACACCAAGCTGTTTTCTATGAATTTGACTAAGCTGCTTTTGGGATAATCTGCTGATTACAACCATAATATCTGGTCAAACTATATAAACAACTACCTGAAGGTACTGCAGGCTGATGCAGACCAACCACTGAAAGAGCTCTACAAAGTGGAGCCCAAAAGCTCTATAAATAAATAAAAGTGAAAGTCTAAAAAAGGTTCAACCTATAGGAAGGCAAGAAAATGAAATAAAAATGTTAAGGGGGGGGCAAAGAGAAAAAAATAAAATGGTAGACTTAAACCCTGACATCATTAAATATAAATGGTCCAAATATATCAACTAAAAAGCTTCTGCAAAACAGAAGAAACAATCAACAAAGCTGAGAGACAACCTACAGAATGGGAGAAAATATTTATAAACTATTCACTCAAAAAGGGATTCATATCCAGAATATGTAAGGGACTTTAACAACGCAACAGCAAAGAAGCAAAAATAAAATGGTTAACAACTGTAAGAAAAACTGCTCAACATCAGTAAATATCCAGGAAACACAAATCAAAAATCACAATGAAATATCATTTCACCCCAGTTAGAATGGCAAGGTAGTTGGACTCTGATGTTTATTGTAGTATTATTTATAGTAGCAGCCTAGGTGTCTATCAACAGATAAAAGGATAAAGAAAATGTAGTGGAGTTATTATTTAGCTACAAAAAGGGAATTAACTCCTATCATTTCTAATAATATGGACAAACTTGGAGACATGTTAAGTGAAATAAGTCAAGCATAGAAATACCAATTAGTACATGTTCTCACTTATATGCTAAAGCTAAAGAAATGATTTTGAGGTGATGAATACATCCATTACCCTTATCTGATCATTATATTATATACATGTGTGAGATGTCACACTATATTCTATACACATGTACAATTACTGTGTTGATTAAAAAATAAAAATATATTATTTTAAATAAAATCGCAACAATTAACAACTAAAATTAGTCACGGTAATATTGAGACTGGCAGAATGAATAAAAAATATGATCCAACTATAGGCTGTCTGTAAGAAAATCACTTCAAATATGATGATACAGGTAGGCTGAAAGATGAAGGATGGAAAAATACACATTAATAACAATACTAAACAGGCAGAAGTGGCTCTCTTAGTATTAAAGTAGATTCAGAAAGAAAATTACCAGGGCAGAGACAATGTCCACACAAAAACCTGTGTTCATAGCAACTTTACTTCTAACAGCCAAAAACTGGAAACTAAAATATCCTATAGTCAGAGAATGGTTAAACAAACTCTTGTACATTCATTACATGGAACTACTCAGCAACAAAAGAATGAACTCTCTATGTATTGTACACAGCAACCTAGATGAATATTCAGAGAATTGTGTGAAGTGAAAAAAGGAAACCCCAAAATGGTATTATATGATTTCCATTATAATGTTCTTCAGTTAGACAAAATTAATAGAAATGGAGAAAAGATCACTGGTGGCCAGAGGTTGAAGAGAGGGTGGAGAAAGGAAAAGTACTAGATGAAAAAGCAACCAACATGAGGGATCTTTCTGGTAATGAAAATGTTGTTCTGACTGAATTACGTCAATATCCTAGTTGTGAACTACAGTTTTGCAAGATGTCACCATCAGGAGAAAGGAATGATATGTACATGGTATTGTCCTGTACTATCGTTGCAACCTTTTGTTAATCTATAATTATTTCCAAATAAAACATTTTTACAGCAGCGATTCTAAGTGGACTTACTTTTCATGCTAGAACTATTCACAGAAACTTAATACTAATAACATCTTCCGTACAACCTTGTATCATTATTCTTACACTTGACCTTGCACACAGCCCACACTGCCGAAATGAATCAAAAGTGGTATGAAGAACGGGACAGGCAATTTCACCTATCAACTTTTTGTGTGTGTGTGTGTACCAGGGCTCAAACTCAGGACCTCATGCGCCGGCAGGTGCCCGTGCCGCTGAGCGATATCACCGGCCCTTTTTTTTTTTGTATGTGGGTACCGGGAGTTGAACTCAGGACCTCACGCTTGCCAGGCAGGCGCTTATGCCGCTGAGCTATCTCGCTGGCCCTCACCTATCAATTTTTAAAAGCAGTTGTGGTGGTGATTTTTTAAAAATTACTATAAGGGAGCTCAAGAGTCAGTGAAATGTTTCATAATCTCTCTGTTTGGGATTGGAGATATTGGCAAAAAAAAAAAAAAAAAAAAAAGGCAATTCCTATTTCCTTGGTCAACCTTCACAAGATGTCACCCCTTGAATTAATATTTTTAAGTGCATAGATCTTAAAAAATAAGGTAAAATAAGGAAATGAACAACAGTTTCCCTACCAACAGAATCTACTGATATTTTTAAAAATAATTAAGACAAGGCCATAATTAGCTAAAAAATAATAGTTGGCCATAAATAAAGGGAAACAAAAAAATAAGTCTCCTTTCCCTGCTATCCACCACCTGTCCACCTGTCCAAAGGTAACCACGATTAACAATCTTGTTTAAGAAAAACACACATACATACATACATATTTATATTTTATTTTTAAAACACTTTAAAAAATCCGTATCTCCTTTTAATTAGTAAGTTCAGCAAACAGATCAACCTAATTATAACGTCTGACTATTATCTCATCAAGTGAATATTTAAAAATTTAACCAGTTCTCATTTTGATGGATGTTTTTGGTGTCTCTCCCCTTTCCTTTACATATATATCTTGACCAATAGTGTATATGTGTGTAGATACCGTAGAAATACGATGTATTGCGAACACAGCCATAATAGTAAATTCCTAGCAGGGGATTACAGAGTCAAAAAGAATTATGTATTTATTTGAGGCGATACTGTCAAATTATCTACAAAACATTATACTGATTTACATTACTACCAAAACTATATCAAAATTTTTGACGCTATGACTGAAACTATAGTAGTTTCATTTTAATTTATATCAGTTTTAAGTAGTATTTATTATAGTTATTTAACATTTTTATTTCTTTTTATGAACACTGCCTGTTTTTAATTCTTTTTCCTACTGGGCATTTCCGTACTCATTTGTGTAAGAAAAAAATTTTAATAAAAGTAACCAGCCCTTTGTTAGATGTCTTGCAAAGTTTGTCTTTGGTGATTCAAAGCCTTTTTTAATAATGATTTTTTGAAATTACATGGTGGGCAGTGCATGCCCATAATCCCAGCACTTGGAAGGCTGAGGCAGGAGGATTAGTGTGACTTCGAGACCAGCCTGAGCTACACAGTGAGTTCAAGGCCACCCTAGACTATGCAGTGAGACCCTGTCTCAAACCACTCCCCGCAAAAAATTACATGGTGTATTTTACTATGTCCTTTCATGATGTATTTTTTCTCACATGTATATATAAGAAAATGGTATATTGTGTTAACCCTTTTCTATTCAGATAAGTACGGTCTACAGTTCAAAACTGCGTAAAAATTGATCACTATGGAATAGCACCAATAAGCTGAGAGAATTAAAAATGTTTTAAGGACACATATGTAAAAGAAAACATGTAAAACATCAAGTAATAAAGAACTTCATTCAATGTTGTACTTATCTGGGTACTTAATGAGACCCTGTCTCAAAATGAAATAAAGAAGGGCCGGTGAGATGGCTCAGCGGCTTAAGCGCCTGCCCGGCAAGCGCGAGGGCCCGAGTTCGACTCCCGGATCCCACATACAAAAAAGGGGCCGGTGATATCGCTCAGCAGCACGCGCGCCTACTGGCGCGCGAGGTCCTGAGGTCGACCCCCCGGTACCCACCAAAAAAAAAAAAAAAAAAATGAAATAAAGAAGAGCTGGGCTTGTAGCTCAGTGCTCCCTGGATTCAATCCCCAGTATCCTCCCTCCCCTTCCCACAAAAAAGAAAAAAGCTGAAATACAAAACAAAAACACTAGTGTAGCCTAATTTACATAAAACAAAATGTTTCACAAAATATTTTTAGTTCTTTATTTGGGTATACCACTATACTGCAAAAGGTCAAAATGTTTTTATGCCAAAGAAAATAACAGTTATGCAAGCAAAAACAATAAGCAAGAGGTAGAGTATCTGAAATTCTTACACTTAAATACAAGCAGTGTCTTATGAACAGTTTGAAAAATATCATGTCTATACATTATTTACAGCATCCGATAAATCTACTCCTCAGCTGCACCTCTCCCCAGAAGCTCCATTTAGTATCTTCTTCAATTATATATAAAGAAATAATTTAACCAAGAAAAATGAACGAGCCTTCTTTAAAACACACAAAAATACTGAGCATGGTCATTCTTACTATTATTTCTAAAATGATAACCTCTTAAATAAAACTCAAATGCATGAATAGATAAGACTGAATTTTAATAGAGCTAAGGCTAAAATAGTAAAAGTATGACACTTTAAAGTATGCAGATTTGTCATCTGGCATATTTTCTAAGAAAGCGCATGCTGATATGGCCCCATTCTAATTTTAAAAGCAAAATGTCACCTCTCCAAAGGTAGTTAGAAATACTAGTTAATAGGGAAGCATCTAACAATGTAAAACCAAAATACATCTTCGAAATAATTTTAATAGTGAATTTATAATAACATTAGCATTTTTCTTTTAACAACTGGTTAACAGATATGCTAAGTTTTTTTCTAATGAGAAAAGCTAATTTAAATTGGTTGTATCAAAGTTAACTCTACTTACAAGTGAATCTGCATCAGGGCACTCCCTATAAAAAACAAAGAAATTATCAGAAACATCTGAGTATTAAAACTGTCTGCTAATTACACCACCTTTAAAGTATTTACCTTGCTTTTTAAGTACAACTTTTATTTAAACTCTAAAATTACTTAGAGAAATCAAATCATAAAGATTAGAATGTACCAAATCATAATCCTATACCCATCATACCTGACAAAACAAAATACAAACAGCTTGCAATTCTAAGAACTATTTTTAAAATTACTTCTCTTCCATAAATATAGTACTTGTACATCTTATCAAGGAACTTGTCAGTTCTCTAAGACTTTCCAGTGGCTTTTTACTTTTTAAGTAAAGAAAGTTTATTTTAAAAAGATTCCCTTAAAGAAGAAAGCTTGGCTTTAAAGAACAAAAGCTGTATTTACAGTGACAAGTAGTCTAAAAAATTTATCCAGTAACAGTGGATAAATTTATACTAATTGATACATAAAATTTTTAAATAAAATTTTTAAGACACGTCAGTTCCAGCAAAGTACTTTTTATAACTTAAAGTCAAAACTAGTTTTCTCCTAATGAATGAGTAGACTTGCAGTTGGAATAACTTTCTAGTTTAATATAAAATGTAGTTGAGAACTGGTATTCTATCATTTGACTGATGGAACAAATACTGAATTTGCACAGAAGCTAGTGAAAACTATTATTTTAAATGTAAAAAAACACGAAGACCAAAACACATAAAACTAAGGCCAGTGAGGTCACATGGAATAAGGTTATACAATCTAAAACTCACAAAAATTAAGAGTGCAGATCTAAAAGGCATTTGGATCTCTCACTTGAGACAATTAATGCATAGAATATCAGAATCCTACAGAAACAGATAATCTCTATCTGCCCAAAGACAAAGCACAAAACAGAAAAACCTATGAATTGTTTTGTTAAAGGAAGACAGATTTAAAAATGAAAAACCAAGATGACTACACTGCTCTTAATCCAAACTGAAGCATCAAAAGAGATAAGATAAATGTAAACCCCACTTATCTTTATATACACTTAAAAGTCACTTTTAAAAAGCCAGGCATGGTGGCACATGCTTAAAATCTCAGCTTCCCAGGAGGCTGGGACAGGCAGATTGCTTGAGCCCAGGAATTTGAGACCCTCCTCAGCAACGTAATACATAGCAAACACTGTCTCCAAAAAAAACGGGGAAAGGAGTTGCTTTAAAATTGCTGATTTTAAAATACAGCTTCCTTACTGGTAGATGGGGAGAAAAACCTGTGTAGGCTTTGAGGAAATATTCCAGAAACAGCACAATAATAAAATAAATTCTAGAAAATCAAATTGATCAAAACATTAGAACTTTTGTACTTTCTCCTTTTTTATTTTAATTTTATTTTTTTGTGGGTACTGGGGGTCGACCTCAGGATCTCGCGCGCCAGCAGGCGCCCGTGCTGCTGAGCGATATCACCGGCCCTTTTCTCGTATGTGGGTTCCGGGAGTCGAACTCAGGACCTCGCGCTTGCCAGGCAGGCACTTATGCCACTGAACCATCTCACCGGCCCACTTACTCCTTTTTTTAAAAAGACAGCTTAATCAGGCATAGTGGTACAAGCTTCTAATCCCAATACTCTAGGAAGCAAAGGCAGAAGAATCTCAAATTTAAGCCCATCCTGGACAACTTAGTGAGACCCTGTCTCAAAAAAAGAAATTTTTTTTAAAGGGGATATAACTTAGTACAAAGGTCATGGGTTCACTCTCTCAATCCCAGAAAAGACGCAGTTTAAACATTTTTTGCATCTTTTTTATGTTTGAAAGCCTGTGGCTTTGAGGCAGACACTCTGGTTATGTGGTAAAGCACTCATCTCATCTGTTTGTCCTCACAGTGACCTGCAGAGATTAAGCCCCAGGAAGAGCAAGGTCTGAGCAGGACCCATCTTCCACAACTGTCGGCACCTTAAAAGTCTCTAGAATCTGATAGGGCATGCCAAGAACCACTGGAATTTCAAGCAAAGTGAATTCTAACATTTTTCCTGATTAAAAAGTTTGAAAGAAGATTATGATGGTGCAACAATTTAAGTGTTGGCTTTTGACTCTTGTATTCCCCTTGGCAAAAAATATTCCACTACTTGGGAGGCTGAGACAGGAGGATCACAAGCTCAAGGTCAGCTTAGCAAGACCCTGTCTCAAGATAAAAGGGCTAGGGAGGCCGTGGGGTCAATCCCCAATACCACCACCCCCCAAAACATTAAGAGATAAATTGGTTACTTTTTTTTTTTTTTTTTTTTTGAGACAGGGTCTTGCGTGTAGTTCAGGCAGGCCTTGAACTCACTGTATAGGCCACGCTGGCCTTGAATTCACAGCAATCCTCCTGCTTCAGCCTCCTGAGTGCTGGGATTACCAGCATGTGCTACCACACCTGGCTAAATTGGCTATATTTTAAAAATTTAGTTACAAATCAACTGGTTGGACTTCAATACTTACAGTATTATAAATAGAAATTAGATCATGTTCTTTTATCAATGCTAAAATGCATTTTAGTAATGCTAGCATTTTAGAAATGCTTAAGACAGACATTTGCAGAGAAGATGATATTCACAGATATAGTAGTTCACTTTGCAATTAGTCTTACTTTGTTAACCAAATACCACTTTGGAAGGGAGAAGAGACAATTAAAACAGGAAAGAAAGAAAAAAAAAAAAAAAAAAAAAAAAAAAACTCTTGAGAAACTCAGCTAACAAGAATATAAGTAGGGGGCCGGTGAGATGGCTCAGCGGCGTAAGCGCCTGCCTTGCAAGCGCGAGGGCCCGAGTTCGACTCCCGGAACCCACATACGAAAAAGGGGCCGGTGATATCGCTCAGCGGCACGGGCACCTGTTGGCGCACGAGGTCCTGAGGTCGCCCCCCCCGGTACCCACAAAAAAAAATTAAAAAAAGAATATAAGTAGGTAGGAGGCAAGAATGCTCAGAGCATATTTTCCTCTCATGTTGGAAAATATGAGTGCTCATCAACATATAAAACCTCATAAGAGTTCCACTGATTATGCTAAAGTAGGGATTTTAAACTAATTTTTAAACACTGTTACTGGATGAACAAATCACTTAAGATTTTCAATCTAAACTTACTAATAAAATTATGGTGTGGGGGCCGGTGAGATGGCTCAGCGGTTTAAGCGCCTGCCTTGCAAGCACGAGGGCCCGAGTTCGACTCCCGGAACCCACATACAAAAAAGGGGCCGGTGATATCGCTCAGTGGCACGGGCGCCTGCTGGCACGCAAGGTCCTGAGGTCGACCCCCCGGTACCCACAAAAAAAAAAAAAAAAAAAAAAAAAAAATTATGGTGAAAAAATTCTTTTGCTTTGAGTTTGTCACTGATTAAATCATAGCTTGACATTTCCCAATCATGAGCATATATTAGGAATCACACAGTATGCTTAAAACAAAATAGAACAAAAACTGTTGAGGTTTCACGCCCAGGGAATCTGATTTAATTGGTCTGAGCTAGGGCTTGGCTGGCATAGGTGTATTTATTTTAATACTCCAGGTACTTCAAGAATGGGTGTGCTCGCGCATACCTGTAACCCCAGCATTCTGGAAGACTGAGGCCGGAGAATGACAAGTTTGAGCCCAACCTGTGCAACTTAGTAAGATCTTGTTAAGGAAGGAAGGAAGGAAGGAAGGAAGGAAGGAAGGAAGGAAGGAAGGAAGGAAGGAAGGAAGGAAGGAAAGGAAAGAAAGAAGGAAGGGCTGGGGATGTAGCTCGTTGTGAAGGCCCTGAGTTCAATCCCCAGTGTCAGGAAACAAAAAAAGACGAGTCTAGGAGGATTTTCTTCAAATGGGTGACCAAAGGTATTCTCTTAGTTAATAAGAGTGACACGGTTTAGTCTGCTCTTCACTTTTAAGTTTTTAAACTTTGAATTATTTCCAAAAGGCTTTTTATTTAATTCAAACTAATGGTTTTGTTCTGAATCACTTGTAACACTGAAAATAATATTGACAATATTTAAAACACTTACACAGATTCTGCATCCTTTTCCTTTTTAATTATTCCTGGCAAAGCAAAAGTCTTCCTTTTCCTTGGTTTTATACCTTTAAAATAAATGTATGTTGTTACAAAAATATAATTGTTCCTCATGCATATATAACTTAGAAATACTTGTGTTTAGAGATGGTTTATTCATAATGGTTGATGCTAGATTTGGATGAAAAAAAATGAAAGTATCAACCTCTTATTTTTAAATCACAGTCATAGTAGCAAAGACGTATGTTAATATAACACAGTATAGTCTATTATTCCCCAAAAGATTACAGAACATTTATTTAATGAAATTCTTTTTTCTTTCCTAAGTCACCTTATGCAAAAGCAGCATATGGAGAGCTTCTAAATCTTCAAAGAAAGTACATCACTCATTATATTAGATTTTGTTATACATGTAGGTCAAATTATGTTTCCTGTCTATGGGGTCACAAAATTTAAACTGTTTAAAAAGATGACCCAGCTGACTTATTAGAAGTACAACATGGAAACTGGCAACATGGCATTCTTTGCATTTGCATGTTATCCCTAGTAAATGTTAGAAATGGATCCCACCATAACTAAGAAGGAAAATCATCTTTGTTCTTCCTCTTCTTACACAGTAAGTTATGCTTGAAAGTCATCCTTTTAGTAATTGTTGATGGAATTTGATGCTGACACTTTATTAGCTTCTTTGAGAAGTGAGCAGTAAGAGATCTGAGTCACTGTCAGATCTCTTAACCACTCCACTTACATATGATGAAATTCAAAGGCGTTATTTTTGTTCTCTAACTCAGCAAGAACAAGAATCCAGGTGTCATAGAGTAATGAACTTCCTATCATACAAAACTAATGCCCTAAATCACATATTTGAACACCATATTGTGATATTTTAAAAATCAACCACTTTTTTTATGGGAGTACTTGGGACTGAGTCCGGGCCTAGGCCTTCCCACTGAAATACGTTTCTAGGCTTTTTTCAAGACAGGGTCTAAGCTGCTAAGTTGTCCAGGCTGAGCTTGAACTTGTAATTATCCTGCCTCAGCCTCCCAAAGTGCTAGGATTATAGGGATGTGCCACCACAATGCAGATATTTTTTTATTATCCTCACCTTAGTATGAAAAGTTAAGGTCAGACAACTTAAATAATTAATGCCCCTAGTCAAATAGCTACTGAGTACGAAGAAGCCTAGGCTCCAGGCCTACTGATAACCTTAATACTGTAATAAATTAACATACTATAACAAATCATTTTTTCAAATTCTTTCATAGAGACTGGAAAAACAGATTACTGTTTTCAAATTATTTCTATTAGCTCACACAGTGAGATATACAAAACATGAACAAAAAACAGAAAGCATCTTCCAGGTCTCATTCTATGAAAAACACCTAGTTAAACAGGGGTCAGGCAGGTTGCAGACTTGTCCTCCAAGTCTATTCATCTCCCATTCTGAATGGTGATAATATATTAATACATAACCTCATTTATCAATGAAACACTGCCCACTGTGGAGTACTCTACATTACTGTGTAGTGATGGTTTTCACATTCATGACATTAGAAAATTTAAGGATGGAATTCAATGAAAAGAAAAATCTGAATATATATATTTGAAAAAAACGTAGCTACACTTCATCTATTAAAATATATATTTTGGGCTAGGATATGGCTCAGTAGTACAGTGTGCTTGCCTAAGATGCATGAGGCCCAAGGTTCAATCATGCTCATAAAATATGTATTTTAACACACTTATATTCCTTCAGGCAAATCTGTTGTTTAAATAACAATCGGCACTTGCAGGCCTTTAAACTACATTTCAGATTTTTCTGTTACCCCATAGACATGCTGACAACTGTGGATGGCAAGCCCTCTTTATTTGTTCAACACACAACACAGCGAGCTAGGTGCCACATGCACTGATACATTGCAAAGTAGTTAACTTACCTTCAACTGCACTAGCAGGGTCACATTCTTCAAATTCAATAAGGCCTGAAGGGGAAAAAAAATCAACTCCTAGTAGAAAACAATTATCAGATAAATCCATTATACTACACTTTTATTAACTTTTAAAATTTAACTTCTAATACATCTTTTTAATGATTAACATGTTCTACTGTTATCAGATAATTAAAATATCAGTAATAGTTTTTAAAAAGGAAATAATCCCCAAAAATGAAAAAAACTGAGAACAGTCTATTTTGACCACAATAATTTACTGAAAACCTTTTATATGTGATACCACAGAACAGGACACAGAGACATAACACGCAGTTTCTGCTTTTAAGGCCTTAGCGGTGCAGTTAATGAGAGAAAAAAAACACAGTACGGGGTAGCTGCTGAATCCTTGGTTGTGCTCATAGAAAAAACAAGGGTACCAAAATAGTAAATATTACTAGAATATAAGGTTGGGGCCTCATTTGTCCTATTTACCATTGTATCCTTAATTTTTAGACTAACAATGACTAAGAAAAAAATACATTTGTCACTTCCACCCCAAAAAGCTTTAAAGGGTCAGAAATTGATACAATTAAAAATTTAAGGAGTTTATTTAAGCCCATTCTGCCAATCTGGAAGCTGAGAAATCATTTAATGAAAGGTCTTGGAGCTTGTTCTTAGACTCTTTTATAGACGCCTGTAACAATTTACAATGAGGTGGGGTTTAATTATGTGGATCTCATACTAAGCAACTTTTTGCTTGATCTTAAAATTATGAAGAATGAAAAGTCACTAACATAAATTACCAACAGCTTATTATGTACTACTGGCTTTTCTAAGCGATAATAAAGTGTGAGAATTTGAGAGTTTACCCAAACAAGGCAACCAGAAATGTGGTGAGTCAAAACTCTCCTACAGCTACACAGCACATTTTGTACCAGTCACTATTTACAGACTCTCTAGGCTCTGGGCTTATTTTAGAGAGGGGAGAAAGACAAAAATAAAAACATACTGATGGCAAGCAAATTATATAATTTACAAATTTTTCTTTTTAAACTAGAAGGACTTTTACAACATCATCTTAGCAAATATAGTACAAACAAAAACATTTTAAGATTTTTGGGTGACTTAATTTATGTGAAAACAGTGAAGGGATTCCTTAACTATAAAATTAATCCCTTCAAATAAAAGTCTGAATTTTTCTTCAAAAATCTTTTTCCTGCATAGATATTGCCTTGATTAATTTCCTTTATCTTTTCTAAATATCCTCTTAAAATCTATTTGAGGTAGTAGTGCCCAATGAAAATACTAAAAATTGGGCCGGTGAGATGGCTCAGCGGCGTAAGCGCCTGCCTTGCAAGCGCAAGGGCCCAAGTTCGACTCCCGGAACCCACATACGAAAAAGGGGCCGGTGATATCGCTCAGCGGCACAGGCGCCTGCTGGTGCATGAGGTCCTGAGGTCGACCCCCCAGTACACACACACAAAAAAAAAAAAAAAAAAAAAAAAAGAAAATACTAAAAATAAAAACCATTTTTAAAATATAAAATGCCAAATCCTTTAAAATCATAAAATATATCAAAATGTTTGAGTACCATCCACATAAATTTTTCTATTAAAGACAAAAATACCAAGTTTCTAGTATAATGAAACCAAATATACTTTTTCTAGGGAAAAAAAAAGCCTTAAATCATGCACATAGAAGACCTTCTTTCTCCAGTGACACATGCTCCACATGTCCTTCACATGGCAAGGCTTTGCGTGCCTGGCTCAGGGCCAGCTGACAGCTCAGCTGGATATCAATGCCCAGTCTGACCTCCCTGGTGGCAGGTCACTTCTGAACTGTTTCACAAGTGGGAAGTTTATTCAGCAATCTCCCTCAAATGAAGTCCACAGCCCATTGTTCTGCTATTTAATCATAAGACAAGTTATTTTTTTGACAGTACTAAAGCCAGAGTGAGTCCTAATGAATAGTTTGCTACAATTGGAATTTCAACTGTTTTAGACTCAATTAATTTTATTGTCAAAATAAATAACTTCTATTGGCACTGAGATTTTATGCTGGGTCACAAGGGCAATTTAGTTTGTATAAAAGTAAATAAAACCATTTTGGCTCTGTTTCTTAATGCTCTTATCACACATAATCTAAAAATGCCACTACGCGTTCAATTAAACTCATAAAAAAGAACAACTACTCCAGAAAATCAACATTTCAAAACAAAACCATTGTTAAATATGATCCTTTAATCAGCTGGTAGGAATACATTTGCTATTTTTTTCCTATTTTTTAAAAGGCTATCAACCTAATGAATCCACCAAAGGCTAATTTAGATTAAAATTTAAGAAATGTTAGATGAGGAAAAGCAATTCACTTAACATTAATCTTTAATCACCAAAAATGTTTTGTGGAATGAGGTAGAGTACAAAATATGTTAAATATTTAATTAATAGTCTCTGCTGTTTTGGAATCAATCCTAAATCTCAAGCCACCAACAGGTTAAAAAAGTGACTTCAAAATTCAGTATGTCTGGACTATTCAAATCAAGAGTATTTCTGCACAGTCCCAACCTAAATAAAAAAATATCTAATTAGAACCAAGGTCAAACATACAAACATGTTCAGACATACAAAGTCTAAAGAAGGAATAAGGGGGGTGAGGGGTAGGGGATGACTAATAATTTAAGTCGATGACTGCACTTTCAAGCTTGCTCTTGGGCCTGAGGAATGTAATACAACCACATTCCCACATGCCTGAGATGATGAAGTAGGCAAGGTAACACACAAAACAGCATCAGACTCAAACGTGGTGATATACAAAGGTCAGGGAAGTTTAAGTTCTTGTTCTACCACTTGCTTGCTGGCTGACTGCTTTGGACTAGTTACTTTACCCTAGGGTAGATAATAACAGCAACTTTTTTGCCATATATATTTTATTTCTCTGCACATGGCCACATAACTTTTTCTAAAGCTTAAAAGTAATGGACAACACTGACACTTCACTTCAAGAATATCGATTTTAATAAAAGACTAGTAGAATCAATTTCAATTCAGTGGTTCCAAATCCCTACCGATACCAGAATCTCCTATTGCAGACTTCTCAACTGAATCATGCATAGAATCACCTGCAGGACCAATAAAACCACACAATACTGGACCTCAACCCCAGAGTGTCCCATTGGGAAGACCTGGGGTGGTGCTGAGTAATTTGCATTTTTGTGGCAAGGAAAGCACATTCTGAGAACTTCACTCCTAGTTCTGGGGCACTGCCAGACATTCACTAAGTCTAGACAGTGCTCCCTCAGGTACAGTGTATATGTAAATCACCCGGGAATCTTATTACAACATATACTCTGATTTGTTAGGTCTGGATAGGGTTTGAGATTGACATTTATAACAACCATCCAGGTCACTTAATGCCACAGGTTCTCCACAAAGACTACATGATACATCAGCTGAGGAGTGTTAAAATATATTGATCCCCCATGCTTGATCAATGAAATCAGAATTTCTAGGGAGACACGGTTTGTACATTTGAAAAAAAAGTTAAGAGAAAGGAAAAAAATCTCCATGAATGATTCTCACATGTATCCAAGGGAAAACCAGTGATGCAGCCCATTTAGAAACCAGTCTTAAATCAAAGAAATAGGTTTTTAACCATGGATTTCAGTTACTGAAGTCGTCTTCCAAATTTTCACCTAGTTCTCCAAACACAAAATCTTAACACTGAAACACAACCTCCCCTACAACCAAATTCTGGTAATGTCCCCATATCACCAGTTTGAATCATATTTTCATTCTCTTTGATCTTGACTAAGAACCTTGTTTAATTTAAAAGCACTATATTAATTTTAGCACTTACGTCAGTAAGCCTTCCCTTCAACTAATGACAGCTCTACCCATTAACTCCTGGAGTTATTCAGGCCAAACTCTTGGAGTGATCCCCCCCGCCCTCCACTGAACAAGCTACACATACAGTGGTGCCCCAGTCCACAAACTTGATGCTTTCCATGATTTGGTCGCAAACCAAATTGGACAAGAACCAAATCAAATTCAATGGTTAGGTTTAATGTTGACCTTATGGGGAAATTTGATTCAGTTCTCATCCAGTTTGGTTTGCTTTAAATTGTACAACTTGGCGAATTTTGACATACGTTAAATTTGTGAGTCAAATGCCATAAACAGATAACAGGGCTGGGGATATAGCTCAGTGACACAAGTGCCTGCCTGGCAAGCACAGGATCCTGAGTTTAATTCCCGGCACCAAAAAAAAAAAAAAAAAAAAAAAAAAGGAAGATAACACAGACAGCCATCACCTCATGTTCCCTTGTAACCCACTCCACTCATCCCGAGGCAATCACTGATTTGCTGTCACTATAAATTAATTCATATTTTCTAGAATGTTAAGGAAATAGAATCACATAGTATGTTTTTTTTTCTTTTTTCACCCAGCATAATTATTCTGAGATTTATCCATGAAGCTGCACACATGAATAGTTCATTTTTACTGCCGAGTAGTATTTCACTGGTCATACAATTTGCTTATTCATTCATCTGTTAGTGGACATCTGGATTGTTTCCAGTTGTCTAATTACAGATAAAACTGCAATGAACAATTATACATGTCTTTGCACAAACATGTAAATTTCCTCTCTCTTGGGTAAATACCTATGAGTGAAATGGCTGGATTATATGGTAGGTGTATGTTAAGATTTCTAAGAACCACCAGGCTGTTTTCCAGAATGGTTCTACTATTTTATACTGCCACCTGCACTGCAGGTGAATTCTAGTTCTTCCACAGCCTTGGCAGTACTTGGTATGGTCAGTGATGTTAATTTTAATCATTTTTGTAAGTGTGCAATGATAGCTTATTATGGTTTTAATTTGCACATCCCTAATAACTAATGAAGCTCAGTGTCTTTTCATGTACTTATTTGCCATTCGTGTATTTTGTGGTGAGATATCCAAATCTTTTGGTTAGTTTTGATACTAAAATTTCTAATTTCTATTTTGAAATAAATTATAAATCCTTTACCCAAAAGTTTTTTTATATCTGTAGGGACCAATGGATACTTATTTTATTCTTTGGGTTATAATCCAATATATTGATCACTTATTACTTGTTGAAGTCATTCCAGAGTTAGTTACTCAGAGCTTTTCAGGCTGTCATCTATATTCTTCTAGAACTATAGAACTTCTAAGCTGGGCACTGTAGCACATGCCTGTAATCCCAGCACTCGGAGGTTGAGGCAAGAAGACTGCCATGAGTTTGGGCCAGCATCGGCTATGCAGTGAGTTCAAGGCCAACCTGAACTAAATAGCAAGACCTTGTCTCAAAAAAAAGAAAAAAAAGAAAGAAAATTAGGGGTTAAAAAAACCTTTGTGACCTTGAGTTAGGCAAAGCCTTCTTAGATATGACACCAACAACTGAATACAAAACTAACTAAATAAATAAATATCTTGCAAGATTGACTTAATCAAAATTAACTTTTGTTCTTCAAAAAAATACCATAAGGAAAGAAAAGCCACACACCAGGAGGAAATATTTCACAAATATCAGACACATGGCTCATATACAGAATTCAAAAGGCAATCCAATTTAAAAAGATCAGATTTGAAATACTCTTGGACAAAGAAAATTACAAATGAAAAGACATTCAATTTCACTGAACATTAGTTATTAACAGAAATGGAGATTAAAAATCACAATGACCCAGCTACTTGGGATACTGAGGCCAGTAGATTACAAGTTCAAGGCTAGGCAGGGCAAGCAAGACCCTGTCTCAAAATTTTAAAAGAAGGCTGGGGTGTGGCTCAGTAATAAAGCACACCACAGGCCTAACATTTGTGTGGCCCTGGGTTCAATCCCCAGCACCACACACACACACACACACACACACACCCCAGAGTGAGAGAATATTACCTTCCTACAATACCTATATTCAAAAGACACCTAATACTGTACTAATTCCTGGTAAAAATAAGAAAACGTGGATCCTTCATGCATTGCTGGTGGTAACAGTAAAGTGCTACAGCCACTATGGAAAACAGTTTGGCAGTTTGTGAAAAAGTGAAACATACACCTACCAATAAGAACCAGTCATTCCACTCCTACTATCTACACAAGAAAAATAAAAACATATGTCCCACAAAGATTTGTAGCTTAAAGTTCATAGCAGCATTATTCATAATAGCCAAAACCTAATGTAAATATCTATTAACAGGTAAATGGCCAGCAGGGTGTGGTGACACATGCCTGCAATCCCAGCACTCGGGAGGCTGAGCCAAAATTGCCATGAGTTCGAGGCCAGCCTGGACTACATAGTAAGTTCAGGATCAGCCTGGGCCACACAGCGAGACCCTGTCTCAAAAAACTAAAGAACAGGGGCCGGTGAGATAGCTCAGCGGCATAAGCGCCTGCCTGGCAAGCGCGAGGTCTTGAGTTCGACTCCCGATACCCACATAAAGGAAAAAAAGGGCCGGTGATATCGCTCAGTAGCACGGGCACCTACTGGCGCGCAAGGTCCTGAGGACGACCCCCAGTACCCACAAAAAAACCAACCAAACTAACAAACAAAACCAAAAAAACAAAACAAAACAAAAAAACAAGAAGAAAAAAAGAAACCTCAAAAACAAAAAACAAAAAACCAAGTGAATGGCTAAACTGTGATTCATCCATGCAACAGACTACCATTCACCAACAAAAAGGAGCAAATTTCTGATACCTGCAATAATGTGGATAAACTTCAAAAATAGTATGCCAAGTGAAGCAAAACACAAAAGATTACACATCTTATGATTCCATTTTTATAAGATTTCTAAAGCCAAGCATGGTGGCACACACCTATAATCTTTGCACCCAGGAGGCTGAGGCAGAAGGATCACCATGAGTCTGAAGGCCAGCCTGGGCTACATAGTGAGTTCAAAGCCACTACATAGGGAGACCCTGTCCCAAAAAAACAAAACCAAAACAAAACAAGATGTCTAGAAAAGTTAAAAAAAAAAAAAAAAATAGAAAAAGCAGATGACTGGTGGGAGTGACTGCACCAAACAATGGGGAACTTTTTGGGATGGTGGATAATGTTTCTAAAACTGCATTGTGGCAGCAGGTACACAACTATATAAATTCACTAAAATGCATCAAACTATATACTTTCGACAGCTATATTTCATATAATATAAAGTACACTTCAATGTGGCAGGCAGAATAATCTCCTCACTCTCCCAAAGAAGTCCACATCCTCATCCCCAGAACCTGTAGGGAGGTTACAAGGATACTCAAGTGGAAGAGGGAAGAGGCAGTGATGCAAAGTGAGAACTTGGCTAGGTTGCCGCCACTGATGGTAAGGAAGGGAATAACCCTAACGATATGCACAGCACAGCTTCTAGAAGCCAAAAAACACATGCAAATACATTCTCCTCTACAGTCTCCATTCAGTCTTGCTGACTCCCTGAATTTAGCTCATGGCAAGCTTCTGACCTACAGCATCATACGATAACAAATTTTTATTAACTTATACCACAAAATTTGTGATTTGTTACAACAGCAATGGGTAACAGATATACTTGGTGAAAATTGTTCAGAAAGGAGACCCAAACAACTAAAACAATCTTGAAAAAGAGGAACAAATTTAGAGGATTCACACCACCCAATTTCAAAACTTAGTAAAATTTTCAGTAATCAAGATAGTATAAGTACCAACATAAGGTTGTGACTGAGATTTCAGAAATAAACCTGTAGCCCCATGGTTGACTAATTTTCAGCAAGGGTGTTGTAACACTAACTGGAAAAGAATAATCTGAACAAATGGTTCAGGGACAACTGAACATTCACATGTGAAAGAATGAAGTGAGAGCCTTGTCTCATACTCTATACAGTAATTAACTTAAAATGGATGAAAGACCTAAATAAAATGATTCTTAAGGAAAGGGGTAAATTTTCACAACCTTCAATTTAGCAATTGTTTCTTTGATATGAAAGCAAAAGCACAACCAATAAAAGAAAAAAATAGATAAACTGAACTTCATCAAAACAAAAACCATCTGTGCATCAAAGGACATTTCAAGAAAGACAACCTACATTATAGTAGAAAATACTTTCAAAATCATTTATCTGATGAGAATCTAGTATCTGGAATAAACTCTTAGAATTTAACAAAAAGAAAGAGAATCCAACTTTTAAAAGGGCAAGCTGGGCACAGTGGCACCTAGAGTCCCACCTGCTCTAAAGGGAGAGGTGGGGTCCCTTGAGGAGTTTGAGACCAGGAGTTTGAGACCAGCCTAGGCAACATGATGAGACCCCATGACAACTTAAAGAAAAAAAAGGTGAAGGACTTGAGAAAACATTTCTCCAGACATACCAACAGAAAACACATGAAAAGATGTTCAATACTGTTAATCGTTAAGGAATGACATTCCTACCCTATCCCAATTTCCACCTCTGATAATCTTGTATCTCTCAAGGGAATGACTGCAGGAGATACTTGGGGGATGAGGCTGAGTTCACGATAATCTCTTTTCTCTGAGAAATCCTGCCTCAAGTGAAAGCTGTATTATAGCCATGATCTAGACAGAACTCACCCAGCCTGAACCAATCATACAGTATTCTTGCTTCAAGAAATTTCGAAAGGGTCAAAATTTTTGGATTAATTGAGCTGTGGCTACAGTTAAGAAGTTTAAAAAACCTAAAATTACTTAGAGATCACTTTATGTCATGTGCCTATAGAAGCAAAGAAAGCCATTTTGCAAAGAAAATAAAGCAGAAGTAAAGAATAAATGAAAAATGGTATCTTACTTTTCTACTCCTGTTTTGGGTTTCCTTCTGAGGCCTGACTATATTCTGGGATTTAGATCCTTGGGATACCTCAGTTTCTTTCCAATAAATTTCCTTTTAAGTTCAAATTGGTTTGAGTTAGGTTCTTTTTATATACTGCAAGGAACTAAAACCCTGCCCTTGCTACTACCAACCACACAATTTTCACAAATTGAAATCAGCTCAGATATTTTCTGTTTCATCAGATTTATACATTTATTGATTTTAACGCTACCTCAAATTAATGAACTAAGCTGCCTTTAAACAAAGCCTGCTCAAAATAGTCTAATACTTATTTCACAATTTAGGATCTTTATTATGAGGATCAATTACTGTGCTGTGATATGAGTGTAGTTGCAGTTGGTGCAGAAAGTCAGATTACATGATTTGGGAAACCAAGAACAGCAGAATCTGCTTTCTGAGAAGGCTTTATCAGGAGCTACATAATTCTAATGTATTATGACATATACCATCTGCTACTGTACTACACAAGAAATCCATCCTCTAAAACCTGGGTGTGGGGATACTTTCTGTAAAGGGTCAGACAGTGTTTCAGACTTCATGAGCCATACAGTCTACCGTAACTACTCAACTTTGTGACTGCAGTACAAAATCAGGCACAGACAATACATACATGACTGTGTTCAAATGAAATTTTACTTATAGACACAGAAATGTAAATTTCATACAATTTTATTAGGTCATAAAAGATAGCTCTTTTAAAAAATTTTCTGGGTGAGGATAAGGGCAAAAGGCTCTACAGGTTTAGCATTATACCAAATCTTCTAGGGGTCCTGAAAGATAATCATTAGATCATAATTTTTAAAGACTGCTTTGTTCTATAATTTATAATAATATACTTAATATAGAAGCTAAAATACTCTAAATATCTAATCCATTAATCTTGTTTAGGTAGGCTGACCACAGGTATCTCATTCTTCCATTTTGTTTTTCATTGTTTTTTTTTTTTTTTTTTTTTGTGGGTACCGGGGGGACGACCTCAGGACCTCACGCGCCAACAGGCACCCGTGCCGCTGAGCGCTATCACCGGCCCCTTTTTCGTATGTGGGTTCCGGGAGTCGAACTCGGGCCTTTGCGCTTGCAAGGCAGGCGCTTAAGCCGCTGAGCCATCTCACCGGCCCTTTTTCATTGTTTTTTATGTCCACCTTTCTGAGGCTGTTGATGATACAAACGGTCTGTACCAATTCTAAAGATCCCCATCTCTAAAGTTCTCAGAAACCCTGAAATGGAAGCTATAAAACCTGTCAATGTCATATAATGAAAATATAGACCACCTTTTCAACAACTCTTTTTATTAAACATATTACATATTAGCCCACTAATTTTTCTTTTAGGTTATTCATCCTTTTGCTTCTTGTAAGTGGAAATTTGCTGAACTTCTGTTAAAGCTGTATGAAAAGCAGAATGACTGCAAAATAGGAAACACTAAAAATATGAATCTTAATCTCTTTTAGCAAATGAAATACATGGCTATCCTAGGACTACTAGGGTACTAGCACTAGAATGTAAAAGGATATTTAAAATTAGAAAACACCTGTTTCTTCATGATTACTTCAGGCCACTCAAAACATTCATGTATAGTGACTCAAATTCCAGAGGAACCAGGCAATAAAAAAAAAAATTGTCATATACAGAGTCCTCCAAAAAAATGTATAAAGATAGGAAAAGAAAAATTTGTATAATATTTTAATACTAAATTTATGAGACGTCATGAAATTAATTCAAGAAGTGCTCAAAGTGGTAGCCATCTGTTGAAAAACAATACTATTTTTCTTTTCCTGAGGTGTGTATACATTTTTTTTTTGGCAGACTCTGTATAATTACTATAATATCTCAATGAGTAGAGGAAATTTTTAGTACTCTCAATGGATTTGACTTATATAGAAAATCTGCAAAGAAAAAGTGAGAGGTTTTATCTTGCTATAGATAACTGACTAAAGATTAACATGTTTCCACCAGCTTGAACCACAAGTGATACATGCATGATGTCCCATCGGGTGACTTGTACCCCTGGTGGTACAATTGGATCTAATCACTTTTACTGGTCTTTTTACCAATAAAATTAATAAAAAGCCACCAGACAGAGCAGTCATGCATGTACTAACCGGTTGTTCAAACTGCCCAACAGCAAGACACACGAATTAGGGCTCTGTTGTGTACATGTTAGAGTCATTTTTCAGTACCAGAGACAAGGGTTAACTTTGAAGTACACAAATTTCAAAAAAGAACTGGGTCTCTTGTTTTCTTATAAAAAGCTGTGTCCCGTAGAACTAAAACTAGTTTAGGTAGGAACTCATCCACCAGAGGGGGCCCTTACAAAACAAGAGAAATAAAACATTAACAAACATCAAGTTTAGGGCCTGTGATATAGCTCAGCGGCATAAGCGCCTGCCGGGCAAGCGCCAGGTCCTGAGTTCGACTCCTGGTATCCACATTAAAAAAAAAAATCAGGGCCGGTGAGATGGCTCAGCGGCGTAAGCGCCTGCCTTGCAAGCGCGAAGGCCCGAGTTCGACTCCCGGAACCCACATACGAAAAAGGGGCCGGTGATATCGCTCAGCGACACGGGCGCCTGTTGGCGCGCGAGGTCCTGAGGTCGTCCCCCCGGTACCCACAAAAAAAAAAAAAAAAAAAAAAAAAAAATCAAGTTTAGAATATATCTTAGAATTCCACACACAAAATTTTTTGTTCCTTCTCTTCAACTTCACAAGTAAAATCCATTCCTTCTATTGTACTCCACACAAACCCCTTTTATTCAGAAGTTAGTTTTAGGATCATTTTTTGAAACCAGTCACAATATCAGGAAACACAGTGGATTCTGAAAATAATATTCATTAAATACTTAATAATGTCCCAGTAGCTCATATAACCCTCACAATAAGCCCATGAGGCAGGCACTACTATTATGCCCACTTTACAGATGAGGGCACTGAGACTTAAAGGGCTCACTACTGCAAATTACAAATTACTTCACTGCACAAGGAACAAAACACACATGACCTGTATTTCTAGAACTTAAAAGGATCAGGCAGCGAGCTTAAGGGCTATTTCTGCTGTATAGCTACTTTAAAAACCTAAACCAGGGAAGGGAATTTATATCTGGGTAATGTGTTAGGTTTTTCATAGAGAACATATAAGGAGGTAGGCAGGCAGAACAAAATGAATAAAATGTTTCAGTAATCCTTGTAGAATGAGTTAGCAAAATTTCTGAGAATTGACAAAACTTTAATTAACCTATAAGTCTATATTAAAGGAAATTAGTGGCATGTTTTGATAAATTCAGTGTATTTCTAGTCAGTGTGGTAGCACATGCCTATAATAATCCCGGCACTCCGGGAAGCTGAGACAGGAGGATTGCAAGTTTGAACCCAGCCTGGGCAATTTAGTGAGACGCTGTCTCAAACATTTTTTTAAAAAGTGATGGGAAACAGCATGACACTGGCACAGAGACATGTAGATCAGTGGGACAGAACAGAGGACACAGAAACAAGCCCGCGCAGTTTCAGTCTTCGTATCTGCGACAAAGGGGCCAAAGTCATACGCTGCAGGAAAGTCAGCTTTTTAACAATTGGTGCTGGGAAAACTGGTCACACATATGCAGAAGACTGAATCTAGACCCACATCTATCATCATATAATAAAGTAAAATCAAAATGGACCAAAGATCTGGATATTAAACTAGAAGGCAAAAGATTTATACAATCTGAAGAGAAACCAGAGTATGGATATTAAAATAGAAACAATCTGCTAGAAGATAAAATAGGTAAAACTCTGGAAGACATAAGCATATGTGAAAACTTTTTGAACAGCACCTCAAATGCATAAGAAATAACACTGAGACTAAACAAATGGGACTATATCAAATTAAGAGGCTTCTGAATACCAAAGCCAACAACTAACAGTGAAGAGACAACCTACAGAATGGGAAAAATCTTCTGTCAGCTACTCCTTGGACAGAAAACTAATAGCTAGAACATATTAAAAAAAGGAAAAAAAAAAAAAAAAAAAAAAAAGCCCTCTCCCCATAAAAGAGCTAATCAAAAAGTGGACAACTGAAATAAACAGACATTGCTCAGAAATACAAATGGCCAATAAATACATTTAAAAAATGCACAATATCTCTGGCCATATGTTATTTGGTTCAGGTGTATGATATAAAGTTAAAACTACCCCTTACACACATGAATTTAAAGGCAAATATTTGTTATTAGATGGGAAATTTGAAAATGTTTCCTTGCAGTCTATCACCTTACCAGGTCTTTCCTTTCCAGTGCCTTTTGATTCAGCAAATTTCTGTATCAAACTTTCAACTGTAGTATTAGCCATGTTATTTATAAATTCTTCATGGACCTATTAAATCAGAATAAAGATAATATTTTCCACAAATATTTTTACTTTACTTCAGATAAAAGCAATAAAAAATTTGGATGCAAGGGCATCTGAGAACTTTCACTTACATAGTTAACATGCTGTTACCTAACTCACCGCATTATCAGGTCTGCGGGGAACAACCTTTGCTTACCTTCATCCCTTAAGACATGGCCTCACAGCCTCTGAAGTAAAGGCAGTTTCCTGTTCTCATCTCTTAAGTGTTTCAGAAATAAAATTCTTACAATAATCAAAACTTACGAAGACAATGAAAATAGTCTTTAGATTTTTAATCTGAACTTCTCCTTTCTGTACTGAATTTCAATGCACGCCAAACTGTCATAAAGTTCTTTTAAATTTCTAGTACATTTCAAAGGTTAAGTTCTCTTACTAAAGTTGCTGTCCTAAACTTAAAAACAGTAAAATTTGAAAAAAGAAATATTCAAAAACTGGTAATTCAAAATTTTAATGTAAAGTGGACTGAACATGGTTAATTTTTTTTTTTTTTTTTTTTTTTTTTTTGTGGGTACCGGGGATCGACCTCAGGACCTCACACGCCAGCAGGTGCCTGTGTCACTGAGCGATATCACCAGCCCTTTTTTTGTATGTGGGTTCCGGGAGTTGAACTCGGGCCCTCGCGCTTGCCAGGCAGGCACTTATGCCGCTGAGCCATCTCACCGGCCCTGAACATGGTTAATTTTAAAAAGCAATTTGAATTTTCATGCTTGGTGCCAAAACAAAAAAAAATACATGCAAACATACATTCTTTAGCTGAAACAATTCAGAATCATATCTATGGGTTTTAGGCAGTGATAATATATTTATAAAAAGCCATAAATAAACATAAAATTTTCATGAATCAATTCAGTGTAAAGTAAAAAACTTACCTGGCCTATCTGCAAATGAATTTCCTTCACTGCATTTGACAAGGATCCTATAATTTCCTTTATGTGAATGAGATGAGTTTCTTCAATATCTTGAAATTTCTGGGTAGCGAATATATAAAGTTATATACCTACTATATATAAACACAAATATACATTCTGCAACCAAAAAGTTTTAGGAAGCACTTCAATATAGATAACCAAATTAAGCAAGTAACATAAGATTTAACAACATTTAACATAAGATCTTTAGACAAACAGATCTAGCAAATATACTGAAATACAGCACTGAGAAAAGTTAAATTTTCATGATAGCATTTCTTTGGCATTTGCCAAGAACTTTGAACTTTTTAGAATTTGAAGATACAAGTTAAATAATCATGATTAAAGAGAAAAAAGAAGGCAATCCAGTGAGAAAAGTGATCCCAAAGCCAAAGAACAATTTCCAAAACTGAAAAACAATTATCTGAAAACTTCATAACCTGCCAAACATTCTAAAATGACTTTTGAACCCTGAAATGTTAATACAATCTCCAAAAGAGGTAATCTATATTCAAAGAAATTTGAAGTAGTCTGCGCACTCAATCTCAGCAGTTCTCAATGGAAGGTAAGGATACATCAGATTACTATGGAATGTTTCAAAATGTTTGAAACAAAACATAGATCTTCTAGTACTGTACAGGAAATGACAGTTGAATGTTGTTAAAAAAAAATTTCCAAGTTACTCTAATATTTGTTTCCTAGACAGAAAACCACTGCTAGCCTTGGCTTCACAATAAACCTATTAAAAACAGAAATACTGAAATAACAAAACTTGTTTCACTTTGCTTCACCCAGCATTTTCTAAATTTCTTTGACCGCACCTTTTTTGTTTTTCTTTTCCCCTAAACACTAATATCTTACAGAACAATACTACTCCTCAAAACAGGATTGGGGAAATGCTGAGCTACCCAGTTTAAAACAAAATGTTGGTCATTTCTACTGCACAAATCTGATATTCCTTTTTTTTTGCCAAATTAAATCAGTTCTAAGGAATGTACCTAATTCCCTTATTTTTTCCAGTTAACTTATCAAATTAATTTCCCTCACTTCATATTTAATGTCCACATTTCTTTAGCACCGAGTTACATGATCAACAATCACTAAGCTAAATGATATCTACATGTGTGTAAGTGGTATGAACTCCTAAAAAATCAGTAATGGCAAAATTACAGTTTGGGCAGTAATATAAAAATAGTCCAAAAACTTAAAAATTTTATTCAGAGTTAAAACAGAGTGCTTGTCAGTGATTAATTTTTACCAAGCCAAAAAGAATATCAGTATTTTAAGATCTGGACTTATTCTCAAGAACTGAAGAATGTTCAGAATTGAAGAATATTCAGTAGATTGATTCATCTAAGTTCATATGATAAGAAAAGGTCCTCAATTTATATTTCAACAATTTAATGAACAAGATATTTCCATAAGACAGGCAGAATTGAATACAGTAAAACTGGGTCATAATCCCATTAATTTCATATTGATGATCATTACCTCCAAGGAAACTGGATTTTCTTTTAAAACAGCTATACCACAAAGGTAAGTTCTTATTTAAAAATATCTTGAAGCATGAATCTATACAGAATTCAAAGTATAATTCAGACACAATTTTGAAATTGTGGGGTTTTTTTTGGGGGGCACTACTATCATAATTCCTCAAAATTAGCAACTACTAAACTCAGTAATTCAGCAATGGAAAACAAGGAGTAAGTAGTGTCTCAAGTGTTTAAGTATAAATGAACTTCCCTAAACTAATCAGATAGGGGTTTCCCTCCTTGCAATTTTACTTAATTAATTAATTTATTTTTTTGTGGGTACCAGGGGTTGAACTCAGGACCTTGTGCTTACGAGCAGGCACTTGTGCCGCTGAGCAATATCACCAGCCCTTTTTTCCTTTGTATGTGGGTACCGGGAGTTGAACTCAGGACCTCACGCTTGCCAGGCAGGCGCTTATGCCGCTGAGCAATATCACCGGCCCCCTCCTTGCAATTTTAAACTCACTGTGTTCACATATACCATTATTAATTTAAAAAGAAAAATTCTGTCAGCCACTAAAGACATAAAAGTAATACTAAAACTCCTTATCTGAGAGTGTTACTTAGCAAATCTTAATGTTTCCAAGAAGAAGCCAACTCCCATATAACGTTTCCAATTTTTTCAAGCATCCCATGAACTAACAGTGGTACAAAGCATGAGCATAAAGAACAGCTACAATTTCAGTTATCCTTATTTTCGACTCAAATGAAAAACTTAAACTCATGAACACCCTAAGTAAATTCTAACTTCTCTCACCCCAAGGACTCAATTTCCTTCTCACTAGCAAATATAGGTCCTGACACCCAAATCTGATTCTCACTCTACTGTCAGGTTCTTTCCCACTGCGATAAGGTCGGCATGGGTGACCTGGAACAAAATGAAAGCGTGGAAGTAAAGGATTCTTTTGATTTCTAAATAACCCAAATTAAAATTTACTGTTTTTTTAAAAAAATGTGGTCTATTTTCTATGAAGAAACATAGTTCCTGCTGGGCAGTTGTATGTGTATATGACAGAGAGAGGGGGGGGGCGGGGAGAGAGAGAGAGAGAGACAGAGACAGACATTTAGACAGGCACAGGCAGAGAAGGAGAGAAAAAGAGAGATACAGAGAGACAGTCACAAATTAAAAATACCAGAAAACAAGTAACACATTAGCAATGTACAGCACCATCTTTCAAAAGTCCTACATCTATTCAAATAAATATTTTCATCTTGCACATGGCAGAATAAAAAAGCAAAATGCCATTCTGAAAATAAAGAAAAAGATAAAAAGATGCCTGTTGAAAAGTTTTTTTTTTTTTTTTTTTGTGGGTACTGGGGGTCGACTTCAGGACCTCGCGCACCAGCAGGTGCCCGTGCCGCTGAGCGATACCACCGGCCCTTTTTTCGTATGTGGATTCCCGGAGTTGAATTAAGGACCTCGCTCTTGCCAGGCAGGCGCTTATGCCGCTGAGCTGTCTCACTGGCCCTGTTGAAAAGTTTTTAAAAAGTAACATCAGGGCCAGTGAGATGGCTCAGTGGCATAAGCACCTGCCTGGCAAGCGCGAGGTCCTGAGTTTGACTCCCGGTACCCACACTAAAAAAAAGAAAGTAACATCAACAAAACAAAAAGCCTCGATGCTAGCAAATTCTAATTTTGATTTTTCTAACTTAATTACAAGGCAAACACTTTCATCAGAAATGTGAAAATAACAAATCAACAGTGATTGCCCTACAAATGAATGCTCCTGGGGCTGCTGAGATGGCTCAGCAGTGTAAGTGCCCACCTGGCAAGCGCAAGGTCCTGACTTTGACTCCCAGTACCCACATACGAAAAAAAAGGGCCGGTGATATCACTCAGGCGCCTGCTGGCGCACGAGGTCCTGAGTTCGACCCCTGGTACCCACCAAAAAATAAATAAATAAATAAATTAGTGCTCCTTCATAGGAATATCTATGAAGATGGAGAGTAGCTCAGTGGTTGCCCAGATTTGGAGGGGAGGGGTTGGGAGATGACAGACAGTGGGTAGAGTGTTTTGTTTTTGGGTAACAAAAATGATCGAAATTTGATTGTGGTCATGGCTGTACAACTCTGTCAATATGCTAAAATCTACTGAATCTTTACGTTTGTACATTGTGTGGTATGTAAATTTTAGTTCAATAAAGCTGTTATTTTTCAAAAATAAATCAATGAGTATTCCTAAGGATTTAAAAAGACAACAGTACTGTTGAAATCTACAATGACCTCATTTGCTACAGGAATTTATATTTCTATCTCAGTAGAACTGGAGCCTCATTTGACGTTAAACCTTTCTTGAAGCGTTTTTTTTTAAGATATGACAGTTGCCAGTTTTCTTCTTTCTCTGACTTCTATTTGCATTTCAGTATCTCTTCCTCTACCAAACTGTCAGTTATGAGTCTCTCAGAGAGTGGTCCTTTCTCTCCCACACACTAACCAAAGGCAAAGGCATCATGGCTTTATGCACTGACAACACTTGTTATGGTTTATATTCGGATGTCCCCCAAAAGCCTCATGTGATCAGAGGCAAGGTTTTTGGAAGAAGACTGGATTAGTAAAGCTTTCCTCCTTTAAGGTTCGGGTGTTAGATACTTTGTCCTAGCGATGAGGGATGCAACTAAGACAACACTCTATTTTAATAGTCTCATAATCCTTTATTCAAAATCTTTGAGACCAGGTGTGCTTCCGAATACAAATTTTTTTCAGTGTTTAAAATAAAGATGCATGTTATAAAAGAATAGTATATATTTTATAATGCTACCAGCAAGATCTGCAATAGCATCTGTTTATTAAACAGATTTATCAAACATTAATACTTCTAAAGGAAAATGCCTATATATTCAGTTTAAGCAAGATAAAGACTATAAACAGCTTCACATCAGTTCAGGTCAAGTTTTATTACCTAACAAGTTACAGGAGGAAAAACCTTTCAGTTTTCAGAGCTTTGGGGATTCAGAATTGTGGGTAAGAGACTGTGAATATTACATCCTGCCTACTTAGTATCTTCCTATAGGGACCTCATAAGCATCTCAAAATTAACATGTTAAAAACTGAACATCTGATCCCTTCTCCACTCATCAAACTAACAGTTCTTTATCTAGTCTTTCCCATTCCTCTCTATCCACATAAACCTATAAGCCAAAATTTAGAAGTAATTTTATCTCCCTCAGGTCTCTACCTACCCACTCCCTGCCATTTCGATACATTTGCTTCTCTCCTCCTCCAAGATGACAATACTGGCCCTCATCCTTCTCACCTATCCAAACCGAACCCCCGATTCGCCTTTGGTCCTACTATAATCTGTTCTTCACAAAACTGCCAAAAGTTTCTTTTAAAAAGCAGATCAGAATAATGTTTGGAAAACTGAATGCTGATATCTTGTACCCTGAGTGAGTAACTTAAAGATAACAATACGTAATGTATTAACTATTGTTACCCTATTATGCTGTTTTGAAATTTTGTTCTATTTTTCTCTCTCTTTAAAAAAAAAAAAAAAGCAGAACAGATCATGCATGTCCTATCCTTACCTAAAACCTCAAGGTAGACTTCAGCTCTTCTTAGAAGAAAACCTAAATCCTTACTAAAATCTATTCCTCACCTATCTCTTCAACCATCTCCATTTCTCATTTCTCCCCACAATCTTCCCATAATTCTGTTTTAGTATATATTTTTCACTTGCTACAATGCAATGTCTCCTTTACCCACCTAGGCCTTCATAGCCATGGTCCCAAAGCTTGAACATTCTTGTCCTTAGTCTCCTACCCATTATTCAAGTTTCAGTTTTAAATGTCACCTCTTCTTTTGGGCCAGTGAGATGGCTCAGCGGCGTAAGCGCCTGCCTGGCAAGGGCGAGGGCCCGAGTTTGACTCCTGGAATCCACATATGAAAAAGAGGCCAGTGATATCACTCAGCAGCATGGGTGCCTGCTGGTGCGCAAGGTCCTGAGGTCGACCCCCAGTACCCACCAAAAAGAAAAAAAAATGTTACCTCTTCCAAAAAAGTCTTTCCTGACTCCCTAACAAGTTAGGTTATCCCTATTCTATCTTATGGAAGCACAGTCTTTTCCTTTAGAATATTTTTAGTCATTTGTAACTTCATGTTTAAGCAAGTATTTAATGTGTATGTCAGTTCTCTATACTTTAAATTCTATCTAGAGCAAGGAGTTGTTTGTGTTGCTTAACGTTTATACTGTATGTACCAAGCATCTAGCATAGTGCCTACAATCTGTAGGTACAGATGGATGCCTGCATGCATACATATAAGCATGTAAGCTTTTTGGTTTCTGAGATGTGAGTCATTCACTTCTTCAAATGAGAAGAGAGAACTAGAATTCAAAATATCAGATTTATAAAGTTCTTCTTTCATACTTACTGAATGCCCACCAAAGCTGAAAACTATCTTAAAAACTGAGGCTATGGCAGTAAACAAATCAATTCCTGCTCTCATAGAACATACATTTTGGTGGAGAACGAGAGGCAATAATGTGTATAGAGGAGCCAGTCAGCTTCTCTGTTTCTAGCCCCTCAGACATGAAGAGATTCCAACTACTAAGCTCAGTACTACAGCTGCAGCCCACCATGATGAACACACAGCACTGAGAAAGAAACCTTTGATATTGCCAACTACTGAGATTTGTGGAGTGCTTGTCAACTTAGCATACCCAATCTGCCCTAATACAAAAAATGAAATTACTGGTATCTTAGATAATGACAGGTGCTAAGGAAGAAAATAAAACAAAAAGAGGGTAAGAAGGATGAGAATAGAAATGTTAGGTAGCATTCGTAAAAGGCACCCGTTTTAAACTAAGTCTTGAACTAGAGCTCCAAAAACCCCAAATTAGGTATAATTTATCCCAAGCTTATGGAAAACATTTTTATATTGTCTGTCTTCCCCTAATAAAATGTCAAATTCTATGAGAACAGGGTTTTTACATTATTTTACTTACTGGTACAGACTCAACGCTGAGTCATTTCCAGTTTTCCTCTCAAGCAAAAATAAATTTTAAAATCAACACACAAGTTTAACAACATTGTATTTATCATCTACCAATGCCTTTATTTTCCTCATCTATCTTTCAACATTCTCTTTTGATCTGAATAATTCCTTATGACATTATCATTATTGAATCTTGGTCTTCAATCTCACAAACAAGATACGAATTTTTTAAATATCATTATTAGAACATCAAAATTTTGTCTTAAAATTTCTAATACTAAAAAGTTATACAGGAGAAAAATTCTACTATTTAATTAGTAGAATTTTATTTAATTAGTATGTGCAAATGTAAGTATTCTGTTTTCGATCTAAAGCCTTAAAAATACCAACCTGAGGGCCGGTGATGTAGCTCAGCGGTATAAGCACCTGCCTGGCAAGCACAAGTTCCTGAGTTCGATTCCTGGTACCCACATTAAAAAAAAAAAAAAAAAAAACACCAACCTGAGCTGTTTCTGTCATTTTCTGTTCAAAATCAGCTTTTGCTAATGCATATTTTTCCACATAGAGTTTATAGGTATCTGTAGCTTTCTTAGATTTAACAGCTGCCTGTAACAGAATAAAAATATTTTTAATTGCCCATTAACCTTTTTTTCCCTATATAAGTTAATATGAAATAACAAAATATATTTTAGGAGTTCAATATGACACACAACTAACTTTAATACCTGTGGTCAAGCCTGCCTTAGTCATCTGTTTTTGTTATGATCAGATAATAACTCAGAAATTAAATAGTGACTCTTCTATCTGATGAAATGTACTGTGAGAAATTAAAATGCTCTCATTTTTATTACCCAGAGTAAGATTACATAACCACATAATGGCATAGTGTTACTAAGAATATGTTAACACACTGAAAAATTCAATGTACAAAAAACGTGACAATGCCATGAGAACACGTTTGACACTCTATATTGGATGAGTCGTCCTTCTTCCCCTACTTCAAACACATACATATTCCATTTAATGTCTGATTAAAGTCCATACACCTAGCTCAAAAGTTGGTGTTTGGTGTTTTTCAGTTTCCATTATGTTCTACCAACCTTATAAAATTTGTTTGTAATCAATATTTGCCTACTTTTTAGGCAAAACAATTTTTAAAATTCTTACTGCAATATTACAGCTCTTGTTTTATCAAAGAGAATTATTCAATAAAACCTTAATATTATATTAAAGATGAGGAAGTGAGGAACATGAAGGAAAATTACAGAGAGGGTTTTCCATCAAGGATTTCATAAAAGAACAACCACCTATACATAAACAGCCAGAAATTGGTAGAAAGCAACGAAAGAAGTCAAGATAAATTCTGGGGATGATAGATATGCAAGGAGAAAAAAAGGATGTGTAGCTTTTAGGGTGGGTCGGACTCATGGCTATCAAGAAATGTTATGTTCTCAAAGGACTGCTTCAGTTTAGACATAGGAAGATGGGGCATGAAGAACTGGAATAAATAAAAGTTTACTCCAAAAGATCAAAGACAGACCAGCTGAAGAATTTCTAGATATGAAGATTTCCATTTTCTTGATGAGGTAACAGACCATCTACTAAGAAACAAATAGAAGAGTAGGCTTGGGACCTTAATGAGAATGAAAAAGGTTTTAAACCATGATGTGGAAGACACAAGGGGTAAGATGACTGGGTGATTAAAAATATTGCTAAGGAGAAAAAAAAGTATTACTAAGCCAAGTAAAGCTGGAAACTAAGAAATTAGTGTACAGTTTATCAGTACTAATATATAATTATCTCCACCTGTGATCAGGAGTCTTAGGACAAGAATTAGAAACAACATTAGGTTTACCCTGAGGCTTGAGATTGGCAAGTATATTTATAGTCCTACTGTCTAAATAGGCAACTTCGTAACTTCTCTAAAATATATAAGTATATATTTTATACACTTTCCTATCTTCTTAAAGAATACAGAATGCCAGGCCGGACATGGTAGCACACACTTGTAATCCCAGTACTCGGGAGGCTGAGGCAGGACTGCTGTGAGTTCGAGGCCAACCTGGGCTACAAAGTTGAGTTCAAGGCCAGCCTGAACTGCATAGCAAAACCCTGTCTCAAAAAGACAAAATAATAAAATAAAAAAGAATACAGGATGCCATTTAACCGTGTAGTATAAATAAAACTAGTCTTGGACCCAGGAGGAAATGAATTCAAATTCCACTTCCATCATTTACTACCCGGTTGACCATATATTTGAGCTTTACATTGTCCTCTCATTCTTAAAATTAGGAGGGGAGGGGATGGGGAAGTAAAAAGAATTAAGATGTGTTACATACATGTACCAACTCCCCACGCTGAATGTAATCATGTACTGCAAACATGTACCAATACAAATTTTTTTAAAAATTGGGAACACCATCTATTTTTTAAAGCTGCAGTAGTGATGAAATCCTTAGATAAAATCCTTAGAACACCATCTGGCATATAGTTAAATTTACAAACCAAACAGTATCATCTATTTTTGCAGTTTCTAACAAGGAATATCAAGAACATACATGATTAAATTTTGCTGTTATATAAAGATACAGGAGTTACTGATTTTCACTGAGTTATCTATCCCTACAGAAAGTGACTAAAACCTGTAACAATTTTCTCCTTTGCTTCTGTAGCTTTTAAATTATTTTATTATCATTATGATTATTATTATTTTCTCACTGGCTATTTTATATTATTTTATACCACTGTTACTATACTTTCTCTAACAGCCTAGCCCTGTTCAAATACAATTAAATGAGATGGCTAGAGTTTACTAAGAAGCACCTTCCCAGGAAACACAGATAACCATGTTTGCTAGAATTTATTTTAGAAACAATTATAATGGCATGTTATATGGATTTCCTTTTGGATTTTCCTGATGCAAAGAGATTTCAGATCTTTCTTCCAACTACCTACATTTTCAGGTTGTACAAAAGCAATCAACAACCTACAGTCCATAGAGTAAATTTTTTTTTTAGAGACAAGGTCTCACTATGCAGTTCGGGCTGGCCCTGAACTTACTATTTAAGCGATGATCCTCCTGCCTCAGCCTCCCAAGTGCTGGGATTACAGGCATGCACTACCATGCCCAGCCCTCAAAGACTAACTTTTAAAGATAGTCTAACAAAAATAATATAGTTTCAATGGTAGTCCCTTCTTTGAGTGCTCCTCATCCTATTCTTTCTCTGCTGCCTATTAAATTATTGCTTAACAATTTATGTGTCACCTATTGATGAAGAATTGACTTGTAATCACTCCTGGAAACATTTGCGATTTGAAAGGAGAGTGAGAATGAAAAGTTAAAAAAACAAAACAAAACCCTGTAATATCTGTGTCTATGCTTTTAAAAGTAATTCATTTCATTAAATGTCTTATAATCTTTCCTTTTCACAGGTTTTCTTTTTACATGTTCCATACAAAATAAGATATCCTCCTTCTCAACTTACATTCATGATCCTTTCTGACCTCTTATTCTACACTATTTAATATCTTGGCTCCCCAAAGAAAGGAAGCTTCTTGAAGACAGATGGGGATAATATGTATTTTAGCCTTTAAAAACATTTGCAGCAACTAGCACAGTAACAGGCCAAGAGCTAAAATACTGTACTTTCTTACTACTGAATGCAAATTATCACTTCATAACTCAATAGTAAATCAGAAAGTAGCTGAATAAATCATTTAAAGGCAAGAATCTATTCTAAATGTAGAGCTCAAATAAACTCTTAAATTAACTTTTATTAATAAACTGAAAAAATTCAAATATTTTTCTATAATGATTTTTCCCAAATAAACACATATGCTGTGTTATGGAGAACGGCTTCTCATTGACAAGTAAATTTTCTGTTGTTTTTGAAACAAGGTCTCTCTATGTAGTTCAGGCTAGCCTCAAAATCACAGTGATTCCCCTGCCTCAGCCTCCTGAGTGCTGGGATTACAGGCCTGCACCACCATGCCTGGTTAGGACTTCATAATCTAATAGAAACAAAAGATGACTTTCTGAAGAAACATCTAGAAGACCTATACTTCTAGGATATAAATAAAGTAATTATTTCACAGCATTATACATCACATCACATAGTAATGTAGGAGATGGAAAGAATCTTCTGATACATTATTTCTTATTATACTCAAATAGTCTCTAGAATTTTTAATAGTTTTGCTACTCAAGTCTTCCTTGAATCAAAAGCGGTGAAAGTATTAATTTAAAAATTTTACACCAACAGGGCGGGTGAGATAGCTCAGCGGCATAAGCACCTGCCTGGCAAGCGCAAGGTCCTGAGTTCGACTCCGGGTACCCACATACGAAAAAAGGGCCGGTGATATCGCTCAGCGGCACGGGTGCCTGCTGGGGCGTGAGATCCTAAGGTCGACCCCCAGTACCCACAAAAAAAAAATTTTTTTTTTACATCAACAAACTTTTGTGATTTTTTTTTCTTCCTACACTATTCTCATCATGAATCTTGCTCTAGCCATTCACCTTATGGTACAAACTTATTCAATACTTATGACCACAAAATTATCACCTTTAGTTTAACTCAAAGTTGTAAACAGGCTTGGAACATACTCGCTAATACCAGGAAACTGTAAATTTTCATTTATCTTATTTGGAAGCACGAAGAAAAAGAGAAGGTGCTTTAAGTTCTAATTTGTTTTTTATAGTAGCCCTCACAATTTAAATGTAAAACCAACATGCCAAAACTTATGGGAATTACATATCAACTTTAAGAAGCATCCTGGAAAACTAACCCAAAAAGCACTTACTAACAAAGAAATAAAATTTTAAAAAGAATTTGTTGATTTACAAGCTGTTTTAACAATGACAAAAATCAAATTTAAAGAAAACTAGAGGTATCCTATAAAAGGATGCAGAGGCAATTTTAGAATGTAATTAGGAACATCTGTATATTTTGCAAACAAGAAACATCCCTCATAAGAAAGGAAAACTGTACATAGTATGTAATAGTACATTATTAAGTCAAAATAGTTTCTAACTAACATGTTTAGTAATACTATAAATTCCTAGGGTATAACTACAGAAAGCAAATGCCCTGGAAGTAACAAACATGGCCACTTTGTGAAGTCATTATTAAAGTTCAAGGAAGTTGAGGCACTGGTTTGTTTTGTCTGTGTGCACATGCGCTGGGGCTTGAACCTAGAGCCTCGCACATACTAGGCAAGGACTCTACCACTAGATTACACCCTCAGCCCTAAAGCATTTTTTTTTTTTTTGTGGGTGCCGGGGGTCGACCTCAGGACCTCGCGTGCCAGCAGGCGCCCGTGCCGCTGAGCAATATCACTGGCCCTTTTTTTGTATGTGGGTACCGGGGGTCGAACTCAGGGCCTCGCGCTTGCCAGGCAGAGGCTTATGCCACTGAGCTATCTCACCAGCCCTTTTTTTTTTTTTTTTAAAGACAAGGTCTTGCTAGGTAGCCCAGTTGGCCTCAAATTCACAATCCTGCATCAGTCTCCCAAGTGCTGGAATTAGAGGCATGTACCACCACTGTTCTTTCATTCTTTTGTTTTTTGAGACAGGGTCTCGCTATGTAGCTCAGGCTAGCCTTGAACTCACTATGTAGTTCATGCTGGCCTCAAACTCATGGCAATCCTCCTGCCTCAGCCTCCTGGGATTACAGGCATGCACCACCACACCTGGCGTGTTCTTTTATTGTTAAGTGATGCAATCACGCTTAAAAGCAATACCTACATTTCTTCCATATTCCAAATATTAAATTTATTGGTTGTCTGTTTCAGGATTAGGTCTCTTAGACGTGCTTTTAGAAGTCTTGTTTGCACATTCCCACTGGAGGTGGTCTGTGATTTTTTGCTCCCTCTCCTCTCTGCACAGCTAAAGAGCACCTCCTTAAATTGTGTTATGTTTTATCCTTTACACTTTCCCATCCCTATCTAGCAGTTCTCAGGTTATCTTCTGCCAGCCCTCCAAGGACCCAATTTAGTCTCAGTCTTGGAAAGATAGTTTTTAATTACTTTCCTATAAGAATACTGTGGTTATGGGCAAAACAGTCATATTGGGTCCCTGGCTTGACTCTGGCTCAGGATTATATTTCTACACTTTGCCCTCAACCTCCCAATAAGGCTTTAACCTAATCAGCAGTCTAATGGTCTTTTCTTCCCTACCTATAGCTTCACCCAATGAGCCAGGCTCTTTGTGCCTCTGCTCAAAAGAAACATATGTCACACATTTGTAATCCTAGTACTTGGGAGGCTGAAGCAGGAGGGTCATGAGTTCCAGGCCAGCCTCAAAAATATCTAAACCAAACCAGACAAAAATAAACAAACAAAAATAACCAAGTATAACATCTGTTCCCTTATGTAACAGAAGAATCAAATTTTACTGCCCACCTTAGGACTTACATAAGCTTACATAATCAAATCTTTACATGCCACTTTGGATTCTGGACCACAGAAATAATATTCTTCACTGTGAACCCTGTTAATTTTGTTCTCTTTTTACATTTTATTCATAATTACTGTGTCTGAAACAAAGAGTTTTCAAACCATGAACTTACTGTAGGTTTTCTTTCCTCTCCCAAGTTTTGCTTACTGTACAAACATTAAAGGAAATACAGTACTCCAAATTCCATTAACTGTTGATTTTCCTAGTTTTTGACCATGTATATACAATTTTACAGTCATAATCACACTACCAATTCAATTTGGTTCTCTTTTTTCACCAAACAGTTCAAATACTGTATAAAGTTTTCAAAATTATCACTCCCTATGGTTTATTCCTAAATGACATACACTATATTACAGAAAAAAGTAAATACTTTATTTTTGAAGGAGAAAAAACAACTACTTTCAATTAAAATGTGAATGGGGGAAAGGGTCTGTTCTTTATCACAATGTAACATAAATGTGTTCAGAGTCAGCAACCAATCACCCACAACATACACCTGAAGTTTATCTTTAAGTATCTACATTTTTCTAAATATACTGCTTTGAAAAATTTTACCTCATTAAAACTTATACCAACCAATATCATCAATTATCTTACCATAAAAAAAATATCTTGCAGGGGTTGAGAATGTAGCTTAGTGGTAGAACATTTGCCTAACATGCAGAAGACCCTGGTTTAATCCCCAACCCCACAAAAAAATTATAAAGTAAATAAAAATATCTTGTATGTTATTGAAATAAAAAAATCATTCCTATTTTGTGTTTGCAATTTACCACAGACAATATATTTAAAAGATTTATTTCTGTAAATCACATTGTAAGATGCAGTGTCATTATCTTTAAAATGAGATCATTCTTCATTGCCAAAAGATTAAATGTACTCTTGTATATTAAAGAGCTACAAAACCACAGAGGTGGTATTTTTACTGTAATTACCTTTTCTATTTCTCTTGGTGTAGCTCCCTCTTTTTTCAGACGCTCCTGTTCTACACACTTGGCGTTGTAATTTTCCTTGGATTTTTGAAGGGCCTGAGTTACACTCTGAATGGTTTGGACAGCTTCCAGAGTTCCTGCAACTTCTTCTTTAGTCTGTTTGGTATGAAATGATTTATCAAAATGACTGAGGTGGAAGCACTCAATATCTGACCAATCAGTCCTCTCATAAGAAAAAAAAAAATACCTTTTTATGAGATTTTACTTGTTCTTCTCCATACTTCTGAACTTCCTTTATTAATTCCTGTAATTTTCTAACAAGATCCAAGTGACAATTTGCTAATTTCTCTGTAGAAGTTTTGAACACATCCCACACTGGTGCAAATGTTCTAAGTGAAAAGAACAGCAAGGGAATCATTTACTGAAAGAAAATGAAAACTTAAAAGTTCTAAGATGGGGCCGGTGAGATGGCTCAGCAGTTTAAGCGCCTGCCTTGCAAGCGCGAGGGCCCGAGTTCGACTCCCGGAACCCACATACAAAAAAGGGGCCGGTGATATCGCTCAGCGGCACGGGTGCCTGCTGGCGCGCGAGGTCCTGAGGTCGACCCCCCGGTGCCCACAAAAAAAAAAAAAAAAGTTCTAAGATGGAACTAATGAAACTATAATGCTATATTCAGCAATTTTATTTAGACAAAATATGAAATTTAAATAAAGTGAGCAAGGCACAATGGCTCACACTTGTAATCCCAGTACTCTGGGAGGCTGAGGCAGAAAGAGTGCAAGTTCTAGTCCTGCTGGGGAAATTCATGGAGACTCTGTCTTAAAATTTTTTTTAAAGGGATGGGGATGTACCTTAGTTTGAAGGCTAGGCAAGCACTTGGTACCACTGAGCTATATCCCCAGTTCAAGAGAAACTTTACTTTTAACATTTCAGGAGAAAAAGATATTTAAAGAGTATCCACCCACTAAAGCACCAAAACACATACTTTACCTCATGTAAATCTGATAAATACTAGTACAGATTTCACAAAGCAGGTAAGACAGATTGTCCCTTATACTTCATGAAAGGATGCTTTCATAAAATCTATTTTTTAAAAATGGAATTAAATTTTAAAAAGTTTGACATACCCAACTTTTTTCTGATCAAGTAATATACATTACTGTATGCATTAATAGGCAGTAAGAAAGAAAACGGAAATATTCAAAGCATATTTAAATGCAACCAAACATAAAATTCAATTTCCTGCCAAAATACATAATAGTAAACAAAAAAATTTATGATCTTGAATGATGACACTAACACACACACAAAATACTACTTATTATTTCTGAAAAGCACACATTCAAAAGACATGAATGTTAGGAAATAGTTGAAGTCAATCCATGTTTCCTTAACCAACCACATGGAAACTAAGAATAAGGCAGAATTTTGTATAACAAAATCAATTAGCTAAAGCTAGCTTTTGTTACTCCAGTTACATTTTGGCTCCTCTACTGTGATCAGTAAGGAAGAAATTATGTTTTAGAAGAGGCTTATCAATATGGGGCCTATAAAAATAGGAAAGTATCAAAAAAGTGAAAGTAGAAATGGGAAAAAAAGGAAGAATAAAGTTGTAGCAAAAGGAGGAATGGAAGGAAGGAACTGGAGGACAAACAAGAGGCAAAAACCTGAAAGAGTTACAAGCCACAGTCTCCACTCTTCTAGGTGAAACAGGCAGCAGCTCCCAGCCTTCCCAGCCATGGTGTTCAAAGTTGCAAGAGGCCTTTAAGCTTTGTGGGCTGTTGGTACACACTTAGGGACAGGGCCACTGCACTGAGGATGAACGAAGGTTCCAACCATCCCTTGTCCAGGCCATAAAGTAGGAAGGCTTTGATTTAAACTCATGCAGCCAACACTGTAGAATACTTATATGAAATAATCATGCTTAACCTCTTTTCTGAAAGCCACAGATACACCTGTGAATCTGATAATTTGTATTGAACCCCTTCATTGCAAATAAAATCTGCAAAATTATACAGGAAATTTCAGAGGATTCACAAACTTATCAGAACCCTAGATAAAGAAAAACCTTTTACTATGACTGCAAAAATCTTGTTAGACTTATTACTTCAACATCTTAGCTAAAATTATAACCTCATCTCAATGGTAACCACTCTTACCAGTTATTTTGGTTCACATTTTATAATTATAATTATGAGCACATTTTCATTTTAAATGCAGTCTTATTTTCATTTTTCAAAAAATACATTTCTTCAATACAAATTTTGAAAGGAAGATTTAACAAGTCAGTAAAATCATAGGAGACATTTAATGGATTTTAATTATTTCAGTAAAGTTTATCTTAAGTTTTTAAAGTTCACTGTTAAGCTACAACAGAATTTAAATAAACTTACGGAAAACGTATTTGAATAAACATAATCTCAAATTTGCGCTATTGAATGATCTCATGTAGAAAAAAGGATTCCTTATCTTTCAGCAACTTCAATTATAGTTCATAGCAAGTCAAGAAAAACATTCATATTAAAATAGACACATTTTAAATAAGTAAATACAACTATGCAAGCATATTGACATTTTGGCAGTGATGAACCCCATATGCAACAACATGTATCACCAGTCCCATAAATGTATCACTTAGTGTTACTGTAGATTTCTTAGTCTGTGTAAGTACAACCTATACTGTTTACATAGTAACGAAATTACCTAACTAAACATTTCTCAGAGGATATACACAACTGTGTACAACAGTGTATCACTATACTTATAAACTGTTAGATTCATGATAGAAACTTAACATGTTCAAGAACTTTGCCTAGAACATGGAAAAAGAGGAAGAAACTAACTCACCCAAGTTGTGAATAATTGCTCGCAGATTTTGCTAGTTTTGTCATTGACCTGGAATATGCCTCTTCTATTGTTGCTCTGTTGAATCAAATTTCCATATTTTAGTATCACTTATTTATGACCAAAAGCATAGCAAAGTTATCAAAATATAATTAAAAATGCAAAAACAAAAATAAACTTCAAATTACATGTTAAAAATCAGCAGGTACACAGTCATGAATTTCTGGCCTATCTTTTAATGCCTTTTGTGCACATTTACTTCTAAAAACTAGTCTGGTACAGAACCTAAATAATTTATATCATAAAAAATTTTTGATGACGCCATTACATTTTTTATCTCTATTACCAATAGATATATGAACAGAAAGTACAAGAGTGTTTATTCTTGTCTTCCTTCTCCCTTCTGTATATACTGACTCACCATGGTCAGTCATTTGTATTTAATACTTCCTTGGTATACTTAACAAAGTTTTATTTGTTTTTAACATTACAATGCATATTCAATAGAAGAGACTAATGATAATCATTTACATAAAACTAAATATGAATCATTAGCAAGCCTGAAGTCCTAAACTACAGGGCTCTATTTATTTTGTAATTAGGTCTAAAATATTAGCAAGTATTTAATACTAGAAAATTTATTTTATGCTTAAAAAAAAGTCATTAGATATGGAATTTAAAAAACCAAAAATTTTCCTATAGACACATGACTTATAAATGTTCAGTTTACCTTTCTCATAATTACTTTAGCCCTTCTCAGTATAGGCTACCCTTAACAGCAAAATATTCTATAACCACCACTGTCCTTTTAATTTACTTTGACAGGTTCAACTTTCAGCTTCTAATGCCAAATCCAGATCGCCACACTGCTCTTGCACAAAAACATTTGTTCTATATGTAACTGTCCCCAGCATAACTAAAATATCTGAATCACCTCAAACTCGGAATATCCAAACTTAGCTCATCTCCAAACTATTTCCCAATCAAACTCCCACAAAAAGAAGCACTCTAACAAAAAAATATTATTAGTGCTGGGCCTGGTGGTGCACACCTGTAATCCCAGGACTCGGGAGGCTGAGGCAGGAGGCCATGAGTTTGAGGCCAGCCTAGGCTACAAAGTGAGTTCAAAGCCAGCCTAAACTGTCAAAAAAAGTCCAAAAAAAAAAAAGTAGCTACACTGCCTCTCACTGATATCACTGTGCTACTTTTCTGTATTTAAACTCTTCTGTACTTTTAAATTAATCCTTTATTGTAAGAGTAATATATAAAGCATCTTTTTAAAAAGGTACAGGAAGAAATATTAGAATCCCAATGGTTAAGTTTAACAGCAAGAAAAAGCATTTAAATTTCCAGTAATAGGGAATATGAGTATAACAAAACCATCTACTGAGGAAAACTAGAAAATCAGAAGGAGGGAGATGACTGAAATGCATCAAAAAATTAATGAGGCAGTGAAAAATCGGTAGTCCAAAATGCAAAAGAAGGATATCCCAAGAAGCAGTCAGGAATGGGGGCAGCCAGAAGAGGCAGTTGAAAAGTTGAGAAGTGGAGCAGAGCTTTTCGCAACCTCATGGGCAGGAAAAAAATCTTTCAGTTTGATGGGCAAACACATCCCCCCTTAAACTGAGCTTCAAAATGGAACACTGTACAAAGATGGAGGAACCAGAAGTAGACAAGCATTCACAGGAACTGCAAACCAGATCTTTTTAATCTCTGGTGCTGTACAGAAGTCTTAATTTACATTCATAAAATCACCATACAACAAAATAAGAGAACATGAACAAAAAACCAGCAGGAACAAATCAGCAGGATTCCAAATATTAAGATGATAAGCCTTAGCCTTTTTTGAGTTTATATACTATGTTAAATACTATGTTTATATACTGTAGTTTATGTACTATGATAAATCAGATCAAGAATTTCAGTAGAGAACTAGTTATTACTTAAAAGAATGGAGAAAAGCATTCCAAATTTCAAAGAAATGCCAACTGAAGTTCTGAAAAATACAATAACCAAAATTAACATCTCAATGAATGGGGTTTGTGAAAAATTTGATACACTATAGTGAGAATTAGTTAGCTGGAAGATAGATGAGAAGAATCTATCCCAGATTAAAGCTCCAAGACCAAAGAATGGGAAATGAAGAGATATAAAGAACAAAGCAAGAAAGTATAACCTGTGAATAAAGACAAAGAATGAGTCAGAAGAAATATTGGAAGTTATGATGGAGATTTTCCCAAAACTGACAAAAGATATCAAACCATACATACAAGTAGCTCAACAAACTTTAAAAGGATAAAAAGAAATCCATAGGGCTGGGGACGTAGACCGCGTGCTTAGCATGCATGATGCCCTTGGCCTTGACCCCAGCACCACGAAGTTTTCAACTAACAAATATGACTTTCAGAGGAGCAACAGTAAGACTGATTGGCAACATCAATAGCAATGGAGTGATTTTCAAATAACTATTTAAAAGAATCTACCAATTAGAATTCAATACCCAGTAAAAATAAAAAGGAAAGTAAATTCCTAAGGAAATAATCTATGTGATGATCACCAACAGCCAATTATCAATTATCAACAGCAAATAATTACCAATTATCTCATAAAACAGAGATAACTGTACATTATATGATGCACAAAAAACACCTATGAAATATTATTTTCAAAATATTGAATAAAATATTTGATCAAGTGGTTAGATTTAAATAATTTATAAGAAATACAGGGGTAATGGAAAATGTTAAGTAAAACCACAGATATGCAATTAGCATATTCCAGGACTTGGGACCTTAGGTAAAACAAATAATCTGGTTTATTTAACAACAAAAAGAAAAGTAAGGGCCGGTGAGATGGCTCAGTGGCGTAAGCGCCTACCTGGCAAGCATGAGGGCCTGGGTTCGACTCCACAACCCACATACGAAAAAAGAGCTGGTGATATCGCTCAGTGGCACGGGCACCTGCTGGCACGCAAGGTCCTGAGGTCAACCCCCAGTACCCACAGGAAAAAAAAAAAGTAAGAGAAGGGTACTGGAGATTAAGAGATTCAAAAAAACATATCAAGCAGGTGTAACGTAGAGCTCTTGCTAAGATCCTGATGGGAAGAAATCAATTACATGTGTGTGTGCACGTGCAACTGAGGGAAAATGAGTACTGACTGCACTTGGTGGTATTAAGAAATTAATATTGAATTGTCAGCTGGGATAACATATTGCAGTTATTTTTTTAAAGCCTTTATCTTCTACAGATAATCCAAAATACTAACAGATGAAGTGAAATTTTTCTGAACTGATACTAGCTTTGTAACAATAATGTTAAGGATCAGATGGAATGAGTGATCTGATAATTGTTGAAGTTGCTACATAAAAGTTCATTATACTAAGATAGTAACTTTTGCACAAGTTTTATATGTTTGGAATTGTTCCTAATAAAAAATATTTTAAATGAATACAAATGTTAAGGTCATGAAACAACTAGAACTCTCAGATAAAAATTCTTTAGTATCACTCAGTAGAATTAAAGATTTGCATAACCTGTGACCTCACAATTCTGCTCCAGGGTATATACCCAAAATAAATGCATATATATGAGTACCAAGACATATATGCAAGAATATTCAAGGCAATTATTACCTGTAATAACAAAAAACTAAAACAGCAGAAGATTCAAAACAGGCAACACAATAATGAAGGACATGACACTGAGAACAAAGTTGCAGAACTCACAGGACTTGACTTCAAGATTTACTGTAAAGCAACAGAAAATCACCACAGTATGGTACTGGCAAAAAAATAGAAAACTTGGTCACAGAACAGAGTATGGAGCCCTGAAATAGACCCACATAAATACAGTACTTTGACTTTTGATGAACAAGAAATGTGATATATAAAGACAGTCTTCTCAACAACTAACACTGGAACAACATTCACATACAAAACAAGTCTAGCACAGATCTTACATTCTTCACAATAATTAATTCAAAATGGATGGTAGACCTAAGTGTAAACACAAAACTACAAACCTCCTAAAGACAACTACAACCACTTTAAAGGCAGTTTGCTGGTTTCTTATGAACATACTCTTTCCAAATGATTTAGTAATTGTATTCCTTATTTACCCCCAAAGAATTCAAAACCTATGTACACACAAAAAAACTGCACACAAGCACTCATACCAGGCTTATTCATAATGGCCAAGACTTGGGAGCACCCAAGATGTCCTTATTGAATGAATAGATAAGGCCTAGATTAAGGGGAAAGAAAGGAGTCCTGGACTTCTTGTGATTGGCATAAACAGAGCTAAAAGGTATACTGACATCTGTCCCAAAGGTCTCCAGGCAGTGATGGTAGTGAAGTACAGTATTAGGGGAAGACAGAAAGTGGAGTGCATGCCAAGAGATGAAGAGTTCTGAGGCCTCTCTTTTACTCCTGCCAATGAGGAAGTGGACACCAAGAAGGGTCAGTGTTACCCAGAATATTAAGAGATTTAGACTCCTTCTCAACCCCACGAGAGATGGGGAAATCAGAAGATTGGTCTTAGGTTATATATCGCTTATTTCCCAATTCCTGCCAGTCTATAAACTCCATGAAGGCAGAAATTGTATCTTTACCACTGCACATCCCCAGAATCCAAATAAATCCCTGATATATGCATACACACACACACACACACACGAATGAATGAACATTGGAATATTATATTTAAAGGCAAAGAATCCCTATGTTATCGAGGTAAAGATTTTTTTTTTTTTTTTTTTTTAATGTGGGTACCGAGAGTTGACCTCAGGACCTCATGCTTGCCAGCAGGCGCTTGTGCCACTGAGCGATATCACCGGCCCTTTTTTTCCTTTATGTGGGTTCCGGGAGTCGAACTCAGGACCTCGCACTTGCTGGGCAGGCGCTTATGCCACTGAGCTATCTCACCGGCCCAAGATAAAGATTTTAATTGTGTTCATATAAAAAAATTTCCAAGTATGAATAGCCACAAAACAACTTTAAGTAGTAGTATATACTAGCTTCGAGTTTTCATTTTGAATATTATATCGACTTAGTTTTCAAATTGACTTATATTCGAAGAGACTTAAAGACAATCACATTTTATAAATTTTAAAATATATATTTTAAGACTTTTTAATAAAACTTTTGATAATAACACAATTAAAGTATGAGTTCAGAAAACGGGGGCAGGGTGGAATATGGTGAACCAAATCCAGGAGTGCTCTACCACTGAGCTATATTCCCAGCCCTTTTTATATTTTTATTTTGAGACAAGGTCTTGCTAAATTACCCAGGCAGGACTTGAACTTTCCATCATCCCGCCTCAGTCTTCCTCAGTGCTAGAATTACAGGCATGTACCACCATATCCAGCTCAGAAAACAATCCTTTCAAAATATTTTAACATGTTTGTTTAAAGAAATGGTAATATTTTATCCTACAAAATTGCTCCATTTTTTCCTGCATCACTCTGCTAACACATGCAATGAAAAACAGGTAAATAATATTGTCAATCCATAATTTGTAAACCGGCATTTGACAGTATCACTTTGAGCCATTATACAGTCTTCATGTGCATAGATGATTAAAAAAACTACTTTAGGGGCCGGTGAGATGGCTCAGCGGCATAAGCGCCTGCCTGGCAAGCACGAGGGCCCGAGTTCGACTCCTGGAACCCACATACGAAAATCGTATGTGGTGATATTGCTTAGTGGCATGGGGGCCTGCTAGCAAGTGAGGCCCTGAGGTTGACCCCCGGTACCCAGAAAACAAAAACAAAAACAAAAAAACCTACTTTAATATATAATTATAGAATGTCTTTTAAAAGTGCTTTGTTTATTCCAAATCCAAATAAAATTTTTCAATTTACTTATATTCTAAGATTTTAATAATAAATTGTTAAATAAATTACATAAAAACTACATACCTTTCTCTTACAAAATCTGCTAGTTCTTTTGTCGATATCTGTCCATGTTTCATATTATGGTAGAGAACATCAAAGCCACTGTTTTTTTCTCCCTAAAATTAAAAAAAAATTAGTTTAGCAAAAAACAGATAAAAATGACTTCAGAATACAAAAATCCTATACTAATTACTATTCAATTCCTATGCTCTTGTAAGCTGTTTTTCCTTAACCACTGTTATCCGTCCTATGTTTTTTTTTTTTTTTTTTTTTTTTGTGGGTACCGGGGGATCAACCTCAGGACCTCGCATGCCAGCAGGTGCCCGTGCCGCTGAGCGATATCACCAGCCCCTTTTTCGTATGTGGGTTCCGGGAGTCGAACTCAGGCCCTCGCGCCTACCGGGCAGGCGCTTAAGCCGCTGAGCCATCTCACTGGCCCGTCCTATGATTTTTTTAACTGTACCAAAGCAATTCTATATGGTTTGAGACAACTTGTATATATCTATATACACACATACATGATATGCACATATTCTAATGACGATACTATGAATGAAATTAAGTCTGAAAAAAAATTTTTTTTTTTTTTTTGTGGGTACTGGGGGTCGAACTCAGGACCTCATGCACCAGCAGGCACCCGTGCCACTGAGCGATATCATCAGCCCTTTTTTCGTATGTGGGTACCGGGAGTCGAACTCAGGACCTCGCGCTTGCCAGGCAGGCGCTTATGCTGCTGAGTCATATCACCAGCCCTAAGTCTGAAATTTTAAGGAATAATATGCCACATAACTGGGAAAGGATAACCAGGGACCTGTTAAAACACATAATGAAATCCAACTTCAATGCCTTTAATACATATTAAGGGCCTCCTGATTATTTAACTCAGTTTGTGCTTTAAAATAGCTAAATCTTGATTTTTGAGTCAAGATAGCACACTATTCATCATATAAGCACTGAACAACACAAAATACTTTATATTTCCTATTTTAAGCCTTTTAGTAAATTTAACTTGAGGTGAGATAAAATTTTAAGGAAAGAAGAAAAATGCTATTTAATTCCTGACTATTCAACTAATGAGAAATTAATAAAATCTGATTACTATACAAGCCTAGGAAATCTTTGCTATTTAATGCTACAAATTTTAAATCAGTAGATCATAACAAAATATTAGAGATGTCAATATAATCAAGGAAATAAGCCACTAAGAATTAAGTTTAACAACTCTCTTTATAGCTTAGCTTTTATTTTTCTTTAGTGAAAATAATGAAGAACTGAATACATTTGTTAGAAAGAAAATCGATACAAAAGGAAATGTTATACATTTTTGGATAGTTCACCAAAACTAAACAACTCAGGAAGTTCCCATTATGTTGGTGTCTAATAAACTCACCAGCTTATTAACATGCAAGTACTGTACTTTGCCACACATACGACAAATGAAAATGACATATTTGTAATGAGACAATATAAACAATATCATTTGAACATCCATTCCTACTTATCAACAAGAATGCAATATAAAATCACAGTCTCTTATGAATCCAAACATTTCCACTGGGCTTCTGCAACTTTTGAAGATAAAGAAAAATTTACTATCTCACTTTAGTTTTTGCTTATGCTGAGTTTTTCAAGCAAATGTATTCCAAAATACTCTTTGAGAAAACCATTATCACTCATCTATAACAACAGAAGTAACAGGCAGATTTGTAAATAAAATTATAGTCAAAAAACCAAACTAGTAATTCTCCTGCCTCAGCCTCCGAAGTACTGGGATTACAGGTCAGCAAACTCTGCATTTGCACACAATTCTAACAAGTCAGGTTACCTGGGTTCCCAATATGCATTATGAACATATAAAGGATGGGTTGGAGGTGTAGCTCAGAGGTAGACTAGGAGTCTACCAAGTGTAGGAACCTGGGTGTAATCCCTAGAACCACAAAAAAATAAAAGTAAAGGGCAAATGAGAAAAGGGGTGAAATGAAAGGCTATTACAAACAAGCACAGAGTATTAGAAGTCATATTTACCAGGTTCACAAGGGAAAGAACAAAACTCTTCTAAAAGGACAAAAACTTGGAGGCTATCTAATAAGCAGGGCAACAAGATCCTGAGTATTTATAATACTATAAACATTAAATAATCAAGAAAAGGTTGAGCTGTGGGTGTGGCTTATACAGTATTTGTAGTAGTATTTGTCTAGCACGTACAAGGCCCCGGATTTAATCTCTGGCACAAAAATTAAAAACAGAAAAAAAGATTGAAGTACATCCTGCATTTATGTTCTAATTAAGAAGCCCTTGAAAGAGTAAGCTATTTGTGAAATTCAGATATCTAAATAACGTATTACTCAGAAATTCCTGGAAGGAATGAGGTTCATTTGTTTAATATAAAGTATGATATTAATATAGTAACAGTAATATACCTTAGGAAAGAGTACTAGATACTCCATCCCTTGGGTCCTCACTGGAAAGGAAAAGGAAAACTCATCAGAGGGATTGTGATGCAGCAGGCAGCTCCTCAGGAGGCACAAATGACTAAACATGAACACCCTTGTATGGTTACACATCCATTTGTCATTGCTTTTTATTAAATTCATTAATTTACTTAGGTAAAAAAATGCAGTGAGTCAGAATCCAGGCACCATTCTCCTTAATATAATTTCACAACACTATTAACAAACACTGATCACAAACTTTTTCTTTGACATTTCTTAAGTAAAAATTTAAATACTTCAAATGGAGATATATACATGCGCAGACACACGTACCCTAATATATATATATATATATATATATATATATATATATATATATATATATATATATATATATGTTTACCCATATATACCTTTTAAAACAATAAAACTTCATGGGCCGGTGAGATGGCTCAGTGGTGTAAGCACCTGCCTGGCTAGCGCGAGGGCCCGAGTTCGACTCCCGGAACCCCACATATGAAGAAAGGGCCGGTGATATCGCTCAGCAGCACGGGTGCCTGCTGGCACACAAGGTCCTGAGGTCGATCCCCAGTACCCACAAAAAAAAAAAAAAGAAAAAAAAAATCTCAAAACAATAAAACTTCAAAGAACCAAGGTTTTATTCATCATCTCTAAAACTTACTGTGCAGCCTTGATAAGTGATGACAGTATATTAAATATATACGTACACATGTTCGCAAACTCATAACCAAGTGGGTTGATTTTAAGTCACTCATCAGTAACAGGCATTTTCAGCTGGCTTATTCATTAATCTGATCAACATTTGAGTTAAGAAAATATGTATGTCCACAAAGAAATGCATGTTTATAGCAACATTATTCATAAGAGTTAAAGGTGAGGCCGGTGAGATGGCTCAGCGGCGTAAGTGCCTGCCTGGCAAGCGCGAGGTCCTGAGTTCGACTCCCGGAACCCACATATGAAAAAAGGGCCGGTGATATCGCTCAGCGGCACGGGCACCTGCTGGCGTGTGAGGTCCTGAGTTCGACCCCTGGTACCCCCCCCCAAAAAAAGAGTCAAAGGCGGCAATTATGCCAATCAACTCATGAACAGATTAAAAAAATGTGATATAGCCATTTGATGTAATATTATTTGTCTGTAAAAAGGAATGAAGTATCATTCATCACTTTCTTCAACAGTGACGAACCCTGAAAATAGTACACTAAGTGAAAGATGAGATTATAGAAGACCACATACTACTACATTTCATGCACACTGAAGTCCAGAATAGGGTAATCTAAAGACACAGAAAGTAGGTTAATGGGCTGTCTGAAGATAGGGGTGAGGCAGGGACTGAATGATAAAAAAGTGTAGAGAGGTTTCTTTTTGAGGTGATGAAATGTTCTAAAATAGTCTGTGATGATGGCTGCACATATCCATAAGTATTACCCAGAAATAATGAATTGTATACTTTTTGATATGTGGGGGGGTGCACTAGGATTCAAACCGAGGGCCTTGAGCATGCCAGGCAACTGCTCTACCACTGAGCAACCCTCCCAGCCTGAACTGTATACTTTAAATGAATGAATCAATTGGCATATAAAACATATCTTAATAAGTTTTTGTAAAAGCAAATATTCTTAATACATTCCCTTTCCTAGGTCCCTGTGTTAGGTACCTAACAAAATGGGTAGAGCTATAGTTAGAAGGGATAAGCTCACCCTTCTCAAATTCTTGAAGAGGAATTTTCCTTATTAACTGACAAAAACAGATACATTAATACCATTTTGTCCAAGGAAGACAATTACAACAAAAACTTGTTCTTTGATGGGATCTTTTATCTACTAATCTCAAAACAGTTTACAAAGAGGCAGTACTCTCATTTAAAGTCAAGTGACTATAACTTGACAAGGGGCCAATCAAATCTTGTTATAAGCAATACAAACAAGTAATGAAAGTCTTTGTAAAATGGGTTGGGGTTGTAGCTCAGAGGTAAAGTGCAGCGAGAGCCTAGGTTCAATGCTCTCCAGCGCTGCAAAAATCAGAAAAATAAAATATTTGTAAATAAGTCCTAATATGACCAGAAAAAAAAGTTTTATCTTTGGAATATATAAGCCCAGAAGAATAAAAGTCCTTTAAAGCACACAAATTGAACCAAGAGTGGTGACACACACCTGTAATCCCAGCACTTGGGAAGCTGAGGCAGGAGGATGTCCCAAGTTTGAGGCCAGCCTGGGCTACCCTAGTGAGTTCAAAGCCAGCCTGAATTACAAAGCGAAACCGTCAAAAAAAACAAAAACAAATAAAAAATAAATTTAAAAAACCCACAGACTTCCCAGTACCTACAATTTCCTCTTCCTGCTGCAATTCAGATGACTGCATTTGGGGCCAGTGAGATGGCTCAGCGGCATAAGCGCGCCTGCCTAGCAAGCGCGAGGTCCTGAGTTTGACTCCCGGAACCCACATAAAGGAAAAAAGGGCCGGTGATATCGCTCAGTGGCACGGGTGCCTGCTGGCGCACGAGGTCCTGAGGTCGATCCCCGGTACCCACAAAAGAAAAAAAAAAAAAAAAGATGACTGTACTTAACAGTCTGAGGTGTGTTAGTCCAGACTCTTTTTTCTTTCTTTCTTTCAGTACTGGAGATTGAACCCAGGACCTCTGCACTGAGCTACATCCCCAGCCCTTTTTTAATTTTTATTTTGAGAAAGTGTGTTGCTAAGTCGCTAAATTTGGCTGTGCTCAAACTTGCATCCTCCTGCCTCAGCCTCCAGAGTGCTGGGATTACAGGTGTGTAAAACCAAATGTTACTTTTTAATATGAAAATGACATGTCATGCATGCTATTTTGCACTTAAATTATCAACTAAACTTAACTCCAGCTTAAAAGATAGTTAACTTAGAAGGTCAACAAGTCACTGAAAATGTTGTTTTCTAGTCTAATACGGAGATCACAGGGCCAGGGATATAGCTCAGCAGCACAGCACCTGCCTGGCAAGTGTGAGGTCCTGAGTTTGACTCCCGGTACCCACATATGAAAAAAGGGCCGGTGATATTGCTCAGTGGCACGGGCGCCTGCTGGCGCACAAGGTCCTGAGGTCGACCCCCAGTACCCACACACACACACACACAAAATCATTAAGCCTATTTCTGAAGCCAAAAAGCATTTTTCTTTACAATTTTATAACTTTATACTTTAAAATACATATATATAATCATAATATAACATATTTCTACTTGAATTAAAAAACATAATTCTCTCCTTTAATGGATTTTTTAGGGCGGTTAGAATTTAGTGTGTAGGGCTAAAAAAAAAAGAACTCAGAAATCAAAATTTTATCCTTTCCAATAAATATCAATGTTCTAAAATCCTCCCTCTGAATTGAACTTGCAAACTAAATCACTATCAACTTTTCACTTTCAAATTTCTCCTAAGATTTAGGCAAAAATACAAAACACCCCTCCCCAAAACTCCAAAAGCTGCATGATAAAATTTAGCACAATCGAAAATACTGTAGTTTTATGTCTACTCACTTTTGATTAGTACAAGAGTTGGAAAAGTAGGCAGAAGACTACATGCTATAATTACATTACAAATTTAAAAACTGATTTCACCAAGTTTCCTTTCTATTTTTTAAAAGTTTGTGGAGGACTAAAGATCAGGTGGTACTTCTAGCAAAATATTAATCACATTCCTACATCTTCCTCAAATCCAAACTGGCTCAAAATAAAAAATAAAAATCATCCAGTCTACACTTCCCTTTTACTCTAAGCTTTTACTGACACTGATTAGACAATCTTGGACAAGTCACTGCAAAATGTAACATTAATACAAGTGTGATCTAGTTTCGATCCTGAGTTCTCTTCAAAAAAAAAAAAAAAAAGACACGAAATATTTAACTAATTCTATTTTCTTATCTAAAGTATAGCCGCTCCAATGAAGTGACAATCAGAGATTCTTCTGATGGGAATTCAATAAATCTGCAACAACAGCCCTCCCATGCCATTTTTGCCTTGAAAAGTGCTAGGAAGAGGAGGATAAAATATATGCAAGCAGTTTTCCCATAAGTAAACAGGGCTTTCAAGTTATAACCCCTTCTAGCCAATATTCTGTTTACACATTAAAATTTTCAGTCATGATCACTAAAACTATTCTGCAGAGTTAAAGCAGAAAATAATAATTAAAATATATATAATGAGCACTCCTCAGCGGTCAGAACCATTTGATGGACACATGAAAGTGACTATCATTCCAAATTTAGTATATTTGCTGATAGCAAGCAGAAAAAAGTGATTCAAATATGTGTTGGTTGACCATAGGAAAGAATTTTTATTACATTTTTAAAAAATTTTTTTCTTAAAAAAAAATTGTTTTTCTTACCTCTCAGATAATTCTCCCTAATCTTTTTAATTATAACTCACCTCTTTCAGTTAGTTAAAACCTTAAAGCCATCTAAATAGATATGTATGTGTTCAATTAAAAATAGCAGAAGCAAGCAGTGTGGTGAGATAATTTAATTTTGATGTCTTCTGAATTTCTGTGATATTCTATAAATGGAAATAATTTACTTTCCAAAGGAAAAAAATAAAAATTAACAGTTTCAGCTTTTTCAACTTTTCAATTTATGCTTGCAAAAAGACAAAGGGTGGGCCGGTGAGATAGCTCAGCGGCATAAGCGCCTGCCTGGCAAGCGCGAGGTCCTGAGTTCGACTTCCGGTACCCACATAAAAAAGGAAAAAAAAAAAAAACAGAAGGTTACTTTCTTAAATGACATTTTGTTCACAACAGTACTTAAATCTCCAGTCCTCATATTTCATAAGCGAGGGAAAAAAAGACAGCAAATCAAAACACAAAAAAGGCAAGTCACCCCAAAAAAGAATTTTATAGTAGAACCCATCCTAATTTTGTATTTCTTCTTTTATTTGTTTTTTGAGATAAGGTCTCCCTTTGTAGTCCAAGCTGGCCTTGAGCTGACTATGTAGCCCAGGCTGGCCTTCAACTTGCAGCAGTCCTCCTGCCTCAGCCTCCCAAGTGTTAGGATTATAGGCGTGCGCCAGCATGCCCAACTTGAATTTTGTATTTCTAAAAAAAAAAATCGTAAGGCTGGTGGGAAAGGCTATCGGTAACTTTTATTGTGTGTTCTGTGTTTTGCCTATCACATAATAGTGGTTATCACTAAAAAAGAAAACTTTTTGAGGTTACTGTTTCAACCTTAGAACTAAAAACTCACATTCCTTGGTTTTAAGGCCCAATCACACCAATTTGCTTCACTCTTCTTCTCCCGTAAGTCAAGCACGTTTGCTTGTCATAGCTTCCATAACTTTTATTCCTGCAGTTCCATCAGGGAGCCGAAATATTTCCTCAACTTCATCACACAGTTCATTAATCACTTCCCAATTTCATCCCCTCTTCTAGCACCTTTACTAAGGTCTCGGTGGCTGTTATGCTGTTAGTTCTGTCTCTACCCACATCTGACCAATTTATGTTTAAGTGAGGATCACAGTAATAATCAAATTCTTCCAATTCTAATATCCTTTAATTTTTCCACACTAAAAAAGCTGAAAGCCAAGCCCTTATTCCGTTCCTTTTCAAGTGTCCACAGCACCATATTTCCATTTGGATTTCTTAAGGTGCCTCTGTAAACTGTTCTGCAACCGTGATATCAGGATGGATAATCTTAGGAGATATTCCCATGACTTGAAAAACTATGTCCAAGGGTTTATTTTTTTTTTTCAAGGGTTTATGTTAACGAACGTGCAGGATGATTCAAAGCAGAACTGTTCTCCCATCCTTTGCCTAAATAAGTAGTTCTGAAAGAATTAGGGCATTTAGGATTTAGTATGCAGTTCTAGTAAAGAACTCAGAAATCAAAACATTATCCTTTCCAATACCAATGTTCTAAAATCCTCCCTCTGAATTGAGCTTATGCAGAGTCAATCACTATCAATTTTTCACTTCCAAATTTCTCCTGAGTTAGACAAAAATGCAAAACAAACCACCCCTTCCCAAAATTCTAAGGGCCTCACGATAAAATTTAGCACAATCTAAAAAGCTCTAGTTTTACAATGTATACTTGTTAAGTCTGACTGAACTAAGTTAATCTATAGTTTGCATTTTCATGTTTGTTGCAATGAAATAATTTGGTCATGGCTAACTAGCTAACAGTTCTACAATCATACATTTTTCACTTAGTGTATTTCTTTTGCTTGTATATAGTTGGTTATCTCTGGACAGCTAATAAAAAATTGGGGAGAGTGACTGCTTTTAGGGAAGTGTGACAGCAGAAGAAAAAGAGAGATGTTAAACTATTCCTTTTCATACTTTTGGAACATTAAACCATATAAAATGTTTTGCATATCTGCTAACTAATGTATAAAGTAAATATATGTATACAAGCTGGGCATGGTAGTGCACATCTGTGATCCTAGCACTCGGGAGGCTGAGGTAGGAGGATTGCAGTGAGTTCAAGGCCTGCCTGGGCTAGGTAGTGAGTTCAAGGACAGCCTTAACTACATAAGCAAGACCCTGTCTCCAAAAAAAAAAAAAAAAAAAAGTATACACCAAACTACAGTATTTAAGAATTTCAAGTAATAAAACAGCCTATATTCTGGGTTTCTACGGTCATCTCAACTAATTTTCCAAAGATATGCATTTTTAAATTTTCATATGGATAAACCCAAAAATGTGTGTTAATCTCTCATCTATTAAATTTAAATTAGATAATCAAGCAAAAACATGTTTTACATTTTGAAATCCTATTAATAGCAATTCCCGATTTTTATAACACAGTTTAATCTTCCCATCTTACCCATGTAATGACAGATCAAATTTTGGATATATACACAAATGCTCCCAATTTATTTTTTTATTTTTTTATTTTTTTGGTGGGTACCGGGGGTCGACCTCAGGACCTCGCGCGCCAACAGGCACCTGTGCCGCTGAGCGATATCACCGGCCCCTTTTTCGTATGTGGGATCCGGGAGTCGAACTCGGGCCCTCGCGCTTGCCAGGCAGGCGCGTATGCCACTGAGCCATCTCACCGGCCCTCCAATTTATTTTTAAATATGATAATACCTATGAAGTAATAATCCAAGTGAGACTTTGGTACAGGTTAAAACTGTAAGAAATAGGGAAAAACTTCTGGATTAAAAAAACCAAATAATTTGTTGTTAAATTTGATGTGCTGACTGGAGATAACCTCTTAATTATTACCTATGAAATTCATTCCTTTAATGTTTTTACTGCTGAATTAAATAATCTAGGTTTATATTTAAAAAGCCATTTCAATTACTACAGTACAATGTCAGTAGAGATACCTCAAGAACATTGTAAACCAGTATTCACAACTCTTCCTTCCAAAAAAGTACAGCTTATAGAGACACGTCCTCCTTGTAATACCGCTCCATACCCTTTAGTTACATCATCTTTTGAAGGGCTAACAATTATTTTTACATACTAAAAGACGATGATATGGATTTCTGCTATCAAAATTATTTTTGCTATTCAATTTTAAAAGAAAAGAAAAGCATGTTCGGCTTGATTATCAATGGCACTATATTTTGTGGCAACTGCCTTATCAGTAACAAAACACCTGCTGCATAGGAAATGTTGAACACATTTTTTTCTTCAAAGCATAATATTATGAAGAGCAATTTTCAATTGAATATACAGTTTCAATTAACAAAATCTATAAAGAAAAAGGATGTGCTGCTTTCAAAATAACTTGGAAGACAGTTTCAATGATTCAAATTTTCCTCTAACAAAATAACACAACAAAAGCTTGTCTTTATATACCTGAATGGAAGACAATAGGTTGTTTGGTTAGAAACCTAAACCTTTGAATGTTCCCACTACCTCACTTCAAAGAGTTTTTTTAATTGACAAAAATTGTATATATTTATCATGTACAACATGTTTTGGACTGTGATAGGTTTTATTTCCTCTTGACACTGCCACTTTAAACATTAGAGAAGAGGAAGAAAAATTAATATTGTAAATTGTCTACTTCAAAGAATTATTTCATAAATGATTCTAAACTATATAAGTTTTTAAGTTTTAAACAGACAACTATCATATTCTCAGGAACTAGTTAGTTCTTAGACTTTCCTAACTCATTTAACCTCCTCTAAAGCAAGGAGGGAAAGAGAGGTGCTGGAGATTAAATCCAGCCACAGCCTTCACAGTGAACTACATCTCCAGCACTGTTTTGTTGTTGTTGCTGCTATTTTTTTTTTTTTTTTTTTTTTTTTTTTTTTTGACAAAAGGTCTTACTAAAGTGCTAAAGTGCCCAGCCTGGGCTGGAACTCATAATCCTCCTGCCTCGGCCTCCCACAGTGCTGGGACTGCAGGTGTGTGCCTCTACACCCATCTCCTCTGAAGTTCTCGATACTCCAATTTAGAGCTTTCAGCCCTAACTTCAAGCTGGAAAATAAAATAAAATGGTCTTCTTTACTACTTGTTCTCATTAGTAGAAATGAAGGCAAAAACTGAAGCACAAATTAGATTTGGGGTTCTCTGTAGATTTCAGATTTTCAAATTTATTCCCATTTCTCCATTAACAGGGACAAGCAAAGAGCACCAAAAATATGTACAAAAATATTCAGAAAAGCATTATTCGAAATAGCCAAAAACAACAAACAAGGTTATGCCCAAAGCTCAATTTAAAAAATAAAACATAACTTTTAAATGTTAAGATACAATTTGGAATTAAGTTAACAAATTTAAAAACATTAATACAATCAAAAATATGCAAAACAGCCAGGTGTGACAATGCAGCCCAGCCCTCAGGAGGCTGAGCCAAAAGGATCACCCCGAGTTTGAGTTCAAGGCCAGCCTGAACTACATAGCAAGCTCTTGTCTCACACAAACAACACACAAACAGAAAAACAAAAAAAACAACACAAAAAAGCAAAACATTCAAAAGAATATCAATTTTTTAAACAATCTTCATAAAAGTGTTTCTAACTTGCAACTGTAAAACCTAATATCTAAAACTGACAGGCTAATCCTAAAATTCATATGAAAAGCAAGAGACCCAGAATAGTCAAAATAATCTTGAAAAGGAAAAACCTGAAGGACTCACCTTCTGATTCCAAACTCACTACAGAAAGCTACAGTAATCAAAACAGTATGATAGTGTCTGACATAAAGACAGCCAAAGTAATAAGACTGAAAATCCAAAGACACACTCATACATCTCTGATCAATTTACACTTTATAAGATGCCACAATTCAATTGGGAAAGAAGAGATTTTCAACCACTGGTGTTAGAACAACTGGATACCTGGATGCAAACGAATGAAACTGTACCCCTTTTTGCACCACACACAAAAATTAATCTCAAATGGATTACAAACCTAGAGATGAGCTAAAAATATAAAACTCTTATAAGAATACATAAGACTAAATCTGTTAAATGTGACAACATAAGTGATTAAAAAAAACAACAGAAAAGTTGAACTTCACCAAGACTTCATCAAAATTAAAACTATGTACTTCAAAAGATGTTATCAAGAAAATAAGACAGCCTACAGAATGGGAGAAATATTTCCAAATCATTTATCTGATAAGAAATTGTAACGCACACTGGTCATTTGAGAGATGCAAATTAAAACAACACTGAGATTCCATCTCACCCCAGAAAGAATGGCTATTATCAAGAAATCAACCAATAACAAATACTGGAGGGGCTGTGGGGAAAAAGGAACATTTCTCCACTGTTGATGGGAGTGCAGACTGGTGCAACCACTGTGGAAATCAGTGTGGAGACTCCTCAAAAAACTAGGATTGGAGGTCCCATTTGACCCAGCTATTCCCCTTCTGGGTATCTTCCCAGAGGAGTTAAAAACATCATACCACAGCGATATATGTGCACCCATGTTTATAGCAGCACAATTAGTAATAGCCAGATCTTGGAAACAACCCAAATGCCCATAAACCGAGGAATGGATAAAAAAGATGTGGTCTTTTTATACAATGGAGTACTACTCAGCCATAAAGAAAGATAAACTGGAGAATTTTATAGGTAAATGGATGCAACTCGAGACTATACTCATAAGCGAAATAAACCAGACACACGTGTAAACATCATATTGTCTCCCTAGTGTGAGAAGCTGAAAGAGTAAATAAGATCCAAAACGTACAACAGATATTGTAAAACGGGAAGAAACTGTTCAAAAGGAAAGAGAAACTGGGATGGGGGAATGAAGAAAAGGAAGGGGAAAAAGGGGGAAGCAAAAAAAAAACTATATATATATAATATATATATGTATTTAAGATAGTTAAGATAGATACACTACCAATTTCTCTTAGCTCATTGAAAAGAAAGGTTTGTGCTAATATTGTTTATGGAGAATTGAACGCCGTTATCTTGTACGCTGAATAACTAATTCAATGATAACAATACGCAATGTATTAACCATTGTTACCCTCCTATTATGTTGTTTTGAAATTTTGTTCTATTTTTTCTTTTTAAAATTAAAAAAAAGCAATTGTATGCAGAACACATTTTAAAAACTCATGCAAGCCTAAGAAGACAATTTAAAAATGGGCACTGAATCCAAACAGTTCTTCAAACAAAATATAAAAATGGACAATACGTGAAAATATGCTCAACAACATTAGTCTTAGAGAGATGCAAATCAAAATCACAATGAGATGCTATTTCACATCCACTCATTAAAATGTTACATTATAATTAAAAACACAGATTACAGCCTGGCATGGTGGCATACACCTGTAATCCTAGCACTTGGGAAGCTGAGGCAGGAGGATTTCAGGGAGTTCAAGGCCAGCCTTAACTACACAGTCAGTTAAAGGCCAGCCTTAACTACATAGCAAGACTCTGTCTCTGAAAAAAAATACTTATTACAATTGTCTTAAGTTATTTTCTCTTTGCTGGGACAAAATACCCAACACCCACAAGTTAAAGGAGAGATTTATTTTGGCTCACAGTCTGAAGATGTTTCAGTCCAGAGCTGGTTCCAAGGCATGGCAGACAGATATGGCAGAGGACAAAGAGTCCATAGCATGGCAGACAGGAAGAAGAGCGAGGAATCGAGGGAGTAGAGGGATATACACCCTTCTGGTACACAGTATATACACCCTTCCAGGCCATGCCCACAGTGACCCACCTCTTCCCACCAGGCTTCACCTCTCAACACGGCAACCAGCCATAAATCCATCAGTGGACTAACCCAGTACCACACACCCATGATCCTGTCACCTCCCAGAAGCCCCATCTCTGAGCCCATGAGGCTTTTGTGGGGACATCTAGATATAAGCCATAACACAAGTGTTGGTAAGAGTGTAAAAAAATGTAATGCTAAAACACTGCTGGGATTGGAAAAAGAGTATTGCAGTCCCTTCAGATGTTAAACAGTTTTAGGGCAATTCCATACGCAAACACGAAAACATGTTCACAAAAACTTGTACAGAAATGTTCATGGCAGGATTATTCACAATAATGAAAACGGAAACCAAATGTAGATTACTGATGAATGCGTAAGTAAAATACAAAATGGAATATTATTTGGCCATAAAGAGGAACTTGGTACTAACTACACTATTTTAGGGCTCAACCTTGAAAACAATGAAAGAAGCCAGCCACGATGGTCCTATTTACACAGTAAAAAAACAGAACAGATAAATCTGTAGAGGCAGAACGGTAGATTAGCTGTTTAGGGCTGGGGCAAAGGGAAAATGGGGAGTGACTCCTGATGAGTATAGGGTTCTTTCTGGGATGATGAAATTGTCCTAAAACTGATTATGGTGATGTTTGCACAACTCTGAGCACGAGAAACCTTTGAAGTGTATTTTTTTATAATGGTTATACTGTATGGAATGTGAATTATATCTCAATACAACTTGTAAAAAATTAATGCCTACTATACATGTTGTTTGCGGAAAGTACAGACTATTCACGACAAAGTAAATATGAACTGATTTTATTACTATGCAAGTTCATGCCTGAGGAGCTTAGAATCAGGAATTTAAGATACACACCTTACTAACTGAAAAATTACTCCTTTAAACATTTCTAGATCCTAACTAAAACAGAACTGCGGTACTTACAACTGTCAGAACATTAAAATGAGTTTCACCCAAGCTACCTTAGTAAACATGTTATTTTCCTGTACGTGCTGAACTGTACTTCCCATTAAAATAAGAAATAACTGCAGAAAAACACTCCACAGGGAGCCTGCGAAGTCAATCTCAAAGAAGCTAATACTAAGAGGAGGGGTGTGGAAAGAACAAGGAAGGGGGAAGCGGACTGAGGGAATTCGCTCTGCATTTTTAAGCCCAGAGCTCAGTTACATGAAATCCAACTTTTACACGCTTTGTGAGCAGGCCTAGAGGCAAAGTCCTGGGCGCGGACCCACGAGCCGAGGGCAAGGCCGGCCGGTAGGAAGCGCGGCGGCGGCCGCCCAGCCCCGCGCGGGATTCCGCGTGGAAACGACGGGGGCGAGGGCGCGCGCGGCGGGGCCTGGACGCGCGAAGGCAGCGAACCCGGCGCCCTGCGCCCGAGTCCGGCGCCGCCCGGGCCCGCGTCCTCCGCGTCCCTGCGCCGCGCACGCCCCGCGCTGACCGCGCCGGCGCCGGGCGCCTCCGGTGGGGCCGGTTCCCGACTCCCGCCCCATCTGGCGCTTTGTCCCAGCGCCGGCGCCGGGTGGCCCCCCGGCGTCCCCGCCGCGGCTGCCGGGCCGCGCTGACAGCCCCCGCGGCCGCGAAGGCTGCGAGCCCGCAGTCCCGGCCGGCCGCCGACCTCCGCCGGGCGGGACCCAGCAGGGTCCGAGGACGCTCGCCCTGCCCCGAGAACCGCCGCCGGCGCCGCCCGAAGCGCTCGCAGGCCGAGGTCAGGCGCCGAACGCCTCGCTCTCCAAAACCCACACCATTTCCAACATCCTGCGCTTACCCAAAAATTCTCGACGAAATGCGCCATGACCATCGTGCCGCCGTCGCGCCGGGTTCCGCGTCCGCACCCGCCCGCCGCTGTGTAAACACGGACCCGGCCCCCACGGCGCCCCCGCCTTTCGCCGCCACCACCGCCGCCGCCGCCTTCTCGGAGATCTGCCCGCGCCCTCCAGGGCGCATGCGCCACCTAGCGGCCGCAGCCGCGGGGCGAACACTTAGACGAGGCCTCGGCGCGCGCATGCGCCCGGCTCTGCTCGGTGTGGGTCGCCCCTAAAGCAGCCCTGCCGCGGCTGCGCTGATTATTCCTTTGGGAACGGCGGCGAACAGGGTCTCTGAGGAGTCGCGGACCCGCACTGACCCAGAAACGGAGCGAGGGGGAGGGTCCTGCCCTCTCGTTCCTCCTCGCAAGGCTCGCGTGGCCGGCCTTCGAGCGTCTCCAAGAGACCCAAGTGTGAGCGGGCCGGACTGGAGGAAACTTGGCTGCCGGCCGCCCTGACGAGACTGGGAAACCTTTGGTCGACAGGGTGCTTTCCTTGACTCGGAACTGAACGAAAACAAAAGTTTCCGAGGCCGGAAAGGAGGAAACGCCCAGTGTGTCGTCTGCGAGTCCCGGAGCCGCGGCCACGCAGCCAGCGGGGACCGGCCCGGGGCGGGACGCGACCGGGCTGCGGCGGCGCCGCGCCCTCCCCCGACGGCCGTGCCCCGTGGAGAAGGACGGGCGGCGCTCGCTGTCCCGCGCGGGGCGCAGGTTCCTGTCCCCATCCGCTGAGTCCCAGACCTGCGCTCTCGAAGCCAGGCCCACGATACGTTCGGTGCAGCGTGGCCTGTTTCACACACAGCGCTTCCTCGGATCGTTTGATTTCACACCTGAGGACCACTTCAAAATAACACTTCATTCCCAAAAGAAAAACAAACAAAGCCCTTAATGCCTTTCACACAGAAGAAACCGTAAACCGTGTTCGTTGACTAGGGAACAGTTGGATAATGGTATTGTGGTTATATCTTTTTAGAATGTCTTTTAGAAATATGTATCTTAGAAATAACGTAATGTCTTTTAAATATATGTAATGACAAGACTTCTAGGGTTTACTCAAATGTAATTTGTGGAGGGTGGGGAGGAAGAGTAAGGGTATAGATGAAACAAGAGGGGCCGTAAATTGGTACTCGAGCTGGGTGATGGAAACGTGGGTTTCACCGCGGTTTGAGGAAAGTCAAACTGAGGGATGTGCTGCAGTTCTCTAAGCCATCGGACAAGCTGGATCACCCTCGATGCTGAAGAAGTAAAATTCGGTCATCTAGCTCACCCTGCAAACGAACGGGGCGTTACGTTGCTGTTATCGCAAAGCACTGCTCCCCTTATATCCGGGCAAGAAAGGCCCCTATCCTGGATCTCGTTTTTCACAGAAGCTTACATATCATACACACCCAGAGTGATTTAAAAATACATGCCCGCCTCTGTCACTCATGAACACTGACTCATAACCATAAATCCCCTCTCCTGTGATCACTATTCAGACCCCAGTGAGACTCTAGTTAATATCTCTTGCCCTATACACTCAAAACAAAAAGATGGACTCCAAATGCAGTGCAAGTGTGTGGATAGTACAGCTGCCTACATCAGAAATACAACGCTTTGGAATTCAGGTAAAATTGGAGCAGCACTTGTCAGCTCTTTCCGCTCAGCTTGCATTACACAGTATTGTTTCCCAGTGATGCCGAGCATAGATTTTCCTTCTCTTAGTGTGCCAATTTTTTGGTTACAAAACTGACTGGCATAGTATTCACAGGCGTTGTATGCTACAACAGCCTCTTTTTGTATTGTTACCTCTGGTTCCATAAATGTTAGGGATAAGTTGGCCATTAAGATAAAGATTCTGTGTATTTCAGGTATTTGTAAAGTTAGGGCCAAAACACCATGCATTCTAATTGACTGGTGTTTAAGTTATGGAACTTTATAAATAGTGATTAAGGTGGGCCGGTGAGATGGCTCAGTGGCATAAGCGCCTGCCTGGCAAGCGCGAGGGCCCGAGTTCGACTCCCGGAACCCACGTAGGAAAAAAGGGCCAGTGATATCGCTCAGCGGCACGGGCGCCTGCTGGTGCGCGAGGTCCTGAGTTTGACCCCCGGTACCCACAAAAAAAAAAAAAAAATAGTGATTAAGGTGACTAAATGCCAGAAAAGATGGTGTAATATAAGACGAATGTGAGCGCTGGGCGTGGCGGCGCACACGTGTAATCCCGGCACTCGGGAAGCTGAGGCAGAAGAATCGCCACCAGTTCAAAGCCAGCCTGGGCTACACAGGGAGTTCAAGGCCAGCCTGAACTACATAGCAAGACCCTGCCTCAACAAAACAAAACTAAACAAAAAAAAAAGAAGAAGAAGAATGTGAGTGATACCAGCCACCTTCTGTCTTTTCGAGTGAGGTTTCCAGGGATGCACAGATACTCTGGCAGAGCATACATAAGGCCCTAAGTGGATAGCTCAGTCATATGCCTTAAAAGTATCTGTGCCATAGACATTTAGCCCATGTTTATCCAAATACTCTTTGAAACTATTACTGGCATAGATAACAACAGTATACAGCTCATTGCCTGTAATACCTGTCATCTAATAGTCACTCAGTAAATGTTCACTGAATGAATGAATGAATGAATGATTAAGCTCATCAGAAATGTCGAGGTGGGTGAGTCCTTAGGTGTACAATAACTCCATTCTTTTAGCATGCTCTTTAATTGGTGCTAGATCCTGGAGCTTATAGATGATGTCATTAATTTAAGTCCTACTTGATTTAATTTTCTCATCACTTTATTTTCAAATGAATTATTTTGGGCTTGAGCATACTTCTTAAAGGATAGGGTACCTTTTATAATAAAAATAAAATTGAAAGAATATTCAAGATTTGCCCCACAAGGGACCTCCTTTTAGAAATGGCTCCTGAACAATTTTGTTTTTCATTTTAGGGTGTCCCCACCACCAGATTTTTCTTCCATTTAGGGTGTCTCTAATTACACCTGCTTCAACACGTCAGCTTCCAAGGTGTACAGTTGCTACTGGCTAAACTTTGACCCGAGCGTGTATGTTAGAACCCAAGGCATTCTTGGGCTGTTAAAACAATGACTGGTAACAAGAGGGAAAATTTACACAAAATAACCTAAATCTAGATTCTTTGGTTTACAAAATATAGCTTGTCTCCAATATCTAAGAGTCCAGTCTCTTAGGCAAGGCACCCAGAGCACTTCCACCTTTCGATTCCTTAATATGATTTTCTGTTTCCAGTTCTGGGTTCACAGCTCAATTCTGCATTCACAGCTGAGAGCCCATGAATCAACATTTAGTCCCAAGGGCCATTTCCTCATAACTGCATTGAAAACTAGTTCCATTCCAGAAGAGTTGGCTATAAAGTAAAACACATTTTTTTCATTTGTCTTCAATATCATTTTGCAGATGTACTTCACTTCTTCCCAGGATGAGAGTGGCAGAGGAGAAGCTTCCATTTCCTGCTGATTTTTTCAAGAGGCAGCATACCATAGTCCAGTACAGTAGTCAGGCACAGTAGTCCTTCTCCACACTCACCTTGAACTTAACAATAACAAGTGGCAGAGGAAACTAAAAGGCAAAAGAAAAATAGGCAGATCTGGGAAGTCTGGAATTCTCATGTTTTTCCTCACTTGATAGCAGCATATTGAAATCTAAAGCTTTATGCAAAATAGAAAGAAAAGCGAAAGCTTAGCAGATGGTAGGCAGGCAGGCAGCTATGAGAGGGCCAAGAGGCAGAAATATGCTAACCAAACTGCAAAACAGAATGGAACTCTGCACAGAACTCCTCAGTTCCGGGCAGCTGACCAGGCTCACCTTTGTTCTCTCCTAGTGCACCTGGCATTGACAGCCTGCTCCCTGGTGTGGCACCATCCCTTCCTTAGGAATGAGATACACTTCTTCTAGGGCTCCTTTCCTATGCTGTTTGTGGGAAGAGGCACAAAAACACCTGACAGGTTTTTCAGGGGCTTATACTGCTAGTGACCATAGGGAACCCAATAAGGTTTTTGAAAAGAAAAGACAAATTCCCAAATTACAGAGAGTCAGAAAGGTAATAGTAGGGTAAAAACATGAAGATATATTTATCATTAGTGTTAAAAGGAGAGGCAGAGGATGATATGGAAAATAAATTGTAAAAAAAAATGCATTTAAATAGAAAAAGAAAATATGGAAAAACTTTAAAATGAAATGTAGGGTGGTGACATTAAAACAATTATTAAACATTTAAAATTTATTTTAGGGCCGGTGAGATGGCTCAGCGGCATAAGCGCCTGCCTGGCAAGCGCGAGGGCCCGAGTTCGACTCCCGGAACCCACATACGAAAAAGGGGCCGGTGATATCGCTCAGCAGCACGGGTGCCTGTTGGCGCGCGAGGTCCTGAGGTTGACCCCCGGTACCCACAAAAAAAATAAAAATAAAATTTATTTTAATGAATGTACAATTTAAAGAGCAATCCTTGTTCTTTGTATTTGTTTGAATGTAAGTGTAACGGGGCCTAATCTTCAACATCTTTCATTAACTCTTTTTTTTCAATTATTTAGGCAGAAGACATTATTGAGCACTTGTTACAATAAAAAGATTGTCTCTACCCTTTAAAAATTCACAGTCTAATACAGACTCATGATAAAGATGATGGCACAAATGGCAATTTTAGCAGTAAGGTGCATAGAAGAGTACCCGGCACATAGCTGGCAATCAAAGAACATTTATTAAATGAGTAAGTTAATAAATCACTGTTCCAGAAGGAGGATGACTTCAAAGAAATTTAACTTGTGTGCGCTCTTCCTCCCCCACCATAGGAAATTGCCCAACATTCACCAAGAGCATCTTTCTTTTGCAGTGATGTGAGGGAGCCGTGGAATAGTGGAGTTGAAGGAACTTCTGACACAGTCCTTCTAGTCCAGCTAGCACCCTAGGAGATGGGTACTTACAGGAACTGGAGGAACAGAGCATTAAGAATTGGACCACAGGAGCCCAAGCAAGAAGCAGTAAGCAAAGAATGGAGGGAGTGTACTTGGCCAAACCAAGAATGGAGGAAGTAAACAGTACTTGGTCATCCTTGAAGACCTGCCCAAGCCAGGCAAGAATCTGAGTCACCGGTTGCTATCATCTGGAGAGGGTTTGCTCCCCAGAGGTTTGTGTGCTGGAGACTTGGTCTCTAGTATGGTGGTGTTGAGGTAGTAGAACCTTTAAGAGGTGGGAGGTGGGGCCTAGTGGAAGTAATTAAGTCACAGGGTCACCACTCTGGGTAGGGACTAATGCGTGTATCATGGGACTACATTAGTCTCTGAAGGTTGCTTTACACCTTGAAAGCAACCTCTGTCCTGAGCTCCAGAATTATGTATTCAATTGCCTGCTCGACATCTCCATTTGGACTTCCATTAGACACCTCAAACTTAAATTCAAAACAGAACCATGGAGCTTTCTTCTTCCTCCAAACCAGCTCCTCTCCATGTCTTTTCCATCCATGTAACAGCACTATACACACCTACTTGCTCAGGCACAACTCCTAGGTAATCTTTGAGTTCCTTTTTCCCTTTACACCCCAATCCAATCCACTCAAACTCCCGGCAATCGTCCTACCTCAGCCTCCGGAGTGCTAGGATTATAGCAGTGCACATGACCACCATACCCAGGTTGATTAGTGTCTTGATGAGTTAGAAAAAGTAAGAACTTTGTGTGTCATTTTACTTCTACACATGAAAAGCATCCTTCACATGTTACCTCATTCCATCCTCACATCAGCCTTGTGAGGTCATTAATATTATTCCAGTTTTACAATTGAGAGAATAGACTCTTGGAGCTTAAATGAGCTGCCCAGGGTCACACAAAAAGCAAGGGGGAAACTGCTGCTAATTTAGCAGTGTCAGAAGGACCTGAGCAAAGTGTTAGGAGGGAAGTGAGGCCTCAAGCCATAAAATAGAAAAAAGAAGGCAAAAAGTCAAGGGTGAAAGGTAAACTCATCCACCCAGAGCTGGGGTTTTAGAGTTTTTCGTTTAGTAAATGGATGAGTCTGGTATCCAACGGTTTCCACATTCTTTCTGTAAAAAAAAGTCCCTTCCCTGGTTACCTTCTCCCTAACATGGAGGCTTTACTTGGATATGAATGTTAACAAGGATCCTATAAAGATTTCTAGGAAATTTATTTATAATTTACTGTTTCAAAAGTTTTTTCTCCTCACTTTCCGTCCTGAAACAAACAAGAAGTATAATTGCTCAGAAACTCAGATTCTAGTCAAAATCTAGGGCTGACCCACCTTAAGCAGGACATCTGGTCCTGCTTGTAAGTTTTGTTTTGGTTTTTTATAGGCAGAAGGAAACAAAACCAAATCAACCTGTAGACATGCCTATAGTCTCCTCTATCAAAATCCTTAAAGGTGACCTCTAAATCCTGATTGATTGTTTGCAGGGAAGAAGTACTCTCAGTCAACCTGGCTAGACTCAAAGGTAAGGAAATAGGGACCAGTCCACAGTTCAGAAGTAGAGTACCTGCCTAGCATGTTGGAAGACCTGGGCTCCATCCCCAGAACCGTGTGCACGCGCGTGTGCACACACACACACACACACACACACACAGAGGAAAGTAACATTTTTTTCTAGCCTTAAAATTCCCCTGGATGATGTGTTATGTACATGTACCAACTCCCCAAGGTGAATGTAATCATTATGTACTGCAAACATGCACTAATAAAAATTTTTAACGGAAATAACATCCATTGGGTGACATCTACCTTTATATATATTTTTTCATTGTAGTGTTTCAAGAACTGTCTCCTACTAGTTTTATTTTTTGGTTTTTCTTTTTTTCATTTAGGTCCAGAAAAGCATATTTTTAGTTTTTTTCTTCTCATCTCCCACATGCCAGTTAAACTCACTTATTTCCTTTATTCAAAGCTGTCTTAAAATACAGTTTTCCAAAGGAAGAAAGTTACTGAACCATTACTTTATGTATAATTCTGCTTATATTTCTTTTTCCCTTCATATCTGTAGATAGCTATAGTCTTTAGATTGAATAGTTTATATCTTGTTGCAGAAAAGCTACATGCTCTTTATTGTCTGTAACATATTTCTTGTTTTGTTTTCTTCTCTTTTCTTACAGGTTTCTGTGTGTGTGTGTTGGTGATAATGTAATGAGAAAAGGGTAAGATTCATCTTTCTTTCTTTTTTTTTTTTTTTTTTGTGGGTACCGGGGAGTCGACCTCAGGACCTCGCGCGCCAACAGGTGCCCGTGCCGCTGAGCGATATCACCGGCCCTTTTTTCGTATGTGGGTTCCGGGAGTCGAACTCGGGCCCTCGCGCTTGCCGGGCAGGCGCTTAAGCCACTGAGCCATCTCACTGGCCCAAGATTCATCTTTCTTTATTCACTCTTAAAAACATATCATCTCCTATGTTTCAGTTTATACATGGGCTTCCATACTGGAAAATAGTACGACTAGCTCTGCAAGTCTAGGATGGATAGTCTGCAGTCATATATTCAACAAATATTTCTTAAGCCCCTATTGTATGTCAGTACTCTTTTAGATGTGGTAATATACAGCAGTGAAGAAAATAAATCAAATCCTGCTCTCAGAGATCTTATAGCCAGTATGGATGATAGAGAAAAATAAAATAAATAAATATATAATTTAATGTCTGATATGTGAGTAGATATATAGGACAGCAATAAGTGTTATGTTAAAACATAAAGCAGGGCAAGGACAGTATAATTTGTGTTTAAAAATAGATGAGAGGAAGCGATCTACTGTACTCCAAGGTGACCATGGTTAATAACAATGTGGAATGTTCTTTGTTGGTTTGTTTGTTCACTGTAGTGGGGATTAAATCCAGGGAGTACTGGGGTGTATCTTCAGCCCTTTTTGGTTTTTTATTTTGATACAGGGTATTGCTAAACTGCCAGGCTGGCCTGAACTTGCCATCCTCCTGCCTCAGCCTCCTGAGTAGCTGGGATTACAAGTGCGTACTGCCATGCCTGGCTTTCAAAATCACTTAGTAGCCAGGCATAGTGGTGCATGTCTAGAATCCCAGCACTCCGCAGGCTGAGGGAGGAGGATTGCCACAAATTCAAGGCCAGCCTGGGCTACATAGTGAGTTCAAGGCCAGCCTGAATTACATAGCAAGACCCTCAAAAATAAGATCACTTAGTAGATTTTGAAAATCACAGAATAGATTTTAAGCGCGCGTGCGCGCGCGCACACACACACACACAAATGATATGTGAGAAAATGTGTATGTTAACTAGCTCACTTAGTTATTCCACAATGTATACATATTTCAAAGTCACATGTTGTACATGAAAAATACACACAGTTTCTGTCAATTAAATTTAACTGGGGCTGAGGTACACCTCAGTGGTAGCATACCTGCCTAATATACATGAGATTCCAATCTAGCATACACAAGACCCTGGGTTCCATTCCCAGCACAACAACAACAACAAAAAAAAAAAAAGAAAGAAAGAAAAAAGAAAATACTAATAATTTTTAAATATAGCAGATGAGGAACCATATAAAATATGGCTCTGGAATTAAGCTGTTTGGGTTTTTATCCTGGCTCTAACACTTATGAGCTGTGTAACCTTGGGAAAACTACATAAGTCATAAGACTCATAATTACATAAGTCATATAATTCAATTTGCACATCTATAAAGAGAGGACAGTAGTAATATCTACTTCAAAGAGTTTATGTATTTGTTATTGGTTGATTTCTTGATGACAGCCATTCTTTCTGGAGTGAGATGGATTCTCAGTGTTGTTTTAATTTGCATTTCTTGCATGACCAGTGATGTTGAAGATTTTCTTCATATACAGTATTTATTAGCCATTTGTACCTCTTCATCTGAGAAGTGTATATTCATTTCAGATGCCCATTTTGGATTGGGTCTTTAAATTTGGGAGGTGTTTTTTTTTTAATTTTTAAAGTATATTCTAGATATTAGTCCTTTGAGGAACAGCTGGCAAACTTTTTTTTTATCTTTTTACTCTGCTGGTGGTTTCTTCTGCTATGAGAAAGCTTTCTAATAAGATGAGATCCCAGTCTTTGATTCTTTGTGATAGTTCCTGTATAGTCGGGGTTTTGTTCATAAAGTCTTTGCCTACATCTATGTCTTCAAGAGTTTTACCCATTCATCTTCCAGCAGATTGTGTTTCTGTTTTACTATTTAGATCTTTGATCCATTTCAATTTTAATTTAGTGCGTGGGAGAGAGATGGATCTAAAATGCTGATGAGTCTGTGGGGAAAAAGGAATCCTTCTCCATTGCTGGTGGGAGAGTAAATTGGTACAACCACGATGGAAATCACTATGGAGATTCCTCAAAAAACTAAAATTAGGGCCAGTGAGATAGCTTAGCAGCATAAGTGCTTGCCCGGCAAGCGAGAGGTTCTGAGGTCGATTCCCGGTACCCACATTAAAAAAAACAAAACTAAACTAAAATTAGAGGTTCCATTTGACCCAGGTATTCCCCTTCTAGGTATCTTCCCAAAAGAGTTAAAAGCATTGTACTACAGTGATACATGCATATCCATGTTTACAGCAGCACAGTTTATAACAGCTAAATCTTGTAAGCAGCCCATATGCCCATCAACAGATGAACGGATAAAGAAAATGTGGTATTTATATACAATGGAGTACTATTCTGCCATAAAGAAGGATAAACTTGAGACATTTTTAGGTGAATGGATGCATCGAGACCATAATTTTAAGTGAAATAAATCAGACACACAAGTTTAAATATTACATTGTTTCTTTTGTATGAGAAACCCAAAGGATAAATGAGGAGCAAAATGGAGGATAGATATTGGGAAGTAGAAAGAACATGTTCAGATGAGAAGGGGAACAAGAGAGAGGGAGAGGAAGGGAAGGAAGGGAAAAGGGATTTTTTAGAAAATATATTTGAGGGAAAAAAAGGAAACAAAGCTTTTGTAAATTGGGAGGGGGAAAAAGGGTTGAAGGGAGGGGAGGAGAATGGGAAAAAAAGAATTAAAATATATTATGTACAGGTATAAATTCCCTATAATGAATGTCATCATTATATATGACAAGCATGTACTAATAAAAGAGTTTATATAAGGATTAAATGAATTAAAATACATAAACCACTATCCTCAGTGCCTGGTATATAGCAAACACAGTAACTGCAAGCTATTACTATTGTTAAGAAGAACAGGGAATGATGGGGGTTGCTGTTTCAGAGAGACCATTCAGAGTAGCCCTATCTAAGGAGCAGAGTGAAGAGAAGGAGAGAATCCTGCAGCAGCTGGAGGAAGAACCTACTAGGCAAAAGGAAAAGCAAGCACAAAGGAAAACAGGTTGGTAGCTTGAGCAGAATGATTGGGTAAGTGTTGTAGGAAGTGAGGTAAAAGAATAGACCTAGGGCTGGGTCACTGGGGGCCTTACAGAACACTTCAGGTGAGAAGCCAGGAAAGGGCTTTCAGCCAAGCAGTGTCATATCAACTGTTGAGAAGAACCATTCAGCTGCTTATGTGGAAAATAGGTTACAAAGGGGCAAGATAGCTGGGTGTGGTGGCGCATGCCTATAAATCCCAGCATTTAGGAGGCTGAGGCAGGAGGATCTATGCCAGTGCAAGGCCAGCTTGGGTCACATAATGAATTCAAGGCCAGCCTGAACTACACAGGGAGACCCTGTCTCAAAACAAAAACAAAACAAAACAACAACAAAAAAGGGGGCAAGATAGCTTGTTGTTAAATCTTATCACCATACCACTGAAGTCAAGATATATTGATACTGTAAGTAGGAAAAAGCAAGGCAAAGAACAAAGTGCACAATATATTACTATTTGCATAAAAAGAAATCTATATATGTGTGTTTGTATACATATATGTGTAGACATTTTATATATATATATATACTAAACATACATAATCTGTATATATTACATATATATTTCCTTGCATATATAAATATATATATATATTCTCTAGAAGAAATCTCTAGAAGAAAGGATATGAAAGAAACTGGTAACAGTTATCCTTTGGAAAGAGGAACTAAGTGACATTAGTGGAAAAGAGATTGGCTTTTGTACCTTTCGAATTTTGTTCTATATGAAAGTACTACCTAGCTAGGAATAGATAAATATAAATAAACTTTATTTTTTGAGAAAGTGTCTTGCTTTGTAATCCAGGCTGGCCTTGAACTCACTATGTAGCCCAGGCGGGCCTTGAACTCACAGCGATCCTGCCTTAGCCTCCTGAGTGCTGTGTTTACAGGCGTTCACCATCTCGCCCAGGTCGATAAATAAACTTCAACATTAAAAGGGAAGAAAATAATTTAAATTATTTTTCCCAGATGTTAAAAAATGGTAGTAGAAACTGTGTTGAAGGATAAGACTATAACCAGTGTACCACAATGAATTGGATGCTTCAGAGGAAGAAGTAAACATCACCACAAAGGCACTCGCATGCGGAAAATAAAAACAATACAAAACAAAACAAAAATGAAAATGTTTTTCTGTTTACTTTTCACTTCAATGACAATTTAAATTGAGTACTGTCAATTCTGTACAATTATTGTGTAATACTTCTATTTTTTTAATTTTGTAGGATAATTCTACTGCTTCCTAGCAGTAAATATTTGTAAAGTCTGAAGCTAGCCTGTTTTTCCTTTTATCTTCTCCAGTACTGAGGATTGAACATAGGGCCTCACATACGCTGGACAAGCATTCTACCACTGAGCTACACCTTCAGTCCTTTATTTTTTATTTTGAGACAGGATCTTGCTAAGTTTCCCAGGCTGGCCTTGAATTTGTGCTCCTCTTGCCCCAGCCTTCCAAGTTGCTGGGATTACAGGCATACTGCACCACATATGGCCATCTTCATGTTTTTATTTTTCCTGAACTCTCATATTTCTATTTTGTATTCTTGTTTTATGGAACTGAATTTTATACAGATGATTTTTTAAAATTTCATAACAGTTTGGTTTCAAATTTTATCCGCTGCATAGTGGTATTGCTTCCTCTGCCGTTTACTTTGAGGATTTTGGTTGTCCCATTCCCACAAAGCAATTTTTTCCCTATGTTATTTGTTTGTTTATTTTATTATTATTATTATCATTATTATTATTATTTTGGCAGTACTGGGGATTGAACCCAGCATATTGCATATGTGTGGCAAGTGCTTTGCCACTGAGCTGTCTCCAGCCCTTTTAAAAATTGTTTTATTTTGAGATGGGATCTTGCTAATTGCCTACACTGGCCTCAAACTTGCAATCCTCCTACTTCAACTTCTGAGTAGCTGGATTACAGATATGTACCACTGTGTCCAGTCCTGTGCTTTTTAAAGCTAATTTTAAATAAGGCAAAATCTTATGTATTTTCTAGAGAGGCCAGGACTGTATAGATCGGTGGTGGCGAACCTATGGAATGCATGCCATAGCTGGCTATTTGTACCATTGAAAGCTCTGAAAGGTTCTCCATCACTGATATAGATGATCACCCAAAATTCTCGTAACACCAGGTTTCATGGTGTGACTCAGTTCCTTTAGGTTTTCTATCTCTGCAGCCTCCTTGAGGTCAGCACCACAGGCATCAAAATACAGTCTTCCTCCTCTCTTTCCTCAGCAGCAGATCACTTCCTGAAAAATATGATTAGTCTATGATAATTCCTGCTCAAATTGACTTCCTCAGCTTTTTCTCAGTACCAGACTGTGCCTGGAAATTCCCTACCACCAGAACCTCATTCTATTACTATTAAAAAGTGATTATTGATTTTGTTATCTATGCTTTAGAGTCATGGGTTCTGCAGCCCCAGGCTCAGGCTCAGTTATCATCCAGTACAGAACTGGGATTATTATTTCTCATTCTTCTCGTTACTTTTGTGTTTTCTAAAAGGAGAAGCAGAAAAGACCTAACTTTTCTTTATCATATTAATACCTGGATACCTTCAAAAGATAATCTTGCATTAAATTTTGCCTGGCATGTGTTAGTTACTTTTTTCTCATTGCTGGGACAAAATACCCGACACCCAAAGTTAAAGGAGGAAAGGTTTTATTTAACTCACAGTTTGTGGAGGTTTCAGTCCATAATCAGCAGGCTCCAAGGCAGAGTGGCACATGGCAGAGGGCAACCGTTCATGGTAGCAGAAAACAGCAAAAGCAACAAGAGCAAAAAGGGAGGAGCCAAGAGCAAGCCTCTTTCCCTCCCTTATACTGCATGCAGGCTGCCCACCTAGGGTGGGTGTAGCACTCTCACCCATCATCCCAGCATTGGACCATGAGTCAATCATAAACTCTAGAAGCCCGCACCCATGACCGCATGAGGCGTTGGGGGGACATCTAAACACAAACCAAAACAAGGCATTTAACAGATCCTTTTAATTTAATATCTTCTTAAGTTCTGGGAAATATTTTTCCTTATTTCTTTGACAATTTTATCCCTTTTTAATATTCTCATAATCCTACGCCTATGTCTGTGTGTCATTTGGTGGGGATTGATCATGGGACCTCATGCATCCTAGGACAGTACCCGATCACTGAGCTCCCCCCACCCCTCATGTCTCTTATTTCATAACACGAGTACATGTTTTTTCTTTCTCCCTTTCTCTCTTTCTGTCTCTGTCTCTGTCTCTCTCCATTTTATAATGGAAGAATCAGCTCAGTTTTCTAACTTGCTGATTGTATATTCAGCCCAACTATTGGGTCTAGCAATTACATTTTTAAACTCCCATGAAATCTGCATGTTTCATAGCCTCTCACTCTTACTCGGTTGTGATATGCTTTAAGTAACTCTGAGGATATTGTGTTTAAACTTTTCCTCTGTCTTTCAATAACTAATTTTTAGAATGATCATTGAATGTGATTTTCTTTTTCATGCTCTTGGTCCCTCCAGAATGTTGAGTCATACGTTGCTGGCCCTATTTGTAGGTTCGTTTCCTCATTTAAATGAGAACTGTTTACCTGGTAATGAATGCAAGTTTTGACTACAGGACTCTGCCTCATGGGATTGGTAGGAACAAGCAGACTATATAGGTGACTTCTCTTCTTAGCAGTTTCCCTAGCCCTCCTTTTTCCCTAACGTTAGCTTCTTCTGGAGCTGTGGCATGCTGGTAGATATTTAACAACCAGTTTAGGGGTGGAGGGGTAGGTCCTAATTTGCCACATTTCCTAAGTTCCATGCTTTGGAAACCCTCCTGCCCCAGCCAATTTCAAGCTCGCAATATAACATAAGTGAATGGAGGCGATGGGAAGAGATGTGCACAGTAGACCCCCATGAGCCTGGCTTCCTTCAGCACACCACCGTTCTGTAGTGACTGTTTTAGAAACTTACCCTTACCTTTCACCTGTGCTCAGACAAGGGAGCAACTCCAGGAGCTGCTGGGGTCTTACGGCTGTGGCTCAGTTATTTATCTGTTTAGTTAACTGAGTGCTCTGTTCCCTTTAATGGCTTTATGACCTTCCGCCATGCTAGGTTTTTCTCTCAAGCAATTCTGTTTTGCATTCTTTAAAAAAAAATTCCATATTATGTTGTTTGCTTGCAGGAAGCAGCCTTTTTGGTTGTCCTGTGCTGTTTTGAATCTATTTTTCAATTTCTTCACAATTTCAATGGAATTTGGAGAAGGAACAAGAAAGCGGAAGTCCTTCTATTTCATGCCTTAACTTGTTTTTATCGGAAGTCACTTCCTCATATGTCTTAAAAGTTCATCTCCTCCCACGGCCAGTGGTTTTCCTGTGAGCTCATCATCCTAAATGATGTTTTGACCAAGAAGGGCCACTGGCTCCTGAGAGGCTTCTGAGGAAACCTGGGTAGCCAGCCTGAGGCTGGGTGCTTGTCCACCTGGGCTCCAGCTGGGGCATGCACACCTGTTCAGGGAGGCCACGCACACTGGCCAGAGAGGAGAAGCCCGCACATGCCTGGGCCGGAGAGCGGTGAGGGGGACGGGGAGGCAGGTGTCTTCCCACAGTGACAGCAGCAAGGGGATGCATGTTCATTCTCACAGGTCCAATGAGGGGACTCGCAGATTCACTGGGAAGGTAGGTGAAGGTGCTCAGGCCCGGGTCTCTCCTACCTGACTCTGTGGTTGATGCTGCTCAGACCCCAACACTTGGAAGGCCCTCTCTGACCAGGAGCAGCTTTTATGTTCTCTGGAAACATGGCTAGGTGGGTACAAAGAGTGAGTCCATTCCTGGGTTGGAGTCCCCGCTAGACTAACTGTGGCAGGCAGTATGCTGTGCTTTCACATGAATAATCTCATTTAATCTTCAGGACAGTCCTCCAAAGTAAGTGTTGTCATCATCCTCAGTTTGCAGATACAGAAACTGAGGCATGGAAAGATCATTCAGCCAATAGGTGGTTGAGGCTGGGGCGTGCACACTGGCCGGAGAGGGGACGCCCACGTGCGCCTGGGCTGGAGAACAGCAAAGGGTACAGGGAGGCAGAGGTGTCTGATGTGATAGCTGAGATGATAGCTCTGTGATAGTTGTGATCAGTCCCTACCGGGGCTGGCTTCCAGATAGGTGTGGGCATGTTGTGGCTTTCCTTTTGATGGAAAAACTCCCAAATTACTGTCAAATAATTAGGTAGCTGCAGTTACCCAGGTTCTTCCCAGGTACGCAGGGTCACCGGTGGGTGTAGTAGATTATGTCCCCTGTCACATAAGAGGCAAGATTACAGCAAGCTTATCTCCTGGTGACAGAATGTATTTTCCTTAAACAGGAAAATTTTTCCTAAACAGTAAAAACATTATCTCCCATCTCACAGGCTGTTTTTACATTGTGACTTTGATACTGTTCCCACTTAGAGATATGATCCATGTTTTGTCCCCTTGGCACCGATTACAGTGCAAATAATGCTATGCGACTTTTGAGGCCAGGTCATAACTAGTGATGCAGCATCCATATGGTTCTCCTGGGACACTTGATCTTGAAACCAAGCGCCATGCTGGGAAGAAGCTGGTAGGCCATGAAGAAGTCCCACGGCCAGGACGTGGTGCATCCTCAGCTGTGATTCCCAGCCTGCAGGTACCCCGAGTCACCAGTCATGAATGAGTCATCTGGACAGTGGGTCCTGCAGTCCCCAGGCAAGAGACTCCAGCCAATGAAATGTGGGACACAGATGTGCTTCCCTTTTAAGCCCTCCCCAAATAGCAGGTTCATGAGCAAAATAAAGGATTGTTATTGGATATCACCTGTTTGTCTCCATAAAAATCAAAGCTTCAGTCTCATGAGGGAATTTTCTTAAGAGTCTAGTAGTCATCAAATTTTTGCCACAGCTTTCACCAAATTGTTAAGCTGTTCCAAGGGGTATGAAAACATAAAGAGCATATTTACAGACTTCCCTGATTCTCCTTTTTACCTTTAAAGCTTTACTGTATTTGGAATATATATATATATGATTTGATAACCAGTTATCACACAACTGTTTATTAAATTTTCCATCATTTTATTATTGATTTAAAACATCATCTTTAAGCCGGGTATGACTGCACATGCTTGTAATCCCAGCACTTGGGAGGCTGAGGCAGGAGGATCATTGAGAGTTCCAGCTCAGCCTGGGCTACACAGTGAGTTCAAGGCCAGCCTGGGTTACAGAGAGAGAACCTGTCTCAAAAATCCAAAAACCAGGGCCAGTGACATAGCTCAGTGGCATAAGCGCCTGCCCGGCAAGCGCGAGGTCCCGAGGTTGACTCCCGGTACCCATATTAAAAAAGAAAAAAAAATCCAAAAACCAAACCAAAACAAAAAAAAACCTTTATTGTAAGTTGGGTCCCTAGAGGCAATATTATCAAGGTAAGTATGAGCATGAAATAAACCTTCCACACAGAAGGGGACAGCAAGGAAACTTGTTAATTTTGACCTTTATATAGAGGGGAGGGGCAGAGGGTCTCTGCTAAAAATTCATAGCTACAAACTGGCACTTCCATGAATTTGTAGTCTGAATATTAGCTAAAATAAAAAACAAAAGCTCCTACCAAACCTCAAGCAGAAAATATATTTTAAAGTGGTCCTGGGACACTCATATGCCAAATAAGTAGCAGAGGTAAACACAAATCCCCTTTTAATGACAATACCTTTAATCCATGCCTCAAGAATTTCAACAAATAATTGGTTTTAAGGAACATGAGACCATCAAAGTTAAAAATAACAAACACAAGGAAACCGGGCACCATAAGTAAAAGTGATATCAAAAATACCAGAATCAGAGATACAAATAGAATTCAGATATTGAATTTATCAGACACAGTGTATAAACAGTTATGTTGAATATGCTTAAAGAAGCGATTGGAAATAATGAACAAAGAATAAGAGACTACATAAAATGGCCAAATTTGAAAAAGCATGAACTAGAACTTTTAGCTTAATAAAGTAGTTAAAATTTAAAACTCGATGGAAGGATTAAATGTACAATATATAGAATAAAGAACAGAATTAGTGAACTAAAAAGTAAATATCTAAAGACAATGAGAAAGACAAAAATATTAAGATATTAGTAGATGACAGAGTGAGTTCTAAAAACATTTAATGCTGTTCTAGAACCAGGCAAAAGAGAATGGATAAAAATTAATGTTACTATTGACAAACCTAGCATGTCCAGTCTCCCAAGCCAGATAAATAAAAATATTTCCAACTGGGTGTGGTGGTACATGCCTGTAATTCCAGCAGGCTGAGGCAGGAGGGTTGCTGTGAGTTCAAGGCCAGCTTGGACTATATAGTGAATTCAAGTCCAGCCTGAACTGCATAGTGAGAAGCTGCCTCAAAAAAAAAAAAAAAAAAAAGAGAAAAAGAAAAAAAAATTCACACTCAGATTCATCATAGTGAAATTGTGTCAAAGATATAACAGATATTAAAAATAGAGCAGATCACTTATAAAAAAATAAAAGTAATTAGACTGAAGCTGACTTTTCAACAATAAGTCTCCAAAGAAGGGAATAGTATCTTTTTTTTTTTTTTTTTTCTTTTTTGGTACCAGGAATCAAACTCACAGCCTCACGCTTGCCAGGCAGGTGCTGTGCCGCTGAGCTGCATCTCTGGTGTGGGAATATCTTTGCTGTGCTAAGAGGAAATAAATGTTTACCTAGGGCCGGTGAGACGGCTCAGCGGCTTAAGCGCCTGCCCGGCAAGCGCGAGGGCCCGAGTTCGACTCCCGGATCCCACATACGAAAAAGGGGCCGGTGATATCGCTCAGCGGCACGGGTGCCTGTTGGCGCGTGAGGTCCTGAGGTCGTCCCCCCGGTACCCACAAAAAAAAAAAAAAATAAAAAATAAAAAAAAAATAAATGTTTACCTAGAATTATGTACCCAGTGGAAGTATCTTTTAAGAAAGAAAGCAAAATTAAAAAGAAAATAATAAAAACTCTGATAAAATTAGAGTTTACAAAAAAAAAAAAAAAAGAAAAATGAGAGTCTACAAATAGATCTTCACTGAAGGAAATTCTAAAGTATGTGGTTTAGGTACGTAAACATGATTTTAAACCAGTGTGGCGGTACACACCTGTAATCCCAGCACTGGGGAGGTTGAGGCAGGAAGATCGTTGTGAGTTTAAGGCCAGCCTGGGCTACATAGTGAGATCCTGTCTCAAAAAATAAAACAAAAATTATTTTAGATGGAAGATTTGAGATATAATATATGGATAAATCTAAATGGTTTAAATATATGGTGAAAATAATACATAATTTATGTGTTTTTTTTTAAAAGACAGACCTAAAATACTATTTTAATGTGGCACATAAATTGGAAACATTAGTGATCAGTTAAAATATTCTAAGCTCCTTGGATTATTTTTAAAAAGAAAAAGATAAAATACTTATTAAGTTTAGACATCACTAGTTGAGAGCTAATGTATGCACAATAAAATGAGTCAACATAAAAGTATGAAATTAAAAGGTGCAACTTACAAACTAATAGAAAAGATGGGTTTAAGAAAGCCAGGTGCAGTGGCACATGCCCGGGACCCCAGATACTTGGGAGGTTGAGGCAGGAGGATCACAAGTACTGCGTAAGCCTGGGCAAGTTAGTGACTCTGTCTCAAAATGCAATTAAAACTAAAAAAAGGCTGGGGACGCAGCTCAGTAGTGCAGCACTTGCCTACCAGCATGTAGGAAGCCCACGCTGAAATAAAAAACAAGCTTAATCCCAAAAACCTCAGGAGAAAAAAAAAAAAGGTGATGGGATAGATAAAAGCAGAGATAAATCCATACAAACAGTGGAAAACTCAAATATAATAGAAGCCATAATACATAAAAATGAATTTAAAACTCAATTATTTTTCTTGGTATTGGGGATTGAACCCAGAACCTTTTTATTTTTCTATTTTGAGATAGGGTTTCACTAAGTTGCCAAGTTGCCCAGGGTGGGCTCAAACTTGGTATCCTTCTGCCTCAGCTTCCCAGAGTGTTTGGATTTCAGATATGTGCCACTGCAGCCTGCCCTTGTTATTAATATATATTTTAACTATTTTCTTTTCTTCTCCCTTTTTGCTAATCTATACAAGATAAATCAGTAGTACTTTCTAAATTTAATTCTTAGCATACATGATATGGTATAGTTGATACCAGAAATTTTAAAAAATCTATTCAGAAATCTGGAGCCAGGCTTGGTGGTAGAGGCCTGTAATTTCAGTGCTTGGGAGGCTGAGGCAGGAGGATTGCCATGAGTGTGAAGTCAAATTGGAATACGGAGTGAGAAGTCTCAAAAAAAACCAAAGCAGGGCCGGTGAGACGGCTCAGCGGCTTAAGCGCCTGCCTTGCAAGCGCGAAGGCCCGAGTTCGACTCCCGGAACCCACATACGAAAAAGGGGCCGGTGATATCGCTCAGCGGCACGGGTGCCTGTTGGCGCGTGAGGTCCTGAGGTCATCCCCCCGGTACCCACAAAAAAAAAAAAAAAAAAAAAAAAAACCAAAGCAAAGCAAAAACAAAACAAAAAACAAAAAACAAAAAACAAAAAAAAAAAAAAGGAAAAAAATGAGTTTCCTGGACCTCCTTAATAAATGTTCTATATCCCATAAAAAATAATCCAGGTGGATTTTGTTGCTGACTCTAGTTCAGTGGTGGTGAACCTGTGGCATGTGTGCCCCAGTGGGCACCCAGAGCCCTCGCTGATAGTACAAGAGCCAAGTCGCTCCAGACCTTAAAAGTGGGCAGCTGAAATATCTTCCAAATGTAAAAATGCATTTAGAGAATTCTGCAACATTTGCAGACAGTCCTACAAGCCATCAGGAAATCTACAAGGAATTTTCTAGTTAGTGGTGTTTTCTAGTGGTTTCACTAAGTCTGAAACTTTATGTTTATTGGGGTTGAACAAATAATAGCAAATAAATTCACTGAAGATAACTGGAGCCAGGCCCATCACTTGCAGAGAAGTAGGATAGAAAGGAGCCAGGCGACAGTGGAGGGAGAAGACTAGAACGCACCAGAGTGGAAGACGTCGGCACCAAGCTGCTTATTTTTATCGTCATACCGATATACAGACACGAGGGTACGATGGGTTAGCAGAGCTAATTTGTTTCCTTGCCTGTTTGAAGGAGAAGACACAGAGGAGTGGAAAGTCAGTGTGAACACACACAACACTCAGATCTTGGTTTCTAAATGCCATTCTCCGATACACAGGTGATCAAGGGCTGGGGAACATTTGAGGCGCTCCTGTCTTCATCGGTCTTCTCTATTTTGGGATCATGACTATTCCTTTGGTTGGCGAAACTACAAAGCTTGACTAAATCAGATAATGGGGCAAGACTGGTGGCACCTTGTTTCCTTACAAAGGCTGAGTGGGTCCAACCATCTCTTCCCCGCCTGCCAGCTATGAGCCAAACCAGAAAGTGGGGAAGCGTCCTCCGTACTGCCAGTGTGCGGTCCCGTCTACCCTTGTGACACAACCTGCAATCCGCGAGGCGCCACTGATCATGAGCATACTTACATGAGAGGTGCCTTTATCAGTCCAGGTCTTGACATTTTTGTCGGTGACAGGTTGCTTAAAAATTAGTACTATATTACTTTTTGTTAAAGCAGGGGCTGTGGAGCCACACTGGTAAATTCAAATATTTAGATTCAAACCCAGGCTCCACAAAATGTGCCTCTTTCTGTGAAAGAAGAAAAGTAGAACTTATCTCAGGGGCTCTCAAAAAGACTAAATGAGCTAATACAAAGCATTTTGACATGGTCCTTTCTCATCTATTGAACAAATATTTATTGAATGTTTATTTTGTTTTAGGAATTATTCAGGGAAATCCAGATACACGAGCAAACAAAATACGTAAAGCCCTGTCCTTTTGAGAAGCATACATGTTAACCACTTCTAGTTGTCATAATGGAACGTCAAACTCCCATGAACTCTCCACATCCTGCTAACTCAAAGTGAGGTCCATAAAGCAGCAGCTGGGGCTGGGGGGAAGCAGCGCCCATACACTACTTTGGAACCTGTAATGCACAGACTCAGGTCCCACCCAGATTCAGTGAATCGTGACACACCTTTTAACAGTGCCTGAGGTATACCTTAAAGTTTGACGTGTCCTGCTTTGAGCATAAACCCTGTATTTGGACTTAAGGAAACACCTTAAAAGTCCCCTATTAAGGGGAAAATGACATTGAAATTTAAAAACTGCGCTAAAAATTCAAGATTATTTTCATTTAAAAATACCATACCAAGCAAATAAGGTTAAGAATGGAAATCTGCTCATTCTATACCTAATGCCTTATGTTCCTACGAAATACTTACTGTAGCATCATTCTAGGGTTAATGTAGGTAAATGGCGCCCTCTAGTGGAAATATTTTGACTTACAAACTATTTGAAGCTAGAGTTCTAAAAGAACCTAATTCACTTTAAGAATTTTAACCCTGTAATCTCAGCACTTGGGAGGCTGAGGCAAGACTGCTGTGAGTTCAAGGCCAGCCTGAACTACATAGCAAGAGCCTGTCTCAAAACAACAAAAAAAGTGCCTCACTCAATTGACAAAGTGGAAAAAAAAAAAAAACTTGTAAAATCCTAGCATACATGGGAGAAAAGATTCAGGACACCCCCTTCCCTCAAGTGTAAAAAGGGTTTTTAAGCAAGTACATTTTTCAGTCTAAGTTGTGATAAATTTTACTGCTGAGAAGGTAGCAAATTAGGTGTTTTTCTATTTGAAATTAGGCGTTTTCCTGTTTTCACAGTGAGAAAGTACTTGAGGGAAGTTTATCAGAAGGTTGAATACAGAAGTGTAGAACCTGGCATTGTAGAAAACGCTGACCTCAGCTCAGGAGCAAACGCTTTCTGCTCTTCAGCTCCCGGGTCCAGTGGGCGGAATGACCGTCACACACCACACCAAGTGCTGCCATACATTCGCTTCTTCACACTGGTTTTATTATGAAGGGTGAACTCGCTAAAAAATAATAAAGGAGTATAGTATGGTAATCAGATGTCTTCTGTGATTCTGTGACGCTGTATGTGAAGCACCCATGATGTGTTTATGTACGATGCATTGCTTTTTAAAATTTTTTAAAAAATATTTTTTACTATAACGCTGGTAAAATTCTTGTTTCTGGGCATGCAAGCAGGGTGATTCTAAGTCTAAATGCAGACTTGTCTTAGTGCTTGCAGTTTTCAGCTTTACCGGGTAATGGCAAAATAATTTCCAAAGTAGGTGTATCGTTAAGGCCATTTTGCCATCATGAATTATTAACATTTCATACCACCTGAATTTTCATATTTTGCCAACTGTGAATGTAAAGATACTGAAACTCAATTCCGCCAGTTAGTGAATGTGATCTATGGCTCCCTTCCGTTTACTGGCTATCACATGGGCTGATTATTCAGGGGATGATTTATAGTTATGTACTGCATGACACTTCAGGCAATAACAAACCATATATTCAACAGTGTCCCCTAAGAGATTTGGAGCTGAAAATACCCCTGGTAACGTTTTTACTGTACCTTTTCTAGTTACCACCATGTTCCAACTGTGTATTCAGTGGTCCTGTGCTGTGCACGCTTGCAGTTTAGGAGCAACAGGCCCTATCATCTAAGTTTGTGCAAACACAAGGCAATGTTCAAATGACTACTTTCCCAGAACATATCCCTACCAAGCATGGCGACTGCAGAAGTGCACGTCTACAGCTTCGGTAATTTGAGTTGCCCTCCATGCCGCACCAGTCTGCTCCTACCAACGGATGAGCATCTATTTCTGCAGTCCCTAGATGTCGTCATGCCTGACTTTTGTCAGCATGCACAAATGACCTAACTGGAGTTGGACTTCAATTCACTGAATTATCTTTAAGAGCTAAATTCGGTCTTTTGTGTACTGGTATTCTTTGCCTATTTTTCTACTGGTTTTTCTTATGGAAACTGACCATTTTCTCTGAAGGGAGCTGCTAAGTTCCTCCAAATTTTTAAAAGCTTTGTTACACAGAATTTTACTGAAAAAAAAAATCAACTTTTTCCTTTCTAGACATTTAGGGTTCGTCTCACATAGAAGTGCTTGTAAGATTCATTTTTTTGAAGATTAGATTAAAAAAGCAATTTTCAATGTAGAAATTTTAATTGAGGCATGTAGAATCATGGCACACAACATGAGATATAAACCCGTATTTCTTTGCAAATATCCATTTGGTTTTCCCAATACTTCTCAAATAACCCATCTTTTTTCAATGATTGAAAGTATTATGCATGGGTTTTATGTGTATGTAGGTCTTTCCAGACACAGCTTAAGGCCAGCCTGGGCAATGTGACAAGAGCCTGTCTTAAAGTAACAAGAAGGGGCTGAGAATGCAGCTCAGTGGTAAGACCACTCGTCTAGCATGCTTGAGGCCCTGGATTCAATCTCCAGTACTGCAAAACCAAACCAAACCCCCCACTTTTTCTGGCTTCCTTTATGAACTCTAAAATACAGTTACAAAAATATCTAGTTACAAAAGCGTGTTGCTTAATCTCTTTGAGATGGTGTTTAAAATACTCTAAGCTGGTGATCATTTCACTTAACTTGGCCTTATGAAGACGAAGCCTAAGGTTGCTACTCTTAGAAGGGGACATTTTTTTTTTTTTTCTTTTGGTGGGTACCAGGGGTCGACCTCAGGACCTCGTGCGCCAGCAGGCGCCTGTGCCGCTGAGCGATATCACCGGCCCTTTTTCGTATGTGGGCTCCGGGAGTCGAACTCGGGCCCTCGCGCTTGCCAGGCAGGCGCTTATGCCGCTGAGCCATCTCACCGGCCCAGAAGGGGACATTCTGACTTCTATAGCTATTCAAAAATCTGCCCCAAACGACAACCTCCACTTTTGTTAAATTCAGTCACATTCATTACGTCCACATTTGTTAAATGTATTAGGTCATCTATAACTTCGTACCACACACCTTGGTTTTCTGACTTCAATGTTGAAGTATTTCAGGTGTTAACTTTTCAGCTTCATGGTTTGAAATGCACTGCAGGGCTAACAAGTTTTTGCTCAAATGATACACTCAGATTCTCCCCATCTTTCCTTGGTCCATGAGAAACAGCAAGCTGCTCCTACCATCACCTCCTTCCATATCCTGCTCTTTTTCTGACAAGCATGCGCCGTGTAACACACTATAAACCACGGCAACACTCGTCATAATTTCTAAGAGTGAAGACTTAGGAGTGAACAACTTCTGAATGCCCTCAAGTAAGACAGTTGTGTAGGTTGTTCATAGAATATGATGTAGTTATGTCAATGGGTACTAACTAAAAATATGGATACATTAGCCAGGAATGATGGGGCATGTCTGTAATGCCCGTGCTTAGAAGACTGAGGCAGGAGGATCACAAGTTTGAGGCCAGCCTGGAATACATAGTGAGTTCCACACCAGCCTGAACTATATATAGTAAGACTCTATCTCAAAAACAAGCAGCAAACAGAAGTATACAACATTACGACTATACATTCATATGCACAGAAATATACCACTGGGTAGTTGTTAAAATTCACTTAAATTGTTCACTTGCCATTCTTAATTTAATGAAGTTCTTGAAAAACCAATATAAAAAATAAAATTTTAAATTGTCATAGTGAGATAGCTGTAATATTCCTAGAAATGAACTGCACTAACAACTGGCAGAAATCCTAGGATTCTTAGTATAGCAATCCAATGTGTTACTGTCAATGGATTAGAAATCGTGTTAATTTTCCAAATTGTAATCTGCAAACACCTGAAATGAATACTGGGTTTTAGGAGGTTCTTAAATCTTCACACCAAATTAATAATGAGACTTGGAGATTAAGGACTACAAAATGGCAACCACAGCACCAGTACTTTCCATATTCCACTGCACAGTACAGAGAGAACCCAAAGTCAGAGCTGTGTGATTCCAACTGCCATTTCTCCCAACCATTCCTAAATAATTACATTATGTGTAAACTATGGAGTCAGATTATGAAATTACAAGATAAAAATGCCTGTCAACTAAAAGAATTGATGAGCCATCTTTGTCATTAATATAGTCACTTGAACTGAGAAAAATCATTTGCATAAAGTGGACAGGACTTCAGTTTCACTAAAATCTTAAAAGATTTACCAAAAAAGGTCCTTAGCTTCAGGCTTAAGATTTTAGCAACAAATCAGAACCTTGAACTAATGATTAGGCTGATTTTAAAGAACTTCTTCCATAATTTAAGTTCTAAATTCTGTAATCTCAGATTTTAACATGTGTTTCAGAACACAATACCCAAGTTCTAATTTGTTTTCCTGCCAACACAACTGTGCTATTTTGAATTTGCCTTCTCCTAAAATGTCCTAAATCTCAGCAGGAGACTACTGGACAGTTACGTATGCGAATTCCCTAAAACGTATTAAGACACTTGAATTAGTGACATGCAGCAACTACAATGGATTAAACCCACAGAAAAAAGTGACTTGTATAAATGTTAATTTCCAAAATGACAGGCCTTAACTTCTTGAAGGATGAACAAAAAGCCACAAAAGGACACATTCATACACACTCATGTGTGCAATCTACCCTTACATTTGTTTTGTATTCACAGCTTCACCTTTAATTCCCTTCTTGTACGGTAGCATCTCGTCCACCCTTGAACATACGAACCCAAAAACTTACCAATAATAGGAGTAAGTTAAAATGTAGGGAATACAGGATTTCAATGTGCTACATAAATAAGAAAACACTGAACTTAAAAAGTAAATGATACTGGGGCCGGTGAGATGGCTCAGCGGCTTAAGCGCCTGCCCGGCAAGCGCGAGGGCCCGAGTTCGACTCCCGGAACCCACATACGAAAAAGGGGCCGGTGATATCGCTCAGCGGCACGGGCGCCTGCTGGTGCGCGAGGTCCTGAGGTCGACCCCCCGGTACCCACAAAAAAAAAAAAAAAAAAAAAAAAAAAAAAAAAAAAGTAAATGATACTAGACAGTAAGAGTGCACTAAACTAAGAAAAATGACACATCTTTAACAAGAAAACAACGGGGGTGGTGGCTGGGGACCCACAAGACCTAGTAGGACCCGAAAGGGGAGTTGTGGAGGAAGCAAGCTCATTTCCTTTCATTAAAAATCAGAGTGCAACATCTATAGTTAAACAACTTTATTAACATAGTCAAGCAGTGATTAACATTCACATCTATTATGTCACATCATACAAATGTAAATACAAAAATTACTACAGTACAATATATATTCTCTGCATGATCCAAAATATTTGGTGGCCCCAAAAAACTCTTTTAAAATTCAGCAGCTTATCAAAAATTAAAACCATATTCTATTTAAAATGAAGATCTGTTAGCACAGAGTTAGACTTCAAGAAATATCAATTTAGTACAGTTTGAGAAATTGCAGGAGGGTATGTCTGAAGGACGCATTCTAACATAGTGTGGCAGGTACAGGGAACATCAGATTTAAAGCTTTTAAGCGTAACTCATACAACCTAAGTTGTCAGCAGAAAGATCCAGTTATTTATAACTAAAGCTAACACTACTAAATTATTGCACCCAATGTTAACATGAATATTAAGTGTAAAACTGCTTTATAATATGAAGTCATTTAAATCTCTCTTCTCACAAGATGATAATCTATTGAGTAGTTAATTATACAGTATTGTCTAATTACTATCTCCATAAAAATCCACCAAGCTCGATTTGGTAGTATACCCTAGTATACCCACAAAGGAAAACAACGAAGCATGAGGAAAAGTACAGTAGAACCCTTTACGGGGCTGACATTAGGAGGGGACCAACACTGCCTTGTAGGCTAACCGTGTTAACAGCGGGCTTTGAGAAAGATAGTCAGACCTGTACAATAGCCAATTCTGTATAATAAGCCACAATACTAGGGGATCCTATGGTAAATAAAAACTGTCATAAAAGGAAAACTACTGGCATTTCTATTTACTGATATACTGCTTGGCAAATAGATTTGGCTTGGTTTTAAAATATAAAAGTGAAAAAAAAATCACAATTTTAACTTCCTTCAAAATCATGCATACATTTAGCTGTTATGCATTTTTATCTAAACAACACATTCTGTCTGGGATACAAACCATAACAGTTGCTACAATTTAAATGTATACCTTAAAAATTAATATGCATAATAATTAGGCATAAAGAATTATCTATACATATGTAATGCCAATGGAAGAAAGATCTATGTAAGACTAAAAAGATTAGTCACAAGTTACCCAGCAAGTATACAGGTGAATGAAACCAAAAGTTCACGTGAAATTTAATTTTAAAGAGTCATTAAAAGTATTGCCATATTTAATACAGTACAAAATGCACTAAGTTGGCATATGATGCTACTGCATGGTATTAATACTAGATAATATTGTTAACACAGCTCACTATTGATCTAATATTTTACCTAGATTATCCCAGGCCTTTAAATATTTGAGGACTAGTTTTCTTACTGATACCAATGCCTACACCCCATTAACAGTACTAGTAGCAATAATTAGTGTTTTCCTCCCTTGCAATATTTGCAAAAATAATTCAGTAAGCAAAGCTGTGTGTTTTTGAAGTACTAACAAAGGAAGGATTTAAACTGCAGTTATTCATGATACACTCTTCTCTTGGAAAGAATGTTTTTGCACCGGTATCTGTTAATACATTCAATATGAATATAGATTAATTATATGAAGCAAAAACAAAGCAAAGCAAGCAAAGCAAACAAAACAAAACAAAACAAAACAAAACACATTTTTTTCCCCTCATGGCAAAGGTCTGAAGTTTAGACTAAAGAGTTTAAAACATAACTAGTTTAATTCTGGCATTTCACCTATTCAGAATAATTCTGTATGGGGGAGAAAATTTTCTGTTTTCAGTGTTTGGAAGAGGACCAAATTGAACACATTTTCAAATAATCTGCAGGCAAAAGGCTTACGAGGAGGGGTCTAAACCCCTTCAGTCTGCTAAAACTAGAAAAACAGGGAAGATTGCCAATGAGATACACCCCCTCCAAAAAAAAGCTGAAGTATGATGACCCTTTATAAACATGTCACAAAAACAAAAATGATTTAAGGGTATTCACCTGAGATAAAACTTGTATCAATATTTTATAACTGAGTAGACAAAGCATTTCAAGAGGAAAGTCAGTGGAATTTTAAAATATACATCTGATCTTATTTTACAATATATGCAATTTAAGCAATTCAGATCAATGAAAAAGTCTTAACCAAAAAAAATCACAGTGTTTTATCAATATGTTAATTACAAAAAAAAAAAGCTACTTGTTTTGTTTTTAAGATGTAATGGCTTGGTTAAGTGTTTTAAAGTCTATTCTGAAATCTAACTTGCATAACAAAAGCAAGTAGCAAAAATGTAAAGCATCAGAACTGGCTCTTAAAGATATTTACATGTTGATTATTTTGGAAATAACCAACGAAAAAATATAAAAGTGATTTTTTTTTTACACAGTATGAAGTCATTACATATTAGACAACACAAAAAGCAAAATTACTTCCTGAATAAATGAATATCTGTGGCACTAAGTTCACTTGCTAATGGACTGTAACATGGAACTGCCAAACATGCATTTAAATTACATTAAACATACTTTCTGTTTCCAACTTAGGTTGATCAGCAGCTTTTGTTCTGTTAGAATCCTTCAAAGAGAGAAGCTCAAACAGGAAAAAGAAGGCATATATAAAACAGTAAACACTGACCTCCTGAGGTTCCTACAACATAAAAATATTCAAGTAGAAAATCTACATCACTTAGCAGCGGCTATTTCTGTAGTTGACCACACTAAGAGCGTTTTAGTGTGTAAGGAGCAGATGAAGTAAGCCGTGCTCTAAGCATGCCAAGAGGCAGAAACACTGGAATGTAACAAAGACAACTCACAATCTCATAGACATTCAGTCAACATCCAAAACTACTAAGACTACACAAGAACTAAATTGCTTTATATATATATATCCCATGATGTATTGTTTCATCAGAAGAATAAATGCTAAATTAGAGCTTACCTCAAAAGATAACTTAAATGGCTTCTGCAAATTCCTGTGCTATACTATGTTATCTGAAATACAATATAAATCAAGAAGAAACAATAATCTCAATGGAAAAAAATGCAAAAAAAGAGGTTTAACCTAATATCAGGTTGCCAGTTATATTCACTTGATTTTATTTTCTATTTTAAAATTAAAATTTCTTTAAATATGGAAACAGGTCAAGTGAGTACAAAAATGGGCACAATGTTATATACACTTGCCTAATTAGAAACTAATTTTTAATCAGACAAGTGATAATATTACTTTTTGTCAATACAGAATCATTAATCACAGGTCAAGATAAATTTATTGAAGGTTTTTATGTACTTGTTTAATGCGTTTTGAGAAGAATTTGGCCATTTCTTAAAGATACTCTCTGATTCCAGAATATGAAAGTTAACCATATTAAGTTCTAAAAGGTATTACTATATTTAAGGACAAAACAGTTACCCTATTCAGGTTTTAGAGATCAAGAGCAACTTCTGAGCTCCCAGTAAAACAACTGAACTAGAAAGCAAAATGCCATATACCTTTGAATCTAACTTGTAATAATTCTTTAAAAATTGGGCATTACAAAATGATTTAATTTCAGGCTTAACAGGCCGAAATTTGCAAAGCCAAAGTAGAGAAAAGGAGGTGAAAGAACATGTTAACAACACACACACACACACACACAATAACGAAAACCTTTCTGCATGCTACCATGCATCAGAAATTTTTTGAAACAGTATTTATAAAGTTACACGCACACAGCTCAAACGTCAGTGCAATGGCTGTATCATTCAACACGTTTAGAGACTAGAACCATGCAAAGAGGAGCAACTGCTTATAAAAATGGTTATTCAGTATTTATTCTGCAATGCAAAGGTGACAAACTAAAATATAAAAAGGCTGTTATGGCTTAACATTTTTGTTGCAGATTAAATATGCAGCATTGAAAAATGGAAAGGCGTGGCTTCATCTCTGACCAGCAGAGTTAAAAAGAAAAATCTCTCCATTTTCCTTCATCATCATGGGATACACTGTTCAGGCAATCCAAATTAATAAAGACTTGCACTTTCATATGGACACAGGATCAAGTGTACCAGTTAGGTTTTCACATTCACAGTATATAAGAAAATACACATGAAAGGAAAAGTAAAGGATTAACTTAACAAGGATTTATTCACAGGAATACATGGTTAAGTAGAGAAAAATAACAGAAAAGCCAAACAAATGAAATGAAGAGGATCCAAACCAACTTCCACTCCGTAGCTTTTAACTTGCACCCTGTGTGCATTGTATCTAGGGCACAGAGGGCCACCAACATGCGCCAATAGTGTAGGAACCCTGCATTACATCCACTAACTTAAACATATCTTTAAGATCATGCTTTGAACAAAAAAAGGAAAGTCTAGAAGGCAATATGCTGAGTGGGAATAAACAATGAATTATAGCAATCATTTTCAACTTCTACAATTGTCTTTATGTGCCAACTAACACTTATGCAGCCTTTTACAGATCTTTTTACCATGTAATTTAACTTTTAGAAGTTTTGATAAAATCACTAGTAGTATATAACCATGCAGAAAGCACATCACACTGACAGCACAGAGGCAAAGATTTTGCACAGGTTTATCAGCTTTCCACATTGTGCAGGTTACACACAATACAATGTCAATCTTATTCCTAACAGATCCTAAAAAGATATTTCAAGGCCTAGCTGTAAACTACAGTACTTTATATATCTATATTCTTAATAAAAATAAAATCCACGAATCTTAAAAAAGGAATTTTAAATGCAGGGCTATACTGAATTGGTAAACTGCAAGACAAACTGGCGCAACATAGGTAAATGAATGCCAACCTCACTCTATGTGATGCAAGCATGCTACTTCCCACTAATTTAATTACTTTCAATCACTATGAGCCAGAATGCATGCCTGAACCTTAAACTGCACTTTAGAACAATGTGTTGGCCTAGAAATTAAATCTAATGAAGTACAACCATCAAATTATATCCACTAATGTTTAATGCAAAATTAAGATGTCAACTTCAGTTTGACAGACCCAACCCCACCTGTCCCTCCCTCCCTGCCCACCCGCAAAGGTAAAGGAGTGACTCATTTGGCATTTCACAGGGTGCTTCGGTGTTCAAATTTGTTTTGTTTTATTTCCAACATTTTCTGGGGGTACCTTAAATTGTAATTTCCAAGAACCTGCTTCTACTATGGGAAGGCAAGCTGATTTTAACTTTATTTTAGCTTTGTGTAGCTCATCAGCATGCAAAACACGGCCCCATAATGTGGGAACATTTATATAAAAACCTTTAAATTAAAAGAAGAAAAGCTTCTTTACCATATGTGTAACCCCATTCTTAGGTTTCTTTTATTGTGCGCTACAGATGTTTTCCTCTTTCTCTTCCCTATGCATCATTTATATATGGCCCTTGTTGGTACAACTCCCCATAATATTTCAGAATGTACTGTTTTGTGAGTAGACTGAATAGATTTTTTTTGCTTCTTCACATCCAGTGCGGAGTTGTAACTGGAGACAGATTTCCACCCACACAGGCTCCAGATGTTAAAACGTTTCCCAACATCCACTAACACAGTGACGGCAACACCTCCCTCCCGCCCTCCCAGCAGGGTTGGGACTGTACTGTATTCCCTACTGGTTTACCCTTCCCCCGTAAAGGGTAACGTTTTCCCTGGGTAGAGGCTCCCTCATAGTCTCCAAGACTGGAGGACCTGGAAGAAAAGAACAAAAACAATTGCATCTTTAACAACTGCTTCTTTCAGAGCCAGTGGAGCATAAACTTAAGTAACAATGCATAGCAATGCTATCTTTACCTATAAAAAATAGGAAATTGGACAAATTGTCTAAGATTACAATGGTTACAACCATGGCGTTTCCTTCTTCTATGGCCAAACAGTCACCTGCATCAGATATAAAAAGTGAGGCTGAAGTGAGGACACACACACCTGGGTGTGTAGTGCTTTGTATAGATGAAACATGCCTTATACAATGCCATCAGTCTAATTCTTCATACCTTTTTGAAAAATGAGCCCCCATAAGAACTGTTTTTCATCTCACAAGTCACTTTATTTTCTTCAAAATTAAACAGCACTTTCTTTAGAAGAATTACTTTCCTTCCAGAAAATTAAAACATTGCCCATTTTTTTAGGGTACCAAATATTAAGGAAATTTCAATCCATCAAAAGCCAAAAATAATTTTTTATTTTTAGCCGTCTGATGTTTTGGTGTAAGCACCACAAGTGTTCATTACCACACTAGGTTCACTACCTTTAGAGAGCATCCAAAAGTAAATTTTAACACCCACCCTCCCAACGTTTCCAATTAGCTATTCTTCCAACCCTATTCTATTTGGTTATTTCCTATGCTCACAATCCACTTGATTTTCCTGATACTCACTTTTTAAAATTCTAACACAATTTTAATGGGAAGAAATTAGGTAAGATTAATGGTTTACCTAATTAAAGTATTACCTGATAGTGATCTTTCTACAACAAAACCCTACTAACTCATGCCGAAGGGGAAACATCTGTGAATGTTGACGTAAACTCACAGAGGGTGAGTAGTCTGGAGGACAAGCAATCCCCTCTTCCCTATCTCGAAAAAGTGGGCGAGCAGTACAAAAGGGTAGGATAAAAAGTACTGATACAGTGTTAGAAAACTGAAAATTATTTCACACCTTGCCTTAGAAGAGTGATCATTACAGTTAATTCATAACTGGTGATGGGACTACAGAGGTAACAAATTTAAAAATGTTCAAGACTTATCAGCTCACTGTTGGACTTTAAAAGCTAAGTCATTCTTACCTACTGCATTCTCATGATTTAACAAAGTGAATCAAGCACTTCCAAAATGCTGAAGTCATAGAACAGCTCTAAGAACTCAAGATCAAAGTGCGAGGACACACACAAAGGACCTGAGGTATTTCTGAGGCTGCAAATCCTTTTCTACTGCCTTCTAGGTTAGGTAACTAGACAGTGAAGTACTTCCAGGACTAAAATCTAGCAGAGATTAAATAAACACCAAGCAACTAAGAAAAGCTCCTAAGTATAATTCAATTTGCTGTACATCATCTACACACAAACTCAGTTATATCCCCTGCCCTCCAGTCAAGGGGGTCTTAAGCCATGATCACAACGTTAAAAAAATCTCTCAAAACCTCGGTTCGCTATGTTCACCACGTTTCTAATATTTTCTGAGACAATGCAATGTGCTAGGCAGTATACTTGGCTTTGACACTATGCACTATTTAGAGTTTAATCCTCAGCATAACTGCAATGAGAGAACTCAAGTTAAAGAGATCAGAACTGTTAATCTCACTTAATAGTGAAGCTCAAGGAACAAGAGTCCAAGTGGACTTAGTCCTCTACTACCCCAAATCAAAACTGAATTTTCCAGTAATTATTTTTAAAACATAGTGCTGGGCACGTGGTAGTGATCAATAAAGTGCATGTTAAAGAATGAGGGTGAAGTGTATCTACTGAGCCAAAATACAGTTTTAATTCTAAATTGGTTTTCCCTAAAGCTTACAACATACAAAGTCTTTACTGTATCAGAGAATCATTTTTATCCTAGCACTGTGAATGATATCTCCACGTGGGGCAAAACTCTTTAACCCACCTCCTAAAAAGTTAAAACAAAGTAATATACCAACCCTGATTTCTTTTTATTTAGTACTCAAAGGGGAAATCATCTGTTTTACCTCACATAATGGTTTTTTTTAAAGAAAATTCTCTAGCTTTCACTTAAGTAATTTTAAAGCCCAACATACCATGGTATGAAACTATGTTTTAGTCAACCCCTACAGAACATAGCTGTTTATCCTATTTAACAGTTTTAGACTAAAGTCCTAACTAAATTACTTCATTCTGAAAATTCTCAAACTTCTTAAAACTTACCCCTAATTTTGGGACTGCAGCCTAAGTGTATTACATTAAACACCATAAAAAGCTGCAAGACGCTCTTTTAAGGGAAGAGGAAACTGGTCAGAGAAACGCCTCCAATTTTCATCCCCAACTTGATTTTTAAATCCATGAAGGATCTGCAAAGAGTGAAAACCATTAATTTATTAATGACAGAAGAGAAAAACTCAAATTTGTATAGCTTCTGGTATCAAACACTGTTGATTTTCTTGTTGGGTTCACAGCTGCAAATATAGCTCACTAATTTCAGTATTAGGTGATTCAAATTGTAACTGTATTTCTTACCCTGTTATAGCTATGTACTGACTGGAATTAATCAAAAAGGGATATTAATAAAAGAAAGAACTATACAGACTCAATCCCTGTGGCAGCCACTTAGATTTACTGTGTTCAACGGTTTCATCTTATACTCCAAATCTTAATTATCCATCTTGGAAAACATGCTATTTTCTGTGAGTGGAGTATCGGAACCACAGGAGTCAGTGGTACTGCTAGGGAAAGTCTTTTCAAACTGCCTGGTTTTCTGACAGAGCCACCGCCATATCTTTTTAATAAAAGACCGAGCCAATTTCTTTACTAAGAATGGAGATCGTCTAGTTCACCAATACTGGCTTACAGAGCCAAAGTATGAATTAAATTAAAAATAATTCAAACTTTTAAACTAGGATTTTCAGTCCCAAGATCCATCATAAAGATTTAGTAGTTACCTTACAGAACATGTCTCTGAGATCATCTTTTGGGTTAATCCATGATGCAACAGCATCACAAAAAAATATAAAATCCTGTAACAAGCAAGAAACACAGATCAGTATTTTACTAATCAAACTCATCAAAAGATATGTTAACCTCAACATTTATATAATGACAGACTCCAGGGTAAGAAAAGCATTTAAAGTCAATTAAGATCTTAAGGAACTGAACGATTACTTCATAGATATTCCTATTAGTCCATCATCAAGAAAGTATACTGGAATTCAATGTCCTACTATATATCATAAAGGAAATAAATGAGTAAATGTTGACTAAAAAAATGTTTAGCATCAGTAATGGACTGAAAGCACCAAATCAACATCAATAAAGTATTTCTTAATTTACTGCATTCAAGAATCTCTAATTCAGTAAGAACACAGTTCACACTGGCCGAGGAACAACATAAAACCTGTCTATACTAAGAACTTGATTAGAAATATAGGAATAGTTCTAAATTTTAAGATCCATGTAACTTAAATGAAATGACCAAAAGCCAGAAGAAACACTAATTATACAACTGTATAAATATCTCATCCAAATAAAACAGTGAAAAACCCAACTCAGATAATTACTTAAAAGATAATCAGATTATTCTCATTATAAAAACAAGGTAACAATATACTTTAAGTATTTCATAGAAATATTTTCTCAATTTTTTTTAAGGTTTTTTCCTTCCTTTTTTTGGGACCAGGAATTGAACCAGGGCCTTGTTCGCATTCGCAGGCTCTACCCTCCCGAGCAACATTCGCAGCCCATCTCCTCACTCCTGACTTGCACCGAAACATAACAGCTCAACACACTGCTGACGCTCGGATATGTCAACTACTTCAAACTGGTTAATTCCAACCAGGATTTCCCACATCTTCACACTTCCAAATTCGATGCTAAAAATTTAAAATACACAGAACACCTAATATCTGTATAGTGACAGGGGTCCCCTAAGTAGGAAAAAGATAAAGATAAAAGCCTCACTAAGCTTTATTAAGATCAATAGGGAAACTTCTTAAAAGCAGTTTCTGCCCTCACAGGTAGGCTCTGCAGTTAGGATAATTAGAAAGATGAAGGAGGGAAGAGCTAGCTAGACTTAGGAAAGGCACCAGGCAACACAATTACCAGAAAAGCCACCCCTCCCACCTGACAAAATGAAAGGGTGATTAAGAGACAGCCACCTAAGGACTCTTATTTAATATGTAAGACATGTACACGTGCACACACACACCTGCACATATACACATGCATGTTCTCACTAACATCAGTATAATATTGCACCAGATATACATGTACACATGTCCCCTTTACATACTCATTAAATAAGCTGCCCTCCCCCTTCACTTATTACAAAGGGATAGGAAGAAACCAAATGGCCAGAAGGCCTAGGGGTTAGGATCAAAGACAGTCAAGAGAACAGATCAGATATCGACAATTGCCCACATGGGAGATGGGAAAGACACTAGTCCCCAGTAAAGGGAGCCAGGGATAAGAGCTCCTGGGCTTTCAGCTCTGAAGCCCCCTACCACCTCACAGTAGCGGACTATCCTTTTTTTTTTTTCCCTATCTTTTTTCCCCAAATAAACTGTCTTTTGTTATACTAAACTTTGCCTTTTTTTAGTTCTTTATTGGCACCAGGTTTAGGATTGCTGGGAGCTGAGTTTTCAGCAGAGCAGTGGCATGGTGTGACACGGGTGTGCCAAGCTGTCCACCTCCAGACATAACATTTGTGATTAAAAAAAAAATAGTAATTCAAAAAGGAAGAAAGAAAGAAAAACGCTGGGTGTGGTGGTGCACCCCTGTAATCCCAGTACTTGGGAGGCTGAGGCAGGAGGATTGCTCTGCTCTGAGTTCAAGACCAGCCTGGCCTATATAGCAATTTCAAGGCCAGCCTGAACTACATAGTGAGACCCTGTCTCAAAAAACAAAACAAAATAAAATCCAATGGGAAGAATCTTCTTTTAAAATATGGCCTGTATCAAATCAGATACCTCTAAAACACATATGAAATGAAACAAAATTCTCCAGTATTGAACAGAAAGTTGATGCCTAGTTATTTTGCAACTAGGATCTTTCCTCTTAAATTAGTACTGGTTTGTCTAATATTAAGTAATTAATGTTTTATCAATGTGAAATTAGTCAAAAGGTTCCTTTTCAGTTCTAATTTGTACATTTTCCATGCCTATCACCATCAACTTTAATTTTATAATAATTTGTTTCTAAAAATGAGTCAACAAAACCCACAATAATACAAGATAAGAATTATCAAGATTCCAATTTAAAATGTTCAAAGTATCTTTCTTTTGAAAATGAAAGGTTATTTTCTTGAAAATAAATGCAAAAAAGTTATTGCTATAAAAACATTTTACAGTTTTATTCAAGCATGCACCTATAAATATAAAAATTATTTTTCCATACCCTCACACATTTCTTAATTGACTTCACGTGCCTTGGGTGTTTCGTAGTCTACAGCTCTCCCTTCTCTCTCTCCCTTTCCTTACAGTGCATCTACTGAAGAACCTGAGTAGTAAGCCTAGGTCCTCTTGGGTTCTGGACACACGTGGCCAACTTTAACATGTCTTCCGTTTTACGTGTCTAGCAAATCGGCAGCTGAATCCACACACTTGACTTGACTCATGTCTACACTGCTGTCAAATAACTAAAATGTCTAAATATAACATGAATTTTGGAAATAAAGAGGAATAAATGATAAAATCTCAAAACTAAAGCAATCTCAACGGCTGATTCAGTAATCTATTTACATTTCAAGGTCTGATTTCAGCAAACAGTAACAGAAGGACAGTATCTGGTCACTCTCTTCAGTGTACACATTGTCAAACTCAGCAAACTGCTGCTCCGTGACGGGAGGCGTGAGGTACGAAGTAAACGAGGCCTGCATGTGAATAAAAAGCCCTGGCCTAATTCAAGACAAGAATGTCACCTTAACTCCTACTCTGTTACCTCTATCTTATTTAATGACAAACAAGATAACTAAGAAATACACAACATTTTAAATGTGTAATTTGTTTTAATATATTTGAAAAAATTAATGTTTTTATAGTTAAAGTCTTGAAATATTTCCTTTAGAATTTTATTATTCGGAATAATGTTATCTAAAAACAAATCTTCGGAACACCTTACTTGGATTACACCACTGGGATTCACACTGATCATGGTACAAATCCCACGAAACGCTGAGTCTTTTTCCTCATTGTCTCTTATGTTTCTCAGGGAGGTACACCTATTGAATTACAGAAGTGAGTTTAGCATTTAAGTAAAAAATAGGTTCAATCACAATGCTAGTAGACAGTATTTAATGGAATAAGTACAATATAGATAATATATATATATATTAAACAAGGTTTCAGAAGGTTTTACTTTCACTTTCTCATACTTCTTATATATGTTGGGACCAACTTGTCGCAATACAGTGGAAACAGTGAAATTTACATTTTCTTAATAGACTACATCTGTGAAAATGGACAGCTGATCTGATTCTCTCATTTAAACTACTGAACCTGAACCGAGAAGAATTAGTAAATTAATTTTTTAAATTGTATTATGACTTGTATTCCATTAAACACTACTAAAAATGATTTGAATCAAAAGTTTATCAGTTGAAAGAAGCAGAACATAGGATATACTGCCACAATATAAACTATTACTATACAACTTATGGTGTAGATGTTTAACTTTAACAGTAACAAGCAAATAAGATATTATACATAACAAATTTAAATATGTCTTTAATGCAATCCAAGTTTCCAAATTAATTCTAAAAAAGAAACGTAATGCAAAAACCTAAATTTATAAAAATTGCATGCATCTTAATTTTTCTGGTGGATATTTAAATGCTTTTTATGTATAATCAAGCTTTTTAACACAGCAAGCATGTGACAATCTTATCCCATGCATCAATTAGTCGTTAGCCACAACATAAAATAAATATACATGACGATGCTACTGAAAAATCTCACGAACCTGATAGGACAAGATTAGTCACATGGTTGGCAATGATTAAGGATTGTGATTTTTGTAACCAACTGAAAATATATCTAAAAGTGAGATAGAGAAAGAAAGAGTGAAGAAAAATGAATTAAAAAAAAAAGATTGAATAATACACACCAGGGTCTTATAAACTGCTGTAGCATGGGGGCCACCTCTTGAGGACAAACGTAACCAAGACGACCAATTGTTATTGCTAAGGTAACGCAATCACGGTTATACACCACCAAACGCCAACCAAGACATGAGCAAATGAGGGGGAAGGAGAAAAAATAAAGAAAAAACAACAAATAACTCAGAAACAGAAACCAACAGAATTTGTGTATGATAATAAACATAAGATTTCACTAGTGCTGTTTATTACCACCCCCTAAAATAAGGGGCAGCAACATATATGGCATACTCTTGGAAAAAGAAAAACAAAAGGAATTAAAAAAACTCTAAAGATTGAGAGAACACCAAAAACCATGATAAACTGCTTTCCTCAACCAAGTATCAAATAATCTGTTAATAAAAAGATGAGCGATTAAAATGAATGGATTTAGAGAATCTTCAAAGCCAACCAAAATTTCAGAATTTAATATGATGCCTATAGTTTTCACCCCAAGAATTATTAATAAATGTGATTATATTTATGAACTGGCTATTTAAACACATTACGTATGTACCTGTAACAGTTCAAATTTATTTTTCATTTTCCTACACCTTTTCTTTCTTTCTTTTTTTTTTTTGAGACAGGGTTTTGCTATATAGTTCAGGCTAACCTTGAACTCACTATGTAGCCCAGGCTGGCCTTGAACTCAAGGAGATCCTCCTGCCTCAGCCTCCCAAGTGCTGGGATTACAGGGGTGCACTACCATGCCTGGCAGACTACACCTCTTTTTTAAGTGATTTCATTTGAAAATTATCTAGGGAAATTAATCCAAATTTTGATAGCTCAACATTTTCAATTAACATTTCCCAAGCAAACCAGAGGACATTTGTTGCCTGATTTCAAATCCAACTGTCAGATTTCAAGCATTATGGCACTCACTGAATGGATTAGAAAACTGCTATGTTATGTCAAATCCCATTCCAACAGACCTTGTAACTCAGATGATAGTCCACTAATTTCAAACCATTTCTGAAATAAAATACTAATAAAGGAAATTTAGACAGTCCACTGTAATCACATGTGATATGTGGACCACAGGAAAAAATCATCCATCTTTATTATAAAAGGTATAACATGAAATAGGTACTACAGTATATTGATTACATGCTAGTTTTTGATTTTGAAAAATTTTGAAGTGGACAAACATATTCACCATCAAAATTCAAGAACTCCTTAAGACTTACAAAGAGCTAAAAACGAGTGCAACTCAGAACTGCATTCTGCAATTCGAAAGTACATACATATAAATACATTTATACACAACGGGCAAAAATACAAACAGAAAACAAACCATGAGGTGCTTTAATGGTGTTCTCTCAAAAACTTACAATTTAACCTTTCATAATAAAAGGGTGGGGGGATAAAGAAAAATGTTTAAGGATTACTTGAAGCAAACTACACAGATAATACTAAAATTCAGCAGATTCGTATGAAGCCAGAGAAAGAAAACCTATGTTCAAAAGACACAAACTATGCAACATTCTCATTAACAGGCAAGTATGAACAATCCAATGAAACATGCAATAAAGCAGATGATGGTCCATTGAAAAAGTTCAGTGTAGGATATACTAATTGGAAAAAAAGCAAGTAAAGACATACTAAGGAATTGGCTTTACAAAAAAATTAATGGTAATTGAGCTGCTACAATCTACACTCAATGACTTTATTTAATAATTAAAGAACCCCATTTATGGGGGTAAGGAATATAGAAAAGAATGTTATACACAGACACTTGTGGTAAAAGTAATCTAATGAACCCAAGTGTGTTTATAGTCTGATTCAGTCCATCAACTTGTCGAGCATTATCAACTATTTTATGACTTACTCAGGATATAGTTATACTTGGAATATAATCTTATAAATAAAGCCAATCTGTTAAAGAAACTGTAACAAATTCATCAGCTGATATCCCACAAGAAACTTTAATATACATTACACTCAACATTTATTTGTAGTTATGCATTCACATTTAAAAATAAACAGGAAGTTTTCTTTAGGCTCAACAATAATTTTACAGTGGTGAGTGTTTCACATCTGAATGTTATGTATAGGTACTGTGTTCTAAGGAGACAAAATCTTACGAGATTTCGTAACTATCCTATACATAGATTTTACACTTTTCAGCAAAAAAATCTAATTCACTTTGTGAAGTAAACAGTACCCATACACCTAAACAGCCAGATAACTCTTTCATAATTTAAAAGATTTCCTTCCATACCAATAAACATTATCAATTTTACTCCATTATGAAAAAATAGACAAATTAAAATTTTAAAATACAAAATTAAAATGCCCTTGAATACAAACTTTCTTATTTGGAAAAACCTCATTTTAATCTTTGTCCAGTATTTTGGTTGGATCCTTACTGCTATGAACTACTAGAATTATCTTAGTACACAAAGGAAGGACTGTGCTTCAATGAAAACAAACAAACAAAACATTATTAGCAATAATCAGAGAGAATGGAAAGAAGAGATTCAATCACTCCTGTATGTGTTCTATAGTATGGAAGGTATTCTTTAATATAAACATGCCCTCTATAAATGCAAAAGAGAAACAAGCCTCCCAAAAAAACAAATCCTGTAGGGAACCTTTAAATTCCCAATTAAGGAAAAATTTATGATGGAATACAAAATGTGTCATTGTTAAGCAATTTAGTCACTAAACTGCCATCTATTTTTGGGGGGGGGCACCAGAGTCTGAACCCAGGGCCTAAACTGCTAAGTTGCCCAGACTGGGTCAGAACTTGTGATCCTCCTGCCTCAGTCTCCCAGAGCGCTGGGATTACAGGCATGGACCATACTTCAAGATGCCTGGCTTGCCCATATGTCATAGATTAAAAAAATCACTCTCTCTCACCTCCCAGTTGTTCTCTAATTTAAAAAGAAAATTTCTATGTTTCAATCATTATCTTAGCTGGAATCCACTTTAGTGAGCATTAAAACATGGGAATGTGGAAAAAGGGTTTTCCAAATGTTTATTAAAACTGGTTATGGAATGTAGCTAAAATAATGTATTTCACTAATGAAAACCCAAAATAGATGTTAATAAGAAGCTGGGTTTTTAAACAAGCTTTGCTTTGGTTTCTCTACGCATCTTAATTTAAAATTAAAGACAATTAATTTTCTGATCACCGTAACAGTTCAGACATATGGTACCTGTATTCTCTAACAACGTCTTTGGTGCGTTGGGTCTGTTTATGATTTCTACAAGCTGGTGCAACACCATAGGAATATAAGGCTGCATCTCTATACCTAGATCATTTCACAGAAAGAGAAAACAAGAAAGAAAAAATTTAATGTCAAAACATGGGCATAAAATATTTTGGTTCCCTTATTCACTGGGACATAAATCATATATACACATGAAAACAAAAAGCAAATGAAAAAAACTGTGAAAATATCAAGGCTCTATACTTCCTCAGGAAAAAAAAAAAATCTTACCCATTTGAATGGAAATTTCTCCAATTGCCCATGTGGCATTGTTGCAGACCGAAATGAACTCTGGATTTAGATTGGTTCCCAATATTGGCATAAAATCAGCTAGGGAAGAGAAAGAGTTAAAACTATGTGGTAAACTTCTCAACAGCAGTCTCTATTGCACTTTAAAGAAAATTTTACCAAATACTGCAACATGAATTACAGAATCGTGAAAAATATGTAACTATATATAAAAATACCTTTTAAAGGGGCTGGTAATATTTATCTTAAGAAACCGAAGGCGGTAATGTCTGGCCAAGGAAGTTTCATAGGAAGTAGATAAGGAAACATCAGTTTGGGTATGTTTTAGGTATCTTTAGAAAGAACTGGTCAAAGCAATCTTGTCATTGAACTAAGAGAATTCAAATTAGAAGTAGGGAAAACAGGCCATGAGAGGTGGCACATGCCTGAAATCTTAACTGCTCAGGAGGCTAAGGCTGGAACACTGCAAATTCAAGGGCTAGTCTTGGCAACTTAGCAAGATCCTGTCTCAAAATAACAAAAAATTTAAAAGGGGGAGAGTTGTAACTTGGTGGTATAGCCCTTGCCGAGTGTGTATGAGGCCCTAGATTCAATCCCCAGTACTACGAAAAAAAAAAAAAGATAAAATAAAACATAATTATCTTCTGAGCAAGTTTTTCATATAGTGATTTTAGTCTTTTTGTTTTGGCGTGGTGTGAGCGATTGAACCCAGCACTCTACAAGTGAGCTATGTATCCCCAGCCCTTTAAAAAATTTTATTGAGACAGCATCTCAATGGCCCATTCTAGCCTCAAACTTGTGATCCTTCTACCTTAGCCTCCCAGCGTGACTGGTTCCTAAAGCAATTTCCACCCTAGTGTTCAAATTGTGGTCTTGAAACATTTTCCACTGAAAAGGTAGAAGGGGCTCTCAGAGAAATGCCTCACTAAAGAGTAAGACAGGAAACGTTCAAAATATGCCTGGACCACACTGTTATAACAGAAGGGACTCAGGACTTAATGTGATTAAACTGCTATTGCTAGCAGTAACACCACTTAAGTATCATAAATTCAAAAAACAAATACAAACTAAACTCTGAAACACAAAAGCTATCTTTGGAGGACACTGGAAATCAATATAATATTTTGAAAACTGGTAAATAAAGGGAAAGAAGTAATTACATTAGAACTATTTTATGATTTGTCCTAAGGTAACCATTTATTGATATGAGAAATGTCTCTTATGCAATATTCTTGCCATTAAATGAAGAATTAGAATTTCATACATTTTTAACTCCTAATTAATTAGTGGATTGCTATGGTTTGCCCCCCCATGTTAAAATTTACTGGCCACTGCGGCACTACTAAGAGATGCATTAGATTATTAGGGCTCTGAAAGGATGCATTATAGGATATTTAGCTCTAGCATTATAGGATATTAAACATCATTGTTCCTACCCACTGAACACTAGTACCTCCCCAATGTTTAAAAAAAAAAAGCTCTAGACATTGATAAATGTTCCCACAGAGCAAAACTATCCCCAGTTAAGAATAATCTAGATAATAATTATCATGGTTAACATTAACGAGAACACACACACACACACATACACACATAAGCACACACAACCAAGCCACAAAACAAAAAGCACTAAAACCACCATGATACCATTTAAACTCCTACAGAAAGTACACAATCCCATCTACAAATCTCTAAGAAAACAAAAATAAAACAGGAGTCTCACTAACCTTCAGTCTCTAGAGTTAACTGACAAGTACATTATACACAAAGGGCCAAGGAACATGCTTAAATGACATTAGAGATAGTAAAATCCACTAAGAAACTCTAGAACAAAAACTGGTTTTTTGAACAACAAAAAACAATTGTAGGGCTGGTGAGATAGCTCAGCGGCATAAGCGCCTGCCTGCTAAGCGCGAGGTCCTGAGTTTGACTCCCGGAACTCACATACGAAAAAAGGGCCAGTGATATTGCTCAGTGGCACAGGCGCCTGCTGGCGCACGAGGTCCTGAGGTCGACCCCCAGTAACCACCCTCCCCAAAAAAATTGTAAAAAAGAGATTTGGAGGTACGTACTGAAATATTACAAGTTTAACAATAAATGGAAACTTCATGTCTACCGCTATTGGTATATTGGTATAAATCATGAGAAACATGATTTATAATACCTACTGACAACAAACAGTTAAAGCTGGAAAACAGGGATGTTGTACTTTTTCCTGTTTTTATATGTCTTAAAACATTTTTAAAAATAAAATGTTTAAAACTTTAAGTCTTTTCATATAAGTTTAATAAATGAAAAATTATAAGTTGGGAGTGGTGGTGATACAGGCCTACAATCCCAGCTACTTTGGAGGATGAGGCAGGAGAATCACAAGTTTGAGGTCAGCCTAGACAACTCAGTGAGTTCTCATTTAAAAAAAAAGCTGGGAAATGTATGTAGCTCCATGAGTGAACACTTGCCTAGCACGTTGCAAATCCTGACTTCAAACCCCCTTCAAACAAATGACCAACCAAAAAAACCCAGAAACTACAATTACATGGTAAATATTTGTATCATCAACTTCCCACAAATTCATTTTACTTTTAGAGTAGTTAAGACTTAGAACATAATGACTCAATGTATCATATGTTACAGCTCCGAGTCTGGAAATAATTTATTCTAAAGCACAACTGTGTCAAATGAAAATCATTTATGTCAATGTTTTAAATCATGGTTTAAATAAAGTATAAATAATTGCCACCAAACATGTTGACCTGTAGGAAGGAAAACCCCGAAAAATCCTTTAGCCTATGGGTTTGAGAGCATTCAGGTTATGATAGTCAAGGAACCACTTTTTATTTTCACATAAGGCAAGAATACATAATATGCTATTAGAACAGAAAACAAATCATCATTTATTTTAAAAGTGATATTTGAAGTTTCCTATGGTACCTGAAAAGTATGCTGGGATATTAGAGAAGAAACCCTGATTACAGTGGTACCTGGGTTCACAAACTTAATTTGTCCCAGGATTCTGGAAAAGATGGCCAAGTTTGTTTGTGTGGGAAAGACAGCAGCAGTTATGTTTGTCACCCAATTCGGAGATCGCAACAAAAACAAAATTTCGCCAAACACTTCTGTTTACGAAACAAATTACTTGCAAACAAGACTGTTCAAGAACCAAGGCACCACTGTATTAGTATTCTGGGGCACCCCTACTAAAATTGGACCTCTACCAAAAAGAATGCTACTCATGGAAGTGTTTACTAGCACATAATATATCCAGGCTTCACTGGTGGCCATGTCCTAGTCTCTAAGCTGGTACCATTCAAATTTCCCCCAGCCACAGGCGTGCCTCGAGGGTACTGAAGTGATGGGAGCTCAAGAAACAAAGGGGATTTCCCACACCCTGCCTGCTTCCATCAGAGCATCTTAACTTTAACCAGCCATAAAATATAAATCCTGAGATTCCATGAAATTTATTTTTAATAAAACAATAAAAATCAGACATAAAAATGATTTAAAACCGCAACCATAGCAGAAAATATTCATACCTATAAAAGGCTTTACATGCTGAAAGCAAGCTTTAGTCAGGTCACCTAACAGAGCAAATGAACTCTGTCGAACTTCTGGCATTTTATCCTACAAGAAAGAAGAAGTAGTTAACCCCAGAGTGGCACAGAACCAGGTTCCAGTTCACTTTAACCACCCAAGTCTCACCTGCATGCACTGATACATTAGTGTCAGGATGTTACTTCGAGCTACCAGCTGTTCAATGTTGCCTCCGAGTCCTTCAGCCAGGCCACTCAGCAAATCAAGAGCCACTATCATAAAATCTTTATCTGGAGCCTCGTATTGATCTGGCTGAGCATTGTTTAGCTGAAATTAAACAATATTTTTGCTTTTAATTGGTTACTGAAAAAGTCATTATGCATTATCTTTAGAAGTGTTTATGATGTAGGAAAGGAAAGATATTTTAAAATAAAATACCATGGCTTGTGCAAGAGTCTTCTGTACTAGGTTTACACAACGCTGATACACAGGTTCACAGTACGGAAGGAAGCCAGACTGCAGGGCTGTGGCAACTGAAGATAGGCACTAGGAAGAACAAAGCACACACGCTGTGTTTTCTGAGTGTGTTTAGGATTACGATAAATGCTTCAAACTACTCAAAAGATCCTGGTCATTTATGAGCCTGCTCTACTAGTCTACAGTAGCAGGTTTGTCTTTTCAAACCTCTCCTTTGGATATCTACTCATCGTTCACACTGTGCCCAGAGGAGGGAGAGGTTTACTCAGAAAAAGGGTAAGACAGTTTCCACAGTTAAGTTTTCTTCTAGGACAGACTGTATGTTCATATTTTTTCCTCAAATTTAAGTGATATATTTATTCATGTTCCCATTTTGGTTAACGATACGAATGAGCTCTGCAAGGACATTCTAAGTCTTTGCTTGAAAGTAATACATATACTGAACGTGTACAGATTTTCCCCTAAACAATAGCATGCAACTACTATTTACACTGAAGAAGGAATTATAAATGATCTAGAGAAGATTTAAAGTAAATAGGTGAATATGTACAAGTTATACACAAATACAATTTTACTTTATATGAAGAACTTGAGCACCCACAGATTTTGTATGGAGAGGGGCTCTGGAACCAATCCCCATAACTAAGAGATGTCACAGGTAAAATGAGCCAGAATGATTCTTATTGTTTTGCTGGACCCAAAATTATCCACTGCTCTTAGAGAAAGTTTCACTTCTCTGCCTACAGAGAGAATCCACGGCAAAAGTAGATGACCCTTAAAATAATCAGGGGAACAAGAGTGAAAAAGATTTAACTTGCTCTATCAATGTCAAATCAACCTGGTTTAAGTTACCACATTTCATACTGAAGATCATATTACATTTCTTTTTGGTTTAAAAAATACCCCTAAGCATACACAGAGAAAAATTCAAATTAGAAAGTAAATGGCTACCATAAAAACTTTTTCATTCCCTTCTTTTATTTACTCTAAAAAACGAAACGTCAAGTGTTGGTGCAATAATACCATGCTACAATTTTGACACTAGGTAAATGCTTACTTTTAAAATACAGTTTTCAGGGGAATACACTTGTTTTTTGCTTTCTTTCAGTGCTGGGTAGGAACCCAGGGCCTTGAACATACCAGGCAAGAGTTCTACCAACTCCCAAGGCTTCTTCACATATATGCGCACAGACAACAGAGTATGATAGATAACATATAAAAGAATTTAAAATATGACATATACAGTAGGTGCAACTGTAGGTGTGCATCACTATGCCTAGCTCTGATGTACTGTAATTCAAGTATTAAGTTATGCATTTATTCAACATTTCAACAGAAATGGGTATATCAATTTACCAACACTATTCATCACATACACCCATTTTGGATTAGAACCTGTGCTTCTGAAGAAATACACTGTTAAAGTAACTAAGTACTACCAAGCCAGCATACCTCAAGTAAAGGGAAGAGATCTTTATCTTCATCCTTTAACATGTTCCATTTCTGGATCAGTGGAGGCATTAGCATCTGAATATATTCCTAGTTACAATGATGAAAAACATATAAAGCTCCACTACCATATGTAAACAAGTCCATTTTGAGTCTATGAAAATTAAAATCCATTTAGAGCAATTGTGTAAAATCATTACAGAAGGTATTTTAAGACTCATTCTTTGCTCTAACAGTCTTTGTGAAAATTTTCCTTTGACTATCTTTTCATTTAAATAACCTCATTTTAAAGTCATTTTATATCCTTTTGGAAATAAGATGTTTATCAATAAAATGCATCACTGTATTCAAGTGCACTACTTATTAAACCACAATCAACACATACTAAGGCTTATTCTCCTTTTTAATCCATTCTATTTTTATAGGCTGTACTACTGCAGGCGAGGCGCAGAACTCCTCTGCACCAGTATTTAGCATTTGTGACCTATCACCCCAATATCTAATTGTGTTATACAGTGTACCCCCATACCTGCACATTCTGAGGAGAAAACAAAATACATGCAATCTAAAGCTACAATGTTTATGAAGTGGTGGCTATGAGAACATTTCAAATTAAGAAGATATCCAGAGTACAAAAACTTTTTCATTCCCTTCATTTACTCTAAAAAACAAAATGTCAAAAGTGTTGGTGCAATAATATGATGCTATAATTTTGACACTAAGTAAATGCTTATTTTTAAAATACAGTTTTCAGGGGAATACACTTGTTTTTTGCTTTCATTCAGTGCCAGGTAGGAACCCAGGGCCTTAAACACACTAGGCAAGTGTTCTACCACTGAGCCATTCCCTCAGCCTCCACTTGCTGCTTTTGTAAGACCTTTTTTTTTTTTTTTCCTGGAGACAGGGTCTCGCTATGTAGCCCAGGCTGGCCTCGAACTTTGCCTCCTGCTTCAGCCTCTCAAGTGTTGGGATTACAGGCATGCACCACCACGCCTGGTTATGTTAAAAAAAAAAAAAAAAAAAAAAAAATATATATATATATATATATATATATATATATATTTTTTTTTTTTTTTTTTTTTTTTAAATGTGGGTACTGGGAGTCGACCTCAGGACCTCGCGTTTGCCAGCAAGCGCTTGTGTCGCTGAGCAGTATCACTGGCCCTTTTTTTTTTTTCCTTTATGTGGGTTCCAGAAGTTGAACTCAGGACCTCACACTTGCCAGGCAGATGCTTATGCCGCTGAGCTATCTCACTGGCCCAGAATCTTTTTTTTTTTTTTTTTTGGTGGGTACTGGTGGTCGACCTCAGGACCTCGCGTGCCAGCAGGTGCCCGTGCCGCTGAGCAATATCACCGGCCCTTTCTTCGTATGTGGGTACCGGGAGTCGAACTCAGGACCTCGTCCTTGCCAGGCAGGCACTTATGCCACTGAGCTATCTCACCGACCCCCAAAATCTATATTCTTAATGTAGCAAAAACTGTTTATATTTTACCAAGTCTTGTTTCCAAATAAATGCTAACCTATTGAGTACTGCTTATGCTATGTATTTTCCCCACAACAGCTGTTCATACTTACTGGTTTGTTTAAATGATGTCCTACTGAATCTGCTAATGTTCCTATGGCATCATAAAGAATGAGCAGGTTCTTATGCTGGTATTTACTAAACGCGAAGACCAGGGTATCAAGTATATACGCAAGATAAGGAACAAGTTCTGTACAAGCCTCCTCCTCTAGGGTAGCAAAGGCACTAAAATTAAAGCCAAAGAGTGTTACTGCTGCATAAAACAAAAAGCTTACAACAGAGACAGGAAACTACATCTATTACTTATAATATATTTATTATGCATCTATAATACATTTCTTTATACATTCCTTGCCTTGTATCAGATGCTTATTTTTATTTTCTTTAACATTTCTTACCACTTCTTCCTTTCCAAGAGACTGTCACTCATGGGCATCTGCTTAACTATGAAGGTAAAACTGAAAACTACAAATGTTTTTGGTTTTTATATTTACTCATTCAATATATTTGGTGCTTACCACTTATACAGTACTGAGTACTGAATACAGCAATGAACAGAACAATGTCTCCATTTTCAGGGAGCTTAGATTATGCTGATCAATGAAATCAGAATTAAAACTGTTAAGTTTTACTTTACTCTTCATATGCAGATCAAGGGTTACGAATCGCTGATAGAAACTTTCTAATGTGAATGTGTTTAAGATGTAAGAACATAAGAGTTCAACTACTCACCATACCTTAAAGTCCACAGTGTGTTTGTTACTACAATATGTATTAAGTGTAATTTTTAGGACGAATGTGTAAGAAATGAAGAAGCTATAGCACCTCAGTGCAATTACTTCAATGTGAAAGCTAAATTTGTATTGATTATAAACATTTATCTTCTGTTTCACCCAATTTGGAATTTTCACTTATGCCACATGTTAATGAAAAATCCTAATTGCTAGCACTCTGAACAATTTATGCATTTCTTTCATAACACTCGCCATAAATAATATCATATTGTTTTTTGGTATTTCCTGCTAGCCTTAAGTTTCAAGTTGGCAGGAACTGTTAGCACAGCATTTAGTATACATATAACAATTAATAGCTAAAAAAATATGCTGAATGAATAAACTATAAGAAATCAGAGTCTATCCTCCCTGACCTTAAAAAGATTTAGTGTAAATTAGTCACTATAGATGCTTGTTAAATTTATTTCCAGCTCATCAAAAATTAGAACTCTTTTTAGATATTACTCTTTTAGATCTAGTAAGGTTCAACTTAAATTTACCTTACTATTTTAAGTTATTTCTTCCTCTTGAAAAAGTTAGTGGTAAAGCCAATTCTACAGGGAAAAGTGACAGTTCTAAATGTAAATGGCAAGCTCTTTTAGTATGCAGGTTTGTCCCAGGAAACATACTTCAAAAGCAGCTGCAGGTCTGATAAAACCCTAAACCCATCAACACTGACCCACGAACACACTGAGAGTCACAGCTGTGAAGTGCGCAATCTCAGGGCTACAGACCATTCTGTGGAGTTACGGCAGTTACTCTGTGGACTACCACACGGATCTACTCAAACTTAGTTGTTCCTTCAAAAGAAGCCCTACTACTATCACTTCAACTGTCTGAAAGAATGACGGTCAAAGATGACTCTACCTTCACAGCCATTAAGATGAAAAAGAATGAGTTGAAGAAAATCAAAGACCTGTTTAGGGCCAACAGGTCCCAACCAAAGAAAATGTATGAAATATGATACTGTGCAAATCCCAAAGCCACAGACCAGGCCTCTAAAAACTTCACCAAGGAAAACTAAACTTACTGTATAGCTTCTAAATTTTGTTATAAAATACTCTAACAGTTTAATATCAACCTTCTATCACAAGGCTGAAAATTAGTCTCTCCCTAAATTACCAGTTCTCACGATGAACACTGTGTTAAGAATCTGACCCACCTGCAGGCAGCTTCTTGTACTCTCTTGTTGCTATCCAGGATACGCTTTAGCAACTCTGTCATTAACGGCTTCAGGTACGTGTCTGGCGGCTGGCTGACTACCCAGTGTGCATATCGACTGAGAGTCCAGCATGTTATGGAACGCACGAGAGCCTTTTTATCAGAGAGGCACTGGATAAGGTGAGGAATGAGCTCAGGCAGGTATGGAATCATACCCTGCATGCAACCTAGAACAACAAAAATCTTTCAAAAAGTGCTAAATTTAGTTAAAACAAAATCATATCAGTTGAATATGGAAATAACAGCTATATCCGTGGGAAATCAGTGTATTTTCTCTGCTATGAATATGACATCCTGTACCAAAATTATTTTACAAAATAACTGAAATTAGCACTAGCTACTCATAAATATCTTACAGTAGTGTTAGGACTGCATTTTACCTTTGCTACAATAGCAATGGCCTTAGAAATGCCTGTAAAATGTTTCAATTTCTTGTAGATAGGTTTGCACCCAAAACAGAAAAATGACCTTCTGACAACCCACTGTTCTAACAAGTTTCCTAAACCTACATAAGGCATAAAACTGTTTTTCTAGTAATGAGGGTGCTTCAGATAGAGTCCTTGGATTCTGTTCCTTTTAAGAAAAACATCTGTGAAATAGCTGGCTGAGATTATAAATAAACCTATGACTTTAATAGCTAAACTACTTCAAAGTGAAAAGTTACTGTAAGATGGTGCTTGTAGTCAACATCCCTTTTAAGGTTAATATGGATAGTTGTGTCTATCCCACACAGGTATTACAAGACAGCAATGCAGCATGGATTTCAGAGCGAAGAGTCTTGGCTTACTAACAACTGCTTAACATAGCCTAGCCTTATTAGCACCTATAAGGACTTCGCAACTCAAACTGGACTTACCTTCAGCTATTGCTCCTAAAACCAAGATTCCTGATTCTTTAACAACCCATTCATGATGGAAAAGTAATTCTTTCAAAAGGGGCAAAATATGTGGCAGTAGCTCATCACGATAAACATTTGCAAGAACATCTAGGGCAGCGGCAGAACATTTTCCTAAGGAAATATTTAATTTTAAAAATGTTACATTAACCTCGATTATCTTTTAATTATATATTTTAAAAATATGCATTGTATGTACAATGCTTTGTAGATAGAAGGAGATATCTATCAAATAGGAGGTAATCATATGAAAAATTCCATTAGAAAAGATACATTTTTATGACAAAGAAATAACAAATCACATTATGAAGACATTCTGTTCTGTCTACGTAGGATCAGACAAACTAGTATTCTTTTGTCTACATAGGTTTCAATGCTTCCAGTGTCACGCTCACCATTAGTCCTGGCAGTATACACACACTAATTCTACTTTGTGGTATGTCATTTAGAATCAAGTATGTTATTACTTAGCTGGAGACTAGGCACTAAATTGGAACAAAAGTCACCACCAGCACATTAAGCACAAGATATGCTAGAAAATATTCTCTACAGACAAGGATTAACTATGAGAATGCAAGTCAACTCAGATTTCACTTACATAACAATCTAGACAACAAAAATAAAAATATAAAGTGCCAAATTTTCTCCAATGTGAAGTAGGTATAGCAAAAAGTTAATCACAAACTATTAGTCAAAGGTAAAATTCTTAAAAACAAAACAAAGAAAGCTTTAACACTGGCCAGAAGTAACACCTTAACCATCAACTGCATAATACAGCAACAGAAGAATTTGTTCTCACATAGAATGAGGTATATGATACACAGAAAAGCAATAGCAAAGTACACAGAATCTGATTTTATTTTGGGAAATTCAGCCTCACCTTTTCTTTAAAAAAGACATTGATAGGTTTTTTAATACATACAAAAAAAAGCTTCTGGAAGGATATAAAGATGTGTGGGTGTGAAGAGGTGTTTCCTTCCTCTCTTCAATGCACACTACTGTTTTTGAAGAGTTAGCCATATCACAATCTCAGGCTAGTGCCCTCTCAACCTGATAGGAGCTTTGTAAGGCAAATTAATTTGCCACTGTAGTGACGATCTTGAACTGTCCTACTGAAGGAGACTTGGGTTCTAACTTTGGGCAAGTTTCTTTTTGCCACTTCCTTATCTACCTAAGGTGCTAGAAAGATTAAATGTAACATGCATGTAAAGTCCATGGTCTAGTGCTAAGCACATTAGTCACTCTAAATAAAATGTTAGCCATAAGACAAAACAAGCAACAGAATAAGAATTAACTACCTAAAAACACAAAAACACACTCCAGGGTGATGCATGTCCCTAACCATTTTAAGAATTATTAGAACATCTTGAGCTAACAAAAAGTGGGCATTCTTTACTGGAGGTGACTTTGTTCCTTCAGGGACATCTGGCAATGTCTGGAGACATAGTTGTGCCCACTGTTGGCATTTTGGGAAGAAGACAGGTATGCTGTTCAATATCCTATAGTGTACAGGACAGGGCCCACAAGAATGATTTGACTCAAAATGCTAACAGTGCTAAGGCTGATAAACTCTGAACTACAGCAGTGAAGTTTTAAAAGCCAGTAAGCAAGCAGAAACAAAATGAAGTACAGCTCCTCCCAGTTATAGTGTGGGTCAAAAGGTCAGCTCCATGGTGATATGAATTTTTAAAAAAAGTGTACTTTATAAAGTTTTGAATGTAGCAATTTATATTATTTTAGAATTATCTATTAACCAGCCAATTCTCACACAAATTAGTACATACAAAAACTTAGGTTAGGAAAACAGGAAAAGCGTGTGGCTGTGTTCGGATTTTATTCCATCAACGCACAGGCTCAGTAGGCCCGCAGTGGAAGGCAAACCAAAATCACAATGCTATCCCTTCACGTTCACCAGAACAGCTCTCGTGGAAGAGGTTAGCTAAGAAGTATTAGAGGAGAAACAAACTGGTAGACATTGCTGGTGACAAGGTAAAATAGTGCAGCCATTTAAACTGATTCTGCAATCTCATTCCTGGGTATACATCCAAGAGAACTGAAAGTAGGTGCCTACACAAAAATTTCTAGAAGAACACTCGCAACAGCCAAAAAGGAGAAACACAAACATCCATCAATTGATGAGGGGAAAAAAAAAACCTGTTGGGCTTGCATAGTGGAGTATTACTTCACAATAAAAAATAACGTATTGATACATGTTAAAACATGGACAAACTGCCAGGCATGGTGGTGCACACCTCTAATCCCTGCACTTGGGAGGTTGAGGTAGGAAGACTGCTGCCAGTTCAAAGCCAGCCAGAGCTACATAATAAGACCCTGTCTCACACAAAACAAAACAAAACGAAAAAGAACGAACCCTGAAAACCCTGAGACTATGAAAGACAGTCTCGAAAGACCATTCCATTTATATGAAATTTTATATGAAATATCTAGAAAGTCAAATACATAAGACACAGAATATAAATTTGTAGTTATCTTGGGCTGGGGGAAAATGGGGATGGGATTTCTTTTGGGGGTAATATGTCCTAAAACTGACTGCAGTGATGTCTGGTAGCTCCGTGAATATACTGAAACCTCCCTATGTCTACACTTTAATGGGTGAACTGTATAGTTTATCAAGTGATTTTCCCTCTCTGACTTACTCAGATTCCAGTCAGAAATTGTATCATCATCATCAATTTCATCATCGTCATCATCTTCCTCTTCAATTCCATCTTCATCATGCTGCTGAGCCACTGTCCTTGATCGATGAAAACGTGGCCTTATATCCTGTTCACTATCAGGGATTGTTTCATCCTCTTCAACATCACCCTGTTTTTTTTTTAAAGGAAATTTTTGGAATAACATATGTATAGAACAATCAGAGCATCCAAAGATGGTACCGTGCACAAGATTTTGAAGCCTACTTCCTGATTAAGAACTACTCCCCCTTGCGGGTGAGATGGCTCAGCGGCATAAGCGCCTGCCTTGCAAGCGCGAGGGCCCGAGTTTGACTCCCGGATCCCACATTAAAAAAAGGGGCCGGTGATATCGCTCAGCGGCATGGCACGGGTGCCTGTTGGCGCGCAAGGTCCTGAGGTCAACCCCCCGGTACCCAAAAAAAAAAAAAAAAAAAAGAACTACTCCCTTGTGTAAGGAAGAAAAGAATAGGATATAACACCTGTTAGGGTATGAGGTCCTTTCAGGTGCACTATATTGTACTAGCTCATACAATCGAAGTGCAGCTGAGCCAAATTCAGACTAGCATATTTACAAAGTATAATTTCAAATAAACTCCAAATTCATTATGTTTGTTTTCCCCTTGAATTTTTATAGCCTACTGTATGTAGCAGGAAGCCTATTTACATAAGGCTAAATCTAAGAAAATGTTCTATTGGCCAAATGTAAAGATTTACTAACATAAAAGTCACATTCCTGATCCATCAGAAAGGTTTCCTTACCTTAAGCAGGATAATATCTATATCTGAGTACTTCATGCCGTTCACTAACACAGGAATCAACCTATAAAGAAATCAATTTGTGAAACAAAGATCCCACGACCTCAACAGAATTAAGTTTTAACAAGCTTGTGTATACTAATAAAACTAATGAGACAACTACTAGTAACACTGTCTTTGAGCATATTCACGGATATGTCAGCCCTTATTAACTAAAGGGTTACTAATAGGGAGGAAGCAGGGAGACGCAAATGTGAGCGCAGCCAAACCTTCATGCTCAAGTCCTTGTAAATTCTAAAACAGACAAACACTAGTTAAACATGGTAATTAGCATAAGATAACAGGATTTATAATGTACACCAACATATTTCATAAGCTTTAGGCATTTTTCACGAAAACCAGGTCTATCTGGATCACTGACGGATAAATCATTAATGATCTCTGTGAACAATCTGAAGGAATGGTAAGGACAGATGTCAGACTATAAGATAGTTAAGAATTAACAAGATGTGTTAAAAATGTGACGAACAGTGAGCTCATCTACCCTGTGAATTTTTGTAAGAGGAAAGGAAACTGCAGCAAGTTAAACATCATTTGAAGAAGAGGCAACAGGGAAAAGTTGAAACAATATCTGTTCGATGGACTGAGGTTCCTGGGGATAAGAAGAAAACATTATGCTACTTATATCTCAAGTGGAAAGACTGTTAGGATGAAGACAACTCACATGAAAACCTATTTGTAAATTCTGAGGCAAGACGAAAGGGTCATCTGTTTTCTCTGTAAAGCAGAAGTACTCAAAGAACTGCACAAGACTGACAGGAGTTTTGGCACAGTTGCTCAGCTGGCAGATAAAAGCTGGCCTGAAACAAGGAATGCCAGACGGTATAAAGTGTCCACTTGAAATTGACAACCACAGAGTGTCTACAGCCAGTAATTCCCCCAGCAATGTAACTTTCCCCAATAGTATTCAACAGCCTGGTTAAAGAAGAGAGGAGGGAAAAAATCCAGAGTAGAGGAGTCAGATGCAGGTTAGCTAGAAGTTTACTGCTAGTATGGTTTACTTGAGATTTTGGTACCTATCAGATAAAGAATCTGAGACTGGGAAAACACAAAGCGGTTAGAGTTAGGCTGTGGCATGGGGTGGCAGTCTGGCAAATAAAAACAGGAGGTCGGAAAGTAAAATATAGGTGTCAACTACAACTATGTGGCAATCTGGCCTGTGTCTGACAAAGTCACAAGGCAGGTCATTACTTTGAACAGGTCTAATTTTTAAGCAACTTTCTTCTGAAGTCTCACCTAGTTATCAGAAACAAGAGTTTTTAATAGAACATTATGAGATGATATTAATACTAACAAATGCTTACCGTGTACTTACTATGTGTTGGGCATTGTGTTGTTTTACATGGGTAATCTATTCATACAACAGCCCTATAAAATGTTAGTCTATGAAAACAAAGATAGAAAAAAGTCAAAGTGGACGGGTGTGGTGATGCATCCCTGTAATCCCAGCACTTAGGAGGTGGAGGCTGGAGGATTACTGTGAGTTTGAGGCCAGCCTGAACTGCATAGTGAGACCATGCCTCAAAAAAGCAAAAAGAGCCGGTGATATAGCTCAGCGGCATAAGCGCCTGCCTGGCAAGCGCGAGGTCCTGAGTTCGACTCCCGGTACCCACATAAAAAGGAAAAAAGGGTCGGTGATATCGCTCAGTGGTACAAGCGCCTGCTGGTAAGAGCGAGGTCCTGAGGTCGACTCCCGGTACTCGCATTAAAAAAAAAAAAAAGACAGAACGTCAAAGTAATTTGGGGGAAGGGTGGTGGTAGCAAGAGTTCTACTCAATAACAAAATATATTATTAAATGTCCAATAATCAAAACAGTATAATACTGGTTGAAAAAGACTATACAGCCTAGAAACAAATACAAAATTTAACATTATCCTTGTTATATCAGTGCTTTCTAAGAATTAAAAAGAGACTTCATTTACAATTTTAATTCCTAAGCAAACATTTTTTGTTCAAACTAAGCAAGTCTCTAGTTAAGAGGGCTAGGAAAAAAGCAAGTTCCTTTATCATTTTTCTTTAACTTTCCTATGCATCACATTAGGATGCTGATATTCTCCCAGTCTGCCAATGCATCATCTAAAAAGTAAAGAGCGCTGTTTTATATATAAAAATAGCACCATTGGTTGTACCACTGTACATGCATATGATTCCTGCTACTTAGGACATCGAGGTGGGAGAATCCCAAGCCCAAATTCAGCCTGCGCAACATGGCAAGTTTTTGTTTTCTCAAAAATGAAAACAAACTCAACAACAACAACAACTATTTACTCATTATGTAGTTCTGTTAGTTATCACCCTTTCAGCTGGGGGGATTACAAAAACCTCCCCAACAGTGGAAGGTAGAGGAATCACCCCCAATCACGACTGCCTTGAGCTGTTTAACATTTGTACTGACAGCTCAGCAAGCCTGTTACCAAATGCCTACTTGTTTTAAGAATATTTGGATTGTATAATGCAAGTATGTAGTTACAATCTCATATTATAAATAATATCTCCTAATGTTATAGCTTAGGCTTTCATTAAATCACTGTTTAATTTAATAAAAATATTTATGAGTTTTTAGAATTATATGGCCCTATAAAATGGTATCGTAAGTTGCAGGTGAAAGAAAGGGCCGGTGAGATAGCTCAGCGGCATAAGCGCCCGCCTGGCAAGCTCGAGGTCCTGAGTTTGACTCCTGGTACCCACGTACGAAAAAAGGGCCAGTGATATCACTCAGCGGCACGGGCGCCTGCTGGCGCATGAGGTCCTGAGGTCGACCCCCGGTACCCACACACACAAAAAAAATAAATAAAAAGAATGAAAGAAAGAAAGAGTAACACATGGATTTCCTGAAGAGAAAGAAAAATCCATTCAGCAAATCACCTTGCATTTTACCCCGAAATAAGTTCTAGCCTGACTAGAAAAATATACAGGTGGATGTAACCAGAAAAGATGAAGGACTTAGTTGAGTACAAGCAAATGAGAATATCCAGAATAATCATCTGGAAAAAAGTCTAACCCTACAAATACTAAATCAGGTATACATTTCCTAAAATGTAATTTAGAATATTTATACAGAATATTTAAAATGTCTGTATACTTTAACTTCAGTAAAAATAATTCTCAGGAATTCCAGTGGAAAGAAAAAATCATTTGTAGACAGAGACCTTCACTCCAGAATTTAAAAAAATAGCTGGATATGATGTGCACTCTTATAATTCCAGTTACTTGGGAGGCTGAGGAAAGGAGGATCACCAAATCTCAGGCTAGCCTGGGAGACCCTATCTCAAAATAAAGTACGGGGGGCCGGTGAGATAGCTCAGCGGCATAAGCGCCTGCTGGGCAAAAGTGAGGTCCTGAGTTCGACTCCCGGTACCCACACAAAGGAAAAAAAGGGCTGGTGATATCATTTAGTGGCACAAGCGCCTGCTGGCAAGCGCGAGGTCCTGAGTTTGACTCCCGGTACCCACATTAAAAAAAAAAAAAGTATGGGCTGGGGCTGTAACTCAGTGGTACAGTGCTTGCCTAGCTTGCACAAAGCCCTGGGTTTAATCCCCAAGAACTCAAAACAAACAAAAATAAGCCAGACAACCTATACAGTATACTCAGCAAAAGAGTAAATATACGTACAGTGTGCAGAGATCGTTAAGAGTGATTAACATGTAGGTAACTGTATGTGTGGGGTATCCACCATGTGGGAATAGTACACAGACACCAAAGTTTTAAAGACTTATGACACAAAATCAGAGTGAATCCCATTAACTTGAATTAATGTGTTATTACAATAAAAAGTTGATATATTCATGCCTAGTTCAATCAAGGTAGGAAAAGCACATATATTCTAAATAAAGAATTCCTAGGAAATGATCACAAAAAGTAAATGGAAGAAATCTTATGAGATTACTTTCTCAATTCTCAATTCTATGCAAATTTGGAAATCAGCAACAGGGTAATTTTGGGAAAAAATATAAATCACCAAAAGTGGTCCTCAAACTAGAACACTTTCAGTCCCTTCTATGATAATGAAAAGGTATTTTATAACACCTCATTTTTTTTTCTTTTGGTGACACAGGCAATTGAATCTAAGGCCTTCACACTAAGCTACGTTCCTAGCCCTTTTTCACTGTGAGACAGTGTCCTGCTGCACTGCCCAGGCTGTCCTCAAGCTGGGCTGCTCCTGCCTCGCCTTCCAGAACAGCTGCCGCCACAGGCACGAGCCATGCTGCCCAGCCTCGGGCTCTGTTCTTTCACTGTTTGTGGCCGGGCTGGGAACCCAGCTCAGGGTCGTGTGCACGCTAGGCAAATGCTACATCCCCAGCCCCACTCGAATTCCACTCTTGATAAAACACGTTTCAAACAGAAACAGATGTTTTTATGGCATACTCGAGAGAAATGCTAAAAAAAAAAAAAAAGAATTGTTCAAAGCAATAAGGAAATACAGTAAGTTTTCTAGAACAAAATCAATAGCTGTGAGACAATAACCAGAAAACATATTTTAGAAAAGACTATGTCAACAGCATCAAAAAGATAAATACTACTTAGGAACACACTCTATGTGATTATGTGTATGACTGATACTGAAAAAAACTTTAAATTGCTGCTGAGGAGCCCCCAAGAGACATTAACAAATAGAAAAACTGTTCTTAGAAAATAAAACTGGACACGAAATGTCACTTTACACTAAGACACAGTCTGCTAATCTACTGAGTCGAATAAAAAACAGGAATTGAAACTAGACACGATGATTTTCTTTTTTTTTATTCTTCTTTTTGGGGTAACTGGGAATTGAACTCAGGACTTCAAGCTTGCCAGGCAGGCACCCTGCTGCTGAGCTATATCTCCGGCCCCCTTTTTTGGTTTTTTGAGACAGGGTCTTGCTCTGTAGTTCAGCCTGGCCTTAAACTCGCTGTGTAGCCCAAGCTGGCCTCGAACTCGTACTGACCCTCCTGTCTCAGCCTCTCGAGTGCTGGGATCGCAGGTGTGCACCACCACACCCTGGCTTAGACAAGAGATAATTTTCAAGTTTAATGAAGAATAAATAAAAAAGCCAGAAAATACGTGAATAGGAAAAAAACCCCCAAAAAACTAGTAACATGGAAGAAAGCACACAACACATAATAACTTCTAACAAATGTCAAAGAGTATAATCAAAAATTTAAGGCCATAACTACAATTGAGTTTCTACTTTAGATGACCCCACCAACTTGAGCTGCTGGTGGTGCAGAGCTGCCTGGCGGCGAGATGTATCAATGACGGCCCTCGTGAGTGTGGTAAGTGCACACACATGATCAAATCTGATTCTCCTCCAAACACTCCGAATACACAGGCTTTGGCAGAAAATATTTTTAGTAATTTATTTCATGAAAAAATAAAACAATTTCCTAACACAATATTAAAGAGAATAATAATAGTTAACACACTATCATTATTTTCAAAGTAGTTACCTTGAGCACAAGACATAGACAAAGAGATTCTCTCTTACAAAGAAGAAACAGGTAACAGCACAGAACTTTCTTTTCAGTGAACTCAGAGAAACTAGTAGTATAAATGAAACAAATTAGCATTGGGGAATTAGTTGAATTTCTCCCTACTTCCTATTTATCTACTGTACCTTCTATTTTACTCTTTGTCTATATTACAGGGATACATTTATACCCATGTTTATAGCACCACAACTTATAATAGCTAAATCTTGGAAACAGCATACATGTCCATCAACAGATAAATGGAGGAGGAAAATGTGGTATGTATACACAATGGAGTAGTACTCTGCCATAAAGAAAGATAAACTTCAGGCATTTGTAGGTAAATGGATGCAACTTGAGAACATGATGGTAAGTGAAATAAGTCAGACATGTAAGATTAAATATCATGGTTTCTTTTATATGCAAAACTAAAACAATATCTATACAAATAAAGAGCAAAATAGAAGATAAATGGTACAAAGTATTTACACAGAAAAATAACATCATAAAACAACATCAGAAATAGTAACAATGGTTACACAGGGTGGTGAAAACACAGGAAATTTAAAATTTCCTGTAATTTAATTTTCTTCCATGAACCTGTATTCATTTATTTTCAGGAAAAAAGGGGTTACTTTGTTAAGTAACAGTTTTAATATCATTCTTTGGATTAAAATGAGCTTTTAAGGGCCGGTGAGATAGCTCAGCGGCATAAGCGCTTGCTGGCAAGTGCAAGGTCCCAAGGTCGACTCCGGTACCCACATTAAAAAAAAATAAATAAAACAAAAAATAAAACGAACTTTTAAGAATAAAATTTCACATCATCGCAAGTGTAAAATTATTTTTTTTTTTCAAAAACAAAATGCCATTATGGAGTCTGTGGTCAAATTAAGACGAATTATATAAAAACACAAATACAAGGAATAACTGTTGAGGAATGAAGTTGAACAAGAAGGCAGTATTTATAGGCAGGAACACTTACTTAGGAAGATGCCTCACAAGCACATCTTTGCATATCGGTTGCTCAGCCAAAGTGAGCCAAAATTCACAGGCTTCCAGAGCCACATTTTCATCTTGGTCTTGGGTCCTCTGCAGCATGTACTGCAAACAGAACCCTTCATATTACTATTAATCAGTTTAAACCATACGATTAAAATAAACTCAGTCCTCTATCAGAACCTTGTTCTGGCATTGCAATTTTTACTATCGTTTTCAATACAGGCTTTTGAACTTTAAAAAAAAAAAAAAACTCCCAGGTGACTCTAAAATGCAAGTAAATTTAGAACGCTGCCCAGTGAAAACTGTCTACCCAGTACACATACTGTTTGTTTCTGTGAAGGTGCACTTTATGATCTTCCAAACTAAAATACCTCACATAACAAAACATGGCAACACAACTACCAAATACCATGTCCTACTGTTATGCTACTATTTCTGAATACTGTAAAGAACTAAAGCACTGGGGCCGGTGAGATAGCTTAGCAGCATAAGTGCCTGCCTGGCAAGCACGAGGTCCTGAGTTCGACTCCCAAAAAAAGGGCCAGTGATATCGCTCAGCGGCACGGGTGCCTACTGGTGCGCGAGATCCTGAGGTCGACCCCCGGTACCCACACACACACAAAAAAAACTAAAGCATTATAAATCAGGCTTTTCAGCTGTGACCTAGTAAATGTCAAAAATTTTAAACTTTGATAAACTCCAAACTCCTTCCTTAAACTTCCAACCAATCCCACTTGATTTTTCATAGAATAGGCTTGCAATAGAAAACATTAGTTACGTCCTTATGCCACTACAAATCCTTATCCCTACAATTGTCTTCCCTAATGTTTCAGAAGTTGCTGCACATCTTAAACCCCGTCTCCACAAAATATGGAATTTTGTAAGTAAAGGGGGGGGGCTAGATATCATACTAAAGCAATATAATGCGCATATACGACCATGCTCAGTGACATGGTACAGTGCGACTGGAGTATTACTGAGCAGGGCCAAAACAGTAATTGTATTGCAATAATATCTTATGTATTCTCTTCCTCTAAATATGGCTAAACTATGATCAATATACTTTCCTAACACAATCATTTTAATTGCATATGGGCTGAAAGAAAACCTCTTAAAATCTAAATGATTTTTAGTTTGCTAAAACTATAATGGATCAATGTCTTTTCTACCCAGTAATCTCATCATTTCCCTAAGTCAGAGTTGGTCAGATGAATTTTATCAGTAATAGATAGAAAGTAAATTCTTAATGTTAATTCAAAATTCCAATGACCCAAGAATATTAATTTTCCAAAGTTCAATGATCTTTCAGTGTAGTTTTTCATAAATACAATAATCTAAATATTTCATTATCTCAATTAAAATTTACCTGCTCTTTAGAGCTATCTACTCCTTTGAATAGTTTCCTGCTATAATCTTAAATCTCATAAAGAAAAAAATAATTCATCAATTTATGCTTTTAAGACAATTATTTTTATAAACCCCCAATATTTCATACAAATTAGAAAGCTGTAGTTTTACATTATACATTTTGTGCCCGATACTGTTCTTGGGGTTAAGGTAAAGAAGAACATTTAAACTGCTTGTGTTACCTCAACTATATTATGCATGTGAGGAAGCAGGCGATCCATTCGAACTTCAAGCAACATCACAAGTGCTCGGCACACATTTTTCCGTACCTCTGGTTCTTCATCACCAGCCAATGCAAAGAGATTCTATTGTATGAGAAACATATTTTTTCTCTTTTAAAAATTTCAAAACATTAGAAAGGTTTATACATGACAACAAGTATGTACAACCCAGTGATATTTGAAGAAACCCTTTGATGATATAATACAAAAAGACACTGAATTTGCCAGGCACATGACTAGAACTTCAGTTCCTGGGGAGACTGAGAAAAAGAGGATTGCAAGTTCAATCTCGGACTAGGCTAGTTAGTGAAAACCTGTCTCAAAATAGAAAGACTGGGGATGTAGCTCAGTGCCAAGACCCTGGCTTCAATCCCCAGCACTGCCAAAAGAAAAAAAAAAAAAAAATTTGCCCTATAGTATTAGATCATTAGACAGCTAAATTTGGAATAATTACTAAAGACTGATTTTGATAAAAGATGAAAAGCCATTCTTTCTAACAGAGTGCAATCAGTTATATTTTGAAATAATTTTTAGTTTGTAAGCATAATAAAACCAACGACCTTAAAATCCTAGGACATGGGGGCATTCATCCAGCTCACCCACCAGCAGTATAAAAACCTAAGCCTAAACTGCTGCTGCTTACCAAGTCAACTACTGACAAAATTATACCAGTAGTAATTGTAACCACAAGTTCCTTCTATAGGTTAAAAAAGAATGTCTTAAAGGACAAAAGACCACTTCATTCCATTTTCACAATTTCAAGATGTTACTATTCAATTTTACAGCTAAGGGAATGTAAGTTAATAGTTTAATTATCTTGCTAGCCGCTAGCCAACAGAGGAGCTGAATGTAGCTTTCGTGGAATCTTAAGTCCACACTCACTTTGGTACTGTATACTAACAGGCTTCTATTCCAAGAGTAAGTCATTTCTTGAGGTTGCAAGTAGGGGTGTAAAAACCAAAAATGATGGCATATGCCTCACACCACTCATGAAGTTTTACTTTATTTTACATGTACACACATGCAAGCACAATGAAAGCAGTAAAAAGATCATTTTTAAAAAATAGGTGGGCTGGTGAGATGGCTCAGCGGCGTAAGTGCCTGCCTGGCAAGCGCGAAGGCCCGAGTTCGACTCCCAGTACCCACAAAAAAATAAAAAAATAAAAATAGATGAAGTCCAGTATATTCCAATCCCTTTTCAGGTGCTCTAATCAGTATCTTTAAAAATTCTAAAACTTTATTCTAAAAAAGACAAAGAAATTTAAGGATTAATCATGGCAGTGCATGAAGTACTATTGTAGCATTTTTTAAAACTTTGATTTCCCTAAGTCTTTTTTCTCTGATACTCTTAAAACTGGAGGTTTCTCTTTAGTAAGAGGTATTTTATATGGCCAGAGGAGAGAATACTTTTCTCAACAGGCACTGCTTTTATGTTACATTTACATCCTTCATATCCAGGTTATGTGTTAGTCATGTATTGGTTACCAATACACTTTTCCTCAATTTTCTGTTAGAGTTAGCGATCATAACATCAGCCCTTGGTGGTACACTGATAATTAAAAGAAAATAATTACTCCATTTATTTACTTAGACCTACAATGTGCCAGCAACCCCCACCCCCGTTCATGTATTGCTCTTGTAGGATGGAGAACAGATAGAAACTTGTAAGGATTATTAAGCAGCAAAGAAGTATTAATATGGTATTTATCAATACAGACATTCCTCGTTTAATGAACAACCTACAATCCTGTAGCTAAGTTATTAAATGAACTGGTCATTAAATGAGGAATTGCATATAGGACATATATTACAATATTCAGAATAAGGAAATGGTCAAAGGAAACTCCAATGATAGCTTTGCTTTTCTTTGCATAACTCTTACATGTAGTACTGTAATGTATAACAGAACATGAAACTACAGTGCTGTACAGTATAACCAGCAAAAAATTACAGTACTGTATAAACAAGGTGTACTGTACAAAAAAAAAAAACTACTGAGGCTCTATAAACAAGATGTTCAGAATTGTACAGAAAAAGACAGGTCTGAGAGGCGAGTTGTAAGTCTGAACAGTGAGCCTCGGTAGTAAGTCTGAACAGTCATTAAACAGGTGGGTTGTTAAACGAGGAATGTCTATAATGCAAAATACTTTTAATATGTTGGGAAATGTTCTTGCCCCACTTGCTGAATATAGTCATGAGGAATTTTTATTTCCAGAGAGAATTTATTATATTTTCTTAGAAGATGCTAGTATATCTATCACTGTTCCCTTTATTAAGGTATGAAAGAATATTAAGATACTATTATAATGACAACAGAAGCTACAATTCTAGATATAAGAGCTAACTTGGTGGCAGGCATTGTTTCAATTTACTTATAGCAACCGCTCTGTAATACTCCAAGGTAGGTAGGTCAATTATTAGTCTCACTTCACAGATGATAAAATAGAAAATATCAGTTAAATAAGTTAAATAAAATGCCCCAGGTCACAGAGCTAAAAAGCTGACCTAGGATTCAAACGTATCAGTCTTAAGACCTCTAGTATCACCCAGTATACTATATCAGCTCTACTCCAAAGGAGACTCAAAACATCTCTTGGCAAAAAACGCTCCACATCACTAGCATGAAGCACAATGCCTGATTCATAACGCTCAATAAAACATTTAAGACATATTTTGGTTTTGACTTATAAATGGTTAATAATCTTTATGCTAATACTCTGAAAGTCTATTGATAAAATATACTTGGAAGAGCCAGGAGGGTGGGGAGACTGAGGCAAGAGGATCACCTGACCTTGACAGCCAGAAGCCAGTACGGGCCACACAGTGACACCCCACTGCAAAACAGCCAGAAGGCAGTGGGTCAATTAAGTGAGTCTCTAAAAATAACAGCACGACCTCCCCCTTCTTGTAATTTCCCAACAATATTACCTTTAGTCCGACCTCTAAAGGATTAAGAACAGCTGAAAAGAAATGGAGTATTTAATAAAATTTCATTCAATGAAAATAAAAGTGAAAGTGCTTAAGGAATCTTAATGATCCTTTCAGTTGCTATCATCAGGCAGCAGAGGTTTTGAAAAGGGATTGTACTGCTTAGGGTTCATGGCCAAAATTTACGCTCTTATTGTCTTCCTGCTTTTATCAAAAGATCTAAAGTGTCATCACAGATGCTTGATGAGATTTAAGGGTCAATTTCTTTCTTGACACCTTTGACTTTATGATGGGAACCAACAGAAATACAGAGATACAGTCATGCACTGCTTACCTATGGGGATATGATCGGAGCAACGCATACTCTGGCAATTTCAGCACTGTGCAAGTATCAGAGTGCATCCATACAAACGTTAAGTAGTGTGCCCCACCGCACATGGAGGTACTATGGGACCATCACCTCAGATGCAGTCTGCTGCTTCAGTCTGCTGTAGCAGATGTAGTCTGCTGTAGGTCACCAGGCCTACAACTGTACTGTCTTTTCAGTGTTCAGATTCTTTATTGATTTAACTTTATCCAACCTCAGCTATTTTTCATGTTTCAAATATTGTACATGAGCTGGGAGATGCAATTTAAACATTATAAATCACACGCATACATACATTATATATAATATATATATCTCGAACCTAGGGGTACTCTACTGCTGAGCTTCATGCCCAGACATTTTTGTTTTAGGACAGGGTCTCACTAAGTTGCCTCAGCTGGACTTGAACTTGTGATACTTCTGCCTCAGTGTCCCTCCTTTGGTGCTGAGTTTACGAGTGTACACCAGAGCACTCAGCTAAACAGTATATTGAGAAGAATTTAAAAGTAATCAAGGTATTAAATATACATAAGACTCCCCAGTCAGTGTTTAAATCACAAGTAGAAAATTTGTAACAGAAGAAGTGCTTCAAAAATAAAGAGGGTGGTGACGAATCTTACCTCAATAAAAGAATCGATGTGCATCATCAGGGCTTGAGTCCTGCTGATGATAAACTGATTGACACATGCCACAGCATGAGACCTAGGAACAAAATTTAAAATTAAACCCGTTCATTAACAGAAAAATGTGAATGATACGCTAAGTGAAAACATGTAAGTTGCAGAGCAATATTAGTATTTCTAAGCAAATGAAAAACTGTCTGAAAGGATATATGCAAATTTTTAAGAGTGGACAGCTCTAAAGAGGTTAGGTGAGAAGTACAATTTATTTTATAAACTTACAGATTTAAAGATAATAGGTATATATTCCTTCAGAAATGATAAATGGAGACCAGGGTATGTGTTCGGTGTACAAACTCAATCCCTTTCCAGGGTTACTGCGATATACTCTAGCTGTTTTCCTAAATTCTACTGTGTCAAACACCACTTCAACCTCGACACATGATTAAGATCCCTACACATTCTTGTTCAGACTTCGCCAATAAAACCTAATCTACTTCTCCTGCCGAAGACCAAATGGTAAATACTTTAAGCTCCATGGTCACGCAGGTTGCCTTTATAGGGTCCTCATCTCCCCTTTTAAATACAATCTTTTAAAATAGCAAAGTCCTTTTAAGCTTGAAGGTCATGAGCTGAATTGGGCTCCAAGGGTCGGTTTGCTGAGCAAGAGCTCAGACATCCCTTTGTTTTAGGGCTCTTCCCAATCCCAAAACTTCAATTCCTACTATGCTACAAAGGCTTTTTTTGTTTTGCTAATCTGAAAGGTTTGTTCCTAATTCCAGTGCCCTTTTACTTGCAGATCTTTGTTTTAACATGTCCATTGCAATCTTCCGAAGATTTACTACTTTGTTTTGTTCAGACTCTGCACAAATATTACCATTACAGAGAACTCTCTATATAAAACAACTCTAATAATGACTGTTTCCCCTGCTGTATCTCCATTATATTCATCACTGCCTCAAATTACATTACTTATTGTCTGCTCTTCTGAATATAAGCCTGACAGAATCTGTCTTAATTGCTATGCCCCAAACAGTAACGGCAAAGCACATAAACATTTACTGAGCAATACCCAAAATAATAATAGGTGAAAAAAGCAAACTATGGAGACCTCGACCACATTAAGTGTGCACCACAAGGTAAAGGCACAGTTGTTTTTCTATGTACTGGCAGTTAAGAAAGAACTCATTTAATGCTTTTAAAAAGCTACCATTTATAACATTATCAAAGCAGACTAAGTGCCTAGGAATACATTTAATAAAATATTCAAGACTGCTAAAAGGAAAAAATTTTAAACTTTTTAGCTATTCACAGTGTAAAGATATCTATTTCCCCAACTGAATCTATAGACTCAACACAATTCCAATATAAATTTCAACAAAGTTTTTAATAAAACTCAGTAATTCTAGAGTTTGTATGGAAAAGGCACTTACTGTCCACATTGTAAGCTCTAAGTACCACTTCCCAGCAAAAGGTATCAAATCTAGGCCAGAAATGTAGATGACAACTCTGAAACCCTATGGATATCTGTGCATGTAAAACTAAAGTGAAAACTTTATATTGATTACCTAAGCAAACAGCATAAAAGCAGAACAATCATTTCTAGTACATAGTTATGTTCTATAATCAGTTTCTGAACCAGATCTGTCTAATAACACGTAAATAGCATTTTTTCCTGCAAAATAAACTTTTTCTCTATAGTCTTCTCTAGATGATAATTGTTCTAAATAGGGAAAAAAGTTTTAGAAGCATTTGAGGTATTAAGTAATCTAGAGTAAATTTTGCAAAGTGAAGAATACTTCAATTCTTATTTTTCATCCTGGAATGTCTGTGTATTTTAGGACAAATGTTTAGCCATTCTTAAACGTTTTTCTTTGAAAAACCTCTTCAAATAAAGTAGAAGTATTTCAATTCACAAATTCATGTGTTGTCAAACTATAGGTCTTACTATTTTCATTCCATTCTGTTACAGAATATAAATTTATCTTATAAATATTATTATATTTATTATATATTTTCTTATTATATATTTTCTTCCAAGGTGAGATATTTCAGAGAACAATTTTTTAAAAAAGGAAAACTTATTCTCACAGTTTGAGCTCTTAATGTTTAACCTGTTCAGCTCTTTCGAAAGTTTCATTTATTCTAATATCCGTTATTACAATAATTATAATTTGCTGTAAGTCTCAAAAGTTCAAAATTTTGCTCTAAAATATAATTCAGTTAGAAGGTATGTTCATTAAATAGCATTAGAATAAAATAGAGGGCTCATAAACAGACCTATACATAACTTTGCATATGACAGCTGAGATTTTAAATCAACGGGTGGGAGAGATTATTTTAACGAATGTGCTAGGAAGGAAGTTGTTAGTAAAATGGAAATGACTGAAAGTATCCCTATCTATACCTGGGCACTGCAGTGTGTGAACAGTCTCAGCTACACAGAAGGCTGAGGCATGAGGATCATCTGAGCCCAGGAGTTGGAGATCACCCCGGGCAACACAGTAAGGATGTATCTCAAAAAATAAAAATGAAAAAACAAAATAAAAAAGAAAGAAAAAAAGTATCTGTATTTTACATCAGATACCAGATATATTAAGATTTTAAACATCAAAAAATCTTAACTGGAAAATTCCTGTAAAGCACTGGAACACAAATAACCCAACAGAAAAAAAAAAACAAAATACAACAGAAAAAGGCAATGTGTACAGCCAGTAACATAAGACATTCAACATCCTTACTGATAGAAAAGTATGCTATCGATACAATAATGAACTATTTTATATCAGTTTGATTAGCAACACTTAAAATGTGTGACAATACTAACCACATATGTCACTTTTAAATGTCTTTTAAATCCTGCTAATATAAATTGGTGCCCTCTTCAGAAAAGTTTGGTATTGGTAGCACTATTCATTATTCACAGTAGCACAACCCCAGAAGCCACCCAAAGGCCACAGGGGGGAAAGTATATGAATCATCTTATTGTCACGTAAGGCAATATTACCCATTAGTCAAAACAAATGAGCTACAGTGACACAACATGGATAAATCTTAGCAACATAATACTGGAAAACACACGAGATTACATGTAGTATAAAACCACATTTATAATCCTATGAACAAGTATATATATATATATATATATAATTTAGACAAACAGATAAAATTATTTTGAAAGAAAGAGCAGAGAAGAATAAAACTGGAATGTAGATGTAAAACGACAATGCCTCCATATCCCCTAAATCCAACAGTTATTTTGAGAGGGAAAAATATTTTTAACAGTACATAGTAAATTGGGTATTGCAGAACATGCCTGAAATCCCAGCACTCTGGTAGGCTGAGGTAGAAGGACTGCAAGTTCAAGCCCAGCCTGGGAAACAGTGACACCTTGTCTCAAAATTAAAAAAACGAACTTTTAAAAAAGGGCTGGGTATGTAACTCAGTGTCAAGGCCCTGGATTCAATTCCCAGCCCTCTCCCATCCCACAGAAAGAGTGAAAAGTACCAGTTAAAACTATATTAATAAGATGTTAAACAGTAATGTAGAGTAATGCAAATATATTTACAAAAAGGTGAATGTTTAATGCATAAACTACACAGCAGAGTTATTTACCCCAAATATACATTAAAAAGATGGTAATGGAAGTAAAACAGAATCCCAAGTAGGTTACAAAAAACATTCACTGAATGGAAACATTTCTGTATTGCTGAAATCCATATAGTTTTAATCAAATGATTATCAAGCAAAATTTAATGATCAAGTAATGTTTATTAGTATCTCCCTATAGTGTATCAAGTACCAGCAATGTTTTTATGGATTTTTGTCTTCTTTTCTTTTAAAATCTGAGACTTGGTCAGGAAAAAGTAAGATTCCAAAAGTGAAAGTGATGCAGTTTGTGCATCACCTTAATTAAAAGGTTAACAGGAGAATTCCTGAGAACGCAAACTTCTATCTAGTTGACTATGCCAGAGTAGCATTTCATTGTGAAAATGCACTACTTACGCATATGACACTACCACAAAGTTACAGTTTCCACTGAGCGGAACACAATTAAGATGTGTAAGAGTAAGAAGTAAACAGAATTTAAGCAAGGAATAGATTCATGCTCACCCTCTGTCACACTGCTGAAAGCATAACTCCGGAATGTAAGTTAGAATTCTGAAGCCCAACTAATAGTTAACACTGTGCACTAAAGTGCATGACTTGGACCCCTGAATAACTGCCTTTAGGCAACAATTTCTATTAAAATAGTAATATGATACTTGATTATCATAAAAAAGTGTATCAAAAGCATGAAATGCTGACCAACTAGAAACAACAACAAATACAACTGACAATTAGAAAGAAGGAATGCTTCCTATAGAAACAAGTTAGAAAAAATTACATAACTGGACCCAAACACAAACAAGTTCAGTAGTCTGTGAAACATTTTGTGATATAACAAAGTATCTCATACACTTCAACTATTAAAATGAAGATATCACGATGATTACAGCTTGACAGGAACGACTAATAACAATAACATCTTTTTTTTTTTTGGTACTGGCAATCAAACTCAGGACACTGCGCTTGCTAGGCAGGCACTGTGCCGCTGAGCTATACCCAGCCCTTTTTTTGGTCTTTTTGAGACAGGGTCTTGCTCTGCAGTTCAGGCTGGCCTCGAACTTGCAGTGATCCTCCTGCCTCAGCCTCCTGAGTGCATGCACCACCACACCCGGCTCAATAACAATAAATTTGACCAAAGGTTAATTTAATATTATAAGTGTTAATACTTTGACAACTGCATGTCAGGAATTGTTCTAGAAAGTAGCTAGAAAGTAGGGATTCAGAGGTGAACTAAACAGATTAGGTTAACTCCCATATTAGCCAACTAGACCCACCATGTGACTTCACAGTATATTAAAAAAATTCTGCTACCTTAAGTTTAAAATGCCCCCCACCCAGTAAATTAGAGGTAAAACCCTCACATTTTTAATAATCTAATGAGAACAAATTTTCATTAAAATTCTATTAGTTTGTTGACCATGGTGGTGCATGCCTCTAATCCCAGCACTCAGGAAGCTGAGGCAGGAGGATCGCTGCAAGTCTGAGGCCAGCCTGGGCTACGAAGTGAGTTCAAGGCTAGCTAGCCTGACTGCATAGCGAAACCCTGTCTCAAAAGACAAGAAAAAGACCAAAAAAAAAAAATCAATTAGTTTGCTTAACACAGGATGAAGAAAAGCAGGGAACAGATCAGCTTTGGACCTAAAAATGGGAATATAAGGGAAAGAGGATACTAATTCTCAACCAACCTTGGCTTTCAACTAAAGAACTTCCAGAACACAACTATATCAGAAATGCAATTAATCATTTTGAAGGTAGAGACTATATCAAATAACAATTTGATAAAACTATACGATAAAGATTTGATAAAATAAAAATAGGAAAAGTCAGCATTTTATGGGATTTGTTATTAAAGCAATAAACTTTAATTATGTATGTTCTCTTTTGTGGAACATCTGTATCTTTTGCTAATCATAAAAATATCGGATAATGCAAAGTAGGGGAGTGGTCAGGCTTGTATCATTTATAAATTAACACTACCTACATAAATACCTTATTTGGGGCTATTGTGCTTGAAGAACTGTAAAAATTTGGGAATCATGATGTGAGAGGGCGATCTAAAACATCGCTATCTAAAATCTCAGCAGAATCTTCACATATTTTCTGAAGGGCACCAAATGCTCCCTGTAAAAAGACATATGTTTAAATTATTAAAATTTAAATAAAAACAAAACCATTAATACCCATGTTTTAGCAGCACAATTCACAATGGCTAAGCAATGCAAACAGCCTTAGGGCAGTGACAGCAAACCTTTTATAGACAAGTGCCCAAACCGCAACCCAAACCCACTTATTTATTGCAAGGTGCCAACACTGCAATTAAAGTTGAATACTGAGGTTTTAGATTAGGGAAAAACAAAACAAAACAAAACAACTCATCCATTAACATTTTGTCTTAAAAGAAAAATAACATGTAGTGCTTATCAACATGAATAGATAAAAGAAAATGTACTGCACATATACACAATGGAGTATTACTCAGCTATTAAAAAGAACAATGGGGACCACTCTGTTAAGCAAGGTAAGCCAGTCTAAGTTAAATATCCCATATTTTCTTTTATATAAGCAATCTAAAAATTAAAAAAATTTGAGAGATGATACAAACTAGAAGGTAGACTTAGAGATGGGGAAGAGGATTAGAGTGAGGGGAGAGGGAAAAGAGAGGAAAGAATAGAGATGAAAATAATATGTTATATTCATGTATCAATATACCAAAATGAATCTCATTATTCTGTATTACCAATATGCACCAATAAGGAAAAAGCACCCAAACATTTAAAAGCAAACAAAAACATCAACTAACTTGTATGCATTACTGTCTTAGCTCACATAAAAATCCATAAAAGAATTATTCAATTTTAAAACAAATGGAGAGAGACCTCAAGATGGCGGATGAGTAAGAAGCAGGCAGCAAAACTCTCTCTAAAAGTTACCATTGGAACACGGGAATATAGCGACCCAGAAAGCGCAGGAAGGGGGAGATGCCTCCCGAAACCAGAAAAGTTCTGAAGCGCAATCTGGGACCCCGGCACCAGTGACGGGTGACTTCCAACAAAGAAGAAGGAAAGAAGGAGCAGACCGCACGCGGCACCTTCTAATATCCCGGGAGTTGGAGCGCCGGCGGAGGCTCAATTCTACGGACACACGGTGGCAGCTGGCGCCCAGGGAGCCCCCACGGAGGATCCTGAGACAGCGCGGGGCAGGGGAGCGGCGGAGAACGGCGCTGACCGGCGGTGAGTGTCTCTCAGCCACAGCTGCCCCGCGCCAGAGAGCGACCGGCCGGGCGCCATTGTGGGGGGTGTGGCGAAACTCAGAGCGGCTCGAAAAACTGCTCTGGGAACTTGTGCTCCGGACAGGGCAGCACGGGGCCTCTCAGGCCCACGAAAGTGTGCTCAGGTCAGCAGGCGAACGAGACTGGACTCTCAGCCACACCTGTCCCGCGCCAGAGAGCGACTGGCCCGCGCGCCATTGTGGGGGGCGGTGGCGAAAAAACCAGAGCGGCGGGAACCAGTGCAGGGAACCCGCGCTCCGGACAGCGCGCTGAGCCTCTCAGGCCCAGGGACCGTGAAAGGGCGGCGAGAGCGGAGGCGAGCTAGACTGGTCTCTGCCTGAAAGTACGCGCCTCTGCTCACCACCCACCAGAGGGCGCTCCTGGCTTACTGGGACGGACCTGCACAAAACAGAACTCTGTCACAAGGTACTGCCTACAACAGAGTCAACACCTGGAACTGATTCTTTTTATATTTTTTATTTTTATTTTTATTTTTATTTTTATTTTTATTTTTTTTCTCACTGATTTGTTTTTTGTTCTGGCGAAGGGTTTTTTTTTTGTTTTTTTGTTTTGTTTTGTTTTTTGGTGGGGTTTTATTTTTGATCTGTCTGTTTTATTGTTTTATCTTTGTTTTTGTTTCTGTATGTGTATTTGCTCTTTCCTTCATTATTCTCTCTGGTTTTTTTATGAGTGTAAACAGCGCCTCTAACTTCTTTGTGATTGTGGTTGTGATCTGTTCTTCCTTTTATCCCTTCCTTCTCTTTTTACCACCTGTCCTCTGCACTAGTGTCCCAATTTTAGTGGGATCCCTCTTGGTCCTCTAACCTTACATCTAATTCCTTCCTCTTCTCCCAATACTCTATTTCCTCCTTAACTCATCTTAAATTTAAACTCCTCAAGGAAAAATTGACATACATAGGACTTGTATACTGCATATAATTTTTCTGGTGTGTTTTAGATTTTGTTATATAACCGCAACTCTATACAGCTAAAAGTGGTAAATAACTGGTTAGCTCAGTCTGTCATTTTTTAGGCTGTGTTGATGCTTTAGTTAACATTATAGCCAAATGTGAAATAATTGTTATAAACATCTTTCCTTCCTGATATTTCATGATTGAGATTGACTAAGGGACACAGAAAATACAGTGGCACAGTACCAAAGAATCAAGGACTGGGCCAAACAGGTAGCAACTTCGCATACCCAACAAATTGAAGAGGTAGGATCTGGCAGAAAGCTCAAAACCTAAAAGCAAGCTCCACTTGGAAGATACTGCAGAGAAGTAGTCATCTTCTAAAGATCTTAAACACTAGCAATAAAGTAACCTACTATAGGTAATCTGCAAACATCACCCCAGGAATTAAAGAAAGAAAAAATGAGACGACACTTAAACAAGATGCAACCACACAATCCAATTCACCAAAGGCAAACCTAGGGAGCAATGAGGTGGGACAATCCGAAAGCCACCCACCTGGCCTATCTGAAGTGGTAACAACAAAGCAACTGAATGAGGTTCTGGAAAAAATTAAAACAGAAATAATCTCACAGATAACTGCAGAGATAATGTCTACAATGAAGACCATGCTTAAAGACACTATAGCTGATACAGACAAAAAAATAGATGAACTTAAGAAAACTATAGAAACCATGAATGCTCAGCATAGGAAAGAAATGGAATCTATAAGGCAGATTCAAGCAGATATCCAAGAGATAAAAAATTCCATTGAAAGTATTTGTAGCAGAATAAGCCAATGCGAGGACAGGATCTCAGATATAGAAGACAGGCTTGCAATTAGTGATCATGAAATGGAAAAATTCTTAAAAATAGCAAGGGACCATGAAAAATCAATTCAGCAGCTGCTAGATGACTCAAAGATAAACAACTTAAGAATAATTGGAATAAATGAAAAAGCAGGAGATAGCATCAACGACATTAAAACCTTGTTCAAAGACATAATCAGGGAGAACTTTCCTGGAAGAGAAAAGGAATTTGACACCCCTATAAGTGAAGCTTTTAGAACACCAACTAGACATGATCAAAAAAAAACTTCAGCCAGACATATTATAGTCAAGATCCCAGAAATTCAACAGAAGGGCAGAATCTTAAAAGCTGTTAGGGAGAAGAGACAAATCACCTATGAAGGAAAACCCATCAGAATCACAGCTGACTTTTCAGCACAAACCCTCAATTCAAGAAGAGCTTGGAATGATGTATTGCAAGCTCTAAAGGAAAATAATTTCAGCCCAGATTGATGTACCCTGCAAAACTATCTTTCAAAATTGATGGAGAAATAAAATACTTTCATGACAAAGAACATCTGAGAAAATTTATGACCACCAAACCAGCACTCCAAAACGTTCTGAAGGACATTCTAGAAAGAGATAGGAACCCCAACAGAAGGAATCCACCAGGCAGAGGGCAAATAATTAAATAGCCGGAAAGCGGAAAAAAAAAAAAAAAAAAAAAGAAAAAAAAAAAAAAAAAAAAAAAAAAAAAAAAAGAAAAAAAAAAAGAAAAAAAAAAAACAAAGAGTGGGAACCAACAACAGGAAAATATCATGACAAGTCAATACATATCAGTTTTAACCATCAATGTTAACGGTCTCAATTCACCAATCAAAAGGCACAGACTGGCAAAATGGATCAAGAAGCAAGATCCAACAATATGCTGTATACAAGAAACACATTTAATTCAGAAAGAAATTCATAGACTGAAAGTCAAAGGATGGAAAACAATACTCCATGCCACAGGAACCCAGAAAAAAGCAGGGGTAGCTATTCTTTTTGCAGACAAAGTGAACTTCAAGCCAAGAAGGATTCAGAGAGATAAAGACGGTCATTACATCCTTGTAAAGGGAACAATCCAAGAGGAAGAGATAACGATCATAAATATATATGCATCAAATACCAATGCACCCAGCTATATAAAACAAGTACTAAAGGACATGAAAAATCAAATAAGCACTAATACAATTATATTGGGAGATCTCAATACTCCACTGTCACAAAAAGATAGATCAACTGGACAGAAAATCAATAATGAAATAGTAGAACTGAACCAAACTTTTGAACAAATGGACTTAGTAGATGTCTACAGAGTGTTCCATCCCACAACATCAGAATACACATTTTTCTCAGCTGCACATGGGACGTTCTCCAAAATAGACCACATACTAGCTCATAAAACCTGCTTAAGTAAATGCAAAGGAATTGAAATTATCCCATGCATATTATCAGACCATAGTGCAATGAAATTGGAAATCAATGGCAAAAGATCCCACAAAAACTCCCTAAACACATGGGAAAAAACAACCGCATCCTCCTGAACAACCAATGGGTCACAGATGAAATTAAAGAAGAAATTAGTCACTTTCTACAACTGAATGATAATGACAGTACAACATACCGGAACTTATGGGATACAATGAAAGCAGTCCTAAGAGGGAAATTTATAGCATTAAACACTTATATCAGGAAAATAGAGCAAGCGCAAATAAACAACTTAAGGGTGAACCTCGAGCTTCTAGAAAAAGAAGAGCAGGTTAAGCCAAAAGCCCGTACAAGGGAGGAAATTATAAAGATCAGAGCAGAAATTAACGTATTGGAGAATAAAAAAGCAATACAAAGAATCAATGAAGCAAAAAGTTGGTTCTTTGAAAGAATAAATAAGATTGACAAACCCTTATCCAACCTTATTAAAAAAAGAAAAGAAAAGACTCAAATCCATGCAATTGAAAATGAAAAGGGTGATATCACGACAGACCCTGCAGAAATCCAGAAGATCATCTATACCTATTTTGAAAATTTATATTCTACTAAGATGGAAAATGCAGAAGAAATGGACAGATTCCTAGATTCATATGAATTACCAAAGCTGAATCAAGAAGATTTAAAAATCCTAAATAAACCAATATCAGCCAATGAAATTGAAGATGTAATTAAAAACCTCCCAACAAAGAAAAGCCCAGGCCCTGATGGATTCACTGCCGAATTCTACAAGAAATTTAGAGAAGACCTAACGCCCCTACTTCTCAAACTTTTCAATGAAATTGAAAGGGAAGCAATACTCCCAAATTCATTCCTGGAAGCAAGCATTACCCTGATACCAAAACCAGAGAAGGACCCAACTAAGAAAGAGAACTACAGGCCAATCTCCCTAATGAACATAGATGCAAAAATCCTTAATAAGATACTGGCAAACAGAATCCAACAAATCATCAAGAAGATTATACACCATGACCAAGTTGGATTCATCCCAGGGATGCAGGGATGGTTCAACATACGTAAATCAATAAATGTAATACAGCATATTAACAGAACCAAAGACAAAAATCACATGATCATCTCAATAGATGCAGAAAAAGCTTTTGACAAAGTCCAGCACCTTTTCATGATAAAAACCCTACAGAAAATTGGAATAGAGGGTCTTTATCTCAATCTGGTAAAAGCTATCTATGACAAACCAACAGCCAATATTATACTAAATGGCCAAAAACTGAAAGCCTTCCCTCTAAAATCAGGAACAAGACAAGGATGTCCACTGTCCCCACTCTTATTCAACATAGTTCTGGAAACTTTAGCCAGAGCGATTAGACAAGAGAAAGAAATAAAAGGAATAATGATTGGAAAGGAAGAAGTTAAATTATCATTATTTGCAGATGACATGATACTCTACACAGAAGACCCCAAAAACTCCACTAAAAAACTGCTAGATTTAATAAGCAAATTCAGTAGTGTAGCTGGATACAAAGTCAATACTCAAAAGTCAATAGCCTTCCTGTACACAAATAACAAACTTACTGAAAGAGAAATTAGGGAAACAATACCTTTCACAATAACATCCAAAAAAATGAAATACCTAGGAATCAACCTCACGAAGGATGTAAAAGACCTCTATACTGAAAACTACAGTACTCTGAAAAAGGAGATTGAAGAGGATATCAGAAAATGGAAAGATATCCCTTGCTCCTGGATAGGAAGAACCAATATAGTGAAAATGGCCATACTTCCAAAATTGTTATACAGATTTAATGCAATTCCAATCAAAATTCCAACAGCATATCTCACAGAATTAGAGAAAACAATCCTAAAATTCATTTGGAATCAGAAGAGACCTAGAATAGCAAAGGCAATTCTGGGCAACAAACGCAAGGCAGGGGGCATCACTATCCCCGACTTGAAATTATACTATAAAGCTACTGTGATAAAAACAGTGTGGTACTGGCAAAAAAACAGACCTGAAGATCAATGGAACAGATTAGAAGATGCTGAAACAACCCCAGACATACTAAGCCACCTTATCTTTGACAAAGGTGCCAAACACATTCGCTGGAAGAAAGATAGCCTCTTTAATAAATGGTGCTGGAAAAACTGGCTCTACACATGCCGAAGATTAAAACTAGATCCATATCTTTCACCATGCACTAAACTAAATTCAAAATGGATCAGAGATCTAAATATTAAAACAGAAACATTAAATCTGCTGGAAGGTAGGATAGGTAAAACCCTTGGAGACATTGGTGTAGGCAAAGACTTTATGAATAAAAACTCAACCGCACGGGAACTATCCCAAAGAATCAATAACTGGGATCTCATCTTATTAAAAAGCTTTTGCACAGCAAGAGAAACCACCAACAGAGTGAAGAGACAACCCACAATGTGGGAAAAAATGTTTGCCAGCTGTTCCTCAGACAAAGGATTACTATCGAGAACATATAAAGAACTCAAAAAAATCAGACCTCCCAAATTTAAAGACCCACTCCAAAAATGGGCATCTGAGATGAATACACATTTCTCAGATGAAGAAATACTAATGGCAAATAAATATACAAAAAAATGTGCAACATCACTAGTCATTCGAGAGATGCAAATTAAAACAACACTGAGATACCATCTCACCCCAGAAAGAATGGCTACTATTAAGAAATCAACTAATAACAAATGCTGGAGGGGCTGTGGGGAAAAAGGAACCCTTCTTCACTGTTGGTGGGAGTGTCGACTGGTACAGCCACTGTGGAAGTCAGTGTGGAGATTCCTCAGAAAACTAGGGTTGGAGGTCCCATTTGACCCAGCTATTCCCCTTCTGGGCATCTTCCCAGAAGAATTAAAAACATCGTACCACAGCGATATATGTGCACCCAAGTTTATAGCAGCACAATTTGTAATAGCCAGATCTTGGAAACAACCCAAATGCCCATCAACTGAGGAATGGATAAGAAAGATGTGGTATTTTTATACAATGGAGTACTATTCAGCCATAAAGAAGGATAAACTGGAGACTTTTATAGGTAAATGGATGCAACTCGAGAAAATACTCATAAGTGAAATAAACCAGAAGCACATGTGTAAGCATCGTATTATCTCTCTAGTATGAGAAACTGAAAGAGTAAATAAGATCCAAAATGTACAATAGACATGGTGAATCAAAAAGAAACTGGTCAAAAGGAAAGAGAGACTGGAATAGGGAAAAGAAAGAAGGGAAAGGGAAAAAAATTGTATATATATATATATAAGATGGTTAAGATAGATACACTACCATTTTTACTTAGTTCATTGAAGAGTAAGGTTTGTGCCAATAATGTTTGGACAATTGAATGCTAATGTCTGGTGTCCTGAATAACTAACTTAAAGATAGTAATACGTAATGTATTAACCATTGTTACCCTCCTATTATGTTTGTTTGAAAATTTGTTCTTCTTTTGATTTGTTTTGTTTTTCTTCTCTTTAAAATAAAAAAAAAAATAAAAAAAAATAAAACAAATTATACACAGAGTATCTAAAAATCTCAGTTTAAATATAATGGTACATTTTAATTTTCCATTAAGTAACACTGAACTGCAGAATATTCTGGTTGGCAAGGATATAAAAAAATATTATCTATCCGAAAATCTAACTCTATTGAAATATTTTTGTCAATGTTAAATTTTTCTCTTACTAATGCTAAATTGAATGGAAAAACCATTTTCATAGAAGTGTATTTAATCAACGTGACACTTTCTGAAGCACATAAAGAACTCATTAAGGGCTGGGGATATAGCTCAGGGATACAGCACCTGCCTGGCAAGTGCAAGGGCCCTGGGTTCAATTCCAGGGAAAAAAAACCTCATTAAGCCAGGTGTGGTGGCGCACACCTACAATCCCAGCACTCAGGAGACTGAGGCAGAAAGATTGCTGCAAGTTCAAGGCCAGCCTGGGCTACACAGTGAGTTTAAGGCCAGTCTAAATAACATAGTAAGATGCTGTCTCAAAAAAAGAACAAAAGGGCCAGTGATATAGCTCAGTGGCACAAGGGCCTGCTGGCAAGCGTGAGGTCCTGAGTTCGACTCCCAATACCCACATAAAAAAAAAAAAAAGAAGTCATTAATAACATTACAAAATTACATATGAACTGCTTACTGGGTAACTGGTGACAAATGCTGCCTTTTAACAAGAATGGGCAGTTCAAACAGCAACTTTTTTCCTACTACAAATTTTAACCCAAAGGGGATAATCTGGAGCTACTGTACATAATATACAATCTACCGGCTACCTCAACCACTTATTTTCCTGCTTACAAGTTGATCAGCAGCAGTATTCTGCACAGTTAACAGTAAAATAAGTGACAAGAAACATAAAACACAAAGATAACTTTAGGCTTCTATTTTAAAGCCGTATGTTTCAGAGGAAGTATCTTCCCAAAGAGTGTTAATACATAGTTATGACCAAACAAACAAAAAAACCCCAAAACAACACAAAAACAAAACAAAACTAAACAAAAACAAATTATAGAAGCAAATATCCTTACCTCACAGGTGTTGTAATCTTCAGAATCCAATAGGCTACAGAGTTTTGGTAAGAGGTCAGGCCAATTCTGCAATTCTCCTTGGAGGCTATGGTTGTAATCAAAATACCTTGAAAGAATATACACACTTTTCAGGAAAGCTAGCCATGTGAGCAACTGAAATACTCACATTAGCGTCAGGTTCCACACCACTAAAGAAGAACATTAACAGCTCCCATATTATCACACCATAATCTATGGAAAAACCACAGCATGAATTACATCTGTTTCCTTACATTACACCTTCTGTAAGCTTTTTTAAAAAGTTTACTTAGTATCTCTACAGAAGACTACAACTAGTTTTTTCCTCCAACAATACCAAGGATAGCTAATTAAATTTAACACCAATGTTATAAAAATTATATACAAAACAGAGCAAAAAGAAAACATACTGAAATATTATTAGTAGCACTTATCACTGAGTGATGAGTTTGTAAGTCTGTTAGGTTCAAATAAAAGATGTGCAGTATCAAGAAAGCAAGAACGGCGCCCTGACTTAACTTGGAATCACAGCTAAGGGCACTAGGAAAGGAAAAATACAGTAGAGTAGCACCACTTGAGAACAAGCAGACTCGCTCCAAGTGGCCGTGTACACAGGCCACAGCCCTGCAACAGCTCCTACTTACTGGATTCAAGAATGAAGCGCCAGGGCCGGTGAGATGGCTCAGCGGCTTAAGCGCCTGCCTGCAAGCGCGAGGGCCCGAGTTCAACTCCCAGAACCCACATACGAAAAAGGGGCCGGTGATATCGCTCAGCGGCACGGGCGCCTGCTGGCACGCGAGGTCCTGAGGTCGACCCCCGGTACCCACAAAAAAAAAAAAAAAAAAAAAAAAAAGAATGAAGCACCAGAAAGGCTATCTTGGATCTTAGGTTAGGTGGCACAATGCTGACTGACCAGAGCATTTGAACTGTGTGGTGCAGCTACACTGTAGAGTCAGTGGATTACGCAAACCTATCTTCTCTGCCTTAGTAAATACATTATTAGTAAGTAATATTCCTGGCGATTATGGATTTTCTTTAGTACCATAAGGGTATATACAAATTGACACCAGGCAAGTTATTTATACTCTAAACTGTACATTACTAATCTGTAAAAATGAAAAGTATTTTTTCAAAGGGCTATCTTGAAAATTCAATGATACACATGTAAAATGCCTATCACCTAGTAAACAGTAGTAATTACTGAACCGCAAATCACACCGTGTGGATGAACTTTCTTCGAATTTCAACCTTTAAAAACAGTCCTCCAGGGGGCCAGTGAGATGGCTCAGTGGCGTAAGCGCCTGCCTGGCAAACGCGAGGGCCCGAGTTCGACTCCCGGAACCCACATACGAAAAAGGGGCCGGTGATATCGCTAGCGGCACAGGCGCCTGCTGGCACGCGAGGTCCTGAGGTCAACCCCCGGTACCCACCAAAAAAAAAAATAAAAAAAAAAAAAACAGTCCCCCAGTACACTCAAAAGCAGCAAGACCTGCTCCTTCTTGCCAATTATTCAAGTCAAAATACAAAAGAAATGAGAGAAAGAGATCTGATCTGCCTTAAAAAACAAAACAAAACAAAAAAACACTAAAACAACCACATCTTGTATACACAAGTTAGAAACAATCTACAATTTGGTACTAACAGACTGCTGACATTCATTACATCTAGTAAGCATTAAAGAATGCTGACAGACTAACAAATTCTAAATTTAACTGTTCTACAATCTCAATTCCTGAAAAATCTAATACCTAACATAGCTGTGAAAAGTGATAGTAATTTTCAGTTTAGAACCAATATAGGAACAAAAACCAGTGTACTTGGTAATAACTATTAAAATCTTACCTTTTTTTTTTTTTTTTGTAGGTACCGGGGGTCGACCTCAGGACCTCGTGCGCCAGCAGGTGCCCGTGCCGCTGAGCGATATCACCGGCCCTTATTTCGTATGTGGGTTCCAGGAGTCGAACTCGGGCCCTCGCGCTTGCCAGGCAGGTGCTTATGCCGCTGAGCCACCTCACCAGCCCAAAATCTTACATTTTTAAACAACACCCTGACCCAGTGATACCACCTCTATGAATTAAAGCTAGAGAAACTTTCCCACAAGTATATAAATTTAGGTGAAAGGATACTGACTGAAACAGTAAAATTACAAATCATACATTCCTTAATAAGAGAATCAAGTTTACGTTTATCCAACGGACTACTGATCATTAAAATATCATCCCTTCCAAATATATTTCCTTGGCAAGATTCTCTGTATATTGAAAAGACTGAAAAGAAGTTTTAAAGCTGAGTGCAGTGATACACACTTGTAGTCCCGACTACTTAGGGAGTTGAGGCAAGAGGATCACTTAAGCCCAGGAGTTGGAGGCTAACCTGGACAACATACGAGATCCTGTCCAAACAAAACCACCAAAGGTGTAAATTTACTTTTACAATCAGAAACTCTTAGCTAAAATATTTACTAAGTTTTTAGTATGATTTAAATATTTTATTAGGTGCTAAAAAATAAACAATATGTGGTCTGGGCTCTTAAGGTGCTCAGTCAGGTACACCTCCACCCCACCACATACAGCACTGCACACAGGCATTTTCAGCTGGCACAATGGAGGATGCAGCTGCTACCGGTGTCCACTGGGCAGAAGTCAGCGATGCTGATTAACATGCACAGAATAGCCCAATGGCAAAGAATTATCTAGTCTTAAATGTCAAGTGCTGAGGCCGTAAAACACTGGTTTAAACAAACAGAATCCTACTTTAATAATGTAGTATACTTATGCTACAGCAGTAAAAATATCTCAATTTTCTAAGGTGGATGAGTGATGAAGAAATGGTTTGCAACTCTTAGAGGTGCCTTTCAGAAGCTTACAAAAATTATTTTACTGGGCCGGTGAGATGGCTCAGTGGCGTAAGCGCCTGCCTGGCAAGCGCGAGGGCCCGAGTTTGACTCCCAGAACCCACATACGAGAAAAGGGCCGGTGATATCGCTCAGCGGCACGGGCGCCTGCTGGTGCGCGAGGTCCTGAGGTCAACCCCGATACCCACAAAAAAAAAAAATTTTACTTATAAAATGTCCTAACAGCATTTTAGATTTTGTAAATGTGAACTAAAATTTAAGAGATTAAAATAAAAATTTTCTATATTTAGTTGTTGGAAAGCAACGTTTTATACAATAGCTCATCAATCTTCCTGAAGCAGAAAAAATTCAGCTTTATCAAAAAGTACCAAGCACTCCTGATACTGAGTGATGCTTTGCATGAGACAAAAAAATGAAAACAAGAAAACCAAAATAACAACAATAGAAATCAGTGTTAATTGCTGTGCCTCCAAAATTTCTCCCTCTTCTAGGAGGAATTTCTATAGGTGAATCCTACTTTTCTACCACCTTCTTTAATCTATATCAAAAAATGCAGGAGGGCAAAAGTAAAGATAATTTAACTGGACAAGCTGCTTAACTTATTTCAAGCTGATAACTTTGGTTTAGTTAATTTACAAACTTTTTAAAAAAGGAAAGGTTCACATATATAAGTGGAATGACCCTAATCTGAAGATCCAAACTAGAAACTTTATGATACACAAAAGATTCAGATTTCATAGCAGTTTGAATTTTGGTGGAGGGATGCTCAACTGGTAAAGTCTATGCAAATATTCCAAGTCCAGAAACTCTGAAATCTGAAGCATTTATGGTCACAATCATTTTAGATAAGGAATACATATCCTATATAAAAAGTAGAGACATACAACGAACTGAACATATTCATTATCCAGCTTTAACAACAGGCATCTATACAGTCAACTGTTGTTCCATCTATACTTCTATTTGCACTCCAACTGTTTTTTTTTTTTAACTGAATTCCAGACATGTAACTTGAAAACATATTGCAGCTGTATCTGAAACTCCTTATTTTATATATATTTTTAGAAAAGCTGAGTAAAGCAAGTAACTAAACACTTTACTTGACACCTTTCTCTACAGATATTTTTCAGTAGCTTCTCACAAGATACTTACATACAAATAAATGAACTAAAACCAAGGACTTTTCATATTTTACAAATGGATATCAAGAAATAAAAATCATGGCTATGCATGTCAATTTATCAGTTTTAAATAAGTTCAATGATACTTTTAAGTCTTTAAACAATTCTGGGCTGGGATATATAGCTCAGTGATTAACTTGGCATGTACCCGGCCATGGGCTTGATACCCAACACAAGGAAAAACAAATTTCCTAAGATAAATCTAACTCCCAAACATAAAAAAACTTTTATGAAATGTAAAAGAAATCCAGCATTCACTAGAAGATAACATCAATTCTTCTCTCCCCAATACAATTACTTCTAGCCTTTCAAAATTTAAGTCACAAAGTTTGGACCTAAAGGTACTCAAAGATAGGTTTTTAATGAGATATAGTTTAGGGAGAAAAAAACCTCACAACCTCTATATTGTGTCCTTTCTTTTCCTCTTAGCTGAACTGCTTTGTCTCCCAGGAAGCCTATTAGTTTCAAAAACTCATCTCACTACATCTATGGAGATCTTACTCCTTGAGGTCGGCATACCCTCCACCACTTGTTTTACCAGTGTCGAGAGCTGGTAAAGCCTTGGGCCGGTGAGATGGCTCAGCGGCATAAGCACCTGCCTGGCAAGCGCAAGGTCCTGAGTTTGACTCCCGGTACCCACATACGAAGAAAGGGCCGGTGATATCGCTCAGCAGCATGGGCACCTGCTGGCGCACGAGGTCCTGAGGTCGACCCCCAGTACCCACAAAAAAAAAAGAGTTGGTAAAGCCTCATGAGGGTACAGCAGGATAACTGAGGGAATCACTTTTTTTCAAACTACAAATTTGAAGCCAGTATTAATACTACTATTTAATATGAAAATATGTGGAGAGAAATCAGAACCTCTGCTTACGAGATAAACAGTACTTTTCATATTTAAAAGGCAAAATATATAAAAACTAAGGAACTCTTAACGAAAGAGTTTGATTCATTTCACTGACTTCCGTTCAACCAAACTTGTACATTACAGAAGCTTTTGAAGTCCTTGTAAAATATAGCTGCTAAAGTCCATGGTGTGCTGAATGTTGCCCATTAGTAGGCTACTCTGGAGTACAGCTTCCTGCTGCCACCCACTATTACGTGCGCTTAGTCAACTGTATGTGCTCCTAAATTGATCTATTTCAGTTATTATAATTATTTTAATATTACATGAACTGAAAGTTGTTCTTTCTCTGACAACAAGCTATGCACTGAAAAAGATTAAAAAATTTCTGATTAGGTATAGACAAGGCAAATACTAGAAACAAAAGGAAAGAGCAAAAACCTAGAATCCTATACTTAAAAGATTGCTTTTATAAAATAAAATGGTTTTTCATGCAACTGACACTAGAAATTATATCCCCAGCATTACGCAGGCAAACAGGAAAGAAAAGCCAATGGTCCTAAATATCATTCACTGATGGCTTCACTTTAACCAATTCTGACTAACCAACTATGCGTGACCTTGGTCTCCCCAGGTAAGAGAGCCTTTACAGTAATCATTAACACTTTCAAAAGCATTTAAATACCAGTGAAAATGTCTCCATCACAATGTAACGCGAAATAGGTAACAAAAATTCCTGTAAAAACAGTTTGTCACCTCTAAAACAATCCAGTTACAAACAGGATAAGCAAAATTTTTGTATGTAACTTACCTACAGTGGCTCTGATCAAGGGAGAGGAGTCACCAATATTATTTAAACATTCACTTTTAATGAAGTCTGTTACACCATTTGGGAAGTTCTGAAAATGTGCTTTCACATTATTCTTCAAGATGAGACCACTCAATGATCTTGTGGGTTCATCTGTAATAAAGTAGTTGAGTTTTAAAGGAGTTTTCATTTCAAAAAGTGCCAAGAGTAGCTTTATATTCAGAGGTTGATCACAACATTCCAATTTATCTTTCTACAACCAGAAAAAAAAAAAAAAAAAAAAGGTCACAAATGATTATTAAAAACTTTGCTGTTTAATTGATAGTTCAAGGTTCTTAATCTCAGCACTATTTTAAGGATAACTCTTTGTTGTGAGGTCCTGCCTGCTACACTGTAAGATGTTTAGCCCCATCCTGGCCATAGGTGCCTGCAGCACTCCCCTCCCACAGTTACACTCAAAAATATCTGGGGTGGGGGAGAGGCTGCTCCTTGCTGAGAACCACTAACTGAAGAGTTAATGAGTTAATTTAGCTCATACATGGCCCCTTTATTAAGGTTTTATTATTACCTAATATAAACATCATTGCAGAGCTCAAGTATTAGTCACTAAAAATACCCAATTAAAAAATTAAGCAGACAATGAACATCCAGGGTCACTTTCACATAACAAATATAATGCTATGTTTTTCACTTGCCTGAGTGTTAAAAAAAAAAGCAAAAATTTCCAAAAATATCTAAAAATAAAGTTTATTTTAAAAAAGTATAGGCCATTGATAATGACAATAAATTTTCAAAAAGCAATTTAATGTTAGAATACAACAGATGCTTCAAGTGGCATCATCACCAGCAAAAGTTAACTTCTAAATGATTATTATGCACTAAACACTTGTTAAGCGCTTTAGAATTATGAGCACACTTAATTCTCACATCCTTGTGAGACAGGTATAATTTACCTCACTGAACAAGTGAAGGTCTGTGCCAGTTACACAAGGCTACTAAGCAGGGAAGTCAAATTATCAACCTCAAGAGTCTGGCTCCACAGCATACACTCTGAACTACTCCACAGTATTACCTTCCTCTCAAAGGACTGGGAAAGTCGATGCATGGAATAAAATATACTATTGCAACGCTGTTTTACCTACCTTATTTAAAAGTAAATACCTGGAGCTTACTCTAGTTAGTATTACGCACTCAAATTCTGAGTGTTACTGAAATAATTAAAGAGTAAAGCATATGTAGAGGCAAACAGAGCAGTTTTTTTGCGTATAAACCCTATTCAGGTCATCATAGCAATATAACCTAATAACTTTTATGTCATATCCTGTCAAAACTTATTTTCAACCACAACTTATTTCAATTAGCTACTCTAATTATTTTAAATGGCATGCATATTGTTTACAAGGAATATACTTCATTGTTTTTAATAAGAAATGGTATAAGATGAAGACTTTTTAATAAGCTACAACAAGGGTGAAACAATTTGTAATTAAAAGTATACACCCTCTGTCCAAAATCCACTTTAGAAAACTACTGACTAACCATTTCTTTCTAAATCTTGTCATTCACTGGGCCTCAATCTGCTCACTTATAAAGGGACAGAATTAAATCAGCTCACCTCAGGTCTTTTCATGATCTAACTTTGTACTTCATGATTCAGCAATAAGATTAGTAAATAAGCATTTTCACTAAAGATGCTACTTATGTTACTTCTCTTTTGTGGATGGCTTTTTTTTTTTTTTTTTAAGAAAACTAGATATGGCGGACTTGCATCCCAATCTTCCCAGGGAAAAACAATAAATGGGTCAACACAAGAAATATCAAGGGCTGGTGAGATGGCTCAGCGGCGTAAGCGCCTGCCTGGCAAGCGCGAGGGCCCGAGTTCGACTCCCGGATCCCACATACGAAAAAGGGGCCGGTGATATCGCTCAGCAGCACAGGCGCCTGCTGGCGCACGAGGTCCTGAGGTCGACCCCCCGGTACCCACAAAAAAAAAAAAAAAAGAAAGAAATATCAAGTGTTAATGTAAATATAAAACTCCTACGTCCTTTGAGAAACTGCCTAACGTACAGAAGAAATACATTTTAGGTTCAAGAAAACGTTAAGAAATTTCTTTCCAACGTTTTAGGGTTTTGTAATTAAAACCCTTTTTGGAGGCAGTTGCTCCCCTCAACTCTCTTGCCACTATTTAAATTATAATTTGTAAGTGCCTCTGAAGTATTGTTACACACCAATGCTTTTATAATACTGTAACAAATTACATGGAATCCAGGGTAAGAGTAAGACAAAACAGACAGCTTAGTGAATATAATTAAAAATTTCAAGTAAACAGATTAGAAATTTTCATTTACTAAATATTTTAGTTCTTTAAAAAAACCCAATAATGTGGATTATTCATCTATTTGTTTATTTATTTAGTTTTGTGATGCTAGGGACGAAGCCTGGGCTTCACACATGCAAGTGCTCACCACTGAACTATACCCCTAGTTCCAAGGGCAGATTACTGATTACAACTTCTGTTTGAGGACAATTCTTACATTAACAAAGAATGTATCATAAATATATTTACCAAACTATTAATTGCTGATTTTAAATATAATAATTCTTAAGTTTTTAAAACCTAGACTTCGAATTTTAAAATTGACCGTCCCTCAATCACTAATTAAAACCCACAAAATTAGCTAGAAAATCATTTGAAAACAAAAATCACTAAAATGTGTATCAATTATCAAAATCTAAATACAAGATTTGTATAATTTTACCACACATTAAAACCATTAACCTGCTAGAGGTTGGAGCTGAAATCTTAAGATGTTCTGGTTGTCTAACACAGGCATTTTATAGCTGAAAGAAGCAGAAGAGGTTGAAGGACTCAGAGTCAGTATTTAAACAAAACTTGTTCTTTTACAACTCCAAATCAGTATTTTTCACTGTGGCTTCCAAGACACTAATCACTAAACAGAGGATGGTGATCTCATTTAGAGGTCAGTCAATTGCCAAAAAGACTGTCTTCTGTGTGTCTAACACTGTTCCAGGAAGAGAGTATTCCATACTCAAGTAATACTGTGAAGAATACTCATTATTACAACGCAAGCTCCTTGAGGGCAGCGGTCTTTATTCTGTTCACATTCACTTCCCGTGAGCCTGCCACAGGTGGTGCTCAGTAAACACTTATGAAATAAAGTCCACTGAGACATACTGTACTAGAAACGATCAGACGACTGTGTCTCAGACAGATCAGGAAACTAGGCTTTAAATTGTCATAAAAGTATTTTATGAGTAAAATTGCAACAGTTAATGAAAGTCATATTCTGTTATAAGTTTATTTACAATAGAACAATTGCAGTTTTTGTAAAATTTAACAGTAGTATATAGACATAAGAGTACACAGATTTACAGTTCAAAAGATCAGTAATTATCTCTGGGTGAGGAGACGTGATTTCTCATTTTAGTTACATGACTTCAATTTTCCTATAATGAACACACATGTATTCAGTTAATTATTAAATCCTGCATTCAACCTGTACATTAAATCAATCTTTATTATATTCATGTACAAGCAATAAAGCTAAATCAAAGTAGACTTTGCAACATATTTTTCATTTGCAAAGAATGAGAGAGTTTATTACATAAACAATTAACAACTGAATGCTTATTAAGCATCTAAATGCTTGGAGTAGTAGTAACTCTAAAACTATACATTCCACATATATAAGGATGTGATACTACAAAACAAAACCCTTGGAAATGAGTAATTCCCAATGTATCTTCATAGGTCTTAAAGACACTTTTGAGAAAGACAAACCCTACTTACCTTCAGATTTTAATTTTGTAAGAACAAAAATCAAGTAGTTGTTAAAATCCGGATATTGATTGAGCTGTTCCAGTTTCTAGAACAAACAGTAGTTAAGGAAACTTTTCTAATATAATCTAGGAAAGAAACCAAGCACTTTTAAATTTAATAATCAAGAATTCTTTGTGTTTCTTATTCCACTTTTTACTAAAACTAAGGTTATCAAAGCTAATTATTAACATGCTATTCTAAAAACACACATAGTGCTCGCTAATCCTTAGAGGCTTTATGGGAAGAAATACTATATTAATTATATTCAGTACAAAGACGCAAGTTCCAGCTTCCCCATGCTCAACGCAGCAAAACATTTTTATAAAACAGAATTCTTAGATTTGACAACTGTTTAAAACATCTCAGCAAAAAAGTACTTCAAAGAAATGCGAACAAGTCTTTTAGAGTTAGAGAACATTTAGGAAAATTAACTTAAATAGAGTGGATTTTTAACATCAATAAGATACTTAGTTCTACATCCCCCAACATCTAACATGTCCAGTGGCACAAACGTGGAGGTGTTTTACCCAGGTTGGCAGGCGACAGTGGCATACTGCTCTAATTCTTTCTTCAAGTGGTGACTGTCAACTTCTAATATGCTTACACAGAAAGATGAAAATATTTTTTTTTTACTCAGTCCTAAATTTCTGGTTAAATCTATGGCAGGAACCTAAGGTACAACTGTATTGGCTACTTATTACATACTTGAATACTACCACAAGGTTTAGGGTCAGAATGTAAATTCTAGAAAAATATACTACAGTAAAATTCCAAACTGTAACTACTTTTCCAACTGGGAAAAATCCAGACATCAGTCACTTGCTTTAATGAATGGTCAAGACTAACATCGTGCTGATATGCTAATATGCTAAATTTTCATAAATATTTCCTGATAAAGCTTGCTTTCTTACAACGTAAGCTATACCTATACTATTACAACAGTTCTTCGAAATTGCTCAAGCCTATACAAAACAATGATTACATACATTCTATCCTTAGGAGACAAAAGAATAAGGTCATTATTAGCACTATGATAACATAAAAGCAGTGCCTAAAATACTGTTTCCTCCTTTGTTCTTACTCAGAGGACATGCTACGCTCCAGGTACACAGTAAACTGCACACTACCAGACTGGCCGAAGGATGTGTGGGACTAGGCAAGTGAAAGGCACCTAAAAAATATATGGCAACACAAGAAATTATAGTGCAATTCTAGCTAAGACTAGAATTTAAGTGATTTCTATTTTAAGAAACTAGTAATTGTGTCGTAAAATATCTATAATTAATCAAATGCCAACTTCTATCATTTGTAGAGCTATGACAACACAAATTAAGACTGAATCACAGCACTTTCAGATAAAAGTTCCAATAATAATCCCAAACTACTGTTTACTCAGTATTAGCAATATTCAAACAAAATAGCTTAAAATAAAATCTAAGCAGATCCAAATCATTATCCCCTCTACTTTTTAAATGGGCGGTGTTATATTAAACAAGCAGCTGAGTATTTAATTCAATCCTGTACTGAAAGTCTTAGGTTAAGGCAGTGCAGTACTTCTTCCAAACCCTCTGGTAAATAATTCCATCTGTATAGTGTTTTAAATTTAAATGAGTTCAAGCAACATCAAGCGCTTACCTACCAAATTCCGTATTAATTTAGCTGCCTATTAACAATAAAAATCAAGAGGCTTTTCTGAAAAATAGCTGGCTTAAGTTTTTTTAAGAATTAACTTCTTTGAGCTTAAAAGAACAGGAGTAAAAAGGTTACTCGTGACCTGGTGAGTGAAATTTCCCTTACTGGATGCAGTAAGGAGAGCTCTCCATCTGCGCAGCGTAAGGCCCTACAGAAAGCATACATAGCAGAGGTTTTGCTTCTTCTCTACCACCTTCTCAGACTCTAAAACTGTAGCAACAGGACCGCTCGCTGCTCCAGCATGCTGGGTATCGACCCAGGTAACTGCAGTAAGGAAAAGCTCACTTGGGAGCCGGGGAACTTGCAACAGGTGTTAACCTGAGCAGCCCAGGAGTGAGCCCCGAACCACGGCCCTGGCCCCTGTAAATCGCCAGCCGCTTCGGACGGACCCAAGTCCCGAGAAAGCCCAGCCCGCGGCAGATCAAACCCTGCGCCAGCTCCACCCACCCGGCCGCCCGGCCCGCACAGCGCCCTCCGCCCGGCCTGCCGCGCCGCCGCCCCCGCGGCCGCATTGTGCGCGCCCGGCCGCTCCCCCACCCCTCGCAGATCGGCGGGCGGGGACGTGGCGGGCCCGCCGCGCACATGTCGCGATCTCGGGCGGCGGCCCGGAAGCGGCCGCCTCGGCAGCGAGCCCCACGCGGCCCCCACGCGGCGGCGGCGCCCTGCGGCCCGGGGTAGCGCGCGGAGGGCCGGGCCGGGCCGGGCGGCGGGAGCGGAGCGCGGCGCCGGGGGGAGGGGAGCGCGGCGCGGGAGGCCGGCGGGGCGGCCGGCGGGCTGCGGGCAGGCCTCGGAAGGATACTTGTTGCACGGTCCTCTGAATGGTGGTGTCCGGCGACTGGGACTCCTTCAGCAGCTGCAGGATTTGTTGAAGCCCTTGCTCGTCAGGTTTCCACTCATACTCCATCTTGGTTTGCTGCAAATAAAGCCAGACACAGGAAGAGACGGAGCAAATGTTACTCCCAGTGCACAGGCCCGAGGGCGCCCCGCGCCGCAGCCCCCACGCGCCCGCGCCCCGACCTGCCTGCAGTGCCCCGCGGAAGCCTCGGGCCGTGAAGGCCGGCGGAACTGCTCGCCGCAGCTCGGCCGCCAACGTCCGCTGCTGCCGCGGCCGCCGAGCGCAAGGAGCCGACCAGACTGAGTCACCGCGAATTTGCAATCTGGCCCCAAGATCCGCTCGCGGGAGCCCCCTGGGTCCTAGTGCCACGCAGCTGTCTCCAACCCAGCCCAATTCGGTCTGTACCGAGGACTACTACTGATTTAAGGGTAATCAAAAGTCAAGTCCTTATCAAAATCCCTTCGAAACACCTGAAGAAATCTAACTTGGATTATTTTAAGTAAATATGGTGAAATAAGGAGAAATAACTGGAATGGGGGCAAAGCCTGATGATTCCCCTGACGGCTCAACAATTAGACACAATAAAAATGTTTACATTTAAAGCAGAATTATTAAATTAAAAAATGATGCACTGCAATCACAGCCCACACATAGAAAAATATTAGTTGAAACCTTTGCAGAACTTGGCCGAAAAAATTACATTCTTTCATAAACCTCAATTTTTGAACTCAGTAAGTAAAATAAATTCCATCAGGAAATAACTACATTCCGCAACCAAGGATTTTGGGCTGAAGGAAAAGCAAGAAAAATAATGTAATATTATAATTGGGTAGTGTTTCATTCTGTTACTTCCACACACGTCTTCTCATTTGATTCTCAATACAGTACGACTTAGCGAGGCACTATTTGCCTCCATGTGACAACGAAGAGGAAAAGAGCTGAGCACATTACTGTATAGTTAATAAGTGAAGACTGGGACAAAAAAGATAGATTGCTTAAGGTAAACTGCAACTCTTATATCAGTAACAGTTTCATTAAAACTAAATGCTTAAACAAAAGCAATAAAAATTAGGCATCAAGCATGAGTTATTTTAAAAAGCCGAACAGTATGGCAAAGAGAATTTTTAGTATCACTCTACTACATGACGACTTGACAGCTGAAGTTAGTAAAAGTCCCTTCCTAGTAGAGATTTTAAAAATTTCCTGACTTCTACATCTCTCTAGTTAGCTTTCCTTTTTAATGCTTTTCCCTCCTGTCTTCACCTTTGCTTTCTTTCTGTGTGTGTTTTGTTTTGTTTTGTTGAGACAAGGTCTTGCTTTGTAGTCAAGGCTGGCCTTGAACTCACTATGTAGCCCAGGCTGACCTTGAACACTCAGCCTCCTCAGTACTGGGATTACAGACATGCACCACCACGCCCAGCCTTTCAACTTTTATTTTCTGCTTAGTATCCTGTAATCTGACTTTGCTCACCACTTTCTATTGACAACAACCCTACGAATATTGTCCTTACTTAAAAACCAAACACCAAACCACCAAAACTGGTAGCTGGACATAGTATCTGTTGATACTGTAGTGTTTTTATTCCAGCCTTCATTTTGTGTTTTTATGTACATTTTATAAGGGGGTTGTTTCTTGCCTGACTTTATTTTTTGGGAACCGGGAATCAAACTCAGGACCTCGCGCTTGCCAGACAGGCACTGCGCCGCTGAACTATATATCCCTGGCCCCCCTCTTGCCTGACTTTATATATTACATAGTTAATGAAATATTTTAAGAAAACATAGTATTCCATTGTGTGCCATGGTATAATTTTTGTACTCTTGTAATTGATATAGACAAAATTGTACAAAATATAAACATATAACTAGATGGATTTTTGCGAAGTGAACCCACTTGTAAGACCAACACTGAGCTCAAGATGGAGAGCATTACCCAATGCCAAGGGGGTCTTGTTCCCATTTCCGAGCCATCGTCCCCTCCCTACCCCCAGTAAACTTCAGCAGAATTTCTATCATAGATTTCTCTCCTTCTTTCTTTTAATTTCACAACTTTCTTAAAATTAGAACTACATTATCACAATAAAACAAGATTATACAAGAAAAGATAATTCAATCATACTGCCAAGCTTGTTTCTGAGAATGTTTTAACAGTTTCCTGTGAATCCTGTACCTTTCTGAATTCTCGATCCTACAGTACGTACTGTGGGTTTTAGATAATACTCCACACTACACTAATATTAACTGTGCAACTCTTTACATTCCAGGCCAATGTACACAAACTTAACACACCTTTTAATAGAAGCACCCTGGTCTTCACAATGTGTACAGCATAATTTGTTCAATCTCTTCCTAATTGGCTCCAGACTCTTTATACTTTTGCCACTAGGAACACAGCAAAAAAATTTTGTATTGATGTTCCTACACATTGATTGTCCAAGTACTGGGAACCCAATGGTATTATTAGGCCAACCTAACAGTTATTGCCAAATAACTTTCCAAAAAGTTACACAATTTACAGTCACCAACAAAATTAATGTTTCATGTACTGCCATCAGCATGTTCTTTTAATTTTTGTGAAGCTAACAGGTGACAACTTAATTTCCTGGGTTACTAGTGGGGGTGGTGAATCTAAGAATCTGAGCTTTAGTTTTGAATTGGAGCTGCTACCATGCACAAAACCTACCTGCTGAGGTGACAGGCCACAGCCCACTCAACTGCTCAGCGCCCCTTCTGAGTAAGAAACTAAAGCCAGGCGTCAAAATCAGTCAAGTCTGAAAAGCAACATCATCAGATCCATCCTAACTAAAGACAGCTGCACCTTAATATCAGGTCACCACCATGCTTCTTTCTTTATTCTCACACTCGAATACATTACTTTTCTTTTCAAACAATTTAGTACTAAGAACATCTACTTTGATCAGACTGTCCATCTGATAGGTGTTCCCTTACATCTTCCTTATTCATTATCTGTAACAAAAGGTTCTCAAAAATATTTGATAACTGTTTGATAAGAACCTCAGACTACCTTGAACTTCTGTACCAGACAGTTTTTGTTTTGTTTTTTTGGAGGCAGGGTCTTGTTATGTAGTTCAGGCTGGCCTCGAACTCTCGGGATCCACCTGCCCCAGCCTCCCAAGTGCTGGGATTACAGGTGTATGCCACCATGCCCAGCCACACAGTGTCTTAAATTGTGGTAAAATATACATGCTTAAGATTTACCATTTTCACCATTTTTAGTGTACAGTTCATTGGTGTGAAGTACATTTTCACTGTTGTGCAACTATTACCACCATCCAGCTCCATATTCCAATAGTCACTAAAATTAGGAAGAATTTTAGAGTAGCCAGAGCTATCGCAGGGTTACTCAGAAAATATATCTATTTCTCTGAGCCTGTTTCCCAGCTATAAAATAGAAGTATGCCAACTCCCTATTGGGATAATAGGTACTTGGCAGAGTACGATTGGAAAAATGGTAGTTTTAATAGTTAAACCAATGGTTTTCTACCATGTATAAGATAAAATATAACATTTTTTTATATCAGAAGGTCTTCATGAAATGATTCATCACCTTCACAGACAGCTTTCTCTCCTAGGATTCAACCTTTAACTTTATGTTCCAGCAATTCTTCCTGCACCTTCAAAACTCAAGGCCTTTGAACGGATATTTCCTGCCTGGATTGCCCTCTTTAATTAAATTGGACCATTTTTATAAATTCTTTTGTTAACGCTTCGTGTCTAGATGTCCCCCCAAAGCCTCATGTGGTCATAGGTGGGGCTTTTTCAGAAATGGCTGAATCTGGAGTGTGCAATGCTGAGATTAAGGGTGTGTGATTACTAAATCAGTCCAATGATTGGTTTGGCACTGCCCTGATCCCAGGAGCCTAGACAAAGTATAAAAGGCACAGAAAGAAGCTGCTAAGGTCCCTTGCTTGCTTTGTTATCTCCTGCCCGCCATGAACTGTTTCTCCTCTGCAATGCCCCTCTGCCATGCCAGCTTGCCTTGGAGCCAGCTGATTATGGACTGAAATCTCCACCAACTGTGAGCCAAATACACCTGTCCTCTAACTTTTAGTGTTGGGTATTTTGTCTCAGCAATGAGAGAAAAGTAACTAGGAGAGAATTTGGTATTGAGAGAAGTGGGGTTGTTGCTGTGACATTACCTGACCATATGGTTTAGGAGCCTTTGGAGCTGGCTCGTGGGAAGGGGAACAGTTAGGAAAGGTTTGGAGATGCTGGCTGAAAAAGTAGAGCTGGAATGCCTTAGGCTGTACTGGATGGGAGATTATGGTCAGAGCTCAGAAGACCAGAAGGCTGAAAGAAATGCTGCCGGTAAAGACCAGGCTCCAGGTTTCTGCTGGGAAGAAGGACTGCATTGGCTGTTGGACTCCAGGTGATGTGTGTTACGGCTTGGCAGAAAGTTTGTTTGCATTTTGCTTGTGTCCAGAGATTTTTCCTGAGAGTGAAGTTAAGGGCAGTGGACTAATTAATCTTACAGAGAAATTTCAAGGCTAACATTGAGGCAGTGGCATGGCTATTGTTGGGGAATTTTAGCCAGATTTATGTTGAGAATCAAGAGCAAAGAGCCTGGCAGAATGATTCAAAACATTATGAGTTTGGCCAGAAAGGAAGCTCCAGTAAAGTTGCGGCCTGCAAAGATGAAACAGAGGAGAAACTGGTTGTTGAAAAGACTAGCAAGAAAAAGCCAAACTATTATTATTTTGTTTTGAAATCCTTGTATCGTTTTTACTGTTTTTTCTCTTTAAAGGAAAAAGAGAAAAAGAAAAAGTCCAGTATTTCAGAAGAACACAATAGAAAAAAATATCCTGAGGATATCACAAGAATGAACAGGACTCCTGCCTTTGTAGCCTCAAAATTACATAGGTGATAGACTTTGCTTTGAGAAGCCCCAGAACACAATGTTCCAAAATGGCAACGGCCTATGGAAGTTGTTCTTCAGGATTTGGTTCATAGGCACTGGACCCCTACAGTCCAAGAGAGAAGGAAGCCTGGCTACTGCTCCCAGCTGGCAGCAGACCTTGGCATCATCCACTTGGCAATGGTCTCAGGTACATGCAGAAAGAGGAATTGTGGGATCAGGAAGGCTTCCACCCAGATTTCAGAAGAAGGCAGTGTGTGCAGCTGTGAGTGTGCAGCTGAGGGTGCTGTGGAGATCCCAGAAGTTTGGAGAAGCCAGGAACATGGATCCTTTGAGGAAAACTGCAAGGAGGAGCAGAGTGGGCCCAAGAAAGAAGCCATGGGAGCTTCAACCACCGGCAATGCCATAGGAGCAGAGCCACTCAAGCCCTTTGGAGTTCACATCTTGCCACAGATTGCCTCGGAAGCTGCACGTGGAACTACAGGACTTAATGTTTGTCCTGCTGGATTTTGGACTTGCTTTGGTCCCATTCTTTTGTATTCCCCTACTTGTACCTTTTGGGATGGGAATGTCTATCTTGTGCCATTGAATGTTGGAAGTGTTCAACTTTCTTTTCATTTGTACAGGGGCTCACAGCTAAGAGTTTGCCTTAAATCTCAAGAGGAGACTTGGGACCTTGGACTCTTTTCAGCAATCCTGAAACTGTTAGGACTTTGGCAACTTTTTAGAGATGGACTAAATGACTTTTTGTGTAAAGGAATGTATATAAGCCTTTGGGACACCAGGGGCAGAATGTTATAGTTTGTGTCTAGATGTCCCCCCAAAGCCTCACATGGTCATAGGTGGGGCTTTTTCAGAGGTGGCTGGACCTAGAATGATGCTGGGATTAAGGGTGTGTAATTACTAAATCAGTCCACTGACTGGCTTGGCACTGCCCTAATCCCAGTAGCCTAGATAAAGAGTATAAAAGGGGCAGAAAGAAGCTACTAAGGTCCCATGCTTGCTTTACTACCTTCTGTCCACCACAAACTGTTTCTCCTCTGGGATGCCCCTCTGCCATGCGCCAGCCTGCCTTGCAGCCAGCTGATTATGGACTGAAACCACTACAAACTGTAAGCCAAATAAAACTTGTCCTCCTTTAACTTTGGGTGTTGGGTACTTTGTCTCAGCTATGACAGAAAAGTAAGACATCCTTGCTTTTTTTTTTTTTTTGGTGATACTGGGAACAGAACACAGGGCCTTCCAACTGAACTACATTACAGGTAGCTCTTTTTATTTTGAGACAGGATCTTGCAGAGTTGCCCAGGTTGGGCTCAAATTCATGATCCTCCTCCTTCTGCCTTCCAAACTCCTTGCTCTATAGAGCTACTTTCATTCACCAGATTTCCAAATATTTTAAAGTTGTCTTTGGCGCTATGATTGATACAATTTCTTTTCTGTGATGTTTTCCCAAGATCTCATTACAAGTCTTAAAGAGGTTTTTTTTTAAAAAATTACATATCTATAGTTTATGGCTATTTTCATTCTGGAAACTGTCATATTGTATTATAATTATTTTCAGCTCTGTCATAGCAATAGATCATGTATTCCCTGAGAACAGGGTCACTCTTTTTGTCCTGTTTGCCTAGCAGAATCTGATTCAATAAATATTTGTATAATAAATACTATTGTTCTGCTATTAATTCAACTGAATAAATATTAAGTTGAGCAATTACCCATGTACTTAGTGAGCACTGGGGAGTCAAGGTAAGTCAAAACATTTCTTGTCCCCAGTAAGTTCTTATTTAGTGAGAGAGACAGATGTGCTGCTTATGAATGAAATATATGGTAAAGTACAATAGGAAAAGAGAGAAAAACAAATATATTTTGCCAGGAAAGAGAGAAGCATTTTCCTCTATCTGGCTCAGAGAATTTTTTTCTTTTTCTTCTTCCAATTTCACATTAAATACAAAACAAGTATTTGCCAAGCAGTAAGATATTTCCACCTATAAATTGAATCACTGTGTGATAAATGTTGCCATCAATGATATAATTTCCCCAAACAGTAAACAACCTGTAGTAGAATTCCAAACGAAACAAGATACAGTGGCCCTTCAATAACTCAGTAGTTTTTTTTCCCCCTGGATAATTCAACATATATTATAATTCTGCCAGAAGTTCCATGCATATATGTAAAAACCAAACTGGGTTTTTACTCAGAAAACCATGAACATGTTTTTTTCTGTTTTGTTTTTTTTAACCTATGTGGTCTAGTGGGACATTCACAAGTCACACAGGGCTTAGAACAATTCTTCATGGTGAACTATCTAGAACCCCTCAGTCTCACTCAGTAAATGATAGGAGCACCTACTGGTCACAAAGACCCTTCTAGAAAGCAGCACTGCCTCAGCGGGGAATGGTTATGGCAGGGAAAGTACAAGGGACTACGAGGACTTAAGCTAAGCTAGTTAGGAGCTCATGAAAGCACTTCCCTGATGAAGTGACTCTTCATCTGAGAGCTAACAGTAATTACCAAAAGCAAACATGAGAAGGTGGCAGGAGCTAGCAGGACTTCATAGACCACGTCAGGAAATCTGGACTTTAAAAATCCCGTGACTAACAGGAAGCTTGTGAAGGGGTTTTTATAAACTGATAAAGAAAGGCATGATCAAATAAAAATCTGGAAAAGGATTAATCCTCCTAGAAAGTAGAAATGGGCAAGATTTTATATCTATCTTCCATGTCATATATATATATATAAACATGATACATACATGTACATATATATCTGGTACTGGAGCCAAGCACTGAGCTATATACCTAGCTCTTTAAAATTCTGAGACAGGAGCTCACTAAGTTGCCAAGGCTGGCCTTGAGCTTGCCATCCTCCTGCCTCAGCCTCCTGAGTACCTGGGATTAAAGGCATAAGCTGCTGCACTGGCATAAGTGTTGTATTTTTATAATAAAAATTATTTTGAAAACCCATTAGAGGCTGCAATAAGGGCAGAAGAGGCCTCAGGGAAACCTAACTGTTCAACCTACAAAATGGAGCTCTAGTTTGTTAGGGGAAAGGCAGTCTTATTTCAGAGACAGCCAGGATACTATAAATAATTCTGGTCCTTAAATATTAGACTTAAAACATCCTATTATCTTGTCAGTAGCAACAGCTAATATTTTTAAGCACAGTATCAGGCAGGGTTCTAATCACTGATATATGTTAACTAACTGAATCTCACATACTACACTACATTAATATTGACCACATGTTACAGATATGTAAGTTGAAGCACAGAGAAGTCAAGTTACTTGCCTACAGTTATCAGCTAGTAGAGGAGAGGACTAAGGTTCAAACCCAACTAGTCTGGATCCACAGTCCACTCTGTAGGCTGCCATACACTGCTGTCTCAACAGAACATCAACCTCTGTAAGCTAGAAATCGAAACACACACACACACACACACACACACTGGTATACCAAAGAAAAAACATGTTTGATACCTTTGTGATGGTGAGGTAAAAGAGAAAAGTAAAACTTGTATTTCAGTATTGCAAAAAGCATAATAGATCTAAAAGAGCAGTACATGGTCTGAAAATGTAAAACTGACATATTTTGGTAGCATTCAGTTAAAAACACTCTAAATCTAATTTTCACAATACCCCTTTGTTGTAAATAGGTGGCTAGTATTATTTTCATTTGACAACCAGGTAAATGAAAAATAGCTTAAGAAATTTGTTGAATCATTCGCTGAACATCAATCAGATCTGTAGGCTTCCACAGTGTCTTACAGTTGTTGTTGTTGTTGTTTTAACAAAAAGATGCTATGATAAGCAACAAAGGAAAAAAATCAGAGCTATCCAATGGTCTAAAAGCACGTGCTATTTAAAGAAAATAATAATTTAATAAAACTTATGTGAAAAATTGAACCAGAATTTAGGTGTGAAGGGAAAACCCACAGGCAGCTGATTAATAACTTTTAGAAAATAAAATTTAAATGTCAAAGAATCAAAATGTTGATGAGCTTATTATAGCTATCAATAGAACCAGAAAGTCCTTCCAGAGATTCTATAAAGTAGTGAGAGGTTTTGGATCAAGAGAGAAGAGAGGGGAAAGTACAGCCACCTGTTGAGCCCAAGCTGGCTGCAGAAATGAGATCCATTAGATCAGAAGGGCAGGGAAGACAGCGTATGCTAAATGTGCTGGACACCAGGGTTTTTAAATAAGCCTTGATTGGTTAAATACTGTAAACAGTCTAATTCACCACTGGAAGAATTATGCTAAGAAGTTAAAAATTTAATTTTACGGCATTACAAACGTATTCCTAAGAGCGGAAAAATTAAGAGAATAAAGAGAAAATGGAAAATAGATACTAGGGAAATTTCATATAAATGTATTCTTAGAATTCAAGAAGACCTTTGAAGATTACCAGACAGGCTACTCAAATGCTAAAGTTTACCAACAAAAGTATGGTATCAAAGTGAGTGGGTGATAAAAAGGAAAGCTTGAACTCAAAATTCAACTCAGTCTACAACCAGACACATTTTTTTTAACACTTCAGCTCATTTCATATTCACAACAATGCTATGAGGTAGATATTAACTCCATTTTATATTAACTGAGGTTCAGAGAAGTTAAGTAGCCTGCTCAGCTTGCATGTGGCGAAGTTGGCATTCAATACCAAATCTGTGATTCCGAAGTCCGGACTGTGCCTAGTAATAGCAGCAAGGCTGCTATCATTAATGAGGTGCTTCTATGTGCCAGTTACTATGCTAAGTTCTTCAATGCATGATCTCATTTCGTTCTATAAGTACGTGCTATTATTGTCTGTATTTTCCAGAAGAGGAACAGTCTCAAGAGAATTTAAGCAATGTGTCCAAGGTCACACAGACAATAATGGACAAAGCCAGGACTTAAGCCCAGATGCACCTGACTTCACAGCCAATGCACAGAACCACTCTGCCTTATTATGCGCATCGTGCCACGTCCACGCACGTAACTAACCCTTAACAGAACTTAACGGGTGAACCATGAATGCTCCTGGGTACACTTCTCTTCCCTTTCTATTTCATGCAGCACCAAGAATTCACAACTTTCTTAATGGGTTTCTACCCATGGTAGACTGTGGTATGACTACTGCATCTGGTTTTCAGAGTTTAAACTTTTTCATTTTTAATCAAAATAAAAGGCTGATAGGAGTAATACTTCTATAGTAGTGTAACCTTTTGTTACACTATTGTTACCCTCAAAACACCAACTCTCTGTTGAGTTCTACAACAAATTCAACCTTCACCGTTGGTCTTGCTCTCCATGTATGTTTGAGCAGCATAAGCCAGTAGTTCTGAACACTGACTGCGCATGATCATCACTGGGAACTTACAGCCAGATGAGAGTCCCTGCATTAACTCAATATATCTGCTCCTGGCAATTTTCATCATTTCTTACTCTAATGAACAGCACTGTTATAGCTGTACTAGAAATGACAGAAGACAGAAGAACAGAATGCAGACTGCTCTGATTAATACGGAAACATAACTGATCATACCTAACTTATTTGACGAAAACCAAAACTAAGAACATACTGTTTAAAGTTACTTAATTTGTACTACTTAGTAAGGATGTGTCAGAAGCTGGTCAGCTAAGTGCTCATTTACTATGTAATTTAACAGTAAGAGATACTAGGTAAGGAATTATACTTAATTCTATGACAGAAAAGGAATGGGAAAAGTCAAGTTTTGAGGTTAGAACATAAGTGTTTCCAATAAATTACAAGTAAAACAAAGTAGAAAATCATAGTCCTTGAGTGCAAAATATGATTTAAATTTGTATATCGTCAACTTATCCTATGAATGGTAACCACATCCTTCTTCAAATCGCAGTGTTGTCATTCATAAAACTAAAAGTAAAGCCTAAGTAAGTCCATACATTAAAATCTGAATACATAAATAAGTAAATTAGGTTCTTGATTCTTTTAGCATAGATGGGCTTTACTGGAGATCTTCCAAGATTACATTCAACTAGAGTCATTTAAATAGTTCAATGGACTATTGTCATTGCTTATGTCAACACTATTCCAATAGTTTTCATTTTTGTGACTAAGCTTTAACAAAAACAAAGTTCTTTTAAAATCTTGTAAGCATACATGACTCTAAATTCCATTTCAATTGTACTGAATTTTCAAAACTACTCCGTGAGTTGAAGAAACAGTCTCACTGATGTTAAGTAAGATGCCAAAAGTCACTCAGCTAGTGAACGTTGAGAACTGAGCCTGGGTGAGCGTCTTCCTATTTGGGGCCCTATGTTTGCACTACTCCAAACTAATTCTTTAATTCATAGTTCATTAAGTATGTGAGGACAATCAATCAAAAGAGTAGCTTATGTCAGAGTAACAGTGCTCTACACTGTTTATTTATTTGCTGGTTTATACTGGTATGCATGCTATGATGCAAATAACCAAATATTTTCCTGTGCAACACATCTAAAGCTGTAGGGTAAGTCAATAAAAGGTATGTTCCAGTATTTTAGAATCCACTGTACATATTTATGAGATTTTAGTTACAGGAAGTCAAACTGGTAAGTTTTTTAACAACTAGACAGCACATGAGGAAAATCAAATACAGATCAGTTTGGTAGTAAGTGTACTGTTTCACTGCAGTTAGACTATTTCTACTGAAGTTCTGAATGAGAGGGCCCAGGAATTTCTCATTTATATCCAAAACTATCCTTAATTAAGTATAATGTGTTAGTTCAACATTTCACAATTTCAAGGGAAAACAGAAAAAGAAACACAGCTCTGTGTTCATTGGCAAAGCTGAATTAGACAGTAAAATAGAAAAATAAAAAAAGTTAAGTGGTTAGTAGGCCAATGAGTATTAGTTTTATCTCATCTTTTATTTATGTTGAAATCTCACACACAAACAGGGGCACATATCAGATTGCAGTTATAGGAAGACAGCAGGAAAAAAACTTACGCAAAGAAATTTTAATTCCTTGACTAAATTACTGTTCTGCACTACTTGTTGCTGGTAAGCATAGGTCCCACAGTCATATATACATGGGTTCAATTCCAGTTCTGTAATTTGTATTTTTTTTTTTTGTGGGTACCGGGGGGTCGACCTCAGGACCTCGCACGCCAGCGGGCGCCCGTGCCGCTGAGCGATATCACTGGCCCCTTTTTCGTATGTGGGATCCAGGAGTCGAACTTGGGCCCTCGCGCTTGCCGGGCAGGCGCTTAAGCCGCTGAGCCATCTCACCAGCCCATTTTTAGTAAATTTTTTGAGCCACAGTTTAGTCATCTGTGAAATGGGGCTGATGAGATTGACTGAGAATATAAAGTGCCACATAGTAGGTACTTAATATTCATTCTTTTCACACTACACTCCCCATTAAACTTGTCATTAAAACAGATTTACTGAGAGCAGCTCATACTATCAGATCGCAATTAAGATGAACATTACTCACATTATTTTTACACAAAGAATATGTAACAAAATGGGCTTCATATCTTATTGTTTAAATGAGGTGATGCTATTGTTTAAATGTCTGTATCCTTCCAGAATCATGTTGAAATTAATTTGCGCTGCAATAGTATTAGGTGGGGCCCTTAGGAGGTGGTCAGTATTAGTGTTAGGAGACAGAGCTCATGAATGGGATTAGAGTCCTTACGAAAACAGCTTGCGGGAACCTGTGTGTCTTCCCACTCCCCTCCTGCCAAGTAAGGAAACTATCCATCCCCTCTACATAAGGGTACAGCAAGAAGGCACCATTTATTAAGTGGTGTGTTTTGTTTTGTTTTGTTTTTTGTGGTGCTAAGGATTGAATCCAGGGCCTCATGCATGCTAGGCAAACACTCCACCACTGAACTACACCTCCAGCCCAAGAAGGCATCATTTACAAAGCAGAGTAAGCCTTCATTAAACACTGAATCCACTGGTCCCTTGATGTTGGATTTCCCATGCTCCAAAACTGTGAGAACTAAATTACTATCTATACATCACCCAGTCTGAGGTATTTTGTTATAGCAGCAGGAACAGACTAAGAGAAGTGATATTCCAGAGAAAGAGAAAAATCAAACGAGAATTACTGGAAGGAGGAACAAAGAAGTGGAAATCAAGTGATGAGTGTTAAACCAGATATGAATTTAATCAATTTGCAGAAGTTGTAAAGGGGAAAAACTAGTTTGATTGTTGGCAGTCTTCACAGTATAAAAAGAGATGTAAAAAAGACCACAAGCAAATGCTATAGAGTCAGTCCAATATGGAAAAAAAAAATCTGCAAGAAATAAAATCATGTAACAGACGGTACCACATAACTAAACGTTTAGTACAAAAAACAGCAGCATATATTCTGTGAGTATTCACATGTTTTTCCCTTTACACAAAGACACAATGAGACTCAACTAAATTAATGATGCATAAAAGTTAATATAAAAGAGAGTGAAATGTCAGATAAAGAAATATGAGATTATACTAGACAAAAAGGATTATGCTAATCTGCAAAATAAGAAAGTCTATGGTTTATAAGCATATGCCCTTAAAACCAAATTCTGGGTTAAAAACTTACAGGGGTTTTACAAGTAGAGATAATAGCAGCCTGAATATCATGTTGGAATCACCATCTGTCCCCTTCATCCCATGAAATTGGAATATACCAATATAAACTTTACCCATAATTACAGAATGGCAATCACAGCACCTAATCATCAGAATGAAAAGAGCACTAGCCAACATCTATCCAATCCTTTACTTTAAAATGGCAAAATCAAGACCTAGAAATCAACATTACAAATTAAGAAAAATAATTTAATTTCTATTTTTAAAAACACGGAAGATCCAGTTCTACATTATAAGGTATTTTCCCCTTCATTTTTTAATAGTATACTGATCTTGCTGATAGATAGCTATCCATAAACCCAAGGGCCTTTTCTAAAGGGAATTATGTAGCTTATAGTCCATATCTCAGGGAAAGGCCCTAATGCCAAAACTTAAACTTTGTGACATTTCCTAAACACAATTAAATGAGAATTAGGCACTTTGACTCTCCCTATGATGAATCCTGGACAAAAAAAGATGAGCCAAATCAATTTAATTTCTTTTCTTAGAAACATTAACAGGAAATACTAAGATAGCTTACCATTCACTAGGTCTGAAAGCAAAAGCTAAAGGGCCTTGATGTGGTAGGTAAGTGGGCACCATTAGATTTCATATGCAAGACAAAATTATGCAAAGGCAGATTCTAAGCTGAGTGGAGAATGAACTAGCCCAGAAAGAAGCTTAGCAAGATCACATCTTCTGCCACAGTGAAAGTTATTACTCCTGGGAACTCCCTGGCTTCCTGATGGCTCTTTGATTCTAATCCATGAATGACTTAAAATAAACCTCTCCTTTCTTTTAAACTAATCTGAATGAGTCGGTCTTTCTCGGAAATATAAGAGCTTATTCAAAATGAGAATATTAAGTAACTATTCAAATATATACCACATGATTATATATACTACATAGTTATATAATAACATCATATAACGAACTATTCTTAAAATGTTTTTGTTTAAGTGAAAGACAACGAACTTTTTCAGGAGTTCTCTGGAATTTGTAGGGTTGGTACAATGAAGGCTAATGACCATCATGGGAATTAATTCCTTAGCTTGAATATCTGTGCAAATCTGAGCACTGCTGTAGAAGTCACTGAAAGGTATAGTATAATGAATATATCCAGATGGGTGGTGGAAAGTAAATTGAGTGGGAAGAACAGAGAAAACCAAGAATGAAATCAGCAGCCAGTTCAGCTGTACATTCGACAGACAACAGAATTACTTCCTGTCTTCCTTCTATCCCCTCCCTCACCTTTTGCAAATTACACCATTTTAGTTCTGGGAAATGGCAATCAGTGCTACTGATATGTAAAGGAAATCACTTCATGATATTAATTTTATTAACACTTTATTCTAGTGGGAGATGCAAAACAGTGGCAATTTACCCTCACCATGTTAGTTTTCAATTAATACAGTACAGTACTTGCTTCTCAAGACACTTCACATTTCAAAGGACCTCTAACACCTCATACATTTTCAGAAGGTAGCATTATTTGCAAATATGGTGGATAAATATATGCTTTATTTGGACAACTGTAAAAGGGAGCTCCTAGCATATTACAGCAATACAGTACAACGTAAGTCAGATGTTCCAATAAGGTAAAAATACATTAATAATAACTTTATTTAATAACTTTAATTAATAACTTTATCTGGAAAACTAATTTAGAACCATAGATAACACATGAGAAAAATTCGTAAGAGGAAATAAAACATTAAACAAACATGGGAAAATGTCAAACCTCACTAATAATCAATAAATGTAATAAAGAAGCAATGTTTTTTGTCTAATTAGCAAAGATAATTTTATGATAGTATCCTATGCTGCTGAGGACATGATGAATCAACTTTAACGAATTACAGACAGTAATAGAAAACTAATACAACCTACTGGAAATCAATTTAGCAGTCTCTGTTGAGTCATGTATATTCTTATACTCCTTACCCTCCTGATTATGCTTCACTGGATCCTAAGAACTCTAAACACAGAAAAGGGTTAATTTCAAGAATTTTATCCCAGGATTATTTCTAATATCAATAAACTGGTGAGTAAATAACATAATATTCACCGGATGGCTATGAAAGGCTAGCAGTATATTGATACGTTGGCATTATTGTCATTTATTCTTTTAAAATTTTCAATATTGTGGTATATTTTTCAGTATTGTGTGTATATAATCTTTGTAATGAAAATAAATAAACAGAACTTTCCATTAGTATAATTTTTTGAAGTCATATGTAGTGCAGGGGCAAAAGATCCCAAAGAATGTTACTATTCATGGTGTGATGCTTGCTATTCAAAATGATGACTAAGTCATCAAGAAGCTTAAATTACACCTAAAAAAAAAAAAAAAAAACTCTGAGAAGGCAAGAAGATGTGAAGTATAATTTAGAAAGTTGTGAAAATACTTAAAGGTTATATAACTTAAAGGGTCAAGTTTTAGTTATTTAGAAAATTCATGTAGAGTATGTGGAGTTTTTCTTAGATAATGCTACTGAAATGAGTAGACCCAATAGTTAAAGATCTTTATAGTAAAGGAAAAAAATGGATTCAACTTTTGCAAACCACAAAAAGTATACCATGAAATCTGTCTTATAAGCTGTGCTAGTTTCAGAGAAAGGCTGTTCTGAATTATTAGAGATTAGAAGTTTTATTTTTTACTTAGGTAATGGGAGTTATTATAAAAGTCTACTGTTCTAAAACAGTATGGAAATAATTTTAATAATGTTGTAAGAAATTAGTATTAAGACTTATTTAAATGAGTTGTGAAATACTAAGTAGAGGAACTATCATTACTACAAAATTTAGAACAAGAATATATGTCAAATTTCATTGCATTTCAAAAGAAATAATATAGCAAACATCTTCAACCAATTTCCTGACTTTGCAAAAACACTAATGCATAATTCTGAAAGCTCACATAGAAAAAAATCAAAAAATGGCCCAAACGACATGCTTAACCAAAAGAATTAAGAAATCTCAAAGATGTAAAAGCCACAAGCAAATGAAAATGAACTTAAGCTTAGAAAGAGACCCTATAATTCTTTTATAGTGGTTCTTGAGACATCTAGAGTAAGAAGTTAAACATTGTTTTTCTCAGTAATGGAAACTATAAATATTTTAAGAAAAATTACATACTAATGCATTATAAGAAAATTTAAATCTAAATTCTAAGTTTAATAAATGGGCACATCTACAAATAATTTAAATTTGTCACTTGGCATATATTGAATTGAGACAGGATATTGTTCTAGTACTTTTCATTTTGCTAATCAATCATTTGTGTCATGTACTGCTTTAATCCTACTTTAAGAAAATAATTTCTAAATTGTTGAGATAATTTAAAATTAAGACCTTTAGAAAACAGGGAATGAAAACCTCCTTAGGGGCCGGTGAGATGGCTCAGCAGCTTAAGCGCCTGCCCGGCAAGCGCAAGGGCCCGAGTTCGACTCCCGGAACCCACATACGAAAAAGGGGCCGGTGATATTGCTCAGCGGCACGGGCACCTGCTGGTGTGCGAGGTCCTGAGGTCGACCCCCCGGTACCCACAAAAAAAAAAAAAAAGAAAACCTCCTTAGAAGAGTACTGTGCATCTTCCAGAAGGAACTCCAGACAGGAAATCAATAAGCAAATATTTATTTGGTGAGTGCATATATAGGATTTTACAGCTGGAAATTAAAAATTCAAAATATTTAAAAAGTCTAGAATAAGAGGCATAAACTAGGAAATTGCTAAGACTTCTTAAATTCAACAACTCATTATATAGGTAGGCATTCGATGAAATCAACTCAAAAATATTTGAGATGTTGGGCCGGTGAGATGGCTCAGCGGCTTAAGCGCCTGCCCGGCAAGCGCGAGGGCCCGAGTTCGACTCCCGGATCCCACATACGAAAAAGGGGCCGGTGATATCGCTCAGCGGCTCGGGCGCCTGTTGGCGCGCGAGGTCCTGAGGTCGACCCACCGGTACCCACAAAAAAAAAAAAAAAAATATTTGAGATGTTCAAGAGTTAGTGTTTTCCAGAATGAGAAAAGGATAATTTTACCTTAAATCACAACTTCGCCCTGGCTGCTGAGCAATTTAACCCGTACTAGAATGGAGTTTCAACGTGGATATTCTGCTTTATAAATAAAAACTGCTTGCTGTGTACCTGATCAACAATATCAATACCAAGCAAAGGCCTCCAGTTTTAGGAGGTAAAGTGAAAACAAAACTAGAATTTTTATTAGAGCATTTTCCACTTTATGCCCCATCCTTGTATTTTGCTACCAGCTTTTATGCTTCTCCATCAAATTCCTACATTAAATATTAAAGTACTTAACCTCTCTCTTGATTTAGAGCTTACTTTCTAATCTAAAGCAAGACTCCAGAAAAATCCCACTTCACAGAGCCTGCACTATTTCGTCTCTTACTTATCTGAGCACAGAGCTGGGCCAACAATAGTCGGTATTGGGGAGGTGAAGCAGATGTTTGCACTCGAAGCCACAGCTTGTCTGGAGCTAACAACAGCCTGCTGTAACTTCGTGAGGCTTAGGACAAACTGTCTCCCAGTTTGAAGATCTGTAAGTCTTCTTTGCCGTAAAGAACCAAAATAACGTCAGAAAAAAGATGAGCCTATGTTACGGGGCTGGAGCTATGCATTTAGAATAGCAGCTGGTCAAACCTATATAAATCATTCACACCTATAAACCAACTAATGACCATGTTTTTTTCAGCTTCTGGAAGTAAAACATCAGTTAACTGTAAACACTGTAATGAATGTAGTCACACTCCACATATGAAAGCAAGTCTTACTTCTTTTTCTTTATACTTGCTCGAAACTTCTCCGAGCTCCTCCTATCCTTCAGGGAAATTTATATTCAATTCAATTGTTCAAGTGTAGTCCTGGGACTACTAAGTTACCTGAGTGAGAGCCACATGTCACTTGATTCTTACGGCAAATACGTGGGCACCTGGGGAGAGTCACGGTGCTGTGCCTGTCTGAAGCAGGAATAATCCTTGGTTGAAATGTGAACAGAAAACTTTATTATAGCAAGTTTCTATCCAACAGAAGTCCTTACTTGTTATCACCTCAAAACTGTGTGACAGAAAACTATGTAAAATATTATTGAACCAAAAATCCAAATGAACATTCTAATTCTCGTTCTGACGCACCTGTGGTTTCAATGGTCCATTCATGCTCTTTTCCTAAATTCTCTTCATGTGTTCTAATAAAGGTTTGACAAGCAGCACTTTTTGAGCTAAAACAAACTGTTAAAAACAAATCAGAGGCCAGGCATGGTGGCACACGCCTGTAATCCCAGCACTTGGGAGGCTGAGGAAGGAGGATTGCTGTGAGTTCAAGGCCAGCCTGGGCTACAAAGTGAGTTCAAGGCCAGCCTAAACTGCACAGTGAAACCCTGTCTCAAAAAGACCAAATAAATAAATAAATAAATAAATAAATAAATAAATCTGAGCGGGGCATGGCAGTGCACACCTGTAATCCCAGTACTCAGGAGGCTGAGGCAGGAGGATCTCTGAGTTCAAGGCCAGCCTGGGCTACAAAAGACTACAAGAATTTTATTTTACCTTTCTAAATAATCGGTACTAATAACTCTGAAACATCATTTATGCCAAAATCCAAAAACTTTTACATGTAAGTTTAAATATCTTTACTTTTCTTTTTCTCCCTTCTATCCTAATGCTTATCAAGGGGATACATTAAACTGACTTGACATTATGAAGTATTATACACAGGTCTAAAAATTTTAAATTATCTTTTTGATGATATGAGGACCACTGTCTCTGAGTTATGAATTTGACTTACCTGTTCACTTAATAAGGAATTTCAGATTTTTCCATGTATCATATGAGAGGGTTTGTAGTATAGTATTTAAAAATGCAAACCGTGGAGTCCTTCTGCTTGGCTTTAAGCTCTGGCTCTTTCACTCATCAGTCATGGAAAGAATATTTAGCCTATGATGCATAAAATGGGATAACTAATAGTACTTGTATCTCATGTATAAGGATGAAATGGCAAAGTTCTATCTTAAAATAAAAAGAAAATCTTTCTGTCTAAAAAGACATGATAACTAAGTGTAACATAAAATCCTGGAACAAAACCGTGTACTGATGGGAAAAATGCTATAAAGGATGTTACCGGAACAGATGACAAAATTGTAACATGGGCTGTAAAAATTAAATTTCCCGATTTTTGCTGATTTTATGCAGTTTCATAAAAGTATCTTGGCTTTTGGGATGTACATATTAAAGTGTTAAGGAATAAAAGAGCAAAGATCTCTGCAGCCTAATTTGAAATGGTCCAAAAAAATTAGTGGTGGGAGGAAATACAGTGAAGTGTTAAAAATGGGTGAACCCAGATAAAATGTACACGGGTTCTGCCTTTAAGTTTAAAACATTTTACAACAATATCTTTAACACCTCCCTTTGACTGTTTACACCCACCGCTGCTCAATTTCTCCACTTCTGCCCTTTCACAGAAACATCCTGAAATTTGTGTACAGTCAACGTCTCCCCTTTTTTACTCCGCTGAGGCAGAGTTCCTTGTTGCCACACCCAGTGATTTTTCCCTTGCCTCATCTTAAGTTCCCCACAGGGCTGACACGGGTGACTATTCTTCACCTCTTGGCTTGTAGCACCGCATCTCCCCAGTTTTCCTTCCATCTCACTGCTTGCTCTTCGTTATATTCTCCTTTGCTGGCTCCCCTACCTCTAAATACTTCTTTTCCCTATCTACGTAATTACCTAGTCTGTGTGATTAAACAGCAACCCGAATTCTAGACCAATGTCTTTCAAGACATATCCACTTGTCTGTTTAATGGTCCTCTCATACTTTGCTAGCTGAAACAGAACTCCTGATCCCCTTTCTGCATCCCACTCAAATCTGTTCCTTGCCCAGCTGCCTATTACCACTCAATGACAATAGTTTTCAACCAGTTGCTCAGGCCAAAATACTAACAGGTCATCCTTGATTTCCCTCATATCCCACACCCAAACCATCAACCAGTGTTGCCAAAACGTACCTTCAGAATATACTCTGAATCTGACCACTCAGGCCCCGGCATTGGGAAGGTGCAGATGACAGGTTCCCTAAGAAGTAGATTTCCCATCCTACTCTTTTGTTCCCTTACAGCACATTCTGAGACAAAGCAGCAAAAAACAATCTACTTAAACCTACAATTAATCATGCCCACTCTTCCTCCAAAACCTTCCAGTGGCTTACCATCACATTTAAAATAAAATACCCACCAGGGGTATAGCTCAGCGGCACGGCGCCTGCCTGGCAAGTGCAAGGTACTGAGTTCGATTCCCAGTACCCCCCCCAAAAAAAACTTTAAAAAATAAAATAAAATAAAACACCCTGGAAGCCTCTGTCTAATCTGGGCTGTGGCCTCTCTCTCTGAACTCTTCTAGTAGTCTCTGTCCCCCTTGCTCACCATGTTTCCATTACACTGGTTTTCTTGCAGGTCCCTAACTATGCTAAGCTTGTTACTACCTAAGGACCTTTACTTTGCATATTCTTTCCTTAAATATTCATATTGCTCACTCCTTCCCCTTATTCAGATTGCTGGCCAACTATGACATTTTAGAAAAGCAATGGCCTTGTCCCTCCCTCTCCACCCCATTACTCTCCGTTTCCTCATTGCTTAAGTTTTTTCTTAAGTATGTATTTGTTTTTCCCTTTTGCTTCATTCTAAAAAAATCTTTAAATGAAAAGTTAGTATGTGACTCCATTTCATTGTTAAAAATAAACCAACCAACCAAAAAAAAAAAAAAACAAACAAACACGCCAATACAGATGAAAGTCAAGCTCCCTTTAACTACCCTTCCTCATTCTGGTCCCCTCCCCAGGAGTACTTAGGTATTCATCTAATATGTATCCTTGTAGGGCTTTTTTCTGTGCATTTAAACACAGAAATACCACTTTATTTCTGCTCTCTAGCAAACCATCTGAAATAGTCAGCACAGATAAGTCTATTGTCTGTTTCATCACTAATCACAGTACAGTTGTTTTTTTGGATGGGAGGGTTACTGGAGAATGACTCCAGGACCTCCACACAGAACCATATTCCTAACCTTTTTATTTTTCCAGGCTGGGCTCCATCTTGTGATCCGTCTGTCTCAGCCTCCCAGAGCGATGGGATTACAGGTGTGCATCACAGTGACCAGCTATAGTACAGTTTGTTGATGAATACTTAACCTATTTACAAGTTTGCACCATTACAAAGAGTTCATTTAACAAATATTTACCGAGTGCCTACTAAATTCTAGGCACTATTACATCTGCTGTAGATACAGCAATAAATAAGTCTTTGTTCTCCTAAAAGCTTGCATTCTTGAGGGGAAAAAAAAATACAATAAACAGAATAGAACATATAGTACAAACTTTTTCTAAAAAGGACCAGAGAGTAAATATATTAGATTTTGCAGGCCACAAATGTCTTACATTTTCTTTGCTTCGTTTTTCAACCCTTTAGAAATGTAAAACCAAGTTGGGCATGGTGGCTCACACCTGTAATCCCAGCACTCAGGAAGCCGAGGCAGGAGGATTGCCAAAGCCAGCCTGGGCTACACAGTGAGTCCCAGTCTCAAAAAACAAACAAACAAACAAAAAAGTAAAACCATTCTTTGCTCATAGGATGTACAAAAACATATCAGGGGCTCATGGTTGCCATTCCCTGATTTCGTATGTTAGAAGGTGGCGGGTGCTTTGCAAAAAAAATAAAGATGAATCCAGGATCAGAGGGGTGGGGGCAAAGAGTGAATAGGGTATTAAAAGCAGGTTTTTAAAAAGGTAAGCTCTGACCAAAGAGTTGGTGGTAAGGCCACTGAGCCAAGCAGCTATTTGGGAGAAGCACATTAAAGGCAGTAGGTAATACAGCAAAAATCCCAGTGAGGCAAGGAAAGTGGTAACAGGAAGTGAGGTTAGTGAGATGGGAAGAACAGGGAGTAGGGTGGGCAGATCGTGTAGCGCTTTATAGGCCATGGTAAAGACTCTGAGTGAAAGATGAATGTCTTCATCTCGTCAGGCTGCTAAAATAAGAATATCGTAACAACGGAAATCCTTCAACTCCTCCATTCTAGAGGCTGGGAAGTCCATGATAAGGCGTGATGGGAATCTGGTTAGGGTCTGTTATCTGGCTCATAGCTCCTTCTAGTAATTTCTCTTGGGCCTCTTCTATGAAGGGCACTTGTCCCATCATAAGGACTCCACTCCAACAATGTAATCACTTCCCAAAGACCCCATCTCCCAGTACTACGACCTTGGGAGTTAGGATTTCAACATATGAGTTTGGGGAGGGCGTACATGTTCAGACCATGGAGGGAGATATGGTAGGATCTTGGATGTTTCTTGATAATGCAGAAAACAAATTGTCCTGAAAGAATAGTTTTGATGAGTGAAAGAAAAAAGTGAAGTCAAGAATAACTCCAGGATATTGACTTGAGTTACAGAAAAAGAAACTGCGATTTACAGAAATGGAGAAGTCTATGGGCAGAGCAGACGCTGAGGAGCAAGTTTAGTTCAGTTTGGGACTTGTTAAGTTTGATGTCTATCACTGGTTTGGTATTGAACAGCTAATTGAGACTGAAATCAGGGAGAGAGGTTAAAGATATGAGGCTAGAGAAAAGGCAAAGGAGAATTACAAGGAGGTAGCACTGAGGTAAGAGATAATCAGGAGTGTAGTATCCTGGAAGGCAAGGACAGTGTTTGAAGGCTAAATGAAGCAAAGAGCTATGTCAAATGCTGATGATAGGTCAAGTATGATGAGGACGATCCATGGCATGTGGCACTTACCAATGTGGAGGTGTGTGAAGAGCCTGAGGAACATTTCTGAAAGAGTGGTGCAGGCAAAAGGCTGGCTGAAGAGGGACTAGCGGAGTACTTACACAAGGCTTGGGAGGTTGTCTCTTCCTCAAATTGCTCTGTGTTTATTTTATAAATTGTCTAATTAAGACCCTTCAGTCAAATCTGGCCACACCCATTTCCTTACTCTCTGCAACCACCTGGTACTATAAAGGCAGAATTGCTATGGCCACCAAGTAGAAAATAGTATCTCACCATTTACAGAAAAAGTCTGTGGACCCCTACTCTAGACCTCTCTGGTCCCTGAACTGCTTAGTGTTCTAAGAGGACAGCAGGTTCTTACCTCTGCTGACATGCTTACTGACAACACCCCTGCCACTCCTCCACTCTCTTCAAGGAGCCTATTACTAGCTCTCCTTGAGGCTTGCACACATTTCAGCATAAAACCTGTATCTACACTCATGCACTTATTTGCTTACATACCTCTCTCCACTATACATAATCTTGAGAACAAGAGATAATCCTAGCACTAAAAAATGTCACAAAGCCCTTTATTCTCACCATTTCCCTGGTTTCCTATACTCCCACCAAAAGAAACTACTTATATTTTTAGTTTATTAAATGTTTTTCAAAAACACAATTTCTCATGAAAACAAATAATCAATGGATTTATAATATCATCTCTGTAAAATCTGACAGACACTACCTATTATTAACAATTTATTTGCATTTATTTAGTATAAGCAATGGAATCTTGTATTTTCTGGAATGAACATTTTCATCAATGGTAGTGATTTATGCACCTAGGATATAGGGACTGCAATGGTAATTATTTTACTAAGGGCTTCAGAGTCAACTGTAAAATGTAAGTCAAATGTGTGAAAATTTTTTTGCTTTAACTTTTTGGTATAACATTAATCTTAAGGCCAGGGATACAGCTCAGCAGCGCAGTGCCGACCCGGCAAGCACAAGGTCCTGAGTTCGATTCCCAGTACCAAAAAAAACCAAAAATATTAATTGTCTATACCTTAGTGGTAGTTTTATTCTCCTTATCTAGAACTCTTACTTTTTGCTTATTTCATGATGACTTTCATTTACTTTACCAGGAATTTTAATAAGTGTATTTTTCAATTTAATTATTTCATGGGGAAAGGCTTTTTTTTTTTTTTTTTTGATATCGGGAATTGAACTCAAGATTATTTAATGGGTCTTTAAACTTATCCTAGTCAACAAATTTAATCAAATTTGGTGATTTATTTGGTTTTCTTTCCCCTATTTGTATTGAGATCATTACTAAGACTATTGTATCCACAAATACTTGCTACATTCATTTTAGAATCCAACTTTATATATTCATTATCAATTATAGCTCGTCCAGGCAAGGATTCTTACCTTTTATAAAATGTATGCAGAAAATTAAGACCCGTCTGGTTTAACTTTGTAACTTAGCCATTCATTATTTCTAGCTCAGTTAACTGTCTTAATAATGTGGTCTATGATCTATAGTTACATATATGAGATTCTGGGTATATGTGCCATACACGAAGTGTACAAGTAGGAGTATGTGCTTTCACTCAGGCAGATATAGGTTCAGACCCAAGCTGGAACTCTCAGACCCCCTGGGCAAAGCACTTACTTATCTATTCTTCCTTCTACCAGTAAAATGGAAGTAACTTTCATGTGCAACACAGGGCTGTGATAGCAAATGAGAATAACGTATATTAAAGTATCAATGTGCGCTAACTACCTACAAATGCCTAACACATTACAAGAAAGAATATTAATTCATTCTCTTTCACCCCAATCTATAAGGACAATAAATACTGTTTTGCTCCAATTTATTTTTAGAACATTATTAAATTCTCCTAAGTATGCCAGGTGTGGTGGCATATGCCTATAATCCCAGCACATAGGAGGCTGAGGCAGGAGGCTCGCTGTGAGTTCAAGGCTAGACTGGGCTACAAAGTGAGTTCAAGGCCAGCCTGAACTGTATAGTAAAACCCTGCCTCAAAAAGGCCAAAAAAAAATCCCTTAAGTAAAAGCAATTTGGGAATATGGATCATGACTTTTAGAGGATCACATACTTTGCTCCAACATTTTCACTTTGAGGAATCTATCTTCATGAGATAATCTAAAATGCAGAAATTGTTTTATGAACAAGGATGTTCACTGTAGTGTTTCTTATAACTACAAAAAAAAAACCCAGAAACTAATTATGAGCAATTCATATAAACAGTATGCCATCATTAAAAAGCTGACAAAATAACAGCATAAGAAAATGCTTGTGGTGCAGGTGTAAAAAAGCAGAATACAAAATTATTCCCATAGTAAAGTCTCAATTTTTCGATCTGAAGAGAAACCAGAGTATTCAATTGTGTAACAATCAAATAAAACCCAGAAAAAAATATTGGAAGGAAATGCACCAAAGGGCTTATAGTTACTGCAGTCCTGATACTAGTGGTTTTTATTATTTTATGGTTTTTCCTATCACAGGAAATAATTTTCTAAAATAATTAGCAATGACATTAATGAGGATAGTGGTAATTGTTTATGAAGTACTCACTATATGCCAGGCCCAGTTCTAAGGGATTAAGGTATTAACTCATCTAATCCTCATAACATTGAGTTAGAAAAAAATTGAGGCATTGTGAGATTAAGTCCCTTGCCCAAGGTTATTATAGAGGGTGCTGAAATCTGAATCTAAGTAGTCTGGCTCCAGGGCTTTTGTGCTTGACTTTTATACTACACTGAAAAGTTTTGCTTTGTTAAAAATTTTAACCATTAAAAAGGCAATATCAATCCAAACCTTGTGGTCTTTACAGTTATCTGCTTTCTTTCAGTCCTGAGTTCAAAACCAAGTGTTTTTTAGAATAAGATGTGGCCACCACTCCTGTAAGTTTTATATACTCCAGAAAATTCCAAGACAAATCTGCATGCATATTTCCTGTTTCAGTATCTTGTCTGACCATCATGACTCTTGAACACTAACATTCTCACTTATTACAACTGATTTAACGTCAAAGACCCCTACCCGGCTTGGCAGTCTTGGAGCAACCCAATCAAATTTGGCTTCTAGAACCTCCTCACACTAACTCCCACCTACCTCACCACAAATCAGATAGCACTTTTGCAAACATCCCTCTCCCCTTGTGAAGCTCTTCCCTCTACAACTCAGGAGACCCCCTCATCTGCCAGCACTCACCAGGTATCTACCAAGGCACTGGCTGAATAGGACCAAAAAAGATCTTTAGTACAGTATCTGGGGGAATTTCCCTCTCCCTAATCCTTCCTTTTTGAACATGGCATTGTTCTCCATTGTTTCTGAACATCTTGTTAGTTCATCGCGTTGACTTCTGCCTTCTTACCCTTCTGCTAGTAAACTGAACTGTTTTGGAAGAAACAATATCTTTTGGCACCAGTATGTATTTAAATATCAACTGCAGGAAGAAATAGTTATAATTTTTACCTTAGGGCCAACAACACCCATTTACGGCTGTGCTCCTCTCATCAGTTTATACAGTACTTGATAAATTTATTTCATTTCAGATCACTTAGTTTGGCTTCCTTTATAACTAGATTTCTTAAATGTCTGCAGAATTGAACATGGTTAACAAATAAAGGAAATTCTTCTAAACATAGGGTGTTTACATTCAATACCGTCATTGACAGCTTTTAGAAAAACTCAGTTCACGTTCGGGCTTTAACATTATATAAGAAATGCCTGTAATCCCAGCACTCCGGAGGGTGAGAAAGGAGGATCACCACCAGCTCAAGGCCAGTCCTGGGCTACATAGTGAGTTCAAGGCCAGCATAAACTACAAAGCGAGACTGTCTCAAAAAAAAACCAAAACCAAAAACATTATGTAAGAAAACCCAGTCATAAAAGCAATGAATACAATTAACAAGTGTTGGTGACAGAAACATTTACAACCAGAATAGTGTATCATATTTTTACCAAAATCTTACTCCACTCACATTATACAATGGTAAAAGGCTTTGGAATGGAAGTATAAATTTAAAAAAAGAATTTTATGTATATATTAGTGAGAGGAATTTAATAATTCCTGACCAGGTTGAAAATGCAACCACATCAAAGCTAATACAAGGTGGAGGGCTCTTCTAAGAAAAAGAAAATGGGGCACTATTACAGTACTTCAATAGGCTTACATTGAATTACATCAAGTAAGACATTCTCTGCCAAACGACTATGTATTTATACGTTGATATGCCAAGCATGTTTTTTAAAAATGTGTACCTTCACACTAGTATTTCCCATTTGCAGTTCCAAGTTTTCAACTTGCTGTAGCCATTCTCTAGGAACAACTAGAGTTCAGGGGAGGGAGAACGTAGAAAACAGAATCCTCCTGTTTCACTAAAAACAATTCCTTACCACTGTAATACGAAAGTTCTGACATAACATGTAAACTTTAAATCCAGCAGGAACTTTTGTTATCCTAAGAAATGAGCACATTTGTACAGCCATTTTACAATCCTCTATTTCCAAGTACCTCCTGCACCAAACATCTTGCATTTCAAAAGTATCTTGGGGGGGGCGGTATAATTTAAGTACTCATCCTTCAAGGCATCGCCATTTCAAAGAAGGGCTTTTATTAAGCTTCTTAACACAACTGTCAAAACCAATTAGTGGACAGCCTCCAACTTCAAGTTTCTCCATTCGTATCTGCTGACCGACCAGAACGATAGTGATCAAAACAACAGATTTATACTGTAAGAAACCCTTGCAAAATCCCGTTTGGTTTTTATAATCAGTGAACAACACGCGATCATTTTTAAAGAAAAAAAGCCATTCCAAACCAGTTTGCGGCGGCGGGGTCTGCTCCTCAGCAGCTGTGTCCCCCCGCCGCGTGCGTGCGTAGGAGCGGAGGCAGAAGTGCAAAAACCACAAGCCCACGCAAGACTCGTAGTCAAAAGCACTGAAACTGTGTAAACACGCCGTGAAGCCCAGAGGCCCCAGAGGGAAAGAACCGCCGGGAGAAAGCGACGAGCGGATGAGCGCGGAGGCGAAGGTGGGCGCGCGGGCCCAGGACGACCCGGCGCGGGTCCGCGGCCGCACAAAGGCGGGCGCCCGTCCGGCGGAAGCAGCCGCCGCGGCGCGTCCCACGGCCGCACCCAAGGGCCCTCAGACGCCGCGGCTTCTCGGGCCCGGGCAGCGCTCCCCGGGCAGCGAGCCTCCCCTCCCCCACCCCGAGCGAGGTCCGGACCCCGACCTCCGACACCTGAGGAGCCGCCCGCCTCCTCCCGCAGCCCGGCCCGCAGCTGCTGGGCTCAGAAGCGCGCCGCGCCCGCCGCCGCTCTCCAAAAGGCCGGGCGGGCACCCGGAGCGCGGACGGCCCGGCGCCTCTCCTCGGGGCGCATCGGGCGGCTCTGGAACTCCTCGCCTCCGCACCCTCACGCCACCTACCCGATCCCACACCATCCCAGAGGCCTCGGGTACGCGGGCTCCCTGCCGAAGCGGCGCTGCCTCCCGTCCGGGGCCTGAAATGGCTGCGGAACAAAGAGAATCTGGGCTCTTGCGAGCGCCGGTCCGATTGGCCGGGGGGCGGGGCCCGCCGCGGGAACGTTCGGCGGCGGTCGCCTTGGCAACGCGGCGGAGCTAGGAAATCAGCGGCCCCGGCTCGGGAGCCTGGGACTGGACTCCCGCGCGCGGCTGCGGTCTCTGCGCCGACCCTGCAGCCTCGGGCCTCGGACGGGCGTGGGGCTCGCAGATGCCGGAGCTGCGGCCCGGAGCAAGACGGCCTGCACGAGCGATTGCCTGAGGCCTTTGCAGGGCTCTCCTAGGAGCGGGACCCTACCCCAGCCTATCCACTGTACCCAAGCACAAGCCTCAGGGGACAGCCGGCCCCGCGAACAAGCCGCACATCCCGCAGTAACACAATTCAGCCTCTCTGGAAAAACCAGAGGTAGCACAAAACTACGATGAAGTAAAAAAATTAGCTAAGATTTATAAAATGAGGGTTTGCGTCTACAGATGTGTTTCTTATATAAAAGTAATTTCTGTTAGAAATAACAAGGCTTTTTCTCCTTAACTAGCCATCATGAGAAACTAAAATGTCTCATATTTTTGGAACTGAAAATAACTCAAAATGGGAGAGGTAGACATTTTTAAACCCAGTTCTAACCTTTACCCAGATTGTTCTGCTATATAAATTTACTGTCTGAATATTTAAAATTCGCATAGCTAGGTGGTGATCTTTTCCTATGGTGACGATGCAGGTGATAATATTCCTCACATGATCAAGGTGTGTACTTTCAACTTCCTTACTTGAGAGTGCTCTACGTGTTTTGAAAATACATAGCAGTTGTTGATTTCTAGGCACATTCTAGATAAAATTACAGTACCTAAGACTAGAAAATGTTCTTAAATTTTTACTAAGACGGTTTGTTAATAAACCTGCTAATAAAGTTCATTTAGTAAAGCACTCATTTTACAGGAAGAGCTAGTTTATTTAATTTAAATTTGAGGTCTACGGGACCATTTTTGTCATTGGGAAGTTGAGCATAGCAAGGGAAAATATTTCAAATAACTGAAACATGATTTCAACATTTTCTAATGTTAATTTGATAGCAGTTAGATGCAGTAGTGAACATACAAAAGAGGCCCTCAAATAGGAATATTTGTAGGTTACTGAGAAAAACAGTTTAATATGAACCTTCCTAAATGGAAGTGTAGTATGCCTGCAGGAAAATTTATCTAGAATAATTATACTTGTACAAAAGCAAGCAGGCTTATAATTGAAAGTTGCGTTGTGGAATAGAGACTTATATAAATCAGAGATTGTGTGCTAACTGCACTCTGTTTTCCTAAAGATTAAAAAAAGGAAGAGTTTTAAAATCTAAAAGGTGGGCTGGTGAGATGGCTCAGCGACATAAGCGCCTGTCTGGCAAGCGCGAGGTCCTGACGTCGACTCCCCCTACCCACATTAAAAAAAAAAAAAAAGAAAAAAAATCTAAAAGAATAACAAATAATGACAAATGTAAAGGACTACTGATTAAGCAGTTAATAAAGAATTCACTTGATTAATGTTTTGGAAATAAATAAATGAGTGCGAAAAAGTGAAGTATTGGCATATATAAGAGTATTTATCTTACGTATGTTAAATAATCTTTTGAAGGAAAAACCTTGATTATCCAATGTTTTAAAATTGAGTTTAGGAAAATTAAGTATCTATTTTATGAAGTTTAATGAAAGTAAAAAATGTTAATATAAAATAGTTCTGTGCTGAATAGAGATGTTTACACATGTAATCTTTTTTCTCTATCTTCTATGTTAAATCAAAAATACCTTCTTTAAAGCATAATTTTTCCCACTGACAAGGATTTATAAACATGGCTTACTTTATTTTTCTTTTCCTGTTATTTGTTTTTTCTTTGCACAGTTTGAATGGATAATAGCAACTATCCAGTGGAGTTTTCTCTTTATACCTAAACGTAATACAGCAACACTCGTGACAAAACTTTAAAGAATTGTTGGTATTTTAAGATGACATACAAAGAAATTAAAAAAATAGTCAATAGACTGCTTTTAAACTTCAAACCCTTTTATAAATATACTTTAAATTTCTATATTTTTTTTTCTTAGGTGAAAAAAATTGATCAAGAGAAAAATCAAAGAGTGTTAGCAGTTATGAAACAACATTCAAGGAAGAAAACAAACCTATAGGGGCCAGTGAGATGGCTCAGCGGCGTAAGCGCCTGCCTGGCAAGTGCGAGGGCCCGAGTTCGACTCCCGGAACCCACATACGAAAAAGGGGCCGGTGATATCGCTCAGCGGCACGGGCGCCTGCTGGTGCCCGAGGTCCTGAGGTCGACCCCCGGCACCCACATAAAAAAAAAAAAAAAAGAAAACAAACCTATGAACTTTCACCCAGGAAGAAAGCATGCTTACTTTATCAGCTGTAGCACTGTCAAAGAGGCGTGGAGCTTGGAGTCAGAGGACTTTTTGCTGAAGCTGCCTTTACCACTTAGGAGCACTTTTCATTCAGTCTTTCTGAACTTCGCTTTTTTGTCTTGAACAGAATTAAATAAGAACCTATTAGCTGAATGCCAGGCAGACAGTTACAGGACTATAAGTGAAAGTATTACTAGAATTAATACATATATATATATATATATATATATATATATATACACGCACACGCACACAGATATTTTACTGAGAAGAAGGAATGAATGTTGAGAAAAAATAAATCTGGAAACCCAAAAATTGCTAAATAAATATCTTTAATAGGCAATTGTTATCATTATAAAAATTCAATAAGATAAATGAAGTAATCTTTTAGATACAGACAAGTTTCTCAAATAGAATACTTCTGAGAAGTTTTGTTTCTATTTCTACCTCTGGAAATGTCTGGAAAGACATGAGAAATCTCATATAATTTAATACTAGACAGTTTAAGGAATTGTCTTATTGAAACGTTTTCAGACTGGCCTTAGGAAAAAAAATTTAAAAAGTAGTTATTTAGGAGAATTTAATTCAAATGTTGAAAGAGAACAGTTCCAAGTCAGTGTTCAGAAATGTGTAGATAATTTCTAGGTATTTCTTCTTTAAAAGCATACCCATACATAAAGCTTTAATTTATAAAATAATAATTTAGGGAGTTGTTATTAACTGAGAAGGGATTAACTTCAAAGTTCCTTTAACTGTTAATACCTTCTAGTGACTGAAACACAGACTTCTACTTCTGAGAAGGTAGAGTAGACATTTTCCTTACTCCTCTTACTGAATACAGCTTAAAGTCCTAACATTATGTATAAAACAAACATTAGACATCCGACAGGTTGAAAGAAAACAGACTAACTAGGGACCTGGGGACATAGGAGCACCTACTATGGTTAACTGACTGGGTTGTTTTTTTTTTTATTTTTTGTGGGTACCGGGGGTCGAACTCAGGACCTCGCACGCCAGCAGGCGCCCATGCCGCTGAGCGGTATCACCGGCCCCTTTTTCGTATGTGGGTTCCGGGAGTCTGTCTGGGGCTTTTTTCTGTCTCATATATCCTAGTCTTGAAACTGAAGAACCAGCAACCCGGACATACCAATGGCACAGACGAAAAGCCCCGCCAAGTGAAGAGACAACCCACTATCTGGAATACAGGAAACTTAGGAACCAAGAAAAAAGACAATACAAATTGTCATAACTTACATGAAATAATTGAATAGCCCTATAACTATTAAGGAAATTTAATTCATAATTTAAATTTTTCCTGAAAAGAAATCTCTAGGCCCCCGAAGTTTCACTGAAGAATTCTACATCATTTAAAGAATTTGTACCTTTTATGTACAGTGTCTTTCAGAAAATAGGAGAATAACTTCCCAGTTTATTTATGTAGTCACTCTTACCCTGATACCCAAACCAGGCAAAAACAGTACAGAAAACTGTAGGCAAATATTTCTCATAAAAATGGACTCAAAAATTCTTAACAAAATATTAGCAAACAGCAATATTTAAAAGAATTATACTCTATGACCGAGTGAGATTTATGTTAGTGTTTCAAGGCTGATTCATTATTCAAAAATAAGTTAACATCGTTAGCCATTAGGTAAATGCATATTTAATCACTATGACAAATCTTCCCACACTTATGTGAATGGCTGACATTAGATATGTTAAGTGTCATCAACAAAATTTGGCAAAAATTCCGAGAAACTGAATCACTCATGTGTTGCTGTTGGGAAAACAACGAAGCATGTGACTACACTTTTAACCCAGCAGCTGTACCTTTGAGGACTTATCCCAAAGATGAAAATTTATTTTCACAAAAGACCTGTACATGAATGTTTATAGAAGCCTGATCTGTAATAACTCAAAACTGGAAACAACTCAGATGTCTTCGGTGGGTGAATACAGTGTAATACAGTACATCTGTGTCAAGGAACACTATTTAGCCGTAAAAATGGACAAGTAAAAAGGATACACACAACTATCTGGATTAATCTCCAGGGAATTATGAGAGACGTGGGGAATTTGATCCTTGGATCCCATCAGTAAAGTCCATTCCCTCTGCCAGATTTCCCTCTTGCCTTCTCTCTCCAGTGTCTTCAACCTCTCCCTTGTCACTGGATCTTTTTTATTGTCTGTAGAATGACTTTCCAAGTTGTGACCTTCCAAGAAAAGTCAGATAATGGTAACACTTCTCCAGAATTAAATTTAATATTACTGTAATATTTGTAACTGTTGCGTGATCTTAAGAAAGAACGTAGGATTCCATTAGGTTCAAAAGTCTTTTGGGGTTAAGTCCTGCCCCAAATTTCTAGTCATTTGCAAACCAAGCAGGAAGTGTGTTAGGATTAGATTCATCTGCGAGTGACAGGAAACCCAAGGTGTAGATTTACCTGTCACAGAAGCACAGGTGATTCACAGTGGGGCTGGAAGCATCATAATTATCAGAGATGTAGGCTTTTGCATATTGCTGCTTTTTCATTTTTAATATAAACCTCTTTCTCATGGTCCAGTATCAATTCCCAGGTGTCAGTTTGGTGATTTACAACCACGTTCTTAGGAGAAAAGATAAAGAGAGGTGCATGTCTTCTTCCTTTAAGTTGTGTACACCACTTTTACTTGTCACTAGGTAGAACTTCTTCACATGTCCTGACCAAGTTTAACATCTGAGACTAACTTACTCCCAAAGGAAAGTATATGTTTTCCTCTCCAGTACAAGATTTGCCTCCCTCAAACTGGATATGACATTCCTGTACTCAAAACCTCCCCAGTGATTTCCAATAGCTTTTAGAGTAAGATCCTTTGAAACTGTACACAGTCTGGCCCTTGCCTGCTTTCTGACCTCATCTTCTACCTGTTCCCTACTCGCTCCCAGGCCTGTGGCCCTACTGTTTCTCAAACCCTGAGCTCATTCTGCCTTAGGCTCTTTGTAGTTGCTGTTTTCTCCTCTGGAGTGTTCTCCCTGCAGGACTTAACCCAATTTGCTCTCTCACCTCTTTGGATCTCAAATATTTAAATATATTATTTCCTCAGATCTCAAATACCCTTCTACATATAATTTGACTTCTCTATCAAACCCTCTATCTTCTTATCTTGCTTAATTTTATTCATTACATTTCTCAATATTTAAAATTTAAAATCATACTCTCCATTTGATGTTTCTTTCCCTAAAACGTTGACACCGTTAGGTGGTAATGTACTTTTTACAACTTTCTCTCTTGCAGCTGTATCTGCAGCAGTAAGCCCAATGCCAGGCATAAAGCAGGGACTCAATAAGTAATTATTGAGTGAATGAATAAATGAATGGATTACTAGCTCAGAGAAACTAGCCATTGAGAATATCTGACTCTGGGTTTTGTTGCCATGTTCACTAAGCAAATCTCTGATTAGAATTTAGCTTCCTATATAAATCTCATTACTTGGAGAAAAACCTTCCAGTCATATCTGAACACTGACTGACATTCTTGTTTTTATGCATACGTCTCCCCTCATTTGGTTGATAGGAATTTGCTCCTGAGAGGGACCCTGCCTTGCGTTCAGGGTCTTACCAGGTCACCCTGATCTTGCTGGGTACTTTTTCTGGAAACAGTAGTAAGGAGCCCAGGTCTCAGACCATGGTAACCCTGTTAAGGTTCAGGCCCTGTGTGAAGTCCTGTTTAGGAGAACAGCTTGGTGCCCTCCTCTGTAATGTTTCTAGGTTTATTTTTAATTTTAAACTCACAAAATTTTTGAAGCACACATCTGTCAAATAGGCACATATTACCAATTTGCCATTTAATTTCCTTCCTTCCACATCCTCACGGTAAACTTTGATTTCTCTTATTTTCTTCTTTATCTTTAAGAAGTAGTAAACATGGAAGTTAAAAGCAAAGCTTAAAGGCCAGGACATTTAGGTTCAAATCTTGGCTTTACCATCTAGGAGATATTAATGACCTTTGGAAGCTTTCATTTCCTCATCTGTATCATGAGAAGAATAGCAGTACCCACCTAGGATTGAGCTGAGAGGATTAATTAGAGTATGCTTATAAATGCTTGTCACTCAATGAACCCACAGTTATTATTATCATTACTTTGAATGAGTAATAGTCTGTGCTAGGTGACTTGAAAAGATGACAGTTGTAACATTATTATTATTATTATTATTATTATTATTATTATTATTATTTTGAGATGAGTCTCGCTCTGCAGTTCAGGCTGGCCTTGAACTCACTGTGTAGCCCAGGCTGACCTCAAACTTGCAGTGATCCTCCTGCCTCCACCTCCCAAGTGCTGAGATTACAGGCTGTGCCACTACACCTGGCACAATTCTAACATTATTAATAGTATAACCAAAACAGAAATTAGTGAGACAGGTGTCGGCCACTCAGGGGGCCCAAGGGAGAATTTTGCAGGTGAGGTCCCAAGATTAAAGAATGCATATGTGCAAAACATCAGCAACGACAGCAAGCATCATGGAGCAGGGCAGAGCGCAAGAGTGCAAGAGCTCATGAGCTGCCTTCATCTTTATTGTATAATTCTTATACAGGTTGTTAGCTCATATTTACATTCTTACATAGTGCCATAACCAGCACATGCAGGTTTACCTGTGCTAAGTCATGGTTACATAACTGTATCCTGCTGTGCGCCTGTGCTAGACAGTGGGATCACATCCTTAGGTGTCCTTAGATGCCCCTGAGCTTTGAAGCAGTCTGAGTGGTTCCCCACAACAGGAGTTAGGATTCTATTAGTGAATAAGGATAGTAGCCCCCAAATGGAGTCTGGAAGCCCGAAATGGAATCTGCTGAGTCCTGATCCTTCAGGGAGCTTACAAAAAAAAAAAAAAAAAAAATCTGCCAGGTGTCCTCTGGCTGTCCAGGACCTCCCCAGAGCATGGTCAGGCAGGACATTGGCTCAAGGGTGCACGAGCCCTATGTGTTCACTGTGTAAACACTACCTCAATTGGACCCTAAAAAGTATGTAGTCTCCTACAAGGTAGGATTATATTGCTTACACAATGGCCTGAGCTCCCTTCTCAATCCCTTGAAAACCTCTAGATGGAGGACCCTTGTGGGTATTGTACTCAGAACCCCCTCCTGGCTAGCAGAGGTTAACATTCTTGCCTTTATATCTTTCACTTTCTTGCCTTTATGTCTTCTACATAAACTTGCTTGCACTCTCCTCTGTTCTCATCCTGTGGTTTCATTCTTTGTCACTGTGGGATGTGACACCAGCATTCTGGTAACAGTACCAAAAGGGAAGAGAGAAAACTTTTTATTTTCTTTAGTGCCATCTTGGTTTTGATAAATGTTTTGAGTGCTTTTGTTACATTCTACTAAAAACAAAGATGACTTGAGCATGTTGTCTAATCCCAACAAAACAGAAATAAGTGACAAAACTTAGTAAAAATGATATCTAAAGGGATCTCGAATCCAAATCTTTTATGGAGGACCTGGGATGGAAAGAGAGGGTTAGTTTTCTCTTATTTCTTGTATGACCAGATATTAACCAGATATTTAAAAAATACCTGGGCACGGTGTCATATGCCTGTAATTCCAGCACTCAGGAGGCTGAGGCAGGAGGATTGCTACTAGTTTAAGAGCAGCATGGACTATGTAGTAAGTTCAAGGCCAGCCTGAACTACATAGGGAGACCCTGTGTCAAAAAAACAAAAAAAGTAAATAAATAAATAAATAAAATTGAAGAATTAAAAATAGAGTTGTCAGGCCAGTGAGATGGCTCAGTGGTGTAAGCGCCTGCCTGGCAAGTGCGAGGGCCTGAGTTCGACTCCTGGAACCCACATACGAAAGAAAAGGGCCGGTGATATCGCTCAGCGGCACAGGCGCCTACTGGCGCGTGAGGTCCTGAGGTCGACCCCCGGTACCCACACACACACACAAAAATAGAGTTGTCTTTTATTGACTGCACCCTCCCCCAGCTCCTACCAATTTCTTTGACTTCTGTCTTTTCTCTGCCATACATTTAGGAGGCTTTCCTTAAGTGTGTGGGGAGGGTTGGTTCTCTGTTCAGACACATCGAAGAGTAAGGAATTGACAAGCTAATTAGAAGCTCTGTTGTAATGGAGAAATTTGTGGGCAGGTGAGTATTTTTTTTTTTTTGACAGTTGGCCTTATGTTTATTTTAAAAAATTTTTATTAGCACATGTTTGCAGTACATAATGATTACATTCATTGTGAGATATACATAACATCTCAATTTTTTCCCTCTTCCTCTTCATCCCTCTTTAAGTCCTTATGAAGTTAATTATCATACATACAGATTAACAATCAGACTAATAGGCCAAAGAACATATAAAACTCGTAAGACAGTTATACTAATCAAGGTACACTTTAAGATACATTGACCATGCTGGATTATGGTAATTTTTTCTTTCTCTCTCTTCTCCTGTATCTGTCTTTTATATTGCACTGTACATTGAGTTTCACATATAAGAAAAACTGTGCAATATTTAAGCTTGTGTGTCTCATTTCCTTCACTTAACATTATGATCTCAAAGTACATCCATTTTCCTACAAATGGCTTGTGCTTAGCCTTCTTTATGGCAGAGTAGTACTCCATTGTGTATAAATACTGCTCTTTCTTTATCCATTCATCTGTTGATGGACATATAGGCTGCTTCCAGCATTTAGCTACTATGAATTGTGCTGCTATTAACATAGGTACGCATATATCACTGTGGTATGATCTCTTTAACTCTTTTGAGAAGATACCTAGAAGGAGACTAGCTAGGTCGAATGGAATTTCTAGTGTTTTGTTTTGTTTTGTTTGAGACAGGGTCTCACTCACTATGTAGTTTAGGGTGGTCTTGAACTCACTATGTAGCCCAGGCTGCGATCCTCCTGCCTTAGCCTCCCAAGTGCTGGGATTATAAGCATGTACCAACATACCCAGCTAGTTTTAGTTTTTGGAAGACTCTCCATACTGATTTTCATAGTGATTATACCAGTTTACACTCCAATCAACAATGAAGAAGTGTTCCTTTTTCCCTAGAGTCTTGCCATCATTTGTTATTTTTTGATTTCCTGATGATAGCCATTCTTTCTGGAGTGAGGTGGAATCTCAGTGTTGTTTTAATTTACATTTCTCAAATGTCCAAAGATATGGAACATTTTTTCATATATTTATTGGCCATTTGTATGTCTTCATCTGAGAAGTGTCTGTTATTTCAGATACTCATTTTCTGATGGGGTCTTTAAAAATGGGGGATCTAATTTGTTTGAGTTTTTTATGTATTCCAGATACTAGTCCTTTGAGGAGTAGCTGGCAAATTTTTTTTCCCCATTTTGTAGGTTGTTGCTTCACTTTGTTAGCAGTTTCCTATGCTGTGTATAAGAACTTTCATCTGACATTATCCTATTTGTTGATTCTTGGTATTATTTCTTGTGCAACTGGGGTTCTGTTCAGAAAGTATTTGTTTACACCTATGTCTTCAAGAGTTTTACTTATTTTATCTTTTATCAGATTAAGTGATTCTGTCCATGTTTAGATTTTTTTATGCATGTTGATTTTAGTTTAGTGCATGGTGAGAGATATGGGTCTAGGTTCAATCTTTGGCATGTGGTAAGCCAGTTTTACCAGCACCATTTGTGAAAGAGGCTATCTTTCCTCCGCCAGCAAAAGGATTTGGTCCCTTTGTCAAAGATAAGCCAGGTGACCGTGTCTTGAATTGTTTTTGCATCCTCTATTCTGTTACATTGATTCACTAATCTGTTTTTTTGCCAATACCGTGCTTTTTTTTTTTTTTTTTTTTTTTTGGGTACCGGGGGTCAAACTGAGGACCTCGCGCACCAGCAGGTGCCCATGCCACTGAGCAATATCACCGACCTTTTTTTTGTATGTGGGTACCGGGAGTCAAACTCAGGACCTCGCGCTTGCCAGGCAGGCGCTTATGCCACTGAGCCATCTCACTGGCCCCTTTGTTTTTTTTAAATCACTGTGGCTTTGTAGTATAATTTGAAGTCCAGGAGCGGGATGCCCCTGCCTTGCCCTTATTGCACAGAATTGCTTTTGCTATTCTAGGTCTCTTCTGGTTCCAGATGAACTTTAGGATTGTTTTCTGTAGCTTTGTAAAGAATGCTATTGGTATTTTGATTGGGATTGCATTAAATCTATATAACAGCTTTGGAAGTATGGCCATTTTCACTGGTTTCTGTCTATCCAGGAACAGGGGAAATCTTTCCATTTTCTGATATCCTCTTCAGTCCTCCTTTTCAGAGTACTGTAGTTTTCATTGTAGAGGGATTTCACTTCCTTGGTTGGGTTAATTCCTAAATATTTCATTTTTCTTGATGCTATTGTGAAGGATATTTTTTCCTGAATTTCCATCTTGGTGAGTTTATTATTGGTGTACAGGAACACTATTGATTTTTGAGTGTTGACTTTGTAACCTGCTATGCAACTGAATTTGGTTATTAATTCTAGATGTCTTTTGGTGGAAATTTTGGGGTCTTCCATGTAGAGGATCATGTCATCTGCAAATAATGATAATTTAATTTCTTCCTTTCCTATCCTATCCATATCCCTTTTATTTCTTTCTCTTTTCTAATTGCTCTAGCTAATGTTTCTGGAACCGTATTGAACAGGAGTGAGGATAGTGGACATCCTTCTCTTCTTCCTGATTTTAGAGGGTAAGCTTTCAGCTACTCTCTGTTTAGTATGATATCAGCCATTGGTTTGTCATAGGTGGCTTTTATCAGATTGCAGTAAAGACCTTCTATTCCTATTTTCTTCAGGGTTTTTATCATGCACGGATATTGATATTTGTCAAATGATTTTTCTGTGTCTATTGAGATGATCATGTGATTTTTGTCCTTGCTTCTGTTTATTTTGTGTATGACATTTATTGATTAGTGTGTGTTGAACCATCCCTGCATCCCTGGAATGAATCCTACTTGGTCATAACATGTGATTTGTTTGATGATCTGTTGCATTCTGTTTGCCAGTATCTTATTCAGCATTTTCTTCTTCTTTTTTTGTCTTTTCTTGAGACACAGTCTCACTATGTAGCCCAGGCTGGCCTCGAACTCACGGCAATCCTCCTGCCTCAGCTTCCTGAGTGCTGGGATTACAGGCATGCACCACCATGCTCAGCTTATTGAGCATTTTTGCATCTATGTTCATTAAAGAGATTGACCTGTAGTCCTCTTTTTTGGTTGGGTCCTTTTCTGGTTTTAGAACCAGGGTAATGCTTGCTTCCAGGAATGATTTTGGGAATGCTGCTTCCCTTTTGATTTCATTAAACAGTTTGAGAAATATGGCATTAGATCTTCTTAAAGTTCTTGTAGAATTCAGCAGTGAATCTGTTGGAACCTGGGCTTTTCTTAGTTTTTTTTTTTTTTTTTTTAATTACTTCTTCAATTTCACTGATGGATACTGGATTATTCAGAATTTTTATATCTTCTTGGTTCAGTTTTGGTAGTTCATATGTACCTAAGAATTTATCCATTTCTTCTAAATTTTCCATTTTATTAAAGTACAAGTTCTCAGGGAAGTTACTGATACTCTTCCCTTGCGATTTCGCCTTTTTCATTTCTACTTACGTGGCTTTGATTCTTTTCTTTACCTGTTTGGTAAGATTGGCCAAAGGTTTTTCTATTTTGTTTAATCTTTCAAAGAACCAACTTTTTGATTCACCAAGTCTTTGTATTGCTTTTTTAGTCTCAATTTCGTTAATATCTACTCTCATCTTTATAGTTTCCTTCTTTGTACTAGCTTTGGGTGTGGATTGTTCTTGTTTTTCTAGGACCTTGAAGTGCATGATTAGGTTATTTATTTGAGCTCACTCTGTTTTTCTGATGTGGGAATTCACTGCTATAAACATTCCTCTTAGGACTGCTTTCAGTGTGTCCCATAGGTTCTGGTATCTCATACTGACATCATTTGATTGTAGAAAATATCTAATTTCTTCTTTAATTTCATCTGTGACCCACTGCTCATTCAAGAGAGTATTATTTAATTTCCATGTTTTTGCACAGTTTTTGTAGTGTTTTTGCTATTGACTTCTAGTTCCATTGCACTATGACCCAATACTATGCATAGGATAATTTCTATTATTTTACATTCACTTAAGCATGCTTTATGGGCTAGGATATGGTCTATTTTGGAAAAAGTGCCATGTACTACTGAGAAGAATATGTATTTTGTGGTTGTGTGGAATACTTTATAGATATCTAAATCCATTTGTTTGAAGGTTTGGTTCAACTCTGATACTTCTTTGTCGATTTTTTGTCTAGTTGATCTGTCCATTTGTGATAGTGGGGTATTGAGGTCCCCCATCACAATTGTATTGGTGCTTATCTGATTTTTCATGTCCACTAGCATTTGTTCTATGAAGTTGGGTGTGCCAGTATTTGGTCCGTATATGTTTATAATTGTTAACTCCTTCAGTAGAATTGTTCCCTTAACCAATGTGTAGTGACCTTCTTTATCTCTTCTGAGCAGTCTTGGCTTGAAGTCCACCTTGTCTGAAATTAAGATAGCAACTCCTGCTTTTTTCTGGGTTCCAGTTGAATGGAATATTGTTTTCCATCCTTTGATTTTTAATCTGTGAGCTTTTTCTTGAGTTAAATGTGTTTTTTGTATACTGCACATTGTTGGGTTTTATTTCTTGATCCATTCTGCCAGTCTGTGTCTTTTGATTGGGGAACTGAAACCATTCACATTGAGGGTTATTAATGAGAGGTGTCAACTTATTCCTGTCATCACATTATTTTCCTGTTGCTGTTTTCCTTATTAATTTCCCCCTTTTGCTTTCCTGCTCATCCTGTCAGGAGTACTCATTCTTTTTGACTTATTGGCATTGTTGGCTTCATTGTGTTTTTATAGAATATCCTTGAGAGTTTTTTGAATCACTGGTTTGGTGGTCATGAATGTCTTGAGGTGCTCCTTGTTATGGAAATACTTCATTTCTCCGTCAACTAAAGAAAAGTTTTGCAGGTACATAAGTCAGGGTTGGAAGTTGTTATCTTTTGGGGCTTGCAACATTTCATTCCAAGCCCTCCTGGCCTTTAAGGTTTATGTAGAGAAGTCTGCTGTAATTCTAAAGGGTTTGCCTCTATCTGTAATTCATTTCCTTTCTCTAGCAGCTTTTAAGATTTTGTCCCTGTGATGGACTTCTAATATTTTGAGTATAATGTGGTTCTCTTTTGGTCATGGCTATTTGGGGTTCTATATGCCTTACTTATCTGTATTTATTTCTTTCCCTATATTTGTGAAGTTTTGTGTCATTTTTTCTGTGAACATATTTTTTATGCTATTTGTGTTTTCTTCTGATTTTTCACTTATTCCAGTTATTCTTACCATATTTCCCTGAAAATAAGACTGGGTCTTATATTAATTTTTGCTCCAAAAGATGCAATAAATAAGGATTATTTTCAGGGGATGTCTTCTTTTTCATGTATAGCAATCTACATTTTTTATTGTACAAAAATCTACATTTATTCATGTATAAAAATCTACACTTATTCAAATAGTCATGTCATCTTCTTTTGGAACGTCCTTATAACTCTCCAAACCCCAAATTTTGGCCTGAATTTTTTGCGACTCCATATTTGCTGGAACCATTGGCCCTAATCTCTCATGTCCAGCAATAGAGCTTTCATTAAATGAGTAGCCTTCTCGTAATGCATTGCAGCATAACTGTTAGTGATTTTATTCCATGAACCAAGTCATGACCTCTTGCAGGCTAGGCTTCACCAAATTTCCATTAAATTGAGTGTTTCTTTTTTTTATTTTGGAACCGGGAATCGAAAACTAGGGACCTCACGCTTGCCAGGCGGGTGTTGCACCCCTGAGTTATACCCCCAGCCCTAAATCAAGTGTTAATTGAACACTAATGAGACAGGAGTGGCAAGGAAATGACAGTTAAGAATGATAGTCCACACAAAAGCAAGAAAATATTGCAGGCACAAAAATTCAGAAAACATTTTCTTTATTTCACGTGAGTGCATTAACTATGTCTGTTACAAGGCACAATGTATTGAATTATGAAGATTCCTATTAGACACAACCAAATCTATTCATTATCAAGTGTGCACTTCATTTACGCATTGCCTCTGTGCTCCAATTGACCATTCAGCAGTAAGGCTCAACCTCATTTGTTTACATAGGTGTTTACCTCTAGTTCAAAGGCACCCACTTACGTGTTTATAAATGCTTAATTTATTTTATCATTATTTTATCATTTATTTTAAGTATTAATGTCAACAATATTATTTATATTTAATCATATATTAATATTACTTTATAATTCAATATGTTTGTAGTGTGTTACTACAGACATATTAAATGCATCTATCTGGCTGATGATCTTAACTGGGGCTTATTTTTGTGGCAGGGCTTATATTACAAGCATCCTGAAAGATCATGTGAGGGCTTATTTTCCGGTTAGGTCTTATTTTCAGGGAAACATGGTAGATTAGTCTTCTTTGCATAATCTAGCAGTTGTTGGAACCATTTTTCATGTTCTCTTGTTTTTAAAGTATCTTTGAGTAGCTGGTCTTTGAAGGCCTCATTGTCTTCTAGTTCTGAAATTCTGTCCTCACACTGGTCAGTTCTGCTGCCTATACTTTGAATATAAATTTTAATCTCCTGGATTTCTGATTGAAACCTCTTCATGGACTCTAATTCTTTGCTAAACTGGTTGTTTATGTTTTGTTTAGTTCATCTAGCTTTTTATTAGTGTCTTCTGAAAGCTCCTGCATCTTTGGTTATTACTTCCATTATCTGTTTAGTTACATCTTCTCTAATCCCACTGAGTACCTCTTTGAGCTGCTTTCTAACCTCCTCTGTTAACCTTTCAACTAATTTGGGTATGTGGCTCATGCTCTTCTGCCCCTTGGTGCCACCTGGATTGGCTTCAGAGGAGTGGGGAGTTGGGAGTTGGGAGTTTGGAAAGTATTTTGTTGCCTCGTGTTTCTATTGTTTTTGTTTGTTTGTTTTGTTTTGTTTTCTGCTGAGGTTTGTGGATGCTTATAGTCTAAAGACTTTGTTGCTAATATAAAGCTCTCTTTAATTGCTTTTCAGTGATGTACTTTGAGTGTGGTTAACTATAATCCTTTGTCGCAGCGCCAAGATATAACCACCTTTGTTAATTTGGGAGGGGAGGGTACAGTGTGGTTAGCCCAGCAACCAAGTTCTCTGGGAATGTTCTATATTATTAATGTTCCAAAGGTAATCTGAGTGTTGACTTAAAGAGAAATAGCAACTATTATGTGACCCTGTTAATATCAAGCCAATCAGATATAGTACTATGGCCCAAGACAAATTAGATATTAACATATCTTAAGAACCAATTACATACCACCCTTAACCCTAGGGAAGAAACCTGCAATTATGGTGTAAACATTAAGGCAACCCAGGTATTGACTTACAATTTATATGCACTAAATGCAATAGTTATGTCTCCACTAATGATTGAAAAGAATTGAACAGAAATTTTACAGAGTTAACTGTCAAAAGATTTAAAAAGTTTTATGGTTGTACTATTAAAAATATATAGGGTTAGGCATGAAATCTTAAACTGTATGATCAGAGGAGGATAAAGAAATGGTACAAAGGATCTTATTAGGGAGTAGAAGGATGTTTATAGAATTAGGTAAAAGTAAAAGAAAAAAATGGTGAGAAATAGAAGATAAAAGAAAAAGGGAGAGAAAAGAAAGAAATTATATAGAGAGTAAAAATAAGAGAGAATTAATGGAAGAAAAAATTAAAAGGGAGAAGAGGAGAAAATAAAGAAGAACAAAATAAGGAAAAGAGATAAGAAACAAGGCAGAAGGACAAAGGAAACGTTTCCAAACTCTAGTGAAGTGGTGAGGAAAGGAGAAACGAAAAGAAGAAAAAAGAAAACAAAAAGGACAAAAAAAAATCCCTGAAAAACAACACACACACACACACACACAAGCAAAACAAAACAAAGAAACAAAAGCAAATAAAAAAAAACAAAAACAAAGAGAAAAAAAATTCTCTATGATTTCAAACGTGTGGTTTTCTTCTAGGAGCTACAATTTTGGGCAGTGGGCAATTCAAGATGTGTCCCTGTTATTGAGTAGCTCCTTCTTAAAGTGGTTCACCAAATAAATATTACCAGGTTCTGGGTTGCTCACCTCTCTTTCTGGAGTTAGAGTCCAGGTTCTTCTTGTCTTAAACAAAGAATTGAAAGCAATGGCAAATTTTATTTAAAAAAGTAAAATTGAAGAGTGAGAGAGAAACTGGCTCTGCAGAGTAAGCTTGGGAATACTAAGGGAGAAACTAGCTCTGCAGCGTGAGCTTAGGCTGAATAAAAGAGGAAAAAGCAAGATAAAAGTACACCCTAGAGGACACAGGGTGGGCTATCATGAGGAAAGCCATGACAGCAAGCTCTTCATGGCATCAGTGTGTGCTTTTATGCTGTCCAAATCTCGAGGAAACCCATGAGAACTTCTACATCCGGCTTCTGAGAGTCAACACTAGGATCCCATGCCTCAGGCTGACGTAGGTTCTAGGCCGTCCTACTGAAAACCTGCCTGAGTTCTTGCGAGAAGTCCACGTGCAGGGCTTTGGGAACTGTTCTGTGCATGTATTCTGGGATCTTTGTAATTAACAGATCACACCTACTTCCCCACACAGTTTTGCTACACCCTAATCTCCTATATTATCCTTGCTTATGCTGATAGATGAAGAAGGCAGACCCCAGTTCCATGCTGGATGCAGGCAGTGGCAGACAGTAGGATTAGGACAAGTGTGCCAGTTCTCCTGCTTTCAAATCCAGAGCAATTCAGGCTGAGCCTGACCTCTGGCTATGGGGATGGGGCTTGATTCTTCTAGTTTAAACCTCTCAAGGGGTCTCTTGCCAACCCGTGGCTCCCTGATCAAGCCTCGCTTCTGCGGCTGTCCCTCACCCAGTCACTGTGGAAATATAACACTGGGAGCTCAACCTTTGGCTACTCTGAGTACCAGGTTCAGTCAATCCCTCCCTGGAATGGTGTTCCACCCCTCTCTCTATGGTATAAGGCAGGAGCTTGGACTGGAGTCACTCATCAGCTGCTGCAGCAGGCAGCATCCAGAGACCCATTCCACTGCTGAATTTCTCCCTGAGAGTCCCTGGTGTCACCTGCTTTCACTTTGTCTTTGTAGATTTGGTTTTCCTTTCTCACGAGCCACAAGCCAGGAGCTGGGGAAGAAGTGCAGATTACCCCTTCCTTTTTTCGTGTTGTGTTCTGTCTCATCAATTTCTCTGTAGGCTCCAATTTTCCTCTCAGAGCCTTCCTGAATCCCAAGCATCCACCTCCCTCCTTCTTTTCTTCCTTAGGTTGTTGTTTTTCAGTATCTGGATTCCAAGTCTTGGAGAAGCTGAGTTGTTTCTTACCACTCCACCATTTTCCCAGAAGTTCGTAGGTTGGCATCTTTGTATAGGGCGCTGAGACAAATTTTGTGTTGAGGGGATCCTCTGGTTCTCCTTGGAACGCTCCTCTGATGTCCTGACTGAGATAAATAAGCATGATTCCTGGTGTCCTAAGACTTGGAATAGGACGCGACTCAAAGTGGGAGGTTCATTATGCCTAATTCTGATTAGTTCCTTATTTTTTGGCTGTTGTCTCATCCCTCCCCTCTGTGTGCTTGGAGTCTTTAAGTCTGGGCCCTGAATGGTTTAATAGAATATAAGCTTTTTCTCTCCCCAAGGATGAAACAACAGTAGCTAGCTGTCTTCATAGGGCAGGTCTCCAGTGTTCTTTTCACTTGGTTCTCCTGTTATCAGTACCATTCTGTGCCTCTCCGCCTTAGTCCTGAAACCTTCCCTATTTTAATGGAGAGAATCAGCTTAATCCAGGTTAGCATTAGATGCTTTGATTTCAGGTTTCTCTGTTCTTCTAAGCCAGTGTCCACTTCATCTATTTTCCATCTTCACCATTTTCACATTCGGTATTTGTGGTAGTCTCTCTTCACTTCTTTTTTTTTTTTTTTTTTTTTTTTTTTTTTATTTTAAAGAGAAGAAAAAACAAAACAAATCAAAAGAAGAACAAATTTTCAAACAAACATAATAGGAGGGTAACAATGGTTAATACATTACGTATTACTATCTTTAAGTTAGTTATTCAGGACACCAGACATTAGCATTCAATTGTCCAAACATTATTGGCACAAACCTTACTCTTCAATGAACTAAGTAAAAATGGTAGTGTATCTATCTTAACCATCTTATATATATATATATATACAATTTTTTTCCCTTTCCCTTCTTTCTTTTCCCTATTCCAGTCTCTCTTTCCTTTTGACCAGTTTCTTTTTAATTCACCATGTCTATTGTACATTTTGGATCTTATTTACTCTTTCAGTTTCTCATACCAGAGAGATAATACGATGCTTACACATGTGCTTCTGGTTTATTTCACTTATGAGTATTTTCTCGAGTTGCATCCATTTACCTATAAAAGTCTCCAGTTTATCCTTCTTTATGGCTGAATAGTACTCCATTGTATAAAAATACCACATCTTTCTTATCCATTCCTCAGTTGATGGGCATTTGGGTTGTTTCCAAGATCTGGCTATTACAAATTGGGCTGCTATAAACATGGGTGCACATATATCGCTGTGGTACGATGTTTTTAATTCTTCTGGGAAGATGCCCAGAAGGGGAATAGCTGGGTCAAATGGGACCTCCAACCCTAGTTTTCTGAGGAATCTCCACACTGACTTCCACAGTGGCTGTACCAGTCGACACTCCCACCAACAGTGAAGAAGGGTTCCTTTTTCCCCACAGCCCCTCCAGCATTTGTTATTAGCTGATTTCTTAATAGTAGCCATTCTTTCTGGGGTGAGATGGTATCTCAGTGTTGTTTTAATTTGCATCTCTCGAATGACTAGTGATGTTGCACATTTTTTTGTATATTTATTTGCCATTAGTCTCTTCACTTCTGTGTGCTTGTAGACTTCAACTTTTTGAAACATTGCTTTTACTGTCATTTTCAGAAGAAGATAGAGAAAAATATACCTAACAGGTTAAACCAGAATTTTTGGCACTTCTTATAAAAGCTGTTAAATGATATTCTAGACATTGTTTCATTTTTAATTTTCAGTAAGAAATAAAAGTGTTTTAATGTATATAATTTTAGCAGGTTAGCAACTGGAATAAAATAGTTAAAAATTAAATTTAGATTGAATTCCACTGATATTTTAAGTGTCAGTATTATGATTTTATTATAACCCACATGGATTTACATGTAATTGATCCAAGTAAACTGCCATGTAATTTCTCATGTTTTATATGCTATGAAAATTTACACAAAATTAATTTACAAATGAAATGATAGCTTTCCTAAAACAGATACATTCTATCCACAAAGGGTGATACATTTAAGCCTAAGTTGTTATGGCAAAACTTACAGGTTCAAGACATCTATATGCATAGCATTTAAAATAAGTCAACCCTGGAGATAGAAACCAAACAAAGGCAATAGGAAAATGTATTTATAATTTCAAATTTCTGTACCCAAAATTCTGAAATCTTAATATCTAAGCATCTCATGTATTCCAGCAAACCATGGGGCTTTCTATTATAAATATATGTATCCAAAATCTTAAAGCAATAAAAAATTTCCTTATGAAGTTTTCCCTTGGGACTCTGAAGTTATGTGTATGCTGGACTGCCCCCCCCCACTTTTAGTTCAATTTTCAACTGTTTCTTGCTATTACTTTTGTTTTGTCCTTAGTGTTCACTGCTGTTCTTCCTCTAGGAGTCAATAGATTGGCGCTTTGTCAAAAGACCAATTTGTGATTCCGTATGTTATGCTTTTCCTAGCACTCCTGTCAGGGAAGATTTAAAGAATTCTAAAATGAGGACCATCTCTTCTTTAGTTGGCCTGAAGTGGAAGCAGTAATTTGGATTTGCTTTGCTTATACTGGTAATGATTGTACAGTCAGAGAAATGAATTTTAAGGCATAAAACTCTGCCACCATTTCACAGGGCTTATGTTGCCCATGGGGGAAAAGACGCCTCATGGTCCCTTAGGACTAAACAGAAGGAAAGCTTTCTAATCTTGGAATCCAGTTTTTCTAAGGGAATACATGTTCACACAAATTAGAGAACAAAGCCATTAGGGAATAATTTTATTATGTTGAATATAAGCCTATAAGAGATCTAAAAATCAAAACAAAGGAAAATATAAGCTATTAATTTATGTCCTTAATACTTTTCCTATTTCCTCATTAACCCTTTTCGCTCTGCAGGTTGGTAGTTTTTATGCTCATTTTCGCTCAGATAATTTGTGCTCTTCCTCAGAAGTATGTTTTGATATACAGAGTGCAAATTACCTTGTTACAAATGGATATAATACTGGAATTTGAATTGCTAAGGAAGCAGGATGCCATCACATTACTATTATGAGGATTTATGATGATTCCAGGTGTACATCTTTAGTTTCTTACAAACTATCACACATCTTTTTTCTCTCACTTCAATATCTGAGGATATAAAATTAAGGCACATTTTACAAGTGCAACCAAAATCTATCTATAGTACTGATCTGTATCTCTTGAAAATTTTTTTAAAACAGGAAACTAGAGTACTTTTATGTAGGACCTGAAGGAGAGGGCTTAGAAGTGAGAGAATCAAGGTGGAAATATCTCTAAGCCATACAGGTCAACTTTAGCTGAAGAAAGTACAGTTTACACTACTTAAGCACATGGAAAACTCCTTTGAAAGAAAGGAAAAATGTGAACAGATAACTCTAGGCAGTCATACAAAAGTCACACAGACCAAAAAGGCTAGGACAGATGTAGTCATTCCTGGTGGGGATATTAAAAAGTTTTATTTTTATTCAGAAAGAAGTTGTATTACCTTAGATATTTTGGGGAGTGGAGATGGGAGAAGGCAATAAATATTGACTCTGATCAAGTTAGGCAGAAAGGAGGCCTTATTAAGAGTATTTAGGAGTATTTCTCAAGGATGAATTGAACAACCCACTGTAGAGACAGGGAGACAGCTAGCTGAGCAACCAGCAATGTCAGATCCTCTGCTTGCTTCTTGTTTTGCAGGCCATTTTTCCTGGGGAACTCGGCTGCTTCATACACCCAAGATTTACATCTTATAGCTTAAAGCATTAAATGGGAACAACTTGCTTTCCATCTTTTTTCCTATTTACCACCCAGATTCCTGGTGGGGCTCATTGGCTTTGGGAGGTGTCCATGCCTGGACCACAAAAGTTTAGATCTGGCCAGGAGAAAGGGTCACATTATAGCTCATTTATAGTGGGGAGAGGAAAGGGGAGCAACAGCAGTGCCTAGAATAAGCAGAAGGACTAGGGAGATATCCTAAAGTTTTCCACTGTAGAAGTATCTTTTGAAGTCATTGAACTAATGAGATTTTACTGGAAGAGATTATTTGATGTTTGGGCATAAAAATCCTATCCCAACATCATATTTTGATAAGATAACTGTACCTGAAACTTCTACAGGGTTTCTTTTACAGTTTAGAAATGAGACAATAGTTTATTAATATTAATTTTATAAATTTCTCTCATAAATTATTCATTTTGAATTGCAGCTAGAAGGCATCAATAAATCTAATGCAGATCCCTCATTTTATAGAAGAGGACTCTGAAAGGATAAATAACTTGATCAAGGTCACATGGTAAGTAGTGAAAACATCTGGGCTGGAATCCAAGGATTATTTCTTATCTAGTGCTGATATCTTGATCTCATTATTTGTTTAGAAATACTTTGTCTTTTGCTAAAATAATTAAGGATAATGAGTCCTTATTTATGCAAACTTTGAATCAAAGTGTCCATAACCCCCTCTTCCCTATCTCATGTCCAGTAGCAACAAGACTTAAAGCAGGTCTGAATATTAACTCAGAATCTGAAGCACATCAGTTTCACACAGTGCTGTCTCTTGAATGAAAGGCCATTTTTGCACAGAGATGATTTGCATGAAGATCTGCAGGAAAAGCCAAGATACACAAAGCAGCTTTTGATTGCATTAGTTCCAAGATGGTAACTGTAAAGTTAGAGCAGGGCATATCACAATTTATTATGGCAATGATGATCTGACCAATAAAGATGTCAAATAGCCAGTGTTAGTAAGGGCCCTATGCATAGCAGACGGACAGCAAACATGTAAACAAATTAACAAGCAATTCCAGATAACAGCGATAGCTGCTATCAAGTGAATAAAATGAGAGATATGAGCAAGAGTGAGGGAATCATTGAATTTTTTCTGAATCAATGAATGAGCCAATGAAAGGGAAACTGTCAAAAACCACGTACTAACAACTTCAGTAACTAAACCGTATCTCAGAAAAGCTCCAAATGACATTTGATTAAATTCAACATCCAGTTTTAAAACACCTTAAAAGGGCCAGTGAGATGGCTCAGCGGCATACGTGCCTGCCTGGCAAGCGAGAGGGCCCGAGTTTGACTCCCAGAACCCACATACAAAAAAAGGGCTGGTGATATCGCTCACGTGCGAGGTCCTGAGGTCGACCCCCGGCACCCACCAAAAAAAAAAAAAAAAAAAAACCAAACCCTTAAAGTTGGGATTTAGCTGCTTTTTCCTGACATTAAAAAAAAAAAAAACTAAGAATTTTAAATTAAAAGTTGACTTTCATAAATGGTAGAGCAAATCTAGCAACATTTTCCTTTAAAAAATGAACAAAGCAAAGATGCTCTTTGTTACAATTATTTTTCAGTTTAATGCCCCAAATTCTTTTTATCATCGTCAGACCTCTAAAAGAAATGAGAATTAAGTATTGATAGAAAAGGAAAACAAAAGTGTTATTTGAAGAGACATAAAGGACCCAAATTAAGACATCCCTACCTCTGAAAATTGTTAGAGATATTAAAAGCATTCAGTGAAATGGGCAAATACCAGATAAATCTGCACTCACATTTTTCTCAAATATTAGCAACAACCAAGCTAGAAAAGATATTGGAAAAGGGAACTCACTTATAAACTATTAAAAGAACTTTAATGAAAGAATTTTTAAAAAATCAAACAAATGCAGAGATGTATAATTGTGGATAATAAATATGATATTTCTTAAATTAATATGTAGAAATAAATTTAGCATATTGCCATTACATACAAAAGAATATTTTATAGAACCTGATAGGGGAGCCGGAGGAAAAAAAAAAGAATCTGATAAAAAGATTCCAAAATTATCTAAGTAGAATTATCAAATAATACTCTAAGAAGAAAAAAATAAAAAGAACAAAGAAGAACTATTCTTACTGGATACTAGAATTTTAAAAGAAATGAGAGGCAATGATAAGGAACTAGAAAAAAATGAAATAAAGGTTAATTGAATGGATAGACAACCTAGTTCACATATTACTTTATGATATGATGAACTCAGCCTAACCAAATAATGAGGAAAGAAATTACCACTCGAGAAAAAAATCAGCCATTAATGTGGAGAAAAATTAACTTAGACATTTACCTCACACTGTATTTTTATTCATTCTGCAAAAGGCTGCTCATAAGGACTTTATTTATTTATTTATTTTGAAAGCTGGCATTAAATCTTTTAAAAGTTGCCAGCTGCTTTCTTTTTATAAAGAGAAGTAATCAACTCATCTTTGGAGAAAAATTTCTTTGCTTTGAAAAAATCAGCAGAATGGACTTTTTAATTAAATAAATGTATAGTATTTACTTGTTGCTTTTGTAGGTAAATGAAGTTTCCAGGAAGCTGATAAATTTGGTTTAGAAGTGTAAATTTGACTTATTGGCTGCCATTATGTTTTGTTTTGGAATCAAAGGGGGAAATATGTATCTTTGGAATATGGATTTAGCTTGCACTGTCCTTCCAAAGTACTGTTTATTTTGGAAGTGTGTGTGTGTGTGTTGTCTAAATAATTGCTTATAAGAGATTGTCACACAGGACCATGCTAAGAAGGGAGCTCTTTGTGCTGGAGATAAAAACATGTGAAAGGAAAACAGTAGGACTGGGCTTGGTAAAACATTGCCTGGGTTGGACCATTGGTGCCTTTTCCATAGTGCTATTTAAAACAGAACAATCGAGACCTGGAAAATTCACTGCTAATGTTTGTCACTATTTCATCTGAGCCACAAGAGCTAGACTGCCCTCTGTTTGGGTGGGTGTTCCCACTGCCAATTGTTGAATTTGTCTAACTCAGTTAATCTTCTCAACAGCCCCATATGGAGGAGGGGATGGATTTAGAGAGGGCCTCCTCCCACCCCCCATTTAGGGCCTTTTCTTCAGAGTGTAGAGATGCTTAGAGATTTTCTTTTGGTGGAAGTGAGTTGGCTATTGGCTGTTCCAAAAATAACTCCTTCCATTTAGTTGTTGGAACCTATATTGTTTTATTCTTGCTGCAGTTGTGCTTTAGAGAGTTAAAGGAGGGATCACAGTCCATGTTTGGAGAGAAACTGATAGGGCACAGTGGCGTTCTGGAGAAGCAGTTATCAGATGGCAGGAGTGTAGTGCTGGGCTAATCAGTGGTGATAAAGGATCATGAGGGCTGATTTAGTGGAACATGTAAGAGACCTATGGGAGGAAATTCTAAGGAAGAAATAGTGTCTTATAACCTATATAAGTACAGGTACATAGTTTTTCCTATTTGGCTGTTAAAATAAAGGTGACCTTATTATATAACCCCACATTTGTGTGGTCTGTGGACTACTAGGGGCCAATTCATTTATCCTTCACTTATTCATTCCACAAATATTTATTGGTTGGTCATTACATGTTGGGACTGGGCTGTGCACACAGATACAATGATGACTAACAGTATCTGGCTTCTAGGGGAAAACTATAGTAAGTTAAATTTTAACAAATCAAATGTAAGAAAATAAAAGGAAAAGAGAGGACTGCAAACAAGTAAAAAAATTATAAGTTGAATATACATGGCTATATAAACACTTAAAATGTGTATAAAATGAAAAAACATAGAAGTACATAAAAAACAAAACAAGAGACTAGGAAATTTCTTGTAGTAAATTTGACAGATGAAGTAATGAAATTTGGAATATGTTAGTCTTTACTCAAAGTAAAAGCCTAACACCAAACCCTCTAGAGTAAGAAAGAATACTAACAGCATTCAAATAAAGGGAAATAAACATGACTTTATAGTGTGCCTTCAACAGCAATCAAATAAATTCACATTAAAAACAACAATAAGGTAATATCTCCTGCTTAACAAATTTAAAAGTATAAGAAAAGACACAAAACTGTGAATGATTCTGTGGAAAGATAAGCAATTAGACATTGCTATTGTCAGTATAAATTGATGGAATACAGTACTTTTGAAAAAGTAACAGCATCAAATACTGAGCATAAAAATGTAAATGCCCTTTACAATTGAGGATTTATCCTAAGTCAAAATTTCACTACTGATAGTACAGTAGTTACCACTTAGAACACTTACTTTATGCCAGGAACTTTTCTAATATATATGATACACACACTCAGGCACACACACCACACCACACACATATATATTTATATATATGAACTGACTTAATCTTTACAATAGGCATGTGAAGTAGGAACTTTCATTGTCTCCATTTTACAGATAAGGAAACTGAATGAAGTACATGAAGTTTTAAAAAATTATTTAAAATCACAGGGATGGTCAATGTAACTGGAATTTGAAGACAGAACTGGAATTTGAAGCTAGATTGTGCAGCTCCAGGGTCTGGGCTCATTATCATTGTAGTACACTACTTCACTGGAAAAAAAGCTCTATGTAAAAAAAAAATGCCAATGGCATCATCATTTATAATGTAAAAAGAAAAAGGGGGATGGGGAACTATATCTTCCCTAGTAGGAAAAGTGTTGTTCAGAACTTTTGTTTTCCCCGTGTGCAGTGGTATGGGCCATACACTTTAAAAAAAAGTGTCCTTTTGTGATCCTTTTCTGTCCCTTCAAATTTGAGCAATTTGTAAAATTCAGAAGGTCCTGTCCCAAAGGGACTGTATTCTGCTGCAGTGGTCTGTGGCTTTACGTATTATGTCATTTAGGATTGAGTGTTGCTGGAGTGAAAATTCTTTAGGAATATAAATTACCATCTTCCCTGGGTACTTTGGCCACACTTAGTGAACTCACATTTTGTTGACCTCATATTTCCATTTTTGCCACCTTATTCCAAGGAAGTGTTTCATACCTTAACTTAAGCATTTTGACATCTTTATCAACATACTTCTTATGAAAGGCTGTGAAGAACTAAGTAGATTTTGTGTATTGTAAATGTTAAAAAAAGGGTATCGAAAAATTAAAAATAATTTTTGTTTATGCAGAAACAAAATTGAAACAATGGAGAAAAAACACATAAATTATGTATTTTAACATAAAGTCCCTTCATACTTTTTTCTATTAATTATAAAAATGATACATCCTATTTATTTGATATCTACCATGTGGCAGGAACTATGCTAAACTCTCTACATAATTTATTGCTTTTAATCCTCTGTATATCCATATGAAGTAGATATTATTCATTTATTGCCATTTTACAGTTGAGAACACAGAATTTTGGAGAAGCTGAGGATTTGCCCCAGGACATGCAATTTGTATGTGGAGGAGTCAGGATTTAAACCTAGGTCTGGCTGCATCTAGATAGCAAGTTGTTAATTATATTGGTCATACCTTTTTCTTTCTCTTCCTTCCCCCAAATAAATTTTGAGTTACTATCTGTAATATTTAGTTTTATGATGAAGTTCTGACTTTGTGGTTAGAAATAATATTATAACCAGTTGCCTTGGAAATGAAAAGGATATAATAAATTAAAACTAGACATGGTTTACTGTATTGACTATGGAGTTCTTTGGAGAGAAACCTGTTATAATGATAAAATAAAAAAGAAAAACAAAGGAATGTAGAAGCAGAATATAGGACACCCCCTCACAAAATTTACATATGTTTCACAAATATGTTTCTTAAAAAGGGATATTGCATACAAGTGTTAATACCATCAGGGGATAAAACTTTGAAATTACCTAAACAGGGAGTGATTTCAATTGCAACTCTTCAGAAGTGTTCCCTTTTTTTTTTTTTCCACTGGTTCAAGCATACAAACTACAACTGGGGTCTCACTCACACAAAAGACTTTACCATCTAACCAGTCCAAACTGGTTCCACAGCAATAAATTTTACCATATTTGACAAAGCTCTCCCATGTGTAGTTTGCAATCTCTCTCTTTTTTCTTTCCTCTTTTATCTTATTCTTGAACTTCAGAATTAAAAATATTTTTTTACAACATAGGAAAAGACATTTTTCTGAAGCCATGGTAGCAAGTAGGTACTAGAACTGGTTTTAAACCTGTTCAATCAAACAACTTGCCTCAGTAAACACAATTTTACAAGGCAATCACTCACGATCAGTCTCTCACTTCTGAAAGTCAGCCGATCAGGGACAGACTCACTCCAATAAGCATGTCTGTGAGTATCACCCAAGCAACAGAAGTCTCATCCGAGTAAGCATACTTCTACAGATGATGTCAACCTACGCACATTTATAAGAGCCAACCGATCCCCATTCCACGCTTCCCCAAAACACGGTGTAACATCAGCCATTTGTTCTGCTTGAAAAGACTGTGCCTAACTCACTTCTCTTATTATAACAAGCAATAAGTTAGCTTTATCTTTTTATTTTAGATATTGCATAAATGGTCTTTTGACAATTATGGAGGCTCCACTGAGATTGTTTTAAAGATTCTCAGTTGGCGGCATTCCAGGAGCCCATTAGGCCAACAGGTGCACTCACGAGGCACCTTGTGCCAAGATTCCATTTACCCTCCGGACATGATGCCAAGTGAGAGGGCTTAATAATAATCTGTTCTCTGGTTATTTTCACTGAGTTCTTATTGTTGAATTTATCTTGTTCTAGGATTTGTAGCCGAGAGGTCTTTGTCTAGGGTTAAGTCTTTGTACAAAGAAATTAGACCTTTTGGTTTGAAGATGCACCATACAGTAAATAATTAGAAACCGGGACTTTGTTCAAGATAAGTAGACCTTTTGTTTTGGAAGTAAACCATTTGATAATTTTTGAAGTATTAGCCTGCTTATTCTCCTGTTTCTTGCCTTGCTTTTCCTGCTGTGGTCTATACGTACAAAGTCTTGTTTCGTGTGTTTTTGGTTTGTCTGACTTTCCTTGTTTTTTGGAGTGTATAAGGGAGTATTTCATGTGGAACATGTAGAAACATAGGCTTGATAAGTTTCCAACTCAGTGAAGCCAACTTTGAGGACTAACCGTTGGGGGTCCATTAGAACAGCAGCCAATTGATTAGGAGTAGGTCTAGCAATCAACCATAAAACCTTCATGAAGGCTCCTTTTTATTTGTTAATTCATGAAAGGTTATTTTGTTCCATCCATAGTTAGAAATCAAGGATTATCAGGTTGCTGTGTGGCCCTTTCAAATACCTGTTAAAACCTCACATTGTAGATTGACCATAGTCACCTTTTCCCCTTGTGTGTTATGGTTTCGTTTGTGTCACCATCTCGTCCTCTTTCTGGAAGAGCTTCAGTTTCCTTTAAGAAGCACTAAAATTCTAATCTTTGCCGTTTTCTCCATAAATGGAAAAAAGAATAATTGACTTGAACTAATTATGTTAGGTTCTGACATGTCCTGGTCTTTAATATCATTAAGAGGAAATATGAAAAAATTAGGAGACAAAATACCAAACAGTCAGTACTCTTCTTCTTTAATTGGCCTGCTAAAGTCTCAAAAAATGATTCTAACTCCAAGGAAGTCCTTCTCAAAGATGTAACCTTTTGAAATCTATCCTCTTTTTATTTTTTCTTTTTCTACTCAGCTTTCCCTCACCTATTCTTTATACAGGTTTTTGTTTTGTTTTATATTGTTCTTTTCAGGAAAATAACAAGTATATTATAAGATTTCTGGAACATAGAATGAATTAAAATTTCTGGTCCAAAAATTCTGTTCTAGAGCTAATTAAGGATTTTCCTAAACTTTCAAAATACAGGTGGAAAATTGTTATGAAACTCAATATTTTGTTTCATGCTTGATAGCCTTTCAATTCAGCTATTAGCCTCTCAGGGGAAAAGCCTAATAAGTAGAAAGATAGGAAAGAAAATATTAAATCACCCAATTATATAAAAGATTTAAAAATTACCTTAAAATAGCAAAAAAATAATTTTGACTACAATAATGAACTTTAAGGAAGAATTATTTTAGGGGAAAAAATTGAAAAAAGGTTCAAATTGTAAACAAAGGGAAGATGAAAACAGACTTGAGGAAATATTCAAGAAGCTTGTGGTGAAGGATATTTGTAGATGTCACAAGTACAATGGCAACAGGAAGAACTGATGTCCCATCTTGACTAAAAACAGAAGGACAATTATCCAGAATCTGACCACTGGTGCTGCTCTAAGAGAGACATTAGACCCTCACACTTCCTTGTCCTTCCTTTAAATTCTGGAAGAGACAGATACAGTGTTTTTGTTATTATAACAACAACCGTATCTACCTTTAATCTCTTTATTATAGAACATCAGATTTCACAGAGTAAAAATGTAGTTACTTAAAGAACAGAAAGTACCTCCATGTGAATAAAACAGAGAAAAATTTATCTTGAAGTAAAAGTGACCTGTTGTACCAGATGACAAAAGAAAATAAGAAAACTTGAGTCTACACAGTAAATTATGAAAGACTTGAAGCAAATAAGCTTTATTTGCCCTTGGTTTATTTTTTTTACTTTTTAGTTTTTTTTGTGGGTACCGGGGTCGAACTCAGGGCCTCAACTGCCAGCAGGTGCCTGGGCTGCTGAGCGATATCACTGGCCCTTTTTTCGTATGTGGGTTTCAGGAGTCGAACTCAGGCCCTCGGGCTTGCCAGGCAGGCGCTTACGCTGCTGAGCCATCTCACCGGCCCAGCCTTGGTTTATTAAAAGCACTGAAACAATGTAATTTTCTAAAACACTCAAGTCCTTTCCCAAGTCCTGACTTGTAATTGATATTTTGGAATCATTATCCAAAGGACATTCATTTCTTCTTTGTGACATAATTTCTTCAAATCTAATAGGTAAATGATTTATTTTGCAAACCAGTGGACAAAAATGTATTGTAAAACAATTACTTTTTAAAATCCCAGGATTTTCTCACACACAGTGAATGTAAAGCTAGTATAATGGATAATAAAGCCTATATGAGATGCAAGAAGCCAATAAAACAAACAAACAATAACAACAATACAAAAAACTCCCAAAATTATGGTTCCAGGATCCCTCCTGATGAGCAAAAGACTCCATGGACACAGGGTATTATCGCTTGTGTCTAGACGTCCCCTGAAAGCCTCACACAGTCATAGGTGGGGCTTCTCAGAGGTGGCTTCATCTAGAGTGTGTGATGCTGGGATTAAAGGTGTGTGATCACTAAATTAGTCCACTGATTGGTTTGGCATAGTTCTGGGTGTGGATAATGGGAAGATCCACTCTGGGGTGACACCACCTAAACAGTGGGGAGCCTGGAAGGGATAAAAGGGAGAGGCAGGTTGCTTCTGTTGCTGCTTTGCTACCTTGCTGCCTTCTGCCTTCTGCCCACCATGAACTATTTTGTCTCTGCTACACTACCCTGCTTTGGAGCCAGACAACTGTGGACTGAAACCTCTACAATCTGTGAGCTACAATAAGCCTTTCCTCCTTTAATTTTGGGTGTGAGGTATTTTGTCTCAGCCACAAGAAAAGTAACTAAGACACAGGGTGATTAATTAGAACAAAGCCCTTAAAAGTTTTTTTAGATATTACCCTCTTTTTTGTTTTCTTGTTGTTGTTATTATAAACAAGAAACATGCTCTAGGGATATTAGCTAACCAATGTGGCACATACTGAAGAAGCATGCTTATTTAAAGCCCATCCTTTAATTCAGAGCAAAAACTTAGCTTTCTTGCCCCAGAACAATTATAGGCTTCAACTAAATTAGTTAGAACATTTTCTGATCTTGTACTGTGATCTGATGTTATTATATGTAATAACTCCTCATTGCCAATGAGGAACACTTGGTATTTTAAATAGTTAATTATTCAAAATTAGTCAATTATAAAATATTGAGACTTTCTTCTTCTCATATTCTTATCCATTGGTGAAACACAATTATTCCAGTAATTCTATTCCCCTTACCAATAATAAGACTCTTCTGGTTGTGTATCTGTGATTCCAAGCCCAAAACAGAGTTTTGGACAGTTTAGTACCAACTTCTGACTTAATATTCTTTATTGCTCCAATCCTATTTGCTGACAATATTTTTTTTGATGGGTCTTATATTTATTTATTATTTTTTTTTTTGTGGGTATTGGGGGTCGACCTCAGGACCTCGCACACCAGCAGGCGCCCGTCTTTCTGAGCGATATCACCAGCCCTTTTTTCGTATGTGGGTTCCGGGAGTTGAACTCAGGCCCTCATGCTTGCCAGGCAGGCGCTTACACCGCTGAGCCATCTCACCGGCCCATGGATCTTAAATTTACAAAATAAGACTAGCAAATAGAACACAGGAATAGACTGCTGAGTCCATAAAAAATCCCTCTTCTATGGTCAAGTGATTTTTGACAAGGGTATAAAAACTATTTAATGGGGAAAAGTCATTCTCTTCAACAAAGGATGTTCTGAAAACTGCATGTCCATATACAAAAGAATGAAGTCAGTTCCTTATTTTATACCATTTACAAATAAGGATAAGTTCCTTGATGTAAGATGTAAAACGATAAAGCCCTAGAAGAAAACATAGGGGAAAGTTTCAACATATAGGACTTGGCGATGGTTTCTTGGATATTATACCAAAATTACAGGGAATTAAAGCAAAAATAAATAAATGGACTACATCAAACTTATAAACTTTTGTGTATCAAATGGCCTAACTGAAATGCAATGTATGGGATAGGAGAAAATATTTGTAAATAATATTTACATAATAAGGTGTTAATATCCAGAATATATGAAAAACTCCTATAACTGAACAACAATGAAAAATCAAATAATTTGATTAAAAATGGTCCTTTGACTCAAATAGACATTTCTCTGAAGATAAATACAAATGGACAACAAGCTTAAGAGAAGACGCTCAAAATCACTAACCATCGGAACAATGCAAATTAAAATCACAAAGAGATGCCACCTCACACGCAATGGGATGGTTACTATTAAAAAAAATCCAAACAAGTGTTGGAGAGATTGTGGAGAAATCAGAATCCTTTTATAATGTTAGTAAGATTATAAAATGGTGCAAAAATTACGGAAAACAGATTTGAGGTTCCTCAAAAAATTAGAAGTACAACTACCATGATCCAACAATCCCACTTCTTAGTATATATATCCAAAGGAATCAAAAGCAGTGTCTAAAAGAGCGACAACACTTGCACACTTACAGTCGTAGCAGCACTATCCAGCTGGAAGCAACCTGAATATCTATGAATATGAATGGATAAACCAAATGTGGGGTGTGTGTACAAAATCACATTATTCACACACAAGTGAGTATCACTTAGCCTTAATAAGGAATATTATACACATACAAAAGAATATTTAAAAACAATTTTGTATGCACACAAAAGAATATCTCGAAGGAATATTAAAGGAACACTATTCAGTCTATAAAAAGCAATATTGTACATATAAAAGCATATTATTCAGACTTTAAAAGGAAAGAAATCTTGTCTTATGCTACAACACAAATGAACCTTGTGAACATCAAGTTAAGTAAAATAAGCCAGACACAAAAAAGATAAATACAGTATACTTCCATTGACATGAGTTCTCTAAAGTAGTCAAATTCATAGAAACAGAAAGTTGAATGGTGAGTTCTACAGTTTGAAGGGCGTGTGAGAGACAAGGGGAACTGTTGATTAATGGGTATTGTCTTAGTTACTTTCTCATAGTTGAGACACAGTAACACCCACTACTGTGAGGAGGAAAGGTTTACTTTAGCTCACAGTTTGGAAAGGTTTCAGTCCGCAGTTGGCTGATTCCAAGGCAGGGCCACATGGCCAAGGGGCGTGGCCGAGGAGAGAGAAGTTATGGCATGGAGGCGGGAAGCACAAAAGACCTAGAGAGACCAAGAGAGGTGGGAGGGAGATCCTGACATTCTTTTTTTTTTTTATGTGGGTACCGGGAGTCGACCTCAGGACCTCGCTCTTGACAGCAAGCGCTTGTGCCGCTGAGCGATATCACCGGCCCTTTTTTTCCTTTATGTGGGTTCTGGGAGTCAAACTCAGGACCTTGTGATTGCCAGGCAGGCGCTTGTGCCGCTGAGCTATCTCACCAGCCCGATACTTACATTCTTTCAGGCCATGTCCCCGGTGACGTGCCTTCTCCAACCAGACTTCACGTCCCACATCACACTTAGCTCTAAACTCCTCAATGGACTAATCCACTGATGAGTATCATGCCTGCCTGATCCAATCACCTCTCAAAGCCACCTATGAGCGCATGAGGCTGTGGGGACATCTAGATCTAAACCATAACAGGTATAGAGTGGCTGATTTGCAAGATGAAAAGTTCTGGAAATCTGCTTTACAACATTGTGACTATACCCAACACTGCTGGACTGTAAAATTAAAAATGATTGAGATGGTAATTTATAGGTTATATTGTTTTTACTATGACAAAAATAGAAAAAAGACCAGGTTTGTTATGCAATAATTAGTAGTCTCCCTTGTAAAATTCAGTACCTAACTAAATTGATCATATTGTACAAATGACTTATCTGTGGTCTCTTTTTGGGTATTTCAAAATACAAAAATAAAATAATGTCTACATAAAGTAATAGCTGGTATATTTTTAAAACCACTTATTTAAACTATGATGAAAAAAGATATTTCTAAATCTTAGGTACACTTTAAAAAAACAAGCACATTAATTACTTGATGCATTGATATCTAAAATAATTGCACATAATAAAGATAGGGATGATAAAACAATTACTGTGGATATTAGTTTACTAGACCGTAGATACTAAATACTTTAGAAATATAGTGGAAGTATTTTAACAGAATAGCACACATTAAAAAAACTGGATAAAATCCCTATACAAAGACCTCATATAAATCACAAAAATAACAAGATAATAATAAGCCCATGGGGAAGTTTATGAATTCCATAGTGGATATAAAAAGTCTGAATTCCCAGATTTTTAAAAGAAACCCTGGGAATCATCTGGTTAGGAGATCCATGGAGGTGAGAGGTGGCCAAAGTAGATCTTGTAGTACCAGATGAAGCCTCAAATTGACACTTCCCAAAATTCTTCATGAAACAATCATCCGGTAGGGACAAAATTTGTCACGATATTAAATACTGACTGGAAAACTTTTTTAGTACAACAGAGGACATGGCCAGTTTATGCCTCATCTATAAAAAAAAACTAAACTGAAGATATTGTAAATATTAGGCATGGAATAGAACCGCACCCTATGAGATCATTTGGGCATCTTTAAGTAGATTTCGTAAAACATGTATAGAAGAAAAAGATTCTCCCATGTCACACTCCCCATTGCGTATTTTTGTGTATGATATTTTGGAAGTATTTTTCTCCTTGATCGCTTTAAGATATTTCATTTCTGAATTAATTCTATTATCTTCTCCCTATTAGTAATGATTTACCTAAGTCTAGACCAAGGGTTAATAGACTGGCCTACAGACTAAATCTGGCTTATTACATCTTTTTGTAAATAAAATTTTATCGGAACACATCCACAGTAGTTTAAAAAGAACATACTACTGACAGTTGCTTTTGTGCTACAACTGCAGAGTTGAGAAAGAAGGTATGGCCCATGAAGCCAAAAATATTTAATATCTACCTTTTTGCAGAGAACGTTTGCTGACCCATGGTCTGGACAATTATCATAGCTCTATAAATCAGCTCTTTCAAGCTATTTTTAGTTCAGCCATTCTAATGAGCGATGTTAAGCTAAGTTGCTCTAATTTTACCAATAATGGTACTTTTTGCATACAATAATACATAGACGATGTAAAAAGTCTCTGTACCAGGGAAATTACAAAATGCGAAGAGTAGCTATTTGTTATATAATGTTCATAGACAATATATCACAGCTCCACCAAACTAGAATTATCTCTTGTACAGGTTTTTGCTTTTTTTTTTTTTTTCCTCCCCTCTAAAGGAATCTGACTCTTCATTGCCAGTGCTGGACCAAGGTTAACTGTTTTGTTAAACTTAGGCGGACCATTCCTGGGTAGGAGTCCCATAGTTGTCTGTCTTCTAATGATTCTCACCTGTTGGTATTCAGGCCCCTGCACACTATAGCCCTCCTCTACGGTGCCAGGGTTGGCCTGTGTGACCAACAGAAAATGACAATAGTGATAGTGTGTTACCTCCACGGTTAGGATATAAAAGAGATTGCATTTTCTGCCTGCTGTCTCCCATATCGATCACTGTAGGGGAAGTTAGTGGCTGTCTTGTGAGCAGCCCTGTGAAGAAGCCCATGTGGCGGGAACAGTGAGGAACTGAGGCCTCCAGTCAGCTGCCGACTGAGTGAGCCTTCCGGGAAGTGGCTCCTGCACCCTTGTTGAAACTTCTGAGAGCTGCAGCCTTAGCTGACTTCTTGGCTGCAACTTCACGAGACACATGGATTCAGATCTCCCTGGGTACGGGGCTCCCAAGTTTGTGACCCTTGGAAACTGTATGAGACCATATTCCTATTTTCCAGCTTCTAAATTTGGGGTTGTTATAGAGCAATACATGACTAATACAATTACCCAACCCCTCAAATGGATTATATCTCCTTTCAAACAGTAGAAAAAATAGAAACCTTTTTCTGAGGAGAGACTCCTGAGAATAATGATCATATCCACAGAAATAAAATTACCAGAGGCCTTCATCAAAATTGTATTCCATTACTTTGACTGACATAGTAAATAATATAGCCCAATCCCTGAGATATAACAAACCAGATTAAATTCCTTAAACCAAGTATGTAGCTATAGGTAACAGAACGATGGCCTAGGATTTTTCCTTTGGTCAACCAGGGAGGATTTTTTTCTTTTACCATTGCTAACACCGTATATCATACCTAAGCACTACAAGTGAATTGGAGTAATCCATATCTAAGGTAAAAGAAAAGGCATCCTGGGTATCTAAAATAGACTCGGGAAATCTTTGAGCTCGGTTTTCATCTCTGGGAAGTCGGGGGCCGTGGTTCTGAGACGTTCCGGGTGCTTCGGGGTGCACTTCCTTGTCTTGCTCCTTCAGTATCTATTTTGCAGTCTTAAACGTGGCTTCTGTACAGCCACTGCTCTGGCAGATGATTCAGCAAGTGATTTAAAGAAAAACCAAGGTAAAATCATGCTGACAGACACATAAACTAAAAATCCAATCTTCACTAACGAAATCTTATCTTCAAGGAAAACGACAATGGTAAAGATTTTCCCAACACTTAATCTCCCCTTCAGGGCCGGTGAGATGGCTCAGCGGCATAAGCTCCTGCCTGGCAAGCGCGAGGGCCCGAGTTCGACTCCCGGAACCCACATACGAAAAAGGGGCCGGTGATATCGCTCAGCGGCACGGGCGCCTGCTGGCGTGCGAGGTCCTGAGGTCGACCCCCGGTACCCACCAAAAAAAAAAAAAAAAAATCTCCCCTTCAGTGTTGACTGAATGAACACCAATGAAGGACTGGAAATAAGGAAGTTCCTGTGAATGTAGGAAAAGACTGATTATTTTTTTGTAACAGTGGAAACAAGTTACCACAAGAGCCAGTTTTAAACCCATTCAATCAGTAAAAAATAACTTGCCTCAGTAAGCCCCTTGCTCAACCAAATCAGCCCGTCAGGGACAGTTTCACTCCAATAAACGCACCTCTGAGTGCCAGCTAGTCAGTGACAGTCTTACCTGAGCAACCATGCTTCTCCAGGTGATGTCAACACACATAAACCCTGAAAGTGCATTCCTCTCCATGCTTCTTCCAAACAAAAACCCTATATGAGGCCAACAGTTTGCCATGCTTGGAGAGACTGTGTCCAGCAGTGTAGCCCTCCCTCACTATCATAAGCAATACATTCAGCATTACCTATTTCAGGTGTAGAGTGGTGGTCTCCTCATCCTTGGGCAAACTCTCTGGATTCTTTTATCATTTTTATTTTATTTTATTTTATTATGTGTGTTTCTAACTTTAATAAAAGATAAAAAGACTGAAAACACAAACAAAAAGAACAGAAAATTTTCAGTGCTTCAGAAATACCAGAAGTGTTTTTAATTAGCTCGTCTTTTTCTTTTTTTTCTCCCGTTTTGGTTTTCTGAGCAGTGCCTTGGTCTTGCTATGTATCTTTTATCATTTCTAATCTCTTTTTGCATGTTAGTTTTAATAGTGATAGTAATACTGTTGCTGCTGCTGCTGACTTTAAAACCTCCACTTACTGTATGCCACGCACTGTAGTAAGGACTTCACACGTGTGACCTCAAAAACGGAGGGCTTCCAGTAATATCTGCTACTGCCACTGCTTAGATTTTCAGGTACCACTCAGACCTGAAGTTATTGGCCTTGGCTTATTCATTTAAACTTTGGACAAGTTGTCTGTTTGCCTTCAAATCATTCCTCATCCTTTCCATTTCCCAAAGGGCTACTCTTTGGGTGGAAATTTGCAGGCATTTCTGTCAGCTGGCTTCTAGCTCAGTGCTGCTGGTGGGAATCTGTAGTGAAAAGTGGAAGTCAGAGAGGGACGACAGGGAAGGTTGAGAGGGAGAAGAGAGAGCAGGGTATTTCTCCTTTCTGCTTACGGAGGTGGCTTGGGCAACAGCTGTGTTTCCTTCCACTGCTGAAGCCCTTCGAACATACCTTCGTTTTTGGTGGTACAGGCACTATGGTATGGGTATCCAGGCTATCTTGCCATCCTTATTGGAGTCTCAGCTTTTACATCACCCACTATTATGTTCCATTTTTTGAAACACCTAGAATGCTTTCTGATTTTCTGGACCACTGATAATAATTAGCATGAACAGATGGTAGAAACTGTACCAGGTAGAACTGAAAGACTTGAGATTTTGTCCCAAGTCTGCCTCTAAATCACTTAGAAACGAACACAGTTGGGTGCCTCAGTTTTGCTAAATATACAATGGAATTATTGGTCTTTAAAGGTCTTCCCAGCACCCTGCCCACTTGGAACCTTCTAAAATGCTCGAAAGAAGTGGTTCAACATGTATAAGGGTTGTAACTTTTCCCTTTTCTCATGTGAGAGTTTCAAATGGCTTTAAAATAAAAGGCAGGGCTCCTTTTCAAAAAGCTGGAAAAAGAATGTTGTTATAGATGTTTTAAAGAATGTTTTTCCTTTAATATATTTTATTTCTTCTAAAATACAATACAGATAATAGTGATATACAAGTAACAACCTAACTTACAGAGTGCAACAAATTTTGGGTGTCTTAATTTTATACAATACAGTAAAGATTAATACATTATTAATGAGTTATCTTGATAAGTCATAACATTTTTCAGGATTTGCTACAAATTCACTTAATAGGTTATTACAATTTAAACTTTGGACAATTTTATTTTCAATTGATACAATTGAAAATGACATAGTTGCTCTTGGAAAATAATGGGTTGCAAATAAGTTTTGAGAATTTTAAATTTTCACAAAGATCTTTTTGCTGATATAATTGTTAGTGAAGGTGTTGAGAGTATTTTATAACTTGTGATGACAGTTTCTGATAAATTATTTTGCAATAAAAATGTTAGTACATGTGGAGCTGATGATTCTTGTGGAACAATTTTTCTAAAAATATTTTTTTTTCATATCAATCAGTTTTGTATAAATCTAAATTTAATTTTAAATGTAAATTTATACAATGGAATTTTAATGTTTCCTTTGACATTTTCTGTTACTTGTAGAGGCTGTACAAGAAACTAAATGTGGCTTCATGATTTGTATAAAATTCAAAATGCTAGTTTATGCATTCTACCAATGTATTTTTAATTGTAAGGAAAAATTCATTTAAAAATTATCTTCCTTATTAATAATTTGTTCATCTGAAACTTTGTATTCACATAGTGTACTTTTTCATCGTATGTCACAATTTTTATATTTATTTTCTATTTTAAGCCTGAGGCTATCGTGCTTCGCAATGTTGAAGTAGTTTTCAAAACTTAAGATTCTGAACTCTTTAATGAATCCCTGATATGGTTTCTTTTTCTTTTCTTTCTTTCTTTCTTTTTTTTTTTTTTTTGTGGCAGGGTCTTGCTATGCAGTTCAGGCTGGACTTGAACTTGCAGGGATCCTCCTGCTTCGCCCTCCGGAGTGCTGGGATTGCAGGCATGAGCCACCGTGCCTGGCCTGATGTGGTTTCTTGCAATGACCATGTGTGCACTTTTATTTCATAGTCATTTACTAAGTTTCAGCAGTTCCTGTGGTGCCTCAGGCCAGAGTTAATATTCATGCCACTTCCCCAAGGTCAGGCTCTAGGGACTGATGGACAAGCCAGCCTCCCCTCCAGGCCTCCAGAAATGTCACACCCGGAACCTGTTCCCTCTCCCGTGGCTGCAACCCCTGCTGTCACCATCACTGCTGCCAGTCTGGGCAAAGGTCCAAGCCCAGCAGCCTTGGGCAGGTAAACATAATCTCTTCGTGTACTGAAGACCTTGAAAGATGAACAGAGTGCTGCAGAAAAGGAGCCAAGGGTGTTCATCTTCTTTATAAAATTATGTAAGAAATCTTTGCAGCCTCAAATGTGAGGGACTTCTGCAGCTGAGACTTGGTGGCACCAGTAAATCTAAACTCAGGGGCACAGACACAGAGCTACAGATGCGCAGAAAAAAATCTTTAGCATTGCCAAGGGACCCTTGAAAATAAGCACAATTGTAATTCGTATTGTAGGTTACTGTGAAGCTTTCAGAAGTGATGTGACTTGAAGATCGCTGTGCTTTAGCCAACTATCCAGAGATGAATTTTTGCATAGAATGTAGAAATGAGTGAGTTTGTGCTGACCAAAATATGTACTTCCTTCAGGCCATTGTGTCCTTCTTTTTTTGTTTTTTGTTTTTTGATTTTTTGGTTTTTTGAGACAGGGTGTTGCTATGCAGTTCAGGCTGGCCTTGAACTCACTATGTAGCCCAGGCTGGCTTCGAACTCACAGCGATCCTCCTGCCTCAGCCTCCCAAGTGCTGGATTACAGGCATGTGCCACCACACCCGGCTCTGTGTCCTTCATTTTGAAATATCTGATCACTGTGAGGAGTTAACCCACATGCATTTAATCTTTAGCACTTCTTGAAGATTCTACATGATTCATTTATTGTGGGTGTGAAATACATCATACTATTTTTTATAGCAGTACATTTAAAACACTTTCTGTTATAGAAAATTTCAAACACATACAAAAATAGAGAGAATAGTATGATGATCTTAGGTTTCATGAACTCAGCTTCAGTGATTTCATGACTCCTTGATTATTTTGGAACAAACCCAAGCATCATTTCATTTTATCAGCAAATATTTCAATATGTACCTTTAAAAGATTACATAATATTTCACTTAAAGATTGAACAATAACTTAATATTGTAAAATGATTTTTATGTTTCTCCAATTATCTCAGTTTTTTTTAACTTTGTTTGAATCACAATCCAAACAAAACCCCCATACTGTCTTTAGTTGTCATTAGTTGTCATTAGTTGGTATGCCTCTTCAAACAAATAGTTACCCAACCTCCTCTTTTTTTGCAATTTATTTGTTGAAGAAACAGATTAATTTTGTCCTGTAGAATGATTCATGGTCTGGATTTTGCTTCTTGCATTCTGCTGTGTTATCTTGCCCGCCACTACCAAGATCATGCATTGAATTTCTAACCCATTAGGTGCTAGCATTAGGAAGTAAGTCCTTCGAGGAGTGACTATATCTTGGGTAAGAATTCAACAGATGGAGAGGCAAGGAGAAAGGTCATCCCAGGAAGGAGGGGACAGGTGACCCAGTGAGTGTGTGGATGTGTTTGTGGGACTCATTCATTCATGGTCGCTGTCATTGGAATCACTTTTAAAATCAGGACTTGGGCCAAAACAATTCTACTTGGCTAGAAATGCTTGATGATTTGGTAGAACCAACCAGTGTGGTCTAAGTAGAACATTTTCAAGTAAAGAGATATTTACTCCAATAGACTTACCTTATGTAGAGTGTGCTGGTTAATTGTCTGAGTCAACTTGACTAGCCATGGCGTGCCCAGATTAAACATTATTTCTGGGCGTGTCTGGGGAGGTGCCTCTGGATGAGAGTAGAGTCTGAACCAGTGCATGCAGTAAAGTGATAGCCCTCCCTAATGAGGGTGGGCCTCATCTAATCCTTTTAGAGGGCCCGGGTACAATAGAAGGTGGAGGAAAGGGGAATTGGCCTCTCCTTTCTTCCTACCTGCCCGCTTGGGCTGGGACAGCTGTCTCCTCTGGCCTTCGGACTAGGATTTACATCACTGGCTCCTCTAGTTCTCAACTAGTCCTCTAGTTGGACTTAGACTGGAGCTGCCATCAGCTTTCCTGGGTCTTCAGCTTGCAGATGGCGGATCGTGGGACCTTTCAGCTTCCGTGACAGTGTGAGATGATTCCTCATAATCTCAACCTCTCTCTCTCCTCCTGGTTCTTTTTCTCTGTAGAACCATGACTAATACAGTTAGCAATTAATTTTCTTAACAAGCACTGTCTGTAAAAAAGGTAAAAACAGCCCTCTTTAAATATCTTGTTATTTTTATAAAAAATCTTAGTTGCTGTTTTCACAGTTCTAAAAGTAGAAGTCAGGTGAAATGGGGAAAACTGTTCTCAGTTGTTCTAAATGGTTGTAAGGCACAATCCATTATATTGCTGCTTTTATTTTTGCTGTGTACTTGTTAGGTAGGGAAGGGAATAAAATATTTTCTTGGATACTGTGTTAGTGAAAAAGAAAAGAGATTACTGCATTTCATCAAACTTAAGATGCCACCAACTAGAAGATATATTGTTATTTTATGTACTATTAAGAATGAAAAAATTCTGGCCATTAAACCGAGGCACAATAAAAAATCATTCCTATTTCAGAGATAGTAAAAGATGAAAATAAATATACATTTTAGAATCAATGATGCATGGTGTTTATTGACTGTCTACTATTTGGCTCTGATTTTGATCATTGACAAACAGTAACTTAGTTAATTCTTATAAAAATCTGGCAACGTGGGAGTTCCTTTCCCCATTTCACAGATGAGGAAAATGAGGCACAAAAACCTGAAATATTGGCTAAAGATCATACAGCTAGTAAGTGGAACAAGCTTCTCACATCTCCATCTTCTCAAATGTCTTTTCAACAATGATTATTATCTCTAGCAGTTATAGTTGGTCAGAATTTTGGAATAGTTTGATGGAGAGGGGCTTCTGAATCTGGGGTCTCCTCTGAGGTTGTAGTCAGATGTTAGCTGGGGCTGGGTCATTTGTAGGCTTCTCTGGCTCTGGAATATTGGGTGTCGCACTCCCATGAATGGTTAGTTGGTGCTGGCTCTTGGCTGAGGGTCTTCATTCTTGGCCCCATGGGTCTCTCCTCAGGGCCTCTCAAGGACCTGGCACATGGTGTTTGAATTTACCCAGAATGAGTGATCCAAGAGGCCATGGTGGAATATGCTATACCATTCATGATCCACCCTTGAAGGACACACACTCTCCGGCTGTACAAACTTCTATTCTTTCCCGTGATTCTCCAATCAAGCTGCGTCTTGACAAATTGTGACACTCTCGAGTCTTTGCAGCAGGTGACCTGTTTTCAGCGTGGTCACTTTTCGTTTGTGGCACATACTTACAGGGTGTCCTTGGTAAGGCAAAGCCTCATCCTGCCCCAACTCAGATGAGGTGGGGCTTTGGCTCCACCACTACGGCCAGGGCACATTGGACAATTCTTGTTACTTACACTTTCTGAGCCCCTCCTTCTGAGTTTTAATTCTACACAGGCTCTTATTAGTTGGTGAGCCATAGAATAAGTCACTTAAATTATGCTATGGTATCCTCAGCTTCCTTGAGAGTAAAATAGAAATAATATTGAGTTCATAGTTTGGTTGTGAGAATTAAGAAACACAAGATGATTGCAAGTTGGTCTCAATAAAAGTTACTTTCTCTTTGAGCCACCTGGGCTAGGTTTAAATGCCATTCCTACAATTAGAGCATATCCATCCTCCTACCTTAACAGAGAAATAATAATTTATATGTGATCTACAATTTCCTAAAGGTTGCTCTATTCATTATCCTATTATCTCAGCCAATTTTTCTAATTATTGAAATAGATGACAAAGTATTCTTTAAATTTCTGTTAATATTTAATAGCAGTTTATATTAGTAAAATATATATTGTAAAATTTCCCATTGCATATAGGCAATGAGAAATGTGGGGTTTTGATGGGAAAATATAAACTTGTCTAAGTTTGCAGATTTAAAGCAAAGAAGAGATGTTGGGAAATGACAATGAAGACAAACTGAATTATAATATTGGAATGTAATGAGTCGTTGAATTATTAGAGTAATGTTAATAAAAATCTTTTTGAGTATATATTTGAATATCCAATGATTCTTGACTATCCAAAAACTTGTTTTCCTTGGTTTTCAGATAGGGGCTCCAGCTTATATGTCTAACTTCCCTGAAAAGATTTCTGGCTAAGGGACACTGTGTTTAATAGCAGAAAGCAAAAGTGGCTTTTAATAAGACAGTTCTTTATTGCTTTTAAATTGCTCTAGTTTATTTCTAGTCTAAACTACTGAAACATATGCTTAGGGAAAAGCTAAATATACCTAACACATAATCTAGCTGAGATCAGAACGGTGAGGAAATGAGATAGTCAACTGGTGAACATTTGTCTTTGGGGTGAAACGTCCCTTTGTTTTAAGATAGATCACTTAGGGCCGGTGAGATGGCTCAGTGGCACAGGCGCCTGCTGGCGTGCGACGTCCTGAGGTCGACTCCCGGTACCCACAAAAAAAAAAAAAAAAAGATAGATCACTTAAATGAATCATTTTGGTAATGTATTTGCAAGGCAAACACCTCTGCATTTTTCTCAGGGATACCCAGCATGTAGGGTAATAACCACAAATGCAAAGGCTTCAAAATACGATATTAAGTGTCTATTTAATAATGTAAATATAGCATATTAGCAAGTTTGCCTACATCTGGATTTAGGCTATCTTGTGCTTGAAGATGATTGTGTTGGTGGATCATATGTCTTTCCATCCAAGCAGTGTGCATTTGAGATTGGGAATCATGGCAGGAAAGTCAGATAGACTATAAAAGACCCCTGCAGTGAGCCCCAATCTCCTGCCAGGTATTACGGCAGACAGTGGAAAGAAAGAAAGAAAAAGAGACAAAATGGTGGTACAGTGGGGATCTGGGATGACCAGTTGTTCTCAAGGAACAAAAGGCCATAAGGCAGCCAGAACCTCAGCATTTATTGGTCAAGGAGGGGGTTATCGGATGACTCAGAGGGTGGCGGTGATCTTAAATTAATGAGGATCTTGCCCTGGAATGTCTTTAGTCTTAGTAGTCTTAGTCTTAGTCTTACTCTTAATAGGTGGGAGAAGATGGCCCACCCCTAATGGGATAATGGGAAATCTCAAAAGAGTGACACCAAAAATCCCAAGTATCTGTTCAGCCATTAAGGAAGTATGTAAAACTAGCCATTGTGAATTTGTAGTCCCCAACAATAGACCGGGATGTTCTTGCACCTCAAGGCAAATGGATCTCAGGGTCCAGAATGTAGATCAGCCCTTGAGGCAGCCCTGGATGGACCAGACCATTGATGTGCTGTACAGCAGTCAGGATGGAACAATTCTGCTTTGGGTGTTATGGACTTTAGTGACTGTCCCAGTTATCTTTGGGATGAGAACAGCATTACCTTGAAGGAAATGGATATTCATGCACCTGCCATCCTGAGGAAGGAAAGAGATGGGCCTTGGACAGTGGAGAGAAGGGTTCCTTCTTTGAGGGAGGGAGACTCTCTTTAGGGAAGGACCTGTAGTAGCTGGGGAAGTCACCTTGTGTTTGGGCTGTGTCTCTCCAAGTAATCACCTTTAGTCATAACATGGATTGCTTTCTAGATGTAGTCGGTTCTCTTTAGTCCTTTGGTGAAGCCTTGTTTAAAGGAACTCTCTCTTCCTGGATGTAGCCTGGGGCACTAATAGAGGCATCTATGTCCAAGCTTGAGACCAAAATGAAGTGGGGAAAGCAGAAAGAACCTGGGATAGGTGTGAGTGGAGATGATGTGGAGCAAGTAGAGCGATGATCCAGGAAGAGCCTTCTGGCCTGGGACCCTGAGGATTTTTGTCATTGTTCCTCAGTACTGTAGTTTGGGTCTTAAGTGTCCCCCAAAAACCCCTGTGCCAAAGGCTCCATCAACAGCCTGTGGTGCTACTGGGAGGTGGTGAAACCTCTAAGATGTTGGGTCAACGGGGAAGAATTTAGGTCACTGGGAGGCATGCCCTTGAAGGGACTATTGGAGTACTGTCTCTTCAGCACAGGCTCTATTTTTCCCTTCCTGGCCACCATGAGGTGAGCAGCTTTGCTCCCCTATGAACTCCCTATGATATATTACTCAGAATGGAATCAACCAACCATGAACTGAGCCTCTGAAACCATGAATCAAAATACACCTTTCCTCTTTAAAATTTGATTATCTCAGGTATGTTTTCATAGTGATGGAAAGCTGATTAGCACATGCAGGTTTTCACTACTATACTTAAGGAATTAACATAGAGAAAGAAGAGATTTTCTGCTTTTACAGGGATATGGGTTATGCTAGTGCCACTGGTCATCAAAGAGTAGGTTGACATTTGAAAGCTAAAGAAGTTGAGGGAATAGCTGAGGTGCATACTCCTCAACACCCAAACTAGATGTCATTTCCTCTTAAAGCCTTTTCAACCTCACATCTGAATGCAGTCTTTCTTAATGTTCCTTTAACTTCCTGGTGTTATTGTTTATATAAGTAAATCATAATTGCAGCTAACATTTATTGAATGCTTACATTGTGTCTAACAGGGATTTAAAAACTTTGCATGGATTATACCATTCAGTACTTTGGTTATGCCCATTTTTTAGTTGAGGACAATCAAATTTAGATTATGTGATTTCCCTCAAGTCCCACTGCAGAGCCAGGACATGAAGTCAGGGGGTCTGGCCCAGAGCCAATGTATGCAGGTATTAGAATGTTCTCATTTTATTGTCCACTTTAAAAACAAAGCTATGAGCATCCTTAAGATAGTACCGTATCTGTCTCTTATCTCTGTATCCTTATTTTTTAGTACAGTGCCAGGTACATAGTGTTTGGTAAATGTTTACAGAAAGGATGAATGGAAGACAGAGCCTAAGGAAAAAAAAAAAATCACACAATGCACCAAAACTCTTCTTTCAGTTTATGAACAAATAAGATAAAATATTCAATTCTGCTTGGCACATAATAATCACTGAATAAATGTTAACAATTATATTATTGTTGGAAATAAAATGTATTTATTTAAAAGAACAATTGTTCTTGCATAGGCATGCATCATATACCCTAATAATTTTTCAAAATTTCCTTTAATTTAACCACATATTTTCATATGATTTTACAAAGAGGCATTTGGTTTCTATGTATTGTTTTGAACATGTAGGAGTTCAATGTCATTTCTGATAGCAGTTTCCCTTGAAATTTGAGCTGTACTTGTTTGAAATATGAATATAGTTAAGTAGAGAAGCAGGCTGCTGCAAGTTCAATTTAAGCAATCTGCAGTGCAACAACGGGAGAATACAGATGATACTAGATGTAAAAGTGTTTATTATCAAATGCACCCAGACCTTGCAGCCTTAGGACAAAAGCCAACTGCCAGATAAGAACATTGTGATTTTAGTATAATACGAAACTCAGTATTCTCATTTTTTGCTCCATAGCCAATCTATTTTCATTATTCTTGCTACTAAAGTATCTAAATTGATTTCCCATTAAAAATTTCATAAATAGAAAATGTACCATGGTCCCTATTTATGGTGTTGAAATATCCTGCTGTGGATGTCTTTGAGGAGACAGATGAAGTACTTTATTGGCATATTATTATTACTGTTGTATTTACCCTTTACCTACTTGTGGCAGAGTCTACAATTATGCACACCCCAATATTCCTTATCTTTCCTCCTTAGGAACAGAACTCTGCATTTATATGGGGGCAGTACACCCAGCTAAAAGATTTAATCTTCCTTGCAACTAGGTGTGTATATATATATATATATATATATATATATATATATATATATTGTATGGTGCAGTTCTGCTCGAAAAGATGAAAGTGAAAGGGTATGAGTTATTTCTGGAAAATATTTTTAAAAGGGAGAGACGCAACCCTTCTCCTTTCTTTCCTTCTCCCCGTTACATGAAATGTATTTGTAATTGCTGGAACTCCACCACCTATTTTGGATCATGAGATAACTTTAAAAATGGAAGGCACAAGTGGCAAAACAACAATGTAAGAAGGTCCTAAGTCTCTAGCACCATGCAGTCTTCATATTATCAATGTTTGGCTTTCATCATTTATAAGAGGTATAAAGTTGCATCTTATTTCCATTGTTACTTTGGGTCTTTCTGTACATGCAGCCAAATCCAATCTTAGTGAATCGCTCTAAGGAAGTAACAGAAACTTGCCAAGAAAACATATTTCCATCAGCATATGAAGGTACTGCCATTGTGTGGTGTTTTGTTTCTGTTCCTTGCTAGCTTCCTGGTTTTGTCTTCCTCCATTCAATAATCTTTTCAGCTTCCCATTAAGATGTTACCTATGTATTTTGAGCTGTATGCCTCTTTTCAATATCTCTGTAAAAATCTTATATGTTTCTCAGTTATTTCTCTCATCTCTGAAAATCCACATGAGGCCCCAGAATAAAATTATATTTACATCGGTGAACAGGATCTTCGCCTTAAGTCAGAAGGCAGGAACTTGCAGACACACTGTTCTAACTGATTTTTTATTTAATACAACTTGGGGAAACTAATGTTCAGATAGTGTTTTTATGATGATAGATGAGCAAACACAGAGTAGAACACAGGCAGTCTCAATTTGAGCTAAACATTAGAGGGTCTCTAAGGAGAAGTGATTACAAAGAACTTCAGAGAGTCTAGAGCTTTGACTGTCTGCCCTGACGCTTTAAGCCGTAAGACCTTGGGAGAGACATCAGAAACCCTTGATCTTCAGTTTTTTTTATTTGTAAAATGAGTTGTGATAAATATTAAAGAAGCTAGCACGCATATAAAGAAGTAAGCAATCATGCTTTCGTTTTTAACTTTAATGTACTTTGCAAATGTAAGTCAGTTTGGATCAGTAGAAAAAAACCTGAGTTCAGGAATAAGTATACACTTGTTAGCTATGTGATTTTGGTCAAATAATTTAATGTTTCTGAGCTTCAGGTTACTTATATGAAAAATGAGAATCAAAATAGTATTGCCTGCCAGGCTGTTGGGAGAATTAAATTAAATAATGTATGTGAAGAATCCAAGAGAGTACATGGTGCTCAAAAAATGAAAAATATTGGTATTTTGTGGTTGTTACTGTTATTATTATTTTCTCGGAGATAAATGTGAACTGTGGCTTGTTGACATTTAAAGTAGGTAAGTGGATTGGTAGTTGAGCCATAGTATAAGAAGAATTAGCTTAACATCAATCTAAGTGGTATTCTTCACTGGGTAGAATGCCACAGGCTCAGCCCAGTTTTTAAATGCCATGTGTGAGGATAGGTTTTGCTTATTACATTTGACGATAACACAAAGTTGGAAGGAATGGAACCATGAATGAAATATAATGGAAAAGAGATAGGGTTTGCTTAAAGAGTTGCTTTAAGTCCCAAAATTCAATCACATGGTCACTCAGTTTCCTCACCTGTAAAATGATAAAAACACCAGCAAAAACAGGCAGGCACCTTATATGTGGATATGTTTTTAAAGATCTCACATAATTCATGACTCATTCTGAAAAATGGTAATAGGCTTGTTTACCGCCTCAACGTGTCTCTCCAAGGGGTAATAATAGAAGCATCATTTAGCAGCCTCAGTATTGTGCAATTATTGGCAATTTCTTTGAAAACTCAGGAATTTGAATTATTTAAAATTTTAGGCACAAAATATGACTTTTCCTAATAATTTAAATTCATTTACTTAAAAATTTGTATAACATGCAAACGAATAAACTTAGCCTGCTATGCAGGAGAAGGGCTGCGTTTTTGGGATTCTGAGACTAGTCTGAATCATTTGGAAGATCTGAGAACAGAAATTTGACCAAAACATGGTGGTGGTTCTTAAAACAACCAGTCTTTTTTGGTTTTGTTCTGTTTTTTCAGTACTGGGATTGAACCCACGGGCTCATACATGCTAGGTAAGCACTCTACCATTGAGCTACATCCCCACCCCTTTTTATTTTTTGAGACAAGTTCTCACTAAGTGGTCCAAGCTGGCCTCAAATTTGTGATCCTTCTGCCTCAGCCTCCTGAGTAGCTAGGATTGCAGGTAGGTGTGCACTTTTCCATCCAGCAGATGACCAACCTTGAAAGAGTACTGACAAAGATCCTTTGTACCTTAGCCCTCTCTCTGAGGCAAATGGGCCTTGCTGAGGTTGTGGCAAGGCTGGCTGGAGCTGACTAAAGAAGCTAGATTCATGGCTACTGTTGGATAAAACTGAACTTTGAGTCTATGCTGCTGCCTATCACTTCCTTGTTTGCTATTCAGACTGTAAGCAGGGTCTAGCTACAGAAACAACCAATGTTGCCTACACCGAATGCCTTCTTTCAGACTCACCTAATCTGAGAATCCTCAGATTTTATAGCTGCTACGATGTAAGACTGGATGTGGCCCAAGCATTTCTCCTACCAGAGGCTGATGCTTGTGGTCTCTGGCAACTCTTACCATTTGCATAAGTCTATGTACTCCTATGCCACAGCGCATGGGACATTGTTTACCTTCTGGCCGCTGAAGGGGCTAGGTATTCAGGGGAATAAATTTCCAACAGAACAGACATTCATCAGTGAGAAATGAGTCAGAATGGAGCTAGCAAACTCCCTTTCCATTTCTCCACGTCCTGCCTGCCCAGGTGGGAGCATCAGTCAGATGATGACTTTTGTGGGATATAGCCAGTGTGGTCAGTGCCGTATCTTGCATTTGCTTCCTATCCTCCTCTGCTTCGATCATCTTTTCCTTCATACCTACTGCTCTGAGTTTGTACTTGCCAGTAAAGTCTAGCCTCAGACTCATTTTTTTCTAGGGAACTCAGACTAAAGCACTAACTGTGGGCAATGAGTCCCTGCCTTCTAGGGACTTATGATTCATGACAAAAGGCAGACAGGTGAAACATAAACTAAAATACAAAGCCATGCATGATGACAACTCCCATCTCATCTTTGAGATCCTCCAAATTTTGGGTAGTTGTGTCTAGTTCTGGTGATTTCTTTTTGTGCTAATTGAAACATGTTGATTTGTTTGTAATTTTGCTGTGAGTCCTGTGAGATTTATTTAAAAGCCCCACCTTAGTACAAGTAGCACAATCGGGCTGGAAGACCACTCGCCCTCCACACGTGCGTGTTAGATCTCGTGGCCAGACCCTCCGTAACTTTTCCCCACTTGAACCTCATTAAAGATTCTTAACTCTGGGCTGCATCTCATGTGTGTGATTTCATCAGAGTGGATTCTAGGACAGGCACGGGTATTATGGTACTGTCAGTCTTATCCAGAGACCCAGTAGGAGGCGCCCACGGCGGGGTGCGCATCCTTTAAAATCTGAAAGCCTGATTTATTTGTGTGCTTTTTATTTCCCTGTCTTCCCAACACCACTTTTTGTTCGTGCCATCTTTTGGTTTCTGTTGTCATGGACTTGCCCTGAACCTACCTTCCCCTTTTCTTCAACAAATGTAGCTGCTTTTTCTTGTACCATTGGATGTACAGTTGCAATTCTTTGCTTGCCATACACGAGAACCTCAAATCTATCTCTGGGATCTATCACACGGTATCAGACTTATGTAGAGGCTGGCATTTTCCTTGGAAATTCAATAATGTATTTTCAGTGTGTTCATGTTTCTGTAGGCATTTTGCTTTGGAAAACTCTAATAGCATTTTATCATAGTTCTCTTCTCCTACAATCAAATTACTCTCAGATTTTTTTTTTCTGATTCTCTCTTGAATTGGCTAATGGAGTGTAATGATGTTGTTTACCTACAGATACAGTCTAGATGAATTTTTTTGCTTGCTTTTTGAACTAACTTAGCAGAGCTTGCAGCCTAGTCAACTACCTGTATGGTACTGCAGTGGGACTTTGGGACCTAGACATTAATATTCCTGAATGTAATTATCTTTAGGTGAGGACAAGAATGTGACTGAATTCGAAAAGTGCCAGAAATTTGGTTTAGTTGACTAAAGGTGGAAGAGAAGACCTGTTGTGGGGCACCATTTTTCTTCAACTGAAGAGTATTTTGTTCATGTGGGTATAAATCAAGCACATGCTTTTAAACATCACAGCTTGACAACTTACCTCAGGACTTGCAACAAGAACACTAATTCACTATTTCATGAAGTTTCTGAAGGCCATTAATTCAGGAGCAGCTTAGCTGGGTACTTCTCTCCTGGTCTTTCATGAGATTGCAGCTATGATGTCGCCCAGGGCTGCAGTACTTGGGAAGCAGGACTGGGGTGGAACAGTCTATTTCTGAGGCGGCTCTTTCATTTGGCTAGCAAGTTGGTGCTGGTCTTGGAGAGAGCCTCAGTTCCTCTCCACGTGGATCTTTCTATAGGGCTGATTTGGTATCCTCATTACCAGTAGCTGGTTTTCTCAGAGTGAGGGACCCAAGAGGAAATAAGGAAATGGCGATGTTTTTTAATGACATAGCTTTGAAAGACATACCCATCACTCCCACTGTATTCTACTGGTTATGTGGACCAACCCCAAAACCTCGTGGGAGTGGACTATACAAGCAAGGACATAAATAATAGGAGGGTGGAATCATGAGGGAGCCATGTCCAGGCTGGCTGCCGTATTCAATACTGCTGGTTATTTTTCTTAAAAGCCTTTTAACTGTGGAGTGACCCAAATGGAAATATATGATGCTGGGGTAAAGAGATGTTTTGTCTAGCAACAACATTCTCAAAGGCTGACCTGACTGGAGATCACTGAGGAGACTGACATCAAGTGACTTTTCTTTCTCCTCTGCTGGAGAGACCAGAAGTGACAAAAAGTAAGGAGAAGAGATGCCCACTGGAAAGACTCATGGGGTTGGGGAGAAACCCTAAGTTCTTTTCAGTTAAAACTTTTGTAACTCGAAGTCCTTGTGACCCATCCTTCTGTAAATGTTCCCACAGAAGTTCGTGTAATTCTCCAAGGGGCCCTGACCTAACCTGCACCCACAACTCAGCCCATCAGGAACAATCATCCCATAACACTGCTTTGTGGTCCTTTCGTACCCACTTCACTGAGTCTCTGCCCACAGCTCCCGCTTTGCCTCATGCCATCTGTGCCCATCTTGAGAATGTCAAAGACTTTGCCAAACATACATTTCCCCTGAATCTATACCTTCTTTAGGAGCCCAAGCGACACTGGACCATCTCTCACATGGGACCGTCAGCCCTTTCTCCAACTCTCGAGTCCTAGTTCATTGCCAGGACCCTGGTGCTGCACAGCTGTGCCCAGTCCATCCCCACACCTTTCATGACATAGGTCCTTTTTGCCTTTGAATAGCTCTCCTCCAAGAGCACACAAGGACAAGCAGTAGTTTGAAGGCGTAGTTCAGTCTGAGACACACTCCAGAGGAAAATACAACTCCACAGGAAGTGCAGGGCAGTTCTTTGGGGAGCGTTCTTGCCTCTCTGGAAGAGACGTGTGAAATAGGTGTTCAATGTAGACTGAACTCTACAGTAAAATCATGGGGCACCTTCCCTTCCTCCCTCCTTTCTTCCCTTCCTTCCTTTCTTTGAAAAGTAGCTTTTTAAGAGCAGTTTTAGGGTCACGGAGAAATTGAGCAGAAAATACAGAGATCTTCATATGTTCCTGCTCTCATACATAGGCGTCCTCCCCCATTACCAACTTCCCTCTCCAGAGTGGACATTTGTTCCACATGATGAAGCTTCACTAACACATCATTATCACCCAGAGTTTACGCTCACTCTTGGCGTTGCACGTTCTCTGAGTTTAAACAAATGTATAATAACACATATCCACTATAACGGTTTCATATAGAGCAGTTTCACTGCCCTGAAAATCCTCTCTGCCCTGCCTATTTATCTCCCCTCCTCACTAATCTTTGGTAACTACTGATTTTTTTTATTGTCTCCATAGTCTGGCCTTTTTTCTAGAATATTATATAGTTGGAATAGTATGTAGCTTATTCAGATTGGCTTTGTTCACTCAGTAACATGGATTTAAGTATCATGTCTTTCCATGGTTTGATAGCTCTTTTTAGCACTGACTCATATTCTATTGGCTCCCCAAGGAACTGCCCTGTACTTCTCGTGGAGGTATATTTTCCTCTGGAGTGTGTCTTAGACTGAACTACGCTTTCAAACTACTGCTTGTCCTTGTGTGCTCTTGGTGGAGAGTTACTCAAAGGCAGAAAGGGCCTGATCTCACGAAAGGCATGGTGATGGACTGGGCACAGCTGTGCAGCCCCAGGGCCCTGGGCAATGAACTAGGACTCTAGAGTTGGAGACTCATATTCTATTGACTCATATTCTATTGGCTGGATGTGCCACAGTTTATCCATTCACCTACTGTAGGACATCTTGGTTGCTCCTAAATTTTTGGTAATTATGAATAATCCACTATAAATGTCTGTGTGTATTCTTTCTAACTGATTGATGGTGCTGTTGAGTTAAATTGAACCCTTACTGGTTTTCTGCCAGCTGGATCTGTCCATTTCTGATAGAAGGGCATTGTAGTCACTAAGCGTAATATTGGATTCATCCATTTCTCCTGTGGCTCCATCAGCTTTTGCCTTATGTTTTTTGAGGCTCGCTAGTTTGGTGCATATATATGAATTGTTATGTGTTCTTGGAGAATTGGGCCCTTTATAATTATGAACCATAATTCTCCTTTTTATCCCTGATAACTTTTATTACTTTGAGATGTGCTATTTCTGAAACTAATATAGTTACTCCTACTTTTTTGATTAGTGTTAGTATGGTATATCTTTTTCCCTTCGTTAACTTTTAATCTCTATGTATATTTGTATTTAAAATGGGTTTCTTATAGACAACATTTGGTTGAGTGCTTTTCAATCCAATCTGATAATCTGTTTATGATTAGGGCACTTAGACCATTAATATTAAAAATGATTATTCAAATAGTTGGGTTATTATCCACCATATTTGTTACTGTCTTCTATTTGTTAATCTTGTTCTTTGCTCTTTGTCATCTTCCATTCTTCTTCTACCTTTTGCTTTTAAAACATTTTATATGATTCCCTTTTTTCTTTTGGCAAATCAACTGCACAAGTACATATTTTCATTTTTAGATAGTTACTTTAGAGTTTGCAATATACTTTAACAACTAATACAGGTCCACATTCAAATACTATATGGCTTCACAGGAAGTACAAGTGTCTTAGAATTAAAAGGTAGTTCTAACTTTTTTCTCTCATCCCTGTATCCTTGCTTTCATTCATTTCACTTATACATAAATCTACATAAGCATACACACACACACACACGTACACACACACACAAGCATACATAGTCAAACACTGTTGCTATTATTATTTTGATTAAACTCATGTTTAGATGAATTAGAAGAGGAATAATGAAGGTTTTAATTTTACCTTTATTTATTCCTTGTTGGATGGTCTTCCTTTCTTTATGTAAATCTGAGTTTCTGACTATGTTTTCTCCCTTTTTGCTAAAGAATTTCTTTTAATGTTTCTTGCAAGGCAAATCTATTGGCAACAAGCTTTCTCAACTTTTGTTTGTCTGAGAAAGTTTTTATTTCTCCTTCAATTCTAGGTTAGTGTTTTTTCCTCTCTCAGCACTAAATATTTTTCTCCACTCTGCTTGCTTACTTGGTTCCTGAGAAATTCAATAAAATTTTTGTTTTTTCTTTTGTACGTGGATACTGGGAGTCGCACTGAGGACCTTGCGCTTGCCAGGCAGGCGCTTATGCCGCTGAGTTATCTCACCGGCCCCAAATTTTTGTTTTTGGTTCTCTATAGGAAAGATTATTTCCCCCTCTGTGTCTTTCAAAAATAATTTTTTTGTTAATCCTCAGTTGTCTGTAGTTTGAATGCGATATACCTAGGTTTGTTTGTTTTTTTCCCCTGAGTAATGTTCTTTGAGCTTCCTAAATCTGTGGTTTAGTGTCTGACATTAATTTGGAGAAAGTTCTCATTGTTTCAAATGTCTCATCCACTCTTTTTTCTCTTTCTGTTCTATCTAGCATTCCCATTACATGTTACAGCTATTACAATCGTTGCATAGTTTTTAGATATTCTGTTCTGCTTTTCCCCAGTCTCTTTTCTCTTAGCTTTTGGTGTTGGCAGCTTCTACTGAGATATTCTCAGGCTCGGAGACTCCTTATCAGCTATGTCCAGGCTATAAATGAGTCCATAGAACGCATTCCCTATTTCTGTTACAGTGTTTTTGATCTTAGTCGTTCCTTTTTGCTTTTTTAGAATTTTCATCTCTCTGCTTATATGGCCTATTCTATTCTTGCACGCTATCTACTTTGTTCATTATGGCTCTTAGCACATTAAACATAGTTTTTTTTTTTTTAATTCTAACATCCTCACCATATTTGAGTGTGGTTTTGATGATTGCTCTGTTTCTTTAAACTGCATTTTTTGCCTTTTAGTGTGCCTTGTAGTTTTTTCTTGATGGTAGGACACGGTGCAGGTTAAAGAGAACTTCTGTAAACAGATTTGATTCTGTGGTGGTGAGGTCTGGGATGAGGGGAAGCATTCTATAGCCCTATAATGAGGCCTCAGTCTTTTAGCGAGCCTGTGCCTCTGGACTGTGAACTTAGCACGTGCTCTTCAATATTTTCCCCCTTCGGTGGAACAGGGTGCCTGGACCCAGCTGGAGTCTGATATTTTTTTTCCTCCCAGGTCAGTTTCTCCCAGCCTAACCCCAGCAGGGTAGACTCTGATTAGTTTTTACCTAGGCCTTTTAAAAAATGGCTTCCTGCCCCAACCCCCTTCCCTTTTTGGAAGCACAAAGGCGTTTCCCCCACAGTACTCATGTAAGAACCCGGTAGATCTTCTTGAGGCAGATAGAACTCACAAAAGTACACCAACACTACTACCCTCCCTGACGCATGACTCGGTCTCCCTGGAGTTTTTATCAATCAGACTTGCAGTACTCTGAGCCTCCAGCAATTTGTCAATTCCTGTTCAGACTTTCCTACCCCAGCGCCAGTTTCCACGTACTCTTCTCACGAATTTCTGCTCTAGTAAGTTGTGTCTCTCTTATTTTTCTTTCTCTCCAATTTTGGGAGCAGCGATTTGCCCTTTGACCTCACTTCTATTATGGACCTCAGAAGAGTTACTGATTTTTCAGTTTCATCAACTTCTTGCTTGTTAGGGAAGAGTGGCCACTTCTAAGATCCTTACAAATTCTGGACTAGAACTTGGAAGTCCAAGATTTATTTTTTAGGTTTGAAATTATAAATTTAATTTTTATGGTTCTAAGACTAATCTGGTTATTTATTTGCAAATAAATGCCTTATGTGCATTTTCTACTCATCCTTCAAGACCTTGAAGGCACCTGGGTTACTTGCCCTTCCCATGTTCTATAGCATCATTTATACGTCTCTGTTCCTCTGAGATGCAGGATTGCATTGTGGCTTAAATTGTGGGCTCTGAAGCCAGAGTGTGTGGGTTGAAATCATATTTCTTGAATTACGACATGTGCAACCTCTGGCAACTTTCTTAGCTTTTTTAATGCATCGATTGTCCTGATTAAAATGGTAACACCTGTCTCCAATGATTGCCTTGGCTTTATATTGAAGAGACACATATGGAGAAATTAGAATAATGCTTACCTCAGTGTGAACGCTTAGCGCATGTCAGTTTAATGCTAATAATTTATTTTATTTTCAGTTTGCTGTTCCATAATATTCTAAGCTTTTAGAGGGATGGGCTCATCTTTGCTTCCTCAGCATCTAATGTAAACAAGGCATTGGATCTTCTCTGAATGCATGAGTAAAGTATGAACGCCTTGCATAAGGTATTATTAGACAAAGGGATGGCTCCCTATTCCCCACTACTTTCTGACACATTTAGTTCATACCAGAACAAGCTATGATGTGCATAGCTAGTCTTCAAATGACATAGTGACGACAGCACATGCATTATATAAGAGATCGCATTATGTTTTTCCAAAGCAAGTTTTCTAGACTTAGAAAAAGATTACCTAAGTTTGTGAGAATTGTATTGTTTGAATAATTTATATTACAAAACCAGCCCCACTGTTGCTCGTTGACGCAGGACATCTCTTATGCTATTGTGTATCTCTAGTTTCAAACGAACACAAAATCCATATGTTGCTCATGTAGTTGGCTGAATTGAAAATTCTGTTTTTTTGTCTCCTTTCAATACATCATATATCTCTGTGCTATGAATAGTATTTTAAAATCACATCATGTGTCCAATAGACTAATAACAAGCAAGCTCTTGCCATCTGCGTTACATATCCCCGAGAAAGGGCTGGTAAATGGCACGAGATTTGATTTTACAGAAACATCATTTGACAAGTATGCAAGACATTCATCATCCTCCATTTCTAGATTAATATGTTTTTATTTAATAAGTATATAATCATTTGGAGACTGCATTGTGTAGAAGTCAATAATCTTCTGCATGTCTATATTAGAATTAGCTCTATGACTGATAGAAACTCAAAATGACAGAGGCTTAAATAAGTTAAATTTTATTTCTTTTATATAAACACAGGCAGTACTGGGCCAGAAAGGCAGTTCAGTCATCACAAGCTCTCTCCATCTTGCTGCTCAACACCATCCTTATATGCAGGTGTTGCCTCCTACTTTAAAACAGATGTTCCACTTAGTCTTCTATTTTTACCTAGCTTTTACATGGCTTAATCTTATACTGAGTAATGTTTTTCTCCAAAAGGTATTTGTACATTCTCTAATGCTTGAGTTTGTTAATACATGGGAATGTTTACTTGTTGTCTTAAAAAAAAAAATAAATAAATAAATAAACAAAAAACAAAAAACAAAACCCAAAGAGTCCAGGCATGGTGGTTCATGCCTATAATCTCAGCACTTGGGAGCCAAGGCCAGCCTGGGCTACTTACTGAGCTCAAGGCCAATCTGAACTACATAGTAAAACTCTGTTTCAAAAAAAAAGAAAAGGGCCGGTGAGATGGCTCAGCGGCGTAAGCGCCTGCCTGGCAAGCGCGAGGGCCTGAGTTTGACTCCCGGAACCCACATACGAGAAAAGGGCCGGTGATATTGCTCAGCGGCATGGGTGCCTGCTGGTGCGCGAGGTCCTGAGGTCGACCCCCGGTACCCACAAAAAAAAAAAAGAAAAAAAAATTGTTAAAATGATTTGAAAAGAAAATGAACGTCATGCAAAATAAAAGTTGGTTATTATAATTAAATAAATAAAAACTAAAACAGATGTTCCAGCTGCAGCCTTCATACGTTCGGTACAGCCAGCCCCAGGATAAGGGGAAGGAATGTTCTGCCGCCGTTTACGGTTACTTCCTGGAAGTCACATATACTTCCCCAATCATTAGAACCTGGGCTCGGGATAGATATACCTAGTGCAAAGAAGACTTGGCGCTGCGGTCTTTGTCCTGGGTGGTTATGGGTTCAGCTAGAAAACTGGAGACCCTGTTTCTGAGAAGAGGAAGTAAGTGCATACGAGAAGGTGACTACCAGTCTACGCTGCTTCGTCTCTGCCATTTAACTGTCACAGGCCGTGGGGTCTACGGCTGCAAAAAAAAAGGTTTGGCAAAATGGCCTTACTGATGTAAGAAATATGCATTTCTGAAGGGTCAAAATTAGGGTGTTAGCTAGTGTGAAACTCTCATTGAATTTTAGAAGCTATGCTGATTTTATGAATTGAGTTCAAAATATTTAAAAATTATTAATATTGCAAATAATTGTCTCATGAAAAAGTAATAAAGTGGCATATAATGCCAAGGGCACAGGCAACAAACTCCAAAGCAGACAAATTACGAACTTTTGTTTCTCAAAGAACATTATCAACATAGTAAGAAGACAACCCAAGAAATGGGAGAAAACATTTGTGTATCATATATCTGAGAAGGGAATAATGTCAAGAACTGCAATTCACCAACAGATGCCCCCAAACCACCTGATTTTTAGAATGGGCAAATGACTTGAGCAAACCTTTCTGCAAAGTTAATATACGAATGACCACTGATCTCATGTAAGGATGTTTAGTGTCACTAGTCATTAAAGAAATGCAAATCAAAAACTCTAAGAAGGGCCAGTGGTGGTTGTACATGGCTGCAATTCCAGCACTTGGGTGGCTGAGGCAGGAGGACCTCAAGTTCAAAGCCAGCCTGGGATACATAGAGAATTCAAGGTCAGCCTGGACTACAGAGAGAGATCTTGTCTCAAAAAGACCAATCAACCAGCCAAACAAAAAACCATACAAAAACCCCAGAGATGCCACTTTATATTCATTGATGGGATGACATTTTTTTTTTTTAAGTAAGTGTTGTCAGGATGTGGAGAAACTGGAATACTTGTGCATTGCTGCTTTGAAAAATAGGATAACAGTCCCCCAAAAAGTTAAAAATAGAATTATATGATTCTGCTTTTGAGCATATACCCCAAAGTATTGAAAGCAAGGCTTAAATAAGTATTTGTATACTCATGTTCATAGCAGTACTATTCACCATAAGCAAAAGGTGGAAGCAACCCAAGCGTCCATCAACATATGAATGCCTAAACAAAATGGTATACAGAGACAAGGAAATATCATTCGGCCTTAAAAAGGACAGTCTGATACGTGTTCCCACATAGATGAATCCTAGACATTTTGCTAAGTGAAATAAGCCAGTCACAAAAAGACAAATACCAGGGCCGGTGAGATGGCTCAGCGGCTTAAGCGCCTGCCTGGCAAGCGCGAGGGTCCGAGTTCGACTCCCGGATCCCACATACGAAAAAGGGACCGGTGATATCGCTCAGAGGCACGGGCGCCTGCTGGCGCGCGAGGTCCTGAGGTCGACCCCCCGGTACCCACAAAAAAAAAAAAAAAAAAAAAAAAAGACAAATACCGTGTGTTTCCACCTGTGTGAGGTTCCTAGAGGAGTCAAATTTATAAAGACTGAAAGCAGGATGGTGGTTTCCAGGAGCTGGGACAGGAGGGAACAGGGGATTGCTGTTTGATGCCTGCAGTTTCGGGTTGGGAAAGGGCTTTAGAGGTGGACAACGATGATGGTTGCACCACATGAATGTGCTGAATGCCACTGAACTGCATGCTTGTTTTGTGAGTAATTAAGCCAATGTTCTAATTATTGAATAATATTTGTGTTTACCCCTCTTATTCCAATGATTTGAAAATCAACTATGAACTTTTTCTACTTGTGAACCAAGCTGAACTGGCAAAACCTTAGAAAATGTGCCTATTACAAACCCCACAAAAGGAGAGTGCTGAACAAAACAGAGGTTGGCAACATTTTTCTTTAAACACCCAGATAAAAATGCTGTAGAGTTGATCTGAGAAATGTGTTGTCAGGTGACTTCGGCATCAGGTGATTTGTTGTTGTGCAAACATTATAGAGTGTGGCCACACAAACGTAGATAGTGCAGCCCATGAACACCTCAGTGATCTGCTTTAGCCTACTGCTTCTAGATCATGAACTTGTACACTGTGTACTGTACTGAACACTGTGCCCAGCTGTAACATGATGGTAAATATCTGTGTATCTAAACAGAGCTAAAATAGAAAAGATAGATTAAAATATTAGGTGATAGGAATTTTTCAGCTCCATTATAATCTTATGGGACCACCATCACAAATGTGGTCTGTCACTGACTAAAAATATTGCTTTGTGTGCATCTACATTTTAAGCTCTGTAGGCCACATTAGGCCCACTGAATATTTTTCCTGTTTGTCTGTAAATGTCCCTACAAAAATGTAAAAACCTTTCTTATCTTGTGGAGTTGTACCAAAAAAGGCTGTTATTTTTTCTTCTATGAATACATCTGTAATACAGAATGAATATATTTATTAGCAGGGAGGTGGTACATATATATATGTCATCTTAATCCTTTTTACTTCCCTTCCCTCAAACCACATTTGGTTTACAAGCTGTAATTAGCTGATCCTTGGTAGACTATGAGGCCCTTCTTTTACCAAGCCACAGCTCATAGCCAGAGTGGGCATGAGCTAAATTTGAGGGTAGCCAGTAACCTCTGTCCAGGCCTAACTCAAGTGGCATGAGTGGAGCCTGTCAAGGCTATTTCCTAAAACTCTTACAAGGAGGATTTAGAAGTGAGCAACCCAGGGAGAAACAAAGTGGGTCCTAAGTGAGAATTGAAGAGGCCTTCCCCTGGGAAGGCCTTCCCCTGGCATAGCCTCAGTTTCAAGCCCAGAATATGTATAAAATAAACCACTCTCTCTTGAGGAAATTTATGTGTTCCTTCTAATCAGGAAAATTAAATTACTCTCATCCACTACAAAAGTAAATTGATGCAAACATTTTGGAAGACAGTCTGGCAACACCTGGTAAAGTTAACTACGGGCTATCAGTGACCCAGCAATTTCACTCTGGGAGAGTTTGCCTAGAGAAATTCTTGTGTGTGCGAGAAGATCTGTATGAGAGTATTCATAGCATGCCGCCAATTGCCTGCAGCCGAGACTGTTAACCTGATCAAATCTCAGCCCCGCCACTAACACAGCTGTGGAACCTCAGACAGAGGCCCCATTTTCATCATCTGTGGAGTAGGGATAATTTAATCCTCACAAAGTTGTTGTGGTGATTAAATGAGTTAATATACGTAGCGCTCGGGGCATATATCAAGTAATACATGTTTTAGCTATGGTTATAACTCTCATTATTATAGCAGTAGCATTCATGATAGTAAACAGAAATAACCCAAACCTCCACAAACAGAGGATGGGTAATAAAGTGTGGTATATTCCAACTGTGGAATCCCATACCTCAGAGAAGTGAGGTACTAGCTCAAGTACTGGTCTTGGAAACATGAAGTATTTGTATACCATGCTAAAGAGAAAACTGCAGGTGTGGAAGAACACATGTAATATGACGTCATGTTGTCACATAAGCAAAATTAACCTCATATACTAACTGCATGTACTCAGACACATAGGTAGCAAAAGGACAAAGAAAAACAATGGAGTGGGAAAGAAGTAAAATACAGGATAACAGACAGGAAGATGGGATTGGGAAAGATTTTTAGCAAACTTTGGGAAGTTTTTAAAGTTCACAAATTAGGTGGTAAGTTTATGAGTGTTCCTATATTATTAACAATTAACCTCAGTGAGCCAAATCTTTAAAATATACAGTACAGGGACACTAACTGACCTGGTTAAAATGCAGGAAATAAGAATTAAAACAACAAGGAAAGTGTTAACATGTTCTATAAAAACATTCATTAAGAAATTAAACTGGTTGAATGTAGTTTGCTCTAGAAAATACTTTTTGATGAAAATTGCTGGTATAGTACTTGAGTGAAATTGTCTCTAAATTCAAAATTAGTGTAACCTGGTTGACAAAATAGCTGGATTGATCCTGTAGATAATTAACAACCTTAAAGATACAATAAGTGCTGAATTTATATAATAAGCTTTCACGTCCATAGGAAAAACAGTTTCTAACTGGAGCCCAGGCAGGTATCAGAAAAATCTAGTCAAAGAGTTAAAAGTTAAAATAGCAAGAAAATTCATCTCTAGAGATAAGAGAAATAGGAAAATATCAGGAAATCCTACTGTGTTATAGAAAAAGAAGGGAATTCAACACTGAGGCAATTGTTTGGGTTACATTTGATTTACTTTCCTCAAGATTCGATGAAGCTGGTATGTGGCATTTAGGAGTGGACGTATCTGTGCACTGCTTCATCTCCGAAAACCACTGCATACTTAGCGAGTTTCCCAGGCAACAGCAAATACACTGCCTTCCGGATGTCCTCCGGGGTGAGGGTACAGCGGTTTCTGGAACACATCAGATGGTGGGCTTCCACAGCAATGCGTTCGAAGATGTCGTTGATCAGGGTGTTCATGACTTCCAAGGTGTACGATGATATGGCCCTCTGGGGAACAACTTCCTTTAGGACCCTTTTTACGTAGAGTGAGTAATTTCTGTGGCCAAAAGTGGTGCTGAGATATGACTTCTTTCCGGAGACTGGTGTTAGACGTCCTCTGAAGTACCTGTACTGCTTGACGATGGATCTGACCATTGTGGGAGTGGTGGATGTTGTCCCCTTTATCAGTTACGAATGGTGAGGAGGTGCTTAAGCACAAGAGGAGTTCTCCTATTCATAGTGATGTGTCACAGTCAGGTTGCTGGGGCTTCTCTCTGATTGGTGGTTGCTTTTCTTATGTCACAATCACCTAGCAACCCAGGCACGGATGTGTTGTTAAGGGCAAATCCTATTCTTGGCCAACCTAAACGTTCCTAAGAAGGTACAGAGAGTGTGGCAGAACTAAGGCCAACTTCAGGCAGAAAACAGAAGTGTTCATTTTTTTTCCTACTTTGTTTCTTAGCAATTCAGAAACATCCTATACAATATTCTCAGAATTGGGCAAAACCTCATCAAATTGGGGGGTTGGAGTAAGAAAAGCACAGGAAAACCGGTCATAGGCCTTTTATGGAGGTCATTGTGTTTATAAAAGCATATATCAATTAATTTATAAGCAAATGAGTGATTAAACCATTTAAAATCTCAAAATGATTGTTTCCTAATAATAAATACATATAGCTAATCTGGTTTTGAGAATTGTGATCTTCGTTTTTTAAGTGCAGTCTAATTATTTTCCTGAGTTCCTAACTCCTCAGATGCAATATATACACCTGAAAAATAAAACAAAAACTCCTCTAGCATTTAAATTATGATATATAGACTGTACTTATTAACCTTTTAACCTCAATATCATTCTTACAAATTTGTTTTGTTTTTGGTGGTACTGAACATTTCCACTGAGCTATAGTTCCAGCCCCTTTAATTTTTTTTAAATTTTGAGACAGGATCTTGCTAAGTTGCCCAGGCTGGGCTCAAACTTGCAATCCTCCTGCCTCTGTTTTCCAAAATGCTGGAATTATAGCTGTGCACCACCACACCTGGCTTGTCTTGCAAATTTCATGAGTTACACTGCATGGTCTGCTTTTACTTTATATTCTAGTTCTGGCATTAACCATGTGTCACGCTGATATGCTGCTTAAATAGTTCATTTGCTTTTTTAATCAAATTTGTTTGAGATTAAAAAAAGTAACTTTCAAAGAAACAACTCATGAGCATTTAAATTATTCACAATTGTCAGAGCTATTACTGCCATTGTTCAATGTCTGTCACTGTGAACTCTTCGCAGAAAAGGGAAACTGGGCTATGTGTGATTTCTGGAATGCTCTCTGCAATTCCTCCCCCATTTCTCCCATTCAAGACTGCAATGAGGTAAGGATAATGTTATGGGGGTAACTTGGAACCAGCTCTAGTTTCTAGGGACAGAGCTATCATTTGTTAATGTCCACAAAGTACTGCTTCGCAATAACACGACTCAGCCTGCGTCTCATTGGGGGCAGATGCAGGCTGCTGCTTCTGCTACACTTCGAGAGCAACAGATCATTAGTCAGTTGTTGCTAATTTTGCTTCCAGAGTTATTTAGATATAATTACTGAGTTGGCTTGATTATAGCATAGCTTTATTTGCTATCATTTAGAATTAACTATCAGGTGGAGAAATTTTATTCCCTCTTCCTCTCTTCTCCCATGTCTAAAGGTTTTCATGAGAGTTGCACGCCTGGCCTCTCCCTCCCCTTGCTTACTCCTTTCTGCAAGGAATGACTTGCTTGACTGGGGAGGTGGAGACAAGGCAGCCGTGTCTACCTCAACCCTCTCTGGATTCTCATTAAGGTCTGGTTGTGGGCAGCTCTGTCCTAAGGAATGGATGGCTATTTGCTAGTTCTCAGTGGCCCAGTAGGTCATTCTGCTTAATTCCTTCTTGCAACCTATTGTTGCCCCACACCAGAAGCTATCTTTCCAGTAGCTGGTCAGTAAGGAAGCTTACATTTGGTTTCCATCTTCCTGGGTTCCCTTGGCTCTTAGTTGGTCCTGTGCAAGGGCAGGGAGAAGGAATATATCACAGTGGCTAAAATAAGAGAGCTTTTAAAGCCCCAAACAATAAACTGTATGCTAAAATACTAATTGACCAGAAAGTTCAGAAAATGAGGAATATCAATTCTGTAAAATTTCTGGCTAATTTTGGGCTAACCCAGATTCCCTTTTAACATTCAATGAATCATTTAAAATATATGAGTTCTCTACTGATATGCAGGTCTTTCTTTTCCTTCCTTCCAGTCTGAAGCCATAAAGAAGGATAAATTTGAGTTATTTATAGGAAAGTGGATGTACCTTGAGTCCATAATGCTAAGTGAAATAAATCAGACATAGAAGGTTAAATAGTGCATGGTTTCTCTTATATAAGACACCCAAAATATAAATATTTTGGAGAGCAAAATAAAAGAAAGATGATATGAAGCAGGTAGCCAGACTTCATGGAGATGGGAAAGGGATCTGGGGACCAGGGTAATGGGAGGGAGGGAAGGGAAGAATCAAAGAAGAATCAAGATGCGATATGTATATGCAGCAGTACCCCATGACGCACATATTTATTATGTATCACAAACATATTAATAAACATTTTAAAAGAGGAGATGGCCATTGAATTACTAACCCAGGCAGTACAGCTTGTTTGATTATTTTGGATCCATCGCTGCTGTGATGGAAACTTCAAGGACTTCTCTCCTGATCCCAACCTTAGTAGGAGACACAGCAGATTGGAAGAACTAATGACCAGGTACCAAAAGTCCTGGGTCTCCCGCCTGTTCAGATGCAAGCTAGTCCAAAGTCAAGGGCCCTTCATGCGTTTTTCCACAGTCTGCTTCTGTGCTCCACTGCACTCTATCTGGGACATGGATCAAATAGTATCCTCCACTCCAAGACTGAGTAAAGTACTGGAGTTCCAACTGCTTATTTTTTTATTGATGATTCAGGATCTTATAAAGACTCAAGGTCATCAAGACTATCAATTATTATTTCACATTAATATAACAAGTGGAGGAGACATGAATTTAAAACAGAAACATGTACTGGCAGGTCTGAGTGTATTCTGGGAACATTTTTATGGCCACTGTGTTAGTTTCCTTGTGTGTATGCATGTGTGTGTGTGTTGCTGTTACAACAAATCACCACAAATTTGGCCTTAACACAAATTTACTATCTTCCAGTGGGTCTTTCTGGGCTAAAATGAAGGAGTTGGGAGGGCTGCCCTTAATAGATGACTAGAAATATATTTTGAAAATGCTTTCTATATATGAACTTCCTTGAAATTTATTTTTTCTATAAAATGGAGAGCTGTTTTGGGTTTTTATTTGCTCTGCTGTATCCCTGTATTACAATTCCAAATGTAGGCTTAGTAAAACATTTTATCCTTGGAAGGCTGGAGGATGACAATAAAAGAGAGATTTCTCCTTTCTTCCTCCTCTTCTCATCAAATTCCCTTCTCTAGCTTATCTCCCTGCCTTCTCTCCCTTGCAGGTGTGTTACTGAATGCCAGCCATGTGCTGGGCAGGCCTGCATTGGGCTTGTGGGGATCCTGAGATGAAGAAGATAAAATTCGTTCTTAAAGAGCTCACAGTGTATTGAGGTCTCCAGATACAGAAATAATGAATTATTAAGTACAGAGAGATAGAGACCATCAGAGGCATCCACAAAGTGTAAGTTAGAAGAGAGTTATGCCTAACTGCTTGGCCTGCCAGGGCAGCCTCCTAGGAGAAGGTAGTCTTATGTGCATCTTGAAGGGCATAGAAGTTGTTTAGGCAGATAGGGGTGGTGGTGGTGGGAGAGGGCCTGTGGGGCATGTGAATAAGGTATTTGCAGGGAAGGACAGTTTTTGTTTTTGCATTAGAATGGGAGAGCCAGGATCTGGAAGAGGCAGTGTGGATTGGAGCCTGACTGTCCCTGCTTGTCTGGTACTGCAAGGGTGAGGGAGGGCGGATCATCTCCAGTGAGAGGCAAGAGTAGCATTGGGAGAATCCAGGTGTCAGATAAGGCAGTGTTTCTCACCTGGGATTACTGAGAGAGATTAAAACAAGCAACCACAATGACAAACCACACACCGAGCTGGATCCCTGACCGAGTCAGGGGCAAGGTTCTGTTTCTTTTTGCTTGATTTTTTTTTTTTATATGCGGGTACCGGGAGTCGAACTCAGGACCTCGCACTTGCCAGGCAGGCACTTATGCCACTGAGCTGTCTCACCGGACCTTCTTTTTGTTTGTTTGTTTGTTTGTTTATGTGGGTACCAGGAACCGAACTCAGGACCTCGCGCTTGCCAGGCAGGTGCTTGTGCCGCTGAGCTATATCACCAACCCATTTTTTGTTTTGTTTTAAAGTTCCACATATGTTTTAAAGTGAGAATCACTCAAGAAAGATAGGACAGATTTTGTTGTAAGGGGGGAGGGGAGAGGAGGGGGAGGGGAAAGGATCCAGTGTGAGGAGGGGGTCAGTGAGAGGGAAGTCTGGTCACAGGACTCTAGGCTCTGAGACAGGAGAGGGGCTGAATGTGATGTGAACTTGTTTCTGGACGTTGTGATTGACGCAGTCTGGAAAGTTCTTCCCGTGTTTGGCAAGGAAAAGATCTAGAGGAACTAGGAGAGTAGCACCAGGTTGTGGCTGTCTTTGCTGTGGAGGCCAGTTTAGCTCTTACCTGTTTTTTATTTCCAGGTTTGCAGGTGAGTAAAACAAAACAGATCTTCATTCCTGATTGGCTGACAGTCTCCTGGCCTTTGACTTAACCTCCTTTTGCTGGGGCCCTAAGGCCAGCTCTCCTAACCTCAGGAGCGCAGCACCATCTCCCTCCCATACCGGAGTCACATGTCCTGCTTTGGCTAATCTGAAAGCTGGGTCGTTGTTCTTAGAAGACCTGAGAGAGAGAGAGAGAGAGAGAGAGAGAGAGAGAGAGAGAGAGAGAGATTAGATTAGCTTTGTGGAAATAAACCTGATGCACATTTGTAAACATCGTATTGTCTCCCTAGTATGAAAATGCAATTTCACTGTGACTATTCCATTCCTTAGTCTTCTATTTTTACCTAGCTTTTACATGGCTTAATCTTATACTGAGTAATATTTTTCTCCAAAAGGTATTTATATATTCTCTAATGCTTGAGTTTGTTAATACTTTTTGCCTTTAAAAATAAATAAATAAATAAATTACATAGATTAGCTTTGTGCAGAGTAAGAACATAATAAAGGAATTAGCCTTGACCATAAGCAGAAGGTTGTCAATTGCTGATGAAGTTCCTGCTGATGGTTTTAGCAGAGAACAGAAAATATGTTGGGAACACAGAGAGAGAAAAACTTATAATTTTGTTTTGAGGGCTGGTTCATGTTTTACAGTAAAGCATTAATTACTTACAGAGCAATTAAAGCCCCCTGAATCGATAAGCTTATTGTAAATGGATGTAAAGTGTAATGTAAAATAGATTTTTGTCTTGCTATATTGAGTGCCCTTGCTGGACACACAGAATTGTAATACAAGTTGCCCAAGGTCAGAAGCTTGGGAAGGTGTGGAGGAGCCAGGACACAAACAGACCTGTCAGGCACCCGTGCTGGAGCGCATAACCGCTGTACTACACTGCCTCCTACTGTTGGCCCCAAAGGGAGGGCGCTAAGCACAAGGGAAAGAACGAATAACAACAGAGGCATGAAATCACAGACTGTATCCCAGAACTCAGGGAAACTGTCTTGCTGAGCGAGAGTAGAGGGACTGCACGTGAGAGGGATGGATGGAAAGGTATGGTGGGTTCAATTTATTAACCCACCTTATCTAGGGCATTAAAGTTATTCTATTGGTATTTGAGGATCACCAGGAATTCAAAGCATGTAACTGGCTCAAAGTGATGTTTTGGGAGAATCAATTTGGTGCCAGGTGCAGGAGGGATTAGAAGCAGGCATGAGATCAGAGAGCCTAGGCTTGTGGCTGCTCAGAGAGGGACAGAGACCTGAATTGGAGGTGGTGGGAAGGGAGGAAGGGGTCGTCTGTAGAAGGACCACTAAGGCTGGGTTAACACTCACAGCCAGGGAGAAGGTAGGCTCGAGTAGAATGCTGACATTTACTAAGCAGTGAGTCTGGGTCGAGGCGCCGTTCTAAGACTTTCCAGGGAGCAGCTCGTATCTCACAACCACCCTGTGACACAGGCTCTAGACTACTAGAGAGAAAAAGGAGTCGGCAATGGCGATGGCGTGGTTTTAGGATTTTAAGCAACCTCTGGGATACACTTTTCTCACTTTACACTCAGTAGGATCCCTGGGGCTGTTGTATGTATGAAGGAGGGATCATTTCTTCCCTCAGAAAAGGAGAAGATCCTGGTACCTGGAGGGAAAGGATGATTGATTCTAAATTGGGAGAAAAGGATTTAAGGAAGGGCGCCTACACTCAGGGAATCCTAATAAGTTTTTCAAACCATATTTTTCCTTCAATTGCCCTGTGATATCCTTTTAAGTTGGTTTACACGTAAAGGAAACAGAAAGACAAATACGTTAGCCCAGAATTAGAGGCTGATAAGCATAATAAGAAAATTATGTCCATTGTAACACAGCTGAATGAGACACAGGGACTTCAGGAAATATACTTGGCAGCACACAGAATTATTTCTCATTCTAAGTGAAATAATAAAGTCTGGCCTTGGTTATGCTTGAAGAAAAAAATCCCAGTGTTTTTGAGTTTAGTAAAAGCAAAATATCTCAATCCATTGTCTCTGTGGGTCAGTAAAGGAATACAAATCTCTTAGGAGCTCAGTTTGAAGACATCCACACCCAGGCTGGTTTCCAGGGTCCTTGCAGGGCTTAACCTTAGGACCAGCCTCCACTGCACTGCGGTCTCTCTCGGCTTCCTTGTCTCTAACCTCTCTGGACAAAGCTGTATTGCTAGAGACTTCTTAATGGAACGGGGGACTGAGTGAGCCTATTCGCTTTGGAGTGTACCGGAGGTGCCGTCTAGGGGACATGGTGTCTCCTGATGTCATCATGCATGGTTAACACCTGCAGAGGACTTTCTAAAATATTAGCAGTTTATGAATGAAAAGAATAGCAGCCTACTCTGCAGCAGCCCTTACCAAGCTCTCCAGAGGTCCCACGCCCTCTCTTGTATATGAATGTATTGCTTACGAGTGTTCTGGGCACTGGGTCTCCTTAGCAGTGCATGTTGTCTCCCAGCTGTAAGGGGGAAGCTGGTTGTGACATAACTGAGGACTCTGAAATAATGCTATGGCTGTCTGAACAGTGCTTCCAACAGAGCCGGTTCAAAAAATGTCTGTCTTCATGGCATTTCGTCTTCCCTGCGGAGAATCTAATCATCTTGAAGAAGGGAAGGCTGTAAAACACTGTTTCCTTCATTGCAACACTCTGATGTAAGCAGATTACCCTACTTCTTTAAAGAACTTGGAGAAATTAAGCTCCTTACTTCAAAGATGCAACCTCAGCAGCAGTGTAGTAGGCAAAACTGAGCCTACACCCAGGTTTCTTTACGCTGAATTATGCTGCTGGAATCAAAGCCTTTGCTTACCTTTCTAGCCTTCGTGAACTCTAATGGACCTAGTGGTGTTCGTCAGACAGACTCCTCCAGCCTTCTGCAGGTCCTGATTCATATAAGAACCTGTGATGTCCCATCCCAGTGTGCACCTACCTCACACATGTTGCTGGGGGATTTTTTTTCTGTTCCACCATATTTCTGATGGCCATGAATCTGAGACCAGAACTCTGAGAGACCTGGACTGTTGGGGATCCTAACAGCCAGTGTGGGCTGTGCAAGATACACAGTTCCCAGAGCTGGTGAGGGCTTGGGTCAAGAGAAATGTGATTGTTCTCCCTCTTTTCTAACACAAACTCTTATATTATGGACTACACCAATCCTAGAATTGTAACCATAAATAAGGAGGATTTAAAACCTTAGCTGATTTCAACCCACGGAAAAGAATATTTTTTAGGGGCTTGGAATCAGGGAAAAGGTTGCAAATATGATAAAAAAAAAAAAAGCATAAGTCATAAAGGAAAAGATTGACCTACTTGCTGATATTAGACTGAAAACTATAAAGAAAGACACTGTCGCAAAATTAAATGACAAGCCACAGCCAGGGAGGAAACATTTGTACAGCATATAACTAATTCTAGAATACGTATTTAGAATGTGTTAAAACTTCTGTAAAGAAAGTTTAAAAATAGCAACCTGTGGGAAAAATAGGCAAATTATGTGATCAGTTGATTCCTAGAAGAGGAAACTCACAAAAGCTAAAAGACATGAAAAGAAGCTCTACTTCAACGGTAGTGAAGGAAATACAAATCAGTACTGTAGAAATTATTTCATACATACCATCTTCACAAACTACGATTACCTGCTAACACCAAATGCTGGCAAAGACATTATTATTATTAATTTTTATTGTAAGTATGAGTGTAAATTGCTACAATCACCTTGGACAGCAACTTTGGCAATCTTGGCGATGTTTAGTATACATGCACAATGTAGTAGTTCCGCCATTGGATATCTACTCTAGAGAAACTGATGCACACGTGTGTAAGGAAACGAGTGAATGGGTGTTCAGTGGAGAAATGTTTGTGCAGAAAAGCAGTGGAAATGATATTTCAGTAGGGGAATGGCTGAATAGACTGTATTTCTCGATATGGTGGAATAACTGGAAGCAATAATAAAAAATGAACTGGGACTGATGTGTAAAATGCAAACACTGTTGAATTTAAAAAAGCAAATTAAAAATATGTATATGATGTCAACTTTAGGGAAAAATGAAATATAAAACAGTATCTATTTTATAGGGTTAGATATATGTAGTACAAATATTGAAAATACATGAGAATGATTCCAACTACCTTTCAATGGTTACCTCTGCAGAGTGAAGGAGGGAGGGAGACAGGGAGAGACAAGGTTTGGATTAAGGGTTTAGCTATATTTATAATGTTTACTTCATTATTTTAAAAAAGAGATCTATATGGGCCAGTGAGATGGCTCAGCGGCTTAAGCGCCTGCCTGGCAAGTGCGAGGGCCTGAGTTCGACTCCCGGAACCCACATACGAAAAAGGGGCCGGTGATATCGCTCAGCGGCACGGGCGCCTGCTGGTGCATGAGGTCCTGAGGTCGAACCCCGGTACCCACAAAAAAAAAAAAGAGATCTATGTAAATATAGTAAAATGTTATAAGAATCTGTAGTAGTATTTTCTTTGGTTTTCCTTTTTATCTAAAGTACTTAATAATTAAAAAACAAAACAAAGCCATCAGCCATTATAAAAAATAAACATGTGGGGCCGGGGATATAGCTCAGCGGCACAGCACCTGCCTGGCAAGTGCAAGGTCATGAGTTCGATTCCTGGGACCAAATAAATAAATAAATAAATAAATGTGAACAGTGCTGTTAGTATTAAATTGTACTATAAAAAAAAAAAAAGGAAATCAAGGTTTTGCCAAGATTAAAAGACTGCAGTAATACCTCTTACTCAGAGAGGGCACCACACAGACATTGCAAGTACCCACAAAGGGAAAAGTAAGTTTATTCTAGATCTTCACCTGTAGGGGCTATTAAGCTAATGGAAATATCGAACTATAAATACTGCAAGAATCTAAAAGATCATTCAGTCCAGTCTTTTTCAGACATTATCAGTGATAAAATTCACCCTGGAAACTTGTGAAGGATACCGATTCTTAGGCTCCTTTTTTGGCATTTGGATTCAGTGCATCTCTGGTGGAGCAGGTGTAAAGAAGGTGGAGCAGGCGGGGAAACCCCGCCTCGTGGAATCACTGTCAGTGGAGGCACACTCACTAATTCTCCCCCACATGCCCTTCTATACTGTCGCCTCATTGTTTGTAGTATCGTCTTGGCATCTAATATTAATTGCAATTTAAACAAGAGGAGATAAAATTAAGGAGGATTGTAGATGTAGTCAGATTGGCCTACATTCCTGGATGGGCCTTTTCTTTGCCTTCCTGTGCCCATCATATATGCTACCCTAATAACCCAAATCCTCCATCTACCTCTGAGTGTCTCTTTCTTTTCTCTCCTCACTCAAATTGACTCAAAGAACAGCAAGGTGAAAATGGCATGGAGACATTCTGGATCTACCACTGTTGGTTAAATTGCATGCCCTCATGTGTACACATCCTCTTTCAAGGCACTTTCTCCATCATTAGATTTCCTAAGAGAAAAAAGGGTCTAAAATTCCTAGAAGGATAGTAAATGGAAACTCCTGAGGGTCTTTTTTTTTTTTTTTTTGTGGGTACCGGGGGGTCGACCTCAGGACCTCGCGCGCCAACAGGCACCCGTGCCACTGAGCGATATCACCGGCCCCTTTTTCGTATGTGGGTTCCGGGAGTCGAACTCGGGCCCTCACACTTGCAAGGCAGGCGCTTATGACACTGAGCCATCTCACCGGCCCTCCTGAGGGTCTTAGTTATCATTATATTCCCAGTGCTAGCACAGGGACTTACACATACTGGCGTTCAAAAAATATTTCTGGAGGGTTTCCAGGAAGATGGCAGGCAGAGTGACGAACAGCAGAGAGAGCCTTTCTGAAATTTGGTGTCCAGACACTGGAATATAGCAACATGAGGAAGAGAAAAGGAGGAAAGTGGGCCCCTGGAACCGAGGAAGGATACGAAGCGATAATTGAAGCCAGTGGGGAGAGCAAAGACAGAGTCTTCAATGAAGAGGAAGGAGGTGCAGGCAGCACTTTCTCCCTGAGTCCTGACTCACTGCGTGGGAGGGGTGGCTCCAGCCTGCAGATGCACAGTGACTACTGGTGACCCCAAAGGCCTCCAAGGAGAAGTGCACCATAGGCCTCTGGAGAAACAGAGCAGTGGACATGGTGGACTGTAGTGGCTGGTGGGTTATTCAGGTTCAGATGTCCCCCAGGAGAGGGCAATTGGCCGATAGCCATCTTGGAGAGGAGCCAACTGAGCTCAGAACTCAGAACAGCTGTGCACTCCCTCTAGTGGCTCCCAATGACAGAGCTGAGCATAGAGTTCAAGTCAGCAGGAGGTCAGGGAGCTGAGTTAAAGCCGGCAGGAGGTGCACGGACAGTTGCAGGCTGAAAATCCCATTCCAGCCTCAAAGCCAGAAACCAGCCTGAACTTCAGTGGAACTAAAGGTGTGATATAAGTACTGAGGCCCAAACAAACATAAATACAAAAGTTAAAGGAGGGGGAAAAAACTGGAGAGAATTTATACTAGAAAACTTGCTACAGAAATACACAAAAGGAATTTCTTCAGGTTGAAGGTAAATGACAGGAAAAGGCAGAGTGTAACTTCAGGAATAAAAGAAGAGGAACTGAATGCTAAGCATTTGGATAAATGAGATTGGTTACTCTCCTCTTAAGTTCACATACAGGGTGAATTTAAGGAAGATTCACAAGCCCTGATCCAAAAGCTTTCAAGTCATACAGCTGCTGCTCCAGCAGGAACCCTGCTCCCTCCGAGTCCATCCTCTTCTGATCAGGGACCACGCCTGACAGCCCCTGGCCACAGCACCCCAGGGCCTCAGCACCCGGACTGCAAAAGCTCATTCGCCCTCAGCTATCACCCTCAGTCCCCAGGAGGGTGGGAAACCTCGCCGGATCCAGGGGGCAAAACTGCAGCCTTTTTGCATGCAATCCCTCAGCATCTTGGGCTCCTGTACCTATCTTCCTCCATAGTGGCACAGGGACCTTCCTCCCTGGTAAGTTGCAAAATGTTGCTGCTTTTTACCGTTTGTGCACGCGGGCTTGCCCAACTGCCAGCTGGCGCGTTCTTCCCTCTCGTGCTCCAGAGCCGTGTCCCAGCAACAAAGTATCATTGCCGTTTGGATTGTGGAGCAGTTGGCTGCGCCAAGGAGTGCGCTTCACCTGCTATTGGAAAAGAGGTATCCCTCATTCCCCAACAGCTCTGGTGGGCAGTTCCGGGGCTAGCTCTGCCCCTTAGCGCCCCCCTGGCCCTGGAGGGGCACGAACTTGCCCCAAAGGCCCATCTGCCTGGGCCACTCACCGCATCTGCCCAGAGCCCTGGGTGGGTGCATCCCGCTTAGCTACCTGTGCCCGTGGATCCACCTCTGGACGTCCCACAGGCATCCCGGGCTTCACACCAGTGCTCTGGGGACGAGTGCCCCGAACACTTCCTGTCCTGCAGACCCTTGTGGCCCTCGCGTCAGTCAGCAGGCTGTCTTCAGAGGGAGCCCCTGCTCTCTGCTGGCAGTTTTCAGATACCCCGTAGCTCAGTCCCAGCACTGAGCGGACTGCTTGGCTCTCTGGCTCATGGAGCAGCAGGCTCAGCAGAGGGGGGGCGCCGACAGACCTGGGGGGTGACCATCCGCATTTAGGCCCATGGTAGGCCCGCCAGGCCTGACTCCTTTTGTCCCGAGGCCTGGGCCTCTGCCCAGAAACCTCCATGGGCAGAGCTCCAGAGATCAAGCTGCCCCCTGCCCCCAGCCCTCCTGTGTGAGCTCGACTCGGCGAAATGCCATCACCAGCTCCTACAACTCCACCGGGGGGTTACCGGGACGGCGCAGGAGGGCTCCAGCCACCACACGCACCAGGCCCCCCCCCCGGGTCCGCCAAAGATCCGAGGGAGGACGCTTTCCAGTACCCGTGTCCGGTCCCAGAAATTTCCCACAAGACCGGGAGCAAGAAGGTGGCAGACATGCCATCGAGGCAGGCAGAAACGAGGGATTGCATGCTCACAACACGGGGTGCTCGCCCAGGAAGACGAAAGATCTCCCTCCTGCGGCCTGGGCGAGGGGACCCTCTGATGCTGTCACCACCTCTCAAACTAGGCTTTAAAGTCACCACGGAACACGTAGCTTGGGAGAAGGAGGCCGCATTGCAGCGTATCAACAGCACACTGCTGGGTAAGTCACAGGCCCCCAAGGTCAGCAGCACCGCACAGCCTGCCTGCTCTCCTCCCCTGCCGGCCCCGGGGGCTGCTCCTCCACCCAGGATCCCTGCAGGGAAGAGTAAGAGCAGAGAGGAGCGGGCCCCAGGGTCTCTGCCCCCCCCATCTGCTGCTGTGGCTTCAGAGCATCGTAGGTTAGGAAGGAAGCGCACTTCAGCTGCACTCCTCTTGAGCTCAGAGGCCTTTCCGGGCCCCTCCTCCCGCTCCACAGCCGCAGCCACAGCCTCTGCTCTGCACTCAGGGAGTGACAACGGGGTGACACCTATGGACACCACACCCCCACCGATCCTCTCCTCCCAGGGCCTCCCCCTGGAGCCAGTGGGAACGCCCTCCCCTCTGCACAGCTCACTGGGACACCGCCCAGTGGCAGCACAGCCACAGCCTCTGCTCTGCACTCAGGGAGTGACAACGGGGTGACACCTATGGACACCACACCCCCACCGATCCTCTCCTCTCAGGGCCTCCCCCTGGAGCCAGTGGGAACGCCCTCCCCTCTGCACAGCTCACTGGGACACCGCCCAGTGGCAGCACAGCCACAGCCTCCACCCCGCTAGCACTGAGCTTGAGACACCGGGCCACCTGAAGGAGGTGTCGCCTGTGGTCTGCCGCCAGCACCCTGCCCACACAGGGCCACCAATGGGCAGCAGCACAGAGCAGCCACCCATCCCAGTGGTCTCTGTTTCGCAGCGCGGCAGCTACAGCTCTGGGCCAACCCCTGCTCCAGGTCGGCCAGCCTCGAGCAGCACAGCACAGGCAGCCCTGGGGGGCTCCTCACTCACAAGCACGACCCCGGGAACCGTGACAGCTCCCAGGTGGTCTCTAATGTCACCCAGGCTCTTTTCCCTTCTGGAACTTCCATTGCCACTGCCTCTGCCCCAGCCACCCACGTGCCAGTGCTGTGACCCGAATCCGGCACGACAGATAGCACTTCTCAAAGGTGCCCGGTCGACGCACAGGCTCAGCAACATTGGCAGTTTCAGCTGCACCGAAGGGCTGTGGGAGGAAACAGATGCACCCAGATGTTAGAGTCGCCTTTGGGGCCCGGGGCATCTTTTTGATGGGAAGAGGGACCCCAAGCACCACACAGCACCATGGGGGACCCAGGAAAGTGACAAGCAAGGCTGTTTCAAACTGTACACCCAGCTGGCCTCTGTCCCTGGCCTTCCTGCCACTCATGGGGGCAGAGCTAGGAGGAAGCTGGCCTTTAGGGCACCTCACCACCCCTCCACCTCTGCACACACAGCTGCTCTGTCAGCCACCAAATCATCCTCCAGCAGCTCAGGACCCACTCCTGCGGGGTTCGAGAGGCCAAAGCTGCCCTAAGAGAACATCCACTTCCTCCCAGAGGCTGCCTCCTGCAAGCCCTGTGTGCAGGTCGACCACGAATCCTGTGGTCCCGGGGCACACTGGAGGGTCTGAAAAGCATGGTCTGTCTCCTTCCCGCTGTCTTCCCCGCTCCTTTGCTCTCAAGGCCGGGGAGGACGAGGCTGTGGTCCTCGCTGCTGTCGGTGGTCGGTCCTCACAGCCACAGATCGGGCCCTCGACGGCTTCCCCTGAATGAGGACTCAGGCGCTGAGCTCGCCGACGCCGCTGTCTGACTCTGATGTGCTCTTTCCTGACTCGCTCTTTCCCTCAGGTGACTGTAAATCCAGCACCACAGGGCTCGTGGACAAACGCCCTGTGGTTAAAATCGAAAGCGCCCCCCGGGAATGCAGGTTTTCTTACTGCTGACCAGGAGAATGATGAGCCAGGGAAAAAAGCAGAGAAATCTAAAATTAATAAACTTCCTTTAGACCTTTTCTAGTCCAACAAAGCTAACCCAACTAGAAATAAACCCATCCTTCACGGAAGGACTTAATCAAAATCAGAGTGAGGAAATGAAATGTAATAATAAGAAACAAAACAACAAAACCAAAACATGAAAATCCTTTAGCTAGACAGATGGACACGGTCCCACCAGCTTGAACCAGGGGTGGTGCATACAGGACTGTCCCATGCAGCCCGATGGCACAGTCACCCATGCACCACCGGTGGTTCAGAGCCACCCTGCAGCAAGACGTAGGAACATTGGCCCCATAGGAAAGGTGTTAAAAGACTCAAACAACAGATTCAGAAATAACACTGGGACTATTCTTAGCGATCTCTGAAAAGTACACCTAAAGGAAGTAAGAAAAAATACTAAGAATTGTATAACAACAACTTAGATAACATGTGAAATGGACAAATTACTAATAGCAAACAAATAAAAGTAACTGAAAAGTGATAGAAAATAGAGACAGATGTAACAAATAAAGGACAGACATTGTATCAATGATCAAAAACCCAGTAAAAACAGAAGACCAGGACTGGTTTGACAATTGAATTATACTAAAAATTGAAGAAGTCCTTACACCAATCCATCTCCAACAAATAGAAGAGGGAATTTGTCCTAACTCATTCTACTAGTCCAGCATTACCCTAACACTAGAGCCAGAGAGGCATCTCAAGAAAACTATAGACCATCACTCTTAATAAAATATCCTAAAGAAAATACTACCAAAACTCACCCAGAAGTCTATAAAAATATAATACACTGTGATCAAAAGTGATTTATCATAAGAATGCAAAAGCATTTCAAACAATGAAATTTAATAGGAAGAGACTTGCAATGGTAGCATATCAAAGGGATATCAGGACAAAATGAAAGACCCAGAGATTAAAATGGGACAAATTAAGCTAAAAATAACAGTTTTTATTAAAACTCAACTCATAGGTAATCCCGGCACTCAGGAGGCTGAGGCAAGAGGATTGCCATGAGTTTGAGGCCAGCCTGGGGCATATACATAGTAAATTCAAGGCTAATCTGAACTACACAGTGAGACCCTGTCTCAAAAAAAAAAAGGAAAAGACAATTACGATAAGGGCCTAAGAGTGGTTTAAGCACATTGTGAATTTCTGAAAGAATAAAGTGAGTTAAAAAAAAGTGATAAAAAATAGACCTGGATGTGGTTCACACCTGTAATCCCAGCACTTGGGAGGCTGAGACAGGAGGACTGCTGTGAGTTTGAGGCCAGCGTGGGCTACATAGTAAGTTGAAGGCCAGCCTGAAATACACAGTAAGACCCTGTCTCGAAAAGAAAAATAATTAAGTACCCTAAAGAAGGATGAGGAGGAATGGAGAGGCCAGAAGGCCCAGGAGAAAAGAAGGGCCTGGAAAACTAAAGGCAAAGTGTAGTGGCAGGAAGTTGGTCTGTGTGGAAAGACAAGGCCAATGACCCACATAAGACAGGGAGGAGGATGGAAAGGAGTACAGCGGTCAGCTGTGAGGGGAACAGCAGGATCGCATGCAGTGGCAGGGAACCAACTCCAGGAGGTGGACACTTCAGTCACCAGGACACTCACCTCCTCCCACGCAAGACAGTGTAGCTGAAATTAAAAACACAAGATATCTTCATTCATCTGCGCCCCTGGATGTCAAATTAAAACTTATGAAACTAAATCTTCACCATCTTACTAGGCTCTACTTAGTACATGCCTTAACATTAAGACGGGGCTCCATAGAAAAGGCAAAACGAAAACAAAAACAAAAACAAAAAACCTCCAAAACAAAGAAAAAACGCCCCAAACATTTAAAAATTTAAAATATTTCAAAACTCAAATTATACAACAAAAATCCGTGAGTCCATGTCCATACAAATAAAGTTATTGAATAAATGAACAAGGTAGGGGGAAGAGACATAATAATTATAAATAATCTATGTAAAAAACACCAGAGGTTCCTCCCAATAGCTGACGCCAGACACACCACTGGCTGTCTTCGCACTCTCCCGGGGGAGGGGAGCTGCTCGGGCTCCAGCCCCCCTTGACTGTGTGAAGAAGCCCTGGTCCCATCCCCATCTCTGAGGCACAAGCCAAGAAAGCGTGGTCCAGCAGCTCCCGGGAGCAGGAGGACTTTCCTCCGCAGGGCACACTGCCACGCACACAGCCGCTCCCGAGCTCCTGGGCTCCTGGGCTCCTGGGCTCTGGAGCCCCTGGGACCCTGGGCTGCTTGGTGTCTTCTCTTCTAATTTTTTGGCTCCAGTGAATGTCAACGCGAGGGAGCCAGGAGCCCAGGAACCCAGGAGCCCTTTCTTTAGTCTATGGGTTGTTTACAAGTATGTTACTTAGTTTCAGTACAGTTTTGTTCCTGTGTTTCAGACATCTAGTTTCATTCCATGTGGTTAGAGAAGATACTTCCTATGAGTTCAAGCTTTCAGACACTGTGGGAATTCCTGGTACCTGAAACCCAGGTTCATTCCATGTGGTCAGAGAAGATACTTGGTATGACTTCAGGCTTTCACAGTGTCCTTAGCCTGGCCTAACATATGGGTCTGTCTTAGAGAATGTTTCATGTAAAATTGAGAAAAATCTGTATTTTCCCGCTCCTGAATTGTGCACATTAGATATCTCCAAGGTCTAACTGCTTTAGAGATTTATTCCAGTTTTTTATTTTCTTGTTGTTTTTCTTGCTGGTTAAAATATTCATGATTGAATTTTCAGGATAGATTTCTCCTACTATAACTGCTTAATTGTGTGTTCTTTAATATGTTTTCTTGATATAATTGGAAGCTCTATGGTTGGATGCAGATTTGCTTATGATTGTGCTGCCTCGTGATGAGTTGACCCTCCCCCCACACACACTTTGTCTGTGGTTTGGGATTAAAGTCAGGGCCTTTGGGCTGCTAGGTAAGTGCTGTATCTTATTATTATTATTATTTTTTTTTTGTGGGTACCAGGGGGTCGACCTCAGGACCTCGCGCGCCTGCAGGCGCCCGTGCCGCTGAGCGATATCACCGGCCCCTTTTTCGTATGTGGGATCTGGGAGTCGAACTCGGGCCCTCGCGCTTGCCAGGCAGGCGCTTATGCCGCTGAGCCATCTCACTTGCCCTGTATCTTATTATTATAACTTAGGATCCTCCTGCCTTCACCCCCGCAGTGGCTGGGATTACAGGTGTGTACCACCATGCCCGGCAGATGCCCCCTTTTTAACTATGATATCCTTTCTTGTCTCTTGTCACAGTTTTGGCTGAAAATTACTATAATCTTGCTATCAGTCTCTGGTTACTAGCTGTGTGGAGTATCTTTTCTGTCCTTTCACTTTCAGCCTATTCATATTTTAGTCTCTAAACTGCATGCCTCTGTGAGAGTATAGAGTTGGATCATGTTTTGTTACCATTCTCCAATCTCTGCCTTTGACTTTGAAATTTTATTCCATTGACATTTATTTACTCTGACCTTTGTCTCTCACATGTCTTATGTCTTTATTGTTTTTCTTCATTTCCTCCATGACTGCCTTATGTTTTTGTGTTGTTTTGGTAGTGTATCAGTTGGGTTCCCATCTCAATTCCTTTTCTGTATATTTTTAGGAATGCGTATTGGTTACCATATTAGCTTTCTTCTAATACAGGAAATGTGTAGGATAATCGTGTTATAAAGAGAAATGATACCCATTGGTTCACGGTTTACAAGGTTCCAGTCCAGGATTAATTACACTGTTGTCCTCATTGCTTTGGGCCTTTGGCAAGCAGCACATCATGGTGGCAGAGAAAAACCACCCACCTCATGGAAAGAAGTCAAAGTGGAAGACAAGGGGAAGTGGCCGCACACCCCTCTTCCTGGGTTTGCCCCTGTGATCTAAGTACCTTTCACTAGGCCACACCTCTTAAAGTGTTCCACCCTGCAGTGGCCTTTAGCACATGGGCCTTCATGGGGCCTTCAACGTGCAAACTTTAACAGCTAGCCTGAAGGTGCCGATTAAATCTGAACTATACAACAGTGTAGTTTAAATTAATGCAAAACAAGGTCTGATCCTTGGCCTAGAGAATTTGAATCTGGGCGTTCTGTTTTGGTTGCCAGCTGGGGAAGAAAATAAAGCTTTGTCCTGCTTGTGTGATGCATCTTCGCAACATGTGAGCAAGGAAGGGGAACACACTGGAAAGGAGAAGAGCAGGCCCAGGCCTGGGGTGGAAGCACCAGTAACTGATGTGCACGAAGAGCATGCAGTGACCAGGCGTGAGCAGAGGCAGTAGCTCAGTCCTGAGCACTGAGGTACTTCCGGGTCTCCCGCTGAGTGAGCATTTAGCTTGAGAGATGAGGTTACTGGCATGGGTACCTCAGGACAGCCTCTTCTCTTTCCCGCCACGCCCAAGAAGATGGGGCATAGAAGCAGCTGTCAGCACAAGGACAACTGCTACACCCTGGCGGCCAGGCTCTGCAGCTCCTGCATAAGATGACAAGTTTGGTGGATCTTGTCGATAACCTGCTCTTTCCCAAGGAGTACCAGAGAGAAGATCCTTAAAGAACGAAAGCCCAAGTGCCACTCAGGTCCAGGTTGGGAGAAGTATATAGACAGCTTTTTTTAAAAAAAAGTAATACATGTTTGCGATACATAATGATTGTGTTCATTGTGGGGCTTTGGTACGTGCACATGACATATCTCAATTCTTTTTACATCCCCTGCTCCTCTCAACCCCCCTCCATTTCTTGGCCCCCTTCACATTTGCAAAAGATATCTATTCCTGTTTCCTATCATCTTTTATTTTGCTCTTTAATTTATTTATAGTTTGGGTTTCTTTCTTCTTCTGAGAAGTGTCTATTCATGTCAGTTCACCATTTCTTGATTTGGTCTTTTATTCTGGGAGATCTAATTTCTTTGTTTTTTATATATTCTAGATATTAGTCTATTAGAATTAGATATATATTCCAGCTATTAGTCATCTATTCGAAGTGTAGATGGTAAAATTTTTTTCTCATCCTGTAGGTTGTCTCACCACTCTGTAGGCTGTTTCCTTGGTTGTGCAGAAACTTTTCAGTTTGATGTGATCCCATTTGTTGGTCATTTTTTTTTTTTTTTTATATGTGGGTACCAGGAGTTGAACTCAGGACCTCGTGCTTGCCAGGCAGGCGCTTATGCCGCTGAGCTATATCACCGCCCTCCCCATTTAATTCTTGACGTTATATCTTGCATAATTGGGTTCTGTTCAGAAAGTCCTTGCCTATAACCATGACTTCAAGAGTTTTACATATTTTATCTTCTAGCACGTTAAGTGATTCTGTTCTAACATTTATGTACTTGATGCATTTTTAGTTTAGGACATGGTGAGATGTACAGGTCTAGGTTCAATCTTCTGCGTGTGGACAGCCAGTTTTCCCAGCACCATTTGCTAAAGAAACTGTCTTTCCTCCAGCATGTTTTTGGCCCCTTTGTTAAACATCAGATGGCTGAAGGTGTCTGGGGTTTCTACATCTTCTGTTCTCTTTCACTGATTCACAAATCTGTTTCAGTGCCACTATCAGGCTCTTTTATCACTGTAGCTTTGTGATATAACTTGAAATCTGGCATTGTGAGGTCTCCTGCTTTGTTCTTGTTGCCCAGGATTGCTTTTTCTATTCTGGGTCTCTTCTGACTCCCCATGACTTTTAGAATTGTTTTCTCTAGTTCTCTGGGGAATTCTGTTGGTATTTTTATTGGGGTTGCATTAAACCTATATATTAGTTTGGAAGTATGACCATTTTGATTATATCATTTCTGCCTATCCAGAAACAGGAAAATCTATCCATTTTCTTATGTCCTCTTCAATACTCTTTTTCAGAGTACTATAGTTTTCATTGTAGAGGTCTTTCATTTCCTTGGTAGGTTAATTCCTAAGTATTTAATTTTTCTTGAAGCTTTTGTGAATATTACAGTATTCTTTTCCTAATGTCTTTCTCAATTGGTTCATTACTGGGGTACAGGAACACTACTGATTTTTGTGTGTTGCTTTTGGTATCCTGCTATATTTTGACTTTGGTTATTAATTCTAGGAGTCTTTTGGTGGAATTTTTTTCCCATTTGTTTTTCCCCATTTAATATGTCATTAGTTGTTGACTTGTCATAAGTGCCTTTTATCAGATTGAGATAATGTCCTTCTATACCTATTTTCTTCAGCATTCTTAATATGAATGGATAGTGGATTTTGTCAAAGGTTTTTCTGCATCTATTGAATGATCATGAGATGTTTGTCCTGGCTTCTCCTTATATGGTGTATTACATTTACTGATTTGCATAGATCAAACCATCCTTGCATTCTTGGGAAGAAAACTTCTTGACCAGGTTGTATGATCATTTTGATAATTATGCAAAATTATCTTGTATTTGCAAGATATCCTGTATCTTGCAGAAGAATTTTGCATCTATATTCATTAACCAGATTGGCCTGTAGTTTCCTTTTTTTGTTGTTGTGTAAAGGTTATTCCTTGTTTTGGAATCAGAGTAATGTCAGCTTCTAGGAATGAGTTTAAAAGTATTCCTTGCCTTTCAATTTTTTAAAGAGTTGAGGAGGAGGAGTATTACATCCTCTTTCAAAGTCTTATAAAATTCAGCAGTGAATCCCTCAGGTCCTGGGCTTTTCTTAGATGCTGTTTTTAATTGCTGCCTCAATTTCATAACCTGTTACTGGACTGTCCAGAGTTCTTATACAGACGTACCTCAGTTCACGAACTTAATTCTTTCCATGATTCAGGTTGCAAACTGAATTGGGTGAGAACCAAAGAAAATTTCCCCCATCAGGTCAACATTAAACCTAACCATTGAAATTGATTCAGTTCTCATCCAATTCCGTTTGCAACCAGTATTATGGAAAGAATTAAATTAGTGGACCAAGGTACCACTGAATTTTCTTGGCTGAGTTTTGAGAATTCGTATGTGTCTAGGAATCTGTCCATTTTTTCAAAACTCTCCAATTTCTGGCAGTCCAAATTTTCATGGTAGTTGTTAATGATCTTCTGGATTTCAGTGGTGTTCCTTGTGGTTTTGCCTTTCTCATATCTAATTACATTGATTTGGGTATTTTCTATCCTTTTTGGAGTAAGATGGCTAAGGGTTTGTCTATGTTGTTTATTCTTTCAAAGAACAATCTCTTTGATTTGCTGATTTTTTGTAATTTTTTGGTCTCAATTTTGTTAATTTCTACTATGATTTCCTTTCTCGTGCTAGGTTTGGGTTTGGACTGTTCTTGTTTTTCTAGTATCTTGAAGTGCTTCAGTAGGTTTTGTTTGTTTGTTTTTTACCTCACTCTGTTTTTCTAATGTGGGCATTCACAATAAACTTCCCTCTTAGGACTGGTTTCATTGTGTTCCATTAGGTTCTGGTACGTTGTCCTGGCATTATTGTTTGATTCCAGGAATTGTTTAATTAATTCCCTCCTTTCCTCTGTGGCCCATTGAGTGTGCAAGACTGAATTATTTAATGTCCAGATGTTTGTAAAATTGCTGGGGGTGCAGCTCAGTGGCAAGACTGCTCACTTAGCAAGTGTGAGGACTGGGGTTCAACCCCTAGTAGCACAAAAATAATAACAATAATTTCCCAAGCCTCTGGTTTCCTCTAAGCTCCCTTCCCTCTAAGCTTCCTTCCTCACTCCCTGGCAAGGTGATGTGAGGGATGGTGGGAAGGAACTGCTCCTGTCTGCAGGGAGCTTATAATCCGGGGTGGGCTGGGGAGATCAGGATCCCCCTGCTGGGTGAGACACAGAAATCTCTATAGAGTAAAAATCCACTGAAATCCCACAAAAGTAGGATCTAGTTCTAGTGGGGGTGCTCCCCGGAGGACAGACCCCAGCTGTTGAGAGGTTTGGCAGTGAGGTGGCCCTGAAGAGGAGCAGCATCTCAAGTGGCAGGAGCAGGGGATAGGGGTCTACAGGGAAGTGGCTATAGGAGCCAGCACTAGGGGTCCTGGGGGCATCATGGGCAGTAGGCTGCACTCAGGTTTGGTGCAGGAGGAGGGGCATGGTGCAACAAGGCCACCCCAAAGAAGGCCATCTACTCTAGCAAGAGACACAGGTACCAGCCAGCACTCCTCATGTCAGCCACAGGGGACGGCCTGTGGTAGGAGCAGTCACAGTGAGGTAGCTGGCTGGTCCAAGTGCAAGTGGCGAGGGCGAAGTGAGGCCTGGATGTGAAAGCAAGCAAGAGAGGCTGGACAGGTTGCAGGGAAAAGCAAAACTACCTGCATATGGATACACAAGAGGGCAGAGGACAGGAGCCATCCCAGAGGGCAAGAAGCGAGGACAGGAGGAGGGCACAGTGTGGGCAAGGTGACTTCCCTGTGTGTGCTTTCAAGGATGGCTTGCCCTCCAGGTCAGCTGCTCACCAAGTGTCGCTGCAGGCAGACTCATTGCTATGGCAACTGTACACTGCTGCGATGGTCAAGTGCAGATTGTTTTCTACTAATTCATTCCTGTTGCATTTTATAAAAGTATAGGTCATGACAGACTGGGTATTAACGAAAGGAGAACTGGACCTCCCTGCACCTGGTTTGAGAGGCACAGCCCCAGCAGGCGACCTGAGGGCTGCAGGGACATGGTGTGGAGCTCAGGGACGGGCAGACAGAGCAGGCAGCAGGAACAAGGACCTGAACTGTGCCTAGGAGGGCAGACGCTGGGCACCACAGGCTTGGAACAGAGGTTGGCACAGGCCAAATTCTAGGAAGAAGGGCCAGACAAGAGGATTTGGAGTGGGAGATGCTATAACCAGCCAGAAGCTCACTGCCTCCCTGCAATCTGGAAAGGTGCCCCCGACAAGCTCATTCTGATGGTTTCGGGAAACCTAGGCAAGATTTTCTCCAGACTATGTGGGAGTACCGTGACATCCACATGCCCCATACTGCCCGACATGTTCCACCCAAGCCCGATGCCAGTGACAGGCACCCATGTGCCCCCCAGAGGAGGAAAGCACTCATGTGAATCGGGGTCCGATGGCTGCCGTGTGCCGGCTCGTGCTCCCTTGGCCCCACCGACGTTCAGGGACATGGAGCGCTGCGGCAGGCTGGAGATCTCCGCTTGGTCAGAGCTGCAATTCTTCGTGATCTCAAACCACTGCTCCAGGAGCTGGTTAGACAAGAAGAAAAATGCTGTGGTGACAGAGCTGAGCCAGCCTGACCCCAGGGCCTCTGAGGTCAGCTGGGGTCAGGGTAGGCTGGAACAGTCATGCCCTCTCTCATGTTACATCCCCCAGGCTAGCAGCCCCAGGCAAAGCCCTGGCCCCCACCACCCAGGTGGCAGAGCATAGCAGATATGGGCGCAGGTACGCACATCGATCCAGATGGAGGGGTGGTTTCTGGGGGGCAGGGTCTGGGCTGACTGGCTTCAGGTGCTGCGAGGGACTCTGCTTCCTTTGTCTCTGCAGAAAACAGGCCAAAATTCTGCTCCACTGTCATGCACCAACCCCCTGCCATCTCTTGCATCAACTGCAAGTACAGAGCAAACAAACAGCCCCTCTGGGAAGCACAGAAGGAAATTATTGTTTATATCATAAAAGGAATATACATGCATGGGATGCAATTTGGAAACTGAGTGAAGTGTGAAGAAAGCAAGCGCTCTCAAACCCCACTTCCCAGGGCTCAGCCACATGGGTGTTGGGAGTGTTTCCCTCCGGCCCTGTCTCCAGGCTAGGTTCTTCTCGTTCCAGTTCACGGTGCTGGGCGGGGCGGGGCAGGATGGAACGGCGCCTGGGATGGTCCCCGTGCCCCGCGGGTCCTGGACAGGCCCCATCCCGGAGAGCCTTTAACAATCCTGGTAACTGCCTGTGGCTGAGGAGCTGAGCTTGCTTGCTCGGGGCCTCTCGGTTGGGGAGGGCAGAGCTGGGGCTCTGGCTCTAGATGCCCCTCTTTCTCCTCATCCTCCACGAGCCCTATACAACACCTTCATCCTCCTAACCAGGTCCAGTGATCCAGGGAGGCAATGGGAACCCGCAGCTCTGCGGCCCCAGCTGATGCCACGGCCCCGCCATGCCCAGCCAGGCTCCTCCTGTGGAGGCATGAGGGTGCCCAGGTGGAGCAGAGGGGTGGCCCAGAAGACATGCGGGTACTGGTGTAGGGGGGGTGCCGGCTCATACTTGGGAAGCAATCTGCAGGTTTCCCACAGGGCAGGCCAGGAAGGAGCCTGGCGTCTGAACCAGTGCCAGTGCCCACCCTTCTGTTGGCCCAACAACGCCAACAGTGAATGGCAAGGCCAACAGACAAGACATAAGCTCCAGACACGGGACAGACAATCAGGAGCGAACAGCAGTGTGAGTGGGAGTTCGAGGGGACATTTTAAACAGGGTGGCTAGAGAAAGCCCTGGCAGGAAGGGGACATCTGGAGACAACCAGGAAGGAGGTGTACAGCCACCTGAGATAAGCAGCCAGCTGGTATAACTCAGGTGGGAGCAAGCGCAGAAGGATGGGGGCCATGGGACCGAGTGTGGCTACAGCAGAACAAGCCAGGAGAGTGAGGGGTGCAAAGGCAGCATGGCCAGGAGAGCTTGCAGGTCCCGAAATCAAGGCTGCCCTCCAGGCGGAGGAAGCAGGAGCAGGGGCACCGAGAGGTCTGAGGCACGAGAGGGACCAGCTGTGACCCAGGCTTTCCCCACATGCGCTGACTGCACGTGGAGAGGGCCAGGGGGAGCAGGGGACGAGGGGATACCCTGAAGTTCAGGGTGTAGATGGAGGAGGCCAGGGCTGAGGAGCAGTTGGGACCCTGAGAAGTGGCTCATTTCGGGAAGTACAACAGAGAGGATTCAGAGATGGCCACAAGGAGCCTGGTCTGAGAAGAGAGAAGGACGACAATGGCATTGACAGTAATGGGGAAAGGGTAGCCAGGGTGGTGCCATCCAGAGCCGAGTGTGGTCTGTTTGCTGAGGGTGCTGGTCAGCTAACCACGTGGAGCTTGGGGCGGGGACCAGAAGAATGCACCTAGGCCTGGGTGTGAGGGCTGGGATAGGTTATGGTGTCAGCAAGTTGCCCTGACAGACAAGAGGGGCCCGGATACACCTGTGCTATTCAGACGGATGAGAAGGCGACAAAAATTACAAAAGTCAGGAGTCCTGGGGAGGAAAAATTAGGGCCCAAGAACGGGTGCCTTCAGGACCCGAAGCTCCAGAGGGGGCTGTGCGTAGCTCTCCATCTAATCCTCCTGCCACCTCCTGGCTCTGTTAGCTGAGGTCCGTGCTCCATCCTCCCTGCTCCATCCTCGGGCCTCCTCCAACCACACACCCTGAGGACAGACGGGTCAGAGGTTCGCGGGCACTCAGAGCCCCAGGGACAAGGCGAGGCGTGATGGAGGTGGGCAGAAGCTGTCCTGACCCGTCCTGTGAGATGGGCAGGAGCTGTCCCCTAACGATCGCCTTGGCAGGAAGAGCGGGTTCCTCCCAATTCTCTCATCTACCCTCCTCCTCAAGCAAAGTTGGGAGAGGGGTCGTGGAAGAATTTTTATGCCATTTTGAGGAAGTTTTATCCACACCCATCTCTGAGTGGGCTGTTTCAGGCTTTGTTGGCTTTTTTTAAACTGTTTTTTAAAAAAATACCCCCCCCAGTCTCAAACAATAGTGCTCCTCAATCACCAGTTCTATATGCAGTAGCCCCTCCATATCTGGGTTAAAAATATGTGGGTGTAACTAACCAGACTGAAATTATTTGGGAAAAAACTGTGCCTGTACTGAACATAAACAGATTTTTTCCTTGTTATTATCCCCTTAAAATATAGAATAACAGCTACTTACATAGCATTTACATTGTATCAGGTATTACAATAATCTAGCATGATTTAAAGTATACGGGAGGATGCACATACTGCATCATTTTATATAAGGGACTTGAGCATCTGCAGATTTGGGTATTTTTGGCAGGATGGGTGTGTGTGTCCTGGAACCAGTCCCCCATGGACACCAAGGGACAACTATACATAAACTTTGAAACAGGGCCAGAGATGTAGCTCACTGGTAGAGCACTTGCCTAGAATGCTCAAGGCCCTAAATTTGATCCCCAGCACTGAAAAACAAACTGAAAGAGTTAAGAGGAAAAAAACCTGAACCAGCAGGGCTTGGTGGCACACAGCTGTAGCACTTTGGGAGGCTGTACAATTAGCTTTCCTGTCACTGGGACACGGTACTGACCCCAACTTCAAGAAGGAGACACTTAATTGGGACCTCAGTTTCCGGGGATTCAGTCCATGACTGGCTGGCTCACAGGCAAAACTGTCACAGGGAGTGACATAGCAAAGGTGCTTAGCTCAAGGTGACCGGGAAGCAGAGCTGGGCAACGGCAAAACAGAAGAAGGGGCAGGGCCGCAGACCCCAAGACCATGCTGCCAGGATCCATCCAGATACACCCGGAAGTGTGCTCCACCCATCCCCGGTCAGATCCCAAGACCAACCAAGTTCACACTCCACCCTCAGTGCCACAGGGGCTGAGGTAGGAGGACTGAAAGTTCAAGCCCAGCCCGGGCAACTTAGTGACTTATCAAGACCCTGTCTCAGAATAAAACATTTAAAATGGGCTGCAGATATACCTCAGTGTGAAGCCCTTGGGGTAATTGGAAAGAAAGAAAGAAAGAGAGAGAGAGAGAGAGAGAAAGAAAGAAAAGAAAAGAAAAGAAAAAAAGAAAGGGAGAAGAAAAGATTGCTCAGATACTGGAACAATCTAGACAAGAATTTAAAAATAATTATTATAAATATGTTCAAAGATGTAATAAGAAAAAGAATGGGCAATGATCTTGAGAATACAAGCAGAAAATGCAAACTGTAAAAAAGAACCAAATAGAAATCCTAGATCTGAGAATTATGTGCCAAGTTAAAATATATATATATATATATATATATATATATATATATATATATTTACAGAAAAGATATGGCAAAAGCTGGATATGGTGGCAATGCCTGTAAGCCCAGCACACAGGAGGTTGAGGCAGGAGGACTGCTGTGAGTTCAAGGCCAGCTTGAATTACAGAGCAAAACCCTGTCTCAAAAAAGCAAAAACAAACAGAAAAGAGAGAAAGAAAGAATAAGCCAGAAGGAAGGATTAGTGAACCGATGAATAAAAAGTAACCAAAATGGAGATGAACATGACTGCCCAGAGGAGTCACAGGGTGCTTAGAGAGGAGTCACTGAAGCCACAGGTGCTCTGTGGTGCGACGGCTCTCAGGTGGCCTCTGATGCCTCTGTGTATTGTCAGGAAGTATCTCTAGCTGCTTTAATAGAGCTGAGAGTTTTAGAAAAGTTTGAAAAAGTGTTTTCAAGCTATGTCTAAAAGATGGCAAGATACCCATCAGATAGGGTGGTGTGTGCTACACAAAGGGAGAAGGTACCTGGTACACAATGGCTTCTTTTAAATTCTGGAGGACTTCTGGGGAGTTGGCAGAGCGGTAAGCAACAAACCAACCTTTCCAAGATTTGGAATCTAGACACCATAAAATAACAACTCAGGGAAGAAAAGGAGGGAGGTGGATTCCTGGGATGCAAGAAGGATCTGAAGGAAAACTTGGAGCCCACAGAGAAAGTGAAGAAACAGGCCTCAGCGCAGAAAACAGAGGAGGCGGTCTGTACTCCAGGGAGAAACCCAGCAGTGGAACAGAGCAGAGGGCACCGTGGGCTACAGCAGCAGGTGAGTGACTCCAGTCCAAGTGACTGCTGTGTCCCCTGGAGAGGGTGCTTGGCAGGTGCCATGTTAGGGAGGGGCCTACTGGATCTGGGACTCGGACATGCAAGCTGGAGAACCAGAAAAGCCAGGGGTGAGATTTAGTCTGCAATCTGAAGGCCGGAGGGCTGGGGGAACAGATGGTGTTACTCCCTGTCTGAGTCTGAAGCCCAGAGGGTTGGAGTGGGAAGGTCGGGGGGCTTAGGGAGAATGCAGTTTGGGGTGATTGAGCCCTTGGTGTAAGCTCTGGAGCCTGAAGCCGGAAGATGAGTGCCCAGCTCAGAGACAGAGTGAACCCACTCTTCCTCCTCCTTTTGTTCTATTTTTGCCCTCAAGGGATTGAATGATACCCACCTGCCTTTGCGAGAGGGGATCTTCTTCACTCAGTGTGCTGACTCAGCTGCTCGTCTGCTTTGGGAACAATCACACAGACGCTCAGACATAACGTTTTGCCAGATAGCTGATGGACACATAAAATCAACCATCACATGAGTAGAGGTTGAGGACTCTTATCAACCAGCTTCCTATGCAATAGGTGGGAAATAATCTATTCTTCTTTGTCATTATTGAAGTTTCTGTGACACTTACTTTATCGTATTGCATTGGGTTTCTTTACTTCTCATAGGGGAACATTATTCAGGGACTGTTTATCAAGTATCAGCTACATGCCAGCTCAGGGACTCAAGAGAGAAGTGACAGGGTCTTGCTCTTGAAAAGCTATGGAAGCCATCGTTAAAGAGAATTTGGGACGCTGATTGGAAAGGTGGGGTAGATTTAAGAAGCAGACTTAGGACAGATGAACTCCGTGAATACCAAAGACTTCTAAGAAAATCTCTCTCTACAATGAAGAGGGAATCAGCTTGGAGGAAATTGAACACAGAAACAGTTGTGTGTCGATGGCCGCCTCTTGGTAAGTGCAGGTGTCTGGGTTACCCCTAAGCCACTGCTGAAAGAGAGTGGTCGTCTTTACTACTTCTTAATATTCTCAGAGATGGAGTTTCCACATCTTTCTCACAACACTTATGCTCAGAAAATTTTCTAATATCTCTCCTAAGTCCTTCCCATTGAAAGTTAAATTCGTCATCTCTTGGAGAAGAGCTCTCTGCTGTCGCAATGTCACTAATGATCGGAAAGTACTTTGTATGACTCTTTCCCCCTCATACATCTATATTCCTTTCCAAATTCTACTAATCTTAGCAGCTCTAGCCATGAATTATAACATTCTGTTTTTTTCTTGTATTTTTTTCAACTCCCAAATAGCTGCACCATGACCTTCGCTTACTTCCAACTATATAAACCAATTTCTTTGGGCTTATTATCCCTTCTCCCATATGTCAAATTTCAAAGGTTGCACGTTGTTCCTTCAACTTTTTTCATTTGTTCTTCAAATTTCCCTTCTCCTACAAATTCTAAATTTTAATTGAAAGTTCACTTTTTTTTTTTTTTTTGTAGGTACCGGGGGTCAACCTCAGGACCTCGCGTGCCAGCAGGCGCCCGTGCCGCTGAGCGATATCACCGGCCCCTTTTTCGTATGTGGGTTCCGGGAGTCGAACTCGGGCCCTCGCGCTTGCTAGGCAGGCGCTTACGCTGCTGAGCCATCTCACCGGCCCAAGTTCACATCTTTTTATCATCTAGCAAGTTTTAATTTCCTTCTCAGGGTGTCAGTATCTCGCCCTCCTCATCCCAAGCCTCAGGGTGTACTTAGGCATGTTCATTTCTGTCTCTCTCCAGCGCTCTTTCCTGGGTGAGGCTCCACAAGAGAGGGCTCAGCTTAAGAGATGGCAGTAGGGACAGACTGAGAAGGAAATGCAGATGCTTTCATTTACGTGGCTGCTGCACCCGGAACACCATGAAAGAAAGTTGTTGGGAGATACTTCTGAAGGGGCTCTCATTATTTCTCCCCTGCGGACTGGAAGAAACTTGGGTTATAGTTCCTGCATCTTTCGTAAGTGTATATCTGGCAAGTTAAGGGTGTCTGATTTATGTCTAGAAAGCTGGACTCACACCATTCAGGATGTGAAAATCTGGGGGGAAAATTATACCCTTATTGCTTGGAGTGCTTTTCTGGGCTGTAATTTCTAGGACCTGGATCTTTACGGGTGCGTTAATGCTGTTGCTTGCAGGCAGGGAGCAGATGGAAAATAAATATACTCAAGGGCTCCAAGGCTATTACTGATCGGGAGGCAGGTAGGCAATAGGAAGTAAATACAGTGAAACAGTGGGAGAAAGATACTTACCTTCGGTCTCCTGGGCAACAAGTCAGGACCTGCCAGATGGCTGGTCCCAGGGCTTCTGTGTGGGGCAGCCCTACCCAGTGGCTTGTAGAACATTCTAGCCATATTTGGATGGACTCTGAGCAGCTGCATCTTACAGACCTGACAGTCAGTTTCCTCAGGCCTGAGAGCTGCAAGAGGCAGAGCTGGTGGAAGCAATGGCAGTTGGCAGCGGTGATATCCAAGCAGCTCTTTAGAAAGTGCTTTTTCTGCCAGAGTCAGCGGGGAATGCTGTAAAAGCCTGCGAGGGACCCAGCATGATATCAAGAAGACTCACTGACACAAATGAAGAAACTGAAGCTCAAAGAGCTTGAAATCTCCCAAAGCCATGTACCCAGTTCTCCCACACTTCCCAGGGCGCAATAGCTTGAGGATAGGATTGGATCCCAGTAACACTTCCTAAGCAGTATTTTGTTCCTCTTCGCTCGCTAAATTTTGGGAATTTCTGGTGTCCTGTTGGGGACCACAAATTCATAATGGCTACTTTTACATACTTCCCTAAGGGATGAACAGAGGCTTGGGATTTTTAGTATTACCCTTTTGAGATTTCCCATTATCTTATTAGGGGTGGGCCAGCCTCTCCCACCCACTAAGGCTAAGGCTAAGGCTAAGGCTAAGGCTAAGGCTAAGGCTAAGGCTAAGGCTAAGGCTAAGGCTATGACTAAGGCTAAGACTACGACTAAGACTAAGACTAAGACTACTAAGAAAAAAGGATGCTGCAGGACAAGATCCTTCTTAGCATAAGACCACCTCCGCCCTGAGTCATCTGATAATCCCCTCCTCAATCAATAAATACCAAGGTTCTGGCTACCTCGTGCCCTTTTGTTCCTCGTGAACAGCTGGTCATCCTGGACCCCCGCTGTACCACCATTTTGTCTCTTGCTCTTTCTTTCTTTCTTTCTTTCTTTCTTTCTTTCTTTCTTTCTGCTGTGCACTGTAACACCTGGCAGGAGATTGCGGCTCACTGTAGGGGTCTCCGATAGTATCCTAAAATTCCTTCATAATAATATTAATAATAACAGTAATCATATTTTAAAAATAGTTACATCGTTTAAGCACTTACTATGCGCTATTTGAAACTTACAGTAATCTCAACGCTCAACAGGGATATTATTATTATGTTACAGATGAAAAAAATGTCCAGAGAGATTTAATAATTTCCCCAAGATACAGCTGGTAAGTGGTTGATCTACGATCATACACAATTCCAAAGTTGCATATTTGCATTAGGACAAATCAGGGACTAGGTTAAGGAATCCCCAGAGAGGTCCCCTTGTGCTCATAAGCATTTCCTTCTCTCCCAGGGAATGGCCCCACAGGGATGCTCTGAATCCTGGCCATGGTCATTGTTTCTATCTGTGGTGGCTCTGGCTGCTTCGTTCCTGTCCCTATTTCCACTGCTTATTATAGTGCGCTCTAGCAAGTCACCCCAGTGAAGGGAAGCACTGGGTGGACTACTTCCCCAGGAGGCACGGCCTGCTGCTCTGTTTTCTCATGCAGAAGTCATCGATAAAAGTCTTTCTACCTTTCTATGCACTTCTCTTCCTAAGAGCCTGGGCAGGAACCCAGGCAGGGTGGAAGGGCTCCAACTGGCATGGTCTCTCCAGCTATTTCTCATCTTTACGCAAATCATCTTGCACCTCGAGCCTTGCTCCCGTAGCACACTTCTTCGCCTTTCACCTAGACAGGAGCCAGCAGGCCAGACAGACACGACCAAGTGGGTCTAAACTCTCAGAATTATTTTGTCCTTAAGAGCCTTAAACTGGGAGAGCCATTATCTGTATTACTAGGATCATTAAATATTCTGTATGTCTCAGGTGTCCTTTTATTAAATTGTGCTTTTTTTTTTGAGGCAATTCATCTTTTCAATCCCATGCACAGCGTAGTGCTTACTATGCACTTTTAAAGTTTATAATATGAATGAGTATATGAATGAATGAATGAATGAATGAATGAATGAATGAATGAATGGATGGATGTAGGTAAATAAAATTGGGTGCTTCTAATTTCTTCTGATTTTAGATTATATTCTTACCAGAATCCTTTAGTAAGGCTCAAAGCTCCTTTCTGCCTTAGGGTGTTTGTACTTTCTGTTTTCTTCCACCAGAATATTCTTCTGTGGAGTTTTGGGTGGCTTTGCCTTCCCTTCATTCAAATCCAGTTAAACTCCTCAGAGAAACCTTCCTTCACATCTCCACTGAAAATATACCACCAAAGTTTTCCACCACCTCATCCTGATTTATTTTTCTTAGTACACCTATTGAATGTTTGCTTATTGTCTCTTTTGCTCACTAAATATGTGAAATTGAGGCCTTTGTCTCCAGTGCCCTGAATAGTTACTGGCAGGTAGTAGGAGCTCAGTAAATACATGCTGAAGGGATAAATAAAGCCGAGAAAAGCACCCTAAAAATGGTGTGTGTCCCATGCTCAGGTGCCCTGTCTTTGCCAGGCTCTTATGTAGTGAAGCCTTTCAAAGTTCCAAAGTCTGATAACATCAAAAATGTTGACTCTTCAAAAAAGTTAATTGTTTATTGATCTCTCCTGGAAAATGTGCATCAAGAGCTATAAACTCTTAGTTGAGTCCATTATTTCCTGGTATTTACAGCTGGACAGCCTCATGATGAATGAACTTATATTAAGAACTTTGTTTATCTGCTATCATTGAGGAGTAAGTAGATTTTGGGGCAATGTAAACAAAAATACTCTTACTTGAACTATTTTGTTGATATGAAAATACTTAATAGTTTTTGCTTCTGGCCATACAGAGTCATAATGATTATCTTTTTGTCTGAAAGAAGTGAAAAACAGGACAAAACTTATGACACGGTGGTTCTCAAGATATTGGATACGAGCTGCTGAAAGACATTGATCTCTGTGTTTGGTGAGCAAACAAGGCGAGCCCCATGGTTTCCTCAACTTATTATCTGGAGAGAGCTTCTAGGCTGTGGTGTAGGGAAGGGAAGCCAGGGCAGAGCTCCACAATCTCCCTGTGTTTGGGGGCTTGGGCTAGAAGTCTAGGTAAGCCCAATGATTAGAGTTCAAAGACCAAGCCCTGATCAATTCAGGCATGTGTAGAACCACCTGAATCCCAGAGAGAAACACTCAAAATGATGAGGGGGACCCCTCACTCTGGCTTATGTAACAAAGAGAATGGAGATTGTTCTTAGCAGCAGAGGTGGGGTACATTGTAACTCCCAGGGCTGAGTGAGGAAAGCCAAATAAAATGTGTACATAATGTATGATTCCATTTATAGGAAATGATAGAAAATTAAAACTAATGTATAATGACAGAAAACAGATGAGTAGTTGCCTAGGGACTGGTTGCGGGGCAGAGAGATGCAGGAGGAAGGATTACAGAGGGAGGGGAGTAATCTTTTGGAGGTAATGGGTATATTCATTATCTTAATCATGGTGATGGTTTTACAGGTATATACATATATCACCCCCAAGCAACTTTGTATGTATTTTATTATATGTTAATTATATGTCAACGAAGCTGATAAAAATATGTAACAAATGTCCACTAAAATCTTTCAAACATTTCCTTCATCTCTCATTTCTTAAAGGAGTCAATAGAACATGATTTAATACTTTCTGAGTAGCTCTGGATCATCAGTTTGAATGTGGATTATTAGGCTGCCTCAAAATGAACTCAGAGGAATATAAGTGATTGAGTCCAGACTTGGGGTGTTGGTCTACCCTTCAAATTCTTCTAGCCTCACTCTCTGTTGTCAGCTTTCACGACCTCTTGCCCATAGCCTGGCCTCCTCCCAGCTGAAACTTTGCATCAGGCAACACTGGCCTCAAGTGCATTACCAAGCCCTTCCACGGACTAAAGCTCGGAAGCCAGCTCAGCGGGGCTCTTACGACCCTTACTGTCCAGGACTAAGAAGCTCTCACTTGCTCAGCTTCCTCGGGCTACTCCCAACCTTCTCTCCTTCATTTTCAAGATTGACACTAGCAGGTGGGATGAGTATTGCTTTTCAAAGGCATGGCCAGTAAGTGTTCTCTGTTCAGCAAATGAATGAATGAAAAGGAGCTGAAGTATTTTATAACCTGACTTATACAACTGTCTTTTTTATCATGATCCGCTGATCTGTTTATGCCCATGGGTTAGGACTCTGTGGGATCCCGCTGCTGCTCACGGTGGAGTGGGCATTAGACACCAGTGCTCCGAGGTGTTAGTCCCCTTGCACCGTGAGCATCTGGGTCCCGGAGGTGACAGGAACAGCAGTGTGATTGCTGTGGACAACGGCGTGAACTTTGTTCTGGTGTCAGCTCTAGAAAATGGCAGTTGGAATAATTTTTTGGCCAGGCAGAAAGCTTGCGTATTTTCAGATTCCTTTTCTCCTCTTCGTCATCCTAAAGGTCTGAAGTTACTTCAGCGCCTCTTTTACCGTTTATTTTGAACGCAGCAAGGATTTCTCCACAGCTTTGCTGTTGACAGCCTCTCACTGCACTTTTCTGAGAACGAGCATGCAAATGATGTATTTAATGTCTGGCTAAGCCATTGATTTGGGCATGTGGTACTTGCTGGAACATTGTGTCCTGAATAAAACAAAAAGCACTAAAATGTAATCTCAGAAATGGAATATTTTAATGGTCGTGAACAAGGAAGCACAGTCCGATTATTTTTGTCCCCTGGAGTATATAGAATGTATAAATCTACATCTGGAGGGTTAGTACTTGACTTGAAGGAGTGTTATGTTTTAGAGAAATTCCTTTTAAGAATAAATAGAGAATATAAATAATGACCTCTGAAAAATTGCTTGCTTAAAATTGCCATAAAAGGTGTCATATATAGGCAAGTAAGAGACATTTCTTGACATCTATCATTGAAATATTGGTGTTCAAAAATGAATCGCTGTAATAGAAATAAATTTGGTTTTGCTACTGTTCTAATAAAAATACACTGAAATAATAATCCTTCTGAGGTTGATAGCTTATTTAACCTTTTTATGTTACGCTGTGGAAAATTATTGTTCTGTTGTATTCATTAATTTAACTTAAGAGTCTGTGTCCAAAGGCTTAATTTTGTGATACTAAGTTCTTTTTTCTCGCTGGGATAAATTGCAGCGTTGGCCTTTATCTCCCCTGCCTGCTGCGTCCAGGTCTGTCGTGGTGTGAATCTCCAGTCCTCTTCACTCCTGTGGCCGGAGTATATTTTCTCTGCCCTGTGACATTGTGTTTGAAAAGAATAGAGCGGAAGTGACTGTGTGGAAGTTCGGGGCCTCGGTCTCATGTGATTCTGCCTCTCTTTGGTTCTGCCGCTGCCGTGGGAGAATGCGCCTAACCTCACCAGCCCATGAGAGGAGGAGGATGAGGAGCCTGTGCAGCACACCTTTCCACCGAGCCCAGGCCGTGCCACATGCAGAAGTGCAAATTAAGATATAGTGCATGGCACTGAGATGTTGTGGTTATTTGTTACACAGCAGTATTGTAGCAATATCTAACCAACACATCCACAGACAGAACTAATTTCAGTGATATTACCAAAAATGCTTAGTCACAGTGAGTTTTCTAAACATTTGTAGCGAAGTGTTTTGTTTGCTTTTGGTTGCGGATTAGGATCTTAGGTTAAAAATAACCATGACATCAATTTCTTAGAAATAAAGAAGTTAGACCATGATATGATTAAATGAAATTAATATGGAAAGCCTCTTTTATACAGTGCTTGTTACCTAGTAGGCATTCAGTAAGAATTTGCTTAATGTATTAATAAACGAATGAGTAGAGCTTCTTCCTTTTTTCTCCCTTTGCTAATTTACAAAAAGAAAAGGCAAAACATTTAAAGAAGAATTTTCAAATAGGAGATCAACCAGAAATAATTCTTGAATCATTGTTTTAGGTCAGTAGTTCTCAACTGGATGTGATTTTGTATCCCCCCCTCCCCCGCCAAAAAATAAGGCAATGCCTGAGGACATTTTTGGCTGTCATAATGTGTGTGTGTGTGTAGGGTAGGTAATGGTATCTGTTAGGTAGAGGCCAGCAGTATTTCTAAACATCCTACAACGAACAAGATAGGCTCCCATAATGAATATTTATTTAATCCAAATAATGGTTGCGCATCCTTTGATTGTTTTGGTATCCTTTTGCTTGCAGGTTCCTAACTCTCTCATTTCTTTTTGCCTTCTCTGGGCAGTCTCCAAAGACTGCTTCGATTTGCCCTTTGTCTTTTTCTTCTCTAGTTTTTCCAGGACTGCCTTCTCTTCAGTTTCTTCCCTGCAGTCAGTACACTTATCTAGCAGAACTCTCTTTCCCTATTTTGACACATAAGATGGACTTTCTCTTCCTGTGAGCTCTTTTAACTTAGTTCCTTCTTGTCTTCCACTCAGTTTTTCTGCACACACTCTTTCCCCCAGCTCTGCAAAGACTTGTGACGGAAGATCTAGATGTCGTACTGCTTTAAATTGATGTCTTTTTTCTTAATAACAGATACCTTAAAGTTCATAGTATTGCTTGTTTTCTAGTTATGGTTACAGTGTGGGATTATTGTTGACTTGCATGGCTTTGGGGGGATATATGGAAAGATTCAGATTTAGGTAGCCACTGTTATCTCAGCTATCCAGAAATGATGTCATTCCTCTTTTAACTTTGCTTACAGTATCCTAATGGTATAGAAGTTTTGCACTTTTACCTAGTTAACATTTTTTTTTTTTTTTTTTTTTTGGTGGTGCCAAGGATGGAACTCAGGGCTTTGTGTATGTTAGGCATGCGCTTTACTACAGAACTATGCCTCCAGCCCCTCATCTTTTTTAATTGCTTATGCACTTTTGTCATGCTTAAGAAATATTTCCCCTCTTTAAGATTATAAAAATGTAACCTCATAATTTTTCCATTATGGTTTTTTTAAACAACAAAACTTTTAAAATCTAAGTATATTTATGTTGTTGGACATAGGAATTTCATTTAAAGTTTTATAGATAGTTGTTTTAAAAATAATATATTGTTTCATAGCATTTGGGGGTGTTCCCCAAATTCTTAGTATAAAGAAAGATTGAGGCATTTGTAAAGGGCATTTATAAAGGTTTTTGAAGTAAAAATTTCTTGAAAGCAGGAGCGAAAAAGTATGATACTCATTTCTGAATCAGAGTTAAATAGTCTGAGAGCAATGTTACTCAGAAATGTACCCTCTTTTATACATACATTTGAGTCCATTTGTAACCTGCACCAACTTTGAGTAACTGTCTAAAATAAAAATCTTCAAAAATTAGTAAATGAATGGGCTTGATATATTCAACCAGGAATGGAAAATACATCTTGATTCACGTGCTGGCTCTAATTAGCTGATAATGGCTCCCTGGAACACTGAGTTAAGGAAGGTTCTGAGGCCATTCTTGAAGTCACTGGAAAGAAGGATATGATGGGTACTGATGGTGAGGAGCCAGGTGGACGTCAGTGGAGGTATTATGAATGCAACACCTTTGCTTCCTCCATGAGCACTTTTTGTCTGGATCATCATGGCCTAGGATGGGTTTGGCATATGAGAAAGCTTGCACACAGGAGCTAGGCTATCTGGATTTGAATCCCGGCTCTGTCACTTACTAATTTTTAATCTTGGGTAAATTACGTAGGCTCACAGTATCTCCCTTCTTTATTTGTGAATTGCAGATAATAATACCTACCATATAAAATCGTTGTAAAGAAAAATGACTACAGGCAATCTATAAAATGTTTAGAATACTCTCTGGTTTATTATAAGTATAGTTTATTATTGTCATTAGTATTCATATTATTGATACTAAATAGATATCTCGGAATGAATATATTCAACTGTTTTATTACAATATGTCTTTTGTGCACAGGAAATTGTGGTCATGTTTTGAACCTGTTAATCATGTTTTTGGTAAGCTCAGCTATACAGTACTTAATAAGAGAATCATATCCAAGGTATTATTATGTTCTGTTTAGTATCAACAACAGAATCATATGCCGGGTATCACTATGTTCTATTTAGTAGCTACCGACCCAAATTACAGAAAAGTTAAATCATCTTTTGGTAATAGCCTTGCAAATCTGGATCTACATACTATATAGTGTGACCCATTTCCTTACCAAAATAAAAAAATGTTAGAGGGGAATGATTATGAGGTGTTACTAGCCCCTTAGAAGGAAGCTATTAAATACAGGAGCATAATATCATTAAAGGTGGACTGGAATATTCTGAATCTTTGACATTTATTTCCATAGTTGAATCTATATATTCAACTAATACATTTCAAAGGGAATTAGTTCTAATAATTACAGAAATCTTATTTAAGGATGTTACATTTAAACCACACAGCAGATGCTATAGGTGAGCAAATGAACTTGAAGCCTATTCTTGGGAAGAGGTTTTAAAAACTAAGGAGAGAGTGTTTCGATTTGTTTATGTACATTTACTGCAAGGAAAAAGGCAAGCAATTATCAATAGTACAGTTGGGGAAATGTATTGGATTTGAGCTTTCTTTTAAACAAGTCTGCGTATTGTGTTTTGGATCACTTCCTAAAGTCAATAGTCATCGACCTGAAAGGACCTCTTTGAGATCTAAAAGGATACCTATCCAAGGACAGAACATTCAGGGAGACTATGTGTTTTAAAATTCTTCCTTAAAATAGACTTCTCTTTAAAAATAATCGTTGTTATTTTTCAGGAACCAAATCACATGTGTAACTGTGTTTGGATTTCCTATTGGAAAATTTAAAGAACATGACTGATGCGATCTATGCCCAGTGTATGAATTGCAGACCAGCAGCCCCACCTGGAGCTTGTTAGAAATGCAGACTCTCAGGCCTGACCTCAGAGCTCCTGCGTCAGTCTGCATTTGATCCAGGTCCCCCGGAGATGTATAAATGCACTAAAAGTTCCAACAGCGCTGCTGTAGGTTGTTGGACAATCTAATGAGCGGAGAGAGACTTTCGCTAAGCACCTGTGAGGAGAGGTAGTCAATTATACAGTGTAGACTGGTAGTCACTTAGATAAATACAAGTTGGATAATGCAGCAATAAAATGCTTGCTCAAATGGCATGTTGACTGTGAGAAGAAAGTTAGCCGACAGAATTCAAATACAGAAAGGCAGCTTCTGATCTCTGTAGGTCCTGCTGCTCCTGCCCCGTTACTTATATAGTTAGAAAGGTATTGTTTCTAACGTCTGCTTTTATGGCCAGATAAACACTGAACAGAGACCCCGATCTGTTTAGTGAGGAAGGAGTTGGATTTTCATGGGGGAAAGTTATCTAATTACAGGGTCACTAAATTCACAGCATTCACTTTTCAGCTTCCTATGGAGAGTGAGATTAGGAAACATCAGGGAAGGGGGAAGGGCAAGTCATGGCTGCTGAAAGAAGTCTGCAATCATTGGCTAATTTAAAACAAAACAGGGCCAGTGAGATAGCTCAGCAGCATAAGCGCCTGCCTGGCAAGCGCAAGGGCCCGAGTTCGACTCCCGGAACCCACATACGAAAAAGGGGCCGGTGATATCGCTCAGCGGCACCAGCACCTGCTGGCGCGCGAGGTCCTGAGGTCGACCCCCGGTACCCACAAAAAATATAAAAATAAAAATAAAACAAAACAGCCACATGTCCATCCCACACACGATCATGAGGTGGCCTGCTGCAGATGCTTCTGTCACAGCTGATATCCAAGAATATTTATCCTCTCTTCCCTGGGTTTGGAGCACCAGCAGACTTAAAGCCCCTTTTCCTATGGCTTGCCACGAAGCACTGGTGACAGATGGTCTCCCTCCTCCTGGAGACAGCACAGTAATGAGATTTGACCACCGCTTCTGGTTAGAGACCCAGGACTGAGACTGCACGAGTGACTCTGCTGACCCCAGTAAACTGATTTTTATTGACGGTCTGTTGACATAACAAACTAAGAGTTTGTGATTTAAGCAGGTGTCTAAGCCCTTAGATAAATAAGGTGTTTTCTAATAGTACTTCTTTGTAATTCATCTTAAACATGCCCACTGCTTCCCTGGAAGCTCTCTCATTGTGTTATTTACAAAAGGGCTCTGTCTAAAAAATAATGTGTGTGTAATTTTTTAACCACCCTTCCCCCTCCACCAGCAAAGCTCAGCAACGTATGAAACCTGGGTGCCATAATTGAGTTTTCAATTTTAGTGTTGTTGGGAGATGGAAATAAAAGGGTTACATCAGAATCCATCTAGAAGCATTCTAGTCGAAATCAGACTACTCTGGCGAGGAACAGTTGTTGCCTTGGTGAGCTTTATTGCCATTTGCAGATGCGACTTGCTCTAGCCAACCTACCACCAGGGACGCATAATGGGAGCCCCATATTCAAGCCTCTCTTGGAAGAAAATCCATAAAAGAGCAGAGACGTGAGCCCTGCAGTAAATTCTAGAGGCATTTGTGCCGGAGCCACGAAATGATACCAATAACTCCTTAGCTGCATTAAGGGGACAATAAAGGGAATACACCAGCTTTTTTTTTTAATGTATTAGGGCCATTTTTTTAATCAAAACTCATCAAAGACACAATAGAGCATACAACAACAGCAGTTTACCCTCTGCATTTCATTCATTTCAGACTTTATCTTGAATTCTACTTTTATCTTGCCACTTTTAGCCCGTTGTTTGAAACAACCTTGATGATTGGTTCAGCGATACTCAAGGGCCTCTACGTGGGTGGGTCCACACTTGTTCTCACCCTTAAAAAGTAGCTTCCCTTGATCTTGTCCTGTTCTTCTTGGTTACTTAGCCGAATCATCTGTCAGCTCAGCTAGGTTGAGTTGCACACCTACTGTGTGTTGAGTATCACAGAGAGCATGAGGACTGAGGAGTCTGTCAGCCTTCGTCCTCAAAGGAGCTCAGTACACTTTTGGAGATGTGCAGGATGAAACAAGGAGGCTCAGTTGGGTTAAATGCTAAGACCTTTCAGGAGGGGGAACACAGGAAGGCAGGAGTAGTTAGCAAGGGTGTCTGGGGAGAAGGGGGCCTGAGCTGGGCTCTGCAAGGAGGCGGAGAGCACGGGCTAATGGGTGCATGGCGGGTGCTGCTGTCCGAAGGCAGGGCTGTCTGAGCAGAAGCTTCGCGTTTGACATGGGAGGGAAAACTTGAGTAGATTGGGGTGGGGCACAAGGCGGAGAAAACAGTAAAGAAACACGTCATCTGGAGAAGATGAAATGAGTCACACAAGCAAATTGGTGGCGCCTCCAAAGTGGGAGACAGTAAGGGGAATGGCAGTGAGGAGAGAGGGTAAGGGCCACCCAAAGAGACACTGGAAAGGGTTTGGAACCTCCACCCCACTCCAGATGTTCTTCAGTTACTGCCTTCCTGCCTGGTGTTTCTCAGGGTGTGCTCTTTGAACCACTTACATTGGATTTTTTTAAAAGGCAGATTTCTGGCTTCTACCCTGGAGCCACTATGGACTTTTAGTAATTCTCCATGTATTTTACATATGAGGAAACTGAGGCACAAGGAGGCTAAGTAACCTGCCCAGTTGTTGCAAAGCTGGGGTTTGTGCTGTGCCTCTGACATCCACTCTGTTTTTCTTTGGTTGTTTCTGTTTTCATTTCCTCTCACTGCTGGATGGAGAAGCACAGCCGGCAACATCTGTGTGATGGTGGCGTTGATATTTTTACCTTTTAAAAAATGTTTTCTTTTTTGTTTGTGTTTTCCTTGTGGGACAAACAACATACTAACAGTAAGGGGAGTGAAAAGAAAGCCATCTGTGTTTCCTCTTGGGGACTGTTTTCATTGGTAATGTTTCTGCCTGGCTGGGAGAGAGGATACAAAAGTGACACATGTCCAGGTGCAAGGTTTCAGTTTTGTTTTCACTTTTTAAAAGAAGTTTTCTTTTTTTCCTATGGATTTTGAGGTGCCAATCAATGAGAGGGAAGAAGCTTGACCTCCTCGTCCTTTTTCCACCTTCCCACTTACTGGAAGTGGCAATTAGTCCAGCAATAGCCCTGGACAGAGAGATGAAAGCCGCCTGCTGAGGAAGGCGGCATCTCTCGGGCAGCCCCGACCACCTATTGTACTTCTGGGCTATTATGTAGGAATCAACATTGTCCTTTTCTTTTTCTTTCTCTTGTTTTTGTTTTTGTTTTTGGCAACGATGAGAATTGAACCCAGGGCCTTTGCACTGAGCTACATCCTCAGCCCCCCTGTTTAAAAAAATTTTTTTTCTTTTTTGAGACAGGATCTTGCTAAGTTACTAAGTTGCCCGGGCTGGGCTCCAACTTGCAATTCTCCTGCCTCAACATCTGTCTTATTTAAAAGCCGCAGCAACAGAATCATAGGTCGTTATGAATGTGGTTTCTGGAACCTGTCCACCTAAGTTCAGTCCCAGCTCCACCACTTGCTACCTAGGCAAGCTATTTAAACCTCTCTGTGCCTCAGTTTACACATTTACTGTGGGTTTGATACAGTCCTTTTTCTCCCAGGATTGTTGGGAACATCACACAAAATGTTTAGAATAGTGCTTAGCATATAGTAATCACTCAGTAGATGTAATTATTATCACAGGGATTTAATATTTAAAGATAATTATTAGACACCAAAGAAGTAGAATGATGACTAAACATAAACCTGGCTCTGAGGGATATGAGGCAATCTGTGTGGTAGAGAAGTCAGAGGAAGAAAGTGGTCTGGGATCAGCGGTAGATCTGCAATAAAAAGAAAGTCGGTGCCAAAGGAGGTATGAATCTCTGTTTTGTGTAATAAACAACCTATAAAAAGGCCTCCGGAAAAGGCAGACTATTCGTTTACTTTCAGACTCCAGAGTGAGCAAAGGCAAAGGCAAAGGCCAGCGTGAACGCACTCTGGAGCCACCAGTGTGCAAGTACGTAAGCTACATTGCTGTCGCCCTGGGACAATGAGACGCAGTGAGAGGTGCTGGCCTGGCAGAGGATGGGACCTGGGCTCCCGGCTCTGTCACAGACAAGCTACATGTTTTCTCTGGCTTCAGTTTCCCCATGTACAGGAGAGGGTTTAGTTTCAAGTCCGGATTCTCAGGTCAGCACTGCCTGGAGGAATTCTTCGGATTTAAATAGAAATCATCACGAATCTTCAGTGTCCATTTCTAATACAATAGACAGATACATCTTGATACACCAGCCCTCCTCTTCAGAGCCTGATGTAGCTACCCGGGTGAAGACATCCACCTCAGCGTGGATCCTGGTTCAACCATTCTTTCATTCCGTACACATTTATGTGCCATCTCCATGGCGGGAACTAGGTACACAGTGATGAATCAGTCACAGAATCTGCCTCCTGGCACTCACAGTATCCTGGCCTGGACAACCAGCACACAAGGGAGCCAAGGACAGAATACATAGTTATACAATCGGGCGAGGCACTATGAGGGAAAGCCCAGGGCTTCACTTGGTAGGTAGGCACTCGGAGACTTCTGAGGCATCAGGCGCTCATCTACAGGTGGGAAGGAACCAACAGCTTGAAGAGATGGTGGCAAAACAGCGAAAAGGATCCAAGTGTTGGGATCCCAGGCGAAGTGAAAATTGCTCACTGCCAATTTTAGTTTAAAGACAAAGTATGGAGTTAATATTTCATGTTTGTACCACGAACATTGAACCATAAATATTTTTCTAATACATTTTTTTTTCTCTTTATGTGGGTACCGGGAACCGAACTCAGGACCTCACGCTTGCCAGGCAGGCGCTTATGCCACTGAGCTATCTCACCAGCCCTCTAATACATTTTTGAAAAGCAAAGCAAAGCCACATATAAAAATGAAAGAAATAAACATGTGCACTATTGGAAAAGTTGGAAAACAAAGGTATGACAGAAAGAAAGAAGCCCCCTTCTTATTCTACTTATTCTCCTTGTCAGATACTGTAGCCACATCCATCTCTGCATCTATGTTTATGTTGCTATCTATAAAGTCTATATCTATATCCACATCTATTCCATTTTCATTTCCATATCTATATCTATCTCCAAGGAGGCATATAACTTGCATTATTTTACAACTTGCTCTTCGACTTGTGAAACAAGTCCCAGGCAGCCTATCATTTCAACTGTAAATATTTCAGAATACACACATCTTTTTCCTAGGGGTGTTCATACTGCATTTGAGACGGTGAGGGAAGTGACCATAATGTCAGTATCAGTCATTGCATTTGGGCCACCGAGAATAATTGGGCCAGCAGTTCTTAATCTATCAGCGTTCTAGCAAAAGCAACGACAACCATTAACAATTGTATAATGACTCCAACTTTTTCACCTTTCGTCTCATTTTATTCTGTTAGGAAACATTTTTATTCCTATTTTATGGGCAAGGAAATGGAAGCTTAGAGAAATGACACAGACTTTCTCAAGTCCATGGAACTGGTGACCACTCACACATTATGAGACTAGGTCTGAAGTTGGAGCACCTTGGTGCCCTCCGTATATTGAGACATGCCTGATGCACCTGAATGGCAGTTAGCAAAATGCTTTGAGATGTTAATTGGATATTAATTAGTGATTTGAAGTGTTCTATCTCTAAATCAAAGCAGATAAGACCCAAGTAAGTATCTGATGATTCATTCAGTTAGGATTCCACTTTTAAGAACTTACCGCCACATGCACAATATGAATAATTAATTATTCCTGCCAAAAGTATAAATATGCCTTTAAATTCTAGGAAAGCTTGCATACCAGTGGAGCTGCTGTGAATGTTTGGTGTTTTTTGTAAAGTAACGAACATGTTCAATTTGAATACAAATTTCCAGCTTCAAGTAATATTGTTAAGTATGAACAAAGAGACGTGCGAATTAGAGGAGGGTATACAACAATGGAGATGTCTCCTCTCCAGCAGGATAAATCAAGCCCTCCTTGTTATTCTAGTCGGCTGGAGCGAACAGATTCCTTGGATGCGTTTTGAATAGCTCATCTAAAATGGCTCGAGGCAAGTGGGCATTTGAGGTTTTACAAACAACCTTCTGGCTTCTACAGATCATTCTTATGCGCACAAGGTACCTTGACAGCCTGACGGACACGCGTGAGTTTTGCTGGGGATTAAAATGGTCGTTTTTGTATGCTATGAAATGGCTTCTATCTGGGTTGCCAGACTTTTACAGACACAGAAAAGCAAATATTTTTTAACTTAGAAATATTCCATGATACCCCCGGTAATAATAATGGTGAACATTTCCCTCGTATTTTGGAGTTCACCAGGAGCCTTTAATTATCTTACTAATAGCAACTCTTTGAATTTGGCACTATTTTCACTCTTATTTTCTAGAGGAGGCAACTGAGATGAAGAGATACTCAGCGACTAGAAACTACATCTTTCAAACACAGGTTCCTGTGTTTTCTTCTCTAGCAATTTCTGCCTTGCATACTCAACAATTATAATGAAGAGTATGATTTCCCTCCTCAGTCCAGGGTAATGTCTCTCTTTGATGATGAGGGTTATTTGTTATCTTCTAAAGCTCCTGCCTCTGTGGAGGGGGATGGCACAAGGCCCGTGGATGTCCAGGGGCTATAGAGGTGTCAAAATGTTGCTTGGAACTCTGGCCAGGACAGGTCCTCTTGTGGCTACAAGCACACTGCTCCTCCAAGGCACAAAAACCAAGATCCCCACCTCCCTCTGGAGCCTTGAGCTTTCCTGCGCCTTAGTAGTTCTGAGGCAGGAGACTAGGGCGTGGCAAAGCTGGCAAGGGAAGTAGGCCTGACCTGTTAATTTCAAAATTCTAGGATGCATGCACAGAACAGTTACCCAATCAGTGCCGTCTCCAGTTTCCCCAGTGAGAGCTCTTCCCAGCTTTCTATAGGGCATCCTAGAGCCGAAGCCAGCATGAGAGATACGAAAGGACAGTTGACACTGGCTCTTTCACTGTGGCCAGCTGTCACCCTGTAGAGCGTACTTGTTCTCCTACTTTTACTTAGCCCATACCGTGCTCAGCAGAGCATGTTTTTTTTATTTTTTTAACCTTTAATAAATGTAAAATCTTGCTACCTTTTGTGCCTGTCATGACCAATTCTTTGCTCAGGACAGAAGGAACCTAAAAACCACCTCCAAAAGGAGCCTCCAGCGCCCTAAACCCCATAAATTCTCAAAAGGTGGTCTTGAAGCAGTTGCAAGGGCTGGGCTAGAGCATGGAGCATGCCCAGGGGAGAGACAAATGAAGTGTCTCCAAAGTATGTGTTACTATTTTTCAAGTAAATGAGCTTGCTCTCTGGGCTTCATTAAAATAGAAATTAATTTTAGAGCAAGGCTGAATGCTTAGTAGGCTTTTGCAGTGATATATTTTTGTAACCCGAAGTTGTGAAGACGGCTACCACTGTCACATGGGAAACGGCAGAAATGTTTGAGTGAAAATCTCCTCTTGCAAAGAAGGTGGGACAACCACTGGCTTCCAGAGGAGCAGGGCACTCCGTGTTGCTTAAAGCCAGGATGTCTCCTCTTGCCAATAGAGATTCTTGCTCTCTGAGGCAGGGACCACAGGAGCCTCAGAGCTCAGCTAGTCAGACTCATGCTTTCCTGGGTGCAGACCCCAAAAGCAGGAGAGGTGAGGTGGCCCGCCAAGGTCACACACAGTGAAGGCAGCCAGAGCCGGGTCTGAATCCTTTGAGTTCAGACTCTGCTAAGTACCCACCCTGCTGAGTGCTTACTCTGCAGAGTACCCACCCCGATAAATACCCATTCTGCTTAGTACTCTCATGATTACCCAATTTGACGAGAACCCATTTTACTGCCATTGTTAGTAGCCCTTCAGTGTAATGGCCTAATTACTATATATGAATTAGTTATCACAGCAGTGCTGTGAAGTAAATGGTGTCAGTCACCTTGTTGGGTGGAGAAAGCTAAGACATTAAGTACTGTATTTAGTACCCAGAGTCATACATCTGATACCTACGAGTTGAACTATACCCCAGGGACACATCAAAGCCATGTTTTAAACTACTGCACTGTACAAATGTATCAGATCATATGATACATCCTGTTTTATAATTTGCTTTTTTTTCCACTTAGAAAGATACCATAAAATAATGTTTCCTTATAAATTCACCCCATGATTTAAAATTGATTGTACATGTTATACTCTATTATGAGTAGCTTCCTTATCATTTTCACTAATAGAAATAATGCTAAATTTTGCAGAAAATTCTTTGTTATTTATTTCCTTAGGGTAAGTTCCCAAAAGTGGAATTGCTTGGCTAAATGGCATGTATTAGAAAATCTTCTGCTATTTGTAGTAGTCTGCCTGCATTAACATCAAAACACCCTTGACTTCAACTATAGAAATTTATTTTCTCACAGTTCACGGGCTGGAAAGTTCAAGACCAAGGTTCCAGCAATGTTTAGTTTCTGATGAGGGCTCACTTCCTGGCTTGCACACTGCCTCTGTCCTCACATGGCCCTTTCTTTGTGTGTGCATGCACATGAATCTCTGGTGTCTTTTCCTCCTCGTACAAGGACACCAGTCTTATCAGATTAGAGCCTCACCCTTATGACTCATTTAATCTTAATTACTTGCTTCCATGGCCTATCTCCAAACACTGTGTCAGGAGCAAGGACTTCAACACATAACCTGGGGGAGGGGAACAACTCAGCCCTAGAAATGTGTATTCCAAACTGCCCTTCAGAAGGGGTGCACAGCTTGTGTGTCCCCCACTGGAGTGTGGAGAGTTTCCCCCCCACCCTGGCCAACACTGGGTATTAGCATTTAAAAATATTTGTCAGTTTGATGGGCTAAATCATAGTGTTTTCGTGGCTCTAACTGAATTCATTTTTCACATCTATGTACAGTTTTTCTTTTATGGATTTCCTACTCATTCCATTTTTCTATTTTTCTATTTGGTGTTTATCATTCCCCTACTCTGTAATATGTTACCAATTTTGTTTTGTTTTGTTTTGTTTTTGTGATACTGGGGATTGAACCTAGAGCCTTCACAATCAGCTACATCACCAACCCATTTTAAAATTTTTATTTCGAGACAAGGTCTCACTAAGTCACTAAATTTCCCAGACTGGTTTTTAATTTGTGATCCTCCTGTCCCAGCCTCCTGCAGTACTGGGGTCACAGTCATGAGCCACTGTGCCCAGCTTTGCAGGTCATTTGTACTTTTAAATTTTACTTATGAGTATAATCTCATTCATTTTGTTGTGGTTTATTTATTTGATAATATTATTCTTTAAAATCTGATTTATAATTACCAACATTTATTTCCTCTATTTTATATGGAAAAGTTTATTGCAGCAAACCTAAAAAAAATGGATAAGCAGAAAAAAAAAAGCAAGAAAGAAAAACAATTACTTAGTTGTAATCCCTATAAACATTTTTAGGTATAGCCCTCAGGTATCTCCTTCCAGACTTCCCGTGCAAACATGTAACTATATTAAAATTTTGCAAATACTCATACTTGTATCAAAGCCAGTTTGTGCACTATCCCAGGTCTGCTGGGTCTTGCTTCCCCTTGCCTTTCTGATGGAGCTGCCCTGGTAATCCCAGCTACCAGCCCTGACCCTGCAAGGAGACGTGCTATACCTGTCCTCAGGCTGGATTGGACCCCCGGAGTGTGTGGCACGTCCAGTGGCTGCCTGGAGAGGCAACCCGGCCAGACAGGTGGGAGAGGCTAATGCCTGTGGGGTAGAATGTGACAGTGAGAGGCAGAAGATGGGAAGGGCCCAGCAGGTAAATTATTCCTCTTTCCCCCACCTCATGAACTTTCCTGACAAGTAGGTTACGTATGGTGCTACCTCTCCGGCCACATTTTGTTCGTGCAATCAGCTGGGTCGTTTTACTAACGCACCACAAGACATGTACTCTGCTTCCTTCCCCGCCTCATTCCGCTGTTCCTTCACCCATGGCTCCCTAAGATGGCACCTCCGACAGAGCAGCAGCACTAGAGCTTTTGCCTCAAACTCTATACATTAGGTAATTTTAGCTTGTGTTTTTATCCCAGGAGGGCAAATAGGTTTGTTTAACCTTATACATTAACTCCGATTGATTGGTTGTGGCTATCTTGAGTGTTGTACTGAGAAAGATTTAGAAGCTCTGCTCTAAGCTAGCTGGGAAGAATCGTGATTGACAGGCAGTGTCTGCCATGCCTGTTTGGAATGCCCTTGGCAGTGATAGATTACAGATGCCACACTGACCTCCTAAAAGGTTATCCAAGTTTATATGGCAAGAGATGTATTTGTCCCACACCTGACATTGGATGTTATCATTTTTTAAGAAATTATTTTCTGCTTTGATAGGTAAAAGTCAACTATCTTATTTTAATTTCAATTTCTTTGATTTGAAAGTGAAAACATTTTCATATCCTTATTGACTGTGTTTCCTTTCTGAGATGCCCAATTCTCTCTCTCTCTCATTTCTAATCTTAAATTTTAATTTTGAAACAAAGTAATATATACCATAAAAAAATCAAATAATATTAAATGGCTAATAACAAAGAATAGCAGGTCCCTTTCCAGTCTTCTTACCCTGATTTTTCTTCCCACAAACACTATTTTCACTACCTTTAGCTGTTTATATATATATATATATTTTTTTTTTTTTTTTTTTTTTTTGACAAGGAGGGGAGGCAGTTTGCCTCAATGTTCTAAATAACATTCTTACAGGTGCTATAATTTTTCAATTTTAGGTTTTTTGTTATGGCTTGTGTCTAGATGTACCCCCAAAGCCTCATTTATTATCTCATAGCTGGGAGTTTCGGGAGGTGGCTGGATCTAGGGTGTGATGATAGTATTAAATTGTGCGATGCTGGGATTAAGGGTGTGTGACTACTAAATAAGCCCACTGACTGGTTTAGCACAGTCCTGGGTGTGAATAATGGGAAAGCCCACCCTGGGAATGGGTGGTACCACCCAAAATGTGGGTAACCTGGAAGGGATAGAAGGCAGAGGCAGGCTGATGCTGCGGCCTGCTGCTTTGCTGTCTGCTGCCTGCCTGTCATGGACTATTTTTCTTCTGTGATAGCCCTCTGCCACGCCCCGCCTTCAACCCAGTGAACTATGGAATGAAACTTCTACAAACTGAGCCAGACAAGCCTTTCCTCCTTTAACTTTGGGTGTTGGGTATTTTGTCTCAGCGATGAGAAAAGTAACTAAGACAGTATTATCCATGGGCAGTCCTCTATGGAAGATAAAAATTTACCTGTCTTATCTTCTCATTCCTCATTTCCCCTCCCACAACACTGGCCCTTCTCCCATTCTCCCCATATATATGTATAATAATTTGAGGGTAAATCAGTATTGAGGATAAACATTACCTAAGTACTTTTACAGCTAACTCTCAGCTTGTATTATGATTACCTTTTCTTTCATCTTTTTTTCCCCCCTGGAGCTGATTTCCTCAGTTTTCGTTTCTTTGATTTCCTATGCATTTGTCACAGTATAATTCCAGACTCTGTGCTAGAGCTATACAAAATCGGTACAACCAAAGACTTCAGGTAACTTATCAATTCCATTTTCTCTTCTGGAGCCCTTGTCCTGCTATGCTGATCTGTTTTGGTTGCTCTGCAAGTCTGCTGCCTGGCTATCACCCAGATGCTTCTTCACCACCATCCTGGGGATTCCTGTCATCTGGTTCCTGTATCAGGTTCCTAGCCAGAAGGATTCTAGTCTTTTCTACCCCTCCCCCACTTTTTAACTTTTTTTTTTTTTTTTGGCAGTACTGGGATTGAACACAGAGCCTTTGCACTGAGCTACATCCTCAGGCCTTTTCAACTTTATTTATCTATTTATTTAAGATAAAGTCTCACTAATCCAGCCTGGGCTTGAATTTACAATCCTGCCTTAGCCTCTTAGAGTGCTGGGACTACAGGTGTGTGCCACCATGCCCATCTTATTCCCTTATTTTGATGGAGTATATGCTCTACTTGCTTTTTCTGGAAGTCCTAAACGCTGCTACCACATGTCATTCAGTGGGAAGGCAGGCTCGTAAAAACATAGTGTGTCCTCGTTCATCTTACTAACCCGACACTGTGAGACTTCTTGCTTTTCCCCAAAGTTAAAATGACCATGAAAAGTAAATATTTTAATCAATTCAGGACATCTAGGCAGCACAACAGTGCAGCTAAAGACATTCAGAAAGAGGACTTGCAGAACCGCTTCAGAAAATGGCAAGAAGGATGGGATAAGTGTGTTCAAAGCAAGGGGGGTATTTTGAAAGGGATTTACGAGATGTCTTTTACTGTAATACATTTTTAAAATTTTTTTAAACATTCACTGTATTTTAAAATTACATCTCATAGGCTGACATTCAAATTTCAGCAGCTGAACACACAGTTTTGCCCAATTAATTATTAATAAATACAGGCGTTTGGCGGCTTCCTTCCCTCTGGAGACTCCATCAAGGTATAGGCACCTCCTCTAGGTAATCTGAAAACACTCCACGTGACAAAGGAAGAGAACGTGGAGAATCATGGGAAAGGTTTCGGAGGACTGGCCTGTACGTAGTGTATGTCACCTCCCCGCCCATCCCACTGATCAAGACTCAGTTATAAGGGCCTCGCAAGTGAGAGGAGGCTGGGAGTATAGATCTGTGTTTAGTCAGAGGAGGAGAAATAACACTACGACGACTGGCATGCTCAGTCACAGCTGGAAATCATCTCTCTTTACAATTTTAAAAGCATTCCTTTTTTTGTCTCCTGGCTTCCCATATTCCCATAAAAATTCTGATATAATTTTGACGGCTGTTTCTATGCATTTGAAATTTCTCATTTGGTAGCTGATGAAAGTTCAATGGAAAAAAAGGTTAAATGAGGGAGAATGTATTCCATTGTCACGTTGTATGATAAACCTGTAGCTCTTAATGGAGCTGATTTTGCTCTGCAGGGGCTATTGGGCAATGTCTAGATACATTTGATTTTCCTGATGGGTGTGTGTGTGTGTGTGTGTGTGTGTGTGTGTGTGTGTGTGTGTGTGTGATGGCTACTGTAGTTCAGTGAGTAGCAACCAAGGTGTTGATAAACATGCAACCACACACAGGCCAGACCCTGAAACAGAACTATCCAGACCCAAAGGTCAGTAGTGCCGGGACTGAGGAACCACACCCGAGATTATGTCTGGGCTTTTAGATCGGGACACGTAGTCACTGCCACCATAGTGAAGCACGCACAGTGGGCACACGGAGGGAATTTTGATGAAATTTACTTGGAGATTTGGGGGGGTCACAGCTGGGGTCTTGTCTCCTGTGCAAGAAGCTGGCCTTACTCTGTGGTAGCTAGGGCCTGGGTTCCCGAAGCAGGTTGAATACAAATTAAGTCACCTAGAGGATAACTGATCTCTTCATGATTTTGGGTCTCTATCACCATGAACATGGATTTCTATTTTATTTCGGTATTCCTTAGTGACTTTCAAACTACAATTTTGTAATTTTCTCCACTAAGGTTATTATCTATTTTATTAGATTGATTCCTGGGTATTTCATTTTTTGTGGCTCCTGTAAATTATCTATTTTCTTTTGATAACTATTTGTTCAATATTTCTTCCTTATTAATTTTTAAAAATTTCAAAAATATGGAAAAATGGACCTAACGGTGCAATGAATAATGGTAACTTGAAAATATCTACATTTTTTCTGTGCTTATTATTAATGTATAGAAATATAATTATTTTTCTATGTTGACCTTTTAAAAATCATACCCATGTTGACAGCAGCACAGCTGCTCTCACAGCTAAGCTCTGAAAACAGCTAGATGCTCATCAGCAGATAAATGGGTAAAACAAATGTGGTAGATATACACAATGGAATATGACTCAATCATGAAGAAGAATGAAATCATGTCATTGACAGGAAAAAAGATGGAGAAAATTAAATATCAGATGGTTTCTCTGGTATGAGAAACCCAAAATATAAATTAATTGAAGAGTAAAATAAAGGAGTGATGGTGGGAAACAGAAAGGCAGATTTTTTGGAGAAAGGGAAGAAGTTCAAGAGAAGGTGGGAGGGGAGAGGGCAGGAAAAGGGAAGGAAAATGATCAAGATAGGATTCATATGCACCAATTTCCCCAAACAAATGTATTAGGTATTGCAACTCACACGAATAAAAATTATTTTGTGGGTATGTATTACTAGCTTGTAAAACTCTTCCATGCGTTTAAAATGACAATCCTGGACAATATAGCAAGACACTGTCTCTAAAATAAACAAGTAAATAAAAATAAATAAATAAACAAGTAAATAAAAATAAGTATAGTTTTGCTCTGTAGGAGATTATAACATTGACAAATAATGACAGTTTTTTCTTCCTTTCTGATTTTTATACTTTGTATTTCTTTTTCTTGTCTTTTTTTTTTTGGGTACCGGGGGTCGACCTCAGGACCTCATGCACCAGCAGGCGCTTGTGCCGCTGAGTGATATCACCAGCCCTTTTTTCGTATGTGGGTTCCAGGAGTTGAACTCGGGCCCTCGCACTTGCCAGGCAGGCACTTACGCCGCTGAGCCATCTCACTGGCCCCGTTGTCTTTTTTTTTTTTAAATTTTGTACTGGGGATTAAACCCAGGGCCTTTTCATTGAGCTACATCCCCATTTTTAATTTTTTTTTCTTTTTTTTGAGACAGGGTCTCTCTATATAGTTCAGGCTAGCCTTGAACTCACGATGTAGCCCAGGCTGGCCTTGAATTTACAGCAATCCTCCTGCTTCAGCCTCCCTAGTGCTGGGATTACACGTGTGTGCTGCAATTTTTTTGTTTTGAGATAGGGTTTGGTAAGTCACTAAATTGTCCAGGCTGGGCTTGAACCTGGGATCCTTTGGCCTCAGCCTCCCAATGTGCTGGGATTACAGGTGTGCGCTACCATGCCAGGCTTTTTCCTTGTCTTTCTTTCTGCGTAGTTCAGGGCAGTGTTAAGTAGGAGTGGTGAAACGGCAGACACCCATTTTTTGGTCCTGTTTACAAAGGAAGTACTTCTAGTTTGTCTTGTTTCTAGTTATTTAGAAGATGCCTCTACCAAGCAGTTGGAGTAAGATGTTTGCTACAGGACTTTTGGTAGTTATTATTTGGCAGATTAGAGAATTTATTTTTTATGCCAAGTTTGCTAAGCTTTTAGCAAGAATAAATGTAATATTTTTATCAAAAAACTTTTTTGCATCTGTTGGGATGTTTATATAGTTTTTCTATTTTAATCTGTCAGTGTGCTGAATTGCATTAATAGATTTTTCTGGTGTTAAAATATCCTTGCATTTCTGGAATGAACCACTTTGGTAAATATAGATAGTCTTTATTATTCACTCTGGATTTGGTTGTTAATATTTTGTTCAAGATTTTTACGTCTTTATTCATAAATGCTACTGACCTATAATGTTCTTTTCTTGTACCAGCCTTATCTAAATTTTGTATTAAGGTTATATGAGCCTATGAATAAAATTGGGAAAATCTGATCTTTGAATGTTTGTCTGAAAACATCGTATAGGTCTAATGTTTTCTTTGGCAGAAGATTTTAATTACTCATTCTGCTTTAGTGTTTAGAGGACTATTCAGGTTTTAAATTTTTATGTTATATTTTTCTGGGTAGTTTCTCATTTTGTCTACATTTTCTCATTTATTGGAATAGAGGTGTTATTATTAGTGCCTTTTAAATCTTTTTACCTGGAAATTTTAATATATATATAATATAATTTCTAGCTTGAGGTTTTTTCAAGAACAACTCTGGCTTTGCTAACTTTCTATAATTTTAGCAGCTACCCTTGAAATTTTCCCAAAATAAACTGCATTCTAGCTCATATATTTTTCTTCATCCAGAACAATAAAAGGACCCTAGAAAACTCGAAATCCACATTATCCTTTCTCTCTGAATTCACACATTTTTTTCTTTTTCTGGTATCTTAGCCAATTTTTTTCCCCTTCATTACTGGGGATTTGCGCATGCTTGGACCTTGCGCATGCTTGGCAAATGCTCCACTGCTCAGCTACACCCCCAGTCTGTAGCCCTATCTTTATTAAGTCCACAAATTGCATATTACTTTTGATATAATTTTAATTTATCAATATTTGTTTGGTGTTGCCTATATGATTGTCATATTATCTATTTTTTAAACATTTCTTCTTGTGTTTTACAGTTGCATCTGGAATGGAGTCGAGCGTGGAGTAATTCTCCTCCTTCAAGTACACCCTTTAGAAATTCCTAATTGAGAATCTCAGGTTTTGTTCTGCTGAAGTATTTTAATTTTGGTCTTGAAAGGCAGTTTTTGAAGGATAAATTTCCAGGTTCACAGTTATTTATTTTCACTCAGCACATTGGAGAAATCATTCCACACTGGGTTCCACTGTTGGCTTTGAAGAACCAGTCATCAGTCCACGTGCCTGTCCTTTGTAAATAATTTGTGTTGTCTCCGGCTGATTTAACTATGATAGTATCTTTATCCAAGGCTTTCTTCTGATTACTGTGATGTATTTAGGTGTGTCTTTACGTTTATTTATCCTGTTTGGAATTCACATACTTGTTGATTTGAGAATACATGGAACATTCTGGAATACTCTTTCCCCAATCTCTTCAAATGTTGCACTCCTTTATTCTTTCTGTAATTCCCTCTGTGCTTTTAAAATTCCAAGCAGACATATGTTGCCCTTCTCATCCTCGTCTGTGTTCCTCTGAACTTCATTTCTGTATATTAAATATAAGTATAAACGTATTTATGTGTGTGTACATCTTTGGTTTTTCTGTGTTGCATTATAAATTCTTTATAATTATAATTAATGAATTATCTCATTAATTCTGTGTCTAATCAGCTGTTTAATTTACCCATTAAATTTTTTGATGGTTTCTCTTTTTAACAAAAAATTAATTGATTTTATTTTTTAGAGCAGATTTAGGCCCATAGCAAAACCGAGTGGAGAGTACACTGAGTTCCCACACGACCTCTTTCCACACACGGTCCGGCCTCCTCAGCATCAGTGTCCCCGCACTAGTGTGGTACATTTGTTACAGTCAGTGAGCTGACACTGCCACACCATTCTCAACCCAAATGCGTAGTTTACACTGGGACTCACTTACTACGTACCATCTATGGGTTTTGACAAATGTGTAGAGACACACACCCACAAATCTAGTAACACACGGACGACTTTCACTGCCCTGAACACCTCCTGTGCTCCACTTACTCACCCCTCTCTCCCCACAGACATTTTCCACTGGGAGCCTTCCAGTGCAGGAGGCTGTCAACAGGCTTTTCTGAGCGTTAAAGAAGGTGGGCCGCCAGCTATCAGACTTGAGTTTTTAATCTCTTACTCATGCCGGGGCTACGGTGTTGCATTGCTCCTAACCAATGAGATATCTTAAATCTACTAAAGTCGCCCATCAGCAGTTACAGTTGACTCATTATAGCCACAGGTTCTGCATTCGTGGATACTACCAAATAGAGATCGAAAATATTTGAAAACAATTACGTCTGTATTGAACATGCACAGATGTTTTTTCTCATTCTTATTCCCTAAGAAATATAGTACAACAACTGCTTACATAGCATTTACACTGTTAGGCACTGTAGATAATCTAGAAGCCATTAAAATATATGGGAGGATGTGTATAGGCTATGTGCAAATACTTCAGTGTTTTATACAAAGGATTTTTACTTCCATGGATTTTGGGGTTCTGGGGGGTCCTAGAACCCAACTCCTATGGATACTGAGTGATGACTATATTTCTAACTTTCCTCTTGTTACTTAGCAAACTTCACGGCACTAATTCTGATGTACTTGTTCACACCTACATCACACTCTTCACACTAAAGTATTTCGGAGTTAATTACCATAAACTGAATATGGCATCACGGCTCTAAGAGCAGCACAGTCCCTCACTTCCCAGCAAACGCTGCCGGTTTTGACGGATTGTTGCACCGCCAGTCAGAGGTCTTTTCTCAACTTTTCTAGGTACCCAAGGTCTCAGGATCTCATCAATCCTTGGATTTTGCAAGCCCCAAGTAAGGAACACAGGCTACTCCAAACATACGTTTATATTCCTTAGGCTAAAATTAATTCGATTAAAAAAAAGTGATGTGACATTTGTTGTGTCCGTTTTATGACATAAATCCAAATCCATTACATTTGCTTAATGTCTATCTCCTTCACCAGATTGTAAGTTTCTTGAAGGCTAAGCCATTTCTGTTTTGTTCATCACAATATTCTACACCCTACTGTATACACTCAACAACTGTTTATGGGAGGAAGGGAACGAGGGAGGAGGTAACTGAGGGATAATGAGGGGAAGAAAGAGAAAGAAGAATGGAGAGTATTAAAATAGCAAAGCCACAACCAGGCCCTCCTCTTCCAGGGCTCTGTGATGTCTACTCTGAGGACTCAAATACCAGGGCCCACAAGGCATGATGGTTCACGCCTATAGTCCCAGAACTCTGGGAGGCTGAGGCAGGAAGGTCACAAATTTGAGCCCAGCCCGGGCATCTTAGCAACTTAGTGAGATCCTGTCTTAAAAAAATAAGTAAAAAAGAGTTGGGGGTATAACTCTATGCAAAGCCCTGTGTTTGATCCTCAGTACTAGAAAACAAAACAAAACAATAACAAAAACAAAAACAAACTCAGCGCTCCATGTAGTTTTGTCTAACTTGTCAGTCTTACTGACATCTCTCAGGCTAAACGAGGCACTAGAATGGAATAACTACACACAAGTCCTGTCTTCCTAAGCTAAAACACATTTCTGTGTTTAAAAATACTCAGGGCAAATAGTGTGCTTAACCGTACAAGAGGTGACAGCTGCAGCCACTGGGCTTGAGAAGGAATCTGTGTTCTGTCTTAAAAGTCCAAGCTGAAAGGGGGCTTTGTAATGACCCAAGGTGATGCTGTTCCTTGCAGATGAGGAAACCGAGGTGCAGGCATGTTAATAAATATGAACTGCCACAGCCAGGATAACAACTGATGGCTCTGGCATCTAAGTTCATGGCTTGGAAACTAGCCCACCCTCTACTCATCATATGAAACCCTTGTGGTGGGCTTGTTTAGCAAAATGGCAAGAAGGGGAGGGTTAGAAGAGAGGGATTTTAGGCAGCCCAAGAGGCAAATAGAGTAGAACGATTAATACCTGACTGAAGGGCATCTGGTAATAAAACATCTAACACTCAATAAAATATAAATACAGTAGTTCTCCTGTACCTGCAGGGGAACCTTTCCAAGAACTACAATGAACTCCTTTGACTACAAATAATACCAATCAATCTCTCTCTCCCTCACTCGATATATATATATATATATGTATATATATATATATATATATATATATATGATTTTTCCTATTCATACCCATAATAAAGTTTAATTTACAAATTAAGCACACTAACAGATCAGCAGTAATGAATAAAATAGAACAACTGTAACAACATACTATAATAAAAGTTCTGTGAATGTGGTCTCTCTCTCAAAAACGTTTTATTATACTCACCCATAATTTTTTTCTTAGGTCAAGAAAAAAAGCACTTTACATCTTCTCCTTGGTATATCTGAATTGCCAACATCACTACCCTTGTGTTTTGGAACAATTACTAGGTAAAATCAGGGTTACCTGAACACGAGTAGAGTGGTACTGTCACAGTCAATGAGACACCCGAGACAGTTACCAAGTGACTAACGGGTGGCACATGTGGCATGGATGGGTGGCACCAAGGGGTGAGTTGCTGTCCTGGCTGGATGAAGCAGAATGCTACAAGATTTCATCATGCTATTCAGAACAGGGAGCAATTTAAGACTTATAAATTGGTTATTTCTGGGATTTTTCATTTATGATTAATGAATCCAAAGTCTTTGTACTCTGCCCTGGGGAAAGGAAAGCTCTCCTCACCTTGAGAAGGGGAGTGAATAAAACCACTGAGACTCTTTTCGTGAGCATACTGCTGAGAAAAGAGCCCAGGGTAATTTCTCGGTCAAGTTATTCTGCCTTACAAGCAACTAGGAGATTTTACTGATACAACTAGGGATTTTACTTTCAATTCCAATTCCTCTGAATTGTCCATCCAAGTTGAGTTGGCTATTTTTTAAGATCTGATGAAATCTATACGCAAGTTAGTACTTTTCCTAAAAGATATGAGCAAAATGACAAATGAAGCCATAGACATGATAATTTTATTTGTTTAGGCCTCTATAACCTGAGGTATATGTGTCTAAGGATCCAGGGTAAGCATATTTCAAAGAAATCACCACTGTTTTGGGGACGTTGATTGCTCTATGTAGCACAGTACAGAAAGCTGAATTTTACACATATTTGCATTGTTCTCTAAGTAATTGGTTTAGTTTAGTCCTTATAGGGTATTTTGCATTTTGAAAATGTGCTCACCCACACATGTGTATGATAAAACACTAAAAATCCTTTGAAGGAAAAGACTGCACATTCCTCCGAGTTTTTACACTCCTGATATGTCTTTAGTACCTAAGGATGCTGCTTCCACCCCCACTTAACTACTCAAAGAAATAAGCCTAGGGTTTTGATGAAACAAAATTTCTATTCTGCCTGGAGCATTTGCACATTCCCTGTGGATGTTTACTCGGTTGGTATGATGACAACATTAAACTAGGAAAAGAAACATCAATCTATGTTTTCATTTTATGTTCTGGACAATGGTGACTGGCTTGAATACAACATCCATATAGCAAATCGAGCCAAATATACCATAAACAGGACTGAGCTTTCCTATTAGTATGAAAAGCACTGCGATATACTCTCCGATTTGCAACATTTACATATCTCATTATGAGCTGGAAGTTCAAAATGCTATAGAGGATTTCATTTCACCCCCTTTGTGCAGTACCTGGTTTCCAAGAAATATTAATGAGACAATCTCATAAATCTTTATTTACTGAGTCTAGTGACTCTCTTAAATTTGCATTTGCAAACTATGATTATTTTCTGGCATGCTGAGATATGAATTTTCTATTGTATGCGGGCAGCTTCTTTAGAGCCCCTTCTATTAAGGAATGTTGAGGGAGGAATGGCCACCGATAAAGATATATTTAAAATTCAACTGAACACATTCATTTATAGACACAACAGAAATTAAACTTGCAAAAAAGATTACATTGTGTATTTCTTTTTCCATTCCGAAGAATCATTCTTTAAGTGTCTGGAAGTTGCATACTTTGGAATAGGGTTTGTACTTTGTTAGCTCTAAAGCCCTACCTGAACAACTGAACTTTTAAAGAAAATAGAGTGGAGCTCTGATCTTAATCCTAGTACCTTTGGTGGATATTGCATTAATTTTTAATTTGCAGACTATTTGTGTTTTACAGTGGCAATCATGGCTGTACACACTCAGACCAACTCGTGCCTGACTCTCAGACTCTGATGAACCGCGCCCCACTCAGAAGGCAGGCAGAGCTGAGACAGATAAGTGCCTGACTTTCCTCTACTTCCCATGACAGCTGGATGGGGCTGTGGTTTGGCGGAAGGCTGGCTCTCCTCCCGGTTGCTTCCCTTGGCTTCTGCTTGGTCCCCTTCCCAAAGATAGACTGGGACAACTTGCCTCCGTGTGCTCTCAGGTTACTTAGCGGCCACTTTCTGGGCTGGTCCAACAGGAGGCACGGCTTGGCTGTCAGCTGTGGTGCTCTTCCCGCAAACCCCCAACTGCCACCTCTTTGAAGAAGTAGCAGAGAAACCATCCCTAATATGGCAGGGACTAGGGAGAGATTTCGAGTCATTATTAACATCTCCAGGCTCCCCAGGTTCCAATGAGCTGTGATAAACATAGCTAGCTCCCCTGAAGTTTCCCTAGTTTGAGCCCCACCATTTTGTGGAGATGAGTCAGCTGTCAATCAAACCGCCTCTGCCTCCCTGACCCTTTTTTGAACATTGGTTCTGACTGTTGCAGCTGCCCTGGATGCCGGGCTCCTGCTTGGACCAATCATAAGCCTACACTTGGACCAATCATCAGGCCTGAATTTGAACCAATCACAGGCCTCTCACTGCTATATAAGCAGCACTCCCTTCACACTTCTAGGGTTAGTTTCCTAGGGCTCCCTCTGATGTACTGACCTCCTTGTGCAGCTGACCGAGTCCTGTTAAAATAAAGCCTCCCTCTGGTGGTCTTGTAAATTTTCTCTTCCTAACAATTTATTTGTTAGGCAGTGTGGGCTCAGAAAGTCCTGTAAATCTATTCAGGATACTCATCCTCAGTTGTGTGGACAGAGTGGTTACTTTAAAAGAAAAAGCAATAAATGCCAATAGGAAACAATGAAGATCAGTGACAGAGAGCAACACTTGGCAGTTCAGTGGCAACTGGCACAATCTGGTGTTCAGTGGCCACAGAGACCAGCACCTGGCAGAGTCAACTGATGGTATCCGGCAGCTGGCAGTGCCCAACTGACGGCATTAACTGGTATCAACCAGCCGCATCAGGGCCGCTAGCAGAGCTATACTTTGGCAGCTCATGATTTCTATCTGAATCAAGCAAAAGAACTCTCAACTGATCAGCAACAAAGCAAACAAATTTTTTTTTAAGTTTATTTATTTATTCACTCATTTATTTATTTTGTGGTACTGGAGGTGAAGCCAGGTCCTCTTTACCGTGGAGCTATATCACCAGCCCTGGACAGTTTTTTCTTTATAAATTTTCTTGGTACTGAAAAGAATGGACATCACAAGGTCTTGCCAAAACAGGTAATGTCACCTGTGTTCTGTAGAAGCTTGCACAATACAGGGACCTTTTCCTAACAATTGTGCTTTCATCAAGTCTGTGAGGACTTTAATAATACATAGATATTTTTAAAATGTCAATCATTATGTATGTTTTTGTAATGTGTGTTTGGAAAAACTATCCCAACTAGTATTATTTTTCAGAAGAAGGCTGAAGGAGGTGGCAAGGCTGGGTAAAATGTTATAACAAAGACCGTGTTAGATAAATAATAATATGGCTGGTACTGAGATATGGCAAGTTTTCTCCACCTTCCTTCTGACTGCTTGAGCACCTTCAACGCCCCCCAGCCCTCTCTTTGCCAAAATCTTTCTTCCCCTCTCTCTTCCGCCAGCACTCTGCTCTTCTCTTCCCCAGGTCTAGCAGCCTCGCTTCTCAGTTTTGGGTGACACTTCGGTCCTGAGAAAGCCATCCTAAGGAACAGAGTTAAAAATAACTCAGAGTCCTTAGGTGACCTTCTGTGTAGCATTGCCAAAGCAGGTCCAGGGGTGTCCTAAGTCACAGTCAGCTGGGCTACTTATTAAAATGCAATTTCCATTCTGGGGTGGAACGCAGGAAGCTCAGTTGTTAATAAAACACCCTGAGCAATGCTTAGGGGAGGCATAAGTGATAGAGACAACTGGAGACGGCACCAGCTGCTTATTCTAGCGTAACAAAGGGACCCAGGAAACCTCTCTCCTGTGGAAGATTCTCATCATCTTACCCGTACAATAGAGGATCTTTACAGGATATTGACGCCAGGAGCCAATTCACAGCCTGGGGCTCTGCTGCTGAACCTGAGCGCCAGCTTTGTTTGGGGCTGCTGATGGCTAAGCCAGAATTCAAGGAGACAGCAAATCCTCAGCAGAAAAATAATTCCTAAGCCTGGTCCAGCGGCATATGCTGTAGTCCTTTTGCAAGAGAAAGAGCTATAGTCACAAGGCTCCCTACATTTCATTCTTATAACCTCTCCTCAGAAATTAAAAAAGTTTCAATTTCATAAAGTGACCATAGTTACCCAAGAACTCAGATAGACTATCTACTTTCAAGCTTTACTCAGGATTTAATTCCAGTGATGCTACTTTGGCTAAGAAACCCAGCAAAGGGGTCTGGGGGGCAATGGGGATAACCTTGGTGTATGGATGGGGACTATGGCAAACTCCAATTGCTATCCATTAAAATATAATCACCACCTCCATCACTGAAAGAGGCTACACTAAAGCAAATTTCTTTGGGAACAGAAGTGAAGTACTTGAAATTTCAATAATTGACTTACTTGAAGAGTAAATTGATCTCTTGTGGAAATATTTTATAAATCAAAATCATTCAACAAATGATGCTGGGACTGTTAGAGGCCTAACTGTAAGAGCTAAAACTATAAAACTCTTAGAAAAAAAGCATAGGCATAAATCTTCATGACCCCGAATTAGATAAATTGGAGTTTATCAAAATTTTAAAGTTTTTAATTTTGCTTCAAATTCTATCATCAAGAAAGTAAAAAGACAATACACAGAATGAAAGAAAATATATACTGAATCTCTATAACTCAATAGTGAAAAATAACCTGATTTTAAAATGGACAAAATTTCTGAATAGACAATTTTCCAGAGAAGAATATCAAAGTGGTAAAGTAGCACATGAGAAGGTACTCAATATGATTAGGATGAAATACAAATCAAAGCCACAATAAAATAACAGTTTACATCCATTAGGATAGCTATAATAGTAATTAAGTAATGAATGTTAATTAGAAAAAATTGTAACCCCAGACATTGCTGGTGGGAAAATAAAATAGTACAGCTGCTCGGGAGAACAGTTTGGCAGTACCTCGAAAAACTTGACATATAACTCCCCACCTTTACTCCTAGATACACCCAGAAGAAATGAAAACATGTCCACACTAACTTGAGAGCATGAATATTTATATCAGCATTGTTCATAATACCCTCACAGTGAAAACAATCCAAAAGTCCATCAGTTGACGGGTAGATAAATAAAATGTGGTACATCCATACAATGGAAATACAATTCATCAATAAAAAAGAATCAAGTATTGGTAGGTACAACTTGAATAGATCCTAAAAACATTATGCTACAAAGCCAGTCACAAAACATCACAATTGTATAATTCCATTTATGCAGAATAAGCTAAAACCCATAGAACAGAAGGTATATTTGTGGTCTTCGAGGGCTGGGGTAGGGTGTAAAGTGGGAGGCTGGAGGAAAACAAGGAATGAGTGTTAAAGGTTTCTTTCAGGGGTGATAAAAATGTTCTGAAATTGATTGTGGTGATAGTTATGCAATTATGAATACACCAAGAACCATTGAATTGTAGCTTTAAATGGGTAAATTACAGAGCACATGAACTCTATTTTAATGAAATTGTAATTAAGCAAAAATGACAAGGTCAGGAGAGAACCCTTTAAAAGAACAAGGATTTGAGAGTGAATTCTTCAAAAATCAATGTCTAATATATTTATGTGCCAATTCAGTGGGACAGTGCCTCTGAGTTCTCAGGAAACTTGAGACTGTGTAAGGCGGAAGACCCCCTTGAAAATGTTTACCTACCTGTGTCCCACAGGTGTTGACAGTCATCAGAATCTATACACATGGGGGTTGGGGCTGGAGGTAGTTTCAGGGCCCATATGTTTTAATAAGGATGAAAGTATGAGTGAGAGAGAGAGAGACAGAGACAGACAGAGAGAGACAGAGACAGACAGAAGAAAGAAAGAGAAAAAGAGAAGTGGAGGAGGAGGAGGGGCGGAGGGGGAGGGGGAGGAGGAGGAGGAAGGTAGCGGTGGTGTCATGGTGGTTGACATATATGTCAACTATATGTCAACTGCACTATAGATGGCTAAAGGGAAGACAATTCTGACCAAGTCAGGGACTAAGATTCTTCCTTCTCTCCCCTCAGGTGAAGTGTTCTGAGAACTTCAAGGACAAGAGTCAAGTGTACCCTTTATTCCAAATTTGAGCTTCTGCCCTCCTTGGCTGAACTGGGCAGAACTGATGTGAGTCTCACTGTCACTCAGGCCCCTTCTCCCTGAGGGCAGCGGACCCACCTGAGACGCTCCCAGACCCTACCCCAGAGAGAAGCAGAGAGGAGCAGCTTAATTTGGGCTCCTGGCCCCCAACCACTAAAAGCCGGATCCTGTCACATGGAAGCTCGCCATGTGTCTTTCCAGGGTCTGATGGGTGAAGTTAGGGTAAAGGATCCTGGGAATAAAAGAACTACAAACCCTTAGCTTTTGTATCAAAATAATACGAATTGTGTCCCATACATGATTTGTTTCTGCTTAGTTACCAGGTAGCACAATGATTGTTTATACTGGAAATTTTGAATCAAATTAATTTTGTCGTTCATTTTGATTGCTAAACTCTTTCCTTGAATGCTCTGTTTTCAGAGCTTATTATTTGTAGCATGGTTATTACTTCCCACAGCTGAAAACAAAATTAAAGGGAATAATTGTGTGAAATATTTTTGGCTAAGCCTTATAATTACGTTTTTCTTCCTCCGGTAGTATTTCAGGACAGCCTCAATATGGCCAAATTTACAAAATTGTGACCAATTTTTAGCGGATTGTAGGGCTGGAACGAGGAATAGATTCCAGTTTAGAAATGTCTGTGGTGCTTGTGATCTGTGTCGTATGATGGAATAGGGGTATCTTATTTAACAAATTGAGTCCTAGGGATCAAAGCTCCCGGCTGAATCCGAGCTGGGTCCTTCCTGCTCATCCCCAGCGAGGGCGCTTTCCCAGCGGCTTCCTGAGGCCCTGGTCTTCCATTCTCTTAAGTTCTTTCTGTAATTGTTGATCAACCCATTCTCGTGTTTTAATGCTTCTTGCTTTATGTCTTTTTTTTTAAACATCAGAGAATCCCTCTTGATTTCCCATTTTCATGACATAGTCCGGAAGTGAGGCCTCAGAGGAGTTTGGTCAAGGAGAGAATCTTTGACATCGTTCAGGCTGAGTTTAATTCCTGGCTCCACCATGCACTAGTTGGGTGATTTAGTTAATCTTTGACAGTCTCAGAGGGCTCACACCTGCTGCGTGCCACACGTCCCTCCCTGGGTGTCTGCGGGGATGGATGAGGGAATGCAGCCCGGTGCTCAGTGCAAGGAAACACTCCGCAGACAGTAGTTATTATCGCTCCTGCTGTTTTCTCCCCAAGTGAGATAATTTATGTATTGTTTGGTAGCCCGGTCTTTCATTTTAGAGACAGATCCTGAACATTGCTTCTGATTGGAGGATTCTTTCATCAGGCAAACAGGCCTCTTACTCGGCAGTAGATGTGAACCAGGATGTGAACCAGATGTGACCACGCCAGGCAGCCATAAGCTGGCCCCCGAAGTGGTGCCCGGGCCTTTGGGGCGCACTGATCTTGGGCCTGATTTGGGCTGTGGCCGACACGGAGAGGGCACGAGTCAGGAGTCACGGGAGGAGCGGACAAAAGCAGGATCCTTCGCACCCCGCCCCGCGGCCGACACCCTCTCTAACCTCCCCCGCACAGATGGAGGAAATCTTTGATTTGGGAGATAAAAGAGAATTGTCTGACCCAGCTCAGAAAGTAGGGTGACATCCTGCATTTACAGGTGACACTGGTGTCAGACACTGCGTCAGAGATGACACCCTTCTCTCGCTCGAGCTTTCCGCTGGGAGCCTGGGGAATTCTCTGCACCCAGCAGTCCTGCACACAGCACCCAAAGGCAGCTTTGTGAAAAGAAAGGAAAATCGACGCCCACATTCTGCAGCAGGCAGACCCCACCAGTGCCCCACTAGAGACGCAGGGACCAGTGCCTTCTCTGGGAGTCTGTACTGCCTTCCTCGGCTCTCACCTGCTTGGAACTTCCGCGATTTCCCTTAGACCCCCAGGGTGCAAATCCTAGCTCTGCTACTTCCTAGCTGTGTGATCTGAGATAAGAAACGGAGCCTCTCTGTGCCTCACTTTCCACATCTATAGAATGGAGGTGACAATAAACCTCATAGGGTGGTCACTGGTATTAAATGCTATGTAAAGTGATTAGATCAGTGGTAAATAAGGATGATTATTCTTTTAATCACCCTCATTGTATGCGAGCTCCAGTGTTCTTTCCTGATGAGCACAATTATTACTGAGTCTCCATCAGGTTCTCTCCACACACTGCTCAGGGTCCTTCTTGGCCTTGGGATCTTGGGATAGATACTTTTATTTTTGCTCAGGATGGTGGTGGCTTTGTTCCTTCATGTGGGTGACCCTTGTCTCTCCTTTCCTCTCTCTCTCTCTCTTTCTCTCTCTTTCTTTAGACAGGGTCTTGCTGTGTAGTTCAGGCTGGCCTTGAACTCACTCTGTAGCCCAGGCTGGCCTCGAACTTGTGGCGATCCTCCTGCCTCAGCCTCCCGAGTACTGGGATTACAGGCATGCACTACCACACCCTGCTACCTTTGTCTCTTCTTTGGGCTCACCCTGCCCTTTGGATATAGGAAATGTAGCAGGGTTCATTCTCTTTTCTGATGAGCCTGCCATCACCCCCGCCGGGCCCATGTTGATGTGTGTGGAGGATGGCAGGTGGTGTGGCCCCTCTTTGAGTCCACCCTGCTGCTCAGTAGTCTCAGCAACACTGCACTAAGCACAAACGAGCTGGTAAATCCTCGTAAGAAGCTTCTCTGCAACTATTAAGAAATCAACTAATAACAAATGCTGGAGGGGCTGTGGGGAAAAAGGAACCCTTCTTCACTGTTGGTGGGAGTGTCGACTGGTACAGCCACTGTGGAAGTCAGTGTGGAGATTCCTCAGAAAACTAGGATTGGAGGTCCCATTTGACCCAGCTATTCCCCTTCTGGGCATCTTCCCAGAAGAATTAAAAACATCGTACCACAGTGATATATGTGCACCCATGTTTATAGCAGCACAATTTGTAATAGCCAGATCTTGGAAACAACCCAAATGCCCATCAACTGAGGAATGGATAAGAAAGATGTGGTATTTTTATACAATGGAGTACTATTCAGCCATAAAGAAGGATAAACTGGAGACTTTTATAGGTAAATGGATGCAACTCGAGAAAATACTCATAAGTGAAATAAACCAGAAGCACATGTGTAAGCATCGTATTGTCTCTCTAGTATGAGAAACTGAAAGAGTAAATAAGATCCAAAATGTACAATAGACATGGTGAATCAAAAAGAAACTGGTCAAAAGGAAAGAGAGACTGGAATAGGGAAAAGAAAGAAGGGAAAGGGAAAAAAATTGTATATATATATATATAAGATGGTTAAGATAGATACACTACCATTTTTACTTAGTTCATTGAAGAGTAAGGTTTGTGCCAATAATGTTTGGACAATTGAATGCTAATGTCTGGTGTCCTGAATAACTAACTTAAAGATAGTAATACGTAATGTATTAACCATTGTTACCCTCCTATTATGTTTGTTTGAAAATTTGTTCTTCTTTTGATTTGTTTTGTTTTTTCTTCTCTTTAAAATAAAAAAAAAAAAAAAAAAAAAAAAAAAAAAAAAAAAAAGAAGCTTCTCTGCAGGCTGTGGGTATCAGGTGTGTGGAGTTAGGGCTCCCAGAACCCCGTCAGAAGGAGGACCCTGCAGGTCTAACAGCAGTGCTGTAGCATTTATCCCTAAAACAAGACAGTCACAGCATGGCAGGATGGTAGGACTGAACCTGCTGTGTTGCCTGTGACACTCTAAGAGTGGCTCTGGCTCATTAGCTTGCAGAACCACGATGGCCACCTCAGAATCTGGGGCTGCTGGCAGAAGGGACAGCCAGTGTACTCTCCCTGCAGTTCTCCATGGGTCCTTGCCCACCCTGTCTGTGGGTGACAGCTGGAGCTCCTGAGCACAGGTCGCCCTCTCACGGGGTGGGATTTCAAGATTTGAATCCCTGTTCCACCCTCTGTGTGACCATGGTTGGAGTTACTGGCTTTTTCCAGCCACAGTCTGATTGGGTATGAAATGAAGACGTTAACTGCACTGCACTCATCAAAAATAGGGTCACAATGAACATATGCAGAAGCTAAGCAGAGGCCTGGCCAGCAGTGACTTCTCAGTGATTGTAGGCAAGATCATTGTCACCCCTCCTTTGGGTTGGAGCATTTGCTTTGTCCCACTGCCCATGTTCTTCACTTCTTGAGTACAGTGATGGCATGTGTCCCCTCTGTGAGGCCTGAAGTGAAGAAGGGAGAGTATAGACCTGGAGCCAGCCTGGTCCAGACCTGCCTGTGTCACCTGCTAGCTGTTGAATGTGGGCACGTTCTTTAGCCTCCTCAGATTCCTCTGTGAATGGGAGAATGATTGGCTCTGCCTGTTAGGAGCATTGTGAGGACCAGGCCCCCACCTGTAGGACGCCCTTCCACTGGGTGTTGGGTGAGTGCCCAGAAATGCTGACCATGGTGGCTCTGTGTCCAGACAGTGCCTGGAACAGTGCCTTTCATCAACTTGGTACTCAACAAATGACTTTACTGGGTTGGATCCAACATGCAGAACCAGCTGTCACTGGATCCTTGATGTTCCCCTGTTTTAGGTTCCACTGAATATCTTTTTTTTTTTTTTTTTTTTTTGTACTGGAAATTGAACTCATGACCTCATGCTTGTCCATTGAATATCTTTAGATGTACAACCTAAGAAAAATGACAGATAGGCTAGGGTGACCAAGGGGTCCAATTTCTCATGATCTGATCAGTTTCCTGGAATGTAGGACTTTCGGTACTAAAGTCAGGACAGTTCTGGGCAAACCAGGGTGGTTAGTACACTATTAGTGCCCCCAACTCCCAGCCCAGGACTGGAGCTAAGGTGTTTGTACCTAGAGGCTACTGGCATGGAGGGATGGCAATTTTGGTGCTGATACCTGTCCCCTCTGCTTTTCATTAGTGCCTCCTTTCCTTTCAATTCTACTGAAATGGGCAGCATAGAAGCCCACATTCCACACACAATATGCTGCGATGGCTTCCAAGGAAGTGAAATGGGCAGCCAGGTGATAGAGAGAAGTGTCCCGAGCCACTCCCAGCCGGCCTAAGTTGGCTTCCAGGCAGTCACACTGATTTCTGGAGAGGTAGCTACTGATGAGGATTTACAGTCCTATTCAGCCCAGACCAAGAGTTGATTCACCTGATTCTAGTGACTACTTTTCTCTCTTTGCACTAACTGTCCCTGGACAAGATGCCTAACTTCTGTGGGAATCCGGTGTTCTCATCTGTAAAGCAGGAAGGAGGGACCGGTGAGACAGCTCAGCTGCATAAGCGCCTGTCTGGCAAGAGCGAGGTCCCGAGTTTGACTCCCGGTACCCACAAAAAAAAAGCAGGAAGGAAATTAGATAACCCACCTAGGATAATTCTCTGGTGCCCAACAGGGGAGTGGCATTGACCTCACTGGCCAGGCCTGGAGGAGTGGGAAGAAAGGCAGGTCTTACCCTGAGAATGTCTCACCTTGGGCATGCTGGTTAACTTCTCTTAACCTCAGTTTGCTCTGGTATAGTTACGGTTACCCTGCAGTCCATATCTGTAGGTTCCAAATCCACAGATTCAACCATGGGTTGAAAATACTTGCATCTGTATGGAACATGTAGAGACATTTTTCTTGTCATTATCCCCTAAACAATAAGGTATAACAATTATTTATATAGTATTTACACTGTATTAAGTATTATAATTAATCTAGGGGTGATTTAAAGGTTATTTGCAAATATTAAGCCATTTTATATAATGGAATTAAGCATCTTTGGATTTTGGAATGGGGGAGGGGCTGGAACCAATCCCCACAGACTTCCAGGGTCAGCTGTACTCTCTTAGGAGTTACTGCTTGAATAATTCTCTAAGGCTGTTGTAATCTAGATCTTAAATGTCCACAAAGCTCATGTGTTGAAGGTTGCTCCCCAGCTGATGGTGCTGTTGGGAGGTGGTGGAGACTTTAGGAGGTGAGTGTAGTTGGAGGAAGTTTGAGGGGCATGTCCTTGAGGGGGGTCTTGGGACCTTGGCCCCTTTGTCTTTCTCTTTGCTTCCTAGCTGCCATTAGGTAAGTAGCTCTGTTCTATGTGCTTCCCACCATGCTGTGCTGTTTCATCACAGGCCCAAAGTGATAGGGCCAAGTGACCATGGACTGAAACCTCTGGAACCATAAACCAAAACAAGTCTCTCCTCCTTAGAAGTTGCTTAGTTCAGGTATTTTGCCACAGTGACAGAAACCTGACTAATATAAAGGCCAAGTACATGGGTTTGAAGACAGATTTTCATGTAAAATTAGTCCTTTTTTTGTTGTTTGTTTTGTTTTGTTTTATTTTTTTTGTGGGTACCGGGAGTCAAACTCAGGACCTCGTGCTTGCCAGGCAGGTGCTTCTGCCACCAAGCCATCTCACTGGCCCAGTCTTGTTATTTTATATCTATACCCCATTCTTAAGTTAAGCCATTAAACAAATATTTATTGAGTATTACTGTGCACCAGATACTGAGCCCTGGGAACAATGATAAATGAGGTACAGCGCCTCAATTAGTTTATTGAAATTCAAAGAGTTAGCTGTTTCTCTTCTTCCTCCTCCTTTTTCCTTTTTTTTTTTTTTTTAATGCAACAATTTATAAAGAATGCTTTGTGGCTAGTTCTCTAGCCAGTAAAATACTCTCTCCTTTTTACTACCAGAATCCTTATGTCACCAGGTGTGGCAAAGTGTGCACTAAACCGTTATTTTTGTCAGCCTCCTTTGCAGAGCAGGATTGTGGGGAGCAATGAACTGTAAGTGGAAAGCACTGAGTGGGGCTTAGAGGACAAACTTCTTAAAGGAATGCGAATCATCCATCAGGCTGTGCTGTCTTTCTGCAAGCATCTTCCTTTTCTGGGCCTAGGACATTAAAGCAAGGGCTGGAACTGCAGCAGTCATCTTGTAAGCCTGAAGACAAGACTTACACCCTGGGGATGGTCAATCCTTAAGCTGAAAGGAGCCCGGGCCCCTGATGACATTTTAAAGTAATCACATCTGCTCTGGATTACATGACTCTAGACTTATTTTATAAGGGAAAAATGAGCCCCCGATTTAATATAGCCAATATTTTAAGTCTCAGTTACTAGTAGCTGAGCAGTTTCTAGGTGACCTATTTAATAGGTACAGATCACAATGCAAAAACAGATTTAATTATTTTCCCCTAAACCTCAAGCAGTGAAGGTCACAGAAATATAACAAATAGCAAATAAGAATTTAATATTAAAACATGAGACATTGTGAAACCTTCTCAATATACACCGTGAAAACCTGCCTTTTCCTCTTATGCTCTCCTTAAAAGATCGAGTTTGAAAGACCCTTAAATCCTAGCCATCCTGACATTTGGCACCATGAGATTAAATTCACAGAATTAAGTGTCTTTTTCAGCTTTGTTGGTATTAAATGATGCACCATAATCACTTTGTTTCTTAGTAGAGTGGTCAGAAAGGCTCAAAAGCTTTATCAGAAGTCCAGATTTTGTTATCCAATCTGCAATACCCATTATGGTTGTATGTTGATGATACTGAAGGTATTAGAATTTTTAAATTCATTTATCACACGTTGTTTATTCACCCCAAGAATGGTAAGAGTAGCTTGCATTTACTGTGTACTTACGCATTCCTAATCACTCTGATAAATATTTAACAGGCATAGTTTCATTTAATCACCTCAATATTCCTGTGGGATAGGTCCTATTTTTATTCTTATTTTGCAGGTGAAGAAACTGAGGCAAAGGGAGTATAAGCAGCCTACTCAACCAAGGTCACATAGCTAAACCCTTCCCCAACAAGGCTGTTTTACTGATTAAAAAGAAAACATGTACTAATTTTTATATCACTACAAAATAAGATAAATATATATTTCTAAGAACATTTACTTAAATCTGCCTAGGGGCATACTGAATTCTCTTGGAAGCTTCTCATTTTAAGGGGCGGTGAAAGGATGCCCTTGATCTAGAAGCACCTGCAATAGTTAGATCTGGAGCATCCCCCAAAGGCGCATGGGTAGAGGCTTGGCTCAAGCCCATGGTGCTGGCTCTCGGGAGGTAGCGGGGGGCCTTTGGGAGGTGAGGCCTGGTTGGAGGAAGTTATGCCATTGGGGGTGTGCCCTTGAAGGAGATATTGGGATCCCAGTCTTGCTCTCTCTTTGCTTCCTGGGGTTGAGCAGCCTCCTCCACCAAGCACTCCTGCCACGATGAGACCCAGAGTACTAGGGCCAAGTGACTATGGCCTGAAAAACCTCTGAAACTGGGACCCCAAACAAACTTTTCTTCCTTACAATTCATTTATCACAAATATTTTGCCACAGTGATGAAGAGTTGTCTAACATAGCACCCAACACATGCAATACTTGTGCTTTGCATCCTCATTGAAAACATCTGGATTTCATAACCATTCAGCTGGGCAAGAAGACGGGAGACCTTCAGAATGCAAACAAGCTGATCCAGGCCTTCAGCGCTGTAAGAAGACTAAATACTATTGCCTCTTTTACTAGGTGAAGGAACCAAGGAACCATGGCCCAGGGAGATAAGTGATTACCAAAGGCTGATGGTAAAGCTTAACCTAGGGAGAGACTCAGATTCATATGGTTTGAGACGAGGCCTGGGCATAGGTATTTGTGAGAACATGGTTATTCTATTGTGCTATGACTGAGAAGCGTGACTCTACCAGCCTTAGAGGTAGAAGTGACAAACCCAGATATGATAGTTAGGTGTGGTGTTAAGTAGCATCAACATTTAGTGGATTAGATTAGCACTGCACTGGGTGAGTCTGGACCATGGACTTACTGAAGAGAGAAGACCCACCCTGGGTGTGGATGGTACCCACCGATAGGCTTGTGGCCTGAATGGATTAAAAAGGGAAAGAAGAAGGAAGTTTTGCTTTTTGCTTCTTTGGAGGGGCTCCAGTCGTTGCCATCACCTTTGGATGTCCATCTCCAGGCTTCCAGTGCTGACCCTTCAGCCTCCAAACACAGACCCTTTGGCTTCCCAATGCAGACTTGCAGGGGACTCTTCGAGCTCCAGGCTTTGGACTTTTGACTGGATCCACTGCTTTCCATGGTGCAGATGGCCCTTTCGCAGGTGGCTGTTGTATTAAATCTGTCCCTCTAGAGAACTCTGACTGATGCACTAGATCACACACTTGGAAGCAAATCAACAGTTGCAGCCCGTGGACACTCAGGTCTGCAGATGCCCTGGGATTCAGTTGCTGCGATCTTGTGCCTGCTTTATCGTGGCCCTTCTGAAGTGGATGCTCCTTCACAGCATTGCCTGGTTGTCCTGTGCCGCTCTCCATTGCCTCCCCTTGTGGAACTGGAGAAACATTCCCGGAGAGCGTGTCAGCGTGGGTTCCCGGAAACCAGGTTCCACAATGGAGATCTGTGGGCAGGCAGAGTACAGGAGCAAAGGCAGAAGACCAGGCAGAGGGAGGAGCTGAGATGCCCTGCAGTTGCCTGGGAGCTTGGGAGTCAGCGTAGCTCTTGGCCTGCCCTGTGCTGAGATGGGGAAGACACGCACAGTCATTGGATGTGAGCCCACCTCGCTGTCCCCGGGAGCAGGTGGTGTCAGAGGAGGCCAGTTTCTGCAGAGGGACTCAGCTGGCCCCTGGGAGCATCCAGTACCCCCAGCGGTGTGTAGGTGAGTGCTCCAGTCCTGAAGAGGAGGCGGGGGCCCCGGTGGAGGGAAGCCTGGGGGCCGCCACAGCATTCACTGCAGAATGAAACAAGATTGAGAGCAAAAGCTGCTTGCTCGTGGCTTTGCTCCCTTTGTTGGGTCTTTGACTGCAAGGCAGCTGTGGACCTTCCCCATTGCCATTTCCTGGAGGACCGCTTTCCTCCTGAGCTGTGCCTCGTACTCTTGCCTTGGAGTATTCTCTGAATAACACAGCTTCCCCCAAGGAGCATGAATCTGGAATGAAAACTTCAAGGAAGACTCACAATCTGGTACAGACATAATTCTCACCACCAAACCAGAGTTGGGTCCTGGTCATGTCACGCCTCCAGTAGCAGTGTAGGACTTGCACTCCCCTCCCCTCTTCCTCATCTGGAACATTTGGGTGGACTGCAGGCAAGGGTGGTTCAGGCTTGTCTTGTTGCTTTCCCCTGATTACTCAGCAGTTTCAGTAGCTGAGGATGAAGATCACTCAGTGAGAAATCTTGTACCTGCCACTCATATACAGCCAAAGGCCCTCCTGTGGCTGCATGAATAATTGCCCCTCGCAGAGGTAGTCCAACCCTTCTGGTATGTCTTCCTGCATGATGGAGACAGATATGCTAAAGGCTGTATTTCTCAGGGTGTAGTAGATTTCAGGTAATTTTTATGATCTGACTTCCTCCCAAAAGATCTGCACAGGTGACATTTGGCACATGGGGATGTGTGTTCCTACAAATTCTGCTGGCAAGCCCTCACCATGGGTTTGGTCTGTAACTTTTGAGGGTTGAGCAGCAAACTGCTGGGCAAGGATCACGGTAGAGGCAGAGTAGTCCTGGAGTCATCGGCTGGCATGACGGTTTTCTGATGCTATTCTTTCCCAATTGCAGCAGAAAGGGCAGTTCCTACCATGTTATTTTTGCTAGGATATTCCTGGAAGCTCAACCAGAGTCTCCTTTTCTACTCTGTCCAATGAATTTTGTCAGCACCTAACTCCCTGTACTAAATCCATTTCTGCACAAACCGTTGTAGAAATCTGTGAACTGCAATTAAACCTAGATTGAAACACTCATTAGTTCATACACATATTTGGAAGCAAACAACATTTGTTCCTACAAAAAAATTATTAGGCGCCTGGTATGCATTAGATGCTACACTGAATATCAAAGATGAATACATTATAATCTCTGCCCATGGGTGTTCTCTTTCAGTCTAATAGGGGAGGCCATGTGTAGTTAAATTACTATAGTTCAGTGTAATATTCAATTGAATAGAGATAAGGGTAAGGGTCCAGACAAGGGAGTGTGCAGGAGACTCATATGAGAGCTGAAGAGGCTGAGTTTCAGTTTTATCTTTGAGGCAGAGTGTGCAGGTATCAGGATCAGGGATTTTCTCTGCACGTAAGTTCTCCTCGTTCCTGAAGGGGCTTGGATGGGTGATGTGTACACAGTGAGTCCACATTGCATTGGAGCAACGTGGCTTTGGGGAATCCACCTCAGGTATAGCAAACTCCTTCTGAGTGTTGGATGCAGACAGACCTCATCCGTCAAAGTTGCTCACTCCAAGTGCTCACTGCTCTGAGAAAGCATCTGCACAGAGTGGTCAGGGCCTTGCACTCTTGGTGTACCCAGCAAATTGAGCATGACACCCCACGCAGAACAGTCCAAGAGGACATTCTGGGAGGAAAGAACAGCACATGCAAACTTTTGTAAAGAGCTTTCTATGGGAACTTGTCTCCTGGACTGTCACAGGTGTTATTTGAAAAAAAAGAGTTTAACGTCAAGTAGGTTAAACCATTAATCACTTATTAAAAAAAGTTTTGCAAGACTTTTGTTCACTCGTTTGTAGGTGACAGGTATCTGAGAGCCTTTACATACTTAGGATCATCGTGAGTACCCAATGCCTTCGTTACTTTTCTTATTGCTGAGACAAAATACCCGACAATCAGAGGAGGAAAGGTTTATTGCAACTCACAGTTCGTAGAGATTTGAGCTCATCGTTGGCTGGCTCCCAGGCAGGGTGGCGTGGCAGAGGAGAAACAGTTCCCGGCAGGGGGAAGGCAGCAAGGCAGCAAGCAGAGAAGCAGCAAAGCAGCAAGAGTCAAGTGACAAGCAAGAACAGCAGCAGCCCTCTCTCTGTCTCTTATGTTTTATCCAGGCTACCCAACCTAGGGCGGGTGGCGCTCACACCCTTAATCCTCGCATTGCACCATGGGTAATCCCAGCATCACATCCTTGATCCCAGTACCGCACATTCTAGATCCAGCCACCTATGAAAACCCCACCTATGACTGAATGAGGCTTTGTGGGGACATCTAGATACAAGCCATAACATCCAGAAGAGGGTACAATATGTAAAATTTCCCACTTTTGTGGGGAGCCTGGAGCCATTTTTAGTGTATTATGTTGAGTGCTACCTGGAATTCTGATACCTATGGGTACCAGGAGAAGGTACTGGAGTTTTAGGAGGATCAGTAATGCTGCTGTTCCTTACTCAGTTTGGTATCAACTGAGACATGGATGCAGAGTCAGTCAGATGGAGAGAGAAATACCTACATTTACTGACAGTGCTATGTAAGGAGTGCAGCCTTGGTAGTTTGTGGGCTCCCTGATATTTCACCTCAGACTGAGGCCGGTCTGTTTCCCCAACCCCCATTTGTGCTGGACAGCCGCAGGCCATGGGAGAGCAGGTTACATGCTTCCTGCAGCAGGTGGGCTTCTGGGATGGGCAGAGGACTGAACCAATCAAGGCAGGTCACTCTTCTGCACTCCAGTCAGATCAGCCACTCAGGCCGCAAGTGCTGCTGTAACTGGAGTCCCGCAACATGTCATGAAGAGTCGGGGATGTCTCCTTCCCTAACAGCCCACCAACACCACACAGGGTATTTTGATGCCAAGCCAGACCATGCAAAGAGTGTGCCAGGAAACAGGTTTATTGCCCTGACAGAGCTGGCAGAGGGACAAGATTCTTCTAGACCTACAGCTGCTGATGAGTCTATTTCTGCCCTTAAGGGACTGGGAGGGGAGTAGGAGGAAGGGGTGGGGATTCCAAGAAATGCTTAATCAGAGGTGCAGGAGCAACTATTGCCCACTAGTTTGTAGGACAGGGCCTCACCCCTCAGAAGGGGGAGAGTGAGCTGAGCTGTACACTGCTTCTGAGACGCTGCAGCGTGGCAGACTCTGCCTGCCCTCGATTCCTTGATGCTCGCCATCCTAGGCTTTGCAAGCTGTCCTGCAGCACACACACTGTCCCTCTCTGCTGCTGCTTTTTCTCAGCCCAAAGTGCAGGGATTTTGTGCTCCGTGGAGTCACCCTCAGCCAGTGCTGGGGGTAGCTTAGAGGTTAAAAGCCCCAGCTTCCTTGGATCTTGGGTGTCACTGCTCTGAGTCACATTGTATGAGCATTCTCCAGTGGGAATCAGTCCCTGTCACCTACAGTGGTAGCCTGATTGAAAACACACCACTTCTTGGCTTTCTTCTCTTACCTGTCCCAATTTCCTATTCCCTTATCAGCCCCTTCTGAGAGCACCTCCCAAATAAATGCCTTTCACCCAAATCTTTGTCTGAGGATCTGCTTCTGCTGAACCCAGACTAAGACTCATGTTATCTACAATGTCCATCCATCCATCCATCCATCCATCCATCCATCCATCCATCCCAGATGGATGAGAGAGAACTTAATGAATTCATGTCAAGACACTGAATAAAATGCAGAGGCAAGATTCAGATCCAGGCGGTCTGCTATATAGCACCCATTGTGAATAATCCTACTGTGTGCTATTTCTTGGGAGAATGGCAGAGACGGAGGGAGAGAAGTTAAAAATAAAACAGAAAAAGAAGAACAGGTTTCCTGTCCATATCATGACCTTGACTCTCAAGATGAGTTTCTCTACTGCCTTCTTAGTGATGGGTCTCCTCATAGATGTGAGCCAGGAATGCAGAAGCCGGGACTCTTTCCTGTCACAGCTGAATGTTGACAGTGACCCCTTCGTCTGCATGCTCTTGTGTCTTACACAGAGAAGGCGTCAGTGACCCCTAGGGAACCTATGGGTGAAATAGGCCACGTTTTTCTGGCATGGGGTACAGTCATGGACTACAGAGCACAGACGCCTTCCCCCTTTGCAAGGACTCAGCCCGAGAGACGAACGTGGGTGTCAAGTGTGTCTTGTGGCATTATGGCCTTGAACTAGAACAGTGGAGACAATGTGCAGATGGGATCCACTTAGGCCTCACTTTTTTGTGCACCTCATCCTCTTGTCAGCACTCTTTCTTTCTTCTTTTAATTTAAAAAATATTTATTTAATTTTAAATTGTGGGGAAGTACATATAACATGAAATTTACCATCATAATCATTTTAAGCGTACAGTTCAATGGTATTAAGTACATTCACAATGTTGTGTGACAAATCCCCAGAAAGTTTTCATCTTGCACAACCAAAACTCTGCAGTCATTCAACAATGACCCTCTGTTCCTACCACCCCCTCAGTCCCTGGCAACTACCATTCTACTTTTTGTGTCTATGGGCTGCCTATTCTATGTGCCTCCTATAATACAATATTTGTCTTTCTATGTCTGATTTGCTTCACTTTACATAATGTCTTCAGTTTTTTTTTCATATTGCAGCCTGTGTCAGAATTTTCTTTTAAAGGCTGAATACTACTCCACTGTATACCATATTTTATTCATTCATCCATCCATGGACCCTTGGATTCCTCTGTTTCTCTCTCTTCTCATTACTGGGGATTGAACCCAGGGCCTTTGCTCTGAGCTACATTCCCAGCCTTTTTATTTTTTATTATGAGACAGGTTCTTGCTAAATTGCTATGTTTCCCAGGCTGGGCTCAAACTTGTGATCCTCCTGCCTTTGTCTCCTGGAGTGCTGGGCTTACAGGGACGCACCGGATCCCAGCTCTCGTTTTGTGCCTATTCCAAATAATGGTGCTATGAACACCGTGTGAAAATGTCTCTTTGAGGTTCTGCTTCTTTGTTTTTAATGTTTAATAGCACGATGAAGAACAAAGAAAATGAAAATTGAAAAAAAAAATGGATGAGCAAATAGAAAATTCTACCTGAAGCTCTCATATGGCGGATTGAAAATCCATAAAGATAGCCTAGCAACCTGGCTGAGGAGGAGAGGAGCCTATAGCCACAGTAAGTGGTTATTTCTAGGCCCGCAGAGTCAGGCAGCGGACAGTCTCGGGGTGAAGAGTCTGAAGAGGCCCTGAACTCCCCCATCCGGCACCGCTCTCAGATCCTCACTGCAGATTCTGCACTCAGCTGCAGCATATTTGGAATCGCCCTTATGATGAATTGAGCCAGGAGAGGAAGTCCCACATCCAAGTCATAACAGCAGCCACCACCAGCTGTGCTCCAGGGGCCCAGCCGGGAACTTAGCCTCCAGCTCCCCTGTCTCCGGAGCTGTGGGGAGAAAGGCTTGGCCGGCCACTAGCACCCAGACCTGCGCCATCTGGGCTCTCGGGAGAGAGCGGGGTGGAAGTGCGTTGCTCCTGCCTTGCTGTTTGGGGCTGGCTGCATGCAGATGTCCTCCATACAGAAGCCATATGTACCCCTCCGTCTGAGCAGGGGAGGAAGGGTGCTGCTCAGAGGTCCCAGTGGTCTGTAAAGGGAGGTCCTCATGTCCCTTCAAGGGGCCTGCTCTTGGGGTGCCCTAAGACAGGGTGGGGCCACCTTGTCTCTCTGTCAGGGGCCGCGCCTTGGAAAGTTGGGAGCTACACAACCATGCATGGTTGGTTCCAGGGACCAATGGGGAGGAGCGAGGCCATGGAAACTGACTCTGGGCTCAATATTTTTGTGGAGAGAGCCTAAGAGAGAGGCCTTGGTGGCAGCCCCCTCCTTACTAAGTGGAGACAGGCTGGAGGGAGCAGGGTGTGGCTGGGTCTTTGTCTTTGTCCCAGAGGCCACATTCTCTGGCTCTGGGCAAGGGCTCCCTGTGGCTGCAGCCCCTCGGAGGCTGCACTCAGCATCCTGTCAGAGCAAAACAGGGCCCTGAGATCATCTGGTTCAAGCTGGTCATTTCTAGTTTTAACTGAGGCAGACTTGTGAAATGACTTGGCTCAGGCCACGAGGTGAAAAAGAGCCAGTCAGCAGCGTGATTCCAAAGTTTCTTTCCTCTACCCTGCAGGACACCGCTGAAGGATGCAGCTACTGACACAGTCTGCAGAGAGCTGTCCCAAGTGTGAGGAGCACAAGTGTTATTCAGGGACAAGGATATCACGAGGGGCTACATTATGTGCAGGTAGTAACAGGTCCACGCAAGAGATGGAAATTTAGCTTTGGCCGGTTTAGGAAATGTCACTTCCTGAAATCTCTCTGGGATTAATTAAGTTTTTGAAGGATTCTCCTGAGAGAATCTGTGTTCTCAGGTTCTATCTCGTCTCTTGAGCTGAGCAAAGTCCTGTCTCCTGCACACCAAGTCATGTTGCTTTTCTGAGACTTCAAATTTATTAACCTAAACTTCTTTTTATCAGGCTGTCTTCTCTTTCCTTTTTGATTGGCTTCTCCAGACCTGAACACACTTGGCCCATCCTGGAGAAGAGGTCAATACCTTTCCACATAATACAGAACCCTTCACCCAAGAGTCTAGGCTTCCGGCTGTTCTCCTGCTGCCAGTCTTGGAGCCTCTTCTGTGATCCGGAAGTGTTGCATTACCTCTCAGTCCTGGGGGCCAGTTATAGGTAAACACTTTAAGGTGCAGAAATGGAGATGGGGGGAGGGACAGTGAGAGGGAGGGAGACACAGGAGGAGAAGGAGAAGAAGGAAAAGGAGAGAGAGAAGAGAGAAAAGAGAAGCTCTTGTTTCTAGGCCCGACTGTGAAACATCATCCTCACACAAAATCCCAGCTCTGCGTCCTAGGATGCTCTTGGGGCTAACTCAGTTAACATACATTGTTTACAAAGTGAGCCCTAGAAACTGGGCAGTCAGGTAGCACACTGGTATGTTGGAAGCTATATTTTGAGGACTGGTCTTTAGGGTCAACAATCATGAGCAGGGTTGTAAACAGGTTAGTTGCCTGTTCAACCTGTGGTTTTTGAGCAAACTGGAGCTGAGGTGAATCTGCCATCTTCCTCAGTGGAGGGACATGAACCTAAGGAGGTCACCCACGTGGGCTCAGGTAGATGATCTCCTTCTTGGCGGCGCTTCCTCATCTTGATCTTCCCAGCCATGTCTGGAGGGCGCTGATGAGATGCTGGATGTCAGAGTCAAGGGACTGGAAGGGACCTCAGACATTACCCAGATCAGTGATTCTCAAATGTGTCTTTAGCAGAAGAAACTTTCACTGAACAAAGACTTTTAGAGAAGCTGAAGCAACCAGTGTGGATGCCCCCTCAGCTACCCCAGGGTCACCTGCTTTAGTTTCAGGATGTTGCAAGGGCGTGCTCTGGTCAGGCTAGGGATGCTGGAGAGTGACTTGCACCACAGAGGCTGGGATAAAATGCCCTGGCCAGGCAGTTCTGAAATGTGCTCCACATCTCTCACAGGGCCCCAGCAGGGGTGCTCTCTGCTGTCTCTCGCAGTCACACCCTCGTGAATGCACCCTGAAATGGTTTTCTTCCCCATTCTTGTCTCTCTTCTCCACTCCTTCACTGTGCTCTTTAAGATCACCTCTCAAATAACCTAATGGCACCCAAATCCCTGTCTCAGGGTGTGCATAGAGAACAAAATACTGTACCTTCAGAATCTCCTGGGTCTTAGGGGAACTCAGGTATCTTGAATTTGCCCAGCTCAGGAAATGTGGGTCCAGGCCGTCTGCAAGAGACAGCTGGTCAACCCACTAATTGAACGTCACTTACCATTTTATCTCCCCATCTCAAGACCCCTCTGTGCTGCGCACAGTAAGATCATGACTCTCTTAGTTATAAGTGGTTCATTATATAACCTGGCTTAAGCTAAAAAGAGAATGTATTGACTCATGAAAGTTTGAGGGTTGAGTCTGCGCTACTACTGGCCCGAATGGCATCTCTGTGCAAATTAGAAAAATGTGTGGTCCTCCAGGGACCATCCTGCCACCTACTAGAAAACTTTGTAGTAAATTAACAAATCTGAATGAGTGTGAGGCGAACGGGTCCCCTGGGAACAATGCAGTGCATAAACAGGGGATCTGCAACCCTAAGAGCTGGCTGAGGCTGGGTCTGGAGCGTGTGCTCGCTCTCTTCACCTCTCAGAAATGCCTTCTCTGGGGTTCATTCTCAAGTAGGCTCTGCCTTCCTGGTAACAAGGGAGCTGGCAGCAGTTTCAAGACTACCTCCCAAAAGATCATGGCCACTGTTCAAATCATTTTGGCCAAAGTCCAGGAATTAAGTCTTATTTGCTGTGATTGGCCAATCAGTGTGAATGGGGTGATGCCATGCTCTGATTGGTCAAGCCAGGGTCACGTGTCATTTTGGGGTTAAGGGAACAAGTTGGCACTCCAACTCCAGCCCTATCCCTGAGAATGGTAGGAGGGGTGCTTCCTTGAGACAAACCAAGGGTGAAATTGGAAGAAGAGCCATCAGATGTGGCTGCTGATCAGGGCCTCACCCACCCCCCCCAAATATTCCAATCCTAGCAGTGTTACTGCAAATTTAGTGCGCATACAAGTCACTGGGGATGTTATTAGACAGAGACTCCCATAGTTTCCTAGGGATCCCTCTTGAAAGATTATCCTTTAGAGAATCTAGGGTGGGGCCCATGAATTTGCATCTCTAAGAATGCTGATGTCCAGGCAGAATTTGTATTACACTGTGATCACTGCGGTGACCAGTGATCATCACCTCTCTCTCTCTCTCTCTCTCTCTCTCTCTTTTCAGTACTGGTACTGAGGATTGAACCAGGGGATTTACACGGAGCTACATCTCCAGGCTTTTTAGTTTTTCTATTTTTTATTTTGAGTCAGAGTCTTGCTAAGTCACTAAATTGCCCGAGCTGGGCTCAAACCATCGATCCCCCTGCCTTAGCCCCCCAGAGAGCTGGGATGACAGGCACCTGCCACTGTGCCTGGTGATCATCAAATGTCAGAGCTGCTGCCAGCCCCCGAAGCACTGCGTGCCCATGGCAGGCTTCTCTGGGGAGTGTGAGGGAGAGGGCTTGGGAGAAGTTTGCTCAGCCCTATGTTCCTGGTATTACCATCCTGTCTGTATAACAAAAGATGATGGGACGCAGCTGTGGGATGCTTGTGTGGGGTCCCCAAAGCTCCTACACTTGGGTTTCCTCCAAGTCCCTCAGGGAAGGTGTCTTTCTCCCATGGAGCCTTCTCTGCGGGACGGTTTTCTAACTTAGAGAGAAAGGAAGGGCAATGCGGCAAAGGACCCAGGGCCAGGGTGGGACACATGGAATGATTTGTTCTTCAAGAAGGACAGTGAATTTCTGAAAGTGGAGACAGTGTCTTTCGTCCAACAAAGGGCTGGTTCTGGTGGTGGTGAGAAAGACTTCAAAGAAGCTTGGAGAAGACCAATGCCCTGGGATTATTACATGTGAGGACAGGTTCCTTTCAAACACACATCCGGGTGCCCTGAGGACTGATCACTGAAACAGGAGCTCGCTGAGGAGAGGTCTGATTGGCCTTTAAGTTGCTGACATAGAAAACTCAAGTCCTGTCCTACCTTCTTGGGCAGAAGAAATGCTAGCAACTCCAGTGCAGCCTGGTAGAAATATAGTAAAGATGAACATGAGCCATGCGAGCAATTTAACATTATCTAGTAACCAGATTCCAACAGCAAAACAAACAAACCCCATTAAACTTGATTTTAATGTTTTATTTAACCCAGTATCCATGAAATATTATCATTTCGACATATGCTCACTTAAAAATTATTGCTGAGATATTTTATATTATTTTTTCCCCTACAAAATGTTTGAAATCTGATGGGCCTCTAACAATACAGCGTTAACCCTTCAGGACTAACCACGTTTGAAATGCTCAGTGGCCACAGACACTAGTGGCGGCTGAATGGGGCGGTACATCTTCAGTCTCCCCAGGACAAAGCTACCCACTGTCTCATCGTCCCCATTTTCCTCCTCTTCCAGCACACCCTGGGTGTCACTCGGGTGCTGTTCAGAGGCAGTAGCAGCCCTGACAGAGGCTTTGCTGTGAGGGCGGCGGTGGCTGGGAAGGCGCAGGACAACGTGTGGCCATAGTCCTGTTTGGAGAAGTGCTCTTCTGCCTGGCTGCTCTGTGCAGTGCGTGAGTCACCATGGGACAGGGAGGCAGGAGAAGGGGGTTTGCTCTATGCTGAGGCCTCCTTGTGGGCTCTGTCGCGGGGGTGGGAGGGAGGGACTGACAGCAGAGAATGGGGTGGAGCGGGAATATGGAAAGATGTGCCTGGAGCCGCAAAAATAGATTTGTATCTGTGGGGCGGTTACCAAGAGTCACAACACTGTCTCCCTGCGGAGGGAGGGGGATGTTACAGAGCTACATGCTTTTATGATTAAAATATTCGGGAAAGAGAATGAAAACCAGGGCTGTTAGTAATGTCAGGATCTGGGATTCTTTTTCACATTGGATTCTAGAGTCATCTCAATTTTCCAGGGCTTTGTCTGAAAGCCATTTTTCTCTCCATGTGTCACACATCTGTTTTCTGTCCTTCCTACTTGATTTGAACATTAAATAAATTTGTCTCATGTACGAACTTCCGTTGCCTTCGAGAATGTGCAGATGAGTTATCCTTGAAAAGCTGCTGGTCAGATGCTAGGCGGGATGTGGCCCCAGAGCTCAGAGGATTTGGGGAAGGTGCCTTCCCTTGTGTAGCCACAAGTCAGGCTGGCTTCAATGCCACTGTCACTTGCTCAGCCTCCGCTAAATTATTTAACCTTCTTAAGCATCAATTTCCCCCACCCCATGTGACTGATAATAGTGCTTACCTCACTGGGATGTTGGGAGAAGCCAGTAATAAATGTGTGTGTTGCGCTTAACACACTGCCTGGCATGGATTACGGTGACGATTGTGCCGTAGGAATTGCCAGCTCTTCCTGCTCTGTGCCGGGCGCTGCTCTTTAGGGCCGTGGCTGGCCATTTGGAATCTTTTCCTTGACAAACTACCCCAGTTTAAATCTGACAATGTATCGTGGCAGCCAAGGAAGATGACACACAGAGAAGAGTTATTGGCCACAGCTGCTCAGGGAATTGATGGCAGAACTCAACACAAAACCCAGAATTTTTATTTCCCAGCAGTAATTTGGCAGGATCTTCTGGGTCTCAGAACCAGTGTTTTAAATTTCAGAAAGCATATGGAGGAATCAGAAGAGACAGGATTTGAATATGTAGCTACTGAGAAAATGCAGCCACCTAATATAAAAGCAGCAAAAACAACCCTCAAAAACAAGTGCTCGAGAGTCAATGGGATGAGCCAATCTAGAGTCAGTAAAAATGCGAACAGTGAATATTGATTTGTCATGGGAACATGCTTTTGATCTATGTCAAGTGAGAAAAATCAGAAAATAAAACTGCACATAATTAAGTGTCATAAGTTTAAAACTACCTCTCCATCTATGCTGAATACTGTAAACTAGATATTGTATTTTTATCTCTGTTGGACAATAGTTGTTTTCTTAAAGCTGTGTTGGGTGTATTTTTCACAATAAACACTCGTTACTTTCATAATCAGAAGAAAAAAACAATGCAGATTATAAAAGATTTCCAGTCTCCAATTCACACCAGGGAGCCGGCAGCTCATTGTCATCTGTTTCAGCCTTGCAGGACTCCTGGTGCCTTCAAAGCCTGTTCTGTTTACCAAAGGATGATGATGTGGGTGTCGTCCAGGGAGATGGACTGATAGAGAACAAAGTGAGACATGTTCTACTGAAGATGCTAAGCGGAGTGAAGACCCCTCCCCACACACCTCCAATGAATTCTGTAGACGCCTGTTACCGCTGAAGTAAATGGAGTAGATGGCGAGCGGGAATGTTAGCAAGCTCTGTGCCAGAGGACCGCAGTCCTCTTTATCTCCATGGGGAAGAGGGCAGAAATAAAGCCCACCATGACTGTGATTTTTATTTAGTCAGGGATCGCTTAACTCCATGAATCAGGAGTCTGATGAGGGCGGTGGTAGGGGTCGTCCCTCCGCCATCCCACTGACTTTCTGACCACCTCATCTGCACATCACATGCAGGTTCTGCCTCCGCTCTCCAGGCCGCAGAGTCTCGCCCGTGCTTTCTTCTCAAACTGCCCATTCTGTCTCGCTGCCCTGACTGAAGGGTCCTTGCTTTGGGTCCAGTTGTTCACCTCTGCCCAGCCGCTTGGATCTGTTTGTTGTCTATGCGTTCTTTGTTGTATCCGACCTACATCTGACCCTTTGCTAATTTCTCAGGTTTGTGCCCTGCAGCTTTGGTGCGGTCCACTTCACTCCTTTCCCATGTCCGGTGTCAGCCACCAGAGCTCCAGCCCGGGTTGGATCCCTGCTCCTTTGCTGCTCTTACAAGAGATGTCTGACATCACTGACTTTGCTCTGTGCCACAGCCTCATGATCTCTGTAGTTCTTTTCTTGGTGGTCATTTTACCACCATCAATGAGATGGACATTGACAGGGCAAGATGACCCCACCCCACTCTGTGACAAGTTTCTGCCACTTCCCCTGTGTAAGACTTTGGGCAAGTTACCTAAGCCCTCTCAACCCTCTGCTTCCTCATTGGAAATAGCGATAAGGCAATTAATTATTCTATGTAAAGTATGTCCAACTTGTCTGACACATAGCTAGCACTCCGTAAATGTCAGTTATTAGGGATATCATTATTTTCTCATTATTAAAGCAGCACAGCCTATCCTGTAGCAAGAGGATAGACTCTGGAGTCAGACTGATTTGGTTAAACCCATGTGCTGAAATCCCAGCGCTTGAGTGCCCATGCACTGAAATCAAGGGGCCTTGGGATGTGTGAATCTTGCAGCCCTCACCAATGTGTTTGGAAGCACACACGGTTCAAAATTTTAAAGATCACAACTCTTTTCTTCATACGACATAGTAAAGTAAAAGTGAGGGTCCTTTCAGAAAAACTTCATTTTTTTGTTTAAGAAAACAAAAATGGTTCCAAGTATCCTAAGGATCACTGGATACAGGAAAATACGACTTCATGGAGTCAGTGGGGGAGGGTTAGTCACCTGCTGGAGAAATCAGCCTTTCACATCATCGCCAACCCTCCCTAGCTTAGAGATGGTCCCGCAGCCTGAGGAACAAGATTCCCCCTGGCAGGAAGCAAGTTTTATGAGAGCTAAACCTTGTCATCACTGACACCAGCCACACACGATTCTCCTTTCCTGGCTGCCTTTGTAGCGAACTTGAGCTGTTAGAAAACATCATCATTGAATTTGAGATTTTCCAAAGCAAGTCACTCACCTGCCAATGTAATAAGGAGTAGCTTTATACATTACATGGAGCTTTTATATCAGATATTAAAAAGATTTTTTTTACCTGCTGGCTCATTAATGATGCCTGGGCTTTATGAACCAGAGAGTAAACACTTTTTTTCTACAGAAAAATAAAGTGTTGGGATCCAGGCACCAGGGCTTAGCTCTGGGTATGTCAGTGGAGAATCGACTGTCAAACTGAGGCGTCTGTTTTCAAACCTAGGTCTTAGGGCTACATCATCCCCCCATGCAACACCTGTAATTGGTTTATGCAGTAAGGAAAACGTCCTCTAGCTTAAGCTTCTTTGCAAAGAAGCTCATCAGAGAACAGGCCTCCAATCCTGACCTGATGAGCTACCTGTATGCGATTCAATTGAGATGATTAAAAAGTAGGAAAAATGAAAACAAAACAACATACACAGCAGTTATCCTCAACTACAGAGTAGTTTGTTTAGTAGAGACTGCTAAGTAAAAGTAGAAATGCTTAAAAAATACATATATATGTATAAAACCTATGTGCAAATGCAAGTCAGTGTTTCGTATCTTTCACAAGGACAATGGTCAGTCAGTGTTGGCTAAACTGTCATGCAGGGCTAATGCTGCAGTGGTCATGGTGAATGACAAACCGGTCAGTCTAAACATAAGCAAGTCCTTCTCCTTACGGTGTGTGGTGTTTATGAATTGCTACAGGTGTTCATTGAAAACACAGACTCCAGGCACCATCCCTAGAGGCTGAGATCCAGCAGGTCTGGGGGGCTCTGGGAATCTTCATTTTTATCAGGTGGTTTTGATGTAGATGGTCTGTGGATGGTGTTCTGAGAAATACTTGATTTAGCGATACTGTCAATTATAAAACAAATTAGAACACTGCACATCGCTCAAGTGAGAAGACTAATAATCCCCAAAATATATTATATAACAGTTCTATGAGAAAAGCAATAAATAAAAAACTGCTTTGTTTTTTTAAAAACTTGCAAGTAATAGCTGGGCAGGCTGGCACATGCCTGGATCCTGGCTATTTGGGAGGCTGAGGTAGGAGGATCCGTGTTTGAGGCCAGCCTGGGTCTCAAAATAAGAAAAGAAGAGAAAAGAAAAAAAAAAAAGGAAAGAAAAGGAAAGAAAAGGAAAGGAAGAAAAAGAAAGGAAAGGAAAAGGTAAGATGTAGCTGGAGATATAGCTCCATGGAGATGTAGCTCTGCGGTAGAATGTCCCTGAATTTAATCCCCCATACCACAAAACAAACAAAAAACCAAGCAAAACTGAGAAAAGAACAAATAAAAAATTAATCAGAAAAACAAAACTCTTGCAGATAAGGGTTAGAAAGGGCTAGATAGCCCTTCAAGAGTCGTGAAAGTAAACTCATAGCTAGCTAATTTACTTAATATATATTAATCAATGCCTCGAATATTAGTATTTATCAGTATCTGGATAATTGCATATTAGAATCATACAAGACCCCAACTCCGGAGATCAACGGAGCAGATCTGGGCAGGCGTGATTATATAGCTCTTCAAGTGACTCTGAGTACGGGAAGGGCTGAGGATCTCTGTCGACTTCCAGCACACACACAGACATGCACACACAGACACACACACACAGACACGTACACACAGACACGCACAGAGACACACACACACAGACACACACACAGACACGCACACACACACACAGACACACACAGACATGTACACACAGACACGCACACACACACACAGACACACACAGACATGTACACACAGACACGCACACAGACACGTACACACAGACACACACACACAGACATGTACACACAGACACGCACACAGACACACACACAGACACGCACACACAGACACGCACACACAGACACACACACAGACACGCACACACAGACACACACACAGACACGCACACACAGACACGCACACACAGACACACACAGAGACACGCACACACAGACACACACACACAGACACGCACACAGACACACACACACAGACACACACACAGACACGTACACACAGACACGTACACACAGACACACACACACAGACACGCACACACAGACACACACACAGACACGCACACAGAGACACGTGCACACAGACACACACACACAGACACACACACACAGACACGCACTTTAAAAAAAAAAAGATGAAGAAACTAGAGTCAGAGATAAGCAATTTGTCTACATCACAAATCTAGGTGGCGCATACCGACGTAGGCTCCGAAGTCAGGATCCGGGGAAGGGAGGCGCGCGGACCGAGGAGAGACGTGAGATCAAGCGGCTCCTGGTCTCCTGCAGTCCGGAGGTGAAAAATCAGCCCCGAGCAAAGAGAATTACAGGAAAAGGCATCTTCTGGGGCTAAACTGCTTCAAATAGAGATCTTTTCCTTTGATGACAAGGGACAGAAAACACTAGAAGGTGCAAAGATCTATTTTGAGGGTCCCCTTCCCTGGTGAGTAGAAACTAGGTAGATATGTGGGAGGCAGCCTTCTCCCCACCAATGCCCCAACCAAACATGACGCATTGTTCAGGGCATTCTCGGTGGACCCAGTCTCTGTGTGCTTCTCAGTACAGCACCCACCTCCCCCCGCCCCCCACCGGACACAGAGTTCTAATCTATTTGCCTTTCCTGGTAGAGTGAAAAAGTGTGGTGTTTGCACTCAGGACTAGCTTTGAACACTAGCCTGGATCATTCCCAGACATGTGGTCTTGGGCAGTTTGCTTAGATTTCTGAGTTTCAGTTTCCCCACAAGTTAAAAAGAAAAATGACACAAAGATGAAAACAGAAGAGCCATCCCATATTTTGTGAGCTAAAAGGCAAGTAGAGTGTCTGATGCATGTTAGGCCTTTTTAATGGTGGCCAAAGTTATGGGTTGACTGTGACATCATGGGATGAACACGACTGTCAATGCTATGAGACAGAAGTAGGAAAGTGGGGAAGAGGCCAAAATGGGGCCTTGGGAGGCTCCTCCAGGAAAAGCCCCAGCCCATCTGCAACCACATATTTTATAAAGTGTCCAGCTGTGGATAAAATAAATGGGAAATGCCAAAACACATGAATCTGCTGAAGGACACAATCTAGGGCAACGGAATAATGCTCTGCTGTCTGATGTTTGCAGTTAGCCCCCGGGGTAGGAAGCAGCGGAGCCAGAACTGGAGCATAGATGCCGATGCCGGGCCCAGAGCTGAAAGGAGAAGGCCAAAGAGGGCGCCATCTTCTCTCACTTCTTCCACCAAGTACATCATCACTATGGTGGTGCTCAGTTCACCCATTACAACACCAAGGGCAGAGAAGAGAAACATGCCTCTGGAAGTGGTGGACAAAGGTCTGAGTTCACACTGACTCCAGAGTCTGATTTTTTTGCCAGGTATTAAACATGGTCATTGGGATTTCTTGGCCAAAAAAAAATCCTTCCAGTGAAGCATGCATATAGAATAGTATTCTTGTATTCATGGGTCATACAGATTATTGAAATAATCTAGAAGCAACAGCTCACTCCCATTAAACAAGGATCTTATTCCTTCTCTATTACAGTTAGTTCAACTACAGAATGATAGAGGACAAAGGAATTGTAAACTGGTTAATGTGGGTATTTGTGCCAGGTGTAGTGACACACCTGTAATCCCAGCACTCAGGAGGCTGAGGCAGGAGGATCACTGCAAGTTTGAGGCCAGCCTGGGCTCCATAGTGAGTTCAAGGCCAGCCTGAACCACACGGCGAGACCCTGTCTCAAAAAAAAAAAAAAAAAAAAAAAAAAGAAAGAAACAAAAAGAGTGGGTATTTGTGGCTCTTTGTTAATTGGCTTTGATTTGCCCAACTGAAAGAATAAGGAGATTGGAATTCTGACTTAGACACTCTGTCATGTAAGAGGCCTCATGAAGAAACTGCGACTGCTTCCAGAATTACAACTGCTGGCCTCAGCAAGGGACACAGAGCCCAATGCGAAGAAAGTAAAACACAGTATCTTTCTACCCTTGTGCTAAGGATAAAGATAAAAGCTAGGAACAAAAGTAAGATAAATAACTAAGAATGTACACTGGTAGTTTTTTCCCCTTTTATAGTGGATTATTACGGGCTGTGTGGTGCTGGCAGGCTCACTGCTACCAAGACAGGGGGGCCGTCATGGAAGGGCTGGGTTTTTTGGTAGGTGTTCGAAAGAGCTAGAGCTGGGAGATGCCCAGAAACAAAGTTTTAAACCCGTACACAATGCACTTTCTTTTCCTGCAGATACATGAGAGAGGGTTCTGTTGTAGAGAAGGATTTGTGGATCGAATGAGAATAGCACTGTTATGACAAAGTTGGCTTTTGTTCTAAGTGATGTATCTGCTAAAAATTCTCTCTGTGCCTTCAGTGGGAGCTCACAGAGGGTTATAGTTTATAACTATGTTTTGACAATAAGTCCTTCAGCAATGAGAAAGTGGAAGTTCTTTAGAGGGATATTGATTTAAATGTCATTTTCCATCAGCCCAGGAGTGATGAGGGTGAGCGTAGCTTTGGTTCCGACTGAATGGTAGAGGTAGTTCCTGAGTATAGCAATAAGGTTTTGCATGCTTCTAGGGTTTCCTGGATAAAAAAAAGGTATTTGGTCACATTTGGGCTATAACCCTGAAGTACTTAAACTGTGCTGGGAAATTTGGACTGAATTTTCTAAAATGGTGTCTATTTCTCTTTCATAAACCCACCTATCACAAGGTGAATTGAAATGTCACATTGGGTTGATCGGAAATTATTCATCTGGAAAGTTTATGAGATGATGTGGCCCAGGCAATGAATAGGATCAAGCTTTCAGTGTCACCCAGAGAAACACCAAAGAGAGTCAGACCACAGATCTCAGAATACCAAATAGATCTTCAAACCATCGCTGTCCCTTCCAGGTCTAAAAGGCACGAATGGTACAGCCTGGCAAATATTAATAGTGGCGTCTAAATCTGTTGCTGCCTGGAATTGCACATCCTGGAAGCTGGACTGGGAAATGGGCCTAACTGGCAATTCCTGAACTAAGTGCCTAGAAATCTCAATATATTTGGAATGATACTTTGCTCATTAGGAAATTAATGAAGTGGGGACAATTATATCTTCAAGTCTTTAAGGATTCTTTAGCAAAAACAAGGCTAAAAGATGGCTATCTTAACTTATAAAGACAGAAATCAGGAATTGCTACATTTGAATATTTGACCCATAAATTCTAAGGAAACTAAAAGAAACCAAAAGTAAATTGGTGACGAATTCATTGAAGATACAAACACTATTCTTGAAAAGGGTTATGAATCACTATAATTAGGTATATTACCAAGCAAGTATATTATGCTATTCTCGGTGTTTTGCTTGCTCTTTACTTGTTTCTATTATTTTATTTGGGTTGGCTTATTCCACTCTTTCCAATATATTGGATATTTTTCTCAATTCTTTGTAACTTTTTAATGACATTACTCCATTAAGTTGTAATTTAGTTTTGGAAATAACAATAAAACATTTCTTTTCGAGACAGGGTCTTGCAATATAGTTCATGCTGGCCTTGAACTCGCTGTGTAGCCCACGCTGGCCTCAAACTCACAGCGATCCTCCTGCCTCAGCATTTTGAGTGCTGGGATTGCAGGCATGCACCACCATACCCAGCTATGATAATGCATTTTTGAAAAAAATACAAGACTGGGGGTCTAGGGGAGGAACTCATAAAAAACAAAGGCGATAGCTTACATATTACTGAACTCACATATCATTTCATAGCTTATTATAGATCTCCTTTGATTTAAAAATTTGAATTTTCTTTATTTTCAAAAAGAACTTGACAATGGAAATTTCTTTTAGACATTCCCATATGATTTTCTGCCCCATAATTAAATCAACTGGCTGATGTTATGTTCCGCTGCACAAGTCCAATTTGTTCCTGTAAAACATCCATAAGGCAATAATCGGAAGGAAAATACTAGCAAAAATACTTTTTAGCAAAATAAAGTCTGGGGAATTTCGAGTTGTTCAGATAATCAAGACAGATAGGAGACAGTGCTTGGGCCATGGGGACATCAGACTATCATGGAACAATTCAGATTACTGATGTTTCCAAAATTTTCGTGTATCTTTAACTTTGTCAGACTTCTGGATCACAAAGACAATCCTCACATTCTACCCTAAATACAGAGCTCTCTGCAGTTTCATGGTGCTCAAGGCAAAACAAACCAACCCTTGATAATCATAACCAAAAGGGAGAATTAGAAACTTTCAAGTCCCTGGTTTCAAAAGGCCACACGTAGAAGTCTAACACTGGCTCTAATTTTCAAAGAGTCTGTGTTCCAGGCAGGTCCCCACCTGGGAGTAGTGGTGACAGAGCTGTGGCACACACTGGCCAGCTTGGGCCATGCCCTCAGCTTCCCCACTGTGGGACTTTGAGGAAAGTGAGCACGCTCCTAGCTGGTTTGTTTTCATGCAATCTTCTTTTCTAGTTGCTCAGCTTGTGACAGGTACAATTTCACAGATACTTTACATTACTCATGTTATCATTGGAAGAGGTTAAGAACAAGCCCATTCCACCAGTCTGTTGGCTGAATTTAGTTTCTTCACTGCTGTCCATGGCTATCTTGTTGTATGGAAAGACATTCTTTGGATCTCTACTTTAATAACTTGCTAACCCCCCTGTTAGTTATGATGGATGGCGCCTTAATCTACACACATCACAAAATAGGAGCTTGGGATTCCTGTTACCTTCCTTTCCCTACAGCCACTGGGCTCTGTCCTGTGAATCTTAAAACATGCACCTCCGATCCACCCCTGCCCTCCAGCCCTGCTGGCGTGGTCTCAGTGCACAACGATCGGGATCAACCTGGATTTGTGCAACTTTCTTCCATTTCTCCCTTCTGCACTGTCATTCGAGGGATCTTTATGAAAAGCTCTGAGGAAAAGTCGCTTGGTACTGTCACTGTTCAGCCTCAGGTCCGCAGCTCTAGCTCCTCTCCTAGCTCTGCCATTAACCCTTTGTGCAAGGTCAAAGGGTAGTGGGAGAAATCCAGGCTTTGGGGGTCAGACCAAGGTTCTAATCCTGGCTCAGCTACTTATTTCTGGAGCAACTTTAGATCAGTCACTTCTTGTGAATTTCATACAGTGTGTGGGACACTGGGTGGCATTGGAGATGGGGTGTGTAATGAACAAAGTAGACCCGATCCCTCTGTTGTGGTTGAGTGACATCACTAAACCCTTAGTGGAAGCATGTTTCCAGCAGGCAAAGTCCCGGAGACCATTAGTTCCTGCCTGCAAAATCCGTTTTCCTCTCTCTAGATGGCAGTGTGTCTAATTTTCCTTAAGTTTGGAGTGGCCAGTGGGATGAAACTGAAAGCCATTAAAGTGGGACTTCTGGGAAAATAGTTTGAAACTGGCCTGACTCAGCTGGAAAACACACCCACTTGTTATTTTCTTCTTTCTTTTTCTTCCTAACTAGAATGGAGATACAATAGTAGGAGTTCTGGCAGCTATCTTGGGCAATGAGGCAACTTTGAGGCTCGAAGTCTTTTGCTAGTGAATGTAGAACACAAAGATAGAAGATGACTGGATTCCTGGTAACTATGGCATTCCATACCTGCCTTGGACTGGTACATTTATTGGGGACAAAAATATAGTAAGCTTCTCTATTACTTAAACAACTTTTATTTGTATTGTCTCTCTCTTTTTTTAAAATCTTTCGTTTTGTTTTGTTTTTGTTTTGAGACAGGGTCTCACTATTCAGTTCAGGATGGCCTTGAACTCACTTTGTAGCCCAGGCTGGCCTTGAACTAGCAGCGATCCTCCTGCCTCAGCCTCCCAAGTGCTGGGATCACAGGTGTGTGCCACCATGCCTGGTTCATTGTCTCTTTTATGTAGCTGAACCCAAGCGTAACCTACACACAATGTAACCATATACAGTCACCATCTAATTGCCAGATTTGGAAGCTCATGACTTTACAGGACAAGTAACAAATTGCTTCACTGAAATTTTGACAATCATCTTGTTCTATTATCACTTGTATCATCAATAATAAGTTGATAATGTCTAATAGTACAGCAATATTTGTGTTAATAAATCTTCCTCTGACATAATCTGCCTTAAATCAATTCTTAGATCACCTTTACATGGAGGACAAAATTATAATAATGTATGCCATTCCTGCTCCAAATTGATCCTAGTTTTCTTCATGTAGATTCTGAATTTTCTTATTTCCTTCAGTTTCTGAATGTGGTCCAGCAATGCCCAATACACATTTTCCAACTTTGTTTTCTTGGCAGACAGTAGTAAAAATGCTTGCATTTTCTTTGTCTCAGCTTTTTCTCACAGTGCCAGGTGACTTCTGCCACTTGATCAGAATTGGCAGGATATATAGTTACAGTAAGTGGCATTTTGGTATTTTTTGAAATATTGAGTGGGGTTGAATGTTGTAGGTTAAATTTCCTTCTTAAAATTGAAATGTTGAGGAATTTTCTTTGATTCCTAGTTTCTAGTTCTTTGAACTGTTGCTGATTTTATGTCCTTGGTTTTGAGGAAAGGTGAATGGAGGTGAATCTTGCTCACAGTAGCTTTGATATCAATACAAATTAGTAAATTTTGGTGAGTAGGCCACATCTGTTGAGCACTTACTGTTTACAAAACAATGAATAATGAAGATGTAGAGAGGTAGAGGGGAATCAGATGATCCCTCTCCATGGATTTATAATCAAATGACAGAAAATGGTAAATAAAAAATTTTAACAGCAACAGCTAATGGTTTGCCAAAGATGTTCAAGAGAGAGACAAATTTTAAGTGCTTCCTCTGCCACAACCATTGAAATGGTAGTAAGCCACACTCGCAAGGGATTCTCTGTGTTGGAGCCATGGGGACTTCACGGCTCAGGTCGATTTCTTTGCCCTCTAGAAATACAAATGTAGACTTGAAGTAGTCGTGTCCTCCTTCGGCCATCGAAGACCGTTCCTCTCATAATTATGGTTACTGACTGACTGGACCAAAGCTCAGCCAATGAAGTGGAATGAAGTGGAATGAAGAGGGTCAGGACTATCCTGGGACCGAAAGGGAGCCACACACATGCACACGTTTTCCAGAAGGAAGGGGCACAGCTATTGCTGCTGGAGTCCTGAAGTCATCCTGGATCTTGCCGTCTTGGAGATTTACCAAGCTTAAAATCCTGAAGAACTAAGCTGAGGACTGCATGGGATAAGAACACTTCCATCGCTCTTTTTCTTTAGAGCACCTTTGAACACTGAAATAACCTGGTGTTTCAATAAATACTTCCTCCTCTCCCCTTCCCTGCCCTCTTCCCTCCTTCTCCCGTCCCTTCTCCTCCCGTCCCCTTTCCTTCCTTTCCCTTCCCTTCTCCTTGCTGTCTAGGTCTTTTTCTGTTTTTACAAGGAAACACTGAAGGCTGGGTACTATGTAATTTAGCATGGTTTTATTGAGCACAGTTTTGAAGGCCAAAAGTCCAAGACCCAGTGGCCCCATGTTTGGCCTTTCGTGGGGACCCCATCGGCTGCATGCTAACACATTAGAGAAGCAGGAAGGAAATGGCTGCCTGCAGAAGGGGCAAATGGATGGGGCAGTCTTGCTTTCTAAGAACTTGCTGTCTTGACCACTAACTGGGCTCCAGCAAGTGACAGTTATACCCATACCTTCTGAAGGAGGCACCTACTGACCTAATTGCCTTCCACCACATCCCACTCCTTAAAATTCCACTACTCCGCTGGGGACAGAGCTTCCCAACACATGAACCCTTCCAGACATACTCAGAGCAAACCGGACCATAGTATTTTTTTCCCTTTCCCCTAGCTAGCCACAGTCAGATGCTATTATCTGAAAAAAAGAGAACCTTTAGAAATACAGAAACATTATTTCACATTAATGTTCACTGAAATACTAGGGAGGTAGAATTGTATTAATTGTCAAATAAGGAAGCTAAGGCTTGCAGTATTTATTTATTTATTTATTTAGAGGCAGGGTCTCGCTTTGTGGTTCAGGTTAGCTTTGAGCTCACTGCGTAGCCCCAGCTGGCCTTGAACTTGTGGCAATCCTCCTGCCTCAGCCTCCCGAGTGCTGGGATTACAGGCGAGCACCACCATGCCCAGTTAGGCTTGCACTATTTAAATGTGACCCTAGGTCACATGGCTGTTTAGTGGCAGAGTCAGGATTCAGACAGTTAAGTCCACGTGATTCTAGAGCCAATACTGCAAGAAAATGTTTGGTCTTGCAAGGTGGTAAAGCAGGATTTGCCCATTCTCTGTTTCCCAGAAGACTGAGAAATTGTCTTCAGATAGCTGCAGCTCTGGGGAGGTGGGAAGCAGCGCCTCAAAATGTAGACCTGCCTCCTACTTTCTTTTTGGCCTCACTAGCTTTTGGATGCCAGCCTTAAAATACAACAAAAACTATGTTGGAGATGCTAGTGACATCAGGACTCCCTGACTATCGCCTACCCACAAATCCTTCTTTCTTAAAATGCAGGTTAACAGTAATTCCAGGAAGATTTTCTTGGTTGATTTTATCCAGTGCTTTTCAACTTTTAACAGAGACTGGAAAGAAAGTGAGGCCAGGTGTGGGGAAGGAGGGCGGTGCTGAGACACAGATCGTGCGCAGTGTGTCCTGAGTACCTTCCCTTTTGTGGCGTGGGGTGCATCCCGCTTTTGCCTCCCAGAACTTCTATTTCTTGCCTGCTCTCTGGCCAGGACATGGGCTTGCTTGCTTTGCATAAGTGGGCTCCATTGAGTCTTGGCCAGTGGAGGGGCCCAGCAGTGGATTTGAGAAAGGAAGGGAACAGAGATCAGGGAGAGTCCCCTGCATCTGCCCTAAGGGTACCTCAGGCTGCTGTGTCTGTGGACCAAAGGGCACTCTGCTCATACGTGGGGTTCTCCTCACTGTGCCCTCCTTGGGAGTCCCCGCGGCTACCCTCCCCCGCTCTTCTTCACTTCTAGGGTGGCATCAGCTACATGGTTCCCCATCCTGGGATTCTGCATGACCCCAAGGGTATCCCTGCCAGCACTTCTGTAAATGGCCCCTCCTGGGTCACCCTCCTATGAGTGTACTTCTGTCTCTGGCTGGGTTCCTGACTGGTGCTCGTTGCGAGTGCTTCTTCTAACTGGTCCCTCATCTTGCTGTATTTTCATTGGCATGCAAACCTAGCGCTCTGTGGTCGGAACTCTCTGGGAGAGGCCAGTCAGTCATTCAAATAACAATTAAACCTGTTATCCCATAGGCCAACACTTCTCTGTAACTGCATGTCCCACAAGGTGAACTAGGACTTGGACATTGGAGTCCAGAGAGAAGATAAGGTTGGGGGAGGCCGAGTCACAGAAATCACTCTATATTCTCTTCCCTCCCTGGCCCTTTCATGGGCATTGTGTTTATTTTAGGAGTGGCATGTCCCATCTCGCTCAGGACAGAAGGACACATATGTTGATACATTTTGTACAAATACTGCATTTGCTCTGAAATTCAGTTGCATTTGAATTCCCCAGGCTGTGAGGACAAGTATGCACAATCTTCACTTGATAATGAAGGACATGGAGGTCCCAGGGAGGTGCAGTAACTTGCCCTGGGTCACAGAGCATTTGATGGCAGAACTGAGGCCAGACCTGAGTCTTCTCCTTTTTTTTTTTTTTTTTGGTACCAGGAATCGAACTCAGGACCTCTAGACCTGAGTCTTCTGATTGCTGATCAGTGGTGCTTGCCCATCGCCTGTGTGACTTCTTGTCTACAATATTCAGCTTAAGCTTTTATTATCCTGCTAAAGGACTTGTTCTCAGCTTTCCTGTGCCCTACCAACCCTACTGCTCCAGGCTCCTCCAGATGCAGCAACAGCAAGATAAAAGGGCACCTCCTGGAGAGGGAAGTGGGTTGGGATCAAATGCTGCTGCATCTGCTGGCTCCCTTGGGAGGACTGCACTGGACCATCCTCTCCCATGTTGCTTTGACAAGCCCTTGACACACCAAATGAATAGGCTCAGCCTTTCCTGGGCTCGATCCTGCTGATGTTTTAAATGGACTGCATGGGAGGGAATGACTCACATGTGGGGTGGTACTGAAATTTTGGAAATGAATACCTACAGAAGAACAGAAAAGCTTCAGGCCCTGCCGGGCTGGAGGATGCCCAGAGCTTATCCACCGATGCTAGGGAATTATAAGAACTCTCAATTTAGACTGATTAAATAAGCGGGGCAGGAAATAATATAAAATACATGGCACAGTAATTTGCTTTTCAAAGAGGCTCTTTCTGTCCTCTCTCCACTTTCCCTGTCTCCTTCTGTGACAGATGGATGTGCATACTCAGTAATTCTATTACCAATACAAGATGAGCTCCTTTTCTCCTCTTTCCTGTAGCCCAAGGTGGATTTTAGCATAATGACTTAGGTAACAGTTTTTGAATAATAGTTCTTGAGATCTGAAGAGTATCTTGCTTCCAATACCCAGGCTTAAGCACTGGCAAACTTTATGTCATTTTGTAAACCTCTTCAAGAGTCCACGGACTGAGCAGCACACAGCCCCACCACGATGCAGCGGGAGAAGCTGGGGGATGGGAAGGAGGCTGGTGCAGAAAGGCACTGCCAAGAGCGGGAGGGCCGGCGCTGGCTCTGGCTTGGCTTCCCAGCAGATGTGCACCCTAGGCAAGTTCTCTGACCTCCGTGGGACTCTGAGTGAGTCTGGCCACCGATGAGCTTACCAAGATGATTGCTAAGCTCCTGTCTACTTCAAACATTGTACAGCAGGACATACTCACCATGCACGCCAATTTTCAATGTGCTATCCTGAACGACAACTCAGTCGGTCTTCACCACACGCCGTCTCGTGAACTGAGAAAGTTGTGCCCAGGCAGGGTAAGGGACTGGCTTTAGGGGGACAGACCCAATAGATAGGACAGCCAGCTTTGGGAAGCAGATTTCTGACTCTGAAGCCACATTCAGGTTATAACCCTAGGTTGCCTCTGCGGAAAAAGCTCTCTCTGCTTTGACTTCCTATGGTACGAAAGTGAGGTTTCTCGATAATAGTCTTAGAAGAAAAAAGGGCAGGTTTTCAGTTCTACCAATCTGAAATTGCAGTCAGTCAAGAGCGGTTTCTCTTTCCAAGGGCCTGCGCATGAGCTGCTTCCAGAGCGGGGCAAACCCTGACCTCACTGAAAGCTGAGATCCCTGGAGAAGACCTCTGCGAAGCGTGGTGCGTGCATGATGCGCATGTGCAGCCTGCTGCGGGGCAGGCGTGCCTGGGGGTGTTTCCTTTGTGCTTCGCATTTTGTTACGGCTTATATCTAGATGTCCCCCAAAGCCTCAAGTGCTTATAGGTGGGGCTTTCAGGAGGTGGCAGGATCAATGGTGTGTAGTACTGAATTAGTCCACTGATGGGTTTATAGCTGGGTTTGAGGTTGGGAAGTGAAGCCTGGTGGGAAGAGGTGGGTCACTGTGGGTGTGGCCTGGAAGGATATATATATCTTCTCCTCCCTTGATGGCTCGCTGCTTCCTGCCTGCCATGCCATGAGATTTTCTTCCTCTGCCCTGCTGCCCTGCCTTGGAACCAGCTGACTATGGACTGAGACCTCTACAAACTGTGAATCAAGATAAACCTTTCCTCCTTTAAATTGTGGGCGTTGGGTATCATATCTCAGCAACGAGAAGGTAACTAAGGCACATTTTACATCAAGCTTTATCTTGGACACACAGAGCTCGTCTGCCCTTTAAAATGGCCCTCTTTCCTACCTACTTTCTCTTCCAGTAGATTTAGTGTTTCTGTTTTAATATTTAGATCTTTGATCCATTTTGACTTTAGTTTAGTGCATGGTGATAGACATGTGTCTAGTTTTAGTCTTTGGCATGTGGAAAGCCAGTTTTCCCAGCACTATTTATTAAAGAGGCTATCTTTCCTCAGTGAACATGTTTGGCCCCTTTGTCAAAGATAAGGTGGCTGAGTGTGTTTGTAGTTGTGTCTGCATCTTCTAATCTGATCCACTGATCCTCAGGTCTGGTTTTTTTGCCAGTACCATGCTGATTTTATCACAGTAGCTTTGTAGTACAATTTCAAGTCAGGGATTGTGATGCCTCCTGCCTAGCCTTTGTTGCCCAGGATTGCCTTTGCTATTCTTAGTCTCTTCTTTTGCCAAATGAATTTTAGGAATGTTTCCTCTAGATCTGTGAGGTATACTAATAATATTTTGAAGACATAGGTGTAGGCAGAGAGTTCATGAACAAAACACATACACAGCACAGGAAGTACTTCAAAGGATCAACAACTGGGATCTCATCTTATTAAGAAGCTTTTGCACATCAAAAGAAGTCACCAACAGAGTGAAAAGACAACCCACAGAGTGGGAAAAAATTTTAGCCAATAGTCCCTCAGACAAAGGACTTCTATCTAGAACACATAAAGAATTGAAAAAAATCAGACTCCCCAAATTCAAAGACCCAATCCAAAAATGGGCATCTGAGATGAATACACACTTCTCAGATGAAGAAATATAAATGGAAAATAAATACATGAAAAAATGTTCAACATCATTGGTGGTTCAAGAAATGCAAATTAAAACAACACTGAGATTTCATTTCACCCCACAAAGAATGGCTGTCATCAAGAAATCAACCAATAACAAATGCTGGTGGGGCTGTGGGGAAAAAGGAACCCTTCTCCACTGTTGGTGGGAGTGTAGACTGGTGCAACCACTGTGGAAATCAGTGTGGAGATTCCACAAAAGCTAGGATTGGAGGTCCTGTTCTACCTAGCTAGTCCCTTTCTGAGTATTTTCCCAGAAAAATTGAAATCATCATACCACAGTGATATATGTGCACCCATGTTTATAGCAGCACAATTTGTAATAGCTAAATCTTGGAAACAACCCAAATGCCCATCAACTGAGGAATGGATAAAAAAGATGTGGTATTTTTATAGAGTGTAATACTACTCAGCTATAAAGAAGGATAAACTTGAGACTTTTATAGGTAAATGGATGCAACTTGAGACCATACTCATAAGTGAAACAAATCAGTCTTGCATGTGTAAACATTGTATTGTCTCACTAGTGTAAAAAACTGAAAGAGTAAATAGGATCCAAAATGTACAATTGATATTGTGAAAGTGAAAGGGGAAGAAACTGCTAAAAAGGAAAGAACAACTGGGATTGGGGAAAGGAGAAAAGAAAGAAGGGAAAAGAATATATATATATATATATATATATATATATATATATATATGATAGATAAGATAATTATACTACTAATCTCTAACAGTTCATCAAAAAGAACAGTTTGTGCTTATATTGTTTGATCAAATTTTCATGCCTATATCTTGTAATCTGAGCAACTACTTTGAAAGCAATACATAATATATTAACCATTGTCAATCTCCTATTATCTTGTTTTGAATTTCTGTATTATCATTTTTATTGTTTTTTCTTTTTAAAATAAAAAAATAGATAAATAAAATGGCCCTCTTAGGAAATTCTTGAACAGTTTAAAAAGAGAGTATTTCTAACCCAAGTCCACTTGGTCACATCCCCAGTTCTTTAACAGGACAAAGGGTGGACATCCAGCTAGGCAGAAGGAGGAGAATTTGCCCAAGAAGGGCAAATGGGACAAGCTCCCAGAAGTCACTGGTGCTTTGTAAGGATTGAAGCAGGCTTGCCTGCAGCTGCTGGGAGTACTGGTTTTGATGGCTCACAGCTGAGCTCCTGTACCAGCAAATGGCTAAACTGAAGACAGCTGCTTAAGCCAAGACCACTGCCCATCTCCAGGTGGCCAGCATCCCCGTCTGGATGATGCGATGGTACACAGCAGCATAAAAGCCTTGTCGCTTTGCTTCCAAGTGGAGACAACGCTGCAAGGCCAGGCAAGCTCCAGAGCCCCCTTGGGCACTGGGCTGAGGCACAGCTCAGCGTATCCCTTTGCCCAGTGCTGCTGCTCTCACTCCCCCTCAATTCACTGCATCCCAACATCCGTCTTCAGATCTGCTTCTCAGGACCCTGACCTGCAACACACATGTTACTTTCTCAATCCGGAGAGGGCAGGCTCTGCGGAATCTCCGTTTATTTTTCTTCAACTGGTAACAGCAAATCTCCTGGCAAGGACTTTGGGATAGGACTTGGTATGGAAGACCAGGTAGGACTGCGACTATGATTCGTGTGTACGTAGAATTTTTAAGATTGGGAACTGCCTTCCAAGACAAAGCCATACAAAGGAGAAATGACTTGGCAGGAGAAACCTGGAGAAAATGATGTTGCCCAGCAAATTAAGAGGAAATTCTACCACATTGGAAAGTAATTCAGCCCGGAAAAAATGAAGTTGGGCCTCCTCTGGGGACCCTGTTCTCAGGACACATAGTGTCTCCTGCCGTATGCTCAAGTGCACCTTCCATCACTCGTAGCAAAACGCCAGCTGTGACTTCACTGGTGGATGTGTGCTTGTAAATTGTCAACCTAAATGTCATTGTACGTGTGCTTGTCTTTCAGTCAGCTTACTATGCTGAGTTTTCCTCCTAAAAATAAGTATTCAGCTATAAAACCTGAATAAGTCTGCACAAAAGTAGCTACCAACATCACAGTCAGAAAACCATCAGCTGATTCTGTAATCCATAATATTTCTTAGGATCTAATGATTATGAATGAGCCAGTCATCTGCGCTGAGGGCTGCACACAGCTGGATTCAAAGACAGTTACCATGCACAGGAAGTTACGCCTGGACGACGTTGTCTGACCCCCGGGTCTCTCATTCTAAACTGTAGATTGGCAATTATGAAACATCTAATAAAACGACAACAAAAGCCATGCCAGTCTTTAAGGATCAGATCTAATATGATTATGGGGATGTCAGGTACAAGTTGTGATGCACATTTTGCAGAGAGCTCTGGGAGGGAAGGCTAATTTTGTCACTTTATCAAACTTGCTTACTTATTGAAGAGTGGAATGTGAAGTACTTGGCAGTGTAAACTTTTTATGACATGTGAATTTATTTTACCTGCTATTCATTACATGCCCACTTTCAGTAGATTCTCTTCATGATAGATGAGCATGTATCTCCTAAGGGGAGATTTTGTGGTTTCCACTGCCTTCCAAAGCACACTGCAGCATGGCATGGCTGGCTTGCTTTTCTTTGTTAGGAGGAAAGTCATGTGAGGGATAAACCTGACAGATGAGCCCCGTGGAAGCTTTCAAGCTATTGCCTTGGGATGCACTGACATTGGAATTGGGTTTCTGGGCTGTGACACTAATCAAGCCAAGAGACTCCTCAGAGTAAGGTGTCACTTACCAGTGGGTGCCAAAGTGTGGCCCCTTGGCTTGCCTCACTTGTTTCCTGCTCTGCTTAGGAAAGCTTATTAATTTGTCATCTTCCCAGGGAGTCCTAGCTTGAAAAACAGTGTGAAAACACCCAGAGGGTGGCCATCCTCTGCTTTCTGTTGTAGAGGGGATCCAGGCAGGGTCCTGCTGGCAGGGAAACCTCCCACAAATAAGATGCTGCATGAAGGAGCAGGTGGTGGGGAGGAGGGCTTGTGACTCCCATGTTATTACTCCCGTGGGTAGCATTTGAAACTGAAGGAGGACTTCTAAGAAGGACACTTGTGTTTGGCTGAGCCCAACATTCAGATTCTCATAAGAGCTTGCTGCCCTTAGATATAATGACCACTACAGTGCTCTCTGCTCTCAGGACAGTTTAACCTTTCAGAGGTGGCTCTGTTCTTATAGTTCTTATACCTTTTTGTACTAAAATATCTTCTTGTGGGGAAGAGTTAGGCTTCCCTGAATAGAGAGGAAATTCCACCTTTGGGCTGAAGAATTTTGGGGTACCTCATACATCAACCCATTACAGATGAGCTTTCCATTTCTGTTTGGTGGCTAAGAGATTCTTTCCTCAAGTGCTCCCTCATCCAGCAGAATTCCTTTAATGTTTATCTCAGGGGAAGAAAATTAGAGTTGGTGACCACAGAAGCACAGCTAACCTGAACTTGGAGAGAAGGAGAATTCCATGGCCTTGCCGTGGAGTTAGGCTTGGGGCATGGAACACAAATCTTTTCCATTTCACATAATTTGTGGCATAGATGCGCTCAGATTCTGGGAGCTTCATTCCTGGGCTCCTTTAAACCTGTCAGTTCAATTAATTCTATAAAAAGAAAACTCCAGAAGTAGTAGAGGGTGTAGAGAAAGTCAAAATTAGAGACACAGGGGAAGTGAGTTGTATGGTTTAAGGTAACTGCAGTAAGGGCCTGATGACCCAAGTTAGAGTTTGGACTCTATCATGTATGAGCTCAGAGAACCCGGAAACTTTCTCCTCCTTGTCTGAGGCTGAGGTCCCCCTACGGAGATAAGGGAGATTATTGTAGCTGCCTTCTCCACCAGCACCCCTGTCGCTTCCCCCATCTGGTAGGATAGGCAGGAAAGGTTTTGGCAAACTATAAAGCACTTCCAGGATTGGACATGGCTTGCTTATGTATGTGCGTGTGAATATGTGTAAGTGGTTTCCTTTTAACTTTCCATTTTGTTTTGGCAATGGGGTAAATTGGATGCAAGCATAGCAGGGAAGAGGGATTGCCCATGATGCTTGTGACTTTCATGGGAGGGTGGACACCTTAGTCGATCTGTATTTCTCCGTTAGACTTTGTCCTGGGTTGGGTGCTGTATTCATCTTCAGGCAGTGGGTTGTGCTTTGATGTGTTTTTGAGTGAGAATCTCAGGGAGAAAGAGATCCTTAGTTTTTTTTAATTTACTTTTGGAAAGGGGCATTTTTACATGAAAATCCTGGATAAAAGAACCAGTCTCTATATGGCAAAAAAAATCACTGTACTCTGCAATGATCATTCTAGAACTAGTCACAGACTTTGTACGCAGCTTAAAAAATTGTTTTCCCCTCCACTGCTAGGAAACTATTGGGTTCCAACACCACTGTATTAGACCAAGTGCACTCAGTGTGGCTTTCAGGCAACAGACAAAGCCTTGAGTAACCTCCCACTGGTACTGCCTAAAATTGTATTGCTGACCTTGGAAGCTGCAGCAGTTGAAATTAAACGACAGGCCAAATGTAAAGACAATGTACTGTGTTTCTATGAAAAAAGGCCTTCAGATTTTCTTGCCAAGTTCAAGACCAGTGAAGGCTGAGGAACATTTCCCAGGAAACATCTCTTTTTTTTGAGAGAGAGAGAATCTGAATTTTGTGACAAAAATAACAGTGTGGATTTACACTTCCATAGTTTTCTTCTATTCAGAGAACTCAGTGAACTACAATGTTAATCCTGCACCAATTTCTTAGCCCTTATATCTTTAAATTCATTTTATTCATAGGGTTTCTGTAGTTTTCTTTTTTTTTTTTTTTTTTGTGGGTACCGGGGGGTCGACCTCAGGACCTCGCGCGCCAGCAGGCGCCCATGCCACTGAGCGATATCACCGGCCCCCTTTTCGTATGTGGGTTCCGGGAGTCAAACTCAGGCCCTCACGCTTGCCGGGCAGGCGCTTAAGCCGCTGAGCCATCTCACCGGCCCGTTTCTGTAGTTTTCTATCAGCTTGTGGACCTCCAGAGGGTAGTTTTAGTTAGCTTTCTGTCATTTAATGAAATGCCTGAGACATTGACTTATAAAGAGAAAAAGTTATTCGGGTTCACAGTTGTGGAGTGTTCAGTCTATGATTCGCTGGCCCAGTTGCTTTGGGGCTGTGGTGAGGCAGCACGTTATGGCGGGGAGGGACCACATGTTGGAGCAGAACTACTCACCTCGTGGCCAGGAAGGAAGAGGAAGAGGAGGCCTAGGGTTTCACACTCCCCTTCAGAGTCACACCCCAATGACCTAAGACCCCCCCACACCCTCATCTGTCCCCTATCTCCCAATAACACTATGCTGGGGACCAAGCCTTTTGGGGACCATTCAAGATCAAAACCATCAGCAGAAGTGGGGGGGAGGAGGGTGCACAGTGATACCATGAGCTTGTCTGTAGATTGAGATGGAACTTAGTTTCAAAGGACCTTCATTTTTGCAGGTTATGGTAAGGTATTTTTCTGTTTTTTTGTGGGGGGTGGTGGTGGTGTTTGTTTTTGATTAAACACATGCTAGAAGCCTGTTGACCGCAACCCCTACTTGTGTTGACCTAAACTCTTTTTTTTTTTTTTTTTTGTGGGTACCAGGTGTCGACCTCAGGACCTCACGCACCAGCAGGCACCCGTGCGGCTGAGCAATATCACCAGCCCTTTTCTCGTATGTGGGTTCCGGGATCGAACTCGGGCCCTCGCGCTTGCCAGGCAGGCGCTTATGCTGCTGAGCTATCTCACCAGCCCTGACCTAAATTCTTGATAGTCTTTTTCAAAAATATATTTCTGCCAGGTCATTAATTAATTTTCACTTGCTTTTGAGATAATCAAAGCTCTTGATCCTCTCCATCGACTCCAGGGAAGTAAGACAGCAAAGGGCTGGAAGAGGTTGGCTTCTCTATCTGGTTTTCTGCTGGGTTCTGATTTGTGATGGGACCTCACTGGCTTCTGGCTAACCTGAGTTTCTGCATCTTCATTTTCAGCCAAACATTACCCTCCACACTCAACCTGTGGTAAATAAAATCATTGTCTGAATGGCACAATAAAGCAGGAGATGTACACTTTGAAAATGTAGCCTGTCTATCTATAAAGTACCATGGATTGTCTGTCTCTGCACTTTATAATATCTTGTAATTTTAGCTTGTATTTTTGCTGACTGAGGCCTTGCCCCTACCATCTTATAACTGAGAACTTTCAAAATGTTCTCATTTCAGCAGTTAGTGAACACTGTACATCACATTGCAAGAACTAAATCAGATGAGGAGCTGAAGCTTTGTGCCAACATTACAAAAAGCCCGGGGGGAAAATGGGACTCAACAAGCCATCTGTGGTACATACTGCCTTACATCTACAGAACTGGTCACAGGCTGCCCATAAAACCACGGTCAGTGGCAGCTACCTTGGAGGGAAGGGCTCTTGACCTTGGGGCCATTTCTGAGTATTTGCTTTGGGGCCAATGAAAGCCAAAGCATTGTCTACATTTTCAATATGCTCAACTCACTCTAAACCCATGGATGGTCACCATGCTGCATGAAATTTGTAACTGGCTTGTGAAATTTGGCTGCAGCTCCTTAGTCAAGTCTGAGAGTGGTCACTGGGTCTTGTCTATGACAAGGACTCTGAGGGTGGCTGTGAATCATTGGGAGGTTGGGAAAGAGCCTCTGCAAGAAACACTACAAGCTCTTTTCCTTTCTTGGAGATCGCAGAGAGTCAGATACCACTAGCCCAGCCTGTCCTATTCTGGCTGGGGTGCCAGCATCACGCCCCTCTGTCCACTTCAATTTCAAGCCCCATCTGCTTCTCTGCAGTGTGTCTGCTCTGTTCCCTCATCCTGACAATGCTGCCTTGGTTTTTAAAATACATAACATTCTGCCATTGGATAAAATCATTATGGTTATTTTGAGTTCCAGAGTACTTGATGTAGCTGTTGGTATGACCAATGTCCTCTTGTCTTCTGAATAAATTTCCAGTCTGTGGTGGATTAACTAATAGTCAACTTGGAATGTCCGGCTGCACTGACTCAGTGTGGTTCTGGGTGTTGAAGGCCCACCTGAGGATAGCTGCCAATGGCATAAAAGGAGAACTGGAGGGGAAGGCTGCATGCTGTAGATTTTCCTGGAGAAGCATGCTGCAGCTGGTTTTCCTGATATGAACTTGGCTATTTTCAGGGTCTTTGGAGCTCAGGTCCTTGCTGTCGGGGGGATGGCTGCTGTTCTCTTCCAGGGAGCTCTTGTCTTTGCCTTGAGTGTCGTTTCCCAGCTCCAGCGCAGATCCCTCAGCCCGCTGGCACAGATCCTTCACCCCACCAGCACAGAATTTCTAGCTTCCACCACTGGTCATTGGGCCTTCCTGGTGCAGATCCTTGATAGGACTTGCATGAGACATTGCCGTGGGCTCTAGGTCTCTTGCTGGACTCATGTAGGCCCTTGCTGTGGGATTCAGGCTCTCAGCTGGATTCTTTGGATCTTCATCATGCAGACAGATCTCTTGCACTCTTCTGCATTTGACTTTTTGTGTGCATATTATAAAATAATCCTATAAATTATGTGTCCTGTATTAAATGTATTCCCTTGTAAACCCTGACTACAACATAGTCCTTCTTGGGGGCAGGGCTTTGAAGCTGAAGTATGGAAACTGGAGAGGAAGAGGGTGTCTCCAGTGAGATTCGAAGATGATGCTTGGAAACCATCCTTTGAAATGCTGACTCACTGAGATCTTATTTTCTTCAGACTCTTAATTCAGGCTTTTATCTTTGGCCTGTAATTATCAAAACTTTCTTGTGTTTTATTAATAGCAATCAGCACCACTGAAATTCACAACAGTATCATTTTATATAATATCAGAAATTATCTAACAATATATTAAAATGAATCCTAATAACAAAGAAGAAAAATCTAAGAGAAATAACAAAGAAAAATAACTTAAAGAAAAATATCTGAAGTACTTTGATTTGAGTTTTTACCTTTGGGTGAAGGTAACAATGCTGCCTCAAACTTGGGAAACCATTGGTAGAGAATTCAAACAAAACAAAACAGAAAGAAGTGGGCTAAAAATCTTCATTAAATCTGTTACCCTCTATAAAAGCCAAATGCCACTTTGAAACCTGATGCCGATCCCTAAGAGGTCTAAGTTCCTGCCTTCGCTCTTTGTAATAGGCTGGCTGATTATGGACCTAATAATGAATATAATTGAAAATCACTGTTGGATCCTTTGAAATTTACTGCCAAATAATGTCTTGTGGAAGAATGGGAAGGGAAAAAAATCCCTGGGGAAACTCTTTAAACAATGCCTTAAGTAATCAGAATCACATGCATTGAGGAATGAAAAGGATGAAATCACTACAGATCCTGTGGAAATTCAGAAGATCATGAATACCTACTTCAAAAATCTTTACTCTCATAGGATGGAAAACACAGAAGAAATGGACAGATTCCTAGATATGTATAAATTACCAAAACTGAATCAAGAAGATATAAAAATTCTGAATAACCCAATATCAGTGAATGAGATTGAAAATGTAATTAAAAACTTACCAACAAAGAAAAGCCCAGGCCCTGATGGATTCACTGCTGAATTCTACAAGAAATCAAGAGAAGATTTAATGCCAATACTCCTCAAACTCTTTAATGAAATTGAAAGGGAAGCAATACTCCCTAACTCATTCCTGGAGGCAAGTATTACCCTGATACCAAAACCAGAGAAAGACCCAACTAAAAAAGAGAACTACAGGCCAGTCTCCCTAATGAACATAGATGCAAAACTCCTCAATAAGATACTAGCAAACAGAATGCAGGAAATCATCAAAAAGACTATACACTATGACCAAATGGGATTCATCCCAGGACTGCAGGGATGGTTCAACATATGCAAATCATTAAATGTAATACATCATATCAACAGAGCTAAAGATGAAAATCACATGATCATCGCAATAGATTCAGAAAAAGCTTTTGACGAAGTTCAACACTCATGCACGATAAAATCCCTACAGAAAATCAGAATAGATTGTCTTTACTTCAATCTGATAAAAGCCATCTATGACAAACCAACAGCCAACATCATACTAAATGAACAAAAACTGAAAGCTTTCCCTCTAAAATCAGGAACAAGACAAGGAAACAAGGATGTCCACTATCACCACTCCTATTCAATACAGTTCTGGCAACATTAGCCAGAGCAATTAGACAAGAGAGAGAAATAAAAGGAATAAGGATAGGAAAGGAAGAAGTTAAATTATCATTATTCACAGATGATGTGATACTGTACATAGAAGACCCCAAAAACTCCACCAAAAGACTTCTAGAATTAATAAGCAAATTTAGTAGTGTGGCTGGATACAAAGTCAACAGTAAAAAATCAATAGCCTTTCATACACAAACAACAAACTCCCTGAGAGAGAAATTAGGGAAATTACAATCTTCACAATAGCATCCAAAAAAATGAAATACTTAGGAATCAATCTAACAAAGAAAGTAAAAGATCTATATATTGAAAATCACAGTACTCTGAAAAAAGAGATTGAAGAGGATATCAGAAAATGGAAAGACATCCCCTGCTCATGGGTAGGAAGAACTAACATAGTGAAAATGGCCATACTCCCAAAACTGTTATACAGATTTAATGCAATCCTGACCAAAATACCATTAGCATACCTCGCAGAACTAGAGAAAACATTCCTAAAATTCATTTGGAACCAGAAGAGACCTAGAATAGCAAAAGCAATCCTGGGCAACAAAGGCAAGAAAGGAGGCATCACTATCCCTGACTTGAAATTATATTACAAAGCTACTGTGATAAAATCAGCATGGTACTGACCTGAGGATCAGGGGAACAGATTAGAAGATGCAGACACAACTACAAACACACTCAGCCACCTTATCTTTGACAAAGGGGCCAAACATGTTCACTGAGGAAAGATAGCCTCTTTAATAAATAGTGCTGGGAAAACTGGCTGTCTACAAGCCAAAGACTAAAACTAGACACATGTCTACCACCGCATGACTAAACTAAAGTCAAAATGGATCAAAGATCTAAATATTAAAGCAGAAACACTAAATCTACTTGAAGAGAAAGTAGGTAGAAATCTTGAAGGACATAGGTGTAAGCAGAGATTTCATGAACAAACCCAAACTGCATGGGAAGTACTTCAAAGAATCAACAACTGGGATCTCATCTTATTAAGAAGTTTTTGCACATCTAAAGAAATCACTAACAGAGTGAAAAGACAACCCACAGAGTGGGACTGAATCAAGAAGATACAAAAATTCTGAATAACCCAATATCAGTTAATGAGATTGAAAATGTAATTTTCAATTTCAAGCCAACAGTCCCTCAGACAAAGGACTTCTATCTAGAACATATAAAGAATTGAAAAAAATCAGACCCCCCCAGATTCAAAGACCCAGTGCAAAAATGGGCATCTGAGATGAACATACACTTCTCAGATGAAGAAATACAGATAGTAAATAAATATATGAAAAAAATGTTCAACGTCATTGGTCATTTGAGAAATGCAAATTAAAACAACACTGAGATTCCATTTCATCCCAGAAAGAATGGCTGTCATCAGGAAATCAACCAATAATAAATGCTGGTGGGGCTGTGGGGAAAAAGGAGCCCTTCTCCACTGTTGGTGGGAGTGTAGACTGGTACAACCACTATGGAAACCAGTGTGGAGATTCCTCAGAAAACTAGGATTGGAGGTCCTATTCTACCCAGCTATTCCCCTTCTGGGTATTTTCCCGAAGAATTGAAAACATTGTACCACAGTGATATCTGTGAACCCATGTTTATAGTGGCACAATTTGCAATAGTTAAATCTTGGAAACAACCCAAATGCCCATCAACTGAGGAATGGATAAAAAAGATGTGGTATTTTTATAGAGTGGAATACTACTCAGCTATAAAGCAGGATAAACTTGAGACTTTTATAGGTAAATGGATGCAACTTGAGACCATACTCATAAGTGAAATAAATCAGTCTTGCATGTGTAAACTTCATATTGTCTCCCTAGTGTAAGAAGCATATTGTCTCCCTAGTGTAAGAAGCTGGAAGAGTAAGTAAGATCCAAAATGTACAATAGATATTGGGAAATAGGAAGAAACTGCTAAAAAGAAAAGAACAACTGGGATGGGGGAAAGGAGAAAAGGAAGGGAAAAGTAAAAGTAAATACATATACATACATATATATATATGTATATATATATATATATATATATATATATATATATATACAAGATAGTTAAGATAGCTATACTAATTTCTATAAGTCCATTGAAAGGAAAGGTTTGTGCTTATATCATTTGATCAATTTTTCATGCCTATATCTTATAATCTGAGCAACTACTTTGAAGATAATGATAAGCAATGTACTAACCATTGTTACTTTCCTACTATCTTGTTTTGAAATTTTGTATCATTTTGTTGTTGTTTTTTTCTCTTTAAATTAAAAAAAAATAAAAATAAAAAAAGTTGTAAGACTCGAAAATAAATAAATAATCAGAATCAATAGTTACAGTGTTAGATTTACCTGGAGAAGTTCATAGTGTTTATAAAACATAATATTAACTCGAGAAAGCACTCTAATCCCCATCTCTAATAAATGTCACTAGGGTAGTCATTGTCCTAATTACTAAATTTCTGGCTGGTGTTGACTGAAGTTCATTTTCGATTCTTAAATATGTGGTCAGAACAAAATATCCAAATTTGTCGGTTATTGTCGGTCAACTTCGTTCATGCCTTTGGAAATGAGCCACTAAGAAGAAGTGGTTCTTTAGCAGAAACAATGTCGTGCTGCCCTGATTTTCTTTGAGGACAAGGTTTCTGCCATGAATTAATAGTCTCTGGAAATGGTGCAGAGCTGCAATAACAGCTTTCCGGTTTTGATTATAAGGCAGAATGATTTCTGGTTTTCTGTATTATTTGCATTGTGAATGGAATTCCGTTTTTTCTCATTTAGATGCTGTGATCAGGTGAGAGAACTCTGAGCCTGTTCCATCAAGGCCCGATATTGTGACCAGAATACAAATTAATTTTCGTTCCTTAAAAAATATGTAGGCGATGCAGCAATGAGAATTTGAGGTAGCATCCAAGAGAGCCTGCACACGTGAGCTGGAGTTGCTGTGTGTCACTTGGAGTCTTGTGGGAAATGGCTGCGTACCTCTCTGCCATGATGTTTCCTTTACACTAAAGAAGTGAATTTTTAATATTCAGAGTATTACTATAAGTAGAGCTCAAACAGGTAGAGTGGTAGGGAAGAATGCTGAGGCCATCACCCTGCTCAGAACTCCAAGGAGACTGACTGCTAATTGAGAGAAGAGGCACCAGAGTCCCTCAATTTCAGTGGGCAGAGGTGTGAAGAGTGAGGAGAGCTGGAGTGGCGAGTTCCAATCTTGTCTTAGTACAGTACTGGGGACATTACTGAATGATTTTTCTTTAATTTTCCTTTCAGGAATGTGGTATAGCAATAGTATATATACCAAACACAAAAACTTTGGAAAGGGCTTTTTCAGAAAGAGAGAGAGACAGAAAGAGAGAGAGAGAGAGACAGAGAGAGAGAGACCCACATGTTGAATGATCAAAAAACGGCCCAGGGCCGAACTGGACTTTTTCAGGATAGAGTGAAAGCTTTTATTTCATTATAATGATTTATACTTTCAATTAGTGCCTCTTCCAAGTCCCTGGCATTTCCTATGTAGAAATATTTCTTTATACCAGCTTGGGTCTATGTTATACACTAATTCCTCTCCCATGTGACCATACTAAAAATATTTGAAACAGCTGTTAGATGCCCTTAAGTATTCTTCTCTCCAGCCTGAGTAACTTAAGTCCGGTTCTTCATAGGCTGTGTATGGCACTCCTGTGTCACAGGCTGTCCCAGCTGGAGGGTCTCAGTGTGTCAGGTCTGTTCTAATGGTTGGATACTGGGAGTAGAACACTGCTCTCTCCTCGTGGTCTGTCACTGTGGAATCCTGCAAGAATTGTCACTCCATTTATTCAGCCTACCATGGCACTTAAAAGACAGCTGAAGTCTAATCAGTTATTTTTGGAGACCACATCAGATCACTGGCTCATTTTGAACTGGGAGTCTATTAAAACCACAAGTCTTTTTCACACATGCTCCTGCTAAGCCACCATGTGTGCATTTAACTATATATAGTTATCTGTTGAGTGCTTATTATGGGCAAGGCAATGTGCTAAATGCTTTGCATCTTTTGCATCTCATTTAATCCTCACATCAACCCAGTGATGCAGTAAGTAGCCTTGGTTCCCTATTCTGGATAAGCAGAGGCTCAAATGAGTGGAGACTTGCCTAAAGCGGTCTGACTCCAGTGCAAGTACTCCTGAACTCGAAGTTATTCTATCTTGTGTACTGACGTGCTGTTTTTGTTGCTGATCTTTCTCGAAAAGGGGATGTAGAGGACCCAAGATCAAAGAGCAGAGCTGTTAAATATAAATCGGGTATGACCTGCTCATCTTTTTAGCTCGTTGAGATCTTTCTGGATCCTGATGTTGCCCCGTATGCAGCAGCCACTCCCTTAAGCCTCATATCACCCGCGGATTTCAGCAGCCACTATTACCGTTCTCTTGAAGTCTTTAAAAACAGAACCAGGTCAAGGACAGAGTTGCTCGGATCACCTCAGAGCTTCCACCAGGACTGGCACTGGTTGCCACTCGGATAAATTACAGATCTTGGTACGGGGACTCAGTTTCCTTTTTCCCCTGCCGTCCATCGTGCCCAAAGCCCTTGCTGAAACTCAAGGGCAGAACACCTAAGCTCTTCTACTGGGTTCAGCATCATCGCCACAGGGAGGAAAAGGAATCAATCTGGCAAGATCTGTTCCCAGGGAGCCTGCTGGTTCTATCTGGTCATCATCTTCTATGTTAAGTGGGCACGGACCAGCCCCAACTCTCCATTCTAGACTCTGGTCTAGGACTGATAAAGGCCACCGATTTCTGGTTTACAGCACTGACCTTCTCCTTTTTGAACATTTATTCTATATGTGACTATGTGTGGGTTTTTCTGCAATTTTTCTATTTTTCAAAATTCTTGCAAGATAGTCACAGTGGTTGGGTACCCTCGTAAACTGGTTATTTTTGTGTCTTGGAAGGTATTTTTGAACAAGAAATTTGAACATATTGCATGCATATTACCATATTTGTTGAAATTTTGGGGCCGAAGAATAATTTTAATTTACAAACAAGACAAATAAGATTAAGCCAGTCTGTAGTGTCTTTCATTTGAGGATCAGCATTTTAATCCATTTCTTTTGAAACAATTAGATACTTGGTCTTACCGGTAAGGCCAATTATATCATTATTTCCAAGTTTGGATCTCCTTAAAAACTGGTATTCCAGGCCGGTGGAATACCAGCGGCATAAGTGCTTGCCTGGCAAGCGCAAGGTCCTGAGTTCGACTCCTGGTACCCACATAAAAAGGAAAAAAGGGCCGGTGATATCGCTCAGCGGCACAAGCGCCTGCTGGCAAGTGCGAGGTCCTGAGTTTGACCCCCGGTACCCACATAAAAACAAAACAAAACAAAACAAAACAAAACAAAACAAAAACTGGTATTCCAAGGTATCCAGACACCTTTCTGATACTGGGAGACTTGCCTAAAGAGGTGATATGAGACATATTACTATCTGTGGAAAACAACAGATTAGAAGGCAAACCTGTGGTGGAAATTTGCAAGTTTTAAAATACAGTGCAATTCAGCTGAATGGAGAGATTGGGGTGGAACCTCTTTCATTTTTCTGTAATGAATTGCTCAAATGACAATAGCTCTTATGATTTTTCTATTACACCCTTACACCACTTGAGTTTGATAAAATAAGTTAAACTGTCCCTATAGGAAATAGTGTCATTCAAATAAAAGCAATCAATCCCTGAAGGTTGTTTTGTCTTCTCTTGCTTCTGTCCCCAAGATGCCACCCAGTGGGGGAGGCTTGCATAGCGTCATGACCATGTGCAAGAACGGGATGTTTGGCCTCATACTGGTTCTGATTGTACTGGCTCACCCTCGTTTGACAGCTCAAGAGACGGCCTGGGCACCCTGGGTTTTGGATTTCTGAGTGCTCTGATGGCCTCCAAAGTTGCTATATGTGACCGGAACTTGTGATCCATTCTTTTGGCTTTCAATCCCCATAGGAAAGATAGTCCATCTCCCTTTGATGACTTGACTTTCTTTTAGGTCTTACTGGAGACTGATCTGAGGGTTTTTGTGTGGTCTCCATCCAGTCACCTGAATGTTGTATGGTTAGCTTGTTGTCCCTCAATTCAATATTTATCCAGTGTGTGTAGAGCAGTTAGCTCATGAGTGCTGCTAGGGTTTAGATCTAAAACAACGCCCAAAGCTTCATGTGTTTGCAAGGTGACTGGATTATCGGGCATAATAGGTGACTTGCTGTTGGGAGGTGGGATCGCCTTGAAAGAGGGGGATCATTGTGGACACAACCTGGGATGGTGCATCTCCCTTCCCAGCTCCTCCCTTCCCTCTGCCTTTCCTGCTCCATGAGGTGAGCAGCTCCCCCCACCCATGAGCCTCTGCCATGCTGTTTCTTCTTGGCAGCCGGCTGACCATGGAGAGCCAAAATAAACCTCTGCTTCTCTAAGCTGTGGGTGTTGGGTATTGTGTCTCAGTGATGGGAAAGTGACTGCGACAAGTACCATGCAGGCCTCTGCTTGTGGGACTGCATTTTGACCTCTACTCCCAAAATCCAACATGGGAACTGCTATGGCTTGAAAGACACCAACAAAATTTACGTTGAAATTTAATCCCTGCTGTGTGGGACTAAGAGGGTGGAGACTTAATCTGACTGTATTATTTGGAGGTGGGACCTTTGGGAGCAAATGCCTTAAATGTGGGGTCCTAACCCAACGGAACTGTGGCTTTATAAGAAGGGACCTGTGCTGGGACTCTCAATCTCTCTTTCCCTGCGTTAACTTTAGCCCTGTCCTATGATTCTGCAGAATCTCCATCAGCAAGAAAGACATCACCAGATATGGCCACCCCACCTTGACTCTCCCAGCCTTCTCAACTGTGAGCTGAATGTTGTGGCTTGTATCTAGATGTCCCCCCAAAGCCTCATGTGCTCAGAGGTGGGGTCTTTCGGAGCTGCTTGGATCACGGGTGTGTGATACTTGGATTAAGGGTGTGTGGTACTAAATTACTCCACTGATTGGCATTAGCATAGTTCTGGGTGTGGCTGAGTGGATTTACTGAAGACAGAAGCCCCATCTTATTTGTGGTTGGCACCACCTGAAAGGTCTGTAGACTGTTTAGGATAAAAGGGAAAGGCAGGCTGGCTTCTGCTGCTGCTTGCTGCTTTGCTGCCTCCTGTCTGCCATATCATGGACTGTTCTCCTTTGTGAAGCCCCTCTGCTATCCTGTCTTTGGATAGCCAACTATGAACTAAAGCCTCTACAAACTGCGAGCCAAAATAAACCTTTCCTCTTTTAACTTGTGGGTGTCAGGTGTTTTGTCTCAGCAATGAGAAAGTAACTAAACACTGGACAAACCTCTTTTCCTTGTAAGTTATTCAGTCTATAGTGTTCAGTTATAGTAACAGAAAACAGACTCAGACAGGACTGGAGAAAGAATGCCCTTTCTTTTGGTGCTTCCCCAATATATTTAATATCCTCGTGTCTTCATGTCAAGGCGTAGACGGGGGAAAAGGCAGGGATAAATTATACTGCTGGCTCTGTGCCTTCTCTCACTTCTCCTCTGTGCCCTTGAAAATTTCTCCAAGGCAGTGACAAGAGCTGGCCTTTCTTTGGTTTCCCCAAAATTGTGAACTGCTTCTTCGTAGCTCCAGCTGAGCTGTCACCGTGGGTGGGAGTATCTCCTCGATGTTGAAGTCTTTCTTTCTCAGCTGAGTGTGCAGAGTTTAGATGCGGATAGGCTAAGGGGAAGACAGGAGAACTGAAGAGCTTTGTCTTAAGGCAATGCATGCCCTGACTTTCACGGTTATCCTGGTGCTGCTTATTGCTTTGAGATGTACAAGTCCTTCCTTACCGTGACTCTATCTGACCTCTGGAACAAAGCACCTCGCACGGAATGGGGCACTGGGGTTATACCCTTCTCCATTTCTAGAGAATTGGCTTCATTCTTATAGGGGTAGACAGGTACAATTACTGTTAGACAAGGAAACAGGAAATTTCAGTGCCTTTTCTTTGGATGATAAGAAAATGTATTTTGCTCTCATAAAAATCTCCAATGAATGACTATTATACTCTTGGGAAATGTGCTTGAATTCTGGAGGTTTAAGAGCTTCATAAGCCTTACCATATGCATTGGATTAAAGAGGACATGGCCCTGCGTCAAGGTAGGAGAATGGATTTGCAGTTGGGAGGCTGAATTCTCCATGCATGGTAGTAACCTGCTGGGTTGACTATGCCAGTCACCTATCCACTGCCTGCCTGACTTCCGTGTGCCTGAAGGGGGACAAGAAATACTTACATGGCTAACACTTACAGAGCGAGCTGAGCTGAGGAAAGGAAGTGACTGCAAGTTGTCAAAGCCTTGCCCCTATCATTTTTTACCTCTTTTCCATATATACTCTGCCAGGTGCCTCTAAAAATATAAATCCACTGGTCTCACAGTCACAGCCACGTGACTGTAATCCAACTCCCGGATCAAGCAGCCAAAAGGAAAATATCCCTCTCACTATCCTGTCCCTCCTACCCTCCTCAGTGACACAGCAAGAAAGCAAGGCCGAGATTAGGGACAGGACCTCCCAGATGATAAAATTAAGTTGTCTCCCACAAAACATTAGGACAATTTGTTCATGATTGTTATTTACTTATTTATTTATTGTTTGCTTGTTTGTCTGTTTGTTTGTTTGTGACAGGGTTGCACTATGCAGTTCAGGCTGGCTTTGAACTCACTATGTAGCCCAGGCTGGCCTCCAATTTGCAGCAATCCTTCTGCCTCAGCCTCCCGAGTGCTGGGATTACAGGCTTGTACCACCATGCCCAGTGTTTTTAAAAACACAACATAAATCTTCTATTTCTTTTACTTTTTTTTTTTTTTTTCTTTCTTTGGAGGTGGGTATTGAACTCAGGGCCATGCACATGGCTAGGTACGCATTCTACCACTGAGCTATATAACCAGCCCCATTTTTTTTTTTTTTTTTTGTACTGGGGATTGACTGCAGGTCCTTTGCATTGAGTTACATGGCAGCCCTTTCTATCTTTTGTCCTGATACGGGGTCTTGCTAAGTTGCCCAGATGGGACTCAAACTTTTGATCTCCCTGCCTCAGCCTCTCAGAGTGCTGGGTTTATAGGCATGTGCCACTCTGCCCACGTCCATTTATTTCTTTTAAATTGTTAAAATTTGTGTTCAGTTTGTATGTAAAAATAAAGAAATAGGAGATTTCTTTACCTTATTATCTCCAACCATTATCAACCCTTTAGGTTTGTTGAAACACATCTTCCAGCAGTACAGTTCACCATCACTTAGGTCTCTTCCAGCCCCAGGAACAATGCCCTTGTTGGGCTGGGATTTTGCCTGGAGCTAAGAATGTGCAGGGATCTGTGCGCTCTATCTTAGAACCCAATAGCATCTGAATTCACCTGAGAACTGGCAAGGCTGGAAGTGGCTCCCAGGACACTTGGCCAGACTTTAATACCCAAGGACAGGAAGCCTGAGAAGCAAGGACATGCATGTTCTTCCTTGACATAAAAGGTAAAACATGGATAATGACCTCAGGTCATGCTAGGCTGAGACCAAATCTCAGAAAGGATCGTAGCAATAGTTTATGTCTTACTTATGGTGTTGGGTACCTGGGTATATACATTTGTCAAAAAGCATAGGATGTATACTTAAGAACTGTGCATTTTAGTGTATGTAATTATGTTTCAATAAATGTTTTAAAAATTTAAACGGTGAATGAGTGAGTTAGTGCAGTTAATGAGTGTCTTCTGAGGTCTTGCAGGACTACTCCAGTCCATGGTGAAATTCTGAATTTCTGAGACTGATCAGCTTTACAGGCACTTACAGGATGTATGCACTTTGTGTCTAATTTCTTTCATTCAACACAGTGTTTTGAGATTTATCTGTATTGTGTTTATTGGTATTTCATTTCTTTTTATTAACTAGAATTTCATTGTAGAGATTTGTTTGTCCACCATGTTTATTCATTTTCCCCATCGAGAGAATGTTTTGATCTTTTGCTGTATGAATAAAGTACCAATACATATGCTTGTATGCACGTTTTACTTTATAAGAAACGGTCAAATTTTTTCCGACATGATCGTACTATTTTAAATTCCCACCAGCAGTGACCATTGGAATGGCCAGTCTTTGTAAATGTAAGCATTATAAAGAGTGTGCAGTGGTATGTCACTGTGGTTTTCAAATTCAAGATGGAGTGCAGGCCCCAATATAAAAGCTAAAGCCAGAAAACTCACCGAGGAAAAAATAGGAGACTATATTTTCCATATGGGATAAGCCAAGACTGGTTATTTTCATACTGGCTAAGGATGCTGAGCATCTCATCATATGCATATGAGACACTGTACATTATTTTTTATAAAGTATCTGTCCAAGTCTTTTGACATTAAAATGAGTTCATCTTTTTATTACTGAGTTGTAGTATTTCTTTTCATACTTTGTGATTGAGTTTTTTGGATATATATCATTTACTAATTTATCAATTTTTATTTGACTTTTTTTTTCTTTTTGCATTCTCTAACAAATCTGTTTATCCCATGTTGAGAATATATTTTCCGATGTTTTCTTCTAAGAGGGTTCTAGTTTCAGCTTTTATATTGGGGCCTCCATTCCATCTTGAATAACTTTTGATTATAGTATGAGGTGAAAGTGAAGCCCTATTTTTTTTTCATATATTTATGTTCAGTTGATCAAGCACCAATTTTTGAAAAGTTTTTCTTTCCTTCATTAAATTGCATTGACACATTTTGTTAGAAATCATTTAACCTTATAAATGAGTCTATTTTTGGATTTCCCACTAAGTTCAGTTGGTCCACTTGTCTATTTTTATGTCCATGCCCATACTTGGTTAATTACCATAGCTTTATGGTAAGTTAAAATATCTGGTAGTATGTTCCTTCAACTTTGCTTTTTCTCAAGATTGTGTCAATTCTAGGTCCTTTTTATTTCCATATAAATTTTAGTTTCAGTGTGCAAATGTCAACTACAAAGCCTTTTGGAATTTTAATGGAAAGTGTATTAAAACTGTAGATCAATTTGGAGACAACTGATATATTATAATATAATCTTCTAACCCACAAGGATCTTTATATCTTTAGATTTTACTGAATTTATTTATTAAATTCAAGTATTTTCCCTTTTGAGGATTCCTCAGAATAGTCCAGTTACATAATCATGTGGTATATGAATACAGACTATTTCACATTTTCTTCTTGTTAATTTTTTATGCCTTTATTTATTTTTCTTGCTTTATTGCCTTGGCCATGACCTTCAGGACAATATATAGAAGTGCTGAGAGCAAATACCATAATACCTCAGTTCACAAATGCTTCTGTTCAGGAACAATTCAGTTTGTGAACAGAAGCATTCAGCAGAATTTTGCTTCCATTTGCAAACTCCGTATCGGGTGCCAAACACTACCATGGTCATCTTCCCTGCACGAATGTGACCATTTTCCTCAGTGTCATGGAATGAATTAAGTTCATGAACCAGTATTTAAGTTCATGAACAAGTATTTATACTTTGTTTCTAATCAGGAGGACAGGAACTTAGTATTTCTTTGTCATATCTAATACCTTATTTACCAATCTTTCTCCTTACAAATGATTTTTGAACTTGTGGGTTGATTAATCTGATTTTGAATTATTTTGGCATTATTTCTTCAGATATTTTTCTGATCTAGTAATGCTTCTTCATCTTTGGCAGTTCTTTTCTTCCAACCGTTCTTATTCAGATCCAGCCCTTACCCTTAGGAAACAGCCACAGCTCCCTGTTTAGCAATGCGGTCTTCTTTAGAACTTCAGTTCATCCAGGCTTTCTTTCATCAACTGCTCTTCAGTAGCCCCATAAGAAAGTATGATTTATATGCATGATTAATTAGGGTTTTTTTGCTGTTACTGCCAAAAAACCATGTACATATTGTATTCAGTAGCTCTTCAAATATTATTTCTACAATGAATGAGTAAAGAGGATCTGTTCTTAAAATTGTAAAACTAGTAGAAGAAAGCATAGGGGAAATGCTACATGACACAGGGCCTGGGTAATAACCACCCTCAAAATATAGACAACAAAAGTGAAAATAGACAAATGGGATTACATTAAACTAAAAAGCTGCTGCACAGGGAAGGAAACAACCAACAGAGTGAAAAGAAAACCTATAGAGTGGGAGAAAATGGTTAAAAATCATGTATGTAATAAGGAGTTAATATGCAAAAATATATACATAAGGAATTCACATAACTCAAAAGCAAGAAAAATAATCTAGTTGAGAAATGAGCCCGTCTTCTCTATTCATCTGAACTAGAAGCTGAACTCACACACAATTCACTCCTCCCTTGAAGGAGTACACAGTTTAGCGAGGGGGCAGAAATTAAACTAGCATGTGGCAAATGTTCTAACGATCAAATAGGGTGCTAGGAGGTAGATGAAGAACACCTCACAGTCAGAGGGATTAAAATGGCTCCCAGCAGGGATGATGACCGAATGTTGACTTTTGTATAGAAGTAATTCAGATAGAGTCAATGATTTCTAGGCAGAGGGACAGGGGCAAAAGCATAGGGAAACAGGAGACAAATAGGAAACTGATCGATAAAAAGGGTGAAGAATTAAACATTTTAGATCACTATCAAATGGAAAGAATGATACCTATTTCTTACAGGCTTGCAAAAATTAAATGAGATAACACACATGTACACCTTGCTAGTGCCTGTCATGTAATGAGCATTTAGAAATGTTAGCAGTGGTTAGGTAATATTTCGTAGGAGATCTTGCAAGCCAGGCTGGGTGACTTAACTTCAGTTTGAAAGGAAACCATTGACAATTAAGGTAGTGAATATGGAAGCAACACTCAAAGAAAGCACATGGTGATCTGCAGCACGAGCCTTCCGAGAGCTTCTCAGAAAAAGACACACAAATGCCCAAGAGATGTATGAGAAAACGCTCATCATCACTAATTATCAAGGAAATGCAAATTAAAACTACAGTGAGATAGTACCTCATACCTGTTAGAATGGTCGTTGTCAAAAGAGAAAAGATACAGAGGGCAGGGAACCCTGTACATTGTTGGCAGGAATGTAAATTAGTACAGCTATTATGGAAAACAGTATGCAGATGCCCTTACAAATTTAAAATAGAGCCATCATATGATATAGTGATCCCAATACTGGGTATTTATAAAAAGAAAATGAAATTAGTGTGTTGAAAAGCTATCCAAGCTCCCACATCCACTGCAATGTTATTCACAGTAGCAAGATAGGGAATCAACCTGTTTGTCACGGATGAGTGGATAAAGCACATGTAACACATGTACACAATAGAACACTGTTCAGCATTTGAAAGAAGGAAATCCTGTTCCCTGTGACTACATGGATGAACCCGGAGGGTGTTATATTAAGTGAAACGAGCCTGGCACAGAAAGACAAAAACCACATGGTTTCTCTTATGTGTGGGATCTAAAAAGGTTGAACCCAAGGAAGCAGAGAGCAGAATGGGGGTCACCGGGGACTGGAGTCTGGGGTGGTGGGGAGAATTTAGTGAAAGAATGCAAAATTTCAGTTAGGCAGGAGGAGTAAATTCCAAGATCTGTTGTAAAACACCTGACTATAGTAAATAACAATGTACTGTATTCTTGAAAATGGCTTTCAAGAAGATTTTATGTTCTCACCCCAAGACTGATAAGCATGTGAGGTCATATATTAACTGGCTCCAGGTAGCCATTCCACAATTTATACATATTTCAAAATGTCGTGTTGCACATGATAAATTTATACAATTTTTGTCCATTAAAAATAATTAATTTTTAAAAAGAAGGCCTGTTCTTTGATGAGTAAGGTCTTTGTACTTGTACTTTAAAGTTCATACTAATAATCCAGCAATTTTTAAAATTGTGTTTTTAAATAAAGTATGCAAGTCTATGATGACACATCAGTGAGATACTTTGATGGGTGACAGCAGCAATACACACTATGAATTCAGTTACTTCTTATTGAATGTGTGATCAAAAGACAGGTGAATCTCTTCTTTCTTCCCTTTGGCTCACCCTCCAGGGAGGCGCCAAGAAGAAAACAATTCCTTTCCTCTTCAGATCTGAGTTCCCTAAAGAAAAGGGTGAGCTGGCTGTGGAGCAGGAAAGGCAGGCCCAAACTGGCTTTTATTGCAGAGTTGGAAGTGATGGTGCCTTAGTTACTTTTCTCACTGCTGAGACAAAATACCCAACACCCAAAGTTAAAGGGGGAAAGGTTTATTTAGCTCACAGTTTGCAGAGGTTTCAGTCCATAATTGGCTGGCTCCAAGGCAGGGTGGCTTGGCAGAGGTGCAACAGTTCATGGTGTAAGACAGCAGAAGCAACAAGGGAGAATATGAGGCTCTTTCTGTCCCTTATGTTGTATGCAGGCTACCTGCCCTAGGGCAGGTGTAGCACTCACACCCTTAATCCCAAGCAGAACTATGCCAAACCACTCAGTGGACTGATTTACTAATCACATACTCTTAAACCCAGCATCACACACTCTAGATTCAGCCACCTCTGAAAAAGCTCTATGACCACATGAGGCTTTGGAGAGATATCTAGACACAAAAAATAACAGTGCCCAACCCAGGTAGAGTGGTAGGGAAGGGGGACACAGAAGCCACTGCAGCCCCAGGCTGTGACAACAGAGTGCTTTTCTACCCTGGTCTCTCTACCATCTCCAGATCTTTGGTTTTGGTTTGAGGGTAGTGCTCTCTGTGCAAGCCAAATACTTTTCAAAGTTAAGCAGCCTGTATAAGACATCAGCCACGTGGCTCTCTGCAGTCTGGCTTGGTCTGCATGTCTGAGAACAGGTCGCACTGAGTGTCTTCCTCTTAACTGTCTCTAGTAGCCTTTCTCAGATTTCCTTGCCTAAATGATCAGCAGATCTGTCTTCGATCACCTTGATAGCAGCATTAGAATCATTTTCCTTTGTGGGAGTGTGCAGAGGGGAACTGGAGGAGGGAAGTCTGGAGTCTCCTCGGCTTCTCAATGGTTTCTGCGGCTGAATGTGGATGAGGTGCCCGAGGGTCTGCGCTGTTCCGTCAGCAGGTGCTGAGCTAAGAGACTTTGCTGTTCACTGTCCTTGAGTCTCCTGTGCACAGGATTTATTTCAGGGACCTGGCACGGAATGTGGGCCCAGTGTTCTTCCTGGGTGAATGAGAGCAGGAAGGATTATGTTGGTATCATTAGACTTGAACCTGTCCACCCCCACTTAGACTCACTCCACTTCTTTCTTAACTGGGAAGTTCAATAGCTTATTTACTCAAAACTTGGGGGGGAATTGAGCATAATTCATTTAAGGAGTTAATGACCAATGTTCAAATGGTTTGCCGGAGTGAAACACTTTGGTGACGATTTATGAAGCTTGAATCTTATTTTATGCATGAGCAGCATTAGCTGACCCACATGTAGGGGATTAATGGTTCTTCACACTCATGGGAACTGGAATTGGAAAATATTTGGTTTTAATGATGTTTTAGAGAACTCAGTAAGTTGCATTATGGTATAGATTTTCCTTTGTTGTCTCTCTCTCTCCCTCTCTCTATCTCTCTCTCTCTCTCACTTATGAAAGAACTACTTTAGACTTAAATGTATTCACCAGCCATTTAGTACACTAAGACACACCACGTATTTAATGTTCCACTTTATTGCTTGCTGAAAGAAATAAATGCATAACAAAATGCTTTGAAAAATGGTTAATTTTTCAACTGTTGATTTAATGTGTAACGGTTCAATAAGGCGAATCACCCTGGTCCACAACTACTGAAAAAGAGAAAAATTACCCACACTGCTGTGTTGAATCTGTGAATATTAAGTTTGTCAATGTAATTTATGACTGGGCAGGTAATATACCGGTAATTTGCATACTAATTGCTATGGTGGAAGCCAAACGACTTTAATTCAGTAAATTAGTCTGCCAAAGCAGAATCCGTCAATTGCCTCTCTGTGCTGGGAGAGACGAGGCTTGTTAGGGTGGGAAAATGGAGCTCAGGCGGGAGGCGCCTGATGACCAGGCCCCCTGCTGGCAGGCAGGCGACACTGCGACGACACACAGCTCGCTGATGGCCTCCTGCCGACTTCGATCTAATCGAAGACCAGTTGGTTTTTCAAGCGACTCAAATTCAGAAAACAGAAGACTGAGGTCAAAGGAGAATATACACGTCTTTGTGTCTAGTAATAGTCACAAATAGGAATTCAAAGGCAGGAAAATAATCCATTCCAGCTTCCTAAAATCAGTGCTTTCCAGATGGGCATGTGTTCTTTCGGAGGTTTGATTCTCTTTTTGCATATAGGAGTCGGAGAGTTTGGGGGAATCCAGTGATGCGTGGGCGCCATATGCGTGCAGAAAGATGTTCAACCTATTCACAATGTAGAAAGAAAAGCAAATCTCAGCACCGAGGGATAGTTTTCTGGTAGAAATTAAAAAGATTGAAAGCTTTTATTATTGTCAAGGGCGCAGGGTGTTGAGCACAGTATAAGGTAGCATATCCTTTAGGAGAGTGATGTAGTAGCGGCCATCAAAATTTAAAAATCCACATATCCTTTGAGGTACTATCCATTTCAGAAAGGGCATTTTATAGAAATATAAATCCCATGAAATTTTTAATATACAAAAGCAGTAATTCCAAACGATTCAACCTCACACAAGGGTATTCATTAGAGCATCTTGCCGTGATGACAGTTCCAGAAGTGACTAATGTTTAGCAGGAAGAGACTCATTAAATAGTGGCACACATCATAGGAAGATTTTCAAGAGTGTGACACATGCCTGTGATCCCGGCTACATGGGAGGGTGAGGTAGGAGGATCGCAAGCTCAAGGCCAGCCTGGGTAGCTTAGCAAGACTCTGTCTCAAAATAAAAACACTAAAAAGGACCAAGGATGTAGCACAGTGGTAGAGCACCCCTGGGTTCAATCCTCAGTACCTCCGAAAAGACATAGCTGTATACGATTACGTATAATCTTATTTTTGTCTTTATTTATTTTCGGTCCAGGGGATTGAACCCAGGGCCTTATCACTGAACCTCACCCCCAGCCCTTTTAATTTTTTAAATTTCAAAACAGGATCTTGCTAAATCACTAAATTGCCCAGTTTGGGCTGGAACTCATGATCCTTCTGCCTCAGCCTTCCAGAAGACTGGGATTACAGGCAGGCACCACATGCCCAGCTCTATTTTTAGAAAGTGTGTGCATGTGTTTTAGAAAGTGTGTGTTTTAGAAAGGGTGCTGTGTGCATATGCATTTATATATTTTGATATGTATAGAATGTTGATATAGAAAAGGATTGGATGACCACGTCCTCATTTTTAATCATGGCTACCTTTTGAAAGTGGGGCTCAGGAGAGCCTGTGGGAGAGGCATTTTTAAGCCTTTTTCTGTTTGAATTTCACATAGTCAAAGCTCTTTTTATAGCTGAAAGCACCCCGCAAAACACAGGATAATGAAAATAAAGCATAAAAGCGATGGGGAATTTACCCAATTAAAAAGAATATTTTGTGATCTAAATTAATATTCAGTAATTAATATTTGCTTTGTTTGGTATATCAAACTTATCAAACTTTAAAAAAATAGGGCCGGTGAGACGGCTCAGCGGCTTAAGCGCCTGCCTTGCAAGCGCGAAGGCCCGAGTTCGACTCCCGGAACCCACATACGAAAAAGGGGCCGGTGATATCGCTCAGAGGCACGGGTGCCTGTTGGTGCGCGAGGTCCTGAGGTCGTCCCCCCGGTACCCACAAAAAAAAAAAAAATAAATAAAAAAAAAAATAAAAAAATAGGATGCACCTATACATTCTATATGTTGATGTTTTAAGAGTGGTGGTAAAAATTAAGATAGATAGGGCCGTGATATAGCTCAGAGGCATAAGCGCTTGCCTGAGTTCAACTCCTGGTACCTGCATATAAAAAAAAAAAATTAGGATAGATATTTTATTAAAACTTGCTATATGTGAATCAAATGTGGTGCAACAACTTAAAGAGTATTGTATCAAGACATCTATCGACTATGGTTATAGTAAAAAGACAAATAAATTTAAAAATAGCACATATAAGGGCTTGAAAGGGCAGAAAAGGGCATAAAAATAATGAACATACAACTGGGCTAGTTCACTAATTAAAGACACCATTTATCTTTTTTCCCCTTCTCTGCTACCAGCATTTTACTGAAGTATAATTTATATACAATAAAATTCATAAATCTTAAGTGCATGACTTGATGAATTCGTCAAATATTTTTAGCGATGTGCTGATAAATTAACTCTAGGGAAAAAAAAACCCAAACATGATTTGTAGCATTTATTGATTTCGTGGTTTAAGTACTTCCACTGTGCCCAATTTTAAGCTAGCAATTGTTTAACAACTGGCTTACAAAAATTTCCTGATTACATAAGAACACCCTCTTGGGAACATGAGAGAGACTCAGAGCAGTGTTGAATGTATTGAACCACCTGCCACCACCCAATCAAGATGTACACCCAAGTTTCCCTTGCTGTCCTTTTCAATTAATTCACCCAGTACCTTCCCTAGACAAACAGCAATTCTGACTTTTATTACTATAGATTGGTTTTGAACTTCGCATAAAAGAAACTACAATGCAGATATTCTTTTGTTTGTAGCTTCTTCTGCCCCACTTAATATTTCTGAAATGTGTTTGTATTGTTGCAGAGAATACCATTTTTAAATCATTGTGTTTTCCTAGAAATCATTTTTCTATGTCCTTGTATTGATCGTTGATCTACTATTAGAATAGAATTGGTATTTTCAAAACATAGTTTTCTTCCTTTACAACTCGTCTTTCGCATTTACTTTTCCTAGTTCCTCAGAATATAATATTGGCTCTACTGCAAATAGGATGTAAGAGAGAACAGATTCCATCCCAGTATTTCTGGAAAAAGTTATAGTCTATCACTGGGAGCTGTTTGCCAGTCAATTTCTCTTTTCATGGTGTGTGTGTGTGTGTGTGTGTGTGTGTGTGTGTGTGTGTCTATCTGTGTTGTGTGTTGTGAACCTCTGAATATGGTCACATCAAAGCCTGGCCCGGAGATGCGGAGTGTGTACACCAGTCAGACTCAAACCTGGAAACAGCCTGACTTCAGTTCACCAGCTGGGAATGTTTTCCATAGCAACACCCCAGGCTCATCAGAAGGACAACATTAGAAATCAGAGGCCAGTAATGCAGGCCCATAATATCCAAGCAGAGGCCCCGGGGGCTGAAGGCAGGCACACCCCAAATAAACTGAAAAGCCTGATGCCCAGGATGCTGTACACTGCCAGTAAGAATTTCTGTAACACTTGGCAATTTTGTGATATTTTTAGCCATTTTCTCAAGGTTTTCCAAAATAGCTGCTTCCAACTGCCTTAGAACTGCTATTGTTTTTATAAAATATGGATGGCAACAATGAGATCTTGAATCAGTGGGCATTTCAGTATATGTGCTGCCGAAGCAATCACATCAGTGGGCATTTCAAATGATACGTTCCTACTGGGAACCCAGCCCCCGTAAATTCTGGTAAGTATTTATCTAGGTGTCATTTAGGGCTAGGCGAAAACTGGGAATGGACTTCAGGGAAGAACTGAGTGCTTGCATTGGTTGGATTTTTACTACAGAGCTAAATTTAGGGTTAAAATGAAATGCTACAGGCCCACCATATACTCCTTCCCTTTTAACCAGGGCTGAGCTGGAGTCCTGTGATCCCTGGATCTTCAGCAGTGGTCTCAAGCCTGCCCCAAGTGTTCCCTGGGAGCAGGAGTGCGCGTCTGCTGCACCCCAGCCTCCAGGTGTGGCTTCTCTCCTCTGCGGTTGTATCTCCCTATCTGTCAATCAGGGTCAGACTTACATTTGGTGTTGGCTTTCTCAGCCTTTTCTGACTCTTTGTCTATTTCTTCTATTCAGGTATTTCCACTAAGAAAATCTTTGCATGGTTTTCAGAATATCCAGATGGATACAAGGTATTCATCATATCCTACAAAGCCAGTGTCAGATGGGTGGTGACCAGCCTCCTGGATCTGAAGCTGTCTTCTGACACTGATATCTATAGTCCACGGTCTAAGTTCCTTTGAAGTGCCCTCCCCACTTCTCAGAAGGGTCCCCCTCAACAGCAGACTTGGCTGTGACCCCAGCCTCAAGGGGACTATGGGGAAGCAGCCCCCACTGTCACATGGCTCCATATCCTTGCCTAGTGTGTGTTCCCATCTCTTCCTTGTCTGTGTCATGACTGTAGCACACAGGACAGCTCTCTGCCGTGAAAGGAACACTGAGCTTGAAAGCAACAACTAAGGTGGGAGTGACGGAATCTGGACCAACAGCCTCGGTTACCCCAGAATCAGCTGGAGAACAAAGGTTTTGCATCAAGGCAAACAACAAGTTTGCCCACCACACGCATCCACGCTGGAGGAGCCAGAGAAGAGAGAAGACACTGAGGCTCATTGTGTTTCTAGCTTTGTGCTTTCGGGCTTTTTGCTGAGCCAGTGACTGAGAAGCTTCCAGGAAAATAGCAGAGCAAAGACCCTAACACCTCTCTCTTCTCTGCACCCTCAGAGGACACTGACTCATTAGGTCCTCAGAATGAGGGCAGAGTCAGAGTGGGGGAAGGAAAGCTGCTTTGTCTTCCACCAGAGCTGGGTGTTCTGGGTTGCAGGGACTCCTTGGGAGGTGGTTTGTCCCAGTCTGGCAGGGAACCTAGTCCTTGTAGGGTGGGGCTGCCCCGAGACCAGGTCAGGCCAAGGCTTTGCTGGAGTCAGGCAGATTACCCTCTGGGGACCGGAAGTCCTCTTGGCGTCTGAGAACTGGAACAGGATTGGGGTCTAAAAAGGAATGGATGATATTGTCCAGGACTCGTGTTTGTATCTCGGCATCATTAGGCTTTGCCAGGCCACCCTTGTCTCTTGTTCTTGAGGGATGAAGAGGAAGCTTTGTGCCTTGGACCATTATCTTTTCCTTCTTTCACTACAGATCCACTCGGGCTGAATCTGCCCATGTGCAAACCAGTACAGAAAAGTGTATGGCGAGATGGTTAGTTTTACTTGATTTTACCAAAAGTTTTACTTGATTTTACAAAACAAATAGACATGTTTTCATCATTGGGAGGGAGAAACAGAGAAATCCCCAAACTTGGGGGACAGAGAAGGAATGAAGGCAAATCACAGACTCTTGACATGCACTTGATACCAGGCTCTGACAGCAAAATTAAACTGTACTTTGGGTCCAATCACAAGGTATCCCTAAGAACATAGACACACATGGCAACTAGAAACTGGACACACCAAATTAGCTCCCAGATACACAGTCTAAAATGTGGTCATACAATTTGAAAACCAGTCGTCCCTTCGCCAAACCTAGCAAATAACAAGCTTTACTGCGGAAGATGGTCTCATTTTGATGCACACTGCTCTTGCAGTCTTTGTAGCCAGCAGTGACTTGACATATCTACAGCTTCTTTCTCTCCAGCAGTGACTTGACATATCTATAGCTTCTTTCTCTCCCAGGAAAGAAGTTGTTCCCAAAGCTAAGCCCCTTGGCAGAGGTCCCTGAGGTTGCTGCATTATGGACTGCGGGGCTCAGATGAATTCTCTCATTTCTATTCCGGATGCAGGTGCGTGCATATGAGTTCCACAGGTGCATGCTTTTAAAAAAAAAAATCACAAGGGAAGTAGAGTTAGACCTCGGAAAAATTTGTTCCATAGAACTGAGTGAATCATCTTCCATAATGAGCAGTGTTGGCCAGAGCTGCCGAACACTGAACAGTTCTGTTTATCAATTATGCAAGGGCCTGCTGCCTACCAAGGACACTCATTAACACAGTAAGGGCTGATTGGCTCCTTACTCGGTCAGGGCCCACCGGAAGGATGTGGACTTTCTTGTCCTTCTCACCCAACAGGGGTGCGCATTTCCAGAGGGAAATAGGGGGCTTAGTGAAGGAGAATTTCCACCATGGGTTCTCTTCCCTTGACCCAGAACCCCCTGCTGCATGATGTGGAGTCCTTTTGTAAGGACCAGGAATCAGAAGTGAGGTGCTCACTCCAGGAGCCACTCTGGTCCTATCGCCATGTGTCTGAGCTTTAGCCAAGTCCTTGCTACTCAAAGTATAGGCTGTGGCAGGCACCTGGGGCTCGCTAGAAATGTGGAGTCTCAGCTCCACCAGGACCTGCCGGGTCAAAGTCTATGTTTTAATTGAAGTTTCAGAGCTCTGTGGAAGTGACACAGTGCTAAGTGTGGGGAATATAAAGTGTTTGGCTCTGTCTTCCTGGAGCTGCAATCTGAGGTGGGGAAAAGACTGATGAACTAAATGAGAACTCATTCCATAGGGATAGGTGTGTAGAGGTCTGCACTGACCATAGATAACAAAAGAGACCTTGGTGAACTCCACCCCAGGGGGAAGGGCACTCTGAGAGGTGATGGTTTGCCAGGCAAAGACAAGTCAGTGGGTCTGCCTGCTCCATCGTATCACCCCACCCACTAGGGTTATCTCCTGCCATTCTCCAGCCCATCTCCCTCTGCTCCAGCTCTCCAGTGCTGCTGTGAATTCCTTCACATCTTTTGTCTTTGCCATCCACCTTTCTGGTGGTTGTTGCTTCTCCTTGCTCTGCTTTTTCTCCATGTTCACTTGGTGAACTCTTCTTCATTCTACAAAGTCCTGCTCTAGGATTCTGTCATTTGTGAAACCTTCAATGGACTACTCCTGGAGAGAATTAATAATTTCCTACTTTGGTCTAGTCCTGTACTTTTAAATGTATCAGATTCTACCAGTATTTGTTTCTGTCAGATTCTATTTTATGCGTCAGATTCTGTTGTCATCATTTGCTTAATGTGGGCTTTATTTTATTTATTTATTTATTTATTTATTTTTTGTGGGTACCGGGGGGTCGACCTCAGGACCTCGCGTGCCAGCAGGCGCGTGTGGGCTTTATTTTAAAATGGTGGTTCTAAGTGTATTCTTTGCAGGTAGGAACCATATTAATTTGAATCCCCACATTGGCACATAGAAGGCTTTCAGTACTATTTTCAAAATTAATTTGGAAAAATCTTGAAGGCATGAAGGTGCTGGGTGTGTGGAGCAATCTCTAGTTCTTTCGGTCCAGCTTCAGCACAGAGTGAGGTGATACAGCTGTCTTCTCTGGCAGGGAGGCTGAATCAGGAAGATTCTTTAAACTCCACTAGGAGCTGGAATCGGAACTCTGAGAAGTCATGAGCCCATGCTTACAGCAGAGCAGCCAAGTAACTAGATCTGTGTTTGGATAATTGGGAGGGAAAAGGGTCAGTACTCTGACTGGGAGGGTAGCATAGTAGTAGAGTACTTGCCTAGCATGTCCCAGGCTCTCGGTTCAATTCCCCAGCACTACCAGAAACAAGGAAACTGAAATCCGGTAGCAGACAAGTGGCATTAGCAAGCGACCTTACAGTTCCAAGGTCGAGGCTCGGGCCGGGGCACTGTTGGAAGGGTGGGCTTCACAGAGCAGGCACAGGTGGGTCCTGACTAACTGAGTTTTCTGGTTAACTCAGAGTAAATGAAAAGTCATCCTTTCTGTTTTCACCAGGATTGACATGTTTTTCCACAACGCCCTCTTTCCTGCCCAAGTCGTACGCTAGACGGAGCACAGCACCTGGCCTTTGGGGGCATTTCCACATTACAGAGGCATCAGACACGGATCACTAAGTACAGATAGCGGTGAAATAATTATGCAGTGGCTTTGTGCAAGTCAGTCTTCCTTGGCCTTAGAATCCTTATGTGAAGCCGCGGCATTTTCCCACACACTGATAGTGGCCATGCAAAATGGTGCAGCTGCTGTGGAGCCCAGCTGATAATTCAGCAAGAAGGGGAAACAGTTACCCCATCACCCAGCACTTCCATAGCCAAGAGAACTAAAAACATGTTCAAATGAAACCCATACGTTAATGTTCATAGCAACTGGATTCATTGTAGCAAAAATGTGGGAATAACCCAATGCCCATTGACTGCTGGATAAATTAAAAATGTGGTATATTCCTCCCACGGAATGGATTGTTCATAAAAGGAAATGATGTGTTGATACATACTACAACATGGCAAACCTTGAAAATCTTGAAGGATAACGTGAGAAAAAGCCAGACACTAATGGCCCCACATTGTAAGATTCCATTGTATGAAATGCCTAGAACAGGCGAATGCAGAGATGGAAGGCAGAAGTTGTTTCGTAGGGATTGTGAAGGGGAGAAATGGGGAATGCCTGTTTAGTGGACCCACGGTTTCTTTTTGGAGTGATAAAAGTATTCCGGACTAAGATGGTCATGATGGTTGCACTGGACACACTGTGTGCCTTGAAATGGTTAAAAATGACGAATTTTATGTGATGTGGATTTTTATCTCGATATTTAAAAAATGAAGTGAAGCTTAAATGTCTCAAAGATTTCTTAGAGCACTGACTATGATTTAAGGAAATCTTTCTAATGCACAGTAAACGTTCAATAAATATGTGGCGAATTGAAGTAGAAGAAACAAAATGTGACTCTGTGGGGCAGAGCCAATTTCCTCCTTGTGGAGCTATGCGTTCAGATGACATCTGCCGGATCCTTGCATGGTGCAGCCCTTGGGACAGTGTCTCCTTTACAGGAATCCATTCACAGGTGATGTGCTGGCATGGGCATAACAACCCGCCCTTCAGAAAAAAAGATGTGATATACATGTATTTATTATAAACTTCACTGACATAAACAGTGTGTAGCTTAATTTACAAATAATAAAATACATAACCCTTTCTACTGTAAATCCCATTTAGCCAATCGATGGTCACAGAATATTTTTGATGATTTTTGCTGAACTCTTGTATTTGCAGCCAACCTATGGTTGCAATTGAGCTATGATTCAGCAAATGAAGTTGTGTATCATGCTCTAACTCTGTTTCCAATAAATTTATTGTCATTACTCTGATATGTAATCACGCTACTAAATTATTTCTTACTCAAGTAAAATTATAACCATTAAACTGAAACCTCTTTCTGCTTTGGCACTGTGCACATCCAAATTTTGCTTATTTGCCAATGCTTTGAACAATTTCTCTGCTGAATTGGATCATAAGTTTTTGAATACTGGAGAAATATTTCCTCAGTTTTTGTGTGTGTGCTTGTCACAGCGTAATGGTCACAGCGTGACAACTTTTTCAGTTCAATTTTCATTATGAACATTGTGTCTATCATCTTCAGTCTAGCAGCCAACAAAACAATAAATCAAGCCCTGAGTTATCTCATTTCCTGATTTCATGGCTGGTTTGAAGCTACCACCTAATATCACTGTATATGGAGTAGGAAGAGGAACAGCGGCTCAGCATCATGAGGCGTTTCCGCATTACAGAGACAATAGACACAAATCACCCAAAGAACAGATAGTGGCAAAATTAATTAGACAGTGATGAGTTCATATTATTTATTACCTCTCTTTTTAATGAAATATATTTAATTTTAACTTCATATGGTTTAATTTTTAATAATGGCCACGTTTTTAACAACCAGCTGGTAACGTTCCTATAAATTTAGCACGGGCTTCCATGCGCCACACTGGCTTCGGGGTACCAGTGAATATAACTGTAATCAGTAGTTTATCATGCTTTTATTAGTTCAGCACCCCCCTAGAAACTTCATAAATATACCCTCCCGCAGGTTTCAACAGTCCCTTAATTGCAAATTCTCTAGCGTTTCTTAACCGTTATGCTGTGGAATGTTTTTTCCTTGAGTTACTCCACGTTTTCCAAAAAGCGGCAGAGAGGAGTTCTAGACTAAAAGCAGTTTTTGGAAACTTTGTAGGACTTCTCAGAGCCCTTAATACGCTAGCACATTTGGAGTCTCTCCGAAGAGCATACAGGGTTCAGTTATCATATGTATTTAGCAGGATATCATTTTGAAGGCGCTGCTAATCCATTCACGGAGGCTGGGTAACATCGCGAGGAGATGACATTCACAGTAGTCTCGACCCCTCCCCTGCGCTTCGCAGCTGCCCGGGTTCCCATGCGGAGAGGAGGACCACACTGTAGCAGATCTGTCATTCACCATGATTCTTTGCTCATGTCTTAGATATTTTGGGGTCAATCACATGTGGTTAACAGACACACATGGTCACCACCTTGGTTGTCCTAGAGGACTTAGGCCCAGATCACATAGGTCTCCTCAGGACAGTCATCCTTACCTAGAAGGGCTCTTTGTCCACTACAGTGGGCCTGGCATGTGTGAGGCAGTGGGGGAAATCAATTCTGACCCTCCAGTGCCTCGCCAGTCTAATCACCATCCTCCACCTGCAAGGCCTGGCTTCGCCTCCCAGCGAAACTCTTTGTACTTGAATCTTTGTCTCTGGGTCTCCTGGCAAACCTGAACACCATTTCTGTTTCCCTTCTTAGACTCAGCTAGTACACCCCCACTCTGATGTAGACCCTCCTTCATCCCGCCCCTTGACCTTGAAGGAAGGAGAAGAAGGCCTGCAGGGTCACTGTTCTTTACAGTGGCCCCAAAATGTAGGTCTAGGGAAAAGAATATAAATCAAGAGCCTGTGCAGGGAATTCCCATTACTACCATACTTGGCACCATTCAACAGTGTCACAAGATTGAATCCAGTTTGTTTTGGGTTCAGATTTTTTAGGTTCAGCAATTCATTCTTGTAGAAGGTAACTTTTAAATCTCAGCTCATCTTTTCTCTCAGGATTAAACATGCCCATTGTAGTCCCTGGCACATGTAGCACCTACCAAGGAAGGAGGTCCAAAAAGACTTTCCAGTAGGTTTTCTCAGTGCTACGGGTGGACTGCTCATGAGTCTACAGCACCACACAAAAGTGTTAGAAGGGAATTTATATATGATAGTTCAAAACAAGCGTTAAAGTCATCTTCACGAGAAGAAAAAGGCCCAGTATTTGTTGCCCTTCATTGCATTTGTTTTGTCTTATTGTATCTGTTTTCTGTGACATCTGTGTATTGAGTTGCACAACTATTACACAGATTCATGTGAAAGATTCAGATTCTCTTGAAAGAGCAATGCTGACCAATGCTCAAACTGTGTGACACTGCAGCCTTGGGAGGAGAGACGAGGATAATTTTGATGCTGATGGTCTCCATAGATTCAGCTTGCTCTTGGGGCTTTAACATACAGTGGCACTAGAAATCAAGAAGTTACCAGTAACCTCATGGTCACTTGAGTCCTAGGAGATCGAGGAAGCAAAGATGGGAACAGACAAAAACCCCAAGGTGTCCATCACGAAAAGAGCCCTCCAGGAAACAGGAAGCAGGCTGAGTGTGAGGTGCCCAGCGATGTCCCCTGCAGCGTTTGATGTCCCCTGCAGCGTTTGATGTCCCCTGCAGCGTTTGTTCAGCACGGGGAGAGGCTGAGGGAGGAGAGAGCCCTTGGCTCATGTAGCTAATTGCAAGCAGAAGGAAGAGCAAAATAACATGATTAGCATGTTTCTCTCCTTCCCTTGATGACGATGACAGAGCAGGCAATCTGCTGTTTGCGCAGAAGGGCACCGGGAAGGACTGCGGAGATCATCTGTTCTGAGAAACTGCTGTTTGAAATGGCAGGAAATACAGAAAGCCAAGAGGAACCTCCGTCGTGAGGAGAGCCGAGAGGCGCGTCATGAGAACGCTTGGGTCTTGAGGAATCTGAACCTGGGGACTGGCCCTGGGGGACCTGTGGCAGGATGGCTCCTCTTCCCTTCAGAGCAGAGGCTGTAATGGTGGTCCCTGCTGTGACACCTTCCATAAGTGCAGACATGCCACCTACTTCTTCAGCCGACCATTTTCACCTTTACCCACCAGGGCTGTCTGTTGGTAGCAAATCTTCCTGGCCAGAGGCTGAGTTCCAGTGTTCACCTCCATTCTTTGCTCAATGGGAACAGTAACTGGAGCTATCCCCCCTTATCCTCCGGGCGTATGTCCAAGATCCCCCAGTGGATGCTTGAAATTGTGGAGAATACTGAACCCAATATATACTATGTTTTCCTTATAAATGTATATTTCTGATTAAGTTTAACTTATAAATTAGGCATAGAGATTGACCACAATAACTAATAATGAAATATGATTATAATAATATGCTGTAATAAAATTACCAGTATTACTACTCTTGTGCTTTGGGGCCAGTATTAAATAAAGATAAGGGCTACCTGAACACAATCACTGCACACCATGACAGTTGGCCTGTTAATCAAGAAGACCACTGAGTGACTAAGGTGGGCAGCATATACAGCATGGAAACACTGGATGAAGGGGTGATTCACATCCCAGGTAGGGCAGAATGCAACAAAGTGAGATTTCATCCATGTGCCATTGGAAACTTATGGATTATTTCTGGGATTTTCCCTTTAATATTTTCAGACTTAACTGAAACCAAGGAAAGTGAAACTGTAGCTAAGGGAGGACTCTGTGCATCTAGGTGAACAAGAACTCATCCAAAGAAGCCTGCAAAACGGCCTGGCAGCTGGCCTGACAGTCAGTCGTAGCCTCCGAACCCTCCCTCTCTTGGGGGAGCAGGTAGGAGCATCACACACCTCTGGCAGCCTTTGATATTCAGATTCATCATCTGAAAGCCCCTTGCCAGAGAGTTATGAGTTGGCCCCACATCTGGTAGGTACCTTCTGATGGTGTTTGCATTCCAACTTAGTTTACTTGTAGAGCAGACTCGATTGTAAGTGTGCGTGTGGGCGACAGCTGTCTTTGCATTCTGCTGTCCAGTTAGGGCAGTGCTATTCTGACAACAGATGCTTCATTGTTACTCCTAGTTGTGAATAACTGGCCCTCAGAGCTTGTACCTCTCCCAGGTAAGCGAACTGGTCTTGCAAGTAAGAACAGAACATTGGACAATTTCCTCCCCCCGCCAGAGGGGGGGGGCTTTTGTACCCTTAGTCACCTGGTAGAAAGGATAATTTTCAAATCTCTTTTCTTGTAGTAAAATGAGAGTAATAATAGAACCTTCTCATAAGGATTTAATCATACTGAACGCTAGCTGCCATTTTTATTATCATTAGTATATTGTTGTTTCTAAGATGAAGCATATTTTCCCCAGGAATTCTGAGAGTGTGGGGCGCTCTGGTCCTCTCCTGTGAAAGAGAAGAAGGCGCTATGTGAATGTGGCTGAGGCAGAGGAAACCTGGTCTTTGCCTTCCTGATGCCCGGCTGGCTCCCTGGCGGCCGCTTCCACTGGCTCGCAGCTGCTCTCCATACCCTGTCTGCAGACCCAGTCCCACCATGAAGGGACACAGTAGCCCCGAGGTCCAAGTCCACCGTCTTTTTGTGTCTTCCACTTCTCAGGCTGACATCAGGCCTGGGCTGTCCTATCGCAACCTGCTCAAGTTCTGCTAGAAGTCCCCACGCAGGGCTTTGGGAACTGTTCTGCACGTGCGTCCTGGGAATTTGTAACTGACAAGTCACACCTACTTTCCCAGCTAGTTTTGCCACGCCCTAGTCTCCTGCCTCAGTTTCCCAGGGCCATTGAACCACACTTGACTGGGCCTATTTCTTAAGGATTAAAGCAACACACATTTTGCCCAGTTTTCCCAAATATTTAATCTAGAAATTTTTCAATTACCAATTTAACTTCCATTTTCCCCGATGTCACATTAACCTCAGTTACACTGACTCCTTGATTCTGTCTCTTTACTCCCAGCTCCATGTAAAAGTGGCAGATTCCTTCTCTGTCTCAATAAAAAATGTCTCCCATTTTCTACCCAGGAGATCCCAGAGTCCTCTCCTGGTTCCCTCCAGTCTCCTCATCATGGTCAGCAGCCCTCAGCCTTGTGAGGAGGCCCAGCCACCGTGACACCATCAGGGAGCAAAGTGGCACAGCTGCCAGCTCCCTCCTCCATGGCCCCACACCCACCAAGTGCCACATCTCCTCACGCTCAGAACCTGGGGTGCTGGATCCCCACCGTGCCCGTCCTTGGGCCACCACAAGTCAGAGGGCTTCCAGACTTCTTTGCCTGGATGGAGTCCTCCCCACAGGGCTTAAGTGGCCCATCCCTTGGGCCTGGCAGGGGACAGACCCCTCATATCTGCCTTCTTTCCAGCACACGGTCTCCTCCTCTCCAGCACAGAGAGCTTGAAACTTTGTGCTAATAATGATAAAATCAGTCTCTGATGTAGATTGTTCTAGAAGCTTATTTCTAAGCATGCTTACATTTAGCTGAAATCCTGTGGGGAGCAGACCCTGAAGCTCCCACTGTGTTCTTATGGCACAAACCAGGTCTGACAAGGTGACAGTAGACGTCCTTGGAGAAGGTTATGGTTACGAAACTAATCCGTTTAAATCTGTGTCCCAGTGACACTGGTAAAGGACATTAGGCTGCTTGTCAGATGCTCATATCCCTGCCCCTTGATTCTGCTTTTTTGGGGACATGAAGTCCTGATTTTGCAGCAGCCATCACTCCAAGGGGCTGCAGAAGAGGCCTTGTGTCCAGGGGCAAAAGGCCCCTCAGAGTTCAGAGTACATCCCCCCAACTGAAGACCAAAAATCCATGGCTCAAACAGAATATGTACAGGGCTCCTGACAATGGTCTGTCTTTTTCTTCACACCCTCTTCTCTCTCCCCTCTCTACAGGTGAAAAACGATGTTTGCTGGACTCTTATGCCATCTCCATGAGCCACTGCCTCCTTCTCAGCACTGGTATTCCAGAAAGAGTGCACCTCACAGAGCACACCTGTCCCACTGAAGGGCAGGGATGCTGGGGAATTTATCCACCAACTCTGTCCCCTATGGGCTCAGGGACGCTCCTGAACATGGACGTCAGCTTCCCACACTGGAACAGAGCCTGATATAACCAACTTCTAAAAAGAAAAGGTGTGTTTTGGCTCATGGTTTGGGAAGGTCTGCTCCATGCACAGTGGGTCCCTTTGCTTTGGGCCTGAGGTGAGGTAGAACATAGTAAGAAGAATGCGTGGTAGAGCAAAGCTGCTCACCCCAGGGCCAGGAAGTGAAAAAGAGGGGGCTGGGGTTGCACAGTCCTCTCTAGAGACTTCCTCTAACCATGTAAGGACCTTGCACTTGGCCCCACCTCAAGTTCCCACCGGCTCCCAGTGTGCCATCCTGGGACCCAGGGGTCTTTGGAAGACACTCACGATTTGAACTACAGCGATGAGACGAGCTTGCCCTGGCAGGAGAACACCCTCAGGCAGGGTGAGAACAGAGCCTTTGGGCCATATTTGACCTGCCTGCCGGGAAGCTGCACGATGGGGGGATGTGGTGGGGGCATCAGCAGCCCTGCTGCAGGGCTGCGCCTTCTTCCCTTGGGATCCTCAGCACCCAGACCACGTCTGGAAGTTCATGAACACACAGCGAAAGTTGAATGAACACAAGGATGGGTAAGGAATGCACGTACAGAAAGTTTATTTTTTTCAGTTGTTATTGTTTTATTAGTACATGTTTGCAGTACATAATGATTACTGTCCTCATGGGGAGTTGCTATGTGTGCACGACACGTCTTAATTCCTTTTTCATCCCCTTACCCTCCCCCCCCATCTCATGGTCCCCTTCCTATTTGCAAAAGATCTATCTTCCTATTTCCTACTATCGATGTTTATTTTGCTCTTTACTTATATTATCGGTTTCACATGCAAGAGGAACTGTATGATATTTAAGCTTGTGTGTCTGATTTATTTCACTTAACGTTATGATCTCAAGGTGCATCCGTTTTCCTACAAATGACTCGAGTGTATTCTTCTTTATGGCAGAGTAGTACTCCATTGTGTATAAACACCACATTTTCTTTATCCATTCACCCACTGGTGGACAGACATATAGGCCACTTTCAAGCTTTAGCTATTATGAGTTGTGCTGCTATAAACATAGGTCTGCATGTGTCACTGTAAAGTGACGTCTTTAACTCTTTTGGAAAGATGCTTAGGAGGGGAATAGCTGGGTAAAATGACATTTTTCGTTTTAGTTTCTTGAGGAATCTATAGCAGCTGTACTAGTTTACATTCCTAAAAAACTACAGAAATACAGTTTAATAATGGGACAAATGCTGCTCAGTAGTAAAAAACCGCTTAGGACCTTTTAAAACCAACTCAAATCTAATGACATTTATTTGTTTTCAGTTTGAAATCCCTGAACAGAGTGCATTGGGAAGCACAGCAAGGTTATCAAACCCAAAGGCAAAAATGGGAGTCTCCTCAGGGAGCACCGTGGAAATCATAAACTGTGATGTAAGTAAAAGATAGTATTGTCCTCCCCATGTATTTGGGCACAGGGGACTTGAAACCCCATTGGGCGGTCTTTCTCATTGTTATGTAGCAGTGGTAATTACAGGGTTTCTTTATACTGAGCCATAATTCTTTTCTTAGTTGGACATAATTTCCAGTGGTTTCAAATTCCTGCTTCACCATCGCTATCTGTGTGGCTGAGGTGCAGTGGCTTATTCTTTCTGGGCCTTCCTTTCCTCACCTGTACAATGCCTATGATAATGCTGTACAGCAGTATGCTGAGAGATGGGCTCTGAGTTCTAGCTGCCTTGTTCAAATTCAGGATGTACAGTTTACTGGCTTGATTTACAATGGGTTCCTTAAATCTCCAGGCTTTAGTTTTCTTTTTTGTAAACTGGGGATGAGATTAGGACCTAATTTGTGGAATTGTAGTAATGTACTTACTAAGTGATATATAAGTATTATTTATTATTTTATCTCTCAGTGTTACTATAGGTATCAAATGAGATAATACATGTAAAGTTAATGTAGAGTGCAATGCCTGGCATGGATTTAATAAATGTGAATTATAATCATCTTTCAAAACTATAGCAATATGAGAAAATATTGTCAATTATTTGTACCCTCTACTTCTCTGGACTAAAATCTTCACAGCACACAGCCACATTTCCATCCCTGTCTGTGATCTGACTTGTGCATATGCCTTGATTATGCCACATAAAATTGCTTTAGTCCAATAAAATAGATCCTTTTAACTTTTCCCAAGGCACTCAATTAGCATAAAGTAGGTCCTTTTAAGCTTTTTCAAGTCACATCACTTAGCATCACGTTTAAATACTTATCAAAAGGCTGCAAACTGGGCTGCGCTATCCAGGTTCTGCTGTGTCTACTGAGAACTAGTGGTCCAATTTGAAACAGAACCACAGAACCTATTAGGAACTGATCTCTCATACGCAAGAGGGAGTTAGGCTGTCATTGAGTTGCGAGCTCAGGGGAAAGGGAAATGTATGGGTAAAAATTAAAAAGTTTGAGACTCTGGCGAAGAATCATAGTGCAGAGCTGCAGTGTCACAATACAAATTCAGCCAGTTTCTCTCAGGACCTCCTCCTGGATACAAAGACGAGCTTGCCTCCTGTTCCGCTTGGCCTTTAGAGTTGTCTTCCTAAGTCACTAGTGTTATTATCTCCTTTGACATGGCATTTACACTCATTGATCTCACCCTCCTTGCCTCTGCAGCAGTTCACTAATGTCTAAGGGTTAATATTTTATCTGTTGAGATCAACCAATGAAAAACATGTCTTGAGCACCTTCTATGTGTCAAGGGTTGTGTTAGGTCTTGTAAAGGACATAAAAGGAATTCTATACGTGATCTTCCTGTTCCGAGGGCTTTCAAAACTAACACGTGAAAAAGAATTATTACTTAATTAAGTGCTTAATTGTGTGGTATAGGCTATGAAAGCAATATGAAGTATATTTCCAGGTTGGTTTTCTAAGGCTCACAAAAGTCTACAAATATGTATATACACATAAATGATGTATGTCCAAATCCCTAATAAAAAGTTTACAGCACAGATTTGCCTTGGTAGAATCAGTTATTTACACTTCGAAGGGGAAAGGAGGTCGCCTCGGTCTGATAACATGCCTTAGTTGGTTTACTTCATGAAACCATTTAATTTATTGCATATTCATACTGCTCTCTTTTCAGCAGGGAGGAATACAGTCTCTGTAATTGAAACCCAAAAATGGGCTTTGCTTTCACTCCTTAGAGGGCCATAAATCAGATGGAGTCAGTGTCAGGTTAAACAGGCAAGGCAAGGAGGAAAAAACCACTCTTTTTTTTGTGGGTACTGGGGGTCGAGCTCAGGACCTCGTGCTTGCCAGGCAGGCGCTTACGCTGCTGAGCCATCTCACCGGCCCCCAAAACCACTCTTTAGCATAACCACCTAAACCAATGTCTTTCCCAGCTTTGAGAGAGAGAGAGAGAGAGAGAGAGAAAGAGAGAGAGGGAGAGAGAGAGGGAGAGACTCTAGTGCAGAGCAGCTAACCTTGTGACAGATGGGGTCCTGCAACTGAACCCAGGCCAAGCTCTTCCACTGTGGAGCTCAGGCAGGCGGCTCACTGTGGAATCCCCCACTTGCCCCACCCCCACGCAGAGCTCCACAGAGAGGCCACCAACACCACTTTTCCTCCCCAGAAAAATAGGTGGATTTGCTGTTGCAAAAAGGAAACCAATTTAGAGGAGATATGGTGTCCTTATTTTCCCTGTGCAAGCTGCCCTTAGGATAAACCCTCCTGCTTCTTGCTCGGTAACTTATACGGCTCTACATCCTGCCAGAGGGTTTCCTTGGAGTGGCTGGAGCTTTAGACCAGGAGCTGTCATCCCGGCTCTGCTGCTCAGCTGGCTCTCTGTGTGGGCCTGGTAAACTCCCTGACATCTGGGCTCTTGGGCGCCTTATCCTCATGAAGTCTTGCTCGTGAGAAAAGAACACGCTGTGTGAAAACCTTCCAGGAAGTGTGGAGCCCTAGGCCACTCAGAGCATCTGGGACTCCATTTTAGGCAGCTGGCTGTTAATATCCATGCGCATAATCCCTTGATGACTCATCTCTGTATCCAGTTTACTATCAGGGTGAGCAAAAGCACCTGCTCACTCACTCCAGGGCCCAAAACATTGTCTTAATATAATGTTTGAAGGTTTGAAGACATTTTCTTCCATACATACCATTTTGTCGAGTCCTCAGGACTCCTTTCAAATAGGCAGATCAAGTATTCTTGTTCTTATTTGCAGGATGAGGGGACAGAGGCTCAGAACCCAGGAGGCTTTAGCTTCTTCTGACTCTTCCAAACATTTCTGCCCCTCTCTCTCCTTCCTCAGATCCTTCTCCGTACTCTGTGTCCTCTGGACTTGTACCTGTGCCTTAGCTTGGATTGCTCTTTCCGCTTCCTGCCGCTAAGGGTAAATTTTCTCTCCTGCTCTTCTTAATCCCAGCCCTTTCATAATTCATTCTCTGCCTGGGAGAATCAGAAGAATCTCAGGCTTTTCCACAAGCGTCTGTGGGCAGCCTGCCCCATGCCACATATTTTGCTGCTCCTCACCCTTTGCTCTTTTACCCTCTACCATTGTGACAATCATTTATTTATTCAACAAATGTTTCCCAAGTTCCTATTTTTTTGCAGAGCACTTTTTAGACGCTAGGAGTAGCCACATCTATAAGGGTTGCAATAGACAGGGGCAGATGTTTGCACTTTTAAGTGATACGTCTGTTTTGTGGTTGCCCTGTGTCCCTCTACATTCGTGTTTTCAGTCTTGGGTTGTGAATGACACAAGGATGGATCCCTGCATTTCAAACTCACCCCTACTTGGTGTATGGAGAGACATGGCTCAAAAGGGCATTTTTGTCAACCTCATTTTTTTCTCACTGATATCAAAAGTCAGGACTGGTAGAAACATGAAAACAAAAACAGTTTCCTGGGGCCGGTGAGATAGCTCAGCGGCATAAGCGTCTGCCCGGCAAGCGTGAGGTCCTGAGTTCGACTCCCGGAACCTACATAAAGGAAAAAAAGCGCCGGTGATATGCACAAGTGCCTGCTGGCAAGCGCAAGGTCCTGAGGTCGACTCCCGGTACCCACAAAAAAAAAAAAAAAAAAAAGTTTCCTCTCAAGAGAAATAGCTGAAGAAATGAAGGCAAAGCCAAGATCATTTTAATTACTGCATGGTTTATGTTCTTTAGTCATTATTTTTAAGACCACAGAAATTCTCCTACACCTGACTGCTGGGTTAATGGAAAATTTCTACTAAGAACCAGGTACATTTGCAAATGCTTGTTTGCACATCTGCTACATGACACCTATAGTGAAGTACAAGTTCAAGACCTTCTTAATTCATTAGTTGGTAACTTATTGATTCTGAAAGCTACAGACCCTGTGCTTTGTCATCATTTTCATAAAGCATTCTTCAGGGTAGTGTTCACTATAAAATATTGAGCTTATTGAGAGATTTTGGGCCTCTGATTAACATTCACAGCCAAAGCTTTATTAAGTAAATTAGGTATGAAATAAATCTAAAATGATTGTGGGAAGTCATCAGCTAAATTAAGACTCTGACAGCTCACATAGCAAGATGCAAAGGAAAATAATCACTTTTGCTGCTGAGAGCACAGGCTTGGCCCCAAGTGAAGACTCCCCAGGTGGGGTCTGTTTCCTGAAAGTTAAATCTTGCTGTTTTGTTCTGTAAAGGGGGGAGGGGGGAACACATCCTTTTCTGTATTCCAGTATTTGCTACATGCTCTAATAGACAGTTATGCTTGGAGAATAATCTTGTTTGAGGCAGAAGAACAGGCTCACAGATTCACCCAGGACCTCTTGTAGTCTTAGGTGTGGTCAGCGTCACACAGGCTGTCTTGTAGTCCATGACATGTTGGCCCTAGTGCATCCACACCTCTATTCTCCCTGCTTTCCTCTATAGATGAGGTGAGAAAACAGAAAACAAAACAGAAAATTCACTTTTTCAGACTTCTTCATGGGTAGTGGAGGTCATGTGTCCAGTTTGGGCCAGAGGGATGTGAGTGGGAGTTGCTGGGGGCAACGTCTGAGAAGCTTTGGAAAGGGACAGATGCAACTGGATGGCCACACTGCCTTCTGCCCTCTGGCCCTTCTCCCTTCTTCCTGTCTGGAATGTGATCTGACATGTGCCAGGAGGTATGTGCAGCCATGCTCCAAGGGCGGCCACCTCCGGCTGCCTTCTCACCTGAGAGAAGCAGCCCTACCTGCTGGAGCCATTTTTCAGTAAAGTTCATAGTCAAATACAAGCTTAATTTTAGGGATTTGCAGTCCAGAAGCTAATTCCTCAGCAATGCTGTTGGGTTTAATAGAAGTATAACAACAACCAAAAACAACAGTGTAGCCAGGCACGGTGGCACATGCCTGTCATCCCAGCATTCAGGAGACTGAGTCAGGAAGATCACCATGAGTTCGAGACCAGGCTGAGCTACACAGAGAGACCCTGTCTCAAAAAACAAACATACAAAAAACAACCCAAAAAACAACAGTGTTGTATCTTTGTGAGGTCCAATTCCCATTCAGTTTTTTCAGAAAATGACGTGAAGTTCTCTGGAGAATGCAGGGCCAGACCCACGAATGCAGGTCCATGAGAAGTGCTTCTCACAGAATCTCTTCAACCTCTCAGTCCAGTGACAATTCTCTCTTTGGAGACCATTTCCCATCAGTGCCAGTGGACGTATTGGAGAAGCAGGATTGTGTCTTCCTTTCTGGCTCCATGGGTTAGCTATCTTGGGTTTTAACATTTAAACCCTTCCTGCTTCAAAGAATGCCTCCAAATGCGTGAAAATAAAATAGAGTTTCCTGCTATATCACGT